>CM023451.1:137968660-139413660 GCA_013339765.2 Haemaphysalis longicornis | reverse complement strand
CATGAGCTAGACATCCTGCTATTGGGCGGCTTTTTCACGCACTTGTCCGGCAAAGCGGCTTCAGCATCGGCTCGGCCGCTGATCTGCCATCGGAGTGCCGGAGTGTTGGACATTTTACGACAAACGAAACAAGTGTAAACAAACGCTTAACCGTTTGTATTGAATGCAACACGGCCATAGCACGACATGGATTTTATGTTACATGAGTACGTACCATAAAGAAAGCCCCGTGGCACTTCTTTGGTGCAATCGCAGAGAACGCCCTGAGCCGAATGCCAGGGTTTGACGCGTACATTTTATTCAACTTCAAAACAATCCAGAGATGCGTTTCGAACGAACGCAACGTCACAACATGCGTTGCAAGTCTGAACCGCGATTGACAGACGATGGGTTGCCTCCTCCTGCCCGTCGTAAATTCGGCACTCACCTCACACCCGGTTTACGTGGACGAACAGCAAGTCACAACTCTGGCGCGCAAGCGAGAAGGCTTTTAGCCAGGCACACTACACATACCCTATGCGAGGTTGAGTCGTACGTCGTTCGAGAAAGATAATCCAGACCATGGGAAGCACTATCCACCCGCAGAAGTACAATGTCGCATTTCATCGCGAAACGAACGCGTCCACAACACACAGGAGGCGATGCACACACACACACAGCTTCGGTCACTTCATTGGCTTAAGCTGCAAGCTTCGTTCGGACAATCAGCGATGCTACGACGATACAGAGCTGCATGAGGACGACGTGCTAACCACTTCACGTATTTAAAAACCCAGGGGCAAAGAACTAGGTTAATCGGAAGCAAAAAATATGTCCTCCATTATAGTGCCTGAAATATACTGGCTAGTGTGCCGAGGGCGGGCTCCAGGCGGGCGCCGGGAGCGATGTACGCGGCCGGCTGCAGCTTGGGGCGCTGCCGTGCAGGAGTGTGCGCGTTCGTTCGGCCCGAGCAGATCGCGCGGTTACCTCCGAGCTGCGGCGCAAACGGCAGCGGCAGGCAGAACTTTCCATTCCCGCTTGCGACGGAAGCGAGCGAATGCGACGGAAATTCTGTCGCGCGACGAAAATTTGTCCCGACCATTCGACAAAAACGATCGTCGCGCGACAAAGCGACGGAATTCCTGCCGCTTTCACTCGCTTTCGTCGCAAGTGCGAACGGGCCTTTATGCTGCAATCACATAAAACAAGCTCTTGCATTATCGCCTGATCATACGGTTGATATCTGACTACGTTACACTGTGCTTGCCAGTGTATTTAAACGATGTCACTAGGGTTGAAACGTACGCGCTCGGCGTGCAGCTTTGTAAACGCAAGCGGCCTCACATACGCACGCTATTTTGATGCTAATAGAGTTTTAGTACAGCAGTTTGTGGTCTTTGCATACGCTAAACGCTAAATTTTTGCATCCCGCTACGTAAACACTGCGAGGGGAGTTTTAGTAGAGCGGTAGAGCGTCTAATCAGTTTTGCGTAGCGACACACTAATGCATACGGCGCCATCTGTCAAATGTTTTTCCGAAATGTCTCGCCGGCTCATCTGCTATCGGAGTGCCGGAGTGTTTGGAACCATTTTACGACTATCCAAACAAGTGCAAACATACGCTTTCCCGTCAGTGTTGAATGCAACACATGGGTGCAGCTTGTCAGAACACGGGTTCTCGCTGATCGAGTGCGGCGTTGGTTTGCTCTGCGCCTTCCCGTTCATCGCCGCTGATAAAGCGATCCAATCCGGCGCGTTTGTGCACGAGTTCTGTGTCGGTTTAAAATTTCTTTTTTCACATGCCGCCGGTAGTAGGAATTACAACCGCCGCAAAATAACACCCGGCACCAGCGGGGTCACATCTGAGACCGCGCTTTTTGGATAAACAGTGCGCGGTGCACCAAAGGGAACGAGCGCACGATTCTCCCCGCGCGGCTGCGAATTCGCCGCGATACAACGGCAGCTACGTACACCGCGAAAGGGCAAGGCAGGCCGCACACATGCGGCCAGGTCCTTCGTTCACTTTCCAGCCTTTAGAGTAGTGTCCATGGGGTCAACAAAGATGAAAAAGCCGAAAAAGCTGGCCCGTAGGCAGACGGCAGTCTGTGGGAGCGCAATAGCGGAAGTTCGTCACCGCTGAGGAGCGGAGCATCATGGGAGGGGAGGCCAACAGCGAAGAAACAGTTGAAAGGAGGAGGAAATACGGCGCGACGATAATGCGCGGTTTTTGATTTACGATTTCTCAGCTAATACTCATCGCTTTAACAAAATTCTTGCAGGAGGAGATTGCTAATACATTGCTTTATTTGGTTACATGTATATCCATGCATCGGCGGAAGGCATTTCAGGACCCCTTTAAAATCAGGCCCGTGCTGTGCTCAAAGAACTGGTACCCGTACTTAGAAGGTACCCGTTCCCGTTCGCAGAACTGGTACCCGTACCTGATACTGTGTACACCCTTGAGAGAGATAGGATGAACTTCAATTAAGCCACTTTACTGGTGCCTGGCCATTTTTAGAGTAGGGGGAGTTTGATATGACCCAAATTTTCTACCGGCGGGCTACTGTGTCGGAATTCTCAAATACAACTTTTATGTACAGAACTGAACATTAAAACGCGGAGTTCGCAAGCCTTGGTGTCCGAATAAAACATTTAATTAGAGCCCGGCCTCGGCGCGGAGGAAAGCTCAAAGCATTGTTGACAGTCTGCATACTGAATCTGAAGTAAGACTAGATTAAAGTTGACAAATGATTACGTAAACGCCAACAACATAACGTTCCGTGACCTACATGCTAGCTGCAGGTTCTGCGAAAGACCTGTATCCGCGTAGCGTTATGAGATACATGTCGCCCAAAATAAAGTGTCCTTGGCGGTGTTGACCATGAACAGAACATCGGCGTGACCAAAAAATTACGCCCATCTTCCCGCGAGGGAACCCTGATGTGATGCGACGCATCAGGGGAGAGCGTTTGGACTGACGCTGGTATTGGATTGCGTCAGTCCACTCGCTAAAGGGACTGTCGCTTCCATCACGTCTTCATCGGAAGAATCAAGTCAAGCACGGAGTCGTCAAGCAAAGTCACGCGGAGTTGAACGAGAGCGAGCGCTGACTGAACCGCCGCAGCGCGCTACCCGCTTTATATTCACAGCACCTGAAGGAGAGGAGACAGCAGGTGAGAGTCGCGCATGCGCGCACTTGCGCGCCGCAGCAGACGCTAGCGGAGCGAAGCGCGCGCGCGCGAAGCTGTTGTTGTTTATGATAATGAGACGAAGTGAGAGTGTTGCGCCAGCTCTCGGAGAGAAGAACGGGGGAGAGTTGCACATGCGCAGGTGGTGTGCGGACGCCGACGACGCAGGAGGGACATACCCCAGAGCAAGAGATGCGTCGCATCTAAAAAAGTCTTCTAATGTGACCTTGCGGTGCCCAGGGGAACGCCCGAGATCGTAAGGCACTGCCAGAACAAATGGCGTGCGGTCGAGAGCGGAAAGTTTTCAGCCCTCGTAGGCACCGTACAAATAAAAAATTCGTTTGTCATGGCCATTACGCCACTTCAAGTCCCAAAGCGTGACATTCAATTTATAATGCGGTACGAATGGGGTCCGATAACGATGTCGCGTTCCACGCTTTCTTAAACTTTTTTATATGTGCTCCTGGCATGGCTTGGAATAAAGGAATATTTGTAGCGAATTGTCCTCATCATACAGAAGGGAAAATTTATCCAGGGTACCATTATACTTTCTGCTTGCTCGAACACATGCGCCCACGACTTTCGCGTGTTGAAACTGCGTAGAAAAGTTCAAACAATATGACGGCGCTTTTTTTGCCGTTAAGATGGTAAAGCAGAGCATCTTAAAAAAACAGGTTTATAGGTCCCTAGACACGAAGTGCGAACCCAACTTGAAAGATGCGAGATATAAATTTACGCAGCTTATTTCCGTTAGGCACCTCTTCCTCTGAAACTAGGAAACTCACCTGTATTTCACTAAACAAATGTCTTCCATTCTTCTTCATTAGGAACTCAGAAATCATGTCCGCGCAGCGTTCTGTTCGTCAGATAAACAACAAAATCGAAACTGCAGATCATAATATAGTGAAATGTCGTTATTGGAATTTGAATATTTCGAATTTATAGATAACTTGAACTGAGCAATTTGGTCCGGACATGTCTCCATAGACGTCCATGGATACAAAAGCCCGTTAATTTGATATCGAAACGGGATTCGAACTATTCCAATCCACCACGGATGATTCGAACTATGCACCGTTGCGCCGGCGCCCTTGCACCTCAGGCACAGGACAATAAACGCATCTTGTGCCTATACATACGGCTGCCTAGAACAGAGAAGAGGTAAAACCAATTTAAATCTTACATGGCGAATGTTTTGAGAGACACGTTCTATGCGAGCACGCAGCGGTGTGTGTAATGCGCTGTCTGATGGGAGCATCATATCTCAGTTCAGAAGTGCTGAACCTGTCGCTGCCAATGACGACAAGGAAGTCGAGGACGAAGAATAGTGTGGCAGTCCGCTCAGAAGTCATGACTGGACGGGGCCTCGCCCGCGTCTTCTACAGTTTTCAAGAAGGCGAAGATGAGGTCTTCCGCTACATCTGTTGGTTATCGCAAAAAGATCTGACTGTTGCCTTCACGGGAAAAAAGCAGGCCACTATCGCGGGCTTCAAAATGCTGACATGCCCTGCTGCTGCCCAATTGCAGTGTACTTTTGTTATTGTTAATTTTCACTAGTTCAAACTTTTCCTAATTTAAACTGAGAGGGCATCCCGCTGGATTTTATCTTAACAATCTTTAACTGTAATCCACACAATTGCATCCATTGGCTGCTCCTACTAACATGGTAACCAACCAAGAAGCGAGAATAGTTGCGGGTAATAGCTTTCATGTCTCTGGAACCTGGTAGCCCTATGTATTAACTTACTTTTCAGTACAAGCTGTGGGGAAATATTATACATAACGCTTAAGAACTCCGCAGTAATCAGTTTGGAAAGATCTCGGAGGGGCCCGAAATCTGCTACTGCGTTTTTTTCTCACTGCGCAAAATAAACACAAGAGTTCCTCGAAATAAACTACGATAATAGTGCCTTAAACTTTAATTTTTATCCTTTGTCAGATTTGGGCGTCATATTTTTTTATACTGCCGAAATTTTGCTATTTTGCCTTTATTTATTAAGGGTTGGCAATGAAGGTGAAAAGCTTGTACGATGATTTTGTTTTTACCCCCCTGGCAAAATCTTCGTGTTTCAGTGGAGCTACAACAAACTAAATAAAACACTCAAAAGGATGACAAAAAGCTCAGTTATATTTACTAAATTCTGTACGCCTTTCTCACACTTCATTTAAGAGAAATTGTAAGATTCATTAATTGCACGAGTGTACACCACACGATAAGGCAGACAGAGCACACGACTGCCATGGGAATTTAATTGCGTTAATTTGTAACGCTCCCTTATCCGGGCAATAGTCGTTAATAATACTTCCCTGAAACAAGAAAGCATTTCTTCGGTAGCCAGCTACGCTCCGACAACATCGGTATAGATGAGACACTATTTTTACTTTTCCATGCAGTGACTCAGGTCTATATACTGTCTCAGAAGTGATCCATCGGCCATGAACCACCGTATCATATCTGTGCCACAAGGACTGCCTGAGGGAAGGTCCTCGCTATGGATTTAGCTTACAGTAATTTCGATTTAGGGGCTTCTTGATGTAGTATGATAAGGAAAGCCCACAGTGAAGAATGGCAATGAGGTTTATACAAGATGTAGTAGGGACCCTTTTCATTAAAAAGAGGTTCCAGAGTAATGGTAAAGAAAACCATGGTGAAAGACAATCTGGAAAGAAAATTGAGAAACATATACACTCGCGAAACTCAATTTTTGTATCTTTTTTATTTATTACCATTCTTGAATTCATATGTGAACACAAAAAAAGAGGACAAACTTAGCTTTTTGTCCTCATATTAGGAAGCGTTTTAAGCAGGATGGCGACCTAAATTCCCATTCGTCTGTTGAGATTCCTGACGCCGTTACCATGACATCCTAAGCTCAAAAGATTTAACGTCTTCCGTGGACCACACTGCTCTATATTCAGATAAAATTACTCCTAGTCGTGGCATACCTGCCATATCTGAGAAGCCACACTCATCGTTCAACACAGGGTGGTCGAAAGATTAAGCAGGTGAGAGCGTACCAGATGAGATGAGAGGAGATGAGATGAGAGGGCAGATGAAAGTATATTTGTTCGGCAGGCGGGTATCGGTGAGATGACAAATAGAGACGGCAGGAGCGTGCCTGTGAAAGTGGTCACCCGATGAAGGCTGAGAAGGAACCCTCCGCAACAAACCGACAAGCACTCTTGAAGCAGGGATGCATGGATGACAGCCTGATGTAGGGCCACCACCGCAAACAAGGGGACAATTTTAATGATGAAAAGAAACGGTTAAAAAGAGGGTGGAAAAATAATTTAAGGCCATTCCGCCCTGAAAATTTGGGTAACCAGCGGCAGCTGTAAAGTTATTGTAAAGTAGTAACGAGGACTTTGTTGTAGGTATGATAGTAACTGATCGGTATACCTTCAACTGCGGGCACGTTCTCGGAATAATTTCACATCAATAAACGCACGACGCAGTCTGGCCGGTTGCGCCAGGTCGGCATTACAAACCAAATGTCTCAAACACGAAACTCGTAAATCACTACGTTTTAGGTCCCGACGCATTCAGATTGGAATCGCCGCTCACAGGACATGGTTGTGTAATCACGGCTACTTCATAGCCAGACGACATTTCGGGCAGATCGAGCACTTAAGGATTGCGAGTGCGAAAAAATCCCAACTGAATGCCGGAGACGCCTTTTTTTTCAACCCGCATTCTCCATAGGCTCTGTCTTTATGTCGCTTGACATGATTGGCCTTGTAATCTGCTTCGCCATACACTTTCGAATGGCTTCGATATTACTCCTACGCGTTGCGCCGTTCCTCGTTCCCTTTCCCTGCTGTGTGGTTAAAGCATTTGGTATGAAACACCGCGTGTTATGCAATGCCTCGCGCATCAATGACACATGGAGCCTAAGAAGGTTTGATATGGTGAGGGCATCAAAAAATGTATGAAAACGTAGCCTAGTAGAGCTTCGCTGTGAAAAAAACGTCGCAGCAGAAATCCACTTGAATGATATTTTTACTGTATTTTAAGCACCTAGTTCTCACAAGATGCCAGAGAAAATACTATGCGTTGTTACAACCAAGGCCATGCTTTTATGTTTATTTGCGGAAAAAAAAAGGGCGACATTGTTCTCTTATTCGCGAAGTCCACAGTTTTTGACATCTGTCTACGAAGGATAATCACGGGGGTACTGAGGACGAAGAAGCGGAGAAAAGGCGTAGTCTGGAAACAAGGCAGAACGGCGAGACTACTGCAGAGATCGGATCCGTAGAATCAGTACGCGCAGCGCCGGTAGCCAGAGAACCGCTCTGTCTCTGTCTCGATCCGCGATAGCGTAAACGCATGCAAATGCTTCCGCTTTAAATAAGCGGTACAAACGCTTATGATTGGTTTCCCTAAGGAAGACCTAATTTGCATCCTCGGCGAACGTGCCTGCGCATCGAGGTACGCCTCCGCGGGCGCAGCATCGCGTCTCGCGGGAGCTGTCCGCAAAGCTGAGGGAGGGCTGGCCGCACAAGACAGCTGCTCCCGTCGGGAGAGCACTTGACAACAGGAGAGCTAGCCCTCGCTGCGTAAAAAAAACATCCTCCCTCCCCACCCCTCCCATCCCAAAGGCGGGGCGTAAAAAAGTGAAAATACCGAACTGTTTACAGTTTAACAATACGGAAAAGTAAGTACAAGTGAACAAAACATATTCGTCAAAATGGACTCTAGAACGAAGTTTTTTCGGTTGCTTGCAACAATAAAATGACAAAAGAAATTACGCACTCTTTTGTTTGCCCTTGTAGACATCGCATGTGCGAATCTGGTGCGCATTCGTTGCCGCGTATGCGGTCTCTCACGGCTACAAGTTTTTTTCATAATTATTGTTCGTAAGTATTAACAAGTACAGTTCACGATGATAGGGCTCGTTATTTCCCTCCCCACTCTAAGGGCCTTTTTCTAATTCAAAATTCGGCGCCACCTGGAAGCGGTGACAGAATATTCATGAGGAAAGATCAAAACAAAACTGCCCCGCAGTTTTCATTGGGGCCTCCTTACGAGGGCCCAAAAATTCAGCCAAAAAGAAGAAAATATTGGTGCTTCATCGCTTCTATGTAGCTCCCACAGCAAATAAGCGCATATTAGATTTGTGCTCGGCAAGAATATGTTTGAAAAATAGCTATTGCCTCTGTTTTTTATAAATCTCCGTTTACGGTTTACAAATCCGTGTAACAGAACGCACACACTGCACTCAGAGGAAAAGCGTGAGCGTAATGAGTGGGATTCGTACGGCAGCTATGCGTGTAATTTTTTTTTTTCTATTTTGCCGCTTCCGCACGTTCCCCTTTAGCGAGGCATAATGACGCAGACACAGACTGAAAATTCCAAATGTCGTTTAAAACGGCGCTACCTTTGATCATCCGTTTTGGGAGCATGTCTTCATCGCGTGTTCTAGTCATTCTTCAGTACAAGCTCTGTTCGCTTTTCCGCCATGGCGTATTTCCTCGGGTCTTCCGCATTCCGCGACAAGAACCCGGTGTGTCGTTAATTATGGCAATGTGGATAAATATGTGTACCCGCGCTGCGAGAACACCCTACTGAAGCCCCTTCTCAGAACCAATCTCCGGCACTGCTGT
Organism: Haemaphysalis longicornis; assembly: GCA_013339765.2. Taxonomy (NCBI): domain Eukaryota; kingdom Metazoa; phylum Arthropoda; class Arachnida; order Ixodida; family Ixodidae; genus Haemaphysalis; species Haemaphysalis longicornis. The sequence goes on along the minus strand of CM023451.1, from coordinate 139,404,889 downwards.
TTCCCGTTCCCACGGCGCGCTTTCGGTCTCTCGCTTCGATATCCTGTGCCAGCGATTTTTTATTCATAATTTTCTACCTCACAACATTTCATAAAACAGAGATCTACGTCTTTCGCCTTAAACATTGCACAACGTACCGGATTCTTCTGATGCGTAAGGATGCGAAGGCATAGGTGTCCGTGCTGCGCTGTGTTTGCGAAATTCGTTCCTAATTGGACCCCACACGATCGTGTCATACTGCTAAGATAGGACAGAGATTCATCATTGTTCAAACAGCGTGTTCTTAAAACTCTAGCGTGAGGTCGCTTCCGGGCTGATTTCAAGCAGGACCATACTCTCGTCTCGTCTTACGCTGCGCCTCAAGCAGTTCGTGTTGCCACATACCAACGATGCCGCCGTGGGACGTAGCGTTAGGCCAAACGTCAAGCCAAGGCCAACCAGGGTCTCCCCCTAACCACTATGCCGCGAGCAGTGAGGGTAGCACCTTATCATTGTGACGAATCGACTGTGGTGCAAGGTGTGTGCGGCGACCGTGCTTTCAAAAGTGCACAATGCTATTCCCCGCCGACTTCCCCGCGGAAGCGCAGTGCTCTGCGCCGAAGCACGCTTACCAAAATATCTCTAAATATCTGTACATGTCCGGACCCACAGGCGGCCTCGAGGTTTCGGCGCGCCTCAAGGACCCTCTAGCGCATGATCGTCAGATCAGCAAGGCATCGCGCACTGTCTGAGTCATCGTCTCTCTGACTTGGTGTGAGTACTTTTGCTTGTGCGTGTTTGGCTCTGCTTTGAAACTTGTCGAGACATGTTCAGCCGTTGGAGCTGTGATACTAACAGCGATCGTCTTTCACCGGGAGGGTCAGTGCGTTTGGGACATTCCTTGAGGACGCTATACACTCCTTTCAAGTTTTCCTAATTTCGTACGCCAGCGTGCTACGGTTTCGTCGCTTTTCTCCACTCGCCATGGTTAAATAGTTTAAAGGAGCCATGAAGACAAAATACAAGTTGGGTTTATTCGAAAGGCTGCTTAGTCCCGATAACAATGATACCAATATCACCACAATCTTCGAACAAATAACGGAGATATTAAAGAAAACGTGTGAAGCAGTCACGACCCCCTATCCAATTTCCCGCAACTTTTCTATGACGTCACGCAACCTTGTTCGTGCGATTGGCGGCCGCCTAACTGACCTGTCGCGACGACACATGACTGGACGTCTGTAATGGGGCCTCTAGTTCCATTTGACCGCATCACTTGAATGCTAACGTGCAGTTAACGCACTGAAAATTATGTTTTTTTGCTGGCCCGTATGACGTCATTCTTGCTCATAACACGTCACTGTGGCGCAAATTTTGAAAGTTTTTAAATACTTCTTGCTTTCTTTTCGTTAAAAAACATCTTTTTTGGCTGTAATGGAGCTGAGTGAGATACTGAATCCTAGTTCTTTCAAATTAAACGAAGTTGTATTTTCTCTTCATGGCTCCTTTAAGTTTAACCTCTGGAACTTCGCCGTCGGACCGAAGGACATTTATTTATTTACTTATTAAATACTGCAGGCTTGACAGCCCAAGCAGGAGTGGACAAGAAACGTACAAAATACAAGAATACGTGAGTCACAATTGTGTAAGGAATAATACAACATACAAAGATAAAAACCAAAACAAAAAACATCCTGCGAGGAATTTCCTGCGAGCCACTCGCCAGTCACGCTACCTCGACCAGACAGGGGCCGTGCTCGTACGTTTCGGTCTTCTAACATCTGCGATGACGTCATTCATAGCCACCTGACGTGTTGCGGTCAGTGGGGTCGTCATTCCGGTGCATACAAAACCCCATGTTTGTAGCCAATGATCATTTTTCTTGCTCCACACAGAGTTTTCTCCTCCATATGCCACGATGCTCTTGCCTCAAAAAACAATTGCTGCACCCGTCAATGTCACGTATAATTGGAAACCTACTCTCTACACGAGCGAGCACTCAAAAAGAGTTCTTGATTATTTTAGAGTACAGAAAGTTCTAGTGGAATTTTTGGGATCTGCGCCAGTAAAAACCAAACCATTCAGGGTAAGTGAAAGATAAACGGGAAAGCTTGTGTAGTGGGTTGCAAATCCAATTTTAAAAGCTACTGACTCAATAGTTTCTTGACATCGTTTCAATGGCAACGTGTCTCCCAATCTTCTACCAATTATGATCATTCCAGCCACCAGTTACTAAATCGAGAACAAGACCCCCAATCTAAGTGTTGCCAGCGTACATTGGCATAGAGCCCACAATATATTTCTTTATTTGTTTTTATGACCTAGGAGCGCCGTCAGACCGGTGAATGTATTTCTACGGACGGCAGCTTACCGAATGGTTCTTAATTAAACTTCAAGTAGCGAAGCTTTTTTTTGGAAAAAAAAGGAGGGGCATTCCAAAATTTCTCCCCTACGAATAGACCTGAGCCATAAAACGCGAAAATTGCGCCTGCTAGAAATCAGTGAATAACGCAAATTCTGATGTTCTCGAAGAAAAACATAAAAAAGGCTAACAGCCTATACAATTCAATCTCTTTCAAAATGAAAGAAAAAAAACTATTTTCTCGAAATTGCTGAACCCTGGTTTAGGGCGCCGAAGCGGGGAACAGATCACGCATCGAAGGCTCCCCCAGAGACCGAATTTTCCCACGCAATATTCAGCAAACTCAGCCATTACCACAACTTAATACTCAGTAAGGAAAGTTGCACAAACAAAAAGGAAAACAAAAAAAAATGGCTCATCGCACCTTTAAGCCAAAATCGGCGACGCCTTCCATCATCAAATTACCTCTTCGCTTCGATCCGGCCGACGCCGCTCTCCGGGAACCTGCCGGCTTTTCTAGTGCTCTAAACGTGAACCCGCAGGCTAATGATTTCTTCCACCGGATTCAATCTTCTTCCAGCCCATTTCCCCAAACCAGCCACCAAGGCGCCCGTTGCCGCTTTTATTATGCCTTCATCGACGTGTTGCCTGCCTTTGCATGCGCTGTCTTCATCGCCTGGTGGATGCCAAGGCGGTCAGAACACGTACATTTTGTGCTTTCTCCCCCATCACCGCGAAAAAGCATTCGCGTCACTGCTCCAAACAAATTGTGCGAGCACGCCACCTCGCATCGGAAGGACGCGCTCTTCCCTTCGACTCCGCGGAGTCTTTGCGGAGTCAAGTGCGATGGAAGCAAACCTTTATTGACGTTTCCGCACGTAGAATGGTCCCGAGTGATTGGCGTCAGATGACTCGTGCACACCTGAAGGTGACCTCGGTTTTGCTGATTCATTGTCGGCCGTTCTACCTTAGTCACGTTGCAGGTGCGGGGCGAAGAAAAATGATCTTTACGAAGTGCTGTTAATCGTAGGGGAACTAACTTTCTGGCACATTAAAATATACCCATTATCGGAGTTTGTGAAATCTGACTAAAGCGTCGACGTTGACTGCTTACAGCGTCAACGGTCTTTGTACGTGGACAAAGCGAAGATGACCAACGTTATGACGCCGTTGCGTTATGTTTGCATGGTTGGATTTCGTGAGGCTTCCTATTAGCGATCTTTGTCTAATTACGCTGATACAAGGACGCTAAGTAGATCTGATGTTTTTACGAAGTGAGTGACCGACTGACCAACAGACCGAACGACCGACCAACCGAAAGACTGAAAAATTTTCGGGTCTCCTTTGGCATGCAATCACCCAATAATCTATATAAAGAAAGTTAAAGGGTTTTCGTGCTGCTGTGAACCTTTAAACAGATTGTAGAAACACCGGACACATGGGGCTCCAATTTATTAGCCAATAGAGCGAACGAAGCGTAAACGTAGCTCGCGTCAGAGTTGAGCATGTTCTTTTGGTTAACCATCATCTCTTGAGTTATGATATTTGCTACAAAAACCTTAACTAACACACCATAGCGACTGAAATAACCCTGTTCGTAGTTCCAACAGTCGTGTGCTCGAAACGGTAAGGGGGCAGAAATGGCATGAGTTCTTTGGCTTTTGTGGAGTGCGCCATTAGAAAACGTTTTTGGACTCCCTTCCGGGTTAACTAGAATTTCTCGTATATGTCGTACATGTCAAACGCATTTGCACCAAAAGAAACTCAAAATATGAGTTTGATATCTGGAACCGTCACCACAATAACTGTGAACCCTCAGCCTCCAACAAAGAAAAAGCGTTCATGTGTAATTGACAGTCTTTCAGCGGCTAACTGCTGCTCTACATTCTGAAGCGTTTAGACCAGGCGTAATGGCGGCGATATCTTAGGCATTGTACTAGCTGATTGCTCGACGAACCTGCGTCCCTAGCCAACTAGTGTTTTAGGGGCTCTTGTGGATGTAACACGCATCAAAGTAGGAATGATGGTCGTGCCCGCAGTCGTTTATCTATCTCAATGGGAGGCTTCCACTGTAAGCGGTGGCAACTTTAGAAAACAACCCCACAGGCTCGTTGAAGGGCTGTATACGGACGCGGTTAAGCAGGCGAACCAGACGCATGATGCTTGCCCAAAGTACCCCAACTGCCAAGTACACGGTCAGGTCATCTCTTGCGTTGCAAATTATGGCCACAGCTGACGCGCAACGCATTAAAGCATGATATCTGCGAAGACCCTAGACTCTTATGTCCTGAATTGTACGTAGGTTGGCATTACCCTAGTACATGACAGCAGGCTGCAGTGTAAAACAATTTTAAAGCCATGCATGTGAAGTATATGCCACAGAAGACACAACTGAACATTTCTGGGGAGACTATACCGCTTGTTTAATTACTTCCAATGGTGGCACAGTGGCTAAGCGTTGTGCTGCTGAACCCAAAAATGAGCTTTCGACGTGGCCGTGTTGGCTGTCTTCAGATGGGGGTGAAAAGCGAAAATAACCGTGAGCCGAGATTTCGGCACACGTTCGAGATTCCCAGGCGGCCAAAATTAATGCGGAGCCTCAATTGCGGCGCCCCTCGGAGCGCAAGTGAAGCTTCGGCGTGTTAAACCCGTCATCTGAATCGGAATCCGTTTCTCTAATTATAAGCGGCTCGTCTCAATGACACTTTGGAATCTCGATATCCAGACTCATACAGCAGCGACTATTTGGGTCACAGGCGTTGCCCGTCACAGTCCCAAGAGACTACAATAGCCTTACTTTGCTTCCTAACGCTACAGGCTAGTCTGACAGTCTTAGGACATGGCCCGCTTGCAGCGTCTTTTGTTCGTTCATTTTGTCGGTTTGCCTTCTTTGCTTTAGGCCTTCTTTTTGACCGCGTTTTCGCAATACCCCTTACCGCACCGTCACCTTACCCCTTCATTTTTTTTCATTTTTTTTTCTACCAATTTCTTTCGATCTGTCTTTGAGTCCCCTTTGCTGTCCACCATCATGTGTTTAGTAGCACACTTGGTGCTTCCCTGCCTAACCTCCCTGCTCTTTCTGTACAGGTTTTTGCATCCTTAATAAATAGCAACAACCGAAATAATCCCGTACTTCAAACCTGTCCTTTAGTTGGGTGCATTTGCTATGAGTTAAAAAAAAGCTGTGAGAACACCTCGGCACTTGTTTTGAGTTATGAGTGCGGAAGCGAAAATCTTCAATTTAACACCGCTGAGCGCTCGGTCCAGTTTGGCGCTGCTAGTAATTGTGCCTGTTGCGCAGCTGTGCCAGGTGAGAGCGCCGCGTACTTGATATTCTGCCGAAGCCCACAAGAGGGGCCACAGCTGCAACTCTCCGCTTCCCACGCGGCTCTGCATTGCCTAGCAGAGCAGTCCTTAACGTGGGTTTTTATTCTATTGTGAAGGTCGCGCTACGGCAACTGTAACGCCTCCTGCTTTGGAGCTCTCCTCAACGAGGCGTTTCTCTGTCCAAGAATCCAACCCATACGGCGGGCGCAGGTTTTTTCTACAATGAAGTACTTAATGCTTTCCCATTAAACCGAGCACCCTCCTGGAAAATTATGCGCATGATCGTTTAGAACGACCACAATTGGCGCAGAGCAGGTCGTGCGTACGTCGAATGGGGACGCGCTTGAAAGGGGCCCTTATCTTCATGCTATTAAGTAATGGCCGCATGCTTCGAATCAATTATGTGTTAGGCGATGAGCATCCCTTTGGAGAAATTACATGGGATATTATAATGACGTACGCCCTTCTTGAGTCCAGACGAGCGTTTTTAAGCAGTCCATGGTATGCACGCTCCCGAAATGATGCACGCGGTGCATACGTGATCAGTCGTCTGCTTCCCTTGTCCACGTACCCATGATGGCCGAGGTGAGCCCCTTAATGGAGGACGAAAAAAATGTTCAAGACAGATTGTAGAACTGTTCTGCTGAGAGGTAAGGAAAGATACAGCATCTCGGTCGCACATGGAGAAAAGTGTTTAAGGAGATTCGTTTCATACCCCATAATCTCAAAATGAGCTACTACAAAGGGTAAGAATAAAATGCTTCATAATAAAATCTGCAGTTTTGTGCAGCTTCGACTTATTTATTTATCGCAATACCCAAAGCGCCAGTTTGGCATTACTGGGGGTTGGAAGAGGTACATATGTTATTGACAAATGAAAGCAGTTAATAGAGAACACATGAAGAGAAAAAATACAGTACAGAAAAATCGCTGACGCAGACCAAGAGAAAGAATCGTTATTGTATACGCAACAACAACAACAAAAAAGTTTTGCAAAGCATAATCGTACGTACGCGAAGCGAAAAAAATCGGTTTTGGTGACGCAAGTAGCAAAGTAAAGAACGGAAATGCAAATGCAATCACACAGCTGAAGCAAATGCATCACTTGAAGTTAGCGACAGACATAACGAGGCAACCTGTTTTATTTACTGATCGTCTTAGAAAAAAATACCTTAAAAAGTGCAGTTCTATATTTATATCCTTATCTCTTAAGTGGACGCTTGCGCCTTGAAGAAGTGTACTCTGGGGTCTTTATGTAGCTACCACGATTGAGGCCGTTCTTATAATTGTATATATAGTGCAAGAATTTTAATCTGAATGTCTTCCTACGATTTCAAGCGCATTCCAGCTTAAGTTTTCCTTTGTACGGGATGCGCGAAAAAGCCGAGTATACTTTTTTTGAACGACGAAACTGGCTGCTAAGCTTTGTGCTCTTTGTAGTTTCGTTATGTCTGTAACAGTGTATGGGGCAGTCATATGCTAGTATTTGCTTTATGTTAGTCTTGTAAAGTAAATTCCTCGTTTATAATGGAAAACAAAGTTTCTAAATAACATATCAAGGACTCTATACACGCCGTAGCACTTATATAGTTGACATAAGGGTGCCACCATACTTGAGCTGTCAAGTACGCACCAAGGTATTTATATTCCGACAAGGACGTGAGATTTGTCCCGTTAATGCTATCCGTATATACGTGTGGTGACCCTTGTGTAGTACAGCAACTCTGCAATTTTATCAAGATTTGTACCCATACCCCAATTATCACACCTCTGTGCATTCTGGTCTAACTCTATATGTAGTTCATTGTAATCATCCGGATGTTTTATAACACGATACAAAACGTAGTCATCGGCGAACACCCGGATCCATGATGATATGCCAACTACAATATCCTTCATGTATAAAACAATAGCGGACCCAAAACCGAACCTTGAGACACATCGATCACCATGTGATCATTTACCGCTAACGACCAGGCGTTGTATCCTATAATGTGTTATTTTATCCATTCAACAATCTTTTATTTATGTTGTACAATGACAATTTTTCAAGAAGAAAAGAATGGGGAACTACGTAAAAAACCTACCTTAAATCTAAACATATGAAATTTACACAAGCTGCTTTGTAAACGGTTGATCTTAAAACGTGCGTTAATTATGAAAGTTGAGTAATACAAGTAAAAATGCTTCGAAGTTCGTGTGGCCGATGAATCAATAAGTACAACAAGTTTAAGATGTTGCTGAAATATACATGCTCAAATACCTAGCCAAGTACACAAGTGAAGGTCAAAGGTCAATGATTAAGCACAAAATTTTCGATGACCTGATTGAGGAATTGAAACACTATCGGCAGATTTCCAGTCTGAAGGCAACAATCCGCATGTAAAAAGCTTGGTAAAGAACCCATAAAGGTATTTAGAGAACGGGCCTGCACAAGCGGAGAGCAGAAACTTCAGCAAGTCATTGGGACCAGGGACCACTGCTGCTAGTGATACTCAAACGCTCCAGTTGTAGTTGAATGTCCTGCCTGTCAAAGACGATGCCATTCATGGGTTCCATTCCGATAAGGCCGTAGTGAACCACTGGATCAGTGTTAGTTGTGCGCGCAGAAAAAACACAACTGAAGAAAAAGCTAAAATACTCTGCCTTATCGACGCTATCATACACAAGAGGCCCATTGTATTCAAGCACAGGAATTGGCACTTCGTTTTTTCATTTCCTCTTGATAAATTGACATTATTCCCTCGGGTTACTTTTCAACCTAGAATGAAAAGGAGCATGAAAAATACCTTTCGCGTGTGATGTAGACTCCGCGTCATTTGACCAGTGCCATACGAACTTCGCTCGTGAACAATGGCTTACTTTTACCCCGCCTTGCCCTTATTATCCACGACGGGACGAATTGTTACGTAGGTCGAAAAGCTTATTTTTAAGTAAACGCCATGCTTCGTCTACGTTCAGTGGGTCTAACGGGACTAACGGGACTAACGGTACTAACGGACGGACAGACGACGGAAGGACGCACCCACGCACGCACGCACACACGCGCGCGTGCACAGACAGACAGACAGACAGACAGACAGGACAGACAGACAGACAGACAGACAGACAGACAGACAGACAGATATTCCTAGTCTAGGTAGCCCAAGAAAGATACCGTCTTAAAAAAACACGTCGGCACCGACAAATGAGGACGGGCCCGGCATGTGATCACGCGGAGCAAGGCACCGCCCCCGTGCCTAGTCATGGCATGGCCTGTATGAGTTCCCGGTAGCCTTCCCGCTTGACGGGAGTTTAGCATAAGTATCACGCCATCAGTTTTAGAGCGGACGTATCGTTCGCGTGTAAGATGAAATGAGAAAAATGGTAACCTGAAAAAAAATACGGCGGAGACAATTCAACTATGAATACCAGGCTCTATATGAAAACTACCCAATATGACCTTTCGAGCAAAATCTCTCTTTTTTTGGTAGCAATGGGACGTATATCAAATATATGTTCAGGATTCGTAATAGAACCTCATTAAGCACACCAGGCACATACGACTTTTTTAAGAACGGATAATTCCCGTGTTGATAGAAAGGGGACAGAGCCCCCTGTCTTTTCTGCGAATCGCCGGAGCTGTTATTTCGGTGTTAGGCGGGACAGATTAATCGATGCAGCAGACGGTAAGTCCCACAGGGCAACTGCGGCAAACGAACAAAGTCACTAATGGCTGTGTGCACGCAATCGGGCAAGACGTACTGAGTACTGGGCTTTCAGACAGTTTACCTGGTGTCACCACCTAGAGAGGCTGTTGAGAACACTGTTCATCTTTGAACAAATAAGCGTCTATTCACATTGAAGCCCCTGAACGTGAGGCTGCCTTGTATGCTGCCGTTTGTCTTGAACTCCAAATTGTGCCGTAAACAATAAATAACACTTATCTTAAAGTGGTTCCTTGATGTTTCGGGGAGGAGAGGTCCTTCTTGTGTGGCTTTCAACTTACTTAGAATTCCCTACAGCTATTCAAGGAGTAGAAACTGGCCACGTGACGATGTGTCGGCATTGAATTATGCTTTTTGCGACATACAGATTGGCGGCGGATTGAGAACCACTGGTTACTGTGTACGGAACCTTTGGACTTGTCGATGCTGCAACTTCTGTTAAATTTTTCTGCTTACTGCTGCGTTAAATCATCTCCAAGAGAATCCTAATATTACCCTATTATGTATATTTGACGCCACTGTCAGACTTAACTACGGTGAATGCTAAGGCATGTGCCTCAACACGGGCGGAGTGGGTGAGATCTTTCACAGCCTAAGCTCTGGAGGATTGGCCGACCACTTAACCACGCAAGACGTTCGCTTAATTCATTTCTGCACGCATCAAGCTCCTTACGTGTGATTAAGTACTTCATCCGCCGGATTGACACGCAAAGCAATATATAAGCTTTGCCACCAAAAAAAAAATGCTCGATAGCAGACATGCCAGTTCGAATTTTGAATTCAAAGCTGCTGAACTATCGAGGCGAAGCTGACCTCTTAGGCACATTCGGTAACGTCACATCACCAATTTTTAGTCACGTCGTCGTCTGCATCGACGCAGGTGATGGGGAAAAAGTTGAGCGTAAACCTGTAAATCGGCATACCCGTCGCCACAATTGGAGTTTTAAAATAGCACCGCATACTACCAGAGAAGCAGCCTCCGCGTGAAATTTAATCAGCGACGCTTAGTGCTCCCCAGGACAGCACCGTAGGGGGGGGGTCACGAGCACCTGGAAATTTCGTTTTGATTTCCGGGGAAAAAGAACCAGGCAGATTGCATCGCGAAGAAATTACCTCATTCGGGATTGTTAAGGCGATGTACAACTTTCCAATTAACAGGAAATGGAAATAATGATTTAGAACTTTAGGAATAAAGCAATAGGTCTAACAGTTTCTATAAATAAAAACACTACTGCTTCTAACGTGACGTTCACGACCTATAATATGCGGTACATACAAATTCGCTCAAGCTGTCAGTCTTTTTAAAAACTTCAAAAACGTTTGTTTCTCCTCCCCCTCATCCAAGTTAGACAGAATACCCTGAAAAACGTTCCTCCGTCACCCGAATGCAGTCAGCGGTAAACTGACAAGCATAGCGATGCTCAAAATACACTTAAATAGAGCCTGTGGAAATTGAAAGGATCTGCCCAGTCAGTGAAAACTCATAATCGGATCGACGTCAGTAATTACGATACGCCACTGGTTCTACCGCTGTGGACTTCGCAAGAATACAGGCGAAAAGGAATTAGGTCGATTATGTGACCAAGCCGGTCGGTAAACAACGCCGGCCTAACGAGTTCGCTTCCCACGATCGCGCACTACTATGCCTCCGCATGGTGGAAAGATGTGCCGACGTAGGAAGTTCCTCAGATCCCTTGGTGTTTGAAGGCACGCACGCCACACAGTTCCCCTCACGTCGAGCGCATTGCGGCGGTACCTTGCTTGGTAATGAGCGCACCTGCTGAAGAACAGTGGCACAAAAACTTCAATCATTAGCTTCAAGTCCTTAGTGCCGAACAAGCCTTTTGGGAACGCACCATTTACTTAGGAGCAGCAGCTCAATCAAAGTCGTTCCTGTTGGTATTTTTCTGTTTGTTGGAAAGCTCGGTGCCTAATTCAATCATTCGGTCAGGGTGACCTAGTTTCCCGAGGCCAATACCGTTAGCAATAGTTCAGTGAAAATACATGTGAACATTTACATTGAATTTTTGTTTTTATTTGGGCATGGCGAACACTATAGCTTAGGTGCATTCGAGGCCGTTGTAAGTCCTAAGCATTTTGTTTTGGCGTAAAAGCGTTTGCCGCATTTGCTTATCTGTATTTTTAGGGAAGGACTGTGGAGTCACAACTCAGGTAATGAGACAATGGATCATGACATTCCGCTCCTTCAAGAAAGGTGCGTGAATAGAAAAAATGGCAATTGCGATCATTTTAAACGTGGCTTATTGGGACGCTGGAGACAAACCTGAAGTTGATCTAAATCGATAGCTTGGCGCCCCCAGAAAACGAATATATTAGTCTTTGTGGCAGTACCTTTGAAATAATCTCGTAAAAATTCAAAAAGTAAAGTTATCAGTCACCCAGCAGAGATGACGTAAACGGCTACTGAGCGGATGTGCCAAGAGTCACGTGGGAAACAAAAGAACGAGAAGCAGACACACAAGGTCTAAAAAAACACAAATCTTTGTTTGCACGGTAGATATCGTAAGTAATAAACAGTGATAAATGTACAGGTATAACTCAAGCCGTGCCGACATTCGCAAGCTGTCAAGCCGCGGTGCCGGTGGCGGTTGCGAAGGTTATTGTTCGGCATAGTCACATGCTTGTTACCTCCAACTCTACGTATACCAAGGCTGCGCTGCGTAAGCCCTCTGTCGCGCCACAAATCTGAGTGTCTTTTTCGAGGTTTCGGATGGACCGTGCACACGCACGTCTGCATAGTAATAGGTCGCAAAGCTCACGTTCTGCAATTCAGATGCTCGTACACCGGAGTACCTAGGCTCGTTTTCCCATTAGCAATTGAATTCGGTTACAAGTATAACTATTAGATGGCACCACGCATCAAGCCGAGTCCATCACAAGGACTAAAACCAGAATATCCCTAACGAGACTGCAAAGCATAAGAGCGCCCTGACGTCATTTTCGATGCACGTGCGCTGTCAGGCTAAACGTTCTTTAGATAAAGTAAAAGGTCGTGTGGCACATCCACATTGTTTATCCAGCATCGCACGTCCCGTGCGGCACCAAATATTGCGAACTTTGCGCACACGGTGCGGCAGCCTGCGGAGGTGTACGGCCAGCGAGTTGCTTCGTACGCACCAAAAGCGCGACTTGTGAGCGAAAAAAACCCCCAAAATTCCGTGTTAAAACTTTCCGCATTTCACAAACACTTGTAACATAAGTTGAAGTAGAAATATTAGGAATTTCAGGTCTTGGGTGTATGTTAGTTTAGCTGGAGCTTGTTTTTCAATAGCGCAACGTTCAAATAATGCCATGAAAGCTATGGTTTTCAGCCTATTTATGTCACCGGACAGATGACCTGATGGGAGCCGTACGACAATACTCGACATCCGTTCTGTTGCAAAATATAAATGAAAATGAAACAGTCTATCGCTGCACTTTCAAACTTCGCTGTCTGAAGAGAGTTACACGACAGCCCTATACAGTACCTCGCACACGTGCCCGACCTTACAATGACTGTTACTTTTTTGTTCATTATTTCTTGTTTTTCTCGGTCCCTGTTTTGCTATTTCGAGCTGAACATTTGGACCTGCTGTTGTAAGAGATGAAATGCGATCCCCCACATTGTAAAGAACTCCCTTTTTGAAATAAAATATGTTACGGTCCACATTTAACGTTTATAAATATATCATTTGGGGAAAAACCGCCTTTTTAAAACCATGGCAACACTAACAGACGAGGACATAGTGAATAGACGGCTCTGAAGTACGCTAACTTCCAATAAACTTTCAAAGAGTTGAAATTTAGCGCAGTGCGTTGTTGTACTTTGTATGTAGCTTCATAGAAAATCTTATCAAAAGGGTAACTGCTGAATGGGGCAGGTCGTATAAGTAGTGAAAGAGCGCGAAATCTTGAAGAGTAGTTGTTAACATGGTGTAGTACGATAGGTTCAAATTGCCAGTAACATGGCAATAAAAAAACACTATTCAGCAAAAAATGGTTTCACGTGCATAGAAGTTAGAGAGAGCACGTTGTATTGAGTTTGTTATTATATTCCTGCAGTGTATATTATCAAAGCTGCCTTGCAGTGTATCGAGTCTCCTTCCCCAAAACGGCAAGGGTGAACTGGCCCTGTCGGATTATTCACCAAAAGCACGCCACATTTCTTGCTTATTTAAATTATGCAAGGCCTGCTTACCCTTTTTCTTTGCTTGTTTTCTCCATAAAGAAAACCGTGGTGTGGGGGGAGAGAGAAATGGCATAGCGTTTATTATTTGATCGCAGGTTTTCTTAAGTCATGAAATTTGTCTTGCATCTTTACCTCGGGTTCTTGTATTTTTTCTCCTTAGTTATCAAGTTTGAAGTTTCACTTTCCTGAAACGTCCTTATCGAGCAAAGCCTTCAAACGGGATGGATTGTGATGTACGCCTTAGATGTTGTCTTTTGCATTTTTTTTTTGTAAAGCAACTACGAAAATAGAAATAATCTGTGGATGAAAAGGGAAAATGCGACATTTCCAAACCAGTGACCAAACGCCCTTGGGAAGGGGAGAACGAAACTTAGAAGTCAGTCTTTTGCTTTCAAACTCTTCTGCTGACAGGTCTCTTGCATATTAACCGTAATAAAGAATTAAAACAACGAAAACACACGAAGTATATAAAGCTGACAAAAGTTTAAGAAAATTTATGGAGCTAATCTTGTCGCAATACACGGATTGTATTGTCGCTTCGTGGCCTTATTTCTTCCACGTATTAAAAAAAACTCCTAACACCAAACAAACGTGTGCTCTCCTACCGCCGCGTCATCGTATTTTAGTCCAAATTAGAAACTTTTCGACATCCTCTTCTAGCAACGCTCAACACAATTTTTTGTGGGAATTTTCATTTTAGCCTTGCGTTTGCCGAACGGGTTCGTGAGTGCGCGGCCATCGCTGTCGGAAAAGTTGTAACATTACTTCGGGAATAAAGCGTCGTATTATACAGCGAAGCGCTACGCCATAACGCCTTAATGTTTCAATCGTGTTCTCCGGAGGGAAAGGCTTTGCGGCAAACAAACCTTTTCGCCAGCTGCGTCGTAGCTCTTAGGGTAATTTCATTTGTCATGTCATTGATTTCATACTGCGGACCTTTGCAGGTCCAAGCGGGTGGCCACAATACAAGTAAAAGAACATGTTCAAACACTCCGGAGAAAAAAAGAAACATTCGCCACATGAGACAAGGTTTGTAGGCCAGCAGCATTACACTTAACAAGAAAAACTAATAAATCATTATACAACTGTTTTTTTTTTTTAAATTCCCTTCCTCCACTGTTCGTGGGAAAAGAGAAAATTTGAACATATCTGTTCGTGCGAAAACAGGTGTTAGTGATCCTTGGTGAAGATGTCCCGTATGTCATGTCGATATAGGTGTCAAGTACTCTGTCGGGTCTAGTGCTGTTCGGCTGCGCAAAACGAGAGAAAGGAAAAAAATAGAAAGAAAAAGAAATATAATAGAAAATGTCCGCCTTTGTGACTGAACCAGTTCAATGCGTTAGCGCCAATTATATCGAGAGGTAAATCAGTCGGGCTAAACTAAAATTATATATGCCGTACAGCTTTTTTTCTTGTTCTTTCAAGTTTATTGATGTTATTCTTGGTAAATGGGTCCCATATTTTGCATGCATATTCTAACTTTGGCCTGAATATTGATTGCTATGCCAGGCCTTTAACGTCTGAAGGAGCGGTTTATTTAAGGTGTGTTGTAAGAAAGACAGTTTACCGAAGGCTGAGGCAGAAATGTCATTATGTTGATTCCAAGATAAATTACTTGTGAGTATTACTCTTAAATGTTTGAAATCAGATTTGCTGTAGGAGTAATTCATTTGGCGTGTAACTATACTCGAGTAGATTGTTCTTGCGGGTTACAGGCATAAATACAGTTTTACCTAAATTAAGAGACATTCCCCAGCGATTACACCACTGAAGTACATTCATCAAACTGTAGTTAGCTCGTGTTGAATTTCAGGGCAAGTAATTTCTCTATATAGAACACACTCGTCTGAAAATAGACAAGTTCACGCAGAAGAACATACCACATTCACAGCGTCATTCATGCACAGTAGGAACAGCATGGTCCCAAAACGCACCCTTTGAACTTTTATACTTACAAGTGTGATGCTCAAAATGCTTAAGAATTCTCTTCCTTTTATTTCTGTCTAATAAATATTCGCCTAATCACTGGTATTTTTCGAAGAACTAGCTTGTTTAGCGGAGAAGAAATAAAAAAACAGACAAGCAGCAAGCACCAAGTTCCTCTTCATTCCACGGTGCGCCTCCCAGATGGCTTCGCTTTCATTAGCCGCTGATGACGTTTGGTTCGGTTAAACTCATGGGTTCAATTTGTTCGGAAGAGTGATTATCGAAGTACCAGTTTCCGCGTTGGTCGGCCACCCCGGAAAAGAATCGCACGATTATGGCTGAATTCTCTGAACAAAGTAGGCAATAAGGTAATAGACGTCCCAACGAAGCGCCAAGGATTTGTTTTTGTGTCACAATGCATGACCTTTAGCTTCTTCCCAACTTCAGCCGCTGGTTCCCACCGTGAAACTTCCTCCTGTAGAGCACAAAGTCTTAGTGCTCTACAGGAGGAAGTTCGTGCTCTATTTTACGCTTCTGTGGGTCCCATAGTGAGCTTGGACCACACCCTGACACACACACTCTCTCGCTCCGTCTCTCTCTCCGTCTCTCCCCTCCCTCCCTCCCTCCCTCCCTCCCTCTCTCTCTCTCTCCGTCACACACACGTACGTGCGGTCGGACCGAAGCACAGGCGTACGCATGCATGAAGGCACAGCTTTATCTGGTATGCCACGAAGTTCACATATGCAGCGTGAGTAGGTTTTCAGAGTAGAATTCGCCTGCGAATTTTAGTTTAATCTTTGATGCACCCTTTTTGTTAAAAAAGAGCGTCAAAGCAATAAAAGATCATTATGGTTTTAACAACAGATAAAGTATCCACTAATGACCCTCTTAGATTGGTGGCATCGTAGGCGGCTCGTCGCATTTTTGCAACCACTTGAGCGTTTTAAGACAAACCAACTGCAAAGCTAATGCTAATCTTAACTTTCCCCATATGTTCCCCTCTAGCCAATTATAGCAGCTCTTGTTTCCTTCCTAGCCCATTTCTGAAAAGCTCGGGGCAATCTGTTCCGCTCAAAGTCTATAAATATACCTTTCCAAAATGTAAAGCACATAGAGTTTGCCGAACTATTAGAGGCGAAGCCCGACTGGCAGTAGCGTGAGCCGATAGCTACGAATAAGTTAAATAGAATCCGTCATTTAAGCTGTCGGTGGATGACACATAATCAACAATACAATCGTCGTCATATATCGATTTTTAAAAATAAGTCGTAATTCAACAGTGCTACTCCAGCCACGTCATTCGGGTGATATCAGCATAACGCGGGAAATAAAAATTGAGGCTTGCCGCCCAGTCTCCCTCAATGTATCCGCAAACAATTTTCAATTTTTCTTACCATTGTGATACACCCTCCACGTTACATCGAACTTTTCTTTCTGTTTGGCTCCTGTAAAGCGTGCATCTCTACCATTGCGAAGTAGTTGGGCGGAGCCTACCTCGCGAAAACAAAAATGAAAACATCGTCTGCACCAAACCTATAGGAACGACAATACCATACAAAAAAGCAAACGCAAGTTTTGTGCTTATCGAAAACAGAGAGGAAAGCTACACGCTTTGAAGTTCGCCTGCATCACTAATTGGTAAAGCACCGTAACGTTAAATGAACAAAGGATGAAACTGAAGCTTTCATTTATAAGGGCCGCCCACGAGTATTCTCGTATTCGCCGCTCACAGCTATCTAATACAAATGACTAAACCTTATATTGATCCTGGCGTTCATTTTTTGAGGTAAATCGAGAAATAACATGAAATGTGTCGACGTTGTTGAAACAATACTGAATTCAAGAACAAGCGTGGTTTACAAGTGCAGCTTGAAACAAAACCCGTAGTAAAGGCATATCAAAGTACACTGTGATCATCCTGTACAAGCTGTGAGGAGAAGCAAAGAGCCAGGACAAGCTAATACAGACTCTGGCTAAATTGCCTGTCGCGCTATAAGCTCCGCTAACGAGGGAAATTCATTCCACACCGGTCGATATTGAGAAAGGCAGATTCCCCATCGAATCTGTCAATCATGAAACAGACCCAAATAGGCAGAGATAGCAGCACACGAAAGTACACACACCAGGGTATGCTAGATGGTAACCAAAATATTTAGGGATCCTAAGCCCCTGTGTTTTTTTGCTTTCTGCAGCGCCTTTAAGGTGGTTTTAACGATCCATTGATGCTCTGAACGTCATCTTTAGCGCACTAGCTCTCGAGCTTAAAAACGCCATTTTCTGGGCTGTTGAGTTTCTTTTCTTGTGGTGCCTTCTTGTTCAAAATATCGTCCTACATTTGGGACGGGATGAAGACAGCAAAACAACGTCTACCACCGACCACAAATCCAACACAAGTTGTAATTTTGGAAATACTGACACTAACAATAACTGGAACAGGAAATAACACTGTACTTTCGAAACCGAACGTCATAATATTAGTGTTGAACCAATCACCTATTTTCGCTGACCAGGGGGCAATGCACGTGCTCTTTCATTTTTGACTAAAACAAATAATCTGAGCCCAATGGAGGAAACGTCAGAAATAAACGAACGCGTAAATCCTACAAAGCTTATGTAACATCTGTAAAATACATCGAAGTGTCGCGGGAAACGGGGCGTAAGTCTCGGGCACTAGCACACATCAGCGACATTGGCGGGTTCGTTTTTCAGTAGGTGGCACTGGTTCTGCTCGCTGATGTAGTGGAAGAACCGGTTCTGTGGGTGCCGGTATTTTTCCTCCATTACGCTAGGGGGCGCTATTGTTGGACACGACCGCTTCGCAGCTTTGCCTGGCAAACTGAGGGGCGTCTTCTTCGCTGGTCCTTAAGCGTTCAGAGCCAGAACGCTGAGAAGAGGAGGGAAGGGCGTGAAAAAAGGAGAGGCAGTTACGTGGCAGCGCCTGCAGAAGACATTCGAGGATATATGCTGCGAGGCGAGCAGATATGCAGCCAATTTTTGTTTGTTTTCATTTTTCTGCCCCAGACATTGATTGTCCTCGCCAGTCCTACCAGCTGCAGGAATGGGGCGGTCAGGCGCTATAAACGATCGCGCAGGCCGAGCAGTACCTCTTTGCCGCCTCTCACACAATGGGGTATCTCCCGCCTCCTGCTCATCGCTCCCTGCCTTAGAACCGGGAGTGGAATGTCAGTACAAAAGTGAGCATTTCCCTTTTCTGTGCAATCGTTTCCAGGAAAAGACGAGCTTCCGCTCACAGCGAGAGACTCACGGCGCAACACCAGCTTTCTTTTTTTTTTTTGCAAGGACTTCCCAAGAAATTGTTATTTTATTAAAGCACTAAACGAAAACCAAGCCATACCTGGCAGTGAATCCTGCGTCCATACCAAGTAGACACATTTCTTTAGTGACCTGCCGCGGTGGCTCAGTGGCTAAGGCCTTGTGCTGCTGAGCCCAAGGACGCGGGTTTGATTCCCTGCAGCGGCGCACGTTAAAGATCCCCAGGTGGTCAAAATTAATCCTGAGCCCTCCACTACAGCGCGCCTTATCGCCGGAGTAGCGTCGGCGCGTTAAACCTCATAATCAATCAATCACATTCCTTAGTGGCACAGCAACACACCAGCCGTGTATGTAACCTTGTCATGAATTTGGTAGCAAAGCTGAAAGGTGGGAGTGAGAAAGGAGCCACGCGGTGACTTTTTGAGGTGAATTCTCTATAAGTGTGCGACCAAGTTTGTCAATGTACATTGGGTGCAACGTGCTACTAGGAAAAGAAATATGTATGCGACGAATTTTGCCTCTTTTCCACGTGGTTTAGAGCGAAGTAAGTGCAGCAGCTTCATTTGTAATTGCTCCTAGTTATTTTATTTACCTGTGACTTGCCCGAAGCGTATCGATGGCGAAGAACCAGCAAGTTCCGGCGTTCAAGTGCATCCTCCTTCATTATGGTGCAAGCGAGGATATCCCGTCTGCCGGAACAGCTTGCGCGTACAAATTTATGCGCATTCGTTCGAGATCTGGGGCACTACACTTGACTGCCCAAATTCCCGGGGAAACTGGGAATTTGCCGGAAGTTTTTTTTCTGATTCGCTTTCTGTTTTGGTCACGTGCTTGTGGTTGACAAAGCGGTTGTGTGTACTTTCGTCATTTTGACGTTTTATGACGTTTACGGCCTTATTCCTCTTTACTGAAAGCGCATAAGTCTCGGCAGGCAATCGGACATGGCAACGTAAGCATGTCTTTGGTGTTTAACAATACTGCTTCTAATACACACCCTCTTTGTGATTGGCTGAAAAGGCGTGACGTAATTTAAATAGTTGGCGGCAACGATAACGTCACACATTGGCAACTTCAATTTACGCAAAAGTGACGTAATGTTACGTAACAGCTTGAAAATGGCGACTGCTTTTGCCGCGAAATAGCGCAAAAAATGTCCCCTACCTTTGGCGTCGCGAAGTGTCCGCGAATTTGCAACAGGAGCAGTTTCGCATGACATGCGGTCTAAACCGAAAGAAATAATAGTTTCCACCGTTTTCAAGTCAAAGATCAGGGAGCATACAACTAACGTGCAGTATTTTGCTTTTATGCTTGGGAATAAAATAAAAATTATTTCTTTGGCGTAACCGCAACATACGAGGGCAGTACAAGCCTTTCCATGAGAAAAAGATCCCAATGCATGGCATTTGTCCATACTCCTCCTAGTAAGCTGCCGGGTCACATGATCGAATTCAAGAGAAAAATTACAAAGAAAAGTGTCTGTTTTATGCATTACAGCGCTGATCGAAGTCGAGATTGACCGAACGAATGAATCGGTGACATCGGTTCGCTCCGTGGTTGTCAGGCGTAGCGCTTCGCTGCTCGTATGTGTCATACAAGCTATGGTCGCGGTCGTCTTTTTCTGTGATCACGCCATAAACTTGTAACATAGCCGCAGACGATAGCGTGGTGGCGGTGGCGGCTGCGAAGGTAATAGCGCAACAAAGCTTGCATTGAATCAGAGAGCCCAACTAACTTACCAAAAGCGATTGAAAGAAATAAATAAATGCGGTAAAAAAAAGTGTGTGATGTTCTTTAGCTCGACATCCGCCTTTCGCTCGCTTTTGGATCAACGTTACTCGATCGGCTTGTGGTGTTGACGACGAATTTTGACCTGCAGAAATGTGTTTCGCTAGCCAGCCTCAGCTATAGCCTCTTAATTTTTAGAGTACATTTCAAGTGTTTTTATATCTTTATACGCAATATTTGAAACCTTGGTTATGATCTTTATGAGTTGTAGGAGACGCAGCCCCTACGTGCGCCCGCGGAGGGTGATTACACTGCAGTGCGTGCCCGTCGAACACCGATAGTGGCGTCAGTGCGTCATGTGCCCGTGCGCGCGTGTGCGATGAACAGTGAGCCGCAACGAACACGTGTAGGGCAACCAAACCCGGAGCATGCGCACAACCAACCGAGTGGCTTTAAAGCGGCGCTCACAAGAGGAGTGAGGGTAGTGCGCACCGGGGGACACACGAGAGCCGCTACGACCATGACGCCCGGACAGCGAGAAACAACCAGCGTCCGCGGCGGACTCTCTTCAGCCGACGTCGGCACAAGTGACTGAAGACGTCGTCATGAGTGTACAGCACCATGCTGTAACTTTCTGGACAAGCAGTGCTTCAACCGCCGCAAGGTTTTCTTTGCGCGCTTTCCGTGCTTGCTTGCTGTACTCTTTTTATATTGCCTCCCAACTTGCTTTGTTTGTTTTTTCCTGCCTTGGTTTTCCCGGAATAAACCGGTGATTCGTTCTCATGCGGATCGGTGTTACTTCGTCGGGCGGGTTCGGGCTCGCGAACCCTTTACGCTCGAAGGGGGATCCTTCAGAGTGAAGCGTCGAATTACACTTCATGTCGTCATAGCTATAGGTGCATTACGTCACTGATTACTTGCGTCGTGCTTGCGCAAAAAACATGGCGAATTTCCCGGGAATTTGTGCAGTCGAGAATAGTGCCCTGAGCACAACATGAACGCCTAAAATACGTGCTCAGATTACTGGCGGGTGCGGTGCGAGCATAAATGTATAAAAAGAAACTCAGAGTACGGTGGAATCAATGTGGCAACGGAGTTCGTGTTTCGTGAGACTGCGTCCCTCGAGTCTTTCCGACAAGAGCGCTAGACTTGATTCGCAGCAGCGAAACAAACAGCGCCGTATGAAAAAGAAAATAAACATGTGCTTGCTAACTAGAAAACGGTCTGCAGTGTAAACTAAAACGCGATGTAAATGAAGGGTCTCAACGAACTGGGATTTCTATTTACATATTCGCTGAAGCATATTCGGCTGAACTTTAATATCTTCGCAGGCAGGCGGTGACTATACAATTGCGCTACGCTTGACAGGAGAGTATGTTGCAGAACTATTTGTGCACCTCTGCTTTTCACTGAGCCTCCGCTTTTATATCTTTTTTTTTTACAGCGCCTGCTGACGTTCCGCTGGCATTTTACATTATGCAAATGCGCGGTAGCGATGTGAAACGAGTGTGGATAGCCGTGAGGCTTCTGAAGCCTGTTATCGACAGATATGCCCTTCATTCGCCTGAACACCGAAAAAAAAACTTAAAATATAAGGTAGCGTGTGTTTGGGTAGCGATGGTTTGATTGCCAATTTTTCATCCGGCCCTGCAATCAGACAGGGCCGTGTTTAGCCGGAAAGAATGAACGACGTGTGCACGTCAGCCACTATCCGAATATGGGAGTAGGATGTAATGGAAGAGAATACCGAAAGAATATTGGTAACGAGATCCGTGCATTTGGTTTCCATTATCCCTTCTTCTTCGAGAAAAATTTATACTACGAAGCGAAACCCTTTTTTTATGTATACATAGTACACTATAACCCCGCTCTAACGTTCCTTAGTGCTGCGTTTTCCCGGCTACTAGGTTGTTTTTGTCTTGTCCTGGCGCAGCTCACATAGAGGCCCATGTATTAAGATCCTCCCTCTTACGTCGTGGTTCAGAGTACGTTCCCGGATCATTCGTCGCAACCTGACACTCCTAACCCGCCCGGGCAACATGGGCGGACTGCCATTTTGACGTTTAACGAGCCTTGGCCAGGCTTGGCTACCCAACCGATTACACGAAGCGCCACGCGGGTGCGGTTTATCACTACTAGGTGGCCTTATGTGACTCTATGCTATCACCATCATCACTGCGCTTACAATGGAAGTTTCACTTGGGAGTGCCGGAAAGCCGTAAGTGCATGCTTGCCATAAAAGCACCAGCGCCAGAATAGCAGGCACTCTCGTCGTCCTCGTGTGCTTCAAGCTTTGAAAACCCCGTTGAACTTGCCACCGCGGCCTTTGTCGTGTTTTGATGGCGTAGCGAAAACGGGAGGCGCTTGCCCTTCAGGAACAGCTTCGACGTACTAAACACAGTAGACAAGCAGCGAGCGCGGAAGAGAGTCGACATTGCCAAGGACCCTGCTTTTGCAACGAGTGGTGTTTTCCAGCAATCGCGAAAAGCGGCAATCAAACATTCTCGAGTTTTTTTAAGGCTCGAAAGCCAAAGTTCCATAAATACAAGGTTGCAAGTCAGAGCTACACTGTTTTCGCTCATTTTCGAAGGTTTCCTCACTGCTGCGTTTTCCTGGTTGTTACCTTTTGTTTGCCCGGACCGGTGGAAAACGTAGGAACGGAGTTCCACTGTATATACAGCGGCTACCAAGCTCCGCAGCTGTGCAGATGTTTCGAAGTACGTATCTACTGAAGTAAACATTTGATTTTAGCTACTGAGTTTCTTAATCCCAGATGACCAGTATGTAGCCTTGAAAGATGTCAGAAATTCAAACACCTAAGTGCTTCTTGTGTGTTGTTACATTTTATATAAAGGCGGCAACGTGCATGGCTTGTACTCAAAGCAACTGGCCTTTGCAACGCTGCCAAAAATGAGTCTTTCATCTCAAGAAAAAAATGGTTGAAACGCGAAGCTTTCTCTGCGCGAAATTAGGTGGGCGCTTCCGATTGATTTGTTTGAATTCGATTTCTTTAGAAGATCTAGTTTATTTATTTATTTTTTTATTTATTTGTTTATTTATAAATGAATGCAACTTCAGTTGAAGTGAATCCGTAATTCAAACTGTTTCGAACGTGTAGAAATGGAGCAATATGATATTCTTCGGATTCATAACGCGAATGACGAAGGTTCGATCCCGACCACGTGAAGTGGTCTGTTTTCAGCAGCTTCATGTGCCTGTGTGGAAGCCCACCATCCTGATGTGGCCTCCCATTATGTAAAGTTGGCTTTCCTGCAGGCATTTTCGCGTACGTCGCCATCTGTGAGAAAAGAAAGCTATGCTGTAATAACCCTTTCACTGATTTTTTTTGTTGCTGTTGCTGTTATTGGAAGCACCCTCAAATCACCATTTTGTGGTATGAACCTCCCTCGCTCGGTGCACAGATGAGCGTTGGACGGTGAGGCCCCATCCCTGGTGGAGGACTCGGAATGACCAATGCGCTTCGGACCTAAGGAAAAAAGAGTGTGACGTAGCAATTTCTTCTGTGCTGTCCCACTGAAGCACGCCCATGGCAGTTCTGCAGCTTTACGAGTGAAACAGGATGAGAACACCCAACAAGGTACGCCGCGCATGTTTGACGTTCTAAGGGTTTGGCACAGAGCGACACCCGTTCCTTCCCACCTCATTGGGAGGTTGGCAGGCAACTTGTCGGGTTGGGCATGCCATGATTGCGCAATTTCCTGCTAGTGCCCGGAGTCCATTGTTATTGGGCCTTAGTGAGTCCTGATCGACTCGGAATTTTGGGGGGCTGACTCGCGTCCAGCGCTTTTGACTTCTGGTGCCGTTAAAGGACAGTTTACGAGTGCCAAGGCCGCACAGTTAACCGCCATGTCTTAGTGTGTACCGGCTGGTACTAACCCACCCTCTCTTTTCAGATGAGCGTGCATTGCACCGGCCTTTTCCGTGCGGGCGCTTCTTGTGCAGGGTAGGTGCTTACGGTTGCTCTCCCCATGGGCTGGGCGTACAGTGCAGTGTTGTTTGGTATGACAGTTCCACACGTAATGAACCCCTGTTCTATGAGAGCAACTGCTTCCAATATTTTCCTAGTCAAGCTTTGTAAATACCCCCTCCACATATGCTGTGAATAGTTTTTGCGAGATGGTATCTCGCTGTCTTACTTCCTCTCGTATCGGAAATTTATGGTTTTGCTTGGGGACGGTTATCCTACCCATGCATTCCTTATATACTGTCTTCTAGAAGTCTTATTTAGATTTCCTCTGTTCCCTGGTTTTTGAGTGCTTCTAGCGCGCCTGCTGCGAGTACGAAATCAAACGCTTTCCCGTAATCCATAAATGCCATATAGAGAGAAAAAGAAAGATAAAAAAGAGAAAAATTAAAATTTCAATGACATAGGCTAGCACGGCGCTTGGCTTGATGATATATTTGTAAAAGAAAGAGTGAAAATAGTTGAAATATGTGAGCACACAAGCACAAACGCACACAAACCGTGAACATACCCTAAAAGACACAGGAACGGCCACTTAACGCACCCGTGGAAGTTACAATACGATACATTGTTCACAGGACTTGGTCCAAGCAGCATTTGCAGAAAAAAAGACAAGGCCTTTGTATTCCGTGTCGCTACGGCACGAAGACATCGCGAAGAAAATTTACTGGCAATCTGACTGGAATCTCATATATAGCAATGCGTCCTTCTTTAAATATGAAAACAGCGGCGCGATGGTTCTACACGATATGATGCAGTAGGATTTTAGATGACGTATAGGTTGAATTTTATTGAAGAGAAGGCATACATGCAAAAAATATAGTTGCTAGCTTATTCCCGGTCCCGAGCATAGAAATAAAAACGTTAATAAAATCTTTCTTCTCTTCTGTGCGAACACCTGAAACATTTAATCACTTGCTAGCAATGTATGAGCAGTGCTCGGCTTTTATTAAACTAGCTGCTTAAGGTGAGGTATAACGCAGGAGAAACAATCCCGTTCAGCCTTCGAAAAAAATTTAACTAATTTCTTTTCGGAATTAGTTATAAACAGGCGCTGCCGACTGACGAAGCCGTCTGAAATAACAGTTCGCAAGGTGCCGAGTACATTTTGTAGTCCTCTCAGTTATTTAAGGCTATCTGCAAACCTGCACGCAAAGCTGACAAAATTCATCATGTATTACCTTCACATCTCGGATCTCAGAAGCTGAAATGGGCCACTTCTCTACATGTACTTTATAATTAAATCTTGAATTCCACGACAGCTCGGCTGCTTTTCTCAGTCCGGCCGGTGAGATACAATTCCCTGCATATTGCAGGGAACGGGGGAGTAGGTGTAGCCGTAACAAGAATTTGTTTTCTTCTTCATTTAACTTGAATTTTAAAGGGCTCTATATAAAGACAAATTTGGATTAGGAAGCCTTCTAGCGCCTTTGTACCTAATAAATTATAGCTGAAAACCACGAAGTTACCGGGCACTCTTATTTCAGGCACTCTACAATGCAGAAAATGCTATCAAACTTCAAGACCTGGCACACATGGCCGACACGTGGCAGTGTACAAGATTTATTTTTAATTGCCCATTATTTAGCAGTGGCACAATATTTCCCACATGTTCCACGTTTGTTCTTTGTTACGTGAACTGTAGATGCCCGGCCACGTGTGTTACTCAGAATTGCTATTACAAAGAAGACGTCTAGAACCAACAGCATGCTTTATTCGCCATCACTTGTCTTCGTTACTGTCTCTTTGCAGAGATTTGCCATATATAAGTATTATTGCCATAATAGTGGTTTGTTCTCCGCAACTTTCTGCGTTACTGTTCTGCCTTCTGAGCTTTTCGGCACCTTATTCCGCTGCACGTACCTGAAATCAAAATCGCTGGCAAAAGAGGAGCGATATAGCACAGATGAAACGACTCGTTTTCCGCGACAGTTCTAAACACTAACGGCCGCATTCCGAGTCCTTCCTCCCCTCTATTTGCTCCCTCCACTCGGCTGAGGGGATGATTCCGCAAGGCTAATGCATGGGGAAATCGATTTCAAGGATCTCCTCCCCTAGAGGCTCTAGTGGAGGAAAGGCACAGAGTACAAGGTAAGTCCCCCTAATTCAACCGAAACAAGATTAAGAGAAAAAAAAATGGTTGGAGCAACGCAAATTTCAAAAATCGTGTAATGACTACAGAAAAAGAAGGGCATAGTTCAGGGGCAGTTATTTCGAAATTCGCATTATTTAGCCCTGGTGATGCGGGCGCCACGTGAAAGTGGCTTGGGGAGCGTCGGTCTAAATAGACGTCGACAAAAATGAAAGCAAGAGCTGATTGTGTACTTAAAGGAATTCAAAACAGCGTTACTGCCAAGGTCACGAAGATCGGGCTGAGGCTGGTTCAATATTGCCAATTAGGCGTTCTCTGCACTCTTTTTAATCCCGCTTGTCTGCACTGCGAGTGGACTAATTAAAGTTTGAAGCCCGACTCAAGTAAAGATTCTCAGTCGGCTGCGAACTGTTTCTTTTTATGTATACGGTTCGACAGCGCTACGTAGAATGCCTCAGCCGCACTATCTAAATAATGTGTTCTTTAACCTTTATCATTCAACCATTTCATTGGAGGCGGGTAAATAGGCACGACTCACCGAGCAATGGAACAGAAGATGGTAGGTGTAACTTTAAGGGACAAGAAGAGAAGCGGAGTGTGTCAGGGAACAAACGTTTG
Source organism: Haemaphysalis longicornis (assembly GCA_013339765.2). Classification (NCBI taxonomy): domain Eukaryota; kingdom Metazoa; phylum Arthropoda; class Arachnida; order Ixodida; family Ixodidae; genus Haemaphysalis; species Haemaphysalis longicornis. Next base: position 139,377,706 of record CM023451.1, on the reverse strand, counting down.
TTACGGACATATTAGTAGAAATTAAGAAGAAGAAATGGCCGTGGGCAGGGCATGTTGTGCGAAGACAAGATAACGGTTGGCCATTACGTGTAACAGAGTGGATCCCTAGAGAAGGAAAGCGTGGCAGGGGGCGGCAGAAAGTTAGGGGGGCCTGATGAGATCAAGAAGTTTGCGGGGATAAATCGGTCACACTCAGCACAAGACCGGAATAATTGGAGATCTATGGGAGAGGCGATTGCCCTGCAGTGGGCTTAAGCAGGCTGATGATGATGATGAAATAGGTAGGACTCTCTGGAAACACGTGGCGTCGTAATTGAACCAGGCTCAAGTTTTTTCTGCGGAGGCGCTTGCTGCAAGACCCGAGATACTATCACATGAGATCTCCTCCGATGTTTACATGCACTAATTAATTTTACAAGTTTATGCAAAGACTAAGCACGTTTTAGAAAATAGTTGCCTCAAGCCGTTTCGACCTGGGACCATAGCCTGACCAATTAAGTCGCAGCTGGTCACGCTACAGCACAGGGGGAAGGAATGCGCGAAGATTAGTGGGAGACGATGTAAAGCCTTGCCAGAACGTTTCCTCTTGAGGAATTTTAAATCCCCCAACAATTTTTCATAAAGACGTTTTCCACTGATATCATCAGAGCAGTAATCCGATCGACAAGAACTCGTTAACGAGCAAGCCGAATATTAGTGCCCTACCACAAACGTGACCCGTTGCTGCGATCAAGCATCTCCTATAAAAACTGCTCTTAGCCTACTTTCACGCTCTAACATAACTCCGCCGCCTAAGGGGCCAATTCGACGATTAGGACATGGATCGTGTATTAAAGTCTCTCTCTCTCTCTCTCTCTCTCTCTCTCTCCTCCCTCTCTCTCTCTCTCTCTCTCTCTCTCTCTCTCTCTCTCTCTTCTCTTCTTTCTCCGTTGCTTAGAGCGTAGGCCCGCAATAAGTAGTCAAGAAAGGAGTAGAGAACGCGGCAAGTTAAAGCCCGGCAAGCAAATAGAGGGCGCCGTTAGGACACAGCCAGGACATCTTAAGGTCTCCGGTTGGGGAAACTTCACAGAGGCATCCACTCCATAAGATGAACAACAGCCTCTTAGAAGAGGAGGCTGGTGGCGATCTTCAGCAATCGTAACTAGATGTGACATTTCTGAAAGGGATGTCCCTCCCAGGAATGTCGGTACATTGCAGTGAATCAACAGCTGCGGTTGAACTACTTGATTTCGAATCCGAGGTAGCGCTTCAACTAAAACCGAAATATCGAGGACGTTCGTAGAAATCCTGTGATCACTTTAGCGTGCTGTTCGTAAAGTGGTGTGGTTCTTAGAGACAGGATGAAACCTAATTGACCTCCTAACTGGGCTGAAAATTGCTCTGACCATTCCGAAAGCTGTACGCCTGCTATTTGATGTCGTTGAAGAGTTTCTCATACAAATAGTATATATCTGTAGCAATAAAAAAACTTTTTGTATCCTGTATATTTTAAAGACAATATTCCAGATTCCACAAGTACACTTGTACTACAATATTCGTTGTCGGCGGTAGGACAGAGTTTACATTACGCTAAATCTAAGCTTTTGATAGAAAGAACGTAAATTAAAAAAATGATACAGTAAACATCAGGAATAACAAAGTTTTTGGACAGGAAATCGACTGCGTTATACGCAGTGCTTCATTAAAGCGGGTGATAATTTTCTTTCGCTGCCCTGCAGTTGGTGCCGTAAAAAAATTTCAATAGAGCGTGACTTTCGACAAATCGATTTCTTTATAACGACAGTTCAATACACACGTCTGCAACCTCGTTATGAGGCGGCGAAGCCGGGCAATGTTGCGTTGCTCTGCGGTTTGATCGTTCGTGACGGGCGTTACGTTTATTCTCCGTGCCAGGGGATGTGCAAGCGGGACATTCGCAGTCGACGGCTCTTCTGCTGCGGCTGTCGGTTAGTGGGTCATGAATAACTGCCGCCATAGGGCAGTCGGCGGCCGTGCATCATGCATGCAGTGGAGGCCGAACAGCAAGCGACGGCAGTCGCTTCCACTCGAGCGCAGTGGCGCGCGCAAGCTGCGCGCCAATGCCTGATGATCGCGTTGGCGGCGCCTCGATGTGCAGGCCGAAGACAAATACGGGCTCTCTCTCCTCCGACTGCTGCTGTACTCGCGTGACTTGGCTGACTTGGTGCTCCGGGGCTCCTTCGGGCGCTGCCTGCCCTCCACCTTGTTCGTGTTCCGCCGGAGCAGAGGCTACTTGTCAGGGTGACGGCTGTTACGCAACTAAGGGAAACTGTCACTGTCTGGCGGTGAGGAGGCAGTGAGAGGCGGAAAGAAATGAGCATTGAGGTGGAATGTTCTGTCGAGGCACTTCGTTGTAGAGTCACAGAATGCGCAACTGATGAAAACAAGAATACTGTGGCACAACGCTGGATATTGCGAAACAACGTGGTGTGGATTCAAAAATTATTTAGATTCAAAAAATCAAAACATTATTTAGAAGAGCGTGAAAAAATGGCTTTAACATGGGACCAATAGGAGACGTTCGGACAGACATGAGGGGGTTTCGATTCTCCTGCTGAGTATGGCTCAATTCTTCCTTCACCGACGAAGCATACTTTGACAAAGGCTGTCTCTCAACAAGGAATTCTCTCTCTCTCTCTCTCTCTCTCTCCTCCTCTCCTCTCTTCTCTCTCTGCCTTTCTCTGCTTTGAGGACACTGGTGAAACGAAGCAAGTTACAAGTCGCCTTCCATGCTGAACGTGTTGATTTCCTCTCAGAAATTGCAAGTGTAGCCTGCGTATGTACAGCATGTAGTAGTATCTACTGAGTGGTATGTTCGTTTTAATTTCACTTTGAGGGTGAGGGGAAAAAGGCATCCCGTGCCCTAGAAGTCGGTGCCTTGTGTCGAGATTTTGCTGCACGTTAAACATCCCCAAATGTTAAAATTGAGCACACAGCACTCCACTGCGGCGCGCTTGTTGCCCAGGTGTAGATTGAACGTGTTAACCACCAAAATTTGAATTGGAGTCCATACATGAGAGAGATAAGTACAACTCTGAATCGGCTGCACGATAATGTTGGTCTGATCGCAAATAGCATGTCTTTGTGACGGGATAAGAGAGAGTGTAATGGATGCGATAGATCGTCGCAATGCAGTATACATTGATTGATTGATTTAGGTACGCCCAACGCACGGAGACGATGAGGCGCCGTAGGAGGCTCCGATAAATTTTGACCACTGGGGATCTATGTGGCCGAATCTGAACACACGAGCGTTTTTTTTGCTCACAAAGCGGGCCGCGGCGAATCGAACCGCGACCGTGTCAGCAGCGCAACGCCTTAGCATGCCCGCAGCGGGTAGTATACATTACGGTTCTATACGCTAGCATAAGAAGGCTGCGACCTCAACATACTTGGAACACCTTAGGTGACGCAACGTTTCTAAGCCGGGGAGCAGAGGAGGTCTGAGCAGCAATATTTTGGAAATCAAGGAAAAATAACAAAAAGGTTCAATCGATTTAGAGCAAAGGTCGTTTACAGGCTAAAAGTAACCTTCAAGAAGGGGTGTACAGGCCCTGTGACAGGAAGTACGTCGTATTCCTATCATGTCAGCAGAAATTACTTAAGACATTTGGACTTCAACTTTAGCAGACCTACTTGCCGCGGAATGTCGGTGCTGAAGGGGTTGGGCAGCCGATCCTGAGGATGTGGGTTCGAGCTTGGCCGAGGCATCCCTCTTTCTAATGGAGGCAAGGAACGAAAACTCCCGACGTTCTCCAAGTTAATCAGCAGCCAACGAACACTGCGTGTGTCATAGCCCAAGTGAAGCTTCGGTGCGTGAAACCAGCCAATTCGATGAATATCAGAATACCTGCGTTATTTCCTTTTTATGGGGAAGGCTGTGTCCGTACTGCGGTGCGAATCGTCGCATCTTTCCAATGTGAGACATTTTAAATGTGCAGGAATTGCTGGCTAAAGCCCAACAACAAAATATTTCAACCAGCAAAACGTTTGGTAATGCTGTGACCTCCAAGGCGCGAGACGAAAGTTTCGGGGAGGAGGCGAGCTTCGTAGCAGCTGGTTTGTAAGGAACAGAATTGTTTGTACGTGACTCCTATCAGAAATTTCCAGGAACCTTTACTATTCGGTGGGAGGATATTACTTCTTCCGCTGCGACAGTGCATTGACACGTACTCTTATCGTGGTATTCACCTTACTTCACGAAAGAAAAAAGAATAAATATTGCGATTACAAAATTTCTTAAGCCACCACTAATGCGACTAAAGGTAGTTCACGAGAGTTCGCTACGAATGGTCCCGACGTCGATAGTCAGTTACACGAAAAATGCAACCGCCGCTCTAGTAAATATGTGCACGGGCAAGCCAACATGCGAACGCGCCGGGGCCGGGAAGTGGGAAGCTGGATAATGCAGTTAACGCACGGTTCCCAGGAGTCTGCGCGTTGCTCCACGATAGCGGTCCCTCGGAGTCCACCCTAATCACGGAGACATTCCGAACGAAGTTAACAAACAAAGGCCGCGCCAACGTTTGCACGCTTTCATTTTCCCGCGTAAGGGTCGCTACAGCAGTAACCGAGTACAAGTATCGGGGCACGAAAAAATGCGAAGTCGCATCGATTGCCCGAGAAGAAAAAAAGTGTAGCATTTCTTACGCGCCATGGTACTCGCCTCGTAGGGGAAGAACGTCGACCGTGGTCACAGGGTCTGGTTATACTAGCAATCGTTGTGTTTCGGGGTACATCGCGTCCAACTCGCCTGAACTTCATACCGGTACTTCAGGAAGGAGTCAACTTGCCCCCCACGTACTTCTAATAACTTATCAAGCGATTAAAGTGGACAGGGGCAGACCACTAACCAGGAGAGATAAGAAAAGTATACAGTTAAAACGCGAAATCAATCAGAAAGGGGGAAGGGGGCGGTGATTTGATTCGGCAGATACGGCATAAGAGGGGTTAAAAGTCCCGTAACTAGCCTTTTGCAAGTTTTTTTTTTTTTTTTGCTGTTCGCGGGGAAAGATCTGAACGAGGTTGACGATTGGATTGCTCCACTTGAAAGCATTTACAATCCTTCCAGTAGCAGCCGTGTAAGAAGATCAGTAACCCGATGACTATTGAAAATAAAACGAAAAGTCGTAACACAAAAAGAATAGGCTGTATTGGTGCCCACCTTACACAAACTCCAGGGACTTTCTCGCTGTAAACAAGGACCCTAAAATAAAGCAACCATTGACGTGGAACTAGAACTGAACATGTCGAGGTACACAAAGAAAATAAATCCTCGAATCCCCATCGTCCATTTCGCTCTGCATACCCCAAGGTGGCGCCGTAGTTCAAACATCAGCTTGCTCTCACGTCCAAATCGGCCGCCATTTTCCGTAGGCTAAAATCGTTTTTAATTATTTTCAGAATAAACACATAATTACCGTCGTTTTCCGGTGTCAAAAAAAAGTGGCCCCAAAATGCGACCTTCGTACGAAGTTTTAACGCGAACCGAGCAGCGGTTCGCTCGGGAAAAAATGGTAACTGTTGCGAATATTGTCGTAACAGGCTGTATTTATTCAAGCTGCCCACAATTGATTTTTTTTCTGCGCGAAACCTGAGCCCTACAACTCCTATGTCGCCACCTCAGAACTCAGCGCTTCCGTCTTGCTTCTTATCAGGAAACACCGACTGCTTAAAGGAGCAGTCAAGATTTTACTTTAAAAATGTTTTTCCTTCGCTCGCTTTCGGGAAATCCGTTTTATTAAGCGTTACTTAAACCACGGTTCATATTTCCATCGCACCAGCTTGCGCAAGGCGATCCGCAGCTTCTGTGCTTACAAAGACAGTGCGTTTACGTCTTGTTGGGAAAAAGCGCGAAAAACGACTACACTAGAAAGAACACAGGACGGCGCGCTTTTCTACGTGTGGTCGTTTTTCGCGCTTTTTCCAAAGATGTATCACCAACTCGCCCAACTTTCAATTGTGTTATACGTCTTGTTGCTCTATTGTACGACGCAGTGCGACTGAACATGTCAGCCGATAACGCACCGCTGCCGCTACAATGGAACAAGCAAAGAAACGAGGAGACACAAACGAACAGCGCGAGGAGACGAGCATAATTTACGATCAACAGCCGAGCTGGGCAACGCCAAGTCGTGAATTGAAGCGCATCGATCGGTCTCGCGACTCTCGGCAAGCCCTCATGTTTGCGAAAAGCTCGGCTTGCAAACTCTGGATGCAGTGCACGCATAGTTGGACGCTGTGCAAAGACTGATGCAGTGATCACGATCGGGTGCCGGCGGCGGCGGGATGCGCTCGCTCTGTGGCTGCACTGCTGGGGCGAGAAGGCTGGAGATGTTAACTCGCTCGCTAGGCGTGTTTGTAGGAAGTATCGTTCACCGATGCGTTGCGAGCACCCTAACTGAAATCCCAGCCCGAACGGTCCATCAACACGGATGACCCATTTTGCCCCAGTATGCAAACCATGTGCGGCGACGTGTGATAACTTGGGCCTAGATATAAAGCGTCTAGGCTGATTGCCGCGCTGAGGCATGGTTAGTTCACAGCTCGCGGCCATTTCTCGGGGGTTAGTTCAGAACAATAAATTTTGAGCGGAATATTTAGATTATTTTTTAGGCAGCCAAATATTGCGTTGTGATGAAGCGTGAACGTGGGGGATTGAGAGAAGTGCAGGAGCTTTGCCCATCAATCAACACATGCGGCTAGGTCGAGCGGCGTCTGACTACCTCGGGTATACACTATTTAGGGGGCTCGTCGAATGGTATTTGTGTGGTGTGGAGAAGGCGGAGCTGGGAGAGGAGATATTGTAGCGCCCAAACACCGTCCACAAAGCGCAAAAGACGTTCCATAAAACTCACTGCGACTTGGCCGCCAATACAGCCTGTTTCTTTTTACTTTGTTTTTAATGCAATAACATTACTGGTCCGTTAGGTAGAAAATCCACCGTTCGGCATCTGTACCAAAGATACGGCTCCTAAAATGGCCAATGGGGTGAATACAAGTAAAGGAATGCAATGGAAAATAAATGAAAAAAAAACGTTGGAGTTTACGGGAATTGAACCCAAGGCCTCCGGACTCCGACAATTATTTTTTTCTTTATTCTCTGTGTCGTCAATTCGGCTCCTGGGCTCTGACTGACCAAAGGGGGGCGTACTGAATGTTCGGTTTCCTTCTACGCAGACATTGATAACCGGTACGCTGTTCGGCTTACAATGTATTTAGCGTTAACATGCCCGTCATTGGGCTCAACAACACTGTGCTCATAGGTTAAGGCTGACTATAGGCATAACAGCACACCATTTAGTCAGGTGTGTTCACCAATGGCGACAACACCTGTTGTCAGAAGTTCACATTCGAATCCCCAATCCCTATATAGTTTCCGCACCAACATAACCTATCAAAACAATAACTCACCCACTCAATGGCATTTGGCGCTGTCAGAGGCTCGCAACCAATTCACCAATTACCTTTGGCTGTGACGTCAACATAACCATTTCACAACGCCCTCTGCGGCATTCAGTTCGACTAATATAGCTTTCACATTCGTAATTCATGAGGCGTGCTTAGAATTCTTCTGACTTTTTTGTGTGCATGAACTGCGCGGTTGCGACGCAGCAATTATACGGGGCAGATCAGGTTTCAAAGGGCGGGACGATGTAGGCTTAATTCGCTGCTCCGCAAGGATTACTCCCAAGACATACGTTAACATAAATGAGACCACAGCTCCCAAAACGCCTACAAAACCGCTTAACGGGCCTTTCTACCAAACGTTTCCAGAGAGTTGCAAGACGTGGGATGTTTCGTAAACTTGCTTGGTAATAGTAGTTGTATGGAACTTTAATGAGCCGTAAAGTAGGAGTGGTTCGGTAGTCCGGGAATCCATGGGATGACCGAGCGACAGATGCCCTAGATGCCAGAAATTGCTGGACGTCCAGGTGGTCGCTGGTAAACAGGTTCTCCGACAGCTCAGGGAGGGGGATGTGGGAAGGAAAAGGTGGGAGGTCGGGGTTATATGAACACTCTTATAAAGTGCTGGATAGTGTGCCAGACTTAGAGCAAAAAGTGCTTTGGGCGGGAAATTGAATAGGAAACATGTGGTGTAAGCGCATTAGATGGATGGAGGTATTCGTTTGGATGCAACTAAGAGTCGTTTATTCTGATTTGGACAGCTTGGAATGAGGTTAAAGGAATACTCTCGGTCGAGTCGATAATACTGTGTAATATCCTCCTAAAATGTGATCAATGGTGTGGACTCCGCTAGTTCTTCGGGAGCGTGATAAGAAAGTGCGCAGGCTTCCAGATGGGCAAAATTATTGCCCGTCGATCTACAGTGGGTGGGTGTCCAGGCGAGGGCGATGTTTCTCTGTGGCTGAAGTTGCGAGGCGAGGCGGAAAGTTGGCGGGGACACCCTCTCCCGCCAAGAAGCTCCGACAGGCAGCTTGAGAGTCAGTTACGATGACCGAGCTATTTGTCTGAATGAGTGCGAGTGATATCGCCAGTTTTTGTCAATCTGCGTGGATGTATTAATTGAAGCACAGGTTGTAAGGGCTGCTTTGGAGGTAATGGTTGCAACTTTGCGCCTGCCTGCCTGGATACGTGTTAGCGTCTTTATACGGAACGTCCGAATGGTTCCCATAGATGTTCGCGGGGTCTTGACCCCGTGCTTGTCTTCTCCCCGGGTGGAGATCAGGGTGCATGTTCTTTGATATCGGGCGAACCTGTATAGCGGACCTTCAAGCATCGGGGAGGACAAGTAGAGCAGCAGGGGATGCTGGGTGCGTGCAGATGTTTGAGTAAGGCAAGGCGCGCAAGTGTTTGAATGAGCCGGACACGTTGGCTGGCAAGGTGGCCTTGAATTTATTCTGACACTGTGCTATGAAGCTCCAGTTGAAGAAGCCACTGAATAGAGGTGTTCATATGTAGGCCCAATGCCTGAATGCCTTGCGTATTTGTCTGTCAAGGAAGTCCAAGTCTCCCATTGTGACGAAGAGGTATGGAGAAATAGACGTAACTCTAGAGATTAGAAGTGCCCGCATCAGTCTCATTTCTTTTAAGCACTAATGGAGGTTAGAGACGCGTCGCGGCGTGTGCGTGATTTGATTGAATGTCTTGGACAGTTTGGATAAGGTCAGATTGTTTCGTGTATTTGCTTGTGTGGTAAGTTTGAGAATTTTGATTGAGGAGTTGGACTTATGTCCTGGCCGCGCATATGTAAGCAATGGGCTCAATATTGCGAGCTGGTGGGTGCTTGCTCACAATTATTAGTTGCGATTTCTGAAATGTGCATTAAAGAACCACTGAGGTGCGTGAGACTGCACAATGTCCATCGCTTCTTGGAGAGCACGTTGTATATTTCATATAGAGTCAGTATCCGGCCTTATGATGATGTCATCTGGGTATATAGCATGATGGATCTTGGGGATGGTATCAAGTTGTTTCGGCAAGTCGAGTACAATACAAAATCTTGCGACGTTCCCAGATAACCAAAGAATATAGGATCCGATGTGAGATCGCCGACTGGGAGGATAGCCTGGCGTTGAGTTAGAAAATCAGATATCTAGGCATAGACGCGATTACCACATCCAGTGTGATTGGGCCGGGAGAGAATAGCTGAATGTAAAACGTTATCGAAGGCACCTTTAAGGTCAAGTGCTAAGATGGCGCTCGGAAAGTGACGGGTAGGTGGAGCCAAGACATCCTCCTTCAAACGAAAGAGGATGTCTTGGGTGCTGAGGTGTTTCCGGAACCCGCACATCTTATCGGGGAAATACATGCCGCCGCCTAACGTAAAGCTAAGTGGTCTCTCGTTACACCATCTAAACTGAAAAAAACCCCGCCCGCATCTTCACACGGGGGGAACTGGAGTAAATGTGTCGCATCTACTCGAGTCAAGCAAAGCGTCACGTCAAGCGAAAGCCAATCAAAGACGCCCTTGACTGAATTCCGAACGCGCGCTCCGCCGCTTATATACACACCGCCCGCGTTCGAGGGAGAGGAGTACGGGGGAGAGACGCGCATGCTCACACTTCGTACACAAGCGCGCGAACTTTCCACGCACCCACCACGCCGTTATCACGTGTACACGCCCTGCCGCTCCCACCTCCCCTCGCGGGAACCCCTGTGCAGATGCGACGCATGGGCGGAGCGGCGAAGGGACCGCGTTTTATAGCACGCATAACGTTCAGGGGACTGCGTAAGCCTGTCCCAGTCGATGACGACGTTGGCGTACTTGTAAAGCGGCGTGGACTCTAGGTGCTTGAGCCAAGCGCGGATGTTGCTTCGCCGGAGAACGGCACACCGGTTATATGCGCAGCGCGCCCGAAGGAGAGGAAACCGCGGAAGAGAGAGTACTGCACATGCGCCGGCCCCAGCGCGTCTGCCGCGGCTATGACGCAACGTGCCGCGGCTATGACACAACACAATCCAACACAATCCACTTTAATCTAATCCAATCCAAATCCAATCCAATCGAATCCAAGCCAAGCCAAGCCAATCCAATTTAATCCAATCCAATGACCCTCGCGAGAGAGTGTTGGCTATCGCCTCGACGCGACGCGCATGTGTAGTGAGCGTGTGGACGGCGCTGACGCTGACGCGGGACATCGTGCGACTAACAAATGCTCTGCATTTAAAAAAATCTAAAGCATCCCATGGCGCTGTAGTAGCCAATCCACATTGAAAACATGCTGAACACCTGCTACCTTTCAAACACGCAGTCTCTGAGCACCTTTAGCCCCTCATTTATATTTGTTTTGTCTATGAAATGTATTTATCGCCAAAAAATGACAATTATCTTCTTTTCGTGGACATGTACGCGTTTAGAAGACAACCAAGAATCGGCAAAATTACCCCTCACAGACCATTCTAAATACTTTTGTTTCATGTTGTATGGATGAGCTAACGTCACAGAAGGGTCTTGAGGTTTCACATGTGGTACTTCCTAGGACGCCTTCGTGCATTTTGAGAGTTTACTAACGCCCTGCATTGATCTCTGTCCCGTAGGCATTGGTACTCCAGGGAGTGAGGCAGAAGCGAAGCCCACACAGCCGCGCACCCTCCTCGTACATACCTACATGCATCTGGTGGAGGTCATGTCATGACACAAGAAACTTCAACCAGTTGCAAAACACGCATTTCTAGTTGGCTGCCTCCATCCCCTGTTTAAGACCCGAAAGGATATATTTGTTTCTCGTTACAAGCTGTCCAGGAATAATCAGCCGTTCGTCTGCGGAGTCCCCAATAGCGACGCTGTGTCTGCACTTACCGGAAGGCCGCCCCACAAGTATGAAAGAACAAGGAACACTAGTAAGCACGTACAAAACGATCTGTATGTTCCTATCGCTTTCTGTCCTCATATTATGAGCGTTGTAAGACAGTCATAGATAACCAGATCAACCAAACCTTCCACTCGCTGATGATGTGTAAGACACGACACGTTTCCCGCCAAGCACAGAAGCCCACGGAGAGTAGTCTAGTGCCTTGTTAGACGTCTTGACAGCGAAGTAATGGAAAGAAGGAAACGCCCAGAAAGGCTTGACTCGAACCGTCGTATCATTGACCTTGACACACTGCGTTAGCACTACGCGCCTCGGTCGTTAAACTCGGGGAAATCAATATGACGTGCATCCTTCGTCTATAACCTCGCACTGAAACACCGCAGCGAGGAGCAAAGACCGCACAACCACATCGGACGTAGAACCACTCGCCCTGAAGGCGTGCTCCCTGAAGACGCGGAAACCGCGACAGGACAATTGACAACCCTGAGGAGAGAAAGGAGGAAGACACGACGAAAAGCCTGGCAGCTCGCCGGAGCGAATTCGCGTGCTCCCTTTGAGGGGGCCGACGCGTCTGCAGCCAGCGCTGACGTGTGAGGAGCAGTCACGCTAGCGATGCGTGGCATCGACCCTGATGAAAGCTTCCCGTCGCGGGGATGGGAAACCCGTGGCGGGAACAGGCGTGGCCGCGCGCTTTGCGTGCGCGACGCCCACCTTTTTGTCTGCCACTCTGCACTCGTGTGCTCAAGCCACAGGCTGTGGTGGTCACCCGCCTCGAGAGCGCAAGGCCGACCAAAGCACGGTTTGCTTTATGTGGCCTTTATTTTTTACTCATCTCTGGCATCTCAGATAAGTCCTTACGCGGTGCTCTTTCACGTAAGACCACGAATGCTTGCTTGTTTTAGGAAGCTGGATACGAGCAGCGCAGGACAAGAGCGCTTGCAGGCCAGTGGGAGAGGCCTTCATCCTGCAGTGTACCTTAGTAGGCTGTGGTTGTTGTTAGCGCTGTAAATGATAATGATGATGAGGACAGTAAAGATTGTTTCCCCGAAGTCCGGTGTCGATCAGGAACCCAATCGCCCGGGCTCCGGTTGATTTGGCAGGAGGCTGGCAGGGCGATGGTGTTGAAGTTCTTGGAGACGGTGGTCGAATTGACGAACTCAAGGCGTTGGGTTGATTAAGTGAAACGACGAGTTTATATACAGCTATTTACAGTAAGATAACTGGGTACATGAGTAACAAAAAGAAAAACTTCAACCTGCAGCTAGACGCTAGCTCCGAGTGCGCACAAATCACTCGAGCTCCTCAACTTCGTCTAACTCTCCTATTCTCGGAGCGTACACAAACCGCTCGAGAAAGCACGGCCGAGACTCTGTCTCGCCGCAAGATCCGTCTAGTTGCTCGGTACGGCGCTGCACCCTAAACCTCCGACGCGATCTTAACCTCGACTAGGGGGCTCACAAATCCCAACCTAGCTTTAACGGTCGAGACTCCTTGTCCCGCCGGGAACTGGCCAGCTCGGCGCTCAGACAAGAACGATCTCCAACGGCCAAGTTCGGCCTTATAAAGCCTCGAGATCACCCTCTCTCGGGAACGCTCCTGTAGCGTTCGTACACGCGTATGGGAGTGCCCAAATTCACGTAGACATCTGTCACTCAGCACGCCACGGAATATTCAATGAGGCGCCGCCATCTTCGGGTCAACGGCACGCTCGCAGACGAGCAGGTGTGGGCGACCCCGCGGGGTGAAAGCGAAAGACGGCGACAGTGCACTGCGCAGGCGGGGGCGCTTTAACAATGGTTTCTTGCACGGCGCGCGCTTCGACGCCGGTAATCCTACCACCTCCGCGCGTCACGCCGACGGTGGTTCTCGGAATCCGACGGCGCCGTCTGCTTTCTCAATGGGGTATTATCGTTGTGGTATGCGGTGGGCAAGACAATCCGTCTCCCGTGCACGCCGTGACGAATTGGCGACGGCTGCAGCGTAGAGTCTATAGTGCTGGGCCACCAGACAGAGCGGCGCGTTCTCACGCGCAGCTCAGGTGCCTGGCCGCTAATCTCATAAGTGGACCTTACAATGACGATCCGATGTTTTTTCTAGATTAGCATGCTTTGTGCGTTGATAAGACAGAAAAGATATTAAGTTCCATCAGACAGACCTTGGTTATGTATTGCGTTTGCTAAATAGTGAAATTATATAAAAAATGCTGTGCTGAGATGTGGCTGTTAGTTTTATTTCTGTTCATGTTTAGACAAAATAAAAATCAACTACACCGGTCAGAATTGCACAGGAGGAGTTCGCACACTCCTAACATGCATGCATGTATTGCTGACGAAATTATTGCGCCTAGAGTTTTGGGCAGCTTCTCAATTCAATACAGACCTGCAAGTCTGTTCATGTATGTACAAGCACCCACCAGTGACATTTAGAACAGGATAAAATCGGCAAAACATTTCACCTTCCTCATGCGATGGTTTGGGGGACGATGAGCATAAATTGTGCTCAACTCATAACTCGGTTGTTCTAGGAATAGTTACTCGGCAACGTGTTTAGGGCACGCAGAACCAGGGCACCACTCAATGCTCGTGAGTTAACTTAATTTACGACTGCCGTTTTCGTTTTGCCGGGGAAACTCGAATAAACTCAAAACATTTTACCCCGACCAACCAACAACAACCAACAAATATGCCGCTCGTGATTTGGCTCGGAAACTCAAAACTGTTGAACATTTTCTGTAAAAAAAAAAGCAAATCGAAGGCGATCAAACAAGTTTCACGAATCAAGTGTACTTAAAGAACAAGTCAGGGAAGCTAAGTGCTCTTAACCGATCGATCTAGTTCTCTCTAAAGTACCGTCCCCTTCCCTTTTATTCTGTTGTCAAATGCGATTCAAATCCATAACACAAACTTTTAAATGCGCAGAAATTGGTTCCAACATTTTCAGTTAACCTAAAAAACACCGCAACTGTAGTGGTTGACACGTTACGAGCTCTAAACGAACGAACCCGATGCACAGGGAAAAAGTGGGAGCCGGGCGTCGCGGGTGCTTGTGGAAGACTTCGGCCCATCAGCAAGAGGCGCAAAGCAAAAAAAAGGAAGTTAAAACAGCGGGCATGTGGGGAATCCAACATCCCCAAATAGCGCTCAACTTCCCCGCATAAACTATTAAGTTTCATCACCTCGACCGTTCCGGATCCCTTCAATATGAATGACCCGTGCCCGCATCTCGCCCAACGCGTGCCGCCGCGGTTGAAGGTTTTTGGGGCGTGAACACCGATAAGTGGTTATTTGCAGCCCCTCACACGACCTGCGGGGAAAGGGGACGGAAGGGACGGGGGCTGAATTCGGGGGCCGATTGATGGATGGTTGACTGATGCAGCTGCCCGGTGGGAGCATGACATCGGCCCTAAAAACTTTGGGGCGCTTCGTCTCCACGCAACCTCGAATGCCAACATAGTCGCAGCTTGTGGTTTATCGAGCTAACACCATGCTGTCGGTCCTTAAGTTGGATCTCGAGGGCTAAGAGCATTTGGCATGCACTGTCGTTGAGCAAAGTGCCGCAGCTACGTGGTCAACGGCTTTCTCGAAAAGATTTAACGAACTCCCGAATGAACGGATTCTGTCACCGCATTTACGAAACACTGCTTTACATGCGTAAATAGCATGTTCTCCGGGTTCTTCAAATGTATTATTCACTGTGTTTTTTTTGTTTCTGCTCAGTTACCCTACTTTTATTCTGCTTGCCGTTGTGTGCCTTCTGTTTCCAGGGAGCGCCGGATTTTCCACCTATCAACTAAACTAGTTCACTTTAAAAAAATCGCCTCAGATTAGCTTCGCCATAGCGTTCAGGAACAGCCAACCAGCGTGACCAAATCTATAAATATGGAGAATGACGGGGAGCAACACACGAGTTGAAAAAAGAAAAGAATCTGCATAGGAACCATGGCGTGAGACGTGTACTTTCGCTACCGTCCCTGAGCATACTCAATGTTTTACTCAACTTTCCGTTTTCTGCTCTACCAGGCGCATACCCACATTACTAATGTTGATTCATTTGCCTTCCGTAAAGGATGTTTGCTTCGGCATAATCTCAGAGACGCTCCACCTTAAATTGAGTTACTTTCATACACTACGCTAATAAGGCCTAAACTGGAATGTGCTTGCGCTGTTTGGAACCACCATACAACAAGGTATGACTTGCTAGAACTGAATCGGAGAACTCTTCGGTTTACTTATTCAATTGTAAACTTACCCTCCACGGTGGCTAAACGGCTAAGGCGTTGTGCATCATCACGCAGATTCTGTTTCCCAGCTAAAGCAAAACAACCGGATCCAAAAACTGCAGTCTAGGAGATTGTTCCTTCAACTCAAATTCTTGTACCAGTAATATGACCGGCAAATTGATCTAGACTCCAGTCCCTTCCTGAGGCCCCTTGCTACTCGTCGTACTTGTCATTCCCATTCTTTGCCTCTTACCTCAGTGTTCGCTTCTAGCAATGTGCTTTAATTTTCTTTTTTCCCGCGATTAAAAACTATAGGAACAATATTTCTAAACAACATCTGAACTCTCTTGATTTATTAGGGGCTACTGTTTAGTTGTTCAAGGTGATTAGTATTTTTCCACTCTTTCCGCTTGCATTGTGTGTGTACTGTGTTGTATCTACTTTGTGCCCCTCCTGCTTGGGCATCTAGACTGCAGAATGTTCTAAAGTAAATTAACTCCCATGCTGGGCCTCGTCATTCGCAAAATTCGCGTATTTGCTCGTGGTGATTGGTCGTTCCGGAGCGTTGTGGTGAAGCCAACCTGGGGCGTATTCTTAAACTGTGCTTTCGCATTAAAGGAGTAAGAAATCAGGGTGCAACCACATCGCAGAATACTCAAGTTTTCCATTGTATGACTCTCCCTACAAAATACTTGAAAACGCTCATGAGTGTCTTTAACATTTAAAGGAAAACGTGGAGCACACGCAAAGGTTTTTTAGCCGAATGTTTTTAGCTCTAACTCCCAAGGGTTCTGTCGCGACCATTGGTGTGCACGGAAAACTCCCGCGGACAAATAACAGGAGTTCCTAGCAACGCCAGGAATCGGACCTGGAACGAATAGAGAAACGCAGCAAGCGCCTTTTGTCTTACCGAATGAGCTACGAGCCCACGTCGAGACGGGGGATATAGACGGTGCACTCACCGAGCACATCTGCGAGTTTATCCCCGGCGTCACCCGCCGCGGTGCCTCAGAGGCTAAGGCGTTGCGCTGCTGAGCACTACGTCGCGGGTTCGATTCCCGGCCGCGGCGGCTGCTTTTCTGATGGAGGCGCCAAGCAAAAACGCCCGTGTTTACGAGATTTCGGCGCACGTTAAAGATCCCCAGGTGGTCAAAATTAATCCAGAGCCTCCACACTACGGCGCGCCTCATCGCCTGCGTTGCGTCGGCGCGTTAAACTCTACAATCAATCAATCAATCAATCAATCAATCAATCAATCAATCAATCAATCAATCAATCAATCAATCAATCAATCAATCAATCAATCAATCAATCAATCAATCAATCAATCAATTACCCCCTGTGTTCTCCCTGAATGCCACATGATTGCGTCACGTGACCTCTCGCGCCGCTGTGCGCCCTGCCCACGTGTAGCCAACGTGTGCGAGCCTTGCGCATGCATTAGTAATTATTAAAATAAAACGAAGCTCACCCCAACGCGTGGCATCTCACTTCTCCCTCTCTGCCGCCGATCTTGTCGCCTCCGTCGACGGCGGTAGATACTGAGGGGAAGTGTGATTGTCGAACACCGGGTTTGAGCTTCATTTATTTTTACAAAAAAATTCTTTCCACTCATGTGCTTCACCAATAAAACCCAACCAACAACCGTTCATAAATCATGCACTGATTTAACCTTAGCAAAAAATATCTCTTTGAAGCAATAAAAGATTGGGTTAAGTGCATTTCACTTGTCTCTGATTTCACTCTTTCTAGAGCTACGTGTGTGAATTCAAGAGACGTCGCACAAGGAATTGTTGCGTTTGTTGTTTGCAGCTTCGCTTTCCAACCATCTTCCCAGGGTGGATTGGCCCGCATTTATTTCTTTTCCTGGATGTTTATCAAGTAGCTCGTGGAGCAGTTGCCAATGCATACGTTGGTATAAGCCACATTCCTCTCAATTCTCCAAACCGAAGCATAATCTCGCACCTAACCGGACCAGCTTCCCCTGCGTGTGTTCTAACAATTACATTGTACACAGCGCATGCGCAGATTGGTGAACCACTATTTTGCTCCTGATATGCACTCATCCAAACAAACTATTTTTTATTCTTGTTTTGGTTCTTTCAGGGCCTACGTGTGGCGCATACTTGGACCATTTCCATGAGTGATTTACAGTTAAAATCGAGGCAATGTGGGAGTTTCTGTAAAACTTGTCATTTGATATACATGTATCGGTGCGCATTTCCGCAATGTTTATTATGCCGCGCTGACTGAGGAGGTGAAAGTGCGCAGCAAAGAAGATTCGATACACAGGATGGGTTCATAGAGGGAGCAGCAGAGAAGGCTTTACTCGAGATTTTGTTTTATGGAGAAGGCTTCCCGACAGTAAGCACTTCAAGTCAGCTGGGAGGCGCCAGTGGTGTCTTCACGTGAACAAAGTGTATTGGGTAACGCCCACAGCAGCAAAGCGTACCAAGTGGCGGGTAGTTTAATATTTCTCTCTCGCTAGTTTCGAAGAGAGGCAGCTAGAACCAAGAGGCAAGTGGGGAAGAGACTACACCCAAGAGACTGCTGCACCTATTCAAGAGCCTGACGTCACCCAAATAGAGGCCGCTTGCAGACGATGAAAATTCGGCGAGACCATGGCGAGCAGTGGAACCCACATGCCACGCTTTCCTCGCTGTACGTAGTCACAGCGCCGCTGATCATCCCTCTATCACACCAACTTCCACCAGGTGTGCGAGTCCCCGCCTACTGAGGTACAGTGGCTATCGCCAGGCCACTGGAATGCGGCACCAAAGTGACTATTTTCTGTTTTCTTAACAATGAGCTTACAGTATCAGAGATATCACGAGGTTGTCAGTGGTGAATATGCCAACCCGCGAGAAGCCGCTCAAAAAACGGCTATTCAAAAGTGGTGCCAGCGGTTCGCGCCAATGGACGTTGTTCAGAAGCGACCGTCGTTGCGCCTTGCATTCGAAGTAGCTTGTACGAACGAGGGGAGTGAGAGTGGCTAAGAGAGGAGCTCGTTTCACGTCACCCACTGATGCCATCTGGTCTTGAACGCTCGCTCACCCAGTACACACGCAGAGTGGTATAAAAGACCAGACGTATAGCCTGTGCCTACACTCGCCTAATGGAATAACCTGACGAGTCCTTCCAACAAGCCTGAGAGGTGGCCGCTTTGACATGGTACCGCATAACGATCATCGTAGCTGCACCGTCTTTTTGCCGCTCATCATGAGATCGTCGCGAATTTTTTTTTAAATTGTCGAACAACAACTATTCGCGTTACTCCGAACGCCCACAACATCGTTTTCAGTTCCACCACACTCCTCGCTCCTCAACTTTACATTGTTTTGAAAACTATACTGCTGGCGCCCACGCACGCTGTAGCTAGAGACGTTGGGTATGAAAATGTTCTCCGTATCCACGGTATGTACGCGGCGGCAGTCCCTATATCGGATTCGGAATGATCATCGAGCGCTCCCGTGGCGGAACGACGGTTAACCATTGCTTGCTATTCTTGGAACATAAACCGGCGCGAAGGCTGCTCCGCCATTCAACCGTAGAGGCCGAAAGAACTAGCTTAGCAGAACTGCGCGACGAAGAGTAAACATGAGCGGGCGTATTTCCCCCGGAATAAGGCTTCCTTGCGTTCGTGTGTTCGGGTGCCAGGGGCTCTGCAGTCTGGAACTGTGAGAATCGCCTCCACCGTCACGCTAAGCCGCTCCCCATATTTTCTCTTCTTGCCTTTTCTCCCCAGCGCCGGGTCTCGACGAGAGGAGGAGGAACGGGTTAGAGTGAGTAGCTTGTCGGAGGAGCGCGGTGGACGAAGGAAAACGCTTAACGTTATTTCTTGTTTACGCACCTATAATTTCCCCGGCGTGAGAGAAGGAAGCGAATGATCGGCGGAGGCTGGAAGACGACGGGCGTTGCGGCCGCCGCGGCGATTCTCCGCGCCGCTGGCGCGTCGCATCTGTACGCATTAGGGCGAGTACCACCGTTTTGCGCTGCCGGAAAAGAAGAGTAAACAACGCAGAACCATGGCGGACGCTTTCTTCTCCTCTCCAGTAACCGAGTACTCGCGGAAGGTGCCGGCAATAGAACAGCAAAGGCGGCACGGACGGGGAATTAGTACAGTCAGGGAAAGGGCGTAAGAAAAAGAAAAGGAGATAAATGAACATTAGGTGTGTGTTGGAAAGTATAGGCCTGGTTAGGGCCTTCCAACGAACATAAAAAACTAAGGACAGAATTGGTCATACGACTAAGAAAGCAGCGTTTCCCATGCGGGAAGACTACCGAGAGCGCAGGCAAGAGAAGCATTGCTGAAGAATGCCTGGTATGCACCCCGCCACGACAGGGGATGCAGAGAGGCACTACGCGGGTCGATTTCGCGAGGAACGATGCGCTCGATGGCGGGCTTGAACGGTGCGGTGGATTCAACGCCGCGGTGAAGTCATGCTGCCGCTGCTTTTATTGTTCCTTCTAACCTCGGCGGGAAAATAATAATAATAATGACGGTGGTGAGGAGGGTGACCATGGTGATAAGGATAGCCTAAAAAAACAAGTGAGAGTTTTTTTTTCGTTGCCATTTTGAGAGGAGCTGGCAGAACTGGCATTTTGTCAAGGCGTGCCAACACTTTCCGGGGGTCGGCTTAATTAGAACACTGTAAGAAGCGATTCACAGTAAAGCGTAATTTTTAACTTTTCCTCTTTGGACGACACAGCATGGGGACAGGCTGAGAGGCATGTGCAGAAGTTGCTATTGATGTAGCAAATGTGCTTTGGAACATATTTCGGTTTTAAGTTTCACAGGCAGTAAAAATGGGTACTAGATGGTATTTTCTTTTTTTACATATATTAACCATTAAAATAATTCTACATGTTGCCTTCTATTTTTAGTAGATGGCATTGACCGGTACGTTTTTACTCATAAACATTCACCATTTCAGTAGTACAAAAAGCCACGACAACAGCTATCGTGGCATTTTCAAACAACGCTAAAAAGACGCACAGAGGCAAAACAAACGATACGGACGCTGGTCATTTGCGCAAACAGCACTTTAATAGAGAACCACTTGAGATCGTTAGTAAGTGATTGCTGCCAATAACCAAGTCCACGTAAAATGTTTACATCTATTTAACGTTGCTTGCTCAGTTCCGTACACTTCTTAAACCACCAATAACAAGATATGGCCATGCATGCACGGTCCGTCTTACTCGTTCCCATCACAGAAAAGCAACTAAAGCGCGAGACACATGGACGATGGTGCATGCGAATCGCATGCGACTGATCGTTACGACTGTCGCCACGATTAGTCGTACGCGTGAATATGAGACACATGGCCCGATGCGCGCGTGCGACGCGTCGTCAGCGCCGCTCCGCCCACTGCTTTTGCTCCATGGTCAACTACGACGATCGCTGGGCTAAATTTGTAGATTGCGTGCGTCGTTCGCAAGAAATGGATAAAGCAGGCAATCGTGAAGCGTTTTCTGCCTTCGGAAACAGTCCGCGCACACGCCCGCCGCGCCTGCCAGCTCAACACACTCAGCGGCTCGAACCGGCGCTGTTCAGACCACGGTAGCAACCGCTTGTCGCTGCTCTTCCGAATCAATCTGATCGCTAAAAAGAAGTTCCACATGC
Source organism: Haemaphysalis longicornis (assembly GCA_013339765.2). Taxonomy (NCBI): domain Eukaryota; kingdom Metazoa; phylum Arthropoda; class Arachnida; order Ixodida; family Ixodidae; genus Haemaphysalis; species Haemaphysalis longicornis. The sequence goes on along the minus strand of CM023451.1, from coordinate 139,356,567 downwards.
GAGAAAAAAGGAGTTAGTGTGGTGAAAAATTGGGCTAGGGATTGTTGTCAGGGCTTATTTTAAAAGCGGAGATCAGATCTCTTCCGCGATGCTTAGCCTACGCTGACCGGCCGTGGAGGTTCGCCGGTCCGACCGGTCGCCGCAGCGCGCGGTGCGCCGAGATGGGGCGATGCCTGCGCGGAAGCATCGAAACAGGCTACGCAGATGTCTTCGTCACCGATCGTTTAAACGGCTGTTATAGCTAAGATAAAGTTGCACATGGGAGAAAGGGGATGATACTGTGGTGAAAAGTTGTGTTACGGATTGTGATTCGCAGCTGCACAGATAGCGGCGATCAAATATCCGCCAGGATGCTAAGCCTGAAGTTCCCATCAGCCGAGCCGACCCGAGCAACGTAAGCCGGTTGCGGGCTCAGCGGGCTCTCATTGGCTGTGGCCTCACGACGATCGCAACGATGGTACGACTGCCTCTGGCTTGATAGTCGCACGTCGTGAGCCTCCTCCAATCAGCGAACGACACCAAAACCGGTCCTAACGATCAATCAGTCGCATGTGAATCGCGTGCACCAGTCGTCCATGTGTCTCGCGCTTTAAGCCCAATAGCTATCCCATTCGAAAACCCAGAATACCCACGCATTTGTTTTGACAAAAGGCTGCAAGCTGTTTCAGTCGTATATTTCTGTTCACTGGGCATTCAGCACGCGGTAGAAAAACCTGCGCTTGCGTCAAGAGCGAACGCAGTAGCTACACGATCCCGTAATTTGGCACAGCAGTCATAATAGGCTGCGATGGTGGACGCCTCGGCTCCCCACACCGAAAATTCTCCCTCTGTCATCGTTCACTGCAAAGGTCATTAGACTGTTGTCTATGCTCCCTCCTTCTCTTTCTATCCCACGCTCTTACTTTCTTCCTTCTTTTTTTTCATTGACTAAATCCCTACCCTTTGTGCCCTCTTCCCCCTGTGTGACCATTGGCTTGCCATTAGTTTCCGGCGACTTCTCCCCGACTGACATATCGTTGCTTATCGATTGCCAGTTTTATTGAATATGGGCGCGTTTGACATCTTGAACACACCGGGCTCTGCATTTCTCTGCGGCCCTTTCGTTTTCCGCTGAATTCTTCATGGCTCCCACAAGGGTTTAACTCTTTTGTTACTGAGCCACGCGTTAACACTGTGAATGGGGTGCACATGTTATGTTGTAGATGCCTATATTCCTTCTCTATTTTAGTGAGGGTGGAAGCATTGAATGACTGTTTTTTTATCGTTTGTTTACGGAAATATAGCAGGATACCCATTTGGGAATGTTGATTAAAAGAGGATGTTGTAAATTGTGCCGAACGGAAAACGGTCATTCTCATTTCTTGTATTTTTGGCAGTCGTTTTCCCGCTGATGGTAATTCGTCAAACCACAAGAAACGAAGGGCATCTCTGTCTTCCTCGCGAATGCCGATTTGCAAAAGCCTTCTGTACGTCTACCGTAATTCAAATGACGAAAAGGGGAAACTTGATGAGCATCTTAAGGAGGTCAGCATTTAGATCGTCGACATTTCTCGAATTACTTCACGGTGCGGCATGTAGTAGAGATGCTCTGGACGAGGAACAACATCTGCAACCTTTTAAGCGTGCCCATCCACCTCATACTGCCTGATAGCTTTATCGTAGGCTCTCATTGATTCGTCACTAGATGAGAGACGCCTGACGAGTTCACTTAGCCTTGACAGGGCTACTTTCCGATTATCAGCCATGTCGACTAGATTCAGTTTCCAAGGCAACGCTACCTCATAGCGCCCATTTCTGATAGTGGCTGTGTTGTTAAATTTGACCAAGATATCTGCCTCATGTTGGGAAGAGGGCGTATCCAAAATTCCGATGAAATCGAGTAACCAAAATTTTTGCAAAGGGAAACTGACCTCGTCGGCTTCATGGGAAGTTGTTCGGAGAACACATACTTGGCGGCTTGCTTTGCTTCGTGACGCGCTCCCACCGGTAGGTAAAGGACCCTGCAGAGTCCAGCCCATCTTTGTGCTGATGGCGGCTAATGCAGGATTCTCTGCGTCCCACTTCACTTCGCTTGTATTCGGCGTCAACTTCCATAGCTGGTCAGAGCCAATCAGAACACTTACGCCTGGCTCACAATCCAGGCTGGGATAAACAATGGCGTCTGCTAATTTTTTTTCCTTCTGCAACTATGGCTTGGAGAAAGCGGCTCTCACTGGAAACTTCAGCCATTTCTTCACATATAAAGGGCACGACGACAACTTCAATGTCAATAGTCAGGCTGTCATGCTGACTCCGGAGCACAAATTTCACTATTTTGTACCGACAGTTCGGGCCGATGGTTCTACCAAAGGCACTGATGGCAAGTTCGGTTTCGGCGAATGCAGGTAGCGTCAGCTTGGAAACAACATTCTGTCTCACGAACGTTATCGGGCTCCCATTGTAGAGTACTCCACGCATGTAACAACTGCGTTCTGGCATCGTCATCCATGCTCGAAACGTCTGGAGTAGCACGTCATTTATTAGACGAGGAGCTGAAGAGCCTTGTGTGGCGACCCGCAGCGTAGAAGTCGACTTTTGAGCATTACTGGATGACGGTGTCTTCGCATTACGAGTGTTGCACATAATTGGGGCATGTCGCCGCGCGCATGCCTGACATTGCACTCTTAATCGGCAATCACGGGCCAGATGACCGTTAACTGTCCACCGGAAGCAACGACCGCCGGATGCCGGTTGGTGGCGCTTCTCTGCCAGGGTCATGTCGCTCGTGCAGTCCTCAGTCTTGTTCTGCGTGGCGGACCAGAAAAAGCAAGACGAGAGGAGAGAGTTCGTCTTGTTCTGAAGAGACCACGCGGCAGGAGTCGGAGTTTGCTTCTATGTAGATCGCTTGAAAACAGGAACATTGCCTTCAGATGACTTCGCCCGATTGTTGGTGAGAGAAGTCTTTTCTCGGCACTCGACCTCGATTCGGAGAAACTTGAGTAGCTTGTTGAGTTCATCAGACGAAGCCTGGCTAGTTCCTGTCGCATTCTCCGTGCTTTCTTTTTTGTAGTACTATACCACAAGGTCGGCTGGGATCACTTTGAGCAGCACCTCGTTTACCATAGTTGCGTGCAAAGACTCCGTGATTCCAAGACTATGCAGTCCCCTCCTGTTCAATTCCACCGTGTCTAAAAGCTTGCGCAAACAAGACACGTTGCTAGCTGAGCTGATAGGTTTGTGCATTCGCAAATTTTCCAGGTATTTGTGCTTGATAATTTTAACGTTCCCAAACCGTGGCTTGAGAATTTAGAGCGCATCATTATAGCAGGAGTCGATCACCTCAATTCCAGCAACGGCTTGCGCAGCAGATCCGTCAAGAAGGGAGATCAAGTAGTGGAAGCGATCAGCGTTGGAAAGTTTCGTGTTCTCGCGCACTGAATGCCGAAACGTGTTCCAAAAAGACTGCCATTTGGTCATTGCGCCATCAAACAGCGGAATCTTCAACTTCGGAAGTCACGCTCTGAACTCACGTAGAGGAAGTTGGTGTCCGCTGGTTGCTGTCTCTGAAGACGCAGTGGCCGCGGCTGAAGGTGGAACCGAAGACGGACGCATTTCAGCGGTCTCCAGTACTTCAGTGTGGTGCTCGAGCAATGCCAACGTGCTGTTCGCGGCGTCGTCGTACCGCCTGAACACGTCGTAGTCGTCCGCCGCTAGGTCGTCGGTCAGGTGTGTTTCCACTTCTTTGTTCAGGGCTCGAAGTTCTAAGTTGCTGGCACTCAGGCGGCCGTGCAGGATTCGAAGTCCCGAAAGCTCGAACTGATTAGAATGAAGCACCTGGTTGACTTCATCAACGATCCCTCTGTTCATGGCTCGTCATGAGTCCCGCTTGTGCTTCCGTCGTTCCATGCCGGTCAAGCTTTAAGTGCAGCTTACCCACGCCTGGAATAAAAGGCTCGTGCTGGTGGCTTGATTCGCGGGTCGTAGCCACTAAAAATGTGAAGAAAGGAAAGAGCCGCCGTGACCCGTTCTGATGATTGCGTTATTCGAAAATGCTACCGATGATGATGATGATGGGCATGCTGAAAAGGTTGCAGATGTTGTTCCTCGTCCAGAGCATCTCTACTACATGCCGCACCGTGAAGTAATTCAAGAAATGTCGACGACGACAAGACTTCGCGTGGTTTTTGACGCATCATCACATGAAGCAGGAGCCTGCACTCTGAACAAACAACTAGAAAAAAGACCGAATCTAAATGCTGACTTCCTTAAAATGCTCATCAAGTTTCTCCTTTTTGTTATCGGAATTGCAGCAGACGTGCAGAAGTCTTTTGCAAATCGGCATTCGCGAGGAAGACCGAGATGCCCTTCGTTTCTTGTGGATTGACGAATTACCATCAGCTGGAAAACCATTGCCAAAAATACAAGAAATGAGAATGACCGGCGTTTCGTTCGGCACCTCTGCAAGCCCGTTCCTGTTATCGGCTACGTTGAAGCACCACTTCGATCACGTTGAACCAAACTATCAAGATACCGCGACGAAGCTGAAAGCAAGCTTCTACGTTGATGGTTTGGTATTCGGTGCTTCAACTCCAAAGGAGGCCCTGCGACTTTACGAAGAGACATAGGTCATAATGTAGCTTTATAAGCTACCAGAAAACAAAGTAGGTGCGCAGAGTGCACGCAACACAATATGAAGTGGAGGTAAGAGTTGTGGGGATCGTGACTTTCACGCGAACCACTTTCTGGCTAGCTTCCCATCCCGGCCGGCATGCACAACGCGCCTCGCTCACGCTACGGGAACCATACGGCAGGGCGCCAGCGACCGGACGGTTTGTTGTCGCCCTGGTGGAGGCGTTGACCCTTTTACCCTCTGCCTTACCCGAGAACCAGTTCTTCCTCGATACTAGCGCCACCAAAAGGCGAGGTCTGGTGGGTTGTCGGATGACGTGAGGACGGTCTCTTATCTTGGGGATCCGGTAGCGCGCGGACGTTTCGGCGCGCTGGTCCTGACCTAGGGAACGGGCCACAATGCGACGCGTCCGGGCGAGAGGGGGGGGGGGGGGGGGGGACTGAAACCGCGCTCGCCCTCCGCAGCGCTCCGCTGCTCCGGTATGCCATCGGTGAGTCGAACCATCTCGATCTCTAGCGTTGTTTAATGCCTCGCTCACAGTGTTACCGTTATGGCCTACGATCAGTCTATATGCAGTGTATTTGATTAGCACTTTGCAATAAATGCTGCCATTGGTGTTTTGCCCTCGCCGCCTTCTGCCTTTGTCTGTCTCCGCAAACAACGGACCCGTCCGCAGCCGGCGCTCGCAAGGCATGTTTGCTGAGCGCGGATGCCTGCGGGGTGGGAAATAACTAGTGTGTGAAATGTAGAATCCCACAGAGTATAAATAACCGGGTTTAAGAAGCCACTTTAGGTCCCCTGTGGGTCGAAGGTCTCCCCATTGACGCCCATCCGTTTCTGTCCTGCAGTGCCCGAGTCCATTCTTTGCATCCGAATTTCCTTATTTCATCTTTCCGGCCAGTTAACGGACCTCCCCTTCTTATAGCCCGTTCCCCAATAGCCCCTCTATTACTGCGGAGTGCAATCAGTTGTCATTTCGTCTCACTTAATGGCAGGCCCAAAACTCTTTTTGGTAATTTGAGCTATAACGTCACCGAAGTTTGTTCCGCGATGCAAGACTCTGGTTTTCTGTTGTCTCTAAGCATTACTCATATCATCCTTCGTTTCATAGCCCGCTGACCGTACCTACGCCTTAAGGTCTTATCTTCTCGTGCTTATGCAGCCTGTTCCCTCTATCGCTTTAACGTTTCGCAATAGTTTCAGATAATGGGCCGGACAAATACTTCCACTTATACAGATGCGCAGCGTCGCGCTATTCAGAACATAGCAGCATTAACTTCCACAAGCTCAATGTGCTTCTGTTGACACCGAAGGGGTGGCTAAGGTTACGTAAACATGTCGCTAATTACTGCTCGCTTTTGTCGTAACGTAAAGCCCCTGGGTCCAAGAGTATAATATATAGATAAATTCGCTGCAGCCGTTAGTCAGGAGCCCGCTGAGATGAAATGAGGGTCGTGGTTCCGCTTCGCTTTCTTGTTAGTGGCACGCCACCATCCTTACATGGGTAGGATAATCAGCCTCTCCTTAAACGGCAGCATCATTCCTTTCCATTGTCTATTCTCCTCCATTCTCTCTCTGCTTCCTCGTATTCTTACTTCTTTGGAGAAGGGTCGCGATTAATTCCAGGGTGAGAACCTGGGCATGAAAAGTGTGGCACTGACAATTCTTACTGAGCAGTTAAAAATCCTCCACAGTAAACCAGACCTGTGTCATTTTCGGGAATAACAACATAATGAAAGAAACGGTTTCGTACGACCTGGAAACGCATTTATTAATTTAACATGTTTGCCGCGGTGTCCTTCTTCCACATTACGCTGTTCTCGTTTAACGCGTCTGCTTCAGTTCGCGCTACTTAGCGTTTGACTTTGCGGGTCACAGCCGAATGTTGTTACTAATGAGCCGCGATAAAGTGTGACAAGCATGCTCATTAGGCCTGGAGATCTACCTGTCTTGGTTTAAGACAGCCCAAACAGATACATTGTATGAAGCCCGAGACTGCCGGGAGCGCGGAATCACTTACGTGCCAACGGTGTCCCACGGGTAGGCAATCATGAACTCGACGGAAGACAATCCTTCGCTCCGGCGCTCGACGCCTGCTGCTTAGTCTCCCGCGTCTGGAAAGGAGGCCACTGTAAATAACGTTCGCGCGTGCTTCCGCAAGACGATTTAGCGATTCCCGACGGCTCCTCCGGCTTGGGTCTTCGGGGGCACAAAAGCCGCGTATTAACTCAGGGACCACAGTATCGACCTATCGAGTGCCTTATCGATCCACGGATAATAAATTACGCGCGCGTTTCCTTTACCGAGAAATACGGCAAAAACTAGAGTCAAATCGCGCAAACAAGGCGACTGACTGTCGCACCAAGCTTCTCATCTAACCAGGACCGACGATGCAGACCCACCGAAAAAAGCAAGATGCCGAATCGAAAAGGGCAACAGTATCTCGCTGTATTTTTCCTTCCCCCTCCGAATTGGCGGCTTCTTTTCTGAGAAACCAAGTTAAGCAGAAAAGGCCAACTTGATCCCGTCGCATCCGAGAAAGGAAGCCAAGCGTCTCGCGGACCCAAAGAGAGCGCTCCTTTACGCCTGCCTTCCTTAGCATCCGAAGCCAGTCGAGCACCAACGGCCCGTAATCTCGAACCGGCGCACCGTCTCAGCAACGCCCAGAAAGTCGTAAAAACGAGTTGCGATGGCGGCGGCGGCGGCGGTGGAGGCAAATGCGCTCAGCACTTCCAGGAACGTGTATTCAGCGGTGGCCTAATGCGTGCACTGCACTCCGGAAGTGCTCGGGTGCAGAAACTGCAGTGTTCGGGTAGCTTTAATCTGAGAAAAAAAGAACGAAGTGAACAAAGAATAAGTTGCACCAAATTTCGCCCTTTGCACATATCAGAAAAGGGACCCATGCTGGGAGCCATGCTGGGTCCCCTCACTCCTCGTCCGTTCTTTTCCTTCGATTACCCTGGGCGGCTGTCAGAGAACAAAAGCGACTGCACGCGCGACGAAAGATTGTTTCTTCCTTGCCCCCTGATACTCTCGCCTTTTGCTTCTTTGACTTAGCCAAACACTCCCCTACATTCTACCGGCCTTCTATCTCTTCCTCTTCGTTCACGTTCCGTTCATCGTTTGAAACTGTACTTTTTCTCCTGCCAGCTGGCTTTGCTACTGCGGAGCTTTTTTCTTCCCCCTTATCTTTTCTCCCAATCATTTGGCAAGTTTTTTTTCTTTAAACTCCCCAGGATGACTATTCACTAACCCATCTTTTCATAGTCAATAAACAGGGCATCCAATCCCGGTGGTTCGGGCTCATCCGGAAGAAGATCCCACATTTCGCAAATGAGCGACTTTTCATTCGCCTCAATGGAGCCCTGGTGCATTGACGATTCTTTACTGCTTCCCCACTAACGAGGATGTCGTTTGGTGGTGGGCGCTCCTCTGACTTCATTCCCAGGCCTCCTTGGTCCAACCTGTCTCAGTTGTTTGTCACACTGGTGCCGAAGCCTCTGCCTTTGAGAATGCCTAGCACCGATGAGAGCTGCCCCATGCGCCCAGTAGTCCTTGTGAAGCTCCTGGAGAAGCACGTATCACTTCAACTCCGGGATTTCATGTCCTTAAACTTTTTCCCATACCACACAAGTCACAAAAAAGATTTTTTTTATTCCTGCTATTAAATATGTACTTATGAACGCTGTCCAGAGCCTGCTTTAAAATTATTTTCTTTGGCAACACATTCCTGACGGTAGTGCTTCGTGAAGCAAAACGCAATAACACGCTTTTTGTCTTCACTGTCTGTAGCTGACTATGACATGAAATCGGGCCCTCCCTAAGGGCGCAAGCATAAAATGGGAAGAGTCGCCAGTGTCGAGAAACCAGCGGCGACGATTGTTTGCTGCTGTGGCTTCATTACAAAAAAGGTTGAACTAAAAATGCCCTATTAGTCATCTGCTACGTTACTAACGTTGTCATATCTTTCACCTCCGTAGATGCTAGTTCGGTTTAAGTTTTCGCGACAATGTAATTCGATTGCGATGATTTTCTAGGCGTGTCACGTAGCGTGAAAGGGTAAGTGGTCTCTCCACGTAGCCTGCAGTGTTCTGAATAGTCGGTGTGCCATCTGCCGATCATCTTAGCGAGGTGTATGGATGGAGGTGTAAATTTGTATTTTTCGAAGGAGCTGAGCTCACTGCTTTAAGGGAGAAATGACGCTTTACCTATAGGCGCCTCACCTTCCAGATTCCAGAGGGTGCTGTCAGTTCAGATGTAATGAATGTCACGGGCTTCGAAGAAATGCAAATGTTGACGTGCGTTTTCTTTCCTCAGGAACTAGTGAGGCTGGTGCTCTCAGTTGGGTGCTTTGTGGCTTTTCTGAGGCACCCAAGTAACAGAAGAGTCCATAAAATTTGTAAATAGATCAACGGACGTTAGTGTATAGACACATAGGCATTTCACTGGTTTTAGAATAAATTTAAGTGAGTTCGTTATGTTGATGACGGTGTCCACATACAACCTCACAATCATGTTGGGTGCAGAGGCCTTCGGTCAAGTTGAACGTTGAATCAGTACCTGAATCGAAAGTTGAAGCGAAAGTTAAATCAGTAGCACTTAAATAGGAAAAAAGGCGGCTTGTGGCAACACCAGAGGTGTCGAAAATGTAGCCCAGCAAAGAGCCTTCGCAGTAGCGATACGCCCGCACTGGAAATGTAAAAACGATTTGGAAACTTTGGAGAATGGATAAACACAGCTCACAGTACGGTCCTCGAGAAAAAATAGCCATTTACCGCTCGGCGGAATCCACTAAACCCCCCGCCCTCTACGGCTTTACGTGCTCCAAGCTCTACAGGCTCTAGCGTATGCCCACACACGCATGCATGTGAGTACTTGTGCAAACAAGGAACTAGGGGACTAGCGCGTAAACACTCGCCAAAACAGGGATGCTTTTCCGTAGGAATTGGTCGCTGGCGCCGGCAACATAAGGAAGGAAAGCGTCTCAGTAATGTGATTTTGTTACTCTCCTCTTCCGTGGATAGGATGATCGAGATTAGGAAGCTGGAGTGGAGGGCCCTTTATGCATATTTGCTCTGTTTGGGACCTTATTTAAGAGAGCGTTTTGAGAGAGCTCTAAAGGAACCTGTGTTGCTGCCTTCGTTGTTTTCACTAAAGATGTTGTCGTCACTGTTCAGGGAGGCCTGCTATAGTCGCGTCATTTCTCCTGAATGCTGGCTTACTAAAAGCACGACAACTGCGGGTATAGCGACGCGCTGACAAGGAGAATAACGTGATTCTGAACCAATTACCTTTGATGCCGCAAACTGAAAGTTTGATGGTGCTCTTCGCTGATGGCAAGTGTAGGCAAGTAGGTACACAGGAGAGCACGAAACACTCAATGAAGATGTAGACAAGGCATGGAGGCAGTGTCTCTAGCAACGGGCGCCGTGGAGATATAAAGTTCACCACTTGCTCAACAAAAACACCCTTCCGGCATAGCATAGACAAGAAGGTACGGGCTCGCAACCGCAACAACCCAGGATAGACGCCGGCGTCGATACAAATATTGCAATGTTTTAGGGGTGAAGCGCCTTAGGGTCTCAAGCTGTCGGCGTCTCATGTCGTATTCTGACGTGGTCACGGCACTAATACACCGGAACGCTCGTTTTCCAACACCTCGCGCTACAACGTAACGCGTATTAAAAGTGTATAATGAAGAAAGCCGGTTCAAAATAAACTAACATGATTTAAAGGTTTGTATAACCCTCCCTGTCCGCATCACCAATCGTCAAGTAGAAGCTGTTTGTAGACGGGCTATAATTTGCGTTATCCACCGCCTTTTGACGCTAGGCTTTATCGGAGGGAGGGGGGGGGGGTGTTCGAAGCAAGAAAAGGCATACTTTCCTGTTTCCAGAGCCTCGTTGATCACCGAAGAAGAGCCTCAACGACGATGACTGGACTGAACTCGTGTTGAACCCTGCCACTAACCCAAACTATGGCGGATGGGGCATACAAATTCCTTAAATTCGGTTCAGCGCAACAGAAGGCGCCACTGCTTAGCAAGCGCGCCATTCCTCCACTCACCGGCGCTTCTCCCGGCGAACAATCTGGGCGCGCTGTGTGGATAAAGGGAGATTCACAATCTTTGAATACACTGGTACACTGCACACTTCGCGCCTCCCCAGGTTTCACGTTAGTGGAGATGGGCCTGGAATTTTTTTATTAAGGCAAACGGCCGATGAGGCGGAGCGGCCGAGCCACGTTTATTGTGGTTGCGAAGCTGCGCCATGAACCGACGAGAAAGGTAGAACGCGGGGCCGTTCCGAGGTGTGCGGGGCCGAGTGTCTTCCGTGCCAGCTGGACAATCTGGTGATGATGATGGTGGCGCTACAGGGCTCCCCCCTAGCGTGAAGCGCGATAAGTGACAAATTTAAATGACAATGCACAAAATGCGCTATGCACTATGTACAGGTATGTACAATTTGTCCGTTGTCAGGGAGAGTCCGTGGGCAGTCCGTGGTCAAGTGGCTGGGTTGACTAACGGCACGGTCCTGGTCGTCGGCGAGATAGCGTCCGGTGTGTGAATTTCCCTCGGGGGCCTTGCCTGGGAGTGGCGCAGAGGCCGTAGGCGGAACGAGCGTCCTGCGGGGCGCTCACAGTGGGCTTAGATGGGGTGGCGTCAACCGTGGAGTGAGGGAGGTCGCCACCTCGGTTCTCTGCGGATCACCGGCGCCTTCTTCTGGTGTGGAGTAGTGGACAAAGCAGGCAGTGGTTGGTGGGCGCCCGTGATGTCGTTGGCCTCCAGTCCTCTCGTGGAAGGTTCTGCTGGGAGCTCGAGATACGCGCCCATGATCGCAGACCCGTCACCTAGTGAGGGTTCGGGTACATGGGCCGAGGGCGGTGTCGGAGGAGGACTGATGGTGGTAACGGCACCAGGTTCTTTTCGGGATTGTCGTCTGCCGGGTTTTCATGCCGTAGTGGTTGAGGACAGTGTCTTTTAAGTTGTCATACGCACGGGGGCCCTTGGGGGTCGGCAGCTGGATCTGCTCAATGAGGTCAGCAGGTAGCGTCTGAAAGTGTCCGAGGTACCTGATTTCCGTGGAGCAGATGTCATTTACGTAAAAATGGCTCTCCAAGATGACGAACCATGCAGCGTGGTTTGAGATGGAGTCAAACGGAATCAGCAAGGAAGGTCGGTAGGGCGGGAACGTTCTTCGCGTGCCGTCGTCCGCGTTGTGTCTGGGGAAGCAGCGTCTCGAAGCCATGGCGAAGCCGCTTGTCGGGTCACCAAATTGTAGGCGGCCGATGAGGCGGAGCGGCCGAGCCCACGTTTTTTGTGGTTGCGTTGGCTGTGCCATGAACACGACGAGGCGCGTAGAACGCGGGTGCCGTTCCCGAGGTGTGCCGGGTGCCGAGTGTCTTCCGTGCCAGCTGGACTATCTGGTGATGATGATGGTGGCGCTTAAGAAGATGATGATGGTGGCGCTACAAGGCAAACGACTTAGATCTATTCTCGAAGGTTGCGTTGCGAGGTACAGAAACCTGCAACGCGTGAGGGAGCCCGCACCGAGAAAGGTAAACAACAATGGCGGAGCAATGATCCGAGAGAGGGCTGCGGACCGTAGAATGTTCTGGCCACGCCTGGTATACGTCATCCACCAGCTATCTCTGGGGAAAACTCGTCTGGGCCCCTGCCCATGCAGGGCTAGAGGGGAATGGGGCGGCACACATGGCGGCCCGAGAGCGTACACACCGGGCCGGCATGAACCCCTTCCCCCACCACAGCGCCATGTCCACCAGAAGACAAGCTGACCTCTTTTAACGATATCACAGAGCACTACCGTCTCTCCCGTCGTCCCTGCCTACCAGCCCATGCATCTCTTCCACAACATAAAGTACGAACATGGAGACTCCTTCAAAGGGGCGCCTTCCCACCGAGATCCCTTCTCCATCACATTCACCCGTCAGAATTCCATACTTATGAATGTCCCCTTTGTGGTGCGTATGCATCACTCACCCATTGCATGGGGTACACTCAAGACCCTTTCCCCCCAATCACCAGCGGCGAGTAGTGGGAGGAGGCACTGGGCAGCTCCGATTTGGCCACCCAAGTGCTCTTGGTTGAACGAGCTGCTTTAGTCGCCACCAGCCTGGTGGCCACCCCGTCTCCTTAACCCATCTGTTCCTAACGAAGTTTCTCTCTCTCTCTCTCTCTCTCTCTCTCTCTCTCTCTCTCTCTCTCTCTCTCTCTCTCCTCTCTCTCTTCTCCTATCTCTCGTCTCTCTCTCTCTCCGCTCTGCGATTGGCCCAAGCTTTTTTCACATGCTATGGGTGACGACACACCAGGGCTCAGTCGTGAGCGTGGAAGAACGAAGACGTAAGCCACTGCGGAAGGGTCTAGAGTAGCCCGAAATGCCTTCGTCGTAACCGCTCTCGGGAGTAAGCAGCTATGGATCAAGGTGCGGCAGCAGCCTAACGAGAGCAACATGAAAAATCAACACAAAGTTCAAGAGCAGGTCACGAGAACGTCCGCTAAATTTTTACCTTCACATTCTCGGGAAGTTCTGGGCATCTCTGTCTGTCTGTCTGTCTGTCTGTCTGTCTTTCTGTCTGTCTGTCTGTCTGTCTGTCTGTTTGTTTGGTTGGTTGGTTGTTTGTTTGTTTCAATATCTCAGAAGAAGCTTCACGCAGAGAGAGCCAAAATCAAGCTAGCTAAGCTAGCAGTGTTCGATTACTAAAACAGTTCTTGACCGCTATAGCGGAACCTCCGGAAACTGTTCTTTGAAATTTTATAGAGACAAAGTTTGCTTGGTATCTAACCGCAGGGGCAAAATTCTTTGTAAACGATTCTTCACCTTCACAGCTAGGTCATCTCAAGAGCAGCAGATGTTGATGATGGTATATTTTGTCGTTTTCAATAAAAACTACTTTACTCATACTTTTCTCTAATTTCGGTATCTTCTTTATTCCAATATTTATTATGTGTGACGATAAACGCCCTTATCGCTCGAAAGTTCTATACGTCTGCCTCCAGCGAACATTTCATTACTACCGAATTCCCAGAGACGATACACAAGCGTGGTGCAGAAAGCAGTAATCAAATTGTTTAGTCCTATTACACTTCCGAACTCCACGTGAAAGAAATAGCCCACCTTTCGACCATTGAGGTTCTCGTCAAAAGATACTCCATCACTCACCTAAATAACTGAACTACTTTGACCCCGTCTTCAAACAGGGCAAACTTGTTCGTGTTTTTTTTTTAAGGTGACTAAAATTTCCCGTTACTCTGCTTTCCAGAAACGCAATGGCTCTTCTGGTAAGATACACACAGGATTGATCTGTCAACCCTGAGGCGGCGCACAATGATATCCAGACCGAACACTGTTCAGAACCAAAACAACGGCCAAAAAAAATATGTAAGTTGGGAGAAGCCACCCGTACAGCAAGCTTAGAAAGTGTTCGATTCTTTATTAACCACCAGTCGTTAAACTTAAAGTAAACACTACCAAATGAGGTTTCAGCTATCGTTCACTTTACTTATGCACCCCTGGCTGTGGTCGGGGACCTTAGTACTTTATTTGGCGTCCTGGCACTTAGCAATACCTTTCAAATGTAGACGTCTCGTTAAGAAGGGTAATTTAGTATTGCTATGCAAAAAAAGATGTCGTAATACCCATCCGTATGATGCATATTACCCTCGTACCCTTCTATAACGAGAGAAATTGAAAAAGGCATATATCAACAGCTTTGTGGTTTGCCTCGCTCATCTTTAAACACTTCCGTCGAGAAACGAGGTAATGTCGGTGACTTATCTTAAAAGTCCTTACCTTATCTTAAAAGTCCTTATATTAAAAGTCCGTACTTAAAGTCCTTACCTTAAAAGTCCTATCTCGTGCTCCGCGCGTCAAAGTTCCCTTTCATTTTGGTAACAGTATAATCTGTTAAAAGATTCTGCAATGTAGCACAGGAAACGACGGCCGGGGGTCAGGCGGTACGATGATATAGTAAACTTGTAATGCCCACATCCGGTATAGCTATCGCAAAATGAATTGCAGTGGTCAGAGCAATAATAGGAATCATGCGTTAACTAAAGCTTACTTTTAACAAAAGTGTGGCTAACACATTCGATAAAGTGACAGCTAACAAATTATTCAGGGTGACCAAATCTAATTCATTGGTAGTATTTTGTGCCCGTTGTAGGATTTTCTGTTTTGTTACAAATATAAAAAATTGGCGCCATTGGTATTAAGCGCTGGTATTTGAACGCGCCAGTACGCAGGCCTAAATTTAAGGCTTCAAGGTTAGCGTGATGGGTGATTCCATAGTGACGATTGCGATTTCAACAACAAAGCAAAGGGCAGAAAATATATCCCACCGTCATATCTCTTGGCGGTGGCTTTATGAATAGTCGCTAGGACAACATAAAGTCTGGGAGAGAAAGTAGGTGGTAAATTATCACCACTTCATCTGTTTTTCTAATATCTCGTAGTTGCCTAAAGTTTCCTTTGCAATTGCGCCAGTGCCCTTGGGAAACAGCAGCATTTTGAATTTTCGTTTGTATTTTGATTTGACTGTCGTTTTAAACTACTAAATGTTTTTTTTCTAATTGCAGTGATAACTCAACTCATCGAACTGGTCCGCGAACCGGTTGAAGCTCCCGAACCGGTTCACGAACCAGTTCGGTACGTGATTTTGACGAACCGGAACTGAACCGGAACGAAATGATTTCACCTGAACCAGAACCGTAACCGAACCGGTATTTTTTTTTTTTTTGGATCGACACACTGCCTCAAATGTACCTGCAGTTTTCTTTGTGCTAAACAACGCGGAGATGTGTGACAAGCGCTAGTGGTTTATGATTTTTTGAACGATTATGACTATGTAAACCACTTGGCTTTCGAAGCCTCAGTTGGGCGCAGCGATGACAGGACCCCGTGTTGCTCTACTTGGGTTCATGGAGTGAGCTACAACCGCAAGTCGAGCCCCTAAACTGCTCTGCACTTAAAAAGAAGCCGATATCTTTCAAAGCGAATGTTTATATTCCTCAGTGGTGGCGAAGTTGTTGCGGCAAAACGCGCAGCACAAAAGCCACATTTACGCAATGAGTTTGCACAAGGGCACATCAATCACCTCAGGCACGTAGAAAGTGGGAGGTCTTTAGACTCAAAACATGATACGGTATAGCACCGAAAGGCACACTCGCATTGTAATAGAGTCAGTGATGAGGATGAACGTTCCATCGTGCCATTCGGGTCGCTCAGCATTCCTATTGGATCATTGCGCAGGCGTTGTCTTTGGACATTGGCAGTTTGAATTTTGGGCTTTGGGAGCGCGGAGTTTGGGCTTTTATTTGACTGAACTTGCGTGGATGAAGATACGCGTTTTAACCACCGTTATCTTAAGAAACAGGCTTCAATTTTTTTAGCGTCCTGATAGATAACCAAGTCACACGCAAGTCACATCATCAGGCTGCAAAAATGTATCCGAAATGTTCGTCACAATTTTTGCACACCTAGGCGTATCATTCAGCGTGAAATAACCAGAGCACCCTAAATATTCGGCAAAAACGAGGTAGTTCAAAATTTTGACTACCCTGTCATCAAATCAAAGATAAAGTGTTTAACGAAAATTATTTGCGTGCACCTTGGAGCTAGAAGATGCCGCACGTTACATCTCTTCTCCCTCGTTTACGTCATTGCGAAACCTATTGCTGGTGTCTTCACTAAACTGAACAAAAAGTGAGCGAACAGCATGTTTGTTACACCACTCATTGAAAGTTAAAATCAAAATTCTAGGGTTTGGCGCACCGAAGCTACATCTGGGCTATAAGGCCCGCTGCGCTCTAGGGGTGGGCTCCAGATCAAGTGCTTGCACACTGAGACGAACAAATGAAATAGAAGAAACTGACGCAAACACGAAATAGCACAAAAGAAGCCAGTTAAATTATTCCGTGTGAAAGACAAAGAAACGAAAGCGCGGAAAAAGGCGCGAGTACAATGTATTATAAAACAAGTTGCTAATACGTATCGCCAGGCTTTCGCTTTTAAAACACGTAGGCAGACTGAACCGCGCCGAGGAAATTTTGTGTCGGAAAGTGAAGGGTTTCGATAACGTAATACGGGCAGCTAGTGTTTTAAATGTGGCGCGCTTCTATCACCCGCTTTCTTTTTTTGCCAGTCGGCCATAGCCACGTGATTGCACCGTCTGCCACTGACGGCAGAAACTACTTCTTAGAAAGAAATATTTCAGACAAAAAGGTCACACGAACGCCTGAAATAAAAAATAAAATAAAATTTGTGGTGAAATACTGAATAATAAAGTAAAAGTACAATAAAATAAAGTAGCTGGATTTGCTTGCCCCCAGTAGCCACCAGTGCAGCAGTGGAACGAGAGAATGCACTGAAAGATGTGCCACGCCCTAGTCGCGCAGACTTGGAGCGCGCTTCCCTGGACCTGTTACGTCATCTCAGTAATCAGCAAATAGTATCAATCGCATTTTTCAAGAGTTTTAACCCTGCCCCGAAATATTACCATGAGCTTATTATTATCACAATAGCTCCGCCTTGCCAGACTTACGCTCAAACTCGGGCCTTCTGGAATAGCACCCTTGATTTATGCTTTCTGTACCAATATTTTTTCGTGTGGCGGATGCTGTGTAAATTCTTTCCTGCTCCAAGCTGCATCAGCTATCTTTTCATTATTTGCTAATACATTCTCCATGTGTGCCCCCCCAGGGAATCTGGCCTCCTTACCTCAGTAAAAAAATCTCTCTCTCTCTCTCTCTCTTCCTCTCTCTCTCCCCTCTCTCTCTCTCTCTCTCCTCTCTCTCTCATTCTCTCTCTCTCTCTCTCTCTCTCTCTCTCTCTCTCTCTCCGTGTACATAGTCTCTAAATATCCCGTCAACTACAAATTGACCATTTTCTGCGGCTACCATCGTTTTCGGAACTTGATCTTCAGAATAAGGGTATGATTTTTCTCCTCAAACTTGTTCGAATCAGCGCAATCTTCTTTTTACTTCTTGAATGCTTTTGCGCTTTACGCATATTACTGCCTAGTATATACCCTGCCCAATTAAACCGTACTAAATCAGTTGTGTTTCCCTTAAACTGCGTAACCACGAAAACCTAACTTGGGTTAATCACGTATTACGTTTGAAAGATAAGGCTGACAAAAAAGCAGCACCTCATCGTGACAGGTTCGCAAGACGAATCGTGAATGAACTGCACAGCCTTCTTGAGTGGCTCAAATCGCACACGTGCCCGTATACGCCACATCCCGAAAGGAAACATGCGCATGAAGGAGAGCTGCAAATCCTTGCCGGTATGCTGTTGGCGCTATCATTTTTTATTCGTAGTGTCGCGTGTAATTGAGACAAAGGAGCGTCGGTGTTCGTACAGGTCGGGTGACACCGGCCAATGTAGCGATGGCGAAACGAGTAGGGACAGCAACTGACGCCAACCACCGGAAGTCTGTCTCGCGTATCTGCGCCAGGGGTAATGAATGTCATCGTTCATCCTCGTCACACGAGTCCGCGGGAGGGCTGGTCACGACGGCGAGGGAGCGAAGGCAGACAGGGGAAGCAGAAAACAGGAGCGCCCCGTTCTTAAAATAAGAGAGCTTGGACGGAAGCAGAATTTTTTTTGTTAGTTGCAGTACCCTATCGAGACGACCACGGCAGTTACATTCCCACAAGATAAGCAGTAGAACGTCACGAGTAAAAACACACAAAAAAAACAGCGTGGGGGCTTTCAGAAGCCGCGAATAGCTGCACTCGGGCAATCAAACGTGTTCTGTAGACAGTGCATACCAGAACCAATTAAAGGTGGATTCCCTTCCACGACGTTGTAGAGCAACAGTTTAGTGGCTATCCGCAGAGACGTTTCTTCTCTTAGATGTAAACAATTATAATGCCGTGCTTAGCAGAGTTCGCTGTTGAATTTAATTGATTGATAAATTACTATTAATTAATTAATTATTTATTAATTTAGAAGGGTGAGTTCAATGCCTCGTGAGGTCGACGGGGAGGAAGAGGAGCCGAAATAAACCATTGGGCGGATGGGGTTCGATCACTGCGCGTGTCCGCCGCCCCGCATGGATAAGGAAGTCCAGTTGGTCTAAGGTAATCTGCCGCTGTACTGTATGCGGCGCGCTTCCTAACTAAACTGTTTCTTGGTGAGGTTAAGGCCGAATTTGGATTTTTCTAATTCAAACTCTTCACCCTGTTTTTGTCATACAAGAATAAACAAGGTGCTTTGCCCCAGCTCTCACTGAGAGTTTTGTATCAGCAATGCCGCACTGTAACCAACCCATTTTCTGAACTTACTCGTCTAATTATTTCCCCGAAGAAATATCGTAAGACACAAGATTAATGTATTTTTGAAAATTAAATAATATTATTATTGCTTGTAAAATAAAAATATGTAATAAAAACATAAAGGAAAAAAACAATAAAAAAATAAATAAAAAAAATGTAATAAGAATATATTATTGCTTGTGTAATGAGAACGTATATGAGCGAGTGCTGACCAAAAACGGTACCCTTCTCCCATATCCCTCATTTTCATGCCACCTGGCTCCGTCCCAGTCAATCATAATTCGCCTCCTTACATGCCTGATACGGGGAAATAGGATTATTTGGCGGAAGGCCCACATCATACATTTCTTTATTTCAAGAATTTCGGGCATAGCCAAAACTAGGAAGGACAAAAAAAAATTATAACACGGCCTGTTTTCATGCTCAGCCAATTTTAGCTACACACCAAAAAAAAAATCGCACGTGATACTCATATTTGCAAGAATTCGAAGGCTCCCAACTCTGTCGCTTTGAAAGTGCGCAATGATAACTTTGGAGCTTTTTCATAACTGAATCTGATCGGCGTCATGTTGCTTTGTGGTTTGTAAACCGATAACGTTGCTTCACGCGTAGCCACGAGGATACTGTGGCGGTGATACAACCAACCATACGTTCAGGTCCAGAGGTGCCAGAATCCCTTAAACTAACGGCTTTCTTACAGTCTAACGTCTTAGGCAACCGGAAAAGGTTGTGTTCAGACGCATGCTACGGGAGTTTCAGCACTTTCGAGTGTACTACACTCCTATCTCTGCCTTGAACACGCACAAAATACTCTGTACAGCATGTTGCGCTGGTTGTGCAACAGCACTTATTAGTTAACCGGGGATACCATCACCTGTAACCCTAGCTACTATGTCACCATCACAGGGAGGAGGCTCAGCAACGACACGCGGTGGCAGAATTGTAAAGCTCGGGAGGAATCAAAATTGAATTTCGAATTCACTTGTTCATTTCAGGAATTGCTTATTGCCGGGGCTGTGGCAAAGGCTGACATATAAATTCACCTGAGTAGGCCACTACTCCCAAACAGTAAAAACACACAAAAGCAGTTTGTTACTAGAAACAAAATTTGTGTAGAAGCTGTACTTATAACCTCATATAGTTGTACACAAAACTATACAGGGTGATCAAAGTTACGTCGATAGATTTTTTTAAAATTAGGCGCTTAGATGTAGGCGAAGACCACCACTACAGTGAAGTTATGCGCCAAGGGGGACATGCAATGAGGTAGTAACTATTGAGGTCGGTGCCTAATTAACTTTTAGCGGATGCAGTCACCAGGCATGTTTGTATTGAAGAGTTAGACGCAATCTTGTTTCTACGCAGTTTCATTTCGCAGAATGCTTCTAGCGCATTCGTACTCCGGGATTCTTCTCACGCATTCGCATCGAATTGCCATTCAGGTGATTACGCATGCTAGGCAGTGAAGACCGGCACAAAGCTCCTCCCTTTTGTGACGTGATTGCTGTGTACGGTGTTTACTTTGACAACGGGGTGGAGGCATAGGAAAATGTGATAGCTGGCACCCATTCCGTCTTGGCTGGCGTTATCGCAATCTGCAGTACAGCGGTTGAAACACCGAACAATAGGGACGAGCTTTGTGCCAGTCATCGCTGCCCAGCATGCGTAACAATGTGAATGCAAATTGAATTTCGCAGTTCGATATCTCGGAGTACGGTTGCGCTGGAAGACTTTTACCAAATGAAAATGCAAAGAAACATGATTGCGTCTAACATTTCAATACAAACTGTCTGCTTACTGCAGCCACTACAAAGTTAATAATACAATTTTAGTTACTTAGGCCCCGACATCAATAATTACCACTTAATCCTGTGTCCCCCTGGGCGCATAAACTCTCTGTCGAGGTCTTCTTCACGTAAAGTTAAGCGCCTAATTTAACAAAAAAACTGTCGACTTAATTTTGATGTCCCTGAACACTAACGTCAGGCTTACTGTACGCACCATATGTCCATTTGTGTTGTCTGCACAGTATTCCCAATCCTGTTAGGTACGGCCATGAAGATGCTGAGACACATCGTAAATATAGGTATCGCTGTAGAAACAGCGGTGTTGAAAAACAGCAGTGGTTCCAGTGCAAATCATTCCCTTTTTCATGCATAAAGTTTCAATTTCCAAAGGTGTTTTTCTCTACAAATAAGCTCTGAGAACTTCGTGAGTCAGTGAGCGGCTACTTTGTTCTGAAAAATAGAACCCGGAAATAAAAAATCCATAACACTATAATACCGACAGAGCTAGATTCAGGGCATGACCAGTGGCTCAGCGCAACCTTGTTTTGATTCACCACACCGGTCTCCAAAAGCGGGGAGTTACCGTAATTCAGCAGGAGGACGGGCAACATTTCTCTGTATATAATTTGTAAATATTGAACTCACCTTACTACGACACCATATTTACCAGTGGTCGAAAGATGGCACGGTTGTTCATGGAGGGCCCACGGCAGGTTGCACGACCAGTATTGCAGACTGCGAGCGACTACCTGGACTAGTTATATTTGTGGACCCATATCGAGTTCACATGTGAAGACATGATCCCCCAAAATTTTATTGTTGTCGAGATTTTACGGCGTGCAACAAGGATTGTTGCATTTAACTTGGCGAGGAGGAAAAATAAGAAAGCAAAACGTTACGTAGCCCGGATGCTAAAGCTCAGAAAAGCGGTCCAAGATGTGAAAGGTGTACGTTTAATATTACGGCTCACGGCATCTTTCCCGAAGCGCTATTTTTGTCAGTGTAGTTACAGCATTAAGCAGTACTTGTGGGGTGTGTTGGTGCATCCTTGGTGGAAATACAGACAAGGACGTGGCTAACAAAACAAGCGCGCATGCATGGTATACGCTTGTCTTGTCACACCACGTGTTCGCCCTCCCAAAGATTAGTTACACGGACCTCGTAAAAGAAAACACTGAATTGATGCACCGACTGATACACTGAAAATAGCAAAAATGAGGCAATAGTATTCGACAATAGAATTTGTATTGATGCTTTTCACACCGCTGCTTGATTTAAAATGTTAAAGAAAAGGAAGTTTAAAGACGTGCTACAAGCTAATTATTGCCTGAAGACAAGCAATCACCGGAAGTCTTGAAATATTTAAGCAGCGTTCCAAATTTAACTTGTGCAAACGATGAAATAGTTGATTACATATGTGACCGATCAATTTTCCTATCAAAACGCAACAGCTTATCTTCCGGGCGTGGGGCCAATCGAGTGATTCATGCCCAGCGGCGAGACACCTCCGGGGCCCTGCCTCACCGACCGCGTCGGTGATAGTCAGAGCTATCATCTATTTCAATGTTGCATTCCTCGCAGGAGCCGAGATTTATACCTCAATGCGGCTGCAGAGATCAATGGTCGCCTGTCGCAACGATCACGTCGGGCCTGCATCGCATTCGGCGAGACACCAGATGCGTCCAGCCTCCGTTTTCGAGCGGCCGTCTTCACTCATTATCACCACCATCGCCGGAAGCACAGGCCTTGGAGCTTCGCCGTAACGAGACGCTAGCTGGGTAACCGTACGCTTTCCGAGTGTTTGATCTCGAGAACGGTGTGGTTAAACAAAAGCAAGTTACTACTAGGAGTGTCGAAAGGGATACGGGGGCCAAAAGAGGCACTTGTGTCTGCTTCTACCTCTGCTGAGAACGCGGGCTCCTAAGCACGTCCTTGTTCTCACCGCAAAGGCGCGAAAAAAGAAAACGGGAAACCAGGTCGTCTGTGCTGCGTCGATCTGCTCGGCAAAGCGCGAATGAATATATCACGTGCCGAGAATAGCGATGGCCAGAGCGAGACTCCATCTGTCT
The DNA here is from genome assembly GCA_013339765.2 of Haemaphysalis longicornis. NCBI lineage: Eukaryota > Metazoa > Arthropoda > Arachnida > Ixodida > Ixodidae > Haemaphysalis > Haemaphysalis longicornis. The sequence continues at coordinate 139,333,806 of CM023451.1, read as the reverse complement.
CTCTCGGTAATGCTGCCGACTCCGCCTGGCACGCGTGGCGGCTAAGGCTTCCAGAAATGAGGACGAGTTAATGCAATAGAGAGTTATCCGGGGCATTAGAGAGGCGTTGAGGTTAGCATGGCAACCAGGTACGGCGGCTAAAAATGCGCTCAAAAGAAAGGTTCTCGCTAATGTTGTAATGTAATTTATATTTTGCTGGTTGCGTTGCTTCACGCTCGGCCATCCATGCTATTTTATACTGCAATGAAAGTTCAACTTTATCCTGTTGATGCTTTTAGTTTGTTTCGCTGTGCTTGCTCAATACGGGCTTCTACATTGTAGAAAAAGTGTTCCGTCGGGGTTCTCTTTTAATTTATGCAACCACTGAAATCAACCCAAACGAACAAAATCATGCATTATACATCGCATTTCCTTCAGCTTTTTTTGGGCTGATATAACCGTCGGTAATTTTCTTATATAAGCTAAAAACCTTTTATACCTTCGTACAAAATTTTTAAAGATGTAATGATTGGCCAAGGCCTGTACCACCAGTCCTATCAGTCGTTCTGGAATGCTGACCTGCTTTTTTATCAACCCTCTGCAATTGGTTACAAAAAGTATTCAGTTACAGTTCGCCTTTATTTTGTGAAATGATGATGGAATGCAGCCACGACTAAAAACATTATCATCCCAAGTTTGGTCATTTTCCTTTTCAGGCAGTTGTCTCTCCTTTACCAGATGAACGACGACAACATCGCCCCTTTTTGAGTACGGTAATTATGTGCATATATCCCGAAACGGGTTAGTGGTCGCTGTCCGATACGTGGTACGCTCCGTTCCCCCACCCGAAAAATATTTTTGCGAAATTTCGATATTTTTCTCGGAAAACAAAAACAAAATTAACACAAATCCTGGCTTTCTTAGAGGTTCAAATGGTACTGAGCTACTTATCCAATATTTGCGTCGTATATATCAATCAGCGTCCTCACCTTTCTCGTCACAGGCCCCGATCTTGAAGAATCATAATAACTGTGTACTCTTAAGTGTCCGCGTTTTTTGTTCGTAAATTAGCCAATATTTACAGACCAAAACACTTCCGAGGCTTCCACAGAAATTAAGCTGTACATTGCTCGAAATGGTATCAAGCAGGGTGTTGTTTTATCCAAAACACTTTGTACTATCAGAACATGAACAATCATAGAGGCAAGCTGCTTACTAACGGAAGCATGCGAGACACAGGATACGCGCAAAGTCAGGCCGTTATACGGTGCCCGTTAGACCAAATACGGCCCGCTCAGAAAAAAAAATTCCGTACCAAAAGCAACGGCTGCATCTTCTACTAAATCCGCGTCGTGCCTGGCGACGGAGAGCGAAACAAACTCGAGCCTTTCGTATAGTTCATGACATTGTCCGCTTGTGCCCGCCTTTTCCGGTACTTAGCGAAGTCTCGGAAACTGGCATGCCTTCCCTGAGGCCTTTTCAGGAACCCTCGACCTTGCCCATTATCCACCTATAGGACGAAGATTAATTGTGCCGGAGTATACGTGCTACTTTGGCTCGGCGCGACCCATAGAGCTTCTGGATGCAGCGAGAGTCTCTTCGTGTTCCTGAAGGCCGTTGACATAGCCCAGCCAACAGGAAGCGGCCCTGCGGTAAGCCTGAGCCTTTAGATTTTGTGCACATTGTTCGTTTCGATCAACTCCTCCCAGGTTTGGTGGATATCCCCATCAAGGAACGAGGCATCATACCCATAACTTCCAGGTGGCCTGAGGAAATCCAAACAACGATTGGATCTCGGCCAGCCGTCAGAAAATGTTAAAGAGCACCAAGAACCGCCAAGTCACCCGCGTCCGGAGGATTCCATGCCACGAGTCCCCGGCAGGAAACCCGCCAGCCGACGCCACAGTCCGAGAACACGCTCTCCAGGCATCATAGCGGAGGTGCCGCGGAAGACGGATGTCGTCTCCGAGAAGTACTCGGACATCTTCCAGCACATGATAGTGAACATAAGAGTCTACATAAGCCCTCACACCAGGCTGAGCTCTTAAGAAGGAGTCATCTACAGCTAGCGACAGACGAACCCTTTCATCAACGCCATCGTGCTCTAGAACATGTACTCCATGTGTTCCTCCATTGCACAGACACCAGAACTGTCACTGCAGATGTAGAGGCCAGGGTTTGCAACGGCATGATGCACATTGCACTCGTCTGCGCCCACGTACCACAGGGTATCGAACCTGCTCATATGTGGTTAATCCTTTGCCGCTAGTGTGCCTCACGTAATTGGCAGCAATGGTTTATGGGATGGCCTCCATACTGCCTTTTGGTCAGGTGGGGCCGTACTCTCCACAAGCCATACGAAGCGGAAGCAAGCCATCCAAGATATCCGTCACGTGGTGTGATCCACATTGTTCGCCGATTGCAATCAACACAGTAAGAAGCACGATACTACAGATCCACATAGAATGGTACCCCGATTACCTTTACGTGGTAGTGGGGAGGCAGACTGGCTAGTCACCCGTCTACCATGATGTGACCGCTACTATCTTGTCTCATATGTTCTAGTACAAAGTTGGCACGACATGCGCAACACACGAGCTCCATACCTATTGTAATACAAACCTCCCTGTTGACTTAAATCGCCGAGCGGAAATTGCATTGCGAAGATGACTCTCGAATGGCGATTACGCTTTCCGTGACTGCCTCCGCGCCATCGCAGTACCACTGCTTGTGCGGCTCCACCAGCCCAACTGCGAATTCCCCATACAAGACGTGAATGGGCCGCTCCTGATTTGGACCTGCCCAGGACTGCATCAAGGTCGACTTGGGCCCCTTCGTGCAACTAGACTCCACCTGTGTGCATGGGCCATTGCAGGGAAAACTCCTGGACTTGATACACCAAGCCAACCTCTTCATCTGCCTGAGAACATGCTGATCAATTTTTGCACGGGTAAACTTTCGAAATAAAAAAGAGATATCATGAATAAATCGACTGGCTTCGACCGAACTCCGAAAATACATCCTTCCTATTACGCACCTTTTGCAGATGTGCAAAAGACCATTCTTTATTTCTTTTCACCTAGCTTTCACTGGCCTTGCCAGGTGCGACTAAACTATCCGGAAAAAGGGTAGAACGGGCACTGCGGAAGCTCGTGTTAACAAAGGGGACTCCGAAAATGTTCGCATTAAAACAAATTTCTCTTGTATTGTCTCCAGGGGTAACTGAAGAACGGATGCTGAAATTACGGCAGAACTGCCAACATGGCCTAATGGTATTCGGCTTAACCCGAGGTTACTATATAAAGAGAAACACAAAGCAGGAAGCAAGAGAAAGCACTATGTCAAGCTCTTACGGTTAACAGTAAAAAATGAGCTATTCGCACTACTAGGCGCAAACCAAAGTCCCGAATCAAAATAAGATAAAACTAATTGTCTAACGAAAACATAAACTTACCCCGTGTTACTGAACCTTAAACGAAATCACAAATCTACGTATGCTTTTTTCGCTTCTCAAAAATCTCGAGCACACTTACTGCACAGTCACAAAAGTTGCCAAACAGCACGCACTCGTGACCCCGGTCTCATTTCTTGGCGCCAATGGTATACTCCTCGGAAACGGTTATATTTCATGTCGCCAGTGTTTGGAGGAGAGGCCGCCGAAAAATTCAATCATGGTCGTTTTGACGAAAGCAGACCGGCGCTGGCGTCCTTCGCCTCGCGATCCCAGATATCGATCTTTTGTTGGCTTTCTTGTTCGACCCAATCCGCCCAGTCACCGCTGGTCCTAGGTCTGTCAAACAAATCGATACCCTTCGCTAAAGACGTTCTTTTTTGCTTTGGCGCAGTTCGTTGCTCGTGTTCGCTTCTATGCGGTACCCTTGGAGTTACTTACGCTTGTGAGTTTCTTGTGCGTTTTGTTTAACCTAGCCGCTTCTCCAACACCTGGTAAGGGTAAGGAAGTTATCGACCGCCACCGGTCGAGGCTCAACTGCGGTTCCTATACCTATATAGCAAAGAATGCGGAGCGAACGACCCATCACTTTTCTAACTACTAACGCCTTATACCGTTTTGTGCGGAGTTGATGATGAACTGTCAATACGCCAATATATTAAGTGTATTAGGGCATTACCCTCCCCGCGTTGAAAGTCATGAAAAATGATACGTTCTTGGGAAAGTAAAGTTCTTCAATCAAGAATTTTTTATTTTTTACTTCTTTCTTTTTGATTTTATTTCTATATTATGCAAAACGGAATACTCGTCACTACTTTTAGAGCTTGAAACGGCGAGAAGCTATCGACGTCCATCTTGGAACATCTCACGTTCCTCCTGGCGTAACGTAAAGCTGTTGTATTAAAAGTGGTATACCGACCTAAGCACGCTACCGTGCTTCCGCTTTTTTTTTTAGATGCAGAGCATCTGATTCACTCGCCTTGTCCCTCCGGCGTCGTCGTCGTTGTCGTCGTCGGCGTTGTCCACCCCTCCCCCATTCTCCTCGCCGCGCCAGCTGCGCTCTCCGCCGCTCACCCCCTCTCCTCTCCGATAGCGAACACTCTCGGCGAGGGGCATTGGATTGGATTCGATTGGATTGGCTTGACTTGGCTTGGCTTGGATTGGATTAGATTGGATTTGGATTGGATTAAAGTGGATTGTGTTGGAGTGTGTTGCGTCATAGCCGCGGCACGTTGCGTCATAGCCGCGGCAGACGCGCTGGGGCCGGCGCGTGTGCAGTACTCTCTCTTCCGCGGTTTCCTCTCCTTCGGGCGCGCTGCGCATATAACCGGTGTGCCGTTCTCCGGCGAAGCAACATCCACGCTTGGCTCAAACACCTAGAGTCCACGCCGCTTTACAAGTACGCCAACGTCGTCATCGACTGGGACCGGCTTACGCAGTCCCCTCAACGTTATGCGCGCTATAAAACGCGGTCCCTTCGCCGCTCCGCCTATGCGTCGCATCTACACAGGGGTTCCCGCGAGGGGAGGTGGGAGTTTTTTCTTCTATAGAATACCATGAACGCCCCATTTATTTTTTTCCCGCACCAACGTCCCGTGCGACACCTCACACTAAACTTTTTTACACCCGTTTTGGCCAAAAAGGGCGTCCCATAAGTGGAAAAAGAGTGTTCGGAGGCCATCACACCATTTTTCTTGAATCTCAACACCTTTTTCGTAGCTATACACCCTTTTTGACTGGAAAAAAGGATTTTGAGCAACTTCAACACCCTAAGTTTTTTGTAGGGTGTTGGAAGGGTGTGGAAAAAGTGTTCAGCTTTTGATTGATTAACGCCATGTATGCATCTATAATTGGAATTTCAAGTACAAGATATCCGCTCACACCCTACTCTCCACCTCGTAAGAAATGTTCAAAAGCAAAAAAATGTCCGTGTGCAATTTTAGCTCGTTTCCATATACACTGCGCTTTATTGCCCAATTTTAGTTTTGGCACGTCAAACATCAGTTTGAACTTTTAAAACTAAAACGCTATCTTTGTCTGGTGAGAAGGGTGTTGACCGGCTGTAACACGCTCGGCTTTTTGTAGGGTGTTGAAAGGGTGTGAAATAGGTGTTCAGTAGCAAAAAAAAAAGCCGAGCTGAGGGTTCACATAGCTTCTTTCGGTTTTGCTGTTTTGTTACGTTTTGCAGGGCTTTGCTAAATTTTGTTAGGTTTAGCGATATTCTTGCTCGGCCAGGCTACGTCCTGAGGGGTAAGGCCACGTTTAGCCGGATATTTTAAGGCTGTTCCAATGCGTCCCCCACACTGACAGCGTATCCAAGGTGGAAACAAGCTAGGTCGATCCCCAGCTCTGCTGTTTCTCCAGCCTTGTACCACCAGTGCGAGCTGCAAACATTTTGTTTGCGTTTTACAATGGCACAAATACTAGTACCTTTAAAATGATATGGTAGGAGTTGCGAATACGCATGGGCCTGGTGCTCACACTCGAACAGGCTCGAAAGCAGGCTTCACTGCTATAATACCCTATCTGCGGTGGTGCACTCTTGACAGGTTGCGCAGTTCTCTTTCTTGGTATTTTTTTCCTAACGCTACAGAAACTAGCTCAAGAATTTACAGTTTCACTGGTAATGAACGATGTCAATTCATATTGTTGTAAACATTGAGAGGTTCAAAGCATCCCCGCGCTTGAAGAAAATGTTCAATCCACCTGTGTACACGGGTATAAAATACCTCCAAAGTTGGAGATCTCTCACACCTATTTCCTCAATTGGCCGTCTTTTCATACACCCCTTTTCTTACACCCTTTATCTTCACAGACTTTTTCTTAGTTTCCACCACCCTAATTTGTAGCTTTACACCCGTGTGGGCAAAACGGTGTTGAAATAATGAACACCCTTCCGAAAGGGCGTTGAAAATTCTATTGCCAATTGAACATAATAGTTGCCTCGCGATTAAAAAGATTTTGAAAATCGGCATGCTGATATGTATGCACTCGCATTAAAAGGCATACTTCCAAAATTAGCGCTAAAATACCTGTTATTTTGCGGCAAGCCCACCGACTCTATCGAAGATTTTTTCTCTGCTGACCATAAAAGCAAGCAGAGCAGATGTATTTCTAAGTAAGTAAGAACTCGCTGTGCCCATGCATCCTGTTGGTTTACTTGCGCAATTCAGTTGGGGTTCAAGTGTGACTTGTGCGTGTTGAATGTATCTGTATGTGATGCTGCGCGCTCCGCTGATCCACGTTCGCACACGTAGCCCACCCCCCTATTTTACGGTGTTAAGCAACCTTACGCCCTTTTTTTGGGTGTCCCTTTTTAGCCAAAACTTTTTTTAAAGCTGTGCGCCATGGGACAACATTTCCACACCCTTTTCGGCCAAAAAAGGTGTAAGAAAATTTAGTGTGCTAAAAAAAACGGGCTGTAGTAATCACACGGCTATCCTCAGCCGTTGGGCTAAGATGAGACAGGATATTCTAAAGCACAAAAATATCCATTTTACACGCTAAGATTCGCCTTGCATAAACGCAGTTTCTGAAAGAATAATGGACCGGAGCGCCAGCATAGATGCGCGGATATAAAAAGAAACGCATTTATTTTCTTTGCAGAGTGGCCTATTTTCAATTTGAGAAGCTACCGCCGCGTCCAGCCAGGTGTTACCGAGGCTGACGGAAAGCCTGTCAGTGCCTGAATGCACAGAAAAGGATGATTGATTAAACATTTACAGTGCACCGAAGCGTGGGTGCCTTGCTAAAGCCCTTGCACGGGAAGAAACTCTGGCGCTATAGATCCGGAGGACGAAGCAAATACGAGGCTGCGGAAAAAGGATGGAGTAAGAATAAAAAAAGCTTCTTTGGCTACAGCTGCTTACGCAACACGATACACTAAGCTGTCGCAAGATCCCCCTATTCAACGAGCTTGCAATCAAACTGAGAGACTGAGGAGGCTAAGCTTCAATGGAAAGTAGCGATTATCGAGGTATAATGCGAAATGATTGGTCTACCAGTGATTCAAAAGGTTTTACTGAAGGGATTAGTCTGAGAAACGATTGCAATTTTCGGACGTGTGCGCAGATGTTTTCAGTTAAGATGATGAAAATAAAATCCGCGATTTTCTTGGGAATAACACCGACCTTAACGGCCACTTTTATCGAGCGCAATCAATACTTTTTGTGCAGGTTTTGTGGGCGGTCGGTAAGATCGGGACGGGGAATAACACTTTATCTCCATTGTAGCCTGCTAGCCAGGTATACATGCATTCAGTCTGGACGCAGGTGGCGTCGTCTGCGGCACGAACGGTCAAGCAATACCAAAAATGCGTGAGAGAAGGTGCGTATGGGTTTAAGAGTAAGTGAGTATACAGGAGGCGTCCAGTGAAGCGCATGAACAAGAACTGGATTTTTAACGCTGACATGACGAGGCTAACAACGCGGCTCGAAGCAGACAGAAGAGCGACACACACATACTGTGGGAGCAATAGATAGGGCCTGTCGGCAAAAAGTTTCGTCGACGTTCAGCGGTCAGAGAACCGAGCACCGAGGCAGCGGCGAGAGTGGTGGTGGTGGCTCTGCGTTCCCATCGCTGCCTCTGTATGACGCGCTCGTCGTCCGGCTTCTCGGCGGGTACCGCTACCGTTCGTACGTGCTGTAAGATAGAGTGCAAAGTGAGTTCAGGGCAGAGCAGGTGGAAATTGATAAACAATGGCACTCTAGAAAAGGAAGTTTTCATGGATCTCTTCGGAGTGTCTGCTCGCCGCAGAATCGGCTCTTCCTGGACGCCTGTTTGCAGAGTCACGTGACTCTTTTTTGAAGACGGTAATGCGTATCTCATCACACTAGAGTACTGGTACTACCGCTCAATGAGTCAGCAGTGACCCTGCAACAACCCTATTCTAATGAAAAAAGAGATTACAGGACTCCTTCCTGACGATCGTCGCGACGCTGCAACAAGAATTTCTAAAACGCTCCTTATATGAAGAATCCGATGATTGTTACGGCCATAGAGTAGTGAAAGTGCATGGGTGACCCCCAAAAGATGGACAGTGGTACTGTCACTGGAGTTGTCGCAATTGCCGAGCAGAAACGAGGCGGGACACGTCCGAATGCCTTCGTGCGGTGAACCCGAACTGGGGTCCCCGTTTATTTATCGGCCGTGTCTGGCGCCCATCCAATACCTTGTGGCTTTTATTGTTAGATATGGTTATGGGAGATGACATAATATTTGCTGGTCTTTTTGCGCTTTCGCATTTACATTCTCCCACAGTTTTCGTCCATTTTAAGAATAAAGAACTTTCGCTAGCATGAGTGTGGTTTGTATTGTTGACTACTGCTAATGATACGACATGTTCGAAAATTTTAAAGCGCGGCTTTCATGCCACACTGAGGCGATGTTACGCCAAAACGCACTGCAGGAAAGCTAACTCTATACAATGGGAGGGGACATGATGATGATAAAGCGCGAAGCAGGAAAGCCAATTTTACACAATGGAAGGGCACATCACGAATGATTATGTCGATGGCGATGATGAAACTCAAAGCAGGAAAGCCAGCTTCAGAAAGAAGAAGAAGAAGAAGAAGACGACAAGAAGAAGAAGAAGAGAGAGAAGAAGAAGAAGAAGAAGAAGAAGAAGAAGAAGAAGAAGAAGAAGAAGAAGAAGAAGATTATTATGATGATGATGACGATGATGATGATGATTGTTATGATGACGACGATCATTGTTATGACGACGATGATAATAAGGAATGTTCGTTCTTCTTCGCCCCGCACACAACCGTGGTTGGGGTGGCTCAGCGAAGCCCGGGTGCGGAGCTTATCGTTGTCGCAGAAGGGTGGTGGCATCGCCGATGAGTTCAATGTCAATGAAACGCGAAGCTTTGTCCTATAGAAATGCAAATTCCACAATCCACTTAAGCAAAGTACAAATCTACCACAACGCTGAGCAAACCAAATCAGGTCATTGAGGAGACCAATCCCAGACGAATAAATAGAAAACCACATCATCAGATTCGTTTGGCTCAGAGCTGTCGTAGACATGTACTCTGGCTGATTGGATTTTGGACTTCCCAATCGTAACGGAAAAAGAAAAGGAGTAGCGCGTTCGTCGTGTGCTCGGAGGCAGCTTTCGCGGACGCGTCACTGGAGTTCGGTCGTCGCCTCGGGGTTGAGCGGACGGGTTTTTTACGTGCTCCTCCGCCTCGGGGGGACTTCGTTTCGGTGGCCCGTTTTCCACGCGGGCCATCGCCCTGGATTTGGATGCCACCTGAACTGCTAACTGCAAGGGGGATGGTTTATTGTTCCTCCCTTCTATCTGATCAATACAGCCGAAGAACGTCTCCAGGTGGTCCTGGCTGAACCGATGGATGCAGATGCCACTGTTGCGAATAACAAAATTCAGAGACTATTTTTTTAGTTATTTGTTTTGGAGTGTTTCAAAATTAACCACTATGGTTGAACTAATAAGGCGCAATAACTAATTTATAGGTACACTGAAAATTATTTTCTTGTCAAGGGAGACATATATCCTTGGTCAACTTTGCTTTGCACAAAATGCAGGACGGGGCCATCGCGACCCCAGAACGCGTTCAAGTTAGCTCAAGATGCTTCCGAAGAGGTTTCCATCAACAGACTGAGAATTACGGTCAAAAGCGCAGGCATTTAAAGCAAAACCACCTTCAGACGGGGTGGTCCTCATTACCGGGCGCGAACGAAAGCGGCCGTTTCTGTTCATTAACGAAGGCGCAGAGGGAAGGGCAAACTTATTTTTCTGACCCCCCCCCCCCCCACCTCCCCGCCGGGTGCCCAGACATCAGCACCTAAGGCTCGCATGGTAGACATAAATGAATGTAACTTCGCTGATCTATGAAGTTTCGGAAATTTGTCCTCCAAAGCATCAACTGTATCATGGAAACTTTTGGATTGCGTGTTCAGTGATCGAAGGAGCTTGAATCAATCGAAATTCCGCACACACCCGCACGGGAGATTTATGCACCTGCCTGCGGAATTACCTCTCTGCTTCGAATTCTCCTCCTCTAAAAGCCATGTTATTGTTCAAATGAAATTACCGTTATTATATTATTTGGCGCTTGTTCCATTTCTCCCTCAAACAAAACAGCGTTCAACGAAAGGGAAACAGCACACGTAAACAAGAACTTACTTACACGCTAGACATCGTAAAATGATTCGGACAATTTTTTGTTTTTAATTTACGAATCATATACAATCAAAGGGAGCTGATTTGCCAAGAAATGTCCAACGTAACGTGACATGACCGGCTGACGGCGAGTTAAAATCGGCAGCAGCCCCTCATCACACGTACTAAATGGTATCCTTGAAGATGGGCAGCGGCGACGGCTTTATTCGTATTGTCGGCAGGTCAGCAGAGTGCGGGCTGCAGCACGGGTGCACTGGCAGTAAATGAGCTATTTTCCGGAAGCAACGAAGCGACACAGTAGACATGAAGGTGTGTTAGAGTGAAGCTTTGTAAATTACTCCCACACAACTGACATTCCTCACAATATACCAGTAGTGAAATTGGTGCACCAGCCCCCGCCCTTTTCCCATCTCATTGCTTTATATTTCATTTAATTTTGTGCATTAAACATCAATGCATTGAAAAAAACTTGTAAAAAGCATACAATACGTGTTACATATACTCAGTCGTAGCCATAAATGTTGCCTACTGTTAGTTTAGGGCCATACGTTTGTGCCTGGTTTTCGAAGTACTGTTAACCGTAACTTCAACTACTGATCTGGCAACTACAGCGTGGCATCATGGCGGCATCCGTGTTTAGACTGCTTTGAGGCCCAGCTTTAGCCGCCTCGCATTGCGGATGAAGTGGTTATGGCGCTGTGTCCTGTATACAAAAAGCACAGCTTCCGAGCTTGAACTACCCACGTTATAAGTATCATGCTCAATTCTTAACGTTTTGCTCAATAAACCTTCATGCCAGTTAGAAAACTTCTATAAAACCAACAGGCGCCTATATACGCGGTAAGTTATTTGTAACCCAACAAACATTTTTCACTCCCCATAGTGCACCATTCGCACATCACGACAACGCAAAGTGATGTGATACAATACTTTCGAGCTTTCGGCGAGGGTACAAGAAGTGTTTTACAATCTTCTTTGACATGATACCGAGAATCCTGATTTCTTTTCCCAAACTCAACAACCCCAAAGGCCTGAAATTGGTTTCCGTCTTGCATTTTCGCTGCTGTTGGTTAATAACTGCTGGCTGTTCGATTTGTTCTAAACGTTTCTCGATACAAAAGCTGACGCCGAGCTCTGACTATTTTCTCTCCGCACACGTTCGGCTCCCTAAGGGAAGGTGCGACGCGGCAATGTTTATTCAGGAGCGGTATCAAAGACTATGCGTTAAATCCCGCCTTGAGCTAATGTATGCGATTTTCATTCTTTTTTTATGATACAAAGTCACGCACACGCAAAATATGCTGTGGAAAAGCATCAAAAGTAAACCGATCGCAAAGAAACAGCAAGGGGGAGCGAGCCCGAGTGAAGCATACAACAAATGCGAGAATCCCTGAGCCGACGTCACAGAGTCGCGCTTCGCAGCGCCGCCAATGGCCGCGCTCATCGGTAATACGCAACGCGCGTTCAAAAAGCCCTATAAAAGAACTCACATTCCACTTAAACAGAGCGGTTTAGTTTCGCAGCGTTCTCACAGGGCTAAACTTTGACGAGGCATACTCTTCGCAAATACATTCACTGTGAATCGATGCGAAATGCTATTCATAACGCGAACAACATCCCAAAATCGCGAATGCACGCAGCCACATCGGTTGCGGCGCTCGGAACATATGGCTCGCAATGTTTGTAAACCCACAAACAGAGACGGCGTTGCGACCGATTCAATTATGGAAGAAAAAGGCTTCTTTTATTTTAAATTATCTTTATTTTACTCATATTTTATGATGGTCTGGGAAGATGAATACAGCTGTTGCAGTGTGAAGGTGATAGCTAGGGCGAAGAATGAACACAGAGCTGCACAGCGGCTACAACGCGAAAATAAATCTAGCGCCGACAAACGCGTATTTTTCAATGCGTGTGTAAACAGTCTGTGTGTATCGGGGACAGAAGTTCTTCGAGGCTGGAGCTTGCATATGAAACTGGCAGATACGCTGCCACTGGATAAATAGCGCTTCCCAGGGCTGTCTATACCCGGGCGAATGCACGTCAGGTTTAAAGTGATCCTGCGCTTTTTGCCGGTTTGAGCGCAGTGACGTTTCCGTGTACTAGTTGAACCCTAACGAACCCATGCCATCATGATAGCGTCAACACTGCATGCTGGTGTAGGGAGAATGTATTTACCATAATATTAAAACATCTTGGGAGCTTAGCAATTGAGGCTTTGACCAATTCATGCGAAATTTGCCGAGGTATACAAATAGTGATCCTGCGCTAAAAAGAAAAAAAAGAACCAGATAACCAAAAATAACTAGGAGAAGCCCCCCTTCCCCTTCTCTAGTGTTGCATTACTCGCGTCGAACTGAGTGATACTACTTCAATTTTTTTTTTACATTTTCACACCACCGTACCGTTCATACCGACAGCATAAGCTTTGCGTAAGTTGCGCTGACCGCTTCTGGTTTCATAAAAACTTCTCTCAGTCTCTCGCTCTGTCAGTATTTTTGGTATTCATTTTTTCTGCTGGTGTTTCTGAGCAGATTCCTCCCCAGATTTTATACCTTAAGGTTCGTGCGCTGTGTTCTCACTATCGCGCTATCTGGCATTGAAATGATTTAAAGTGACGTAAACGAAGAAAAGCAATCTTACAACAATCTTGACATTCTATGCACTATTTTTTAGGGGCGAAGCTCCTTAAGTCATGGGTCTGTCCATCCCTTGTGTCTCGTGGTACGTGACCGCCGCATGCTTTCGGAGATGTCGCCAAGTGGGCCGCGTTGCACGCGCAAGAACCGGCTGCAACCGGCAGCGCAAACTCGGCACCGTTAGCGCGAGCTTGTCTGTGTTCGCCAACGGAGGCGCGAGCGCACGTGCACTGCGAGGGGGAGATCACGCAAGAGATCACGCCACGAACGCAGGCAGTCGTTCTCGGAGATCGAACGAGACGCAAGGACCTTTGCTCGTTTCCTCTCGTCTTGTTCGGGCACAAGTTCGCCCTAAATAAAAGTTCTATCTTTACCGTTGTGTCCCATCCTACGTGACAAATTGTGGTGAGGTGCGGGGTAGTCCTCGATGGCGCGGGGTCTTTCACCAGGTCTGGGCCTGGGAGCATTGACTCCGAAAATAAAAGTTGATTTGTGCAATGTACGCACACAGTCTTACGTCTTTCTTAATGATGTAATGGGCGAACTTTCACGGGAGAGTTACGGTTACCGATGATCTCCCCCTCTCGAGCTTCGCCCCACTTATTATCATTCATTCCGTGGATATGGCGTGATTTTTTTTGTTCTCCTTGCATTCTAAAAAAGCCCTAAATCGCAACATATCATACGCGTAAAAACTTCGCATATAGCTAAGAAAATTCTCAAGGTAACGCACAGGTCATTGACCGAGCAAGAAAACGATGTTTTGGGTATTTTATTTCGAAGATTCATTGCGAGCAGTGAATCAGAAAACGGGATTTTTGCTTTTGAAGTGTGCTACCTGATCAGAAGGTATGCCGTCCTGCAATCGCCTTCACATTCGATAATTAGCATCACTATCAAATCAACGTAGTTGAGGTGCTGACGATTCATAAGAATTTTGTGCATTAGCACGACGTGCCTGGTCTTCAACCATCGTAGCTTTTAGTGTGCTGACCAGCGAGCACAGCCACCAAGGATCTTTGATCCACGGACAACGCACGCCTCCACCCGAGACCAAAAGCTTTTCCCGCGTAAAATACGTGTTCCCAGGGCTGCCGCGGCCCGTGTGGTGGCCGCGCACACAATACGCCGGAAAATTACCAGAAAGCACCAAGAGCGTCGTCCGTAACGATCCAATTCCCACGCCGTCCACCGCTCTTCCTCGCACTCACGCCGAGCCGGAAGGGAAGAAGAGGCAAGAAACGCGGGGCTGGCGCAGACGCGCAAACATCGCCGCATTCGTCCCGCCGCAGTGTCCGAGGAGCAGCGGCGTGGCTCTGATTTCTCTTCCGCCACGGGAGAGGCGGGAGCGACCAATTCCTCTCCATAAACGGATAATCCGGAGCTTGTGATGGATGACGCTAGGCCTGAAAGCAGCTTCGGGACGCCCTTCTTCCGCGCGGCACGAACCGAACGCTCTAAGAGGACGAGCTGCTCTCCTCTGGCATATTATGAGCGGAAGCCTCGGTTTGTGTTCCCCTGCACCTCGGGCTCGCCTGTGCGAGTGGCGTGTGGTGGCAGGCGAGCGAAACAACAGAAAAATGAGCTGGAGGCAAACACGGGGCCGGGCTCATAGGGATGTGGGTGGGCGCATAAATCCCTATTTGTAGCGCGGGGAGATCCGGCAGGCTTTCGCTTCGTGGGTCGCGGGTGAGTGCTCGTGCGCGTGCCGAAACACGGCGTGCTCGCTTCTTCCCCTTTTGTCCGTCGGACTCGGCGGATGCGGTTAGCGCCCCGGTCGCGCCCGTTCCCAGCCGCAGAGTGATGCACGAAGCGGGGGAGTCGTAGCCCGAGGGCGCGCGACAACCTCGGGAATGTGCGGCGCTCTGCGATTGCGCATGTCTAAGTTTGAGCTCCCCATGTTTCTTAGTTACCCTTTTACGGAGCGGAGATGTGTGACGTGCCTATCGACACACTTCTTTGTAGGGAAAGCGTCCCGCAATGTGAGCTGTGCGCAAAGGATTTGTGATAGGGCAGTGTACATTTCCTGTGAGTGTTGGTGCAGTATGAGCAAAATAAGTGTCAATAAATTGCGGACGATGATAACCCTTCGTAGCATGAGTGGAAAGATGCCCATTACGAAGGTAGAAGCTGGGCGTGTGTGGTACGACATCTTTTGAACAGCGCAAGTAGACGAGGACGTGGAAGTGGACAGGACACAGCGCAGGACACAGGTACTGCGGCTGTGTTCCTATCCACTTGCACGTCCTCGTCTACTTGCGCCTGTTCAAAAGAGCCATTACGAAGGACTGGAAGCGGAGTTTCGGAAACTGACTTGGGAAAAATCAGGCGTACGAGTAAATGGGGAACATTTGAATGACTCTAGATTTACAGCTGACATCGCATTATTAAATCTGTCCAGGAAGGGTTTTCGGAAAATGCTTCGTAAATGATACTTGGACAGCTTAGCAAAAATAGACGCAGGCAACTCAAGAGTAGTGTCATACCAACAATGGATCTCTAAGGGCATCAGTGAATTCTTGAACCAGTTAACGATTATAGTTATCTTGGGAAAGTTTTTACGGCAGACTCAAATCATAAGAAGAAAATTATGCGTAGAATTTGTATGATATAGGCTGAATGAGGGAAGTACTCAGAAATGTTGAGCAGTAAGCTACCAACACCTATAAAAATACCTAGTGCACAATCAGTGTGTGCTTCTGGTTACAAAAAGAAACAGAAATAAGCAGGGGAAGAAGTAAAGTAAATGCAGAAATGTTAACGAGCTTACTATCCTGCACGCACGGAAATGGAAAATGGAACAGTAGGACAAATCAGAAACAGAAAGGTGATAGATAGGAACAAAGCGCACCCGCCGCGGTGGCTCAGTGGCTAAGGCGTTGCGCTGCTGAGCACAAGGTCGCCGGTTCGATTCCCGGCCGCGGTGGCCGCTTTTCTGATGGAGGTGAAAAGCAAAAAAGCCCGTGTGTGCGAGATTTCGGCGCGCGTTAAAGATCCCCAGGTGGTCAAAATTATTCCGGAGCCCTCCACTACGGCGCGCCTCATCGCCTGCGTTGCGTCGGCGCGTTAAACCCCACAAATCAATCAATCAACAAAGCGCAGAGAGCCCAGCCCAGCGTTAAGGCACTAGACGTTCAGTGAGTACCAGAGGACTATTCGATGGTAAAGGCTTTTGGGCGACTCTGTTGTTCGCAGGGAGCCTTGGTCGCCTTGAGCGCTGATGACTGACAAAGGTGGTAGTCCAGGATCTTTCCACAGAAAATGACCGCCGAGTGTCCGCGATTCACAATGCTGTTGGGATGACTCCTTTTGATGGAAAACCGGCCACTCGCATAAAAGGTGTGTATTTTCTCAGGCGTGCAGCGTATTTCACACGACATCACTCATAGCCATCCTCATCTAGTAGGAGTAAGCACACATAAATGCCACTCCCAGACCGAGACGGCAAATAATGGTTGCGTGAGGTCACGGGAAACTTAATGGAAACGAACCGTGAGATGAAGGGCGCCGATGCGCACACGCGTGAATTCTTGGGTAATGCATTTGAACACTGTTGCCTTTCGCGCAAGCATGTGGACAGCCCGAGCTGTGTTCATTCTAGATGACGGGATGGGACGAACGGGCGGCAGCGTTCGGAGTTTCGTTTTCTACTATGCTGCGGGCACTGGGAAACCACTTTAAGGCAAACTCATGGCCAACTTGGCCCGTTCGGTAATACAATATTCTTATTATAGTAAATAAATATCCGTACAGTCCATGGCACTGAGCTAAATGTAGCGACTGAAGCGCGGGATTTACTCGCAGAAGATCACCCATCTTCGGCACGGGCTTTGGTCAATAGTGTAAAGAGGGCAACGGAAGACTGTAAGTACTATAGCTGTAGAACATCTGTGGTGAGCTATCTTACTTTCCACAAACAGATAAATTCATGGTATAACAACAGCGCCAACCGAACCCATGTTATTACCGGGATACTGGTATAAATATAGGTGAAGTCACTGTATGCCTCGTAAAGATAAATCAACGATAGCTTTTCCAGGGCCTAATGCTGGGAGATCACGTTCCTTCTTTGTAAGTGGAGTATCAAGGAACAGTCGAGCCTGCATCATACACACCCACAAAAAAAAAAACAGAAAACAGTCCAAAGAAGACACCTAAGCACGCCTCATGGTGTAGGGATAGCGAAGGCACTAGTGTCCAATTAGCAAAGATATCCTCTTATTATATTAATACTCTTTCCCCTTTGCGTCATCTTCCTTTCTGCTACTATGTACCGGCACGTGTCAACGTTCGCACAACCAAGCAAAAAGGATGTTTAGGAGGAAAGTACTTGGCTACTCTCCTAAGTGTAATTCTGAAGCTCCCCATGTTGGCGTCAGTACATGTCTCTAGCACAGGTCTCAAAGACAAAGGCCTGCCCGCATTCAGGTTGAATCGGAGCTGTGCTCTTGTTGGAAATGATCCCTCATGTCGAATTCCCGAGGCACCGCGGTTCGAATCCGACCCAGTACCAAGTTTACATGTTCTTTTTTTTTTTTTCGAACTCAATTACTTGCAATTGTTTACATGAGCTTCCCTGGGAAATTTGGCGTGAATTCGAGTATTCTTGGACCTGCTAAAGCGGAAGATCTTAATGGGACTGATGGCGCATTGTCAAATAACGGGTATATTTTCTCATAGACCGGATGGTCGACCGGAAAGCTGTGATAAGAACTCTGGACACAAGGCACGTGCCTGAAACCAGGCTT
Organism: Haemaphysalis longicornis; assembly: GCA_013339765.2. Taxonomy (NCBI): domain Eukaryota; kingdom Metazoa; phylum Arthropoda; class Arachnida; order Ixodida; family Ixodidae; genus Haemaphysalis; species Haemaphysalis longicornis. Next base: position 139,315,842 of record CM023451.1, on the reverse strand, counting down.
CCATTGTGTCAAAACGGTCGCTTGAAAATTTAGAAAAAGGAACTGTTCTAGATAGGAAAATAGCATGTCCCGTAAACCTTTATCCCATAAGCACCTTTATCCCATAAACCACGTATCGGTTTACATTTCGATCATTCGTATATGCGTTTACTTAGTGCAGGCTAAATCGCCACACTGGTCCGTTCTTCGTTTGCAGTTTGGGTCTTTGGAGGTTTAATGATCGACCTACCGCAGTGGCTTAGTGACTAAGCCGTTGTGCTGCTGACCCCGAGGACTCGGGTCCAATTCCAGGCCGCGGTGGCCGCATAATGAAGGAGGCGAAGGAGGAAAACATCAATGTGTTCGAGATTTCGGTGCACGTTAAAGACCCCCAGGTGGTCAACATTAATCCGGAGCCCTTCGCTATGGCGCACCTTATCGCCTGTGTAGCGTCGGTGCGTTAAAGCTCATAGTCAATCAATCAGGTTTGACGGGCGCACTTTAAGCGAAAATTGGATGCACTTCTAGCGAGTGTTTTGACGCACTTTTGACGCTGTTTTGATGTCAGAAAGGCTTCGCACTTCTCACGGCTTTCTTTAGGAAGGGGTGATAATTTTGTTTGTCATCTGTTTGTCATCTGTGTGCGAGAGGTGCCGAATTTTCAAACAATCAAGCTAGGTATTGGTTTCGCACTAAAACAGCGGTAATCGCACATAAATTGCGCGAATAGAATGAGGCGGGTAGTGGTGAAAGGAACAAAAATGATTTAGGTCATCCCCTTTTATTTACCCAGAATCTCGTGTCATCAACACGAATGCTTTTATTTGAACCGCCGGCAAGAAAAGACAAACACGCGTTTCTGTCGCAGCGCAAAATCTCCTGTGCCTGCGGTACTTTAAGCAACGAAAAATTGAAGGATTGATCCAGTTATAAAACAACGAATAAAAAACGCCGAGTCACGCTAAATTACACGGATCATTTCGCTCCCGTTGCAAAGGGGGAAAGCTGCAGAGATACGCAAAACTTTGGACTGTTCTGATCACGCGACGCAAGTGCGGTAAGAGTCCCCGAAACAAATCGTTGTAGCATACATCGATCGGACGAGAGGAAGCGACTTTACGAAGGAACATCTGGGCTGGCCCGTATACGCGCTCATGTGCGCCAAACTTGATGCGATGCGGGGAACCAACGAGCGCAGGCCCAATTCAACCTGGATCAAACAAGAATGACCCCGGACAAAATTCTAGGCGCATCCAAACCTTCGCAATCAATGTATGTCGTGGTACACTCCTGGAAGCTAAAACAGCAAACGAACGGGAGAGGGAGCGGAAGCGAGCCTGCAGGACCTTCGTCTCGTTCGTTCCAATTCGGCATCGTGAGAGCTGAACCTCGTCGTTTGTCACCCAGTGCTACGTGCCACGGCCTCGCTGAAAGCAAAGAGGGGACCGCCTGCACTGCCAGCGCAAGTACACCTCATTGCGTGTCCTTCTTCTTCCCCTTCCCAAAAGGCAATGGGAGGAAATAAACAAACCTTGATGGCGAGGCCGCTATTTGCCTTAATCTCAACCAGGCCTCCCTTGCGGGGGCCGCGCGAGCTGTTTCTCCAAGCTGGTATTTTTTTCCTTCAGAGACCCCGACACCTTTCGAGCGATTATTGTGTGCCCAAGAGGAGAAGATAATCCCGGGCTAGGCAGGTCCCCCGCCACCTGTGACGAGCCCTTCCCGAAGGATCTTTGTAAACACCGAGCTCGCCCACCGGATCGTGCAGCAGCACAGGCCGAAATCCGGACGCTCGAATCCCCCACTCCCCTCTCTACCCTCGCTCCCAGTGACCTCATGCGCTAATCCCTTACACACGCAAGGACCCGGACAGACCACACACGCGTGCTCTTTTCCAATCCAAGTGCCACGCGACGCCTCTTTTTGAAGGGTTCGCGTTTACTCCTACATCCGGGGCCCCCTTCTCTTGCTACTTTAACTACCATCTATCTACACTTCGCACACTTTTTCCGCGTGCGTCTCCCGTTTTCCCCAGAGCTTGTCCTATCAATGTAGGTCGTATAAAGAGTCACCCCTCCCCACCGACGCGCTCCGTGTCCACGTCGTGCTCTCCTCTTTTTGCAGACCGGGCCAATTTCTTTGGTGCTCTGAAGCGCTTCGACGATGCTGCTGTCCCTTTGTCGTTACGCGCCCCTCGCTTCCTAGCCGGGCGGGTGGGCGAGCGAATGTGACGGGGTTTTATTCCCGTGGCACGAGAATACACGCGCCAGTGGCCTACGCAGCGTCGCCTTACGCGCCTGCTCTTCCTGTTCGAGATAGCCTGCCGGTCCCGGCTCCTCGCAGCCCCGTACCAGACTCCCGGAGTGCAACGTTGATGGCGTTCCCAATTTCCCGAGCGTGTTATTTTCTTGAGGTTTTTGCTTTTCCTCTTGATAAAGACGTCCTCCCGAGCCCGTGTGTATCGTGTTTCAATTCAAACCATGTTGGGTGCGATATGTGCTACAGCTCTTTTTTTAGTGCCAGCAGCTTAATCTGAGGCTGAAACGTGGAGCGGTAATATATCAACTGGCAAGTTTATCTTCTTGAAAGGTTCATGGGAATATTTATGTGGTTGTTTTCAAACGATTGGCTCCAATAAGTGTGCTACAGAAGGAACAAGCGTAATCACACACTTCCAGCTACACTCACGGGTCTTCTGCCCCTCAAATGTAGTTTTGCCCTTACTTCATAATTTCTGACCATACGACTTCACTCTCTGGCGTTAGAAGACTCCCGCCAGCCCCCCTGGACTCCTACGAGGGGCGTCCCTAAGGGATCTGCCCTTTCCCTACTCCTTTAAATTTAGCACGTCTCCACCTGCCTCGTCTGCTTCTTTCCATTTTTATTCTGTTCTTAAGACTGCACGCCTTTGTCGTTGTAATGGCAGCCCAGCTGAACTGTCTGACACACTCCAGGCTGCCATTGATGCTGTACACTCTAGTGGGTCAAGCGTAGGGCTCATACTATCTGCACAGAAATCTGAATACTTCGTGGTCACTGACGAACGTTCCCGGGCTAAAGCTAGTGACCAACGTTCTCAAGGAGACCTCATGATTGATTCCTCCTCTCTTCCAAGTAATACCTCGCTGCGCGTTATCGGCTTCGACGTCAGGACGACGGGAAAGCCTCACAATGGCTTAATTTATGTAAGGCTCAAATACGCAACTTACTCCCATCATCGGCCGGCTGACCCGACGTCGCCAAGGACTACGAGAACACGATATTATGTGACTTGTCGATTCTCCTGTAAATACCCGCATTCTCTGCGCCCTGCCATACGTAAATTTAACGTGATCGCAGCGGTCCCAGCTTGAGCGCCTGCTCGGGCCGGCCACCCGTGTGGTTCTAAGGGCCTCTAAATATACCCCCTTGCTAAGTTGGAGGCTGCTCAGCCGTTCGCGTCAGTGTCAGATCAACGTTTTACCAGGGGTATTCATTCATTTGGCTGCACAAAACACTGTTCTTTACCCCACTTTGCATGGCCGTCTCCTCTTACCCTCACTCCATTACGATGTGTCTTCCATAATCGGCATTACAGCGACGTACCCCCCTTGGTATCCCCTACCTCACATAAGAGTTCCTACCGTTCTAGTCAACCTACCCGCAACTTCACATCCAGGATGTTGTCAAGCTCGAGTATGCACTCTTTGCTACCGTTATGGCGATCTAGCAACAGTGACGTACACATTTGATTCCTCATCCTCCAAAGACGCATGCTGGGTGACAGTAGTTGTGCCTCCTGCCGTGCACCCGCCCTTACAGAAAAGACGCTCGGGAGCTCCGTCCACCCTGTCACTTGACGCGCAGGCAACCACCGACGCCATCTTAACCTTAGCCACCCCTTGTAACCGCGTTATCCCCAGCGATAGCAGGATGCTCTCCGCTTTTTCCAGCGGCAGTTGCTTCCCATGGTATGATGCGTTCACTCCACATTTATCTGGCCAAACACACTGGTACTAGCCACGTCCTTGACTCGGTTCTTGGTTACGCAGGCGTCCGGGACAACCAGCTGGCCCATCATCCCTCCCGTTCCAACCGGGAGACAAGGAGGCGCCCTGGCCAATCCGTGTCCCCTCGCCACTCAGGCGCGACCAGCCCGTCTACTTAGACGCCAGACTGTGCAACTGTTAATCAGGGATATACAGGCTCTTCCTTCTCCCTCTCATCTGTTACCCCAGGCAGATGCTTGTCTTATCCGGAAAGCTCTAATAAACAGCTTTCCAACCTCACACATACTACCTCGATTAGAAGGCCATCGCAGCCTTCCACGGTGCTCTAAGGAATCTGGATTTCACAATACGCCACATGGCCTTTGCGACTATTCCGTTTCGCAAACATCACTTCTAACTCATCTTAAATCCCTTTCACGTCCTCCCTCTTCTTTCCAAGAATGGCTCGCGCGGCCGTAAGGAACGGACCGAGCGGCCTGGTGGCGACCTTTGGTGCCAACGTTTGTCTGGGATTATGGAGTCTCTGTAGCTAATTTTTTGTAGCTTGTGAGTCTCTGTAGCTATTTTTTTCTCCCAGCACCCAGGATTTTGAGGGGTCTTTTTGTGCCAATAAAGTTTATCAGGCAACCAAATCCTGTGTTCGTTTCTTTATTCTCCCGAAAAGCATGTCCCATAACGGGTCATTATCTCCTGTAAACAGCCGCTTTGCGGCCCAACCGGGGAAATTTTCTACCCAAACCGGAAATATTCCTCCTGAAATCCACCATTCAACAGACGAAAATTTCCTGAGGTTCACCATAGAGTGTCTCTAAGTGCTCTTTTGCTGCAAAGCTGTCTATGGCCCGGATAGAGCAGTTCGTCTCCGGCGAGAAACCGGACGTAGACCAACAATCTGCTGCGTATGTAGAAAATTTATTTTTTAAAATGTGGTTGATCCTTCTTCCATAGGAACCGCTAAAACACCAAAGTGAAATGTGTCTTCACGGGAACAGTTGAGTGTTTATTGTGCATCGATATGAACTTGCACATCGCTATTTATATTTCTTCGGTATGGCACCGTTATACGCATCAGCGTTAGACACTGGCTTCCACGCGCCGGAGCATTGCGTCAATCCGACTGAAACCACAGGCGCTCGCAAACGGTCAGTGCAAGCGAAACCAAACGGGTTGTTCAGCAAATCGTTTGGTAAACACACGATCCGCTGCAGTGAAAGGGGTAGCGGACCGTGCCACGAGCGCGACATTCGCAAGTCGGCGTCGATCTTACTCCGTGGTCGTTGTCTTACAGGCTTCTCCGCAGGTTACGCTGCTCGTCCCCCGTACACGTAGGCGCTGGCATAGAAGCGCCAACTGTCGCCGCTAATCAGCGTAATGACGCACTACTTCGCTTCGCCTCTCCTAGACGGCAGCACCATCTGAAGGGAAGGATATAAGGAGCGTTTGTCGTCCTGTTTAAACGTCTGTTCATAGCGCAGTCGGGAACTCGTTTTGTACCTCCCGTTGCGGCGAAAGAGTTCGTGGTTCAAATCCCGGCGCAGCCGCTTCAACTGAAGTTTTTCTGGCGATGTCCTTTCCGTGACGGTCATGACGTGAGTCAGATCGTGGTGGGCCCCGGCATAAAACACTTGACTGCTGAAATGAGAGCCCGTTTACCCTGTGAAGAGCGAAGTCGAGTGAAGCTGGTGCTCCGGTGGGGTTCGATGTTGTTGGGTTTAGCTCGGGTATTTGCTATGGTAAATGCTAAAAACCACAGCAATGTCTCTACGTCCCAGACAAATGACCCACATGATTAGTGGATAGAGACTATGATGTCGCTAGCGCGCCGCACAGGTGGTCAGCGAAGAACATGAGGCATTGCGCAATGTCATGGGGAGAGGGGCACTCGAGGAGGAGGAAGAGAAAACCTAATCCAGCAAGTGGCCAGAGAAGCGCGGGAGAGAGGAAACAGAGTGGCGAGCAAGTAAACACGACTTGGGAAACTGGAGGTGGCTGTGGAGGTAATTATATAGTAAAGCTGTAACCATACCCCCTCCGTAGAGAGCCTTGTCTCACTGTGCTACACACGATTTGGGGAAGCCAGCTTACAAATCCAAGCTTACACCTTAAATACGGCTTTACCACTAAACACAAATTTCTTGCCGGGAGGACCTCTTTTCAGATGCAATATACGCTATCTTATCTCAAAATGTGGGGGCCATAGGACCTTCTTTTATTTTTTAGCGCTGGACAGTCTATGGCTAGGATTCAGCAGAACGACTCCAGTGACAGACTGAGTGTAGACCAACATTTTCTGGGTATCGAAGAAATTCACAATAAAGCAAAGCAAAAACAGGTACTAGAGCCTAAATCTTGTGATATAAGACAATCTAGTTTTGCTTGAAAAACCGTCTTCTCAGCAATGCACTTAGGTTTAGAGGTGAAGTCGCCCTTCAGAAGATAGATGTAGACTTGCTTTTTGTAAGCTGGCTTTCTCATACTGTTTATTACACAGTGACGCATGGCCACCTGCGGAGGGAGTATGGTTACCACCCCACTTCATACTCCTCTTCACCGCCGCCGCCTCTTTCCTAATTTGCGTGTACTCCTAGCCACGCGCGGTGTCTGTCCCCCTTCTCGCATTGCGCGCTCTTCGGCGGTTACCTGTGCGTCACACCACAGCCTGTGCCGTGATTCACGAATCGGCGCTATATATCGTTGCGTCTACAACCTATTGTGTCTCGGGCGCAGAGGTAGCGTCAGTGTTCTTATAATTCATCATGGATAATACCCAATATAGATAAAAACCAATGTAGATAATCGCCCCACAGTGCCAGCTTCGGTGTACTTCCATCTTCCCAGGGTGGTAGAGCTCTGGTTCTTTACGTCGCCACCTTCTCGTTATTTCTTCGGCAGCCAACTTATCCAGCTCCCTGCACTCGGTATACAAAACCATATTAAACTCTGAGGTACATGACCGAATGCAAATAGTCGTAATGATAACAAAGACGTATATCAAAAAGAACGTCGCCAACGAAAGACAAGGAGTCAGCGAGGCTTCTTCCGCAGGGATGGTTACGGAAGGAGAAAGTTACTGGGAAACATTGCTCCAGGGCGATTTCTAAGCTGTAAAATAAGTTCAATATCGGTTGTCCTCTTTATTCGTCTAAATATTCGTGCATCTAGCAATGATAAAAAAGTCGTAGCTGGTCCAAAGCGGTTGAACGCGTCGATAGCTGGTACCACAATATACTCGCGTGCGCGGTCTCAAGACAACTGCAAAAACTTTTATCGTAAAGCCCGCACAGAACTCCGGTTCTCCGCCCGTCATTGCCTAGCCATCAAGTGGCCGATATCGTGGTCAAACTAAACATGCACCTAGGAACGTCAAAGTGAAAAGAGGAGCTACAGTTAGATATTCTCCAGAGCACAAAAAATATGCCTCATCGAGTGGTATACGCATGCACCGACACGCCCACGAACAGACCCCACCATAGGTCCACGAGTGTACCAACGAGCAGGCACGCAACGAAGACATACGCTAAAAACTGCTGCGGCTTAGCTCTGCTAACCTTGAACATGCAAAGAAAAAGCTTGGCTTAGTCTGGTTGAGTCTTGGTTTCGCTTGGTTAAAACTTTGATTTAGCCGTATTGCCGACTAGTCTGAAAGCCGTTCGGTTCCGTGAAACGCTCACAGAAGTAGGCCTGGCGAACGCGGCGTTCTTTCACGGCGAACGCACCGTTCTCTTCGCCGGGCGCTAGACGAGTCACTTTGCCCGAAACGACCCAGTGCCGCATGCATGGGAGGCTACGGGGGCAGTTGGCTGCCTCGGCCGCAGTGGCGGTGGCGACCGCTGTCGGCGTCCGCCGGCGCTAACAGCGGGCCCGGCGATTCACGCGATGCGCTTCGAGGCAACGTTACTAGAATGCTTCGAGGGGTGTGTCTCCGGTGAAAAGGTCATTTGCGCATCCTCCACCAAATCGCTGGACAAAAGTAGCAAAGCTTTGCTTTAAAAAAAACAATAAACGAACGAACAAACAAACAAACACTGCAATGAACTCGGAAGGAAATAAAAGAAAGAACATTTTTTTTTTGTTTCGGTCGCATCCGTTTTAGAAGCCGCTTGGGGACGGGCTTCCAGCGCTCGGGCATAATCACACGCAGCGCGCTTCGACGCCCGGCACGCTCAGCGAGCGTCCGTCGCTTCGGGGGCGCCCCTACGAGAGAAGAGACCGCACGCTGACCCCCGAGGCAACGGGCCTCTCGCTCGAGACACGCCTCGCGGGAGAAGGCCGGTGGGTGATACGAATTTGGACTTCCATTTCGCCTCGCAATTATCCGACAAGGCTGCACGTTTGCTGCTGCCAGCACTCTCCCTCGCGTTTGAGGGAAGAAGACCCAGCCTGTGGTGGCGACTAAGCCGCCAACGCCTGCATGATTGGAAGACCCCCAATCTTGGCGTCCAACCCGTCTCTTGATAGGCTAGGCAATCCCTGCTTTCAACCCGCGGAAGCGGAAGTTTCTACTGTTCAGCTTTCCAACTTTTCCGAAAGTTGGCGTCAGCGTAGTAACCCGTGAGTTCTGACCGAACCACTGATCCTCTGTCGCCTTCGTGGTGTTGATTGTTTCAAGCAGGCATTGTGGATATAGGCGCGGCTCTGAAGGGGCGGACATCGGCTCGACCGCGACTCCGAAAGATAAATGATCTCGTGGCGCGACACGATAATTTCGCATTTGCAGCGCCTTCCGGGCATATCTGCGCCAACTCGAACGGAGCAATGTCTTAACCACGTCGCTGGTGGCCGCCGAAAAGGAAGGACGTCGAACATCCTAATATATGCGTCGTCACGGTGACGACGTCAACTATTTTGGATATGCGGAGGTGATTTTTGTTTGGCTGACAAAGTAGTATGAAAAGAAAGAAGAATTCGCCCCTCTTATAGAAGTGAGTTGTCACCATGGGCACGAAGAACACCACATCGGGCATGCAACCCATATGACACGCATAAAAATTTCAAATTGATGTTTCATACCATTATTACCACGTGGAAATCTTCACGTTCTTTGCAATATTACTTGCACTGGCATTTTCGTTTTAGTTCTGCATCGGCAAAAGAGAATCCGCTGAGAGGAACACAGGATAGGTAGACTTGGGACGCATCAAAACACGACTGGAAGCTATAATGCGATTTATACCAGCAGACATTCTTGAAGTACCTGGTCATATAAGGTAAAAACACCTCGGTAAGCAGGAAACTAAAAGATAACGCTCAAGCAAGACACAATGCCTCAAAGGATGAGAGCATACAAAAAATCAAACCCCATTTCTTAAAGGAACGATGGCTAAAACGCGAAGCTTTCCGCCATGCAACGTGAGTGAAAATCAAAGGCCAAGATCCAAACTGCTCCGACCGTGGCGGAATGGCGTAGTGAGATTAATAACGCGGAGACCAGTTTCCATCCCGACCATGGAAAGCGTTTTTTAAGTGCGAATGCACTTCTTAAGCGAGCCTGAATCGTCCGCCGCCGTAGTCCGCATAGCAACAGCTGCGGGTGCGCGCGCTCCTCGTCTTCCTTAGCAACGGGGGGAGATGGGGCGCGCGCTGGCCTGGCCGCTGACATGGCACATACTCACGTGGGGGATTGGCCAGGAATCGGGCGTGAGAAGGGCTAATGCACCCGCTTAAAGGAGTACTGACACGAAATTTCAAAGATGGGCGCGCGCTGCCTGGCCGCTGACATGGCACATACCCACGTGGGGGATTGGCCAGGAATCGGGCGTGAGAAGGGCTAATGCACCCGCTTAAAGGAGTACTGACACGAAATTTCAAAGCTGAGATCCGCTCTAGCAATCAAGTACAACGACAACACAAATAGGTGTCTGTGAATAAATGCATCTTTCTTTCTTTGTAGTTGTGTGTGTGTGTGATCTCTCTTTCGCGAACATTACCGAACCGCGCAAATTCAACTCGTGCATTCGCACTTTCACATTCTTCCCCTCGGGGAAATGCGGGGAATTTTTTTTTAAAGACGATAGTCGTTCTTGGGCTACTTAAACCCAGAAATTTTGATCTGTCTGTCTGTCCGTCTGTGATTCGATTCAGCCACCCGGCCAAAGTGAAACGAAGTCTCCGCAATAGTCTTTTATACTCACAGCCAAATCTAAACATCTAAGTCCGGTTTAAATGTTCCTACTTGTCAACATTGTTGAACAAGAAGAAGACGTTATGCAAATATAAGGCAGAAAATTGATACACAAAGGATATTTACAGTGTTCCTTTATAAAAAAACTCATAGATCCTTCATTTTTGCGTAATTAAATACTACAGCCACTGGAGAAAAAAATTCCCACTGTAGCCTGCTGTCGCCCGCGCCACTATAACTTCTGGTGGCATTTTAAGAAATCAAGCGGCCACAGTTACAAAAGGTTCCACTAGATAGGTCCCATGTTCTGGTTGGAACACACGGGGATTAGGGCAACGCGGTTCTAAAAACGTTGAATTAGGGCGCCTCATTTCACGCGCGTCTCCACCGTACGGCAGCGCTGGCATCGAGGCATCCGGCCTAGAGCAGTTAAACACGGTTAATTTCAAATCCAGTAGAGCAAACCTTTCGCGTGTTTACCTTGGGAAAGGTGCGACCCCAAGAGGAACAACATGAGAAATGAGCGAGAAAGCGAAGGGAGTCATTTACTAGCCAAATGTCGACAAGGACTATCGTCTTTTGTCGACATTTGCAATGAAAGGAACAGATACGCGGCCATTGTTTTCTTGGGGAGCTTAATTGACCTTTGTGGAAACCCATTTTCTCACTTGATCTTCCGGCACTGTGCTTTGGGTGTAACCATTTTAATTTTGGACTTTGACTTTGGACGTTGAGAGCAGTGGCCGTCGACAGGCGAACGCTTCCTTTTTTAACCATCGTTCAGTTCTCCCCGATCATCATCACCCGTCAGAGAAAGCTGGCTTTTCTGCAGTGCGTTTTTGGCGTAACGATTTAAATTTTGGACTTTGACATCGGACTTTGAAGACAGTGGCTGTCGACCGGAGAGAGCTTTCCGTTCTAACCGCCTTTCACTTCCCCCCCGATCATCATCTCGTAAGAAAAAGCGGACTTTGCTGCAGTGGGTTTTGGGCCTAACGACTTTTGATTGTCGATTTTGATTTTGAAGCCAGAAAGAGCTTCGCGTTTCAACTGTTTTTCACTTCACCCACGATCATCATCATCGTAAGAGAAAGCTGGCTTTTCTGCAGTGCGTTTTCGGGCAACGTCGCCGTCAGTAAGGCATAGAAAGCTTTGCTTCAGCTAGTCATTTTGCAATGTACCATCTTACTTCATAAATATAAATGCCCAAATCATCGCTCACATCATCCGCGCTATTGTCAGTAAGCATTAATGATATATCAACCTAAAAAGTGCTTATTTGCATCAGATTTTACATTTCTAATGAAAGGAACTAAAATATCGCTCTCGTCATGTGCGCTATTGTCCAGAAGCACTACCGTTTTAGCAAGAACAAAATTGCTGATTTATGTCTCGAGCATTTTTAGTGGTAATTAAGCTTGGCAAACTAAGCCTCAGATAAGAAAAAAACGCTTCCTGGCAACGATGTCACACATAACAACTAAACTCGGGGTTTAAACTTCACACACGCGGCTGAAATTTTGTCAAAGCTCATGTCAAAAAGCGCGCAAAAAGAATCCTAGCTTAAAAAGAAGATAAAGTTCCGAAGCCTACGTGTGGCTTTTATTGCTCGTCGCCTCACGTTGGTGCAGCAACGAGGTGAATTTTCGGGGAGTAGGCTCAAACTTTCAACGCGATTAGCTCGCACAAGACTTTGCTCCTTGTTTAGCCGGCGTCTTTTTAACAGGACCAGAAGGCTTTGCGTCGAACTTAATTTAGGACTAGGGTGGGCGCCCTGTTTGAGCTCAGCGCCATGGCCCCAACTTGCACCCTTTATCGGCTTTCTCATATCCGGCCGCCACCCTGACAAAATTTAATGCTTCCTTACGGTGTTAGTTATAGCTGTTCTCTTCCGGCTTATCGGGGCCGTCCCTTGAGACAATGACCATTAGGCAGAACCCTTCCTTAGCGGAAAGCTTGAGAAACACCATGAGAATGAAAAGCACTGCGACGGAGGGAACAAGTCAAAGATAAGTTTTAGTCTGGTTGGGCCATATGTGTGGCCCGCGCTGTAATCACGGGGATCCACCAACATTTTTAATTGGTATTGTTAGATGCATTAGACAAAAAAAATGGTGGCAGACTTGGGGTTTTCTTTTTTGAGCGCATCTAATACCCACGGAAACAGAAATTAAGAAGATGGGAATCACGATAACGATAAGCCCTTTTTGTCGGCCTCTTGCATTACAGCCTGCCGGCCCTGCATTAGCTATCGCCTACAACCCTGAAGGTCATAGACTCAGTGCTGGCAAAAGCTATGCGCACCTGCTTGGGTCTGCCTAAATGCACATCGACGGTTTGAACTCTGTGCGAAGCTCGGTGCTTTTCCGCCACAGTGCTACAACGCCAAGAGGTCCTTCGAACGACTTTGCGCCATTTGACTCGATGTCATAGCATCCTTTGTCAGACATCTCAGCACAGCATGTTAGACGCCTGCTTCCAGCGAATTTTCAAAGACCTCAAAAGTCGATAGTAGCACCGTGGATACTGGCGCCATGGAAAATTTGCACAACAATACCCGGAATCAGTAAAACGTCCGCCATGCCCGCGGCCGCGCTCAAGTTCTTTACACTTGAGTATATGTCCAGTGCCTACAAAGGCTACGCACATGTTTATGCGGATGGCTCGGTTCGCCCGGGCTCACCCGCCATCGGCGTGTGTATCCCAGCAGCACGGTGCACTATCCAAAGAAAACTTAGCCATGAAACATCCTCGACTGCTACCGAACTGGCAGCTGTAAGGGCTGCACTTCACTACATCAGCGAAAATCATGCCCAGCAATGGGTAATATTCGTCGACTCTCGCAGCGCCTTACAAGCCCTCCGAAAGCTTCACAACAACCACAGTCAGCTTGTATGTGAAATTGGCGAAATTCACACAATGGCAGTGCGTGAAGGTTATGACATCTATCTTCCGTGGCTGCCTGGTCACTCGGGCATACAAGGCAATATTAGATCTGATGCAGCCGCCAGCGCAGGTCACTTTATGGGCAGTACGACCCAGCTTCCTTTCTCCCGAGAGGACAGCAACGCCCTTATCCTCGCAAGTGGATGAACTGCACAAATGTCGGAGTGGCAGGACCCTCACCGCAGGCATTTACCACTGCAGGCTGTTGACCCGCACTGCAACTTCCACTTTCCACGCGGCATCAACATGCGGTGTGAAGGAGTGTTGCACCGACTGCGCCTGAATGTAGCATTTACTCGGAGTTTTAATTTCAAGATAGGTTGGGGTGATTCCCCTCTGTGCCGGACTTGCGCTGTGCCTGAGACTGTAGATCATTTGCTGTGCGTCTGCCCTCGATTCGCTGCTGCGCGGAAAACTGCAGCGAGCTCTCTCTCTCGTGCACGCCTTGGAGGCGGTCTGGAACTTCGTTATTTTCTTGGGCCATGTGCCAATACTGCTGACAGTCCTTAGGTACAAAAGTTCTACTCCAGTTCCTACGAGACACTGAACTAGACAAATTTCTCTAGATCACAGACAGTGCAAGTGTGTCGCGATATCTACTCTTTCGCACTGTGGCATTCATCTATTTACTTTGCTTGGGTTGGTGTCACTGGCGTTCATCTATTTATTTTTCTTGGGTTGGCGTTGTTACTCTTTTTTTCCGCGTCGTTTACTTCTTATTTTGTTTCAGTGTTTACATTAAAGATTCTCTTTTCAATTGTATTTTTATGTCTGGACTCTGCTGGCAGCATTATCTTGTTTTTTCAACGTTTCTTCTTTGTCGTCTTCCTGCTGTAACCCGAATGTATAATATTCACCACTCATCAACGTACTCGACCCCCCTCCCATCCAGTGTAGCAAGCCTTGTCCCTAGCAGGGCTGACCTCACCAGTTCACATTAAAGAGCCTTCTCTCTCTCTCTCTCTCTCTGAATAAGAAAATATAGAAGTTCTTGTAAATGTTGCGGCACGGGATGTAGCGGCTGCTTTAAAGCAGGGTCGGTTCACTTGCTGGAGGCAAGACTTCAGCGAACGTCATATTTTTTTTATAGGCGCCTGCACCTGCTTGTGCGTGTTCTCGTTCGTCCTCAATCCCGCTCACAGTGGATACTACGTGACGGGCCACACGGACCATTGCCACACAGGCCCCGAAAGACATTTCAGCACGTTTACTTGGTCACCTCCATTTCCATGTACAGCTTTTCACTGCAAGCTGTAATCTACATCCGCAGGATTCTATCCTTGAATTTCGCAATTTTAACAGAAAATCGAAGACCCTAAATGATTTCATGCTTTCACGGGACGCTTTCATATCCGTAGTGTTGGGTAACGCACAGACAGTGGTTAAGACAATTGCATTACTTGCATGTACACTGTCATTGCCTATTTCGTTTGGGGTCATGATAACGCCCCCTCAAAGGCAGTGCTGATCTGGGTGTGTGGTTTTCGCGCTGGACTGAACCAAACTTCTGTCTCATCGACAATAGTTGCCCAGGACCAAAAAAATACGTTGGGAAAGCAGGTCACTGCTTCAACGGCCGACTGCGGGAACACGACTCTACAATGAGCATAAAGTTTTGAATGGACACTTGGGCATTCATTCCCGCGATTGCTGCTCTAAGCCTCTTTTTGCGTGATCTGCCATCACTTCTCATCGCGCCAATCAAAAGAACACATAAATCATCGAGGCGGCTGATACGCCACAATTGAGGCACCAAAGCGTGAGTCCAATTCCGTACCCTAATTGAGAAAGAGATTGGCAATCAAAAGAATGGCTTCCTCCTTTGGCAATTCCTTATGTTGCCTTTTTTGACGTGTACACCCGTGTGTGAGTCATTTGTTTTGGTGTAATTCTTCGTGCTACGCTTTTTCTTTCCTTTTCTTTTTCTATTTCATTTGTTGTATACGATAATGCCCCACCTTGCGTCTTTAGATTTGTGCCTGTGTGACTATAGCTCAGTCGGAAGTTAGCGCTTGCACTAGTTACATCTCTCTGTGGTTGTCTAGTTTTTTAGCGCTGTACGTAGCTATGAACTACCCATATGCCATGATTTATCGCTGAAGGATTTTTTTAATGCGATAGTATACCCGATGGCATCAATACTTTGTTACAAGTATTGGTGATCTCCCGTTTTGCGAAGAAACGCAAGGAGGGAGCGGTGGTGGGATCCCCATATTCACCGATGAAGGTCAGGTGGTCTGCCAGAGTGGAGGCCTGTGCCTCGAGGGTGTCGTGTTCTGGCCGCTTCCAATGAAGGGCACGCCCACAGCAAATGCTCTGTGTCCGCATCTTCGGCAGGAGCCGTGCAAAAGGGAAAGTTCTGTGGGAACGGGGCATGGTAGCGTGGTGGCTCCTCCCGGATAATAGCGGAAGAAAGGCCTACACCAACACGAAGTCTTCGCAGTAAGACCTCTTCCCAGCGAGCGAGTCTACTAGGGAGGTCCGTTCCACACGGTGGAATTAGAGCTCGTGTAGCGCGACGAAGATCTTTCCTTTGGAGAAATTGTCCTGTGTCATCTACTGTCTATAAGGTCAATGGTCTTGGAACAAATGCACGGTTGCAGGCTCCATCCGCAGCAATGTGAGCGGGGAGCATATTTCTCAGGATTCGCTTTTCTTATCGAAACAACTCCAAAAGGTGGTATTAGTCATCATACGATAGCATTTTGACTGAAATGGCAGATTTTCCGGGGTTTCATTTTGCCCGTGTACGTTTTTATGAACTGGAATCGAAAAGACAGAGAAAGAAGAAGAAACTTCATTTTCTAAATTTGTTGTGACTGCGGTCACTCGGGACCAGTGAAGGGTGTCCTCAGACCAGGACTCCCTGGCTGTAGACGGGCTTCCGTGCTCTATTCACCAGCCGAAGCTAGGAGCAGGGGTCGGAGCTGGTGAGCGTCGCCTCCTATTGTAAAGGGGGAGGATTGGGAGCGGAAGGGAGATCTGGGGTATTCGATCATGCTCAGATTATGCGGTGTAGTGTTCCTCATATGGAGCAAAACATGGATGACAAAGAAGTTTTCTTCAAGCTAGCAACCAGTTGGAATATTGCATTTATGGCCTATACAGTAGGCTCTCGATAAACGGAACTTCAAGGTAGCGAAAACATTAGTTCCGTTTAACAGGAGTTCCGTTTACTGAAATATATGTGTGAAAGTGCAAATTTATGTGCGTACACATTCTTAATACCATGTCATGAAACTCAAACACTAGAAAGTGAATGTAGCCGATAATTTTTCAGAAAGCTAGAAAACCACAAGAGGTTTAGGCACAGCATTTCCAGAATTGATTTGGCCACAATGGGGCGCTGTGCCCTACAAAATGCATCAATTATTTTTGTTAGAGTCCTTGCAACTGCATCCTCATGGAGGCTAGATGCGTCAACTCCGCGAGTGCTTACGAGCCACCAAATTTAGAAGAGGGCAATGCGGTAATGAAGTGCGAATAGCACCACGATGGCCCGAACGAGGCGGCAGGAGCTGAGCCCTGTATCTTCGGCGTCTTGAATCGAGACCGAGCGACTGGAACAAGAACTGCGATGTTGCGTTTGTTGCGCTAACAAGGCTGACCAATAACGAGACGAGGCTTACGAGGCCAACGAGGCTAAAAAACATGGAGGAATAAAAAACAAAAACGAAACAGCCAGAACCCTAAAAAGCTGATTCTCGTGCCACTGAGTTTCCCAAGAAGTTCCATTTCTGGTTCCGTTTACACGTTGAGGCAGAAATTTTAGTTCCGATTACCGAGAGTTTTTTTACGTTATCTGAATACAAAACCAACCAACTTACAGGCTCATGTTCCGTTTAGGCGGCCATTCCGCTTAAGCGATTTGCGTTTATCGAGATTCTACTGTATTAAAAAGCACAAATCACTATCCACATATAACAAACTTTTTCATAATATATCGATGTCTGAATGATGGCTTACTCAGGGCAAATACACAACACTAGCGCCATGGTTATTTATGGACCGCTTAATGTTCTGTCCGAATTAACCATTGTATTCTTTATACACTGTAGTTTTCTAGTAGCCGTGCCGCTTCACTAAAACCTGTACCCCTTTCTCGTCTAACCCTATGCTGCATCTTTTTTTCTTACGCAGTTTAAATCCATTCGAAAGTAACAGAAAGAAAGTTACAAGCGAACTGAATTAGCGTCTCGACTGGGGCCAGTTGGTTCATTCTGATCTTAAACAACAGCGCAAAAGACAAGGACTACGAAAGAAGCACAGACAAGCGCTGACAAACAACTGAGCGTAATTTATTGCTCCTCGCTTATAAATACGCTTGTCACACATAAAAATACACAAAAAACAGAAGATTTACACAACCATAAGAAAACGTAATCACGTCTTGTCATAACTACAACCACACGTTTACCCATTAAGGTAATTTATCTCTTTTTGCGTTAAAGCCACCGACGGCTTGCTGACGCATGTTTCTTTCTTCACCGCAATCTCGAACGCTTCGTGAATCTCCCTCGTGTCTGTATCTCTGTACCGCTTCAAAATGGCGCAGTCATCCAGAAAGGGCACACAGCCGCATGATGTGCAATGAAGAGCGAGGTTGCTTCCCGTGCGTGTTTTCATCGAGTTGGCGTGTTCACGCAGCCGGTCATTCACGCATCTTACAGTTTGCCCGATGTACGATCTACCGCAACGAAGGGGAATGTCAACAGAGAGGTACAGAGATACGGACACGAGGGAGATTCACGAAGCGTTCGAGATTGCGGTGAAGAAAGAAAAATGCGTCAGCAAGCCGTCGGTGGCTTTAACGCAAAAAGAGATAAATTACCTTAATGGGTAAACGTGTGGTTGTAGTTTTCTTACGTTTTCTTATGGTTGTGCACGTTTTCTTATGGTTGTGTAAATCTTCTGTTTTTTGTGTATTTTTATGTGTGACAAGCGTATTTATAAGCGAGGAGCAATAATTACGCTCAGTTGTTTGTCAGCACTTGTCTGTGCTTCTTTCTTAGTCCTTGTCTTTTGCGCTGTTGTTTAAGATCAGGTTACAAGCGAACATTCCGACACTTCTTAAAAGCTAAAGAAAAGTTCATTAAACAACACACAGTTCATAGGAAAGACACGGAGGTCAGGACGTGACCTGAGAGCGGCTGCCGTTGAGTTGGCGAACGGTTTCTCGGTTCTTAGGGGCGAGGATCGTCCATCGTGTCAGCGCTAATTGAAACCCTGTGCCTTCAGCGATAATTGACGGTGACAGAGTCGTCCTACCGCTCGGTGTTTGTGTTTCATTATTGTACCTTTCCGGCTGCCTGGACTTCAATGGCGTTGAACTTTAGACTTTGATGTCGATTCTTAATTTTCTGTGGAACTCGGGAGCGGTCGAACTAGAATGGATACCATAAAAAAAGTCTGTAAAAACTCACATACGGCTAATTGAAGAAAAACAAAGGTCCAATGGGAGTTCTAAGCACTGAAGGCACACCTGGGCCAAGAGGCACGCTGATGTGGAAATATAAGGATTATTTAGAGCCATTTGGGAATGTTTACGTGAGAAGAAATATCGGGCAGACAGGGAGATTTTGTTGTACGCCGCATGGGCTATATTTTACGCCGCCAGTGGCTTCTTGTAAAGCGTGCTCCTTGGTTAAGGGCTGGAAAGTCCACCGTACGGGTAACGAACGAACGATGGAGTGCTGCAAGACGAGAGCGAGAGATCAAACAGCTGTGCAGCGGACGGGCAAATAAAAAGACATTCAGACCGAACCAGAAAAAGAGACAGAACGAGAAAATAAGAGACAGAAAGAGAGAGAGAGAGAGAGAGAGAGAGAGAGAGAGAGAGAGAGAGAGAGAGAGAGAGAGAGAGAGAGAGAGAGAGAGAGAGAGAGAGAGAGAAGAGAGAGAGAGAGAGAGAGAGAATAGACAAACCTTCCAGTTTTGCGATTTAACTTCGGCTTTGGAAATACAAATGCCAATTTCCGCAATAATTTTGTCTTCAGTTTTATACTTACCACCACGTTTGTCTAAAAATGCAATATTTAGCAGTGAAACAATGCTGTTGTACCTGGTAATACTCCTTACTGATACAATACGTGCTTTGCTCCCGTTACTCTGTGCCTTGCTTGAATGATTTATCCCACCTTAGTTTATAACACACGGAAATGAAAGCGAACATTGGCTGCGATTAAAGCATGATTGTCTGGTGTTTCGCGATGTTCTCAAATCTTTTGATGGATCTGTGCTGCTCGCTGATGAAGCAACATGGTTGTAAGCTGTAGTCCACCAGATAGTGCGAGTTTAAATAAAATAATGCAGTTCTTAAAAAAAGGGTTAGTAACCAGTGTCAACACTAGAAACGTGAACACGTCTTTTCTTCGTTTTGTTTTTACCCCTGTCGCTTGGTTGTTGGTCTTTTGTTCAATCGTTAACAGTCTTTGAACATGGCTTTACCAATTCCCATGAAATTTAACGAGGAGAATGTTAGGTGGACAAAGTAATGATTTAACCAATTTGAAACACTAATAGGCATGTATTTTATGAAAACAAACCAACATATTTTACGTAACTTGTTTCAGCGCTTAAATAAAAACGAACGACAATTTTTATTATTGCGAACATTATTTACACTAGGACAGAAAAAGTTCTTAAGCTCTAAATATTCTGAAACAAGATCGGCTTTCAAGCAAGTGAAAGAAAACAATACTTGGTCTGGGCTGAAAAGAATGTAACACCATATAAAGCTAGCGGGTAAGGAAAGCTACGTTATAAGAGGTATCTGCTGAGGAGAATTGCTATATTTTTGGAGCTACGTATGGCCGGGTTGTTAACGTCAAAGGAAATCAATGTGAAAGTGAAGGATATATATGAGCTCAAGGTTTTTGTGTGCTTTTTTTCTTGAGGTTTTTTTCCAGTGTGGCACAAGAACATTTAATAAAGAAGCATGCCTGTTAATGACCCCGTCGGTAATAAACATAACATAGAGGTATAATGACTCATTCCTTCGCTTCCGGCAGAACAGCACGGGCAGGCATGCTGACATGAAGGCCGGCAGGCAGGCAAGCAGGCAGGCAGCAAGCACGCAGCCAAGCAGGTAGACAAGCAGGAAAAAAGCAGGCGGACAAGAAGGCAGGCAGGCAGATCACAATTCTTGTTTAAGTAGCCAAGGAAAGACTATTGTCCTTAAAATACAAAGATCTCGTTGAGTGTGTTTGCGTCCGTGGAGCATGCGTGAAAACAGTCGCCAATTGCCAAGGCGTTGGTTGAGTCCTGGCATGAAGTCCGCTTAAACGAAGTGGCCACCACACATATCGTTAGCGCCACATCAATAAGCCTCATTGGATGGGCAGAATTTCTCCTGTATGGGTCGTGTATATTGGTATCCTCTACAAACGTCCTATGTAGCTCTTGTGTGCCCCCTATATTATATATCCCCTATATCATCCCCATCGCGTAGCTCCGGTCCTGTATAACTGCCGTCCTCTATTATTCCTACCTTTCGATACTCCCAGATTTAGTAGTTTGTACGCTTACAGAGTCTTGCAATTAGATCATTTATTGAACAGCCTATCACTGTATCGGTCAGAGACTGTGCTTTGACCGATAAAACTACTAGCCTCATTTTCCTGGTGCAAGTGCACTCCAAGGTAAAAATTTCAGCCACAAAATTTCCCCGTGGGATATATGTTCCGAAATAAATACCCTTCCTTCGCACAGTGACGGGTGGAAAATGGCATCCACATCATACCTGTCATGGATGATGTCGCGCACCCTCCAAAAACAAAGTAGCCAGAAGAGTATGTCCGTAACGACTATAGCCTTCAAAAGCATCTTCCCGTTGGGTGGTTCTGACGGGAACGCCATTGCAAAAGGAGCTAACTTTCTTTCCAAGAGAGTCACAAAGCCAAGATTGTAATGTTAAGTTGTAATGCGGCTTTCCTTGTGTTTTTTTTTTCGGATACTAGGTTAAGTATTCCGGGTGCAAGAAACAGTAACAATTGCGTGCACGCAAAATTGAACTCCTATCTAAAGCTCTAACTGGCTAGGAAGGCTTTTTTCTATGCAATATTTTTTTCTAAATCTTCAAATTGTGTGCTTTACCCTAACCTAAGTTAGATTTCCCTTCACTCTTCTGGCGAAACTTATTATCACTATCATTGTGCATTAAAACTTACGACTTACGTCCACACATTTTATAGGCATTTCTTCATAGCCGCGAACGCCGTTCGATCGATTTCGAGCGCGCTCATATCGTTCCTGAACAAGCGTTCAGTCCTAGCCTATTCGCTCCTCAATGCTAAAGCAGAGCAAAATTTCTGAAACAAATTTGCATGGATGATTCCTTATTGCCTGATTTATAAATCCACCGGCAAGCGGCATAAACGGAGGCGCTCGTACCAACCCTCGCGGAAGGAGGAACATAATGCTCCCGAGAGAATTCCTTTTGCCGCTTCCTTACTGGAAATGTATGCAAATTCAGTCGTTTTGCGTAGCACTGAACACATCTCTATGATTAGATACGCTTAAGAAAGCCGGAATTTGCATATTTGTAAAGCGTTTCCGTCAGAAGCCGAACTCCCGCCCGCCGTGTTTGTAGGAGTAAGCTTCTCTTTATTTTTCATTTATTTTCAAGAAACGGGCCCACCTTTTTCACACACGCACAAAAAAAAAAAAATCAGCAAGCTCGGCCACAGTCAGGAAGCGCTCGGGAATGTTGCTTTCGTAGAATTGAGATAGACTTCGCCCTAGGCTTCCATTGGCACGATATACACATATTGAACAATATAAAAGCTTGTTAGCAGATGGGTACAGACACCGAAGCTTAGCAGAATTTCTAATAAGCTGGAGAGCTTCCACTGCTCTCGAAGAAGCATTTGACTTCCCTCCACAATTTTTTATCTCAGATTCATTACTTCTGAAACCGCAAATAAGGGTGTATTTTTAGGGCACCTTTCATTCCGCCCGTCCTTCTGTCTGTCCGTCCGTCCGTCCGCCCGTCCGTCCATCCGTCCGTCCGTCCGTCCGTCCGTCCGTCAGCCGTCCTCCGTCAGCCCGTCCCTCCGTCCGTCTGTCTGTCTGTCTGTCTGTCTGTCTGTCTGTCTGTCTGTCTGTCTGTCTGTCTGTCTGTCTGTCTGTATTCATTCAACGTGGGACGATTAATAGGCTTTAATTTAGTACAGACTATGTACTTTCTAATGCGACATTGCTTGAAATTAGTTTTCCCAGGGCGAATTATTTGCTGAATGTAAAAGCGCTCAACCTGCATAAATAGCCTCTGCCAAAAACCGAAAATGACCGTATTTTATTTAGGCGCGGTAAAGCCGGGCGCAACAGCTCGATACATTCCCACTAGCACCAATATTACCGTAGTTCCATGCCGGCGTAGAGTATGACTCACGTACCTTTTTTTATCTCACGAAATGTATGTGGTGAATCAGGACTGAATCGATTTAAAACAATTAATCGATTTCCAACCCGCATAGTCGCGTGCCAAGTGCCCATAAAATGCCGCGATGCTCCCCTGTCGTCACGCAGATAGCCTGCACACAAACAACATTTTGCAAGGGCAGACAGTAAGGAAACCATGCAGTCACGCGATTCCTGCTCGTAGACCATTATTGAGCATAGACCCAGCGTCTCATTTGGTAAAAAACATAATTTTCGAAACAAAAGGAACTGACCACTTGACGTTAACTGCCATGTCCCTATTTTTGTAAGTACTAAACCTAGTACTGAGGCAGACGCAGTTGTCAGGCTGGTGACTTACCGCTTATAAAAAATAACGAAAGCGAGTGGTGGCTTCACACTTTTCCCTTTCGTATAACGTTGAAACTTTTTACGTATGCTGCGGTGACGTAATGTCACAGGTGAATGCTGCCACAAGCCGGATATCCTCAATTGTGTAAGACATTGTAGAGCACCACTTTATATCAGCCAGCAAAAAAACGTCGCATATTAGATTATCCAGCTCTAATGCAGAGTTTATAAAGTGAATCTTCGCAGATTACACAGCATCGCGTGGGTAAGATTCCAATTCCGTTAACGTAGTCGGCTGTGAGAACTGTCTGTTTTAACGTATTGTGTGATATAGGCCGGCTTCAAAAAGAAACTTCAACGCACGTGCATATCTTGAACTTACGAACGCACGTCCATAATTATGGTCATCATGAATAGTGTCATAAGGAATTGTGGCGATATCTCATCTCGAATGGTGAGAAGGATAAAGATTCTTATATAATGTAAAGGAAGAAGTTAAATTGGTATTCATGTTCTACAAGAACGACCATTCCTTCCATCGACTCCCCTAGTCATCGAAGAGTTGATTTAGGATGAGTGTCAGTTCATTTGTATGCATATGAAAGTGCCTGTCCCCTGTGATCCCCTTCTATGTTCTATCTAGTTCTCTCTACACAGGCATCCGGATGCTTTCTAGGTTGATGAAGACGAATGTGGGCTGATGAATGCGTCAAAACTGAGCCATTCTTTGTCGCATATTGAAAGTAGCGAGTGTTGTGGGTGTTTACAAAATCGAAATCGTTGCTCTCAAAATCGTGCACCATTGTCTTACACTTCAACCCAATACTCTTTTATAAATTTCCATTTGGGAAATATGAGCTTTATAACTGGTATTGTTTAGTCATATAAATCCCTTTTTTTATTTTTAGACATGCGCTTACTTTACTTTTATGCACCCCAAATTTTGCATAGTCTGTACACCTTCTCTGTAATGTCTGAAAACCAATGAACTCAATGTTTTCATAATCACTTCTACCCCTTGTAATCTCGTCTGGTCCTGTTTCATTTCGATTTCATTCATTGAAGCGGCAAGTTCCGCTCTTGTATTCATCCTTGTGAATCCCTGGTTATTTTACTCATTGGCACCGTTCTTTCACTCCTTCTTCCCACTGGGAAGGTCAGAAAAGACATTTCGCCTTCGACGGATCCTTCCACTCGTCCTTCATTCTTTTCGAGGTTTCGAAACCCCACCATCCACATCTTTGATCTTCTCGACGTGGGTTGCTTGTTGGGCCTCAGTGAAAAGATCTTTTCTTTTACCGTGCGCCCATTCCCCACCCGTCGCACGGCTTGCACTTCCTCTTCGCCAAACATTTCTTGTACGGGTACCTAGAATTCAACGTTATGCGTCCATGTTCTGTAAATAACTTTCCAGATAGTGTTCTCGCCACTACATCTACATTGATTCTGACAGCGTCCTCAAGAATTTTTTATCATTTATGCTCAACCTCGGTACTTGGGACATCACCCGCAGGCCTGAACCCTTGAGTATGGGCCGCGTTTCCGCTTCTCGAAACTTTAACTGAACCCAGTCCCCCATGTTATTATGTTTTTCCTCTTCGCAGACATTCGTCTTCCGAAATTGCGAGCTCTTACTTTCAGTCAGATCTGTGTCCCAAAGGGCGTGAAATGAACATAACTTTATACCTGGTTGCCTTTGTCTAGTTTGCGAAAAGGGACTGGGGGACTTGTCTCTCAAAAGGGGGGCGTTAAAACCCGCTCGTTGTCGCCTTTCTATGTATTTACTTTCAAAAATTGGTTTGACTGTTGGAAGGAAGCCTAAGAGTCGCTTGCGTGGCTATAATTTTCATTGACAAGTCCCGGAAGAATCGAGCCTTCACAACAACTTTCCAATTTGCCTTTCTTTTTTTCCCCTTGGGAATTTCGCCTTCATGCCCCCTAAACTCCGAAACCAAACCCCTTCTAAGAGCGGTATTTTTTAACTGCCTTTTCAAAACGCGGTTGCTTTGGTTCGTGTTCGTTTTCATAATTTTGAAGAGCGTTTTTTTCTTGTTCGTGCTGGCGCAGCACAGCGCCTGTGTGCACGCCTTCCGCCTGTCAGTATTGATGCCTAACGATGTGCCTTCGCGTCGAGTGAATGCAGGCTCGGCTGACGGGGAAGGCCGACTCTGAAAGGCGGCACTGCTCACAAGGCAGCCTTAGCAGCGAGTGACAACGTAATTACCGGACGTGTGACAGCACTGCGATGACGGCCCTCTGCCGGAATAGCGGAGGCTCGAAGCCGAAAGCGGCGTTTTTTGGTTATTCCATACTAGTGCGCTGCCTTCGGTGTTGCGTTCGATGCTGGTTTTGCGATGTGCGAAAAGTGTATAATTCATGAATAAATAAATCCCTCGTAGCGGCTTTGTTCACAACATATAAGGCCGAAACACTAAATCGCTTCTGCTATCCCTGCCACGTAACACGGCCTCCTTTCTGACTATCTCATCCTCAACTCTCGTCTCCTCCTCTCTCCCTCCCACTTTCCTTCCCTCTCTCCCTCTTTCAACCTCACGTTACCACTATTTATCAATTACACCTTTTTCTCTACCTCTTTTCCAGTCCCTCAGAATGCACCCTACTACGCTTCCCCATCCCTTTCGCCTCCACCTCTATTCGCCCCTTCCTCTCACGCTCCACTCCTTTTCTTATCTCCGTCCTATCCCCCTCACCCTTTTTTATTCCCTTTCTTTCTTTCTCCATCATAAGTCTCATTTTAATTCCCCTTCTTCGACCTCTTTTCTACAGTTCTCACATCGCCTCCCTCCTTTAATTTCCCTCACCAGCCCCAATTTCGTTCGTGTCCACCTTCCACTTCTCCACTCATATTTTTTTTATCATACTACTACACTCCCACCTCAATAGTCCCCTCCCACGTCTTCCCTGCCCGATCCCACACGCTTCCGCTACGCTATTTTATGTCCTACCTTACTCCCGTCGATATCACTATCACTCCTCTCGCCCTACCCCCCTCCCCCTCCGTTAGACTCCTCTTTTCCTCTTCCTTCAGTCACACCCTCACCAACGCCGAGTGTCCTTCCCCTCGCCTTCTTCCCCGCCTCAGATTCCCCCACTACAGTCCTTCCCCTTCCACTTCGTCATTCCCTTCCGACTCCTACCTTCCCCCTCCCGCTACACTCCTGTTTCTCTTATCTCACAACTGTCGTTGGAACAAAATATTTAGCGGGACAAAAACAGCTGCCCATGTCATCAGTTCAATGTGTGGCTGGTATCGAGCAGCTTACACTTTCCCATCTGTCCGTAAGTTGACACTAAGGCGCGAATCCTCGAAGACGATGTTGCTTCGCAAAAACGACAGAAGAAAAAAAGAAACAGCAATGAACGGAAGAAAAAGAAGACAGAAAGACAAAGGGAAAGACAGGAGGAACACGCGAGAAAGAACTCAGCGGATTTCGCTTCCCAAGCGAGCAGGCGGGCGAACCGGAATTTTCGAGCAATCCGGCGGATGCGCGAGCCGCTGCGTTCCCTCATGCGTTCGCAATTGCGCTCCCGGACGACAGCAACAATCTTGGAGAATGACGTGAACCCACTTGGGGCCGCTGAGCTCACCGCCAGGCCATTGAGGAGGGCCACTGGCCCTTTCCGCTACTTTTATTCGCCTGTCTTCCTGCGAGTGTATGCCTGTGCGTCTGCGCGCTTGTGCGGAACGGGTGTGCGTCTCAGCGTAGTACACTCCTCTCTGCCCGTTCGTCTCCCTGCCTCTGCGCGTGCTTATGTGGGCTCCCGCTGTTCGTGATTGTTCGTTTCTGGGCCAAGGGCTCGCAGTTGTGTCGCCACTGCCGTGGGCGAGCTTCGTACAAACGACCATTGAGCAACAGCGCTCCCGACCCGTACGTTTCCTTGCCTATATGTACTTTTGCAGAAAACATGTTCCTACCACTCGTGTCTCTGTTTTATGCGCTTGTTTGTTTTGTTCGTCGTTGTTGTCGTTGTTTCACCGCGTTTCGAAATACGAAGAAACACTGACAGCACCCCTATCCGTGGAAACGGGAAGGAGGGAGGGATGTTGTCGACGTCTCTGTTCGGAAATTGTGTAGGCATAGCTGTCTTCGACGGTGCATTTCAATCCGCGCATTCGAGGCATTCAGGCGAGATACAGGAAATGCGTTTGGGTGCTGCCTGCGCGGTGCGGTAACTCCTAGGCACAAGACGTTTTAGGCAAAACAACGAAGACGAATGGGGGAGGGTGACAGCAACTCGGAGATGACGCAAGATCAAGGATTTCGCGACCGTAATGTGATAGGCGGATGGTATAGAGGCTTTTTCGAGCTATTTGATACCGTGGAGATTGCCGTGTGGGTGATCACCAGAACGTCGTTGCCCAAGCCACGCCACCGTCCCACGGTAGTCCTTGAGAGACACATTCGAAATGTTCGAATAGTACAGCTTACTGGATTTTCTGTTCATTTATTGACAACGATCGTTGACACGGTAAAGCGTGAGCGACGCTTAATGGCCTTTCGATTCCGTGACGGCCACGTTGAGCAAAAAGCCCGCGTCGGCGTCACCACCGGTGTCTTGGACAGCAAAATGGATCCTTGGTAACCGTTCCATAGCTCGAAGCGTTACACAGCGCGATCTCACACTCGTCAGTACGGGAAGGCAGAACGCGCCGCGTGTGACTCTTCAGAGGCACCTGCCATTTTCGGGGCTAGCTATTCCCACGTGTGCATTGTTGACACTGGACACTGGACTCTGTCGCTTCGCGTTAAACACTCGGTCGATTTCGGAGACTCGACATCCACAACCGACAGAGTAGAGGAGCCACGTATGCACTCATGCGTATCATATCGCGGTTGTCCAGTACGTTGAAAGGGCAACGGGGAGGTGTAATACGCGCGATGCCCGCATTCTTCTTCATTCTGCTCTACAGATCGTTCCAAATGATGCATCTGCACTGCAATGGACAAAGTAATGACCAGTTCCCTCCGGGCGCGGACATCCTTGACAATCAGCGTTGCTTGCTTTGAAAGATTGGGGCGGTGCCTCGGCTGGTCATTGAGGTAGCGTGGTAATGAGGTCAGCAGTAATGATGGGTCAATGATAAGAGTGCGTGTGCAAGTCGTTATTCAATTTCGGTATTAGTGCATTTTTTTTCTTTCGCAATACTGATAAGCGAGTTCGGTAGTTAGCTGAAGCGGCCGAAATACAGCTGAATGACGGCGAATGTGAAAGCAAAATCACCGCCTGCAACCTCGATCACAATGCAGTCCCGCGAATGGATGGAAATTTTCTGTCGATCCGGACTGGACGATTTTTTTCTCCTTCCTTTTTCTCCCCTAACTTATGGGCGACTTACGTTTCCCGGAATATGAGGTTGAATGAATACTAGAGAAACAATTAAAGGGACTTGAGCGTTCTTTCAGCTTGAGCTTTCTTTTTTCTTCTATGTTAGTTTTCGTACCTCAGAGAGCTCACAATGCATACAAGAGATAACTGGTCAAGAAAACACGCGGACGAGCGGTGAAAGCTCAGTGCGAAGAAGAAGAAGAGAGCCAAGGAGCCATACTTTCTCTCTTGTTACTTGGTCGTTCTCGTTCATTATATAGTATAGACTAAGTGAAACATGCCCAAGAAGATAATCTTCGCCCAGCACAGCTAATAGGCTCGTGGCCTTCAACCCTTTATCTCTCGTTTCTTCGTCTTCACGAGACGTCCGCCCCCTTCCCCTCTTTTCTTTCCCTCTTCCTCTACAGTTTTTTTTTCTTTTCTCTCTACGGCGCCTGCTTGTTTCGGGTGGATATGCCGCGGACGCGGTAGCCAGGCGTTCGTCGATCGATCTCAACGCTCGTGGGAACAGAGGTCAGCGCATTCGGCGGACTTCTTGCTTTCTTTTGTCTGCGCGAAGAAAGAGCCCAAGAGGGCATAAGCGCTCCCCCGCGTGGCTTCCATCTTTCCACCTGCTCCTTTTAAATTATGCAGATTAGTTCCTTTAGGCAGGAGAATAATTACTGTCGATATGCGGCAAGCACACCTTTATCCTACACGCACTCTCTCTCCCTCTCCACTTCCTCCTCGCTTTGCCCGCAATGCTCCCTGCCTTCTTCCCTCCTGCTTCTCCACCCTCTCTCCCCCTTCCATGCCATCCTCTGCATTTCGGTGGTCAGTGGAATTTGTTGGCGGGGACTGGGGCGAGTGCTGCGGGAACCGACCTTGTTAGACAGCGCGAACCTTCTCTGAATCCGTGGTATCGCTTCGCAATCGCATTCTTGCTTCACTTTGCTCTACGAACGAGTCTCTCTCCCTGGCGTCGTCTCTGTATAAAGCGCCACCGTGCGTCAAGCCGGCCGCGAGGGAAATAATGGCTTTGTGCCGCGGATAATTGTTCGTTCGCAGCCGATTTTGCCTTTCGCGAGCGCCCTTAAATGCTGGCTTTCTCAAATTGTATACCTGCCTCAGAAGCAGTGTGTAGCCCGCGTAACCTGCGTTGTGGGCTTCCCTTGCGTGTCCGGATTTTGCGCGCTGTCACGGAAGCAGTGAGGCTTTTGATTAATGTGCCATCGGCACTCTACTCATGTTGTTGTAATTCGGTTGCTCCCCCCCTTCCACAAAGAGCTTCTTTGTTCTTTTGTGGGGAGTCCGCATAACTTCTTCCGACAAGAATTGACAATGGTAACATAAATCAAACTTTCCCGCGGTTCCATACCACACAATGTGTCCGCGTGGAAAAATTCATTCTGCTATCACTCCAAGGAATTTGTAACTTTTCACAGCGGAGTGGTTATAGGTTAGCAGCATTTGCCTTTGTAAGGACTAGCAAAGCCGATCGTTCTATCCGCTCCCGGGCCGGTGTTCTCCGCTTGTGGCGTGGATGGACGCACGTGTTTTCTCGCCCTGTATACACACGCTTTCCCTGTATCCACCTCTTCGCCTGCAACGCTACATATCTGATACAAAATGGCGTATACTACCACTCAAAATATCTCTGCAGCACTGCACTTGTGCTTATAGGTGAAGTCGGCGGTGTGAGATTTGCTTTTGTAAGCTGGCTTTCCCTCACTATGGGTTGTACAGTGAAGCCTACTCATAAAGCAAAAAATTATGCTAACTCCCAGCGAACGCGGCGGAAAGAGACCACCGATGCGGATCGCTCCGCGGACGCCAAGCGTAAGTGCGATTCCCGTCGGGACCCGAATACCGCGATGCGGAAAGCGAAAGACGGCGGCGTGAATACAATCCTGTTGTGGGCTTCTCCGTCGCGACGGCGCGGTTTGAGAGAGAGTTCGTGACAAATCAATAACCGCAAAAAAGTCCGCTGGTCGTCCGCCTTCAAAGTTTACAATGGCACTTAATTATGCCTTACGTTAAAAATATTTGCCAGGTCGCTTAGTCCTTTTGAGTGACCATTGTGACGTTACTATGCAAGGCTGTAAGTGCACCGGGTTTCGGGCAATCGAGGATTGGCGTTATTTAGTTCGATTGACGGTGTTATTTAATCGTCCTACACACTCACGAGACGACATGAATAGAAACGTGGTCTCAGTTCATGATGAGGGTATCCCCTTATTCATGACAGAGACGCAACGCACACGTCAACCAAAACAGTGCACACAGCTGCATCAATGCATTGATAAACAGCCCAGCAGTACTTACAACATAAAAAAAGTACGTTTCGTTCGTTTCTATTTCTTCGCCCTCTTTCTGTTGCAAAAGAGTGCTGACAGCAGCAGACACTTTGCCGCCGTTGATGTAAAGGGACCAATATTTCAACGACGCCTGCTTTGTCAACGCAATAAGGGCAATTTACTGAAACATCAAATCTATAATTTATTCTGAAATGACAAATTCCCCGTACCCCTGTCAAAATATAGACCAGTTACAAGTCTTACCACTGTACATTTTGTTCGGACCCTCAAGGCTAGCCTCCTTTTTTTCTATCCGCATGACAGCGAGATACCGTGCGCAAGCGTCCGATATTTCTTGATTGCGCAGGCAGTACTATTACTTTCGCGGAACCCCATGAAACAACGGCATGGTTCCTAGAAGAAGCCCTGCCAGTGCGGCCGTCCCGCATTACTCAGGCCCCCGATCTACCGCCATCGTTGCAGGCACGTGTCTTCGGCGGAAGCCTTGCGCAACAGGCATTCTGGGCAGTCGTTGCGGACAGCTACGCTGCCGACGAAAGCGGCCACATTCCGGCTCAGAAGGGTAGACGGTGGTGTTGAAAGCGGCGGTGCCAGATCACCCTTGATGGCCGTTCACCTCACGCTTTCAAAAAGAGAGCGGGGGACGACACAGCGGCGCGTCGTGGGATGGTCGACGGCGGGCGGCGACTTGACCCTTACGCAGGAATGACGCCCGGAATCACCCATTCTGCCATTGTTGCTATTTGTTATATCCGCAGTTGAGGAGTTTGTCCTCCACCACGTCGCCAGTTGACGTTATACTGCTTTGACGGGTAACGTTAACTCAATTGTTCTCTTAATGTCTAGTTTGTGCTGGGTCGCTATGGCAGGGCTTGTCGACGGCGGGCATGACTTCACCCTACACAGGAATAATGCCCGCAATCTTCCACGTTGCCATTGATTTTTGTTTCTACATTAAGGAGTTCGCTGTCATTGACGCCGTTGGTTGCCGTAAAGCTGCTTCGACGGGTAACATTGACACAATTGCTCGGTTTATTTCAAGTTTGTGGTGGATGTTTCAGACTCGTCTTACGTAGACGGCGATGATAGAGGTAAGCGGCGTGACGGCGCGAGAATCGGGTCAGCCGACCACCCTGTCTTGTGACTGGTCCTTGCGCGTGTGTATTTCCAAGCGCGATCGTATACCACGTCGTAGATTGATTGATTGATTGTATGGTTTAACGCGCCGACGCAACGCAGGTGATGAAGCACGCTGTAGTGGAAGGCTCCGGATTAATTTTGACCACCTGGGGATCTTTAACGTGCGGCGAAATCTATAGCTCGTCGTTGTTGCTCGTTAACTGCATGGAAAGGAGTGGTGGCATCCGCGATAAATTGGCGCGTTCGGCTGCTGACCCGAGATAGCCGGTTTGATCCTTTTCGGTGATGAAAGTGTTTCCTTTCATGACATGCAATAAAGAAAAATGTTTTTGTCAGCCTAATTTATCAGGCTTCATCGTCGTTACACACCAAAAGTGGCTTCGTTAATAGATCACCCAGAAACTCGCTAAAAATTAATTTTGTAGTGTTCTTCAAGGACTCACCATTCAGTGTTCTTTGTGAGCTAATCTGACGTCATACAAGCAATATCGCCTCGTTTGATCAGCTTTCCTTGAATTATAGCAACAAAAGGCAGCGACAGCTGCTCCAATAAAAATTGCGATAACAGTAAAGCTGAGGAAACAAATAAGGTTATGGTATAACTAAGCTTACCCTTACACTCTCAGAAGGGTTGAGCATCTCCTCTCGTTGAGATAGAGAGCGAGAGAGAGAGAGAGAAAGTTGTGAAGGCATAGGTGGGTATGGTTGGGCTAAAGGCGCTACCAGTGCCCTTAACGACTGCTGTCATCACCACCAGCCAGTCCCCGAAGTGGGTATGTTGGTATTGAGGGTATTGAGGGTTACAATGTTGACGTCGTAAAAAAATTGAGAATTGTGAATTGGCCTGGAGGTTCTTATGGCAGCTGAGATATCCTAATAAATCCCCATCAGTGGATACGTGTAAATTACTGGTGGGTGTGCTGCCGCCGTTACCAAATGGAAATTGTGGAGTCGTATTGGCGTGAATTCCTGTCCGCTGCTGTCGTTATCGTCACTGGCTAACGTACATGAGTTCGTGAGTCGGGCGTGGAGGCAAGTGACGAAGAGGAAAAGGCGAACGCCGAAGTTGACAGCCAGGAGAGAGAGAGAGAGAGAGAGAGAATAAATATCTTTAATTTCGAGCTTAATGGTGCAGGATGGTGAGGGCACCGGTGGGGGGCGTCCGCTAGTCCGGGATGCCCTGGTCCTTGCTGGCTGCTCGTGCCCTCTCTATCAGCATGCGCTGGGTCGAGAGGTCCGAGCTGGACAGCCGGCCCACCCACTGCTAGTACGTACGACGGGGATTGGGTGTTAGGGATGGGGATTGTTGGCACTCCCAGACCAAATGGTACAGGGTGCCTGGCTGGGGGCAAAAGTGGCAGGTACTATAATACTGTGTGGGGTAGATATGGTGGAGGAGGGTACAGTGCGGGTAGGAGTTGGTCTGTAGCCGGCGGAGTGTAGTCGCTTCGGCTCTGGAAAGGTGGGAGTGGGTGGAGGGAAGCGTTGACGCTCGTGTCTGAAGTGAGCGAGAATGTCCGCGTAGCCATTCAGTGTGTGGGGGGCCTTCTCCATGTCTTGACTCCCTTCGGAAATGGCCCGGAGGGTGTGTACTCGGGGCAGCGGCGTGTGCCGCCTCATTTCCGTCGAGAGACTCGTGTCCAGGGGCCCAAATGATATGAATGTCGGGAAGCTGCGGGATGGCATTCAGGATCTTGAGGGCGAAGGGTGATATGCGGCCGAGCTGGCAGTTGCGGCATGCTACTTGCGAGTCCGTAATGACTGTAACGTATTCGCTGTTTGTTGTGGCTGCTAGGGCGATGGCGATTTCCTCAGCGGTGTTTGTAGAGATGGTGGATATTCGTGGCGGCTGTGACTTCGGTTCCCTGGTGGTCGATAACCATGACTGCGTGGGCGGGTTTGCGGGTGTAGCGTGCGGCGTCCGTGTAGCGTGTCGTAGGGTTCCCTGCGTGCTTCTTCGTAACCGCATCGACCCGTGCTTTGCGCGTGGCTTTGTTGTAACGGGGGTGCATATTCCGCGGCACAGCAGCTACACGAATGTGTTGACGGATGTGGAGGGGGACACGTTGGGGCTGGTCTTCTTTGGGCGGCACCGGGTATCCGAGGAAGACCACGGAGCTGTGTTCCAAGGTAATTCCAGCCATGCTCCCAGTACACGTTCTACAAACGACGAGGGAAAGGAGGAGGATGAAGACGAGAGAGAGAGAGAGACGTGGTGTCACGCTAATTACCGCCGGCTTGTCAGCTCCTAACTTGGCTTCGCTTCGCTGACACATTGGCATTGTTTAATGAGCCGATCTGAGGGCTGCTGTCATCGTTACTGGCCAATCCACCTGATTGGGTGTGTTGGTAGGACGTCGCAGCCAATGCTAATTCCGCTGACAGTGCTGCGACGATCGCCACTTTTAGCGCGGAAGTTTGAACTGCCCAATTATGCGAGAAACCCTAGTTGTTATTGTGCTTTCAATAAAGCGGCCACCCCTCTAAAGAGCAAATAAAATACAGATGTGCGCTCCGATAGGATTTGAACCGAGGTCTCTGCGATAACAGCCTGATGCGCTACCAGTGAGCATTTACTGCTTTTTTTTCTTTATTGCATGAGAGAATACGCTCAAACACGACGGAACGAAGACACTGCCTTTTTGCATTGGTCGAACAAAGGTTGCTGTCGTTGTTGTTCCTTTCTTCGCGGGACATACCCACCTGAAGATTGGCCAGTAATCGGGGGCTTTAAATGGCTTATGTACCCGCCTCACAAAATTGATTAAACCCTGAATAAGAAACACATAAGTTGTACAATGGTCCCTGCCTTGTGCGGTAAGAGGAAGAAACGAAAACGAAGAAAGCGACGCGAACACCGTGCAGTAGGAAAAGAAAGCCCGTCCAAGTAATGCGCGTTAAAAAACAGAAAACACAAAAGCCACTGTCTTTCCGGGAATAAATTAGTATTTTGAGGTCCTCACATATTTCAACAACCGATTTAGTCCTAGTCAATCCCCTCTTGTGGGTACATGCCGAAAACTTTAAGGGCATCATCAGCATAATCATCATCACCATCATCATCACAAAAGCAATGAAAGACGCAAGTGCGATGTGACCAGTAAAGAAGTTGTAATGTTTCGCCAAATGAGCCAAGTCATGCGCCATCGGCGAGCTCGTGAGACAATACCACGCAGGGAAGACCAAAGCATTCTTGGAAAAGCCATAGACGAGGCGAACTCAGACATGCATGGGCGCCACATACAGGCTCAGTGGCACATTAAATTATTGTACTTCCGCTAGTGCCTTGAGATAATGTTTTAGAGAAGTTATGAACCACGCATGTGTACAAGGACTCCAGAAAACCATTGCGCAAGAAAAAAAATCTGGTAACTTGTAAGACGGAAATGCAGCAGTGGGTGCATCAATGCCAACAAAAATGGCCGTCTAAAGATTTTTGAATGGGGTTGCATTTGTATGGAAAACACTGGCAATTTGAGTCCGCATCTGTCCATGTGCCATCTGAGGGAAAGCTTGGCCCCCACTTACACTAGCCTTTCGTACTTCGGACATGCAGCCTAACTGCTAATTCAACCCCACAAGTGCTGTGCACACTCCAAAGAAAGTGCACGCGAGATTGAGAAATGCTCATTTATTAGATAGGTTAGCTCCAACCAAAGACGAGGTGGCTAGACGTGCGTTGAATATGTCTTCCCCAATACAGAGCCTCCGTATTTACATTGCGGCAACAGCGTCGAAAGGATGCTTGTAAAGTACCAGAGAACCGACTCGAAAAGACTGTATGCAACCAGTGCAGAGTACAGCCGCCTAATTAGTAGCGTAGCTGTGACACCCTTGCATCTATAAAACAGGACATAGTGCTGCACATTGTTGCTAAAAATAGTTGTGCTTCTCGTTGCAAGAGTTATTTTGACGCCAGAAATATTTTGAAGTCACTTAAAATATCATTAGGCTCACTACGTTAGTAACGAAAGAAAACACTGCTCTCCGGGGCGGTCGACGCTTTCCGGTTTTCTGGATGGGCACATGCAGAACGGTGGGGAATACTATTTAACTAATTAATCAATTAATTAAATATTAATTAATTTTAGGTAATGATATATAGACGAATGTATTAATTTAATTGATTGTTTATAATTACTAGTTATAATTTAATTTTGATTGATTGATTGATTGATTGATTGATTGATTGATTGATTGATTGATTGATTGATTGATTGATTGATTGATTGATTGATTGATTGATTGATTGATTGATTGAATTGCGTCTTCTGGTGCTTCGGGCAGCGAGGAACCGCCTCTAAATCCCTGCTACTATGTAGGCCGCTAAAGCGGCTTTGAAGCTTGTAGTTCAGACGGGTTAAGCGTTCGGAACTTGCAGAAGCAGCGCGAGTGCATCGCTGTCGTCGTCGATGGTGTCGAGGGCGCAGGGTAGTCCCAGGCTCTAGCACCGTCTTGGTTAAACACGGGTGAGTCGGGGTCTGAGGAGGTGCCCCCTACTTGAAAAAAATTAAAGCCGTTCCATTCAATGTGAAACCTGTCGGAAGTGCATACCCGTGATTCGCCATATAGGCTGAATCGCTGTTATCCGCTCACTGCTACCACCCAATTCAATTCAAATTTCCCGCCTTCGAAATACTCGGGCGCTCCCTGCCTTAAACTGCGCCACAGGCAGTTTTCTTCCTTTAGTGCTTGCTTTTCCTCCCGAACGTGCCTGCCGCCATCGCACTGCCACTTTTTTTTCCCGCTTAGTATCGTAAAAACCAACCCAACGAGCGTTCCTAACTAAATGAACGCGGGCGCTGCAGGTTAATTACGTATATTTTGCCTGAAATGTACCTACAGTTTTCTTTGCGCTAAACAGCGGGGAGATGTATGACAAGCGCCAGAGGTTTACAAGTTTTGAACGTTTATGACTATATAAACCGCTTGTTTTTCGGAGCCTCTGGTTTACGCCGCGAGGACAGCCTTAACGACGGAACGCCGTGTGGCTCTACTTGGATCCAGCGAGCGAACTACGACGACAAGGTGAGCCCCTAAAGTGCTCTGCACTTAGAACCTTCTACAAATCGTCGCGCACAAGCGGACGTTTGTGGTGCGGTGCTCGCACGGCCACTCCAGTATACGGGCAGCCTCTCCCTGTGATCAGCGAATGGAACGCTCCCTCCCGTTCGGCGCGGCGGCGGCGCCTCTGCGTAGCGGTGGCTTTGCTCCCGACAGCGCTAGTCGCAGCTCGGAGTCCACATGGGCAACATGGCCGCTCGCCGCGCCAGCGCTGCTACTACAAACTACAGCTGTGTGGACCGGCGCGTCGCTGAAGCTTCGCCCCTCTTGAGGAGAGCCCGTCAATGTGGACGTCGAGTGCCGGCGGCGTTGTCTGCGTCGTAGGCCGCAGGTGTTATCGGATGATCTATTGTGGTGCAAACGGTTGCCACTCTTGATGCCCCACGTGGTAGACCACAAACGTCCGGAGACGTCGGGCTTGTATTGCTTGGATTGTGCCTAGGTTGGTTTTGGACGTATTGGACAGAATGAGCAGGCTGTAACGTAGAACACCAAGGAATAGCGCATTTTGAAGATGTAGCACCGAGCGAATAGAAACGCCCCGCGTTTTTTCGGGCAGAAACTTGAAAAGCTCGACATTTCCTGTGCAATTTATTTAGGGAATGAGATTTTTACTATTTCGATCGATCATAATTTTAAGAAACCGGTGACTTTTTACGTAAGCAATGGGGTGTTCGTTTGAATAGATTCCATATAGTGACATTGTTTTCAGAGTAAATGTCACCACTGCACACTTATCCGATGGTGTCTTGAGTCCTTGTTGACGCACGCAGGAATGTGCATATACCGGTTGAATCTTTTTGAAGGCATGCCCGAACCTGAGCACGCGAAACCACTGGTGCCCGGATGCGAACGTCATTAGCCTATATGGGAAGGTGTACAGTGGTTGGTATTGCTTCTTTAAGTGCGATCAAACTGAGACTGAACATTGTTGGCGTAAGAATGATCGTCCAGATAGAAACTTTTAATCCATATGTACTTCCGGCCACCCACTTCCGCATCGTCCAGGCTATGCAGCACGGCGTTATGTAATACGTTGTCGTAAGCCCCTTCCATATCAAGAAAAAGCGCTGCAAGATAGACGTTTCAGCGACTTCTCGGGCAGCACCGATGTCACAAGGTCAGTTAATTTGTCCATTGAAGACCGGGTGAGTCGGAAGGCAGCCATAGCGTTTGGGTAAATATTGCGGTGCTCAAGGTACCACTCCATACAGACTAAAGGCATTCTTTCCACTAATTTTCCTATGCGGCTTGCTAGGGCTTTAGGACGGTATGACGCCAGTTCTAGCGGAGTCTTTGCGGGTTTGAGGACTGGTACCAGGCAGTTAGATTGAATCTTGGGGAAC
Source organism: Haemaphysalis longicornis (assembly GCA_013339765.2). Classification (NCBI taxonomy): domain Eukaryota; kingdom Metazoa; phylum Arthropoda; class Arachnida; order Ixodida; family Ixodidae; genus Haemaphysalis; species Haemaphysalis longicornis. The sequence goes on along the minus strand of CM023451.1, from coordinate 139,277,861 downwards.
AGCGCGAACTAACAGGGACACAATAAGAAAGAAGGGGACAGGACTAGCGCTGTCGCTTCTTTCTTATTGTGTCCCTGTTAGTTCGCGCTGTTCCTCAAGATGCAAGTACAACAACTCGCCCAACTCGCCACCCTGCTACAGTTAGATTGAGGCTTTTCAGAGACCGTGCCATCTTTCCAAGGCTGGATCACACTACAAAGAAAGGAGGGACGGCCTCCTTGACCTACGTGGCACAGGGCGGCGTACGTGACTCTGTCTGGTCCTGGTGCAGATGGACGTCGGCACAGAGGTAGTGCAGCATCGAGAGGGAGGAGGAAGAAAACACAGAAAGGTCGGGAGGATAACCAGGTGTAGAGCCCTGTTTGCTACCCTGCACTGGGGGTCTCGGACTCTAGGGATAAAATAGAGGGCCGGAGAAGAGTAAGATATAAGAGTGGTAAGGCGTGCACTCAAGTTCCGTTTAAGGCACTACAGTCGTTCATGCAAATTGGTTTCGCTCAGGAAACGTAGATGGGCTTTCGTAGCCTCCTGTGAAGTCGATATGAAGGGACTGGTGACCTTATAGTCTCTACTGTAAATGGTCGATAGCTCAATCGGCTGAACGTGGTTGAAGCACGCTTCTCTCCGACGAGTATTCGGGGCAGCAACACAGCATATGCTCTATAGTATCTTCCGCCACACAGGCGTCACAGTGGGCGCTGCTGACCATCCGGATGAGGAAGGAGTAGTCTTTCGTGGAAGCCACCCCCAACCAAAGTCGGCAAAGTAAAGTCTTCTGGTGTAGAGACAGCCCATATAGAAGACGGCGCTGAACAAGGGGATCTTGAATATGGAGACGGGGATTCGTAAAGTCCGGTGTGTTACATTCCTTCGTGGTAATCCTACGTGCAACGAGCTTTTCCCTTGAAAACAGGAGGACTATGCGGAGTCCCCTACTGTTGGAAGAACGCGTATCTCGCCTTTGCTTGGGAAAGCCGGGACCTGGGCTACTCTGTGGCAAACGTCCTATGCAACGTCAACTTGCAGCCGTGTCTGATGAACCACCAAAGCACTAAATGGGCGACGTTGCTGCGTAGTTGTTGGTAGGCCTCTAGCAAAGTTTTAGATTTGAGCAAAGATTTCCGAGCATCAAGTTTCTCCCAGAATCGCTTCTATCGTTGTGCTTGCACTTGAGTAATACTGCATAGAATTTTCTTTGTGTACGTGTGGCATTACGAAAGTTATGAATAGACTTTGTGCGCCGGTATCACTGTTTCACACGGCGGCGAATCACTCTTAGATGTTCAAACGTTTCGTCAAACTTTAAAGTTTCGTCTTTCTGATGTAACCGAACACAACGCGTTGTGTCATCGACACTGCTAGTTATAGAATTTTCGAAGCTGGAAGAAGACCTTCGCGGCCGAAGACTTCCATGCGAGATTTGAAACTCTTGCATTCTATTCACCGGATGATTTTTCCCTGAAGCAAACCATTAAGGACCTCAATTTTTAGGTCTTTCGGAAGGTGGTCGCTTTCATGGATTTCAACTTTTGTGAAGCACCAGACACTCTCAGTCAGACTTGTTGACACCAATACCATGTCTCGACAACGGTTATGTGTTGTTCCAGGAAGGAAAGTTGGGCTGTCATCGTTTACAAAAAAAGGCCGTGCTGGGACGCCAGTGAGACAAGCTTTCGACCTCTTAGATCATTCTTCCTGCTCCCCCAGAGCATCTGGTGTGCGTTGAAGTGTCCCATTATGATCCATGATACAGGGGTATCTCGGATAATCTTGTATAGTACCTTGCAACCCAGGTTCCCGGGAATGAGATATAAAACCCGTATCAGCGTAAACTATAAGCCTTTCTTTTTCCTCGTAAGGCAAATGCTCTGGCTACAGTCATGTGGCAATTCACAGGGTCTAGAACACGTGTGAGGTCTCTTCAGATGAACAGCAGTACTTTGCTCTACATGCGAAAAGTTAATGAGGTACAAGTTTCATATACAGAAAGCGTCATCTCTGTAGGTGCGTTCGGAACGCAAATGGCGATGATAGGGAAGTTATTTATGAATCCAACTCACGAATGTCCGAAACACGGGGTGTAGGCCTCCGTCATTTCATTGTAGCATAGAGGTGCGTTTTACTTCATCCTGAAAGGACCTTAAAATAGAGGTCATGATTTGATTAAAAGATGCCCCCAAGACGGATTAAACTGTGGGAGGAGCGCCGGAGTCAACACCGAAATTACTGGTTCCAAGGCTCTGCATGGTATGAAGAATGCTCATAGTAACAGCGCTAACAACACAAGACAATGAGAAGAGGGCACTAACACAGCGCTGTGTTTGTGCCCTCTTCTCTTTGTCCTGTGTTAGCGCTGTTACTATGAATATGTACCAACTCGCCCAATCTTCTGTTTTATCTGAAGAATGGTTTTCAGGAAGCTTAAAGTTATAGAATCAAGATATGACCAAAGGGTTGCAAAGAAGCCTCGTACAACGTTTGAAAATCCATCTACATTGACTTCCCCTGAATGAACACGACGTTCTCTCATGGCGTCGGCATATCAACCACCTCAACGTTGCACGGCAGGAGGCTAGGAACTGCGGGCTGGGGAGCCATACTTCAGTCCTTCGGTTACCCGACCCCACTTTCTTTACAAGCCCTCAAACGCATTCCGTCTTCAACACGGTTTCACATAATTGCCTCCAAAGTTCCTAATAATATGCGCCCCGAATTCAACCAAGTAGAACTTTGATCCCAATTTCACTTCCATCCCGATACTCGCTATAACGGCGCCGCCCTCTACCCCCACGCCAGGCTCAGGCTGTGGCGGTTCTCAACTCGCAAAGCACATTTCTCACCTCCCTTCTCTCCACATCAAAAACAACAGCCGAAGAAATTGCTACAGCCATCGCCACTACCACTGGCTCCGAATACGTTACAATTATTACGCATTCCCAGCAAGCCTGCCGTCATACTCAACGTGAACGCATCTCACGTCCCGCCATACGCATGCTCGCATCGATCCCTTCTACGAACTCTTCATTGTCTGAACCTCTGGCCACCCGTCTCGCAAGGGGCCGCGCCCTACCCCACCGGAAATTTCTTTCAGGGTCAGAACCCACAGCACAGCCTCCCCTCCCCCTCCCGCTGTTCCATCACGCTACAACAATATACTCCACCATTAGCGAAAACTTCGCCTCGTTTTGCCTCAACCTCACCCTCAACTAACCAAAGAGAAAGCAATAAACTGGCGTCGTTGACAAACAACACCCATTATAACGCACCTATCCTCCACTCTTTCTGTTTCCCAATACCCCCTCAGTTGTTGTTTCCGCCCACTATTAAAACTATCTGCCACATGGTGTGGGCGTGTCAAAATACCCCATCGCTCGCCGCCAATTCTAACCCTTCCCCCGAGAAGTGGGAGGGCCTGCTGACCAGCTCCCTTCACGCTGACCAGATCTTTCTGGCCACCCGTCCAGAGCTGCAGCCAAGGCCCAAGGGTACCTGGACTAAGGTGAACCCATCCCACCGAGTGACCGCTCAGCCACCACCGTTTGTGCTATTGAACGTTTATTCTCTCTCTCTCTCTCTATTATTTTTCAGATTTGGGTTTTTTTTTTCTTACGCTAAGACATTGATAGCAGTCGCCTATACAAATGTTATTCTGTTGGTTTCTGTGTCTGCTTGAATTATATGCATGCAATATATGCCAACGTTGCCCCGCATGATACTGCATGGGGCGGTGCGTATGTAAAAGTTCACTGTGAAGCTTTTTGCTCTTCTTTCCACAAGTACTTTTGTGGTTAAAGAAAGAATCGAATTGACGTAGCTTATGTATGTGGTATCAGATGGCGATCTGCTCACGGAGGCGAGCAGATCAAAGGCTTTCGCGGAGCGCTAGTACCTCCTTGTTTGCATGTTCCCAATTATAAGCGACGAATCTGCCGTGGCCTTGTCGGGACAAACAGATTTGCTGTCCCACTTGTAATTAAATTTTCATCCTACCTTGGGGAGCCGCTGACCGGCCAGACTAATCTGCTCCAATAGATGGTCATTGCACATAAAATGACATGACCGCCGAGTTTTCAGCTATCTGACGTTGTGCAAGTTTTCACACTTGTTCATAGAATTTCATGTACCTACCAATAAAAACAACTTTTCTTGAGAATCCAGCTTCATAACCTCGTCCCTCCTGTCTCCTTGCGTTTTTGCTCTCCGTAGCATTGCATGCAGCAGTCACTTTGCATACGAGTCTAAACTATGCCCGTTTTTGTGCTGAAGCATTTCTTCTTCACCTCCCTGCATTTCGCGGATGTAAGACGACGTGGTACCAACAGAGTAATTGTTGCTAAAGGACCAGCTGGCGGCGCAGCAGGAGCTGGTTAAGACCGTGCGTCTAACGTTACGCTCAGAGGCATAACTTTGCCATGTATCAAAGCTTGGTGTAAAGGACGTAAACGTTTCTTGGCAGGCCTTAAAACTTAACATTAGTGCTGTTCAACTTCACCAACGGCCTACCCATGGCGACTGGCCAATACTCTTAGTCATAGTAACGGCGAGAATAAGGTAAATACATAACGGGAAAGGGAGGATGAGCATGCTTTGACGCCCACATCCTAAGCCACACAAGCGTAGACAGCCTCTACAACTCGAAGCAAGCTCGCCGACAGAGGCCCATGCGCGGAGAGGGGTGTTTGGGAGCGCTTTAGTAATCAATCAAATCAATCAATCAATCAATCAATCAATCAATCAATCAATCAATCAATCAATCAATCAATCAATCAATCAATCAATCAATCAATCAATCAATCAATCAATCAATCGATCGATCAATCGATCAATAAATAAATAAATCAGATCATAAGCACGACAAATAGGACGGTCGACGACAGAAATATGGGCGCAGTGAAGCCTAACAATCTGTTATATACTCAGTGTTACATATATGTATACGTGTTACAATATATTACATACGTGGCACGTACCCGCGGTATTATATTGGACCTGCAGAAAAGTTAGGTCTTTTCGCATGGTATCGCCATAGTGGGCGCTTCAAATCGCCTGTCATTTTTTTTTTGACGCATGCATTCCAAGCGATTACACGCGCGTGATGCTTTTAGTTGCGTTCTTACTTCAAGTTAGTGATTGAGTTTATGATAAGTTTGGGGCTGTGTCCGCAGGACAATGTATGCTCGGCCGATAACAGTGAACAAAAAGTGATCGGTATATTCCCATCTTTCGCCGGTAGCAGTGAGCGAAATCATCTCATAAGGAACCTTCTATCGAAGGAATCCTCTTATTTTGTGAATTGCTTATCGTATTCAGTCGCTATATTTTCCTAATCTTCAGGAAGAATGGGTACAGCACACATGCGAGATGGCAGCATCATTGAGAACTCCACGAAGAATTTGTACATTGGAAGGAGGGTAGTTTGTGAACTTGTCATCACAGCTATTTTGTTAAAATCCAACCTCATTTTCTTTCTTAGCGTAATATCTGGGCAGGGGAATTCAACACGAAGACGAGTTTTCTCGCAGTTTTCTCGAGGTCCCTAAAGGAACCTGTGTTTTCAAGTGAGAGAAGTTTCTTTCGTGTGCGATATGGGTGTTTTCCTGAGTCAGCCCCAGTAAAATTTCGAAATGAGCGAGCTAAAAGTCTTGTAGCGCATAGTTATTACTTTGTAGAATAGTTTTGGACAGTTTAGAATGAGGAAAACAGTCGAATTTCCATAGAGGTCTGGGCTTACCGAGTTCGAGTTTGTGAAATTTAATTGTGCATGCAGGGTAAGCAATCAGCATTTAAATAAACGTGTTCGGGTTGAAGGCGAGTTCATTTTAGCGTTTTCACATTGTTGAAGTTTGTTTAATTGCTCCTCCTAGTTGCTTTCGATGAATCAGGACTCATCGAGAATAAACTTTGAATTTTAATAAACGGAAGCCTAACATAAATAAAGTGTAATAAACCTGAAGTTTTTCATGAAAAATGAACTTCGAGAAATACCCGCTGAACTGCACCAAGAATAAGCAGCGAAAAAACTAGGATTCTTTCCTATGAGTTTCGTGTTTGCGAAATTTTCTAGCCGACGTGTTATCACTGAGCTCCCTGATACGCATCCACAGAATGGCGCGGGCTAAGCACAAACTTTTGTTGAACAATGAAGAGGAAGACAGTGTCCGCACTCCCGTAAAGACGCCCGAAAAAAGGACACGAAGAATGGCAATGCGGGGGTACCACTTCCACTGATCTTGTCATATGCCATTGAGAAAACGCTAGTCACGTACTGTTACAGTGCTCTAAGTTACCAACCGTAAGGAGCCTCCACGTGCACTAAGAATATACCGGGCGGTAGGAATACGAGGAAAACGTAGGGCCGTAAGCTAGCCATGGGCTAAAAATTGACAAAAAGAACAAAACGCAAACAAAAATGGCCATCAGTGACGTTTCTATGGCCTTTACAACCATGGTAAAACAGGCCTCATGGAAGCCTCGGAGATGGCGTTTGCGCCGTGATTCGCCGCGACATGAAGATGAAGATATAAGTTCCCCTTGCGGCACGACAAAGCTACCCTATTCCAAGCACGTAGCTGGAAACACCGCGTGGGCGAGCTTTAGGATGCCGCCGCTTATGTTTCTTTTTTCTGTCGCCATTCTTTGGTGGCGCTACCTTTAGATTACTGCAGTTATGACGTCACCATCGGCATGCCTTTGACTGTAGCGTTCATAATGTTCATCTTAAGCGCAGAAAGAAACAGGGACACAGTAGACAAGGACAAGCGCTTGTCCTTGTCTACTGTGTCCCTGTTTTTTTCTGCGCTTAAGATGAACATTACGGAATACCAACTAGCCCGAACACAAGCCCTTCTTTGACTGTAGCCTTAAACGGTCCGTGCAAAACTCACGACTGATGTCTGCCGTCTTCCTGGGCGATTGATTGGTGCGGCCGAAACGATTTTCGGGAAGACTTCCATTTACATTCCCATTCAGATACGTGGTCAACGTGCTCAGAGCTCTCATTTGTCCGTTAGAGCATAGATAAAGGCTGACAAAGAAATCAGTGTAAACGATAACGTAAAGCTCTGGGCCCCTTTTTTTCCCTTTCAACGCAGAATAGGATGTATGTCTGGCTCTAAGTGAAGATTTGTATGCACGTTCGCACCTTACGCGTGTAATCGCCATTATTACGACGACCACTTTTGAGGTTAGAGGAGTAGGATTACAATTGTTACCCTAATAGAACACAATGGGGTTATTTAATTATACTACACTGGCTACAGTGAGCGTAGGCTTGGTGTGGCTCGAGGTACAAGGATATATAACCCTACATCAGCCCCACTTGTGTTGCCAGTGCAGGTGAAAAAACAGCTAAATTAGGCTTCAACTTTCCTGTTTATTAGGTCTTTTTTTTTTCAACCAAAAAAAGCAATGCAAGGGCTAATGGCTCCAGCCTGGCAAAAGCTCTTTCTCCACGCAGCAATCGAGGCAATGCCGAGCAGCTGAAAAATGAAACTAAAGCAAAGTTTGATGAGAAACATCCTCAGTTACACAGTGAGCCCGTATACGAAATACAAATGAATAAAATGCTTACCTGAAACGGAAGCCGATAGCTCTGGCTCGGAAAAGAATAACGCGATGATTTAAAAAAGAAACAAGAAGTTGAAGAAAGGTAACAGTGTTACCGTTCAAACAGACATTTCAACGCTATTGCATGTGCTGAAATGTCCAAAGTTGTATATGCGCCGCAGCACAAAGTGTCGTCTGCTCTTGTATATCGCACAGGGTCATTTTTGTTATTTCTAATAATGTCTACATTGCAAGCAAGCGACACCGAAAAACAGTCAAATGTTTCTTTAACCGCAATTAGTACACCACCACGAATTCTTTCTTCGCGGTCGTCGCGAAAGACGGTGAATTTTTTGTTGCAATGAAACAATTCAGAGGTAGTTATTTTCTCGGAGAGCCAGTTCTAAGTAGGTACAATGATGTCAGCTTCGAAATCATTAATTAGGGCATTTAGGTTGTCTATTTTTGGATAAAGAATACGTATGTTAGTGAATAGAACGGGCACTTCTAACGTTACACCGCCACCCCTCGGACATCCCTATTTATTTGCCGAGAAAATACGGCCAAAGCGAGTTGCTCCGTAGCACTAAGTATCTACATTTCGAGAGTCCCTCTCACCACTCGTCGGGTGAATTGCATCATCGTTCGGGTCGTATGCGTAATATTGGTTACCAATAAGAAGTGTGTTGTGTTTTAACTTGAAAGGAGCTTTTAGGCTTTTACCATACTCAACAAGCTTTTTGCGCGCAAGTCGTGTAGCAGGCCAAAATCTAAACTAATGCCGACATCTGAATACTCGAGCGATGATCGCTTCGCAAAAACAAGTTCCTTAATTTTGTTACCAGAAAACTTAACAATGATAGCCCGGTTCCTACCCGGAGCCAATCTGCCAATTCTATGTGCACGGGTAATGGTACCAGTTGGAATATCAAACTGGATCTTTTCGGCAGCAAGTGCTATAATCTTCTCTGAATCTATGTTTCTGATTTGCTATCCGTAATTCCATAAATAGAAAATAAGAAAATTGTATAAATAGAAAATAAACGCCAGCTTCCCTCCTTGGACAGGGTCATGGTTCGCATTTGACCAGAAACAGTGATGTGCCATTAAGAGAAATGAGAGGGGAGACGGAATGACGATTCCAAGGAATAACTGAGTCGTTACTAGGTCCTAACCTTAGCGAGGAGCGCATTCATTAGGGTTGTGTGCGTGATTGCATATGTATCAATTAGCACGGGATGAAGGCACGTATCACCTGCCACCATATCCCACTGTCCTACCTATTTCTGTAGGCGGTATCATAAACATCGACTTCCTTACTCAAGCTGAAGAGAACGCCAGTTACACTCCTTTGTTGCACTTTTTCAGAACTACAGAATTGAGTGGATGGTTAATTCGGCGGTGTTCGATGGCGACCAAGCAGTTAGTCCGGCATGCGTTTTCACAAAAATTTGCAAAGACGACTTTCTGGAGCTTGACGCCATGGCAACACAACCCATCAACTTGTCGTAAATTCACAAAAATTTAGGTACTGAGCCATTTAAAAATAGTAGTATTATGTTTATGTGGTAAGCAATTGCACTCTTAGGCAAAAAGGACTAAAATAGGAACTAAAATACAGCTGTTAGTCTTCGCGGGCAACATTTCATCTTCAAAGGAAGTATCTGTAGTAGAGTGTGTGCCGTGTGCACAAATGCGGACTAACTGTTCATCCCCGCCGATATATAAGGAGTAACGGGAAGACGAAACGCTTGCATTTAGTCTCTTCACTGCGTCGTTAGTCCCCTGTAATGGCGTCGTCGTTGCCATTTCGCGAATATGTGTGTGGACAGTTTCAGATTGCCAAAACACAAGTCATTGCAGTCAGTGGGTCGTTTACATGCTGCCATACATGCTGCCATGGGTCGTTTACATGCTGCCATATCGATGTTAATTATAAGAAAAGCGCCTGGCTTCAATTGAGCGTCGGGAAATGGCAAGGAGCGGCGAAGCGCCATCGACAGACGCTTCTCAGTGAAGGTATCTAGATACGCTGTGTTGCATACGATTCGGGCGAGGTAATAACGGCCAATGAAAAATTTCAAGCCTGTCAGCAATAACACAAATATTAGTTACAAAAGGAAACGTTGATCCCCAAGCGTAATGAATATGTATATGTTTAACACACGAGAAAAAACGCATTAGTTGCTGATGACAACAACTTTAAAATAAAAATACTCGGTACAGGTAAGCGTCTTGAAGTTATGTTTTACACTCGGTACATAACTGCCTTGTGCACGAAAGCTATGACAACTTCTGCAATAGCTGTAAAACCCCGTGGCATTTCCCAGTCCCGATCGCCTAGCGACTGTAACTTGAAGAATTCAGGCCGAGCAACACCAAATTTGATTTCGCCAATGCAAAAAAATGCGGTCTGTCACCCTATTCTGACACTCACACAGACGCCCGATTTTACACACGATACCTAAAGCACTTAACACACGTATCGAACACTAACAATACACTTAGTTTGCGCTAATTTGTGCGGAAACTAAATGAGTCGTCCGATCAGCCAGCCATCTATATCAACTAGGGGACGAGTTGATCGCTCTTTACGGGAAAAAACTATGATTGTGAGGCTGTACTTGAAGTCGAACTGAGTAAAAGTCCCTAAAGTTAGCAAATCGCTAAGCGCAAAGCGCAAATCACGGTCACGGTCGCTTGCACGAATAGCAATTCCGGCGCCAATTGCAATGAATCCATCACCTGGCACAGCACTACACGCTGTATCATGCTGTACACTTAAATATTATCTACCGGAGCATCCGTCCAGCGGCGTGGTGTAGTCTTGTTGGTCCTCCACGGAATGTGGAGGTCTCGAATGGCAGCTCGTTACGCGGACGTTGATGGACGGCCAGCGAGGCAGTATTTCTGTGAAAGCGTCCATCGCATTGTAGAAATGTAGAAGGGTCAACCTTCTACGCCCGAGTGGCTGCAGGAAGTAGAAAAAGTGTTGTCAATGCCCCGTTTTTAGACATAATACGCTGGCTTAGGCAAAGCTAGCGTTTTTTTATCTGTAACACGTTTTTGTGATGTCTGAAACCGGAAATAAAAAAGAAAAGCAGGCGTGGTGTAGTGGTGGCGCGTCGCGTTCCTTGTATATAATTGCGGGCGTCGGTAGTTAGATCCTTGCTGGTGCAGACCTCTTTTCTTTTTCTGGGACTCTCAGCAGTTCGTCCTTGTAGCGTATCGGAACGGACCCACCGTGTGGCGGACTAGCCGTTCGTCCCCAAACATTTAGTTCCCAAAGGGAGTAATGATTGGGGCAAAGGCCGTTAGTCCCCCAAAGGATGAACTATTGGACCTTTTTGCCTAAGAGTGTAACGCTCTTACGGGCGCCATAAAATCGGTGAGGCAGGGTTTTGGACAGGGGTGAGAAGTAGACATCATCAGTAGAGCTCGGTGCAACAAACAACAGAAACGTGTTAAAAATTAACCTGATGAAATTTAATCTGAATTCATCATCCCACTACATAAACAGTCACCCAGCTCAATATATATCACACTCGACTTCGTGATCTTAGTGAGTGACGGGTGGAACTTAGTGTACCGAGCATATACACATGTATGGGATAAAGCACGAGTTGGAAGCATGCTGCTTCATTCCAAATGTTAGGTCATGCTCTACGCTAGGCGCAACCGAAGTTCAGGATAATTTAAGTAAATCGTTCTTTACGCCTGAATTCCCCCGAGCCGTTATTTCAGCCCAGGACTGCTTGGTTATGATGGCAAGAAATTATTATCGACCGTGTGCACAGCATCCAAAAAAAAACCGAACAAGCGCAAGAACGAGTACCAAAAAAGCAATCAACAAGCCACGGTTGAACGAACAAATAATAACAACAATAACAGCTTCCCGATTAGTCCACTTACACTCGGAAATATTGCCGACCTGCCGATTACAAGATCCGAAAACGCTTACCTGTGAGTGACACGTATGTGCTTGCTTATACAAGCACATGCATGTGCGTATATGCTACGCTTTCTTAGCCTTACAAAGCAGACAAAAAAGCTGTGATCGGGAGCTTATTTGCGAATTTGCACTACTAGTTCCAAATGACCTTCCCTTTATGAGGCGAGCGTACACTGCACAGCCAAGGTCGAGAAAGTCATTATTTCAATGCGCGCTTCGAATCCCCGCTATTTGATGGGTAAACTCAGTCGACCAACTACGCCATTAAAAGTTGATTATCTGCACGAAGCGCCCATTTTTGGAATGGAAGTGCATACTGCGATAAGTTAATTAATGAGCACTGCACGCGAAAAACCAACACTGCCCTGAGCCCGCTCTGATGAGGCTATTACGTCGCGCGGAATAAAGCAGATTTATCACAACGGAATGTAGTTAAAGTTTCCCGCCTCGAACTTTTCCTGGCCAGCGCAAAGCGAACAAAAATAAACCATAGAGCGTTGTAAGGATTGTAATGAAGAAGTCGAATGATTGAAACGCCAAGATCAAGCTCATTGATGTTGCCTCTTCGAAACATCAGGCAAAGAAAAAGAAGAAAGCAAAGCACCACGAATGAATGCAAAGAGGCTTTAGACTGAATTGAAGAATTTCGTTTGCGTCAATAAAAAAAAGGAAGCTGAGTGCATACTGAGAAGACAGAGAAATTGTTGCGTTCTTATTTCTTGGTGGCTGTGCGCAATGAAGACAAAATGAGGACTGCAAAAAAAAGGGGGGGGGGGGGGATGGAAAGATGCAAAGCTGCGTTTGCAGCGTTTGTGGTCTCTGGGGTCGGCTGATTGCCGGTGACTCCAGCTGATCATTTAATCAAGACAATAAGACAGCTTTACCCCTAAATATGTTCCCACTACAGTCATTTTTCTCTCTGTTTACTTGATTCGAGGGTATAATCAAGTCTTCTTCATGGCAACACTTTTCCTAGACTCTCTTGACTTTTATACCCCTGCCACACGGGCACTTTCAATCCGTATTGAGGCGAAGCGTGATTGACTTTTTGAGCGCGCTCGACCCACCGCCACTGCTACACGGAACGTTTCGATCCCGATAGAGAAGTTGCACCCGTTGCTCTCACGTACGCCAGATGGCGCTGAAACTGTACTTGATGACCAGAGATGGGCGGCCAAAATGTTACGCTATCTTTACATGAAAAGCATCGACACACAGTGGAGGAAAAGAACCACAAGGCTCAGGACAAAGTATATGAAACCTGGAAGTGCAGGGGAAACGATCAAGACAATAAAAAATGAAGCGAAAGAATCAGAGACAACGACCTGGAAAAATAGGACGGACGCGAAAAAGTCCTTAGGTATCTACAGGATCGGGAAGCCGGAGATCACAAGTGAAAAATTATTCGATAATACCAAAGGGAGTGCATTGCTTTTTGAAGCACGGACGAGTTGCTTGCGGACAAAACGCGCATCCACGAGCCGGTACAGGAGCAACTATGCGCAGGCTGCAGAAAGGGACCAGAAACCATGCGACATATTGTAACAGAGTGCAAATGTATCCGTCCAGTCCTCAGTAAGGGAGCCATCCAGCTTCCGGAGGCCCTTGACTTTAAGGTTAGCGGAAAAGTGAATTGGACAGCAGTAGAGGTTAGTAAAAGAAGGTTAGAATGTTGGTTGAAAAAGAGCAGAGAACAGTTTGGGAAGACATGCGAACAAAGAAGTCAGACTAGCACAAAAATATCGTAAAAGTATTTTCTTTTTATTTTCTTTTTATTTTTATATTATTCTTTATTTTTTGTTCGTATTTTTTGGCGAGATGATTGTACAGTCGCGTTGCGAATAAGGCCGCTGTGCAACGCCACCCCGTTACAAAGAGAAAGCCGCTAAGCGTCATCATCATCATCATCATGGCTGGCATCTGGTAACTTTGCGCGGTCGTAGTTATAGGGAACTATAAAATGTTACTGCACGCTTATTTTGGTAAAGTTATTTGATACAATTTGTGGCGTTAATTGAAGTTGTCACCATCTATGCCATTACACAGCGGGGACGACAGTATCAGCGCTTTCGTCCGATCGCGCTTGGAAACCGCAATCGCGCTTGAGAAACAACGATTGAGTTCGAGCGGGATCGAGGTTGATCGCGATTGAAACTGCCGTGTAGCAGCGCCAGATCCGGAAAGTGCCCGTGTGACAGGGGTATTAATGCGTCCCTTTTTTTGCCGAGTGCCCCAACGCCAGGACGGTGTAACGCCCTGCATTTCCACAAAAATTGAGACATCGCGGAAGTTCCATCTGGAATTGCTATAATGGTGTAAATGAAGATAACTGGTCACACGAAATCTTGAAAAACTAAAAAATAAGAAAATTGTTTAAAAGATACGAAAAATTGTGAAACGTGAAGCTCCCTGAATTTCCACAATAATGCAGATTTCTCGAAAGTTCCACCTGTAATCGTAATTGGAGATAATCGGTCAGACAGGATTTAGAAAAAAACAAGAATTTCGCTGGAAAAAACTCACACTCGAGACAAGAGGCATAAGTATGCTAAGCATTAGTAGATAATTCTCTGAATTTTTTTTCATTCACCGCACCTTTTCTTGCTTTTTTTCCAATCGAGCTTGCTGGTGTGAAAGGGTAATTTTTTATGGGTTAAATGAAGCTTTTGTCAACACTTGTGAATTACAATGTGTACAACTGCTTAGAGGGAGCTTTTCTTGCTCCCTATTCATTGCACTAAAAAGGCTGCCCGAATAAACACGTAGTTGATGAAAAAAACTTAGATATTTACTTGTTCTCTTGATACTCAACCATGCAACTATTTAAAATGACTGCATGTACAGTGCCCTCGAAGCTGTCATTTTTTTCCCAACATGGTTATCGCAGGCTGCATCTGCGACAATTTTTTTGCGTGATTCCCGAATGACACACAGAAAAATGTGAACCAGGGGGGAAAAACTATTAGCCAAAAAATGGAGTGTCAGGATGTTTTTGTTATTTATATATACGCACCAAAGTGACTACTCATGTTCACTGGCTTCGAAAATCGCTAGCAAATTTTGTTGTTGTGCAGCGCCCTAAAAGACATTGAAGTGTAGAAAGCAACAAGTTGGCTTAAAAGCAACAAGTCGGGAACAAGTTGACTCGTTAAAACTGAGTTAAATATGACATACGCAGTGATACGTAACTCGAAGTCCTCCTCTATTGTCCTTCTTTTTCAATTACATTTTCGATTTAATTCTAATAGATTTCGAATGTGTTGCAACAGCTATGAGCAAAGTCTGACGGCGAACGAATCGAAAATGGTTGCACTTCAAGTGAGGAGCTTTACAACGAAGCTCCCTGTTGCTAGGGTACAGCATACTATCTCCGACAACAAAGCGATGTAGACAAGAATCGAAAGCGAGTGTAGCGCGACTTTCCAGCGCTCGCTCAAATCCCCAGGGTCGTACAACTGTGCGCCACACCTTCGGCGTTTGAAAGAAAATAATAAACGAGGAAAAAAAAAAGGTCCTGGGGTCGTCATATTTTATAAAGATGGCTTATATTTCCCCTGCGAAAAGATATGTGTTTAAAAATGCATTTGTGTTTGAAGGCGAAGCCGACGTTAAAAGCCCGGTTTTTGTAAGCTGGCTCTTTCACATTGCTCGTCGAGAAGTAAAACATGGGTATTTACAGAGTGGGCCTTATTTCAAAAACGGCTCTAGCTCTTGCGCTATGGAAAGTATCCCGAAACACATCTATGAAAAGTAGCCACTACGACGACTCTAACGTTATGCCGAGTTCCAATTACTTGTCACGGTTAGAAAGCACTACAGAATTGCTCTCTGCTGTCAAAAAATGCATGGCCATCGATGCAGGGAGTATAATCACACAAAACGCCCGTAGCTTTTATTTTCCCGGAAGTTTCCGGGAAAAACAATATAAAAACTAGCCGGTAAAAAAACTAACATTAGGCACCACAGCTGCGCTAATGATCCTTCTCCAGAGAGTGGAAGGGCAAAGAAGTTTTCGACCCGAGAAACCTCGCATCATTGGGAGTCGCGTCAAACACAAGACAAGCACCAAAGGCTTCACGGTGTAAGCACGTTTCACTGATGTTTTCTGCCCGAGTATCACACAATTTCCCGTATCTGGGTGGTTTGGGGAGTCATGTTTTTGCAAAAAAGAGCCTGTGCCATCACTGTCACTTTGTAAAGGTAAATTGGACCAGGGTCGGTGCCCTGTTGCACGTATTAAGCCACAATCATCTCAAGTGTGCCAAGCCAGCGATGGCAACAATAAAGAAGCACCTACGGTAGTGTCAGAATAACAAAAGCCGCGGATAATAACCGTTTGTTTAAGAGCCGACGGTTCTTTTTTTACGGCATCTTTTACTGCTGTATCTCTTTTCACCTAGTCTTCTGCAGCGACACTATAGTTACAGCACTTAGATTGTTGGCGTAGCACGTATCACGGCAATATGACTGATAGTTCAGAAATTGTTCTTAATAACTTCAAACTGAGTGAGCAATATGTACGTACATCAAGACAAAATTTGTTTTGGTTGTAGGGTTCAACGCACCGGCGCAGCGCAGGTGATGAGGCGCGCCGTAGAGGAGGGCTGCCGATTAATTTTAACCCCTGGGGATCTTTAACGTGCGCCGAAACCTGGTACACACGGGTGTTTTTGTTTTTCGCCTCAATCAGAAAAGCGGCCGCCGCGGCCGGGAATCGAATCCGCGACCTCGTGCTCAGCAGCGCAACGCCTTAGCCACTGAGCAGGACAAAATGTGCGCGCATATGATGAGCACCGACAGAAAGAAATTGAGGACACCAGTGCATACTATCTACGGCATGTTTATTGGCAGCGACATGAAATACGGTTGTGTGCTCCTGGCACAGACACAAATTGAGACTACAGCAGGTATCACACCGACGACTATCTAATAGAACGCTTGAGTTAATTCTACGTGCCTTAAAACGTGGCCGCGAAATACCGCTGTCGCTGAGCGTTGAAGCCACTGGAGGCTGCCCTATGCATGCGTTACCACTAAAAAGTATAACGCGCAAAGCTAACGCAGTTGGCAGCGGCGGCGAGAAAGTGCGAGCAGCACCTCACGCTTCTCTTCTCGCTTGAGAAGGTCAGTAATATGTCTACGTCCACGTTCTCTGGTTGCTGCTTTTGTCGTCGATGCTGCCAAGCTTTGAGTTCAAGTGTATCTATATCCTTTCTACAAATGGAAAGGAGGTGGCAAAGATATAGGAGGAGATGCGAGCTGAATTCTTGGAGCTCAAAGATAAACTGTAGCTAGAATTGAAATCATCTCGGGAATCCTTTGTACGCAACACTCGACGGGACATTAGAGAAGCTTGAGTCGAACACGAAGAAATAGCTCGTAGCACTTATCCCTCTCATTCAGTTCTTGTGGGTCTTGGAAAACGACTGAAAAGTGAGATATCAAAAAATTGTAGGCCGGCTAGTGAAAACGGCCAGCTTCATGTATAAATCACTGGTGCATTGCGCCTATAATTTGCTTGCATAGGGGGAACTACCGGAATGGGCCGCAATAAATACCCGCTGGAAGGAAGTGGGCAAGCGATGTCGTGAACACCAGCAAATAGCGTACACAAGGCGCCAATCTTTGGCGAACCTTCTTTTGTTTTGTTTACGAGCTCTGCAATTGGCGCTTAGTAACAGTAAGGGACTCCGAAAGGGACTGCGTCTCTTTCTTGCAGAGGAGAACGATCACTAATTGGCGATCACTAATCTGGCGATCTGGTATCTGGCGATCACCAATCAAGCATTAAATCTTTTCTACTCACTTTCAGGGTTCCTTCTTGTGTAATTCCTCCGATGTCTTTATAATAGCGCGCGAAGTCACTGCATTGTAAATTTCTAAGCGCCGAAATGGTCAATACGGATTAAAAAAAGAGGGCTGTATATCGACAGGGCACCGGAAAGCTAAAATTCTTGCATTATGCAAAAGATCCAATCTCTCAATGTATTTTTTTTTTCAGTGGCAGTGAAGTTATACAGGGCCAATAGCCAACGGGTGAATTCTCGGGTCAGATTCTCGAGCGTTTTATATTATTCCATAGCCTTTACGGCGGCGTGCCAGAGAGCCCAGATGTAGCTTAGATCTTTCAATATCTAAAAAAGAAATATGAAACGATGTGATGCAAATTCGTCCTAAGGCTCATCATTTGCGTCATTAAGGGGGGCCAAATGAATCTTGCTTGCTATCTTTAACGTGCGTGGATCATACCCTTTTTTTCACCAGTTTATCGTGCTTTCCCCCTACCGGCGCGGTTCCTCTTCCTTCTTTCGCGCCGTTGCTGATGCCGGAGTCCGCGCACATATATACACACAAACAACCGCCCTCAGAACCATTTCAGAGACTTCTGCTGTGCGTTCCGGTGAGCAGGTGTCATGCGTCTTCTTAGCTTCATTAATTTTTTTTCTTCTCAGCACTCACGCCGTCCGACAGTTTGTGTTTTCACGTTCCTTAACTTTTGCGTAAGAGCCCGCGCACATGTGATTGAGGCTTCAGATATGTGCGCAGATGTCGTGTGGTGGACCCTCCCAGGGCTTCCGCCCCAAAAATCCGAAAAGTACAGGACTGTCACATTCATGCTGATACCGGGCGCCAGAGAATAGTCGTTGTAGCTCCTATTTCGTCCTAGTACTTACTATTTGGTTGCACATCAGCAACGACGATTCCTCCATCGACACTTCCTTTAACGATACCTGCAGCGGTGACGTCCGCTGTAAATTTTCTCTGGAGAGGAATCCTTGGGAATTCTCCTGCTCGCATTAGTCCTCATTCAGCTTCAGGGGCCCTTTTTTTCGCGATGCTTTACTGGGCTTCGCTGCACAGACTGCATTTTATGCGGCATCAAAGTAGTTTAGGGACATAAGCCCCCGTGTGTTTTCAGTTGTTTCCCCGAAATAGCTCAGAATATTGCTGGCGTCTCAGGCCATTTCCGCTCTCGAAGTGTTCTTAGTCTAGCACGGTGCTTGTGGGTAGGACGTCTGCCAGATAATTCCGTTTGCTCTATTCTCCACAGAACAATTTAAGAAGGTAAAGCCTAAGTCAGTTCAAAATCTTTTGCAAAATTTAGCGTTGAAGCGTTTACCCAATAAAAAAAGGCATGAAATCGCCATGCGTTTTACAAGGACTGTTAAAAAGCAGTAAAAAATCCAGCGGAAATATGTCTGGCAAAGCTTATGCAACAGAATTCTGTCGCTGGAAGTCACGTCATCAGCATCAGTGGAGGCCCACCGAACGTCGTCAAGGGAAACGGAGCTTTTAAGACGCCAATAATGGCGTCTGCAATTCCAGCAGCAGTTAAGTCTCCAATGGCTCGTAAAACATATCTGGTTGTTTTATGATTCCGATGTATTCAGTTTATTACAGCGCCAGCGGTACTTAACGGGTTTCCGCATTTTTTCGGAAGTAATTTATGACCTCACTAACCATGTACAATCCGGGTAACCTTAAAGCGCGATATCTTTTCGATCTTTCCCTCCCTCCCTGTCACTCTCCATTCCCATTGGGGCCTTCATTGAGGCCTCCCCATTGGGGCCTTCAAAAGCAAAAACGCCCGTGTGTACGAGATTTCGGCGCACGTTAAAGATCCCCAGGTGGTCAAAAATTAACCCGGAGCCCTCCACGACGGCGCCCCTCATCGCCTGCGTTGCGTCGGCGCGTTAAACCCTACAATCAATCAATCAATCAATCAATCAATCAATCAATCAATCAATCAATCAATCAATCAATCAATCAATCAATCAATCAATCAATCAATCAATCAATCAATCAATCAATCAATCAATCAATCAATGTCCCCTCAGACACTAAAGCTATTCTCGCTCTCCTTGGTCTAAAACCCACAAGCGCGCTTCACCTTGAGGTACGGGTATTGCGACGAAGCGTACCCTCAAACCTCATCCAACCTAGGCCGTATCTCTGGCAAAGAAAATCAAGGCGATATGGTGCAACAACACTCATGCTACGCCTATACAGAACCGTAATCGCTGTTGGGGTGATACTTTTACTCTAGATTACATTGTTGCATCTGCCCAGCCATGTTGTATATCACACCTGAAGCATTGAGTGAAAGGTCCATAGAACATGGGAACTAAAAGCAGGTGTGTGGCCCACTCTAAGGGTTAAAACGCTATATAAACTGCACGTAAATACAACATAAGTGGTTTAGTAAGCAAAGCCAATGCGCAGCATTAACACAATTTAACATAAATCCCCACAGAAGGGTAACAAATTTTTAACCACCTGACGGTGCCGATTCCCATCACGTTGATTGATAGCCCACGATTTGGTATTTTTTTGCTAATTAGCTCCTATTTCATGGAGCTGAATAAGTAGCTGTGAAAACTGTGCGGGGAGGTTTTATTTCATATGCTAATTAGCTTAATTTACAACAATTTGTATTTGTGTGCTCAATTGTTCTCGAACGTCTTACTAATTCTTATCTAGTTTTATTGCGTGGCACGCCATTTGTTCGCGTTGATTTCACAACATTTGCGTGCCAACAACTCATAAAAGTCGCGTTATCATTCCCACATCAAGTTTAGACGATGAGCGTCCGGTACGTTTTTAAAAATTGTTCCAAACAAATGTTAAGAAAAGATGTCTCTCAGATTTCTGCATTCCGCGCACCGAACGCTACCCACTCACACAGGATGGCGTGACACCTTGCGGTTAAGCATTGTATTTACTTATTCTTGACGTTCATGCATGTATCGCGGGCTTGAAAGTTACACCAAAAGTACTTAGGGGAAAATATTTTTTTTTTGTAATTTTTGCTAGCGCACCAAATCTCGCACATGCGGATTAATAAATGAGGCAAGCGCGCATACAATTTGTCTGAGGAGAGATTTTACGTGAGTTGCTCTGGTTTCTTGTATAATTTCAACGAGAGGTCATTCCAGTTCTTGGGAATACTTGGGAATACTGGCGAAGATGTAATGCAAATAAGTATAACAATGCGCAATAGGAGAAGGAATAGTTTTCTCGCGATTGATGCGCCTGGAAAGACGATAAGCTGGAGAAAGTGCAGAAGCGCGTAGGTGCCTGGGAAAGCGCTTACGATTGACGACAGAAAAAGCGATTGTTGAGGGTTGGGGAAAGAGAAGATAGCGCTCCGTAATGGAACCGACACCTTGCAATTTCGTGCTGTAGTGCCAGATTTGTGTCGTAGCCAGCGTATTTGGAGTAAACCATCAACGCACGTAGTAAAGGCACAAGTTTACATTCTCGGATACACGGAATATTTTAGGTGTATTGCCTTCATTCGAAAGCCCGCCAGTATTTCAAATAAGAAATAATAAAACGTTAGAAATTGAAACTATTCAGAAGGCTGTTAGCAAAAGATGCATCAACAATGCTGCTTAGAAATATCGTGGGTTTAATGTCGCGGTTGTGCGGGCAGGAACACGTGGTTAACACAAGCGCACTTCTTTGTCGCTTCCTCAAATAAAAACCCTTCCCAAACAAAGAGAAAGAAGGAAAGAATCGGACGATTACGCATATGTCCACAAATAGCTTCTTGCGGCGAAAGAATGAAGACCATTTATCTTGATTTTTATGAAGAGCCTCAGCAAAAGATCCCAAAATTCAAAGCAGGTGGTATGTTAGCAGTTTAGAATGTAACGCGAGCCTTGTTATGAAAATCGTATTAGGCAGAGATTAAAGGAGCTGCCACGGAGATCCATGCATCATCCTGTCTGGTGCATGCAACCCTTATAGGGCAGCGAGCTACATAACTACAAAGGCAGTCAGAATAATGTCAGAAACGCGAATAAAAACAGCGAATGAGGTAGGAGGAAGACCTTCCGTTGGATTATAGAGGAACGTACTTAATACAAAGCGCACACAGTAAGGCTATATATATAAGACATTTTCAGCAAAGTCAGTTTGCAGCTCAGGCTGATGGCACGATCGTTGCTGACAGGACTTAGTTTCGGAACAGGAGGAGAAAGGGGCAAAGTTTCAAACAGGTCATGCCAAAAGAAAAGAAATAAACGGAGAAGCTGTAGCCGAAAAAAGTCGTAGAGTTGTGCATGAAGGAAGTGTATTTTAAGGGATCGGAGGTATTCCAAAATGGAAGCCTTAGAGCGAACTGAGTTACACGAAGTGTACATTGCACATACTCTACATTCCTCCTGACCCCATTGGTGCAGATTGGGTCACGAACAGTTACCTTCCAACTTCTGAGCTACTTTGGAAAAACATATAGCCTGGTGCACACCTGGTTTGGGGTGTACTGCCAATAAATAAACACACTAAATAAAAATCTGAAGTCACAATACTATCCGCGATACTGTATTATTGATCTTATTTTTTTTGGACATGTGAGTGTGTAATGTTCGTGGAGATGAGAAACAAAAACAAACAAACCATACATTTGGGCTAATTGCGTGCGTGCCTGCGTGCGCGTGTGCGGGTGTGCGTACGCCTGTGTGTGTGTGTTCAGTCATAACTTAAGTGGAACCCACTGGCAGCAAACGTTTGTTCCTACAATTATTTCAAATCCAATAAATTATGAGGTTTCAAAAATGTAGCACGTGCCGCAGACAGTGTCACATCCATTCGTTAACAAAATCACGTTTTGGGTGAACCAACATTTCTGTAATAATGAGAGAATACGCACGGGCGCGTTACTTTTAGTTGAGCTTTTAACTCATATGCGTGGGTCGGTATGTTGACGTTACAGGCGGTGGGAATGGGCGTATCGGGCATGAGCCTCTTGGGGCTGCTATCATCGTTACTGGCATATCTATTTTCAGTGGGTATGTTGTTAGGCCTATATTCAGCCTTAACGTTAGTTGACCTCCACATTAAGCCTAAACGACGTGTCATGCAACGCCAAACGTTTTGCATGTCAAGCTGCGAATACCGGTTGTCGGCTTTAGACTTCAAATAGTAACGTTACCGCTAACTTCGGGACGTCGCATGCCCAATGGGGACGTTGAGCTGTCACATACCTCCAATCGCAGCCAATGGTGGCGATAGACCGGCTTCAACGCGCATTTGCTGCCAATTGGAATTTTGATGACAGGTTCTGGTTACAGGGATCTCGGTACGCCGCCCTTTTTATCCAAGTGATCCAAAGATTCTCGCGCATTTAAACAGACTGACAACGAACAAAGAAGAGAAGTGATTTTCCTTCACTGGTTTCAAAAGCGAAATCTTCCCTTTCGGTACTAGATGAGATCCGCAAGTTGCTGGAGAGGGTGAATTTTAAAACAGAGCCGGTCAGCAACCTAATTCAAAAAGCGCATACCCGCTGCAAGCAACATTGTTATGCAGAACACAATACACGCTTGAAGCTCTCCACCGTGGCGGAAAAGCCTCTAAAGACCTCTCTGGACTCGCTATACAAAAACGATGTCCTGAGGAGAATCTCGGAAACAAACAGTTTTCAGATCACTTTGTTACAAACTTCGCACAGTCTCACAAATCTTCTAAAGAATAAACAATTCATCGTACATACCTTACCATCTATCTTGTCTGAAATCTCAGAGGGTATCACAGGCATACTTTCCTCCCCCGTGTGAAAAATGTGCTCTACCACTGTGAATAATGGTAGGCCGCTTGCATTTCGTGAACGTTCGCTTTTATTTCTAGGTGGTCGTTGTAGTTTTTTTTCTCCCTTACAGGAAGTAGTTCTCTAGAAAACAAGAAATGCCTGTCACGTATCCTATTTTGAGATGGCAGAAGAAGGGGAGAGTGAACACTAATGGCTAGGAAAAACCTTGCGGTTGGTACCAGAGTAACAATCGAAATGCTTGAACAATTTATTGGTGAGTATGGCGCTTCATCGAAGTTGTGATCATTCACCCTGCCATTCACCTTCCCCCTTTTTAAACCGGCGTTGTAAAATTGGGAACTTCAGCACGCTTTGAAAAGAAAAAAAAGCGATGGTTGCGTTTGCTGTCAAACAATGTATACTGATGGAAAGCCACATTTCTTCTTGCATGCAGTTCTAGCGCGAACGTAAAGTTGCTACCTGCGCTCAGAGTGGGTGTGGCTCGCCATTAAGCCAGCTGAGAACCAGTAGAATTCCCCGAAAAAATGGCGTGTTAAAGCGAGACAAGTGAGGAAGTAATTTAAATAAAGGAAAGAACTTGTAATCGTTTATATTGCACCCTTTTGGTGTGTACTGCCCTTCCAAACTGCGAGGAAGACACCAACATAATTAACGCCACATTATTTTATGCCCGCGCTCCATACATACATAAGAATAATTAAACAAGCATACATCGCTGTATTTGTTCAAAAGGAGTGGAAAATAAAAAGAAGTACAAGAATTTGTTTGACAGGTTCCACGTAAGAGAAGCAGCTGCTCATGTGAAGGACCTGAACAAGCGCCTAATAATACTTTGGATAACATATAAGGCGTACACGCCTACGGAACGTATACATGGGGAATGTTCTGAAAGTCGCTATTTTCTTAGTGATAGACTGATAGTAATGATAGCACTGTATGTCCGATTTGTTCATTTGGTACGCTTTCGTGATACCGAATACGCATTTCTTTTTCTCAGCCCAACGGTACTGCAACTACAGAACGCGGTAAAAATGAATATTTATTGTTTTTATGTTGCTCAAGAGAATACTGCAGAATAATTGAAATTATTTTAGTGCAGCGACTACGTAAACAAACTATCAATACGTAACCTATAGTGTTCTCAAAAGCGCTTCCTCCTCAAGGTATACGCCCTTCATTGTCTTAGTATGCCTGCGTAACACTAGTTCCCGGCCAAAATTCATGTGATATACTGCAGACCCAATACATTTAAAGAAGTGCCACCTTCCTGGGGACTCTCCGACTACGAAGTCGGCGGAAAAAAATATGCCAAGTATCTCCCCGGTGGACAAATCCGAAGTTCAAATTTTCTGTTGGATTAGAACCATACATAATTGGTTAGGAGCCGAGAGAAAATATCTGGATGCCGAATTTTCGTACAACTACCGGAAGTGAATCCGCAATGTAAAAAGCAATAAAAAATTGGTGTAGCCGATTGTCCCGCGAAATTGTTTCGGCTTCATTAGGGTTGTCGCCGGCAGCACATTACGTAGGGGTGTAGCGATGCGAAAGTTGGCAGCCCTACAAACCACTCTGGACAACATCGTCTCTCCAAGGAGACATTGGACGCTGTGTAGGGAAGTTTCGCGCCTTCTTGGTAGCTTCCTTCGGAAAAGGCGCTGGTGAATTTAGAAGTGATCGTATTATTGCCTCATTAGGTGGGGCTCTGGCGAAATGATTGCCGGCAAACCTGGCCAGGCCAATACCGACTAGTACAGCTAAACAACCACACCACCACCCGCACCACCCACATTGTGTGGCTGTAATGGTGCACATTGTGGTTCAAATTGTGCACATTCAAGAAGCAAAACACGATTTACGGGGGCGCAGCCTGGAAGAGTGCGCGAAACTGTTGCGTCGTGCCGGCTGGCGGTGTCCAGGTGATATACGGCGGTAGAGGTTGTGTCACGTTCGATGCCACACTCCCTCCACCCTGTCCCACGCCTCCGCTGCTGCCACACCGCACCTTCTCTCCCTACCCGGTTTTCTGTACTCCTTTCCCGGCTCGGATATCACCCTGGGAACACATGCGAAGGATGCATACAGAGGCTACAGGTTAACAGCTTCGCTTTTAAGTGACTACAATAAACACCTTCGGAAACGCTAAAAAACATCATGCTTGGCTCTTTTCCAGGGGATTAATAATAATAAATCTCGGTTATAGGCTCAGACAAAATAACAATAAGGGGCTAAAACAAGTTATCCAATAGTTTCCAGAATTTGCGAACGGGAAACAGTATAATATGTCAGTAGGGTATAGTTCAAAATCCGGAGTTCATGAAAACATTGCAGGAAGAATTCACCTCCTGTGGTTGTCTGTAAATGTGAATCATTATTTTCATTGAGAGCATTAGCGCGAGTAGTGAGTGCAGCGTGAAGTTGCAATACAAAGGCAGCGTGAACCTGCAAGTTTTTCTGTGGCGGAACGGTTTGCAACCACCGCAATTAAACGGCACTTTTCCATAGTCGGCGACAAAAAAAAAAAAAAAAAAAACCCGCTTGCCGAAATATGCACTTGCCTCCAACTCTCTTCGAAGGATTAGCGCCCGGCTTCTTCTTAGCTCTTCGTCTTACTCCGTTAGCCTCCTTCCATTTGCTTACTCAAACTACTGGGCATTTTACTGGTTTTGCTGCCCAACAGTGGCTATAATGCTTGACTTATTTCTCGAGGCAAGATCCTCAGGATTACAAGATCCTCAGCAGTTGGACACTTCATATGTCAAGCGAGCACTTGCCAGGCTCGTCCACAAGGAGGAATATGGCGTACTAAGTACGCTGACACGCTTATTGCTTCCGGCCGCACAGGCGATTAAGTGCTCAGTTTGTGCGGAATAGTACGAACGCCAGTCCTCTATCACTGCGTTTCAATTCAGCGACTCTGCATTGAATGCAGAGCCGCACTCGTGCTTTGGCAGCCCTAACTACGGCTTTTTTACCTTTTTTGTCTTTTTCCACACTTTTCTTCACTCTCGTGGCTCTGAGTAAAGTATTTTCATTTAGTTGGGGTGGGGGGGAATGGGGGAAGGGGGTTTAAGTTGTTGCCTTATGGCTTATGTGACGACCTAAGTGCGTGAGTAACGGTACGCTGACAGGAATGGCCTGCCAACGCATCAGTCGCATTAATTAGGGTAGTGGCGCCAGATTTAGTCGCTATATTTTAGCTAAGTGCTTATTATGTGTTTGATGGCTCACTTAATCTTAAAGTGCCACAATTCGCAATATAAAAATAGGAACAACAACAGCAACAAGTTCTGAAGCTTACAATACCGACCACTTCCTGCTGGAAAAACAACAACCATCGGGTGGATTAATGTTTTACTGCAAATACATGATCAGGAAGCTCGACACGACTAATAGCAACAGTTTTCCTCTTTAAGCACTACGCGCACTGAATTTGACGTAGTCAATTGCTGTTATGGTACATGATTAGGTTGCAAAACGGTTAATCTAAACTTATGGTACCACCTTCCTTCTATCCCCACACAATCTACGAGCACTGGGGTGTCCAGATGATCATCTGTGCACTCGCATCCGAGTGCCTCCTCGCAGTGAGGACCGGGAAAGCCAATTAAGTCCATGGCTAGCTTGGGTACGAGGCCCCTCACCGGGCGGGTGCCTTAACATCAGCGCTTGCTCAAATAAAACTTCTATCGCACTTTCTCTTCTACTGATTGTGATGTTTGAACCAAGGAGTTGGTACAAAAGGGTGTCTAGGTCTCTTACACGGATTTGTCTGTTACGTGTTGCGTAGCCGCGTGAAAGCTTCCAAGTTTTCCATTCATTTTCGTCTACCGTGGTATCGTTCGAGCGTGTTTGTGTAGCAGACCAAGGACTCCATAGACTTAAGAGAATACACACGCACGCGTGTACTGATATTATCACAAGATAAAACATGTGACGAGCTACAAAAAAAATAAAGGACCTCTCGCCCCAAATGTGCCATGAAGGCTCTGAGCCAACTGCATCACATTTGTTAAACAGGGTGAAATAACCAGTTGTGACTAGTAGTAACGGTGACGAAACTGTTCCAAGTCATAAGTTACAACAGTTCTCATAGGCAATTTAACCCACAAGCTCACGTATCAGTTATTCTTTGTAATGAAACGAGATACGATTAAAATCTTGACGAGCACGTCACAACGTGAACAAGAAAATTATCAGTTCCAATATCCCCGTGATTGCAGGGCTCGACCTCATGAAACTCTGCCACGCGAACATATATAAAAATATCAATTCTTGAGTATACACGGAGTATCGCCCCGGGTTTTTTTAGGGCACTGCGCTCTAACTGTTGCAGATTAGTGGGCTCTGGTCATTCCGGTTTGAAGATCAAACTTTAGAGAAACATAAACCTACACATTTACTAGCCAATATGTTGAGGTGCAACCTCAAGTTAAGCGAGTTAAGTTTGAAACTACATCGCCTTTGTCCTGCACGCTGCAGAAAAAAAAACGATTCATCATAAAGCAAATGCCGTACGGCGTATATCGCGGTGAAACAGCATGATTTATGTTAAATCATGCAGCCACAAAATGTTCCTCTTGTTGGCTGAAGCAGAAGCTAACAATGTAACGAGCCGGAAGTTTTTTGTTGGAACACCCCATCGTGTGCATCGCGTGGAGTACAATAAAACACGTGTCAAGTCGGTTTCAAAAATGCACGAAAAAGCTACCTTGTTGCCTTGAATCGCCGTCTTTCCTACGGTTAGGGAATTCCTTTCAAAGGTGCTTAGACCGCGCCAAGATATGGTCTGCCCCACTTTACTCACAGCAAATGAAAGAAGAATAGAGTCATGTCTCGATGCGGGAGAGCCACCATCATTTATCTCCAGTCGAGACAGTCCGGCTATGAATACAACATGAGCCAAACTCTAGATTACGCGCTCGGGCTCCACCCGCGTCGCTGCGGTTCTCAGCGGATAGCTGCCACGCCTTTTAAGGAATGAAAGTTTTAGGTATACGCTTTGTTGTGACTAAGTTGTGCTAAATAGCACAGTACACTGAACTATCCGCGCTGACTTGCTGTTAAACATGTAACATGCCTAAGTAAGTACGGAGGTGCCTGTGCACGTGCTTTGTGTGATCTTTGTGTTTTTTGTTCTTCATGCCTCGTATACAAACTTCTTGCAAGTTTTCCGAGCCTAGCAGTGTGACGTCTTCGCTTTAAAAATCTATGGGCTCGGATCATGGAAGTAAAGCTAAAATACTTGCATGGTACGTAGTGTCAAAGCCGATAAATATGAATATGCTTATTCAAATCATAGTTGCTAATTGTGTTTCAAATTAATTTTGTTTGTAGCTGGCTACTTCATGTACTGTAGCTTGGTTGCTGTCTCTGGGCATTCTGTTCGGGACATGCCGAAAACATTTTTTCCACTATGAAGCGATAGAAAGGGTGCATGATCTGGTCCGCAATAAAGTCAGTTTCCAATGCAGAACCTCCGCAAAGTTTGCACATCCTCTCAAGGTCAATTATTATACGTAAAATATGAAAGCTATTTACTTCTCAAAAGGAGCAGCTGATAAGGCCGTCGTTTTAACTCGTTTAACTAAGTAGTGTATTTTATAGCAACCAAGCAGTCATAAAGTCAGTGTCGGGGTATACGCCATGCGCTTATTACGTGGTTTTCAACCGCCCGTAATTGCGAGATCACTCATTCGTCTGGGTGAAATTCAAGTTCACAAGACGAATTCAGACCAATCTTTTTTCTCGAGCAAAACGTTTTTATATAACGCTCGTAGTTCTGCTGAGGTACGTTCAAGTAACCAAAAATCGGTGCGATCTATGCGGAAGGACCTGATAAGATACACAAGTGTTTCGAAAACTAGTACTTCCAAAACGCTGTGTGACGCTGCTCACGGGAGAAAAGCGTGTAGTCACGTTTAGTTGTGTACTTTTGCTATCGCTTCATTTTGGACGGCGGCTGCTGCTTTTGTGTTGAAATATAAGGCGTCTTAGAAACTGAAATCCTACAGCCGGATGTGATATTTCACAGATCAGTTATCTCATTCAATGCCTTCTGCACGCGACCGTATTTTGCATACGTTTCAAGTCCGTATCGGATGTCTGTGCAGCCGTACGCTTCGAGAAAAAACTGTAGCCAACATTTAGAGAAAATTGATGTCAATCGATGACTATTGGTGATTGTGACCTCCAACTTGCTTACTTGAGAAAGTATGTTTTCTGGTAGAATAAGTTGCGCATCACACGACCAAATTATAATGCACATGCTCCTGTAACTAAAAGATCATAAGTTCATATTTTAGTGTTTTAGCTTGAAAAATATAAAATGTTGCCTTTCATCTGTATGATCAAAACATCTGACCTTCTTGGACTTTTCTTTCGGTTAGAACGGCGAAGGCAAAACAGGATGAGGGGGGTGCAATAAAAATGGCACTACCCAAGGGCCAGAGAAAGCTTGTATAAAAGATAGTGTCCTAGAGGGCGTTAAAATAGAAACTTCCAAATCATTACCGAGTGCGCGTAAGTACGGGAGTAAAAATCACCGCACAAGGATGAAGGTGTTTTTGAAAAAAAAGGCAGTTATTGAATTGGTTCGTAATTGCCACAGAGTAACTTCAAGAAAAGCATTTGAGGGGAAAGAGAACGAGACAAAATAATTTAAAGAAGTAGAAAGGGCAGCCTTTGCTGCTTACCTGGGAAGCCAGAAAATTGACTTGTTGCTAAAAGAATAGCACATAAATAGCCACTCCTAAAGTAAAGAATGCTAAGCAGTTTCGGGACTGATGAGAAAAGCACGGAAGTGGCCACCGCTTCATGGCAGGTGGCTATCAGATATCTCTTCCTGAATACGATACAGTAAGCAGAGATAGCTGCCAGTTTTGAGCTGAGAAACGCTGCCATCGGTCCCTCAAGGTAAGCGAGAGTTGTTGATCGGTAACTGTTGATGAGTAGTTTCACGTACTAGCCGACTAGGATTGCCAGATACAGTATGATACTTATGTAAATATTTCATTGGAATTCAGCATTGCTTGAATGAACAGTGCTCAGAAAAAACACCATACCCACGCGCACGCACGCACGCACACACACACGCACACACGCGCACACGCAGCACGCACGCACCAAACACACACACACACGCACACACGCACAGCACACACGCGCACACCACACGCACGCACACCACACACCGCACACCACACACACGCACCACGCACCACACGCACACCCACGCACACACACGCACACACACGCGTACGCGCACGCACGCACACAATTCTATTAAGTCGACTTAATCCACAGTGACGTTGTTCATGTAAGAGGATTACAGCCAGATTTAAGAAAATGTGAGCGTGGGCCCGGACGTTAACAAATCCAAGAAATTCCCTAGCGCTTGTGTGTGCGTGCCTCGGGACGACAGCTCAGCGTAGTCTGCACACGTTTGTCAAGCCGAGCATGCCCACTTAGGAGATTGGCCAAGATTACGGCGATTTCCCAGCAGTTAAAACACGAAGAAAATGCCGAGCGCTCGTGTGTGCCAAAATTGGCCAAAGATTGGCCAAACAAATCGAGCGTTTGCCGTATGGAAGCACTTGCTTGAAGCGAGAAGAACTGCAGTGTTCGCCGTAATCGTGAAAACACTTGCTCGGAACGAGAAAGACACGTCATTCCGCACGCCCCTCCAAGGTGACGTCCAATGATTATCACTTTCAAAATATTGAAAGAACCTCCCACTTATAGCAACAATGATGGAGCGAAGGTCAATGTGGCAGCGAAGAAGAAGGAGATCGGATGCAATCATGGACGTAAGCATTCATGATGGTCGTGAACATTGCGTACAGCTTCGCTACCTTTAAGTCTTACGCGTTAGTGCGAGCTTCCTCTATGTTTTTTCTCTTGTGGTGACTCCTGTTCCCGGGGCGGTTTTCTTTGAGCTTTGAAGATTTTGTACCCCATGCCGTTCAGTGACAATAAACTCAGTTATTAGTAAGCGCCATGTCTATGTGCCCTTTTTGCAGTCTCGTTTCCCGTGCTGTTTTTTAACTGAGTTATCTACCAGCTGGCCTAACTTCAATCTATGTTGCCGTCAATTTCTTTTTCACGCTACAACAGAGATATGTGGCCTCAAATCGTCGTTGAGAAATGGGTGGAGGAATTGAAGCGGAGGGAACATTAACGAAACAGTCTTGAAACGCCCTCACAGTCTACAATGCCGTTAGCTAAAAGCAAAGCTTCGAAGCGTCCTAGTGCAAAGCGTTTGTTTCCACTGTGTGTCGGCCATCCTCGGGTTTCAGAAAACAGGAAGCTTTTATCTTCACGCCGATGACCCGTGAAATCAAAAGCCTCCTTTTCCGGCTGGATCGGCGCCAGCCGCTCTGCTCTACTTAAATGCTCCACGCTCGCCCATTTTTACAGCCACAATTGTGGGCGGAAAGCTTGTGCTGCTTTCCTCTGCAACTTTCTGACCTCGCTGTTAGGAATAGTATACAGGAGGAGGCCGGGTTGCTAACTCCCTTTTTTGAAACTGTAGAGTGTTTCGTGCTTCTGTCGACGTCTTGAGAAGTCTAATAAAAATAAGTATCTGCTGAAAAGAACGTCGCAAATATTGCTGATAGAGCCAGCCATCCGGAAACGGTGCGTCAGGGGCCACCACAATAGGGGTGAATAATAATGCTAAGACGTGTGAAGCGCAAATCCTTAGGCGTGATTTGCAAGCGGGTCCGACTTTCACAGTTTAGCTGCGACGTAACTACAACGCACAGAGTTGAAAAGGGCTGTACCGAGCTATACGGCGAACTATAGGGGCACGCATATGGTCTCGTCATATGTGCTTCTCTACGTCTGACAAGGGTTTTGGTTTAAAATTCAAGATTTTTGTGCGGTTTCGGGGTGGCCATTCGGCCACGTTTACTTCCTCAACCAAAATTTCATTTTGCTTTCATCTACGACCGCCCTAATCAGGTTACACTTAAAGCGGCTCTCTTGACAGCGAAGTCAGAACGTTGAAACTGAAATGCACATCGGGTCTCGTTTTCACCGTAGCAGTACGAGCACATCACCGGTTGCCGGTTTACGGGTGCACTTGACGTGAGGTGGAGGTAGGAGGGCCATGCACGTGCTGCTAGGCTTCATGCCCCCACCCATGACAAGTCCGTTGTGCTGGAGGCAGATTTAAACTTGCACGTCTCACAGCCCACAGCAACCTGGCTGCTGTCGTCTGTCGAGCGGTTTGGGTTGGTGTTACACACGCAGTAAGAAGCCTAGGACGCGGGAGGGAAACGAACAACCGCATGGCACTAGAGCAAAGCTCGATCCTGACAGTTTTCATTCAGCGAATTGGTTAGGACGTATGCTCAATCCCGAATTACAAAAAAAAAACCTGCTCTGTTTCGTGAACTCGTTAGACGGCGCCCAGCTTCGCTGGTCACCCTTCTTCACAAAGAGGAAGGGCACTGAATTTTTTGTACGTTCCCCACAAATATTGGCAAGCACGCTCGACTTTCACATATCGATAAATGGTGGTTCAAAGCGTTGGTTAAAAATGTAAAAAAAAAAACTCATTGCGACCTGATTAGTGGCCTCATTGACGTAGTGTCGACTCAAACATCATCTGTGCTGTAAGTAATAGCTTTCCATTTCTACGAATTTATTAGCTGAATGGATTGGATAAACTTTAGTTAAGCCTGCAGAACGACGTTTTAACGCGTCTTCCTGGTGGTTAGCTACAACTCAGACGAGACGAGAGCTCGCCGTTGCCGACTCGCGAGTCTCATGCCTTTCGAGCGCCCGCAGGACCTGCTGGGTGACCCAGTGTTGATGCTCGCAGGTGTAGCTACTTGCGGCTTCTTCAAGCCGGGGCGGGATGGTTCTGGACGTCGCTTCTTCAGGGTTCATTACACAGTCCCACAAGATGTCCTTCTGGTATGCAGTCTCCCTGAAGCAGAGCTGGGACTTGTCGGTCGGGCATGCATCCGGATACATTCGTTGCATCAGATAGTAGGTAGGCGCCCGAGCGGGGCACTACCTCCGCCCGGCTCAACCCCGAGTCCGGGGCTGAAGACTTTAGTAAGAAATGACAAGAATCTGTTCTTATTCCTAAAAATATTTGTGACCTGTACATGCGCTGATGAAACGGAAGCTCATAACCATATCTCAATTTTGTTATATATTTACTAATAAGAGCAACTGCTGAAATCAGAACTTAGTGTTATTGATTTTCAGTATTCATAACTAACTCCTGGAAACCGTCGCCAACAACTCCTGGAGACACATACTGGAGATCATCAATCAGGGCCGGCTGACTAAAGTGTCTCTTTTTTTTCGCTTCGCTTCCCGCTCATTGCGTGGGAAACTCACGACGGCGTCAGGCGCACGACCGAGGAGTGCGCGCACACGAGACATGGGAACCACTAAACCTGCCACTCCCCTTCAAGACGGTTTCGAAGGCCCTAAACACATCTTCCCTGCAAGGGGATGCAGCTCTCACCAACTTTCAGCTCGCGTGTTCTCCGTCTATTTTCGGGCTCCTGCAGGGACATCTATACCTAACGCGCATGCGTCTTCTTTCTTTTTATCCTCGTTCATCTGCTGCCTCCCCCTTTCCCGCCTGTTCCCCACACTCCTCTATTTGGCACTCCAGCTTCCGCTTCGCCTAATGGGCCCAGTCAATGCCGGTTGAGTCTGTTTCTCCTGCGGGGATAAAACTCGCCTAGATTGTGAGGCTAATCTTGACGTCCGTATACTGTATCCCTGTGATGGTATCAGGGTTCGGTGGTGTCAACTACGAGACGCATACACGAGATCAATAATGACAGAGTCTCAAGACGAAAGTGAAACGTAGATTCATCATATTATGCACTGCGGGAATACGTGGGGGGGCAGGACGGGAAGGAAAAAAACAGAAAATTGAACGAAATAAAAGAAGGTACCGGAAAGCGTGACCAAGTTCTTCACTGTCCCAATGTTGAGGTGGCTATTGGTGAGAATGAAGACAACCGTGAAAATCAGAACGGTCTCACTGGTGCAATCCATTGTAACTCGGTCACCAGTGATGTCGTGATCCCACGTTGACCGGAGGGGAAGGGGAAGCCAGCAGGCGCAGCAAGAATGGCAGGAGAGGTATCCTGGCACGGTTTCCAAGTGCAGTGGCGGATACGGCTGGTGACAAGGAGGTACCTGCCGACGTCCCGGCGCGGTAGTACTGCCGACGTCGATGGGTGGCTTCGCTGCTCTGTGCAGGGGAACTCCGAGCATTCGTTCGCCGAAGAGCCCCGTCGCGTTCCTCTTCCTTATCCGGCCTCCCACACTCTTGCCATGTTGAGGTGCATACCCGTATGCGCTTGATTGACCACCTCTCCATCCGTTGTTTTCTTTCATGCGCCTCGTCCTTCTCTCTTCAGCTCATCACATTACCCCCGGCTTTAGAAAGTGTTTGGGTAACACGCACTTTCAGAAGACACCGGAGGGCGAAAGATGGTAGAGGGGAAAAAACAGAAACGCTATTTACAAAAGCGATAGATTCCGCAATTCGGCAGTGAGCATCGTCTGGAGTCACCGCTTGTGATGATAGCAAGATTAGGTTGCTGACCGACGAGACGCACACACGTGACAAGCGAGTGACGAGATGCAACACATTTCTCCAGTAAACGAAAACCATACATTTATGGAAACTAGCAAAATAGACTTAAAGGGGCACTGACACAAAAATTTTGCATCTTGTTTTTTTTGTTGCCATAAGTAGCTAGTGACCTACTTATAACCTGTAGAAACCTCATTTGCTTCAGCGTGCGACGGTTGTTTAATTAGAGGCATTTTCAATGCGGCCAGTCGCAGTTTCGGTTTCAGCGAGTGCCGCGAAACGATGGATTTTGTGGATTTTGTGTGAACAAAGCTGACCAACGTGACCGTCGGAGGGATATCACAGAGCGGAGCCGCCGTAGCACTGTCGAATCTGCATCGGCGGCAGTTTCTGCGAATGCCCCCACGTACTGATCTCGTGAGGCGCTAATTAAAAAGCGACCGTGGATGTGACGCAGGCGCTGCGAGTGCAAATGCTACCGCGGCTAAAGAACGACGCGCGACGCTCGAGACGGTGGGTGGCAAGACGCGCGCTGGGAGCAGCCGGCCGGTCTGCCTACAGGTCCGCCTACAGATGTGTTCGGCTTAGCACTGCGGCGGATATTCGAGTGCCGCTCTCGTAAGCGGTGCAAATGACAATTTTTAATGCAACCCGCCATCGCATCATTAACTCCTTTCTCATGAAAGCCACCATGGTCGGGACTTGGGGACAATTTCGTGCAGCGGTAACAAGCTATCACTCGAGCTACCTGCGCCGGCCTGGACCACTTCGCGACCGTAGCCGCCGCCTGCACAGCGACCGTGCAGCTAGTTCAGTCGGCTTTTCGTGCCTTCGGCGCGTTTTCGCATCCAATGGTAATAAACAGTAATAGAAACAGAGTGCCTGGAATCGCGGTAGAACTTTGAACTTTGGTCGCGGCCAGCTGCCCGATGAGCTGACGAAATCACGGCGCCTCCGTCGCCAACGATCGGGTCGATCGTTCTCGAGAGCAGAAGCTCCGCCCTCCGGCCCTCCGATTGGAGCGGCGAGCCGGGCGAGCCGGCGAATAACGCAGGCAGTGCGGAAGCGGCAAACACAAACTCGTGACGTGTTTGGATGTTGTTTATTTACACAATATCCTCGCGATGTCGATTGCGCGTGGTCCTCTGCTGGCTTCTCGGTTGCGTTTCGCACACTTTAAAATTGATTTTAAATATGTTCTAGGCTGTGTTCACCGCTGATATTTTGCAGATGATGTAAATGTGTTCCCACCAATCTATCTCCGAAGTTATCTCGCCTTCGAAATTTTGTGTCAGTGCCCCTTCAAGAAGCGGACGACAAAACACAGCAAACGACCTTAAGCATTAAGAACATAAAACTAACCCCAAAGTTCCTAGTAGTTACAGTCCCGCAAAAAACAGCAGTTCCCTACCAAGGTCAATATCGCTATGGGAATAAAGAACTAGCTCACAGTGCTTCTCCAGGCGCGACGTCAGGCTTATGTATGGTAGGGAGGTGGGGAATTCCCCCCGATGGCTTCACGTTGCAAGAGTGCCCGGTGGCCGTAGGGTGGCGTTCCGGGTCTTGATGAGCGGGCGCATTGGCGCCGTACCACGCGGCCTTCGCTGGTAGGAAAAGGCGCGGGCCGACGCTCCCCGGCGCACCGCATGGGTGCCTCGATTTGTGGTAGGAGCAGGTGGTTCGCCCGACGACGTGGCATCCCCCACAGGAGGTAACGAATGCCAATCTACACGGCGCAAAGCTCGAGTGCCTGGAGATGAACGGGTTCCCGGCCCTTTGGCGCTGGCCCCGCTCCACCGCAGATCTGGCGGCATCCCGGCGCTGCTGCACAGTCGCCGCCCTCGGGTGAATGTCGCTTTTAAATGCAGAGCATTTCTTTAACTCACATCTAGCGTCCGCCGTCCGTCCGCAACAGCTCGGCGCGCAGGTGCGCCCTCTCCCCCACTCCTCCTCTCCCACATCACGCTACCCTCCTCGCTCTCAACAACAGGTCCGCACCCCTCCCCCTACACTATATAAAAAAATAATACTTATCGGCGCCTGGTTTCGATCCCACGACCCTGCGGGCGGAACGCAAGGTACGTGGTGCTCTTCCCACTGCGCCACAAAGCCGACACAGAATCAAAGGCTACGAACGCGCCTTATATCCTTGACTCATTCAAACTACGTCAAGAAGCTGCTGATACAACGCATTCACTACCTGTGGGCGGAACGCGAGGTACATGGTGCTCTTCCCACTGCGCCAC
Organism: Haemaphysalis longicornis; assembly: GCA_013339765.2. NCBI lineage: Eukaryota > Metazoa > Arthropoda > Arachnida > Ixodida > Ixodidae > Haemaphysalis > Haemaphysalis longicornis. The sequence goes on along the minus strand of CM023451.1, from coordinate 139,240,980 downwards.
AAAACCGACACAGAATCAAAGGCTACGAACGCGCCTTATCATCATCATCATCCCCAGCCTATCTACGCCCACTGCAGGGCAAAGGCCTCTCCCATTCTTCTCCAATTACCTCGGTCCTGTGCCAACTGTGGCCAATTTATCCCCGCAAACTTCTTGATCTCATCTGCCCATCTAACTTTCTGCCGCCCCCTGCAACGCTTGCCTTCTCTAGGGATCCACTCTGTTACCCTTAATGACCAGCGGTTATCTTGCCTTCGCATTACATGCCCTGCCCACGTCCATTTCTTCTTCTTAATTTCTACTAATATGTCTTTAACACCAGTTTGCTCCCTGACCCACTCTGCTCTCTTCTTGTCCCTTAATGTTACACCTATCATTTTCCGCTCCATTGCCCGCGGTGTCGTTCTCAATTTAAGTTGAACCCTCTTAGTGAGCCTCCAAGTTTCTGCCCCGTAGGTAAGTACCGGTAAGATGCAGCTGTCATACACTTTCTGCTTCAGCGACAATGGTAGGCTGCTATTCATTATCTGAATGTCTGTCATATGCACCCCACCCCATTCTGATCCTTTTAATTATCCTGCCTCATGGTTGGGATCTGGGGTCACAACTTGGCCTAAGTAGATATATTCGCTTACACTTCCACTGCCTCGCCACCTATCTCAAACTGCTGTGCTGTCCCGAGGTTATTGATCATTACTTTAGTTTTCTGCATATTAATTTTCAGGCCCACGGTTCTACTCTGCTCGCCCAGTGCTGAAAGCATGCTTTGCAATTCGTCCCCCGAGTTACTTAGCAAGGCAACGCCATCACCAAATCTGAGGTTACTTAGGTATCTCCATTAACCCTTACTTCCACCTGTTCCCAATCCAACGCTCTAATACTTCTTGTAAGCATGCTGTGAATAACATTGGAGCGATTGTGTCTCCTTGTCTGACACCCTTCCTTATAGGTATTTTTACTGCTCTCCCTATGGAGGATGATGGTAGCTGTAGACCCATTGTAGATATCCTCTAGTATTCTTACATATGCTTCATCTACCCCCTGGTTCCGTAATGCCTGAATGACTGCTAGGGTTTCGACCGAGTCAATGCTTTCTACATATCTATGAAGGCTATATATACGGTCAGTATACTCAGCGCACTTCTCTATCACCTGATTGATCGTGTGAATATGGTTATTGTTGAATAACCTTTACGGAACTCCTGCTTGTTCTTTAGGTTGACTGAAATCTTAAGGTTGCAGAAATTCAGTTAGCGATTACCTGTGGTACATATCTTGTAGAGGGACTTTCAAGATCCCTTCATGTCGTCTTTTTTATAAATTAGGATGATGTTCGCGTTCTTCAAAGATTCTGGTACCATTGCGGTCATTAGGCATTGCGTATACAGGTTTGCCAGTTCTTCAAGTACAATTTCTCCACCATCCTTCAAGAGGTCTGCTGTTATCTGATCCTCACCAGGTGCTTTGCCCCCTTTCATTTCTTTCAAAGCCTTCCTTACTTCTTCGGTCGTTACTGGTGGGATGTCTATCTCCTCTGAACTACTGTCTCGTTCGGCATTATCCTGTATGTCCCGGGTACTGTACAGATCCCTATAGAACTCCTCGGCCACTGTGACTATTTTATCCCTATTTGTGATGACATTGCCTTGCTTATCCTTAAGTGCATACATCTGATTTTCCCCCACGCCAAGACGTCTCTTCGCTGCTTTCAGGCTACCTCCGTTCTTTACAGCGTATTCGATCCTCTGCATATTATACTTCCGTATGTCAGCTGTCTTACGCTTATTGATTAACTTCGAGAGCTCGGCTAGTTCTATTCTGTCAGCTGCGGTAGAGATTCTCATGGTTTGCCGTTTCCTGATTAGATCTTTCGTCTCCTGTGAAGGTTTACCAGTATCCTGTCTAGCCATAGTGCCCCCGACTTCTACTGCACACTCCGTGATAATGCGTGTGAGGTTGTAGCTGGCTTCCTGTGTCGTAAGCTCGGCTTCCTCGTTAAGGGCGGAATATCGGTTCTGCAGCGCGATTCCGAATTCTTCTACTTTACGTCTTATTGTTAGCTCATTTATCGGCTTCTTTCGTACTAGCTTGTTGCGGTCCCTCCTCAAATCTAGCCTAATTCGAGATCTTACCATACGGTGGTCACTACACCTTACCCTTCCGAGTACTTCCACATCCTGCACGACGCCAGGGTTATCGCATAATATGAAGTCTATTTCATTTTTGTGCTCCCCATTCGGGCTCCTCTAGGTCCACTTCCGACTCTCCCGTTTACAGAAGAAGGTATTCATTATGCATAGGTTATTCCGTTCTGCAAACTCGAGTAGTAGGTCCCCCCTGCTATTTCTACAGCCCAGACCATGGTTCCCAACTGCCTTGTCTCCAGCCTGATTCTTGCCTACTTTAGCATTGAAGTCCCCCATAACTACGGTATACTGTGTTTTCACTTTAGCCATTGCCGATTCTACATCTTCATAGAGGCATTCCACCACTTGGTCGTCGTGGCTGGATGTGGGCGCGTAGCCCTGCACCACCTTGAGCTTGTACCTCTTATTGAGCCTAATTACGAGACCTGCTGCCCTTTCGTTAATGAGTATTCGTCTATGTTGCCAGCTATGCTTTTATTGACTAGAAATCCCACTCCCAGTTCTCTTCTGTCCTCTACATCACGGTAACATAGGACGTGTCCATTTTTCAGCACCGTAAAGGCTTCGCCTGCCCTCCTAACCTCGCTAAGCCCTATTACATCCCATTTAATGCCCTCTAACTCCTCGAACAACACCTCCAGACTTGCTTCGCTAGATAAGGTTCGCACGTTAAACGTTGCCAGGTTCAGATTCCATTGGCGGCCTGTCCGGATCCAGGGATTCTTAGCACCCTCTGCTGCGTCACAGGTCTGACCGCCGCCGTGGTCAGTTGCTTCGCAGCCGCTGGGGACTGAGGGTCGTGGGTTAATTGGTGTATTCATGGGAGGTTGTGGCCGTTACTACACCAGGGTGGCCAATCCTGCTCTGGTGAGGGAGTGCATTACCGGCAATGGTCGCCGGGGTCAGGCCGCACCCCAAGCCCCTTTGTGCAATTTCATCAATACGCGGATTTTTTTTTAAATCCGGTGGGAATTGTCCGGCACCGGGATTCGAACCACGGTCCTTCTGCACGCGAGGCGGGTGTTCTACCTCTACGCCACACCGCTGCACCCTGCACCGCTGCACCGCCACCGCTGCACCGCTGCCTTATATCCTTTACTCATTCAAACTACGTCAAGAAGCTGCTCGTACAACGCATTCACTACCACCAACTCCCCAAACACTAAACGTTAACGCAATACATCCAACCCCTATGCGACGCATTTACTCGAGTCCCCCTCGCGGGGAGATGGGCCCAATTTTTTTACCGCACCAGAACTCCAGCCGGTTTTGCATTCCCACGCATGATGATGATGATGATGATGCTGTTGATGATGATTATGATGTTCCTTGGTGAATGGAACAAAGCCAAACAGAGGATCGGCAAAAGGAGATGTGTTTTACTTACAGGCTCCTGTAAACAGGAAATTTAGAGAGGTTGAAAACTTTCAAACGTCGTTTCATCCCTCTTCTTTTTACGCCATTGTATTTTCTCCCAGCGCGTAGCCGCGTTAATAAGGTGATTGGCCTCGTTTTCCTCTACTATTCTCCTTCTCTCCTCTTCCTTACTATCACCGTTACCTGCAATCTCACTGCGGTCTCCCTATCCCTAAACTGAGCTCGCGAACAGTAAAAAAGCATCCGCAATAATATGGCACAACTTCTTTACATGAAGTTCCGATAACTTTGAAAATCACTTTTCGAATATGCACATCGTCAGAAAAGTTATTTTTGTTATTCGCGGATAATACATACTTTTTAATGAAATTATGTTGCGGACCTTCAAGATATCGGGGTGCAGTCATGCACTTGTTCTACGCTTTTGACTAAGTGTGGAAAAATCTATAACAAGTGTGCTTTTTCTTTTGATTTTGTTTGTTCTTATTTTTTGCTTCACAGGGTAAAAATTGCCAGGCGATTATACGATCGATAATGTAGAAAATCACATGCAGCGGCTCGATCATTTGATGTAATAGCCACCACGCGCGTAGCGCTTGGAGACAGTTTTACGAGATCATGCAATTATGTTTAAAAGTGTTGTGTTGTTATTACGATAAAATTATCTTGAATTACAGTGAAATTTTACAGTGTTTAGCTTATGGTATGGTATGCATGGTACGCAGAAGGAACCACGTAATAGTACTTCGCTGTTGCGTGCTATATATCAGGCAAGAAACGCTATTCAGAAAACGTGACAGCAGTCTGGTGTTTCATGCAACAAAATCAACCCACGCCTTTTAGTACAAACGATAACGAGATTAAAAACTTATTCTCGCTGCGAAGAATACCACGCCACAAACCACTTGTTTAAATGCCATAACTCCAGCAAATAGCATTTTGCCGAATAACCGCGAATTGTACCCCGATACCTTAAAGGAGCCATGAAGAGAAAACACAAGTTTGGTTCATTCAAAAGATTGTCTCGTTAGAATCATACTGACACCACTTTTAACGTAAACTTCGCTCAAATAAGCTACATAATTAGGAAAAACGGGAATGGTCATGCGACCCACCAGCTCATTTCCCGCAACAGAACCTATGATGTCACATGAGCTAAGCTCTGCGATTGGCGGAGGCTGGCAGAAGCAGACGTAAATTAGGTAGAGCTTACAAACTAGACGAACGAGCGATTTGCGCTTAAATTTAGGGCACATTCTTTACAAAGCAATAAGAATGATGGGACAAACAGTGGAAGTTACGAAAGCACATGTAAACATAGAAGTACTGATGCGTTCTGCTGTTCGTACTGCGCACAGCATGCTTGGTTTAGCTGCACAGCACTACGTGGCTTGGGGTTGTCTCAGACGACACTGGCCGATTGACGCAAGCAACGGTGTCTCACGTGACCCCATTTGTCGAGCCAGCACTGTTTCAGGGAACGAATATTTTCTCCCAGAACAAAAACAAGCCAGGTTTAAATGCGGGCAAAAACAAACCAAACGCTTGCCACGGTATGGTGGCGCCATCTAGGTTACGGAACGCAAAGAAACGCGGGAACAAACCAACACCGCTGTACAGGGTGGAGACAACCTTTGAACGGTCCCGTGCCGCCGCAATTGGGCCAGCGGGCTCAACGCATTATTCTTTTCGTTTCCCACGAGACCTAGCAACGCGAAACAGACAATATGATTCAAACTTCTTCAGTAAACCGTGTTGCGGCGATAATTTTAGCGCGGTTTTGACACAATGACTTGCTTCGGCGGCGAGCGAGGAACCGAAAACGGCGGAGCCAACGTATACGTGTCTCTACCCTGTACGGAGGATGCGTGAATGAAGGTACTCTAGGCTGCAGAGCTAAGGAGCAGAGCGGTCGGTTCCTGTGATGTCATTTGGGACCACGAAAACGCACGATTGAGCGGGAAAATCAAAATTTTAACCTAAATTGTTTAATTTCTCAGTGAATAAAGCACCGTTTGTATCCGGACAAGCGCTGGGGGCACTATAAAACACGAAATCTTTCGAATAAAACCAACTTGCATTTTCTCTTCATGGCTCCTTTAAAGGTATAGAACATTGTTTGATTAAAATTATCTACTAGCCCACAACAAACAAGTAATTTTGCTGACATTGTGTATGTTCAAAATCGCAGATGTCAAAGAAGGGGATTAAATCGCCAAAGCTGCCCCCAGGCTACGGGGCGCGCCGCAGTTGAAGAATTAATTTGCACCTCATCACGAACCTAATATGAGCTGAAATTTTGACGCAGAACACGTTAAACACTTCCTTGATGTAAAGCACCAAATGACGGCATTCTTGGTGCTATCTAGACATATGAAAGCTCGATTGTCATGCACCAGTTCAAGCATTATTTGACTTAATGCATGTATAAAACCGAAAGAAATCAATGCTATAAGCATAAAAAGCCCTTAGGCTGTGTTCACGAATGCCCCGTCCCTCATTTCACTAAATCTTACTGAGTAATTGTCTAGAAATGGCGCCTCCATACGCAGTGGCAGAAGATTCAGACACGTATTAAGCCTCCGTTTTCTTTCGCCGGATGCATGGTGAAAGCTGCGTAAAATGCACATTTTATCATACAAAATGCATTTACACGAACCTCAGTTCCTTGGATCCATCAGCGACCACTAAATAGTTACCATAGCTTGAATATATCCTGAAGTCGTTCTAACCGAGAGATAATACGCACCGTGGGGTACCACACTTAAGTGTATTTAAGTAATCATGTCTCAGACCCGCATCATCTAATAACGCAGGGATTTTTTCGTGGACCCACGATAGTTACTACCGGCGTTAAATTATGACGTGTCGCTGGGGCGCATTCTCTTTGGTGGGAAAAAGTATGCTGCGCGCACGTCCATGGGCAGCAAGCTTTGTGGAATTTTTTTTCGCCGAGGTTGATGTGCCTTCAATGGCCCTCCTTAGCCTTGTGGTCAGATTTAACACCTCCAAGGTTTTTCAGTGAATAATAGACCTACTGACAAATTTCAGGACAATTTTGCAACCCCGACAAAGTTGTCTATGTGTGGTATTATTTTTGGGGTGCTTGAGCGGTTGTGCGTTGCTACTGTTCCGATGGCCAGAAGTTATTTTCGATGCGTCTTCATTTTCACGCAGGCCGAGTCAGCATTGATTTGTCATGGCTGCTTGGCACGCCGGTTGCGGCTTTCAAGCCTGCGCACCGCCTAAAAGGACAAGCGAGGACGATACCGTCTCTCGTTGGTTTTATTTATTTCTAGAAATTGTTCGTTGCAAGAAAAAAAAAACATGAAAGAAAAAGCTGCTTGGTCGCAAGCCGGAAGCGAGTGTTAGAGCTGCGAAGAGCAAGAGTCGGCATCTCTTAGGGCTGGCCACTTCAAAGGAAAAGACCCCCAACTTAGGCTTGACAAATTACCAGAACAGGGAGGTCATTGACCCGTGAGGGAATGCCTCGCCATACTTTCTCCCTTCGGCCTTACGCTGTCTCGATCGAGCTTTTGCGTTCACGGCCTTTGTAGCGCCTCGGATGATTTTGTGATGGTTTGGTACGGCTTGACGACCGATGGCCTTTGAGTAATTGCAGAACGCATATCATTAGCAAGTTAAGCGCTTTTACAAATCTCTTCAGACGCGAATGTCGTGCTGACAAGTTACTGACTTTCGAATAAACAAAGAAAGAACTGATGTTAAGCTTTACTAACCTGACTGTCAATTGTCTTGGAGAAAAGAAAATACTTGAGTGCGGCTAGTAGTAAATGCAGAGGTGTGGGAAACCAACACATGAGTCAATATATTATTGCTATAGTTATTGGGAGGTTGTTAAGTTGCGCAATTTCTCTGTTTAGGAGGTTTTTCTTTGTTAAAACGTTACAGATATCCAGAGAGACATTTAAGACTTCTCACGTCTCTTATTGTTATTCTCACGTCTTCCCCGTCTTGTACGTGTGATGACGTTTGCGACATTCGGCACCGGCCTCCGGCTGCCTTATTTCTGCATCTTCCTCCCGCTTTGGACGTTTACATTGTGCCTTGCGTTGTCTTCGTTATTCGTCTACCTGTCGTTGTGCCTGTCGTAAACTTGCATGGTGCTCTTTTGGCGTCACCAAGGTGGTGGTGGCTGTGGGTTTAGGAGTGTCGGGCGTCGCCCTTTGGTTGTTTGGTTGGAGTCAAGATAACACTAGTGTCAACCCACTCTTGGGGTTTAACCAAATCGAAATAGGATACCATTGTGAAGGAAGGCTAAAAATAAAACTAGGCTTCCTCGTAGTGCGGCATACATACGTTCCCTCATTTCTTTCTCCGAGGCGTGCTTCTCTTAGCATCCACGTTTCCCACGTACCACTGAGGTAGACGCTGCAGATTTTGTTACGCGCAACTTCCAAAGTAAAACGCGGCAGACAGTGCATTTCTTTGATGGTGATAGAATGTTGACACGGAAGACATATGGGAACTGGATAATAAGCCATGAGCTCCCGACGGCTGCTGTAATTGCCACTTGCTGTCCCCGTGAGCGGGTATGCGAGGATTCGGGTGAATATGTTGAAGTCTCAGTCAATGAGATTTTTGGTATCATCGTGCAGACATCAAACACCCAATTTTCGCTACGCGGCATTCGACAATTTTTGCTTAGTTAACAGAAAACAACCGGCAGACAGAAAATTCTAATTCATTCCCAAACCTTATCACTCCGCTCACTTTACCACCATGCACCGGTTGGATGGCTTCGCGCGACAAACTGAATTGTGGTTAGTGCGCCCAGCATTCTATATTACTAAAATATGTTGTATTTTGGAGCATTAAGCAAGGAGGGCAAGGCGTTTCTTATCGCGCAATGCACAGAGACGATATCCAGATTTTAAAGTTATCAATATATTCTTGACCTCCGCTGCTTTGGTGGCCGAATGATTTATTTCGGAGCCTTGTGGTTAAACAAGCCTGCTATGACGCCGGAGAGTGCCCGAAAAAGAGTGACCGTGACGGTGAACGGGAAATAAAAGTTTCGGAACGCTTTTGTTTGCAGCGCCTTGCGGAGCGTTTTTTATGGAATCGAAGTGTACATGCACTCTTGTATAAACCTTTTTAAACCTTAAAAATGGTTCAGTGGTCAGCCCAGAAAACGCAAGTACGACCAATAAGCACGTTTTGTGGCAGTGAACAAGAAAGCAGCAGTGCATGATTTTTCTCGGAGTCAAATTATTTATTGCCAATACAAAACAAAATTGTATATTCCCTAACATATGGTCAACATTAGAGGCTTCCTAACGGAACCACCTAATTTTTAACTACGTATCTTGTCACTATTTTCTGCTACTTGTGGGTACCGAAGAGAAGTAATGATTGACACTGTCTTCCATGTAACCAATCATTCTGTTTCCTTGGCTAAGATATTCTCGGCAAATTAAAGGTGCCTAGCGATATAAACGAGTATGCAATCTCGAAAACCGTTGGCCTCATACTTAAGAGGCTCATTCTGTGTAGAAAACCTAACTTCATGCTCAATTACGCTATATGGGTATGGTTATCTCGGGCCAAATGTTCATGGGGTTCACGTAAAGTGCAAGAAACTCTTTGGGAATTATAATAAGGGATAAAATGAGCGATGTTATTTCGCACGACTAGCTTTTCGTTGGTGCCAGGGCACGAGCAAGTAATACAAGGCTGCGTTTGATCAGATAGGACAGCAAAACACGGGTCATTAGGCGACTCAATGTGTCGAAAAGACGTAATTGACTCGCGGGAAGTGTCGCACCGCATCCCGGGAAAGCGACTGAACCGCTCTAATGGCCCTTGCATGACTTAGAACTTTTCCAATGGCGCGCACGTTTTCAGTCTTCTACGGTTTGTGTTGGTTCGTGCATCTTTTGTTATGAAATTTTCTTTTACTAAGGCCAAATCACACATGGCGCTAGTAGTAACCATTGGTCAGTTAATTCCGTGGCTTGTGGATACGTTAAGACTTTTTACCCAGCACGTACACTTCTCTCATATTATTTCCTGCCATTCTGCCCTTGTGGACAACGACGAAAGGGTAGCAATCCAGTTTTATAGCGTATTGCCGTGTCCGTGGTTTAGGGTAGCCATTACTGTCGTGGTACAATCGTAGCGTAAACTCTACGTTTCTCATACATGTGTTCGCACTTTCAACCACATTATGCGGGTACTTCACGGCCGCTTTAGCGACCGAGCGTGAGTAAAGGTGCAAGCTCAATGGCTATATATAAATATAATAATAAATTTTTACGTCAAGGGGAGGATTAACACCTTGTGATTGGTTACATCAGCTAGAGATTTAGAGAAAGGCTCGGAGTCCATGCTGCGGGAGACACATGCCGTAACACACGTCCGTCCTGCATACGGAACCACAAAGACCTGTAATTTTCTGAAGCACAGTGTGACTGGCAAATACCCATAGGACCACGTCCTGGATGGGTGAGACACATTCAGAGAGGGTGGCGACGTCGTAGAGTAGACCCACCAGTGCACTATAGCGAGTTGATGCAGTGCCAGAAGAGATGGTGGATAGGACAGCTAATGTGTCGACTGAACTTGGATAACCGGCTGGGAGTAAGTGATCCTTGTACTGGATTTCACTTGAGTAGTATTTCAGCCAAACCCCTTCTGTTTCGTATGTAACAGGTTAGGGCAACCCGGAATGTTGCGGGCCCCCTCTCTTTCCTACCCCCCTAATTCCGGCTGTTTTCACCAGGTTTCCCTCCGAAATAATGTTAAGAGAAAAAGGAAGCGAGAGAACCTCATTGTGATGCCTGATTTCAAAACAAGGACAGTACCATTCTTGCAGTACGAACTATCAGAATGTACTTTTTGTTTAAAAGGGAACTCCCTTTGCGTGTGTTGGTTACACATTTCACCTGCACTTCCACGAATTTTCGTCTACGGTTGGCACAAACATAAGCAGCATGAATGAATGAATGAATGAATGAATGAATGAATGAATGAATGAATGAATGAATGAATGAATGCACTTACGATGCCCGCATAACACAACATAACTTATTGTCACGGTGTGAATATTTTCTCAACTCCACTACGGCATTTGATGGCACGAACTATTTTTCTCCTAACGTAAGGATTACATTTCGTACTCGCGGAGACTAAAAGCGAAAACGCCCGTCGATACGAGATTTTGGCGGACGTTAAAGATCCCCAGGTGGTCAAAATTAATCGGGAGCCCTCCACTACGGCACGCCTAATCCTGCGTTGCATCGGCGCGTTAAACCCTATAATCAATCAAGGATTACATTTGGGCGCGTGGCCACCGCCATTCTCTTTTCTGAAAAGACCACCAGAGCTGGTACAAGCGTTTGCACACTGACTGTCTCGAAAGCATGTTCCGTGCTCATTTGGCTAAATATAACTGTAAGTTTAACTTTGCTCCGATGATCGGATTGAGAAGGTAGGCGCATATATACAGATAACACTGCGCTTTTAGCGCACCTGATCGTATATCTTCCAGGAGTATCAGGCGCCAAGATAGCAAGTTGGGCGAGTTGTTGCTGATGATGATGATACCTCAAAGCTTTGGGCACGTACCCACAAGGGGGATTGGCCAGGGCTAAATCAATTGATGAAATTCGCGAGGACCTCAAAATACTAATTTATTACCGGAAAGAGCGAGGCCGTAAAATGAAACTTTGTTATGATGAATACCCGGATTACCCATTAATTTTTACCCTTCAGCAGTTCAAGTTACCTGAAGCTGAAAGAAAAGCTTGAATACATTATATTATATCCCTTTTTGCATACCCAAATTTATTGCGTCAATAGATAATATAAGTGGAACCGATAAAGTCAACCCGAAACGCTAGATCGGGTCCTTAAAAAGTAGCTGCCTAGCTGCCGAGAACCGGGGACAGGCGAGAAAAAAATATTCGATTGTTTCCCCGGGACCTGGCACCGCACACATAGCTCCGTAGGTGCAAGCCCTGTTCTAAACAGATAGAAATTAATCTTGGAATCCTGCAGCGCAGCTTGGTGAAGGTCACTTCGCATTGTCGAGAACCACACAAATGAACATTCCACCCGAAATTTAAATGTTGATACTCTTGAAACGATAGGAGTGCGCCTGAACGAGTGGCGTCTAAATGCCAATAACGTCGTAATCTTGAAGATGCAAAAAGAGCCAGATTAGGTATGCCGAATTGAATGGGAGCTGTAACAGCGAGATTAGCCAAACGATCCGCTATCTCGTTCCCCCTGATGTCCGTATGGCCGGGGACCCAAGCCGAACGCACCCCCTTCACGTGCCTTGGAACAAAAAACAGTGATGTGCGGTACTAGGGAGAGTCGGAAGAGGAAGTTAATGCCGATATAACTGACATCGAATCAGATAGTATGATGACTTCTGATACATGCTGCGGTAGTTACATGGAGCGAGAGCTATTGCTAAACAGTCTCCCATAAAAATGAGTGTATAGTTCGGGATTCGTAGCGAATAACTCCAATCTAGACATTCTGAAAAAATATCTATTCCTGCTTTCACGCCCTTTTGAGATGCATCAGTGTAAATCTCCGAAACGCCGGATACTTGGATAGATACTCATTTAAAAGAGCGGTTTGGTACGGGTTCAAGCGCTGTGTTTGTAGCCTTCCTCGTCCTCGTCTTTCTTGCGGTGGTTATTTCTTCATCATGAGTACGAGGCGGGTGTACAAAGAGTCGCCCCGGCTTTGCTTGTAACGTTTGACAGACTAAGTTAAAAGCACTGCCCTAGGCCGGAAAAGAGGTACGCTGCATCAAGCGCGCACAGGAAAACGCAGGAGAAAACCATTGTCGACTGTCGTAGGCCCTTCCACTCGAAGGAACTGCAGCGGTAGTTAATCGGGCACAGCATCGTAGAGCACGAGTAGGGAATGGTCTGTCGCGCTGCCCCGAACTTTTCATATACAGCAAAATGCCTTGTCAGTGTTCCCACACTCCTTCCCTTTTTCCCATCCCCTCCACCAGCCATGAGCAGCGTGAAGGTATGCTAGCCAGCCCGGGCCCCGTGATCAGCTTAGGCTTGCCAGAAGGGCCCGTCTGCGAGTGACCGCCCAGGAACTTTTAGACTAATAAGGCCTCCACCGCCATGGGTTACAAATTAACTACCTGCTGGGTTTGATAAAGTTTGATTCTCCCTATCCTTCTCCTAACATCGTCAGGGTGCCTTCCGTTAGCATAAAAAAAGCTTCAGGTAAAAGCAGCAGCTTGCACACAAAAAATCAACTTCTCATCTTTGCTTGCTTTGGCGTGAACTATTGGGCCAGTTTAACCTAAAGTTTTCATTGAATGATGTGTTCAGTTGTCGATAAGAGAAATAGTGTCTGCGCAGCGACAACACCAAGGGCAAAGTAGTCTCCTAATCTCCCGCAGCAGTCATAACGAAGTCCAATAACGAATGGGCCGGCTCTGCTGCTCCCATTGGGCTCCAATCTCTCCTTCATTGCCCTCGTTTATTGTGGTCCTCGTTAGGTCGATCGCAGTAGTCCCAACAGTCTTTTCTTTCCACCGGGAAACCGGCGCCTCTTTTGTGCCTCCCATTGTTGCTCCCTGGGGCAGCATCGGTTTGTTATTCGCTCACGCCATTTGCTTTTCCACTGATATCTCGCGCCTGATCGATACGCGCCTTGGCTAAACGCCACATTTCGCACAGCTTCCAATAGCGCGTTCGCAAACCTCGTTCGACCGGCTCCTATTTGCTGCTAACTCTTGGAACTTACCGACTTTGAAACAGAGTTGGTTAGTTCGGAATGGTATCCTTCCGCGACAATCGACGGTTTTTGTGAGGGGGCTCAAATCGCAAAAAAAAAAAAATCGGCGTGCTGGTTGCCTCAGCTTTGGTGAGAGCGAACGATAGCACAGCAGAGAAGAAAGAGGGCGTGTCATTTCAGCACGCACCGCGCCTGCGCAGTGAAGTAGCGCCGCAGTGCTCCGGTGCGTTTCTCGGCACCTGCCCTTTACCGGAAGCGATATGACACCGAAGATTTCGCCGAGTGCATGCAAGGTCTGGGTGGATGTGACGACACGTCACTTTTGTTTGTTTATTTGTAGTTGCCTACTGGGAGTTCTTGGAAGCGAATAACCCGGCTTTGCCGTGCGTAACCCTCAGCACCTCCCCGGTATTTACTGCTTGCGTACGCGCACAGCGATGTTTCACGTAGTCGCGTTTTGCACAGGAACCACAGGAAAATAGCAGTGGAACCGCCCAGGACGGAAACATTGGAAGAGGCTCTGACGTCACCTGTGCTGAATCCTAAAACGCAATTTTAGCGGTTTCATCATTTGCTTGCATTTTGTGCACACGCGCCACTTACTCCGCCTTTGCTCGCTTCACTGTAATCTGCTGCGTCTGCGTCGGCCGACCATTGGATATCGGCCGGGCGGCGGAGTCACGTAGGGCCTCGGTAGGCCGGCCTTTGCCGCCGTTACTACGGGCGTGACGGTGACCTCTCGAGAGCGTGAAAAACCGACATGACCTCCTCCAAACGTCTCCCAATGTGCTCGAGGCCACAAGGCGTTTTCTAAGCTTTTTTTCTCAATCCGTGGAAGTATGCATGTTATCGCTGCACCATGACTTTTTGCACGGTGGTGCGAGAACGCTGGCAAACTCTTTTAGGTACTTTTAGCTAAGATGGTAGCCTTTTGTACGGCTGGTTCTGCGAAAATCGAACTTCAGCATTAAGGGCGTGGCTACGCTGGTGCCAAGAAGTATGTTGGTATATTAGCATACATGCCCCTAATTATTATTGCATTGGCTGCGAACACGGCCATGCGCCCGCTTGACGTCCCTATTGGGCATGCGTCCGCCCGGAAAACCGGTATCCACAACTTGAATACAACGAGTTTAACGCGGCTTGGCTCATTGGGAGTGTCATTATTAAGGTTACGTAGATTTAGGCGTGTATGTAGATAACCACATGTGCGGACTGCTTAATGACGATAACAACTGCTGTCTGAAGCTCGAGGCCCATTCACTGATTCACATCTGGCTTCTGCTCAACGCCCGTCTACAGTTCTCGCATATCCACTCGAGGGTATGCCCACTACAATTCTACATACCCACTACACACAACTCTACATTTTCGTATATAAGAAGTTAGCTGACGTCAGATCGTCACAGCCGATTCATTGTCGTTTGTCGGCGACGTCAATATACGCACATATAACTGACGCATAACCACTCAGTGACGCTAGAGGGTGAAATTACCCGCAGTATACAGGCGATTTTTTGCGGCTTCGAAGACGTTTAAGTTAACCAAACTTTACAGTTTAGTGAGGGTTTGCTAACTCGGGTTCATTTTACAAAATAGTTGATATTTAAAAACATGTTTCGGCGGAACTGCATACATCGCTCGTAATAAAGATTTTTACGTGACCAAAGCTGCTGTATATTGTTTCCATTGTGATACTTTCACCGAATCTTTGTACTAATAAATTAAACACTGACTGCGTTAAACCGGCAGTCAAAAAAAGTGCATAAACTCCCCGAACTCCAACAAAACTTCGCCCTACTGCACCAAAAGAAGCGCCGAAAAATACGCAGCCTGAACTGATGCTTCTTATTGGCCGAATAGACGAGTATTCGTAGCACGTCGCCAGGTACACGGTCAAAGTGAGGACTAGAACGCAGCCACCTACGTTGATTCCTCCGGCCCCATCTTTTTGGGGCGCTTCTCACTGTAACTTCCGAAAGGTCACCCAGCGGTAATAAGCACCACTTTCGTTGGTTTATGTACAGCCTCCCAAATTTTTAATAATATACGGGAGCGACGACCGATCGACATGTCAGCGCCTTATCACGGTGTTCACTGGCAAAATAGACGAGGGTACGCGCACGTGCATAGAACTATTTGTTGTGGGAGCGTCGTTGCTCCGCTGTTCTTCGCATGGCAACATAACCTACAGTTTTTCTTATCTTGCAAGGCCGTTTGCTACCTCCAAGAGGTAGCTAAGCAGCGTGGGGCACAATGTCATTCAGATTCAGTGGCAGGGGGTGTACCACTCTCAAGGAAACAGCGTAGCAGACGACACTCATACAGCAGACAGCCCTATGCGCGTGCGCGTACTCTCGCCCATTTCGCTGCTGAGCCCCGTCACAAGGCGCTGACATGCCGGTCGGTCGTCGCTCACGCTATAATATTTAAAATTTAGGAGGCTTTACAATATAGCGTCGATATAATGAAATCGCTTTATTCAAATTCTCGCTCTAACGGAAGCGTTTCATGGTCCCTCACTGCAGTGCACAGAAAGCACATCAAAACCCGGTTTTAAAGAAGCATCGATTATAACAAAACCACTTGTTCCAAATAGTTTTTTATGGCAATGGTTTATAGGGTTTGCTGTACTTGAGTTTTGCCTCATAATCCTGGCGGCAAAAAAATTGACGCTCAAAACCCGCAAGGGCTCGCCGAGATATACTTGAAATAGTGAAAAAGGTCGAACAGAATTTCCCATAACACAACTGAATGGCTCCGTAACCCCCGCAGTGAACGTGATTAGACCTCTGAGCTGCCAACTGAGCTTCCAACATGACAATGAACACGATTGTTTGTACCTGGCGATTCAGCACACTTTGAGCCTATTTGCTGGCGCTTGTGAGGACTACACTTTTGTCGTATCAGGTGTCCGTCCTTCTCACGGGGACTTTGGGATGTCCTATAGAACTCCGCTTTAAAAAAACAAAAGAAAGTTTCAAAAATAATGAAAACTATAGATGAGTTACATACCGTGAGGTCGTGAAACCTGCTTTCCCGTAAGGCAAGTTTACTGGACAATATGAGGTCGATCTTTAGGCATTATTCCTTTACAAAGCAGGGTTAGAAGAAACGGCTACGAAAATGTGTTGGCCACAATACTTTAGCGTACCAAATCAACTAATCCAACCGGGAATGCAAGTTCGGTAGCTGACTTTATGAGGCCCGCCAATAGTGCGAAGTTACGACGGAAAGCTTCACCGTTCTTTCATTAAAGGACTCTTATACCGGAAATTTGATCAATATAAACACAGAAGACCAATTACATGCCGTAATCGCCAATGTTGATGACTAGTGACCGGAGTCAATTCTTGGAATGGGGGGGTGGACTGCGCCAAGCTGCACACGTAAAACGATTCACCGTTTTACGCTGGTTGTAAACAGGGACGTTTCGTATGGGGGTAGGAAAGTCTTATTTCGATGTTACGAAATTCGCTATTTTTAGCACTTTTTCCCACAGGTTTCTCAATAATTCCCAACAAATTCCCCTGCGTTCTCTTTTTGCCGCTGATAGATCTTTACGCGGAGTTCTGTTTGGTTTTGGGCGTTAGGCAGCGCCACCTACGTCTATTTTATGTATTTTTCCGAACGCAGACTCCGTTCAAAGAACCAGAGTTCCAGTGTGAACTTAATTCTACTACATATGACACTCAGCAGCCTTCGACTATGTATTTCACGTTTTTTACTAAACAGCACGCTTGCTTTGCATGATGAAGGTTTAAGTTAAAACTGCCCGTAATAAAAAGAACAAGACATTGTTGGGTAATTAAGGCTTCTAATTGCCATTAATACAGTACTACGCCGACGCAGCACCGGATTTAATCAACAATACATTTAGCTCACTCACGTGTTATCTTGTGTGAGAAGAGCCATGAGCTTCGGCGTAAATTTGAATCTCTTGCCGCAAATCCCTTTGCAGTTGAATCTGGGGAGAACTACCCGGGTGGCATTCAGAGTCTCCCTGGCCAGTCTATTGCGCTTCCGCGTCTTCCGTCACCAGCCCATGAGAAAATCTGCTCTTACGTCTTTGTTTGCATGTGGGATCGAGACACAATGTTGTGCAAGCTTCGCAAGATTTTGGAGCTCTGGTGCGCAGTTGAAGTCACGCAATGGAATACATGCGATCAGGCTTCAACCCTTCAGCCACCACTGGTTCACGCTTTAGAAACTCTTTCTCATGGAGTATTCTTTCCTATATAGTCCGTTTTGTTGTATGAACTGGATAGGAAGTGGCGCTGGTTACATTTGGCATGCTAAAACATTAATGCGGATATTTGAACAAAAATTCGATGAAGAGCTGAGGGAGCTTTCTATAAGAAAACAAAGTAATAAATGATGCGAGATCAGTTTTCCTGACATTATTTGCTTTTTTTTCTATTTACTCAATGACTCCTACAATTTCCTGCCTCTACTAATGGTTCCACGTTTCCCTTTGGCCAAAGCTACAGCCGAAAATTCCACGTAAAAGAGAAGTTTTCCCTGCAGGGAACGTCACTGCTTGTAAAACAAAGACTGGTTTGACGCCGCTCTGATAAGGCTATAATGTCGCTGAAAAATAAGCAGCGTTTGTTACCCCGAAGTACAGTTAAAGTTACCTAGCCTGCTACTTTTGTGTAAGCCACATAAGGAGAAAGAAAATAACTTGATTCTTAGGTCTGGGTAATGAAATAGCAGCATACTTGAAACGCTAAACCTGGACGCATTGATGCCCGTTATCCAGTTCCACCAAAAACAAACGCAAGATTAAAAGCAGCATAAATTAAAAAAAAATCACCTACCTAAATAATACCACCTCCTTCCCTGTCACAGACTAAGAATGCCAAATGTTGCAAAAAGGAAGCGAAATATTTAAAGAAGTTCTTTGTGGGCTCATTCAAAAGAGGGTGACACGAAGCTTAGGTGAAAAAAAGCAGTGCCCAGCTGCGTCTGTAACGCTTCCCGTTTCTGTTCACCGCTCATTGGTGAAGACTGCAGCTCACCGTTCAATCAAGACAATAGGATAACTTTGGCAGTGAAAACGTACCCCTCGCGTTTATTTGTGTTGTTTTATGTTGTGTTCATATTGTTAACTTCCCAGAAAAAATTCTAGCCTGCGTGAGCTCTTGTTCATACCTCCTTTATCCATTGCTTTAAAATTATAGTTATGTTCTCTCTCTTCTCTCTCTCTCTCTCTCCCTTCATCTTTCGCTCGATTTTTTCTCGATCTATCAAAGTTATCGCTAGAATGGTCTTTGTATAAAAAAAATGAAGTCCAAGCTGTCACAGCCGTCACGTGAATACTTCCGTCTCCTGCACTTTGCGCTAACGAAACAGCCAAAAATTTAGCTCCCAGTAAGACGAAAAGGAAGAACCATTCTGTTCACGAGAAGTGCGAATCTGCTCTATTCAAGATTTCTGCATGCAAAGCGAGTGTGCAGCTGCCGAGTTTTCTTAGTGCACTTCCGGTTATTCCCGTCTATAAAGCGTCACAAGGTTTGAGCGAATTTCCTAGAAGGAAGATGAGGAGAAGGACTTTGCAAAGTACGGGAACACAAAAACAAACAGCGATTGAGCAGACCATGCTGCCGCCGTATTTTTTCACATGTTACACGTCCCCGGAAAAATTCTGTCCTGTATTGTAAATATACATTTTTCTCTTTCTGAACAGTGCTTAAGACTTTCTCAAAATGAGCCATATGGCGTTGCACAAGGACATCTTACTACCTAAAAATAAATTAAATTACAGTAGAACTTGTTTTGATGATGATGGTTTGAGTTTATTGGCGCAAGGCCGACATGGGCAAAGAGCGCCAAACAAAGTTATTTAATGAGGAGGGAACACGAAATAAAATCAGTTAAAAACTATGAGCACGGCTGGTGTAAAGGGCCAGGGTGAAGAACAAGAGTGGTTAAAAGATAAATAAGGTGGTTGGTGTATAGGACCAGGGATAAAACTATGGGTGGTATGAGATGAGTTGTAAGAAGTGAACTTCTGATAGAAACTTAAAGGTGCGCTGAACAGAGAACATGGCTTCGTCTCCTAAGAAGTATGACGGGTGTGGTGGAATATGTCGCGTGTGTAGTTGTGGGAAGTATTTGCGTCGTGTAATGTCGAGCGCCTTACATTGTATGAGGATGTGGATCACGGATAGGGCCTCTCCGCAGCTGCTGCACAGAGGTCTTGGAGACCCAGTGAGAAGGTGCGAGTGCGTTGCATGAGTGTGCCCTATCCGTAATCTAGACAAGGCGACTTCAGTGTATCTATTACGTGTGTCGGTGGTGTATGGTCCCAAGTGTGGTTTTATTACGTGTAACTTGTTGTCTGTTTGTTTTGGAACTTGTTTTGGTAAAGGCTCTACCTAATTTCGAAGACAGGTGTTTGGTCACATTGCTTTTCATTGCTGGTTGCACACGTGTCAGTGGCGTGGCTTATTGACTTTTGTGCATGGTTGTTAACGTGAAAAACGAGAAGTGCGATGGTGGCTGCGGCCAGCGTTCTGCGCTCAGCGGCAGCGATATTTCATCAAAAACGGGCTCTGTGGGCCTCACTCAGCGGCGCAAGAGACTCCAGCAAGCCAAGCCGCTCTGCGTGGCTCTAGAAGTCTCACACATACCTTCCAAATGATGCCGGTCTATAGCCAACATGCTAACGCAGAAACTAAAAAATAATTCGCACCAGTTTGATGAAGCACCTATCGGTATTCAGTTGAAGATCACTGCCTTCGCATTCACAATTCATAGAAAGATCTTGAGTGTCCTCGGGTTTTTTCTTTTTCTTTACCTTCTCAAACCATCAGCGAGCCATCGCATGTGTTGTATGTCTTGTTACTTGTACTCAGTTGCTGCATCCGGGAGCGCTGGGATGAAAAACTCAAAACATGCAACCATTGAAGCGACGCTTGTTCGTTAACTTCCTTCGTTTCGATTGCCTAGGTCATTAGGGTCGACACAGAATTGCCGCTATCGTGGAGCTACGCTCAGATTGCTCCTCACAGAGCACTAACTACATTATAATGTTTTCCACTTCCGGGTCGTGGTACTTAAGCGTGTTGAGGCCCATGTGAGTGTTCATAACGCACCAGTTACAATTTTCCTTCGTTTTGTCAGCGTCGGAACTGTTTTGACCAACATTCTGCTCAGTGTTAATGGTGGGTCAGGCACTTGTTTATTGTAATAATAGTGTTTTTTTCTGACAGTCAACGTATGTGAATGCCCCAATGGAGGTGCTTTACCGTCAATGTCGCCGGCATGTATTAACGCAATATGATAGAATTCACAAGTTCCATTGAGCATTTTTGAACCGGAGGTTGGTAAATGTATTATGTTTATTTACTGTGCATCCTGGACAAAACCATGCCATACAGAAGCTCCTGGCCTCCTTCCTGGAAAATTAGATGTATTCTTGAACGTCCCCATGGCGTAAATTACAATTTCTGCGCGGGATTCGCAGTCCTGGTGTATTTTCTGGACGATGTCGCAACCTCCTCCCAAGACGAAACACAAAAAAAGAATAACGCCTGGTTTCATAAACCTGAACGTCAACAAATATTAGAGTATATCTTTTATAGTGACGATGAATGCCACAAGATTCCTCTCGGCAGTATCCTGTACACCCGTGTCCGAGAGTGATTTTTTGCACCTACCCGGATTTGCGCACAACATTTGAACCAGACAGATAAGACCATTATCTGAATGTGACCTTTCTGCAGAAACCTTGCTGCTCCTACTTCACTCGATGAATGGCGCATCGAAATTTCGTCCCACAAATTACACCGACGCCATGCTACAGCACAATACCAGTGATGGATGCTGAATTACGACTACAATGACAAGCCGGATGCTTCTACGGCCGCCTTACACAGCGACCGGCACTTAACAAGTTGTTGACCACGTCAGTGTTAGGAAGCGGTCCTTGTGCCTCTCGGGCATACCAACTTGCACACCACGGAATACTTTATGGTCTCGATTCATCTTCACAACGCAGGAATAACGGCACAAAGTGGATGAAAAACAATGGTCAAGCGCTGAGCCCTAGAAAATGGTGTTTTTCCTACCCTTTGCCCCGATATTAGTGCGCTGTGAAGATGAATCTGTACCAACCAGCCCGGTTTCTTCGCGCTACTTTATGGTGTTCTTTCGCGGGGTGAAATGAACGCTCGCACGCGAAGCACTCCCCTGTAGCTCACTGGCTACGACGCTGTTCTCACTGGCTACGACACTGGCTACGACGAGCTCACTGGCTACGACACTGGCTACAACGCCGATGGGCAGTGGCCGTTTTTCCAATGAGAGTGGAAACCGAGAATGCCTTGTTCGAGATTTGGGGTGACGTTTACTTCAAAAATCTCCAGGCTGTCTAGATTTCTCCGGAACCCTCCTCTAGGGTACGCCTTACAGCCCAATGACTTAATTCTCAGAAACAAGTTATGTTCAAATTATGAAAAGCCACTGAAGAGCTGTTGAATAGATCCATGCACTAAGAAACTTGGCTTGCTTAACTTACTTCCTCACGATATACAATATATACTTCATATTTCCGCTGCGACAGGGCTGGCTCATGGTCGAGCGGTGTGGAGCACTAGGTGCATTATTTTGCAAGTCGCAAGATAGAATCGAGGAGAGCGCGATCGCATTTGAGCGTTTCTGGTGACGCGGAGGTGTTCATCCCCTGGGTACGCCTCGGCTAGTGATCGTTACGATTCCAAGCCGTACCGGTAGGCTTATCTGACGAATTTTACAGCCGACAACAAGGCAAAAGCGCGGTATACCGATTACTGATATATAGATGAATGTCCAGCCAACAATAATGTCGGATACCAAGCATTATGTTTCACAGAATCGAAGCCAAAACTGGTTTGAATTATATTCCTGGACATCGTCCAATCACAGTGCACCTCGTATGGACCGTCCCTGCGTTAGTTGGTGCGGCCGCCACCGACCCCGCATGGTAGTTTTTATTCTTTCGGGCTTATAAAATAAGTGTCGCCTTATTGACCGGATAAACGATGAGAAGTGTGCTTATTTGAGCCAGACTACGCAATGATGGCAAAAACAGAAACTTGACAAATTACACTTGAGTGTCCCTTTAAAGAGAAGGTAAATACAAAAATGCGGGATTAATATTTCGCCAATATTTTCTATATTTCACCCCCTTTCATATGCGGAGCAGGACTAACGCGTGCGGGCGTCCATTCCTTGCGGTTGAACACTGGTTCAGCTAATTGAACACTTCGATGGAAAATTAAAAATCCAACTATGCGTGGCACGAGCATTCCCCCATTTTTTCGGGGAACTTTTTTCCTGGTTTCAGAAGATAGGAAAAGGGCAGAACCACCGAAGCAGGTGAATCGAAGGAATTTCCCTGTGCGATTTGTGTGCTTATTTTCGCTACCATACGTTTGTATGGCAGCAAGCCGGTGTAACGCCAGGAGGTGGCTGGCAAGGGAAACAAGAAAGGACAACAACAACAAAAATGGACAATAATAAAGACAGATACACAAAAGGCGCAAACGTCACGTAGACTTCACGTTGCGAAATTCTCATCTGTCAAAGCAGCTCCATATATAGTCACTGTGCATTGGAAGGATATTAGGGTCCTCTGAATGCACGTGAACGTATATTGAAAATGGAAATCCCCGTTCATTGGAGATGCTTAATTTCAGTTCCATTCTGAGTCGATTGTATCCTGTTTGCACAGTAAATCGAGATCAGTTTCCTGTGTTTCTCTATAAAAAATTGCCTCTTTCGCTGCTGCAACAAACATGTAGCGTTTTTTTTTTATTTTTCCTTGGGGAAAGGGCAGACGCAGCCTCATGGAGCAAAAAGGTCTGTGCCGTATTTCGCATTGATTCTACCTCCTCCGCGTCTTCTTTTATAACGGCGCAAGGCCCTCGGCCCGTAATCCCTGTGTATGCTTAAGCGTTCGTGCGGTGCGGAGGTCGGAAACGAAAGCGCATAAATTTGTACGCCCTTATTAATCGCGCAAACAGCTCCCCAAACTGGGTATTTGCGTTTGCGTCGTACCGAAGACGGGCACGTGCGATCTCCGACATTTGCCATCTTCTACGCTGTCAATAAACTCAGGGCAAGGTCCAGACAACTGAAAAAACGTAAGCAAGAGCAACCAGTAAATCAAGCGACTGTGTTCACTTCGCAGTAAACCGCACCAAAAAAGGTAGCAACGTGTTTTCCTGCCTTGGATGACCTTTCACATCATATCATTCACTAAACTTAGACGCAATCCTTTTCAGATTTTCTGTCACAAGGTCATGCAATGGTTTCAGTCACTTACATTCTTTTAACATTTCCGAAACCATCGGACTTACTCTTAAAATCTGACCAGTGCTGATCTGTACCGGCGTTACCAAGAGCGCTGCCGCGGAATGCTGCTGATAATAAGACCCCCTTGGGATATATTACAAGCGCCAAAACTGTGACGTTTTTAAGGCGCGAGCCTTAAATGCCCCATTCATCGAGAAACCGTCGTTGGCCTGTCGAGAAAACGAGCCCCGCTGTACAGAGTAAATAAAAAGAAAAACGTGTGAATCAATGAGACCTAAACCAGGGTATCCGCTGTAGAAGATGAATGTGGCTATCCCTGAGCTACCTCGGCATGTCGCCAGCGGTAGAACATAAGTTATCGTTGCTGTTCTTCTTCCTAAAAACATGACGATACTTTAAACGCCAAGAATAAGTAGAGAAATCGGGTTTTTAGTGACGTCTGCCGGAAATCAGTGTGTTGTTTTCCTAATCCCGGAACTATTACTTAGCAATTCTTTTAAAGGCACAAAGCTTTACCATATGTGACAGAAAACTGAATGAATACACGTAAAAGCACAAGGAGGAGCTCATGGAATTTCCAAATGGCAGCAGGACTTTTGGACAACTCATCCGCGTCAGGCTACTACTGGAAGAATGCTCAATTGGGAATATCAACGGCGTATGTACGCACGTAGTCTGATACGAGAGGGCCTAGAAATTTTCTGCACTGTGTGTAGGGAAGTTTTCCACTTGTCATAAAGAATTCACAAGCTTTTCGTCTATCACCGAAGTAAACATACTTTGTTGATGATTTAAAGATTCATGCTGGGTACGTTTGCGGCCTTTATGAGTTGGTTGCTCAGGTTTAGTGTCTGGGCCATTTTATTATGCCAGATGAATTTAGTTTGACCCTGCAAACCTATTTTGTGAGCATAAATGTTTGAATTAATTCATATGTTTTGAGGGGAAATCTGCAATTATCTATGTTTAAAATATTATTGCGAATGTGAAATACTGGGAGATTTTACCACGGAAGGAAGGCCCGCATTTATCAGCGACAGTTTTTCTTCGGGAATTTGCGCCTAGAAAATTCATGTGCCTCTCTCTCGCTGTCTGCACTTTTTTCCCTCGAAACAAACTGACAAAAAATTCAAACACCCACCATGTCTGGGGCGGTGGAAGGGGAAAGGGAATAAGAAGGCATGTCGGCATGTGATAGGTTGCATGGAGGCGCCGGGAAATTCTCGCTCTCTGTGAGCACTTACTACCGCACTTACTCTGAGATCTTGCGCATGCCATTGTGGCCTTCCAATTAAGGCAATGCCCTCAAAAAAAGGAAACAAGTAGTGGCGTGGTTGCTGACCTCTCCCCTAAAGCCCCATTTTTGTCTATAGGCCTTAGGTTGAGACCCATACAAATGGTTATAACATGTAGATATGCTTTGGGATGATTTGAGTAATTCGTGTATATAACTGAGCTGAAACTCCCAAGATCAGTGACGTTTTGAGAAGCATATGTGGTTCTCACCAACAAGTGTTCTACAAGTACAGCCGAATTTCCATCCAGCAGTAATCGACATGCCATGACACGTTCTTTGTCTGTCTGACTCTCTTCCAAGACTGATTGCTCAGCGAGGGCATCAGACAGTGCCAATTGCCAAATATGCGGTCCCTGCCACGGGTTACCGCTCACCCATAGGGTCCGATAACTGGGCCCCAACTGTCGGAGACAGGAAGTACCCTATTTAGTGGCGGACGAGTAGCCCCAGCTAGTAGCCTTGCACATGCTCGTCCCCCTACCGCACATTTCGACGCACGTCCTGGTCATGCCTACCTGCCTCTCGCCTATGTGACCTGCCCCTATCAATCTCGGCCGATGCGTACTAACGTCCTCGATCAACTGTCCCGCACCAGGTACTCACGAATCACCAGTGAAGCTTTCCACTATACACGGGTACTTGCAACACCTGCTTTTCACGGTCTCCGGACACCGGAAGTTTGTATGCGAACGTTAACTGAAATCCACGTTCGCAAGGCTCCCACGGGGGGCTATTCTGAAAGCCCTTTACTTGTGCCCTCCTCTGTACCTACTCTTTCGCTCAATGGAACAAGAGTCTTCTGGGATTGCCGCTGGGCTCGGCAGAGGAGATCGGTCCGGGCCTACTAGCCGTTACTAAGCCAGGAGAGTTTCCCCAGTCGGTGTACTCACCCCCCCTTTCCTCGTTTTGCCCGTGCGGGACACCAAGTAGCTCGTGAAACTGCGCCCCAGCGGCATTTTTGGGTGACGAGGTCGCCGTAACCAAAGCTAGAGAAGATCAGTCTATAGGCCCCTCGCAGCAAGGTTACAGGGGGGCGCGACCCCCCCACCCCCGGCCTCATACGGACTGTACAACATCTAGCCCCCAGTGACGTTCGGTTACAGGGGTCTGTCAGCCGGAATTTCTATCCACCAGTATCGACGTGCGAGGACACGTTCTTTGTCAGCTTAAACACATTTGTTCGATGCTTTTCTCCACCGCCGTGACTCGTTAAAAGTGCACCAATCAAAGGCGATGCTGCAAAAAGGTCCTGCGCGAATATCAATGACTGAAAGTCCACATCGAAAACGTTGCTGCTCATTGAACCGCTGCCTGCCACAGGCGTCGTCTCGTCCATTCCCATGTCGTTGACTGACTTTTACGCAGTCTCCAAATGTTCTGTGGGGCTTTGTGGGAACTATGCGCTTCATTATTTTATATCTGAGTTGTCCGTATCCAGGAATGCATTCCTTTTTTCGTTTTTGGAAGATCAACAGGCACCCGCTTTGTTGTTTTCAATGAAAATAAGACTGATTTGAGCGGCAGTATTATCGTATCGCTCTATTTTGTTGTTTCCAAATAAAGTAGTGAATGCACATAAAAATCATTGACGTTAAAATAAATAGTTCTTCCCCCCTCATGACTTCCGTCGTCGCAGGAAGGGCAATACAAATTTTGTCAAGGTTCCGAACAAATGTTTAAAAAGATTTTTTTCCCATTTGGTCTAAACAAGTTCAGCTTCAAATCATCAAGCTTTCTCATGAGGGTGTTAAAGCTCTTTTAAAAGAGAAATAATAATAAAACTTTGAACTTGACGAGTATGGATTTCTGGGCCGCAGGTTGGTTTATTACAAAAAAAGCGGAAAATATAAGGGAAAACCTACGAGGGATAGATAACCTTATCATTCCCTATTTACGTTCAAGGATATTTCAAGTGTGCTTCCTGGTATCCTCGAGCCAACCCGGTTAGTTTTTCTGAACAAAAAGAGGTATCTGGCGGCACCACTCTAGCTTACAAAACCGCGCAATTCGAAAAAAACTTATTTTTGTTAAATCAAATTCGCTAAATTCACTGAACTTGACTAAAAATACTAAAACAGAGAAATACGCTAATGAGCATTTTATAATCCTCTGGAAAATCCGCTAGCCGCTAGGCCAAACTTTTCCCGCTAAATAAACTCAAAATACACAAAATTTATCGGGAAAACGCGAAAAATGGCAAACCCTGCCGGGAACCTCTCGTGTCGCATTAGCCTTAATTTAAACCAACATTCTGCTCCCAACCGACTGATAGTGCAGCTCAATACGAGTCACTGGGGAAAAGTCCGCCTAATTCTATTTGTTTTAATAATGCGGTTTCAAGAAACTCTGTTGAGGAAATTCATGACACCAACATTTAGGACCAGACTGGCAGGCACTCCAAGGCGCAGGAAGGTGTTTCATAAGGAAAACGAATCTCTACCGAGCATTTCTTGATTCCAACTGCAAACATCGTCACCTTGGTATAGAAGGCATGTATACTCTGCCGTGGGGTAGGCCGCATCGTGACTGAGTCGTCTATTATCTGTGTGGACGCACACTGCATGTCTTACAGGTTATCAGGAATAAAAACGCGATTGAAGAAATTAAGTAACGGGCTTGTCTCTAAAGTTGTTATACTTTTCACGTTTCTTTTCTCTCAGCTCGCCCATGGGGAACCGTTGCACTGCCACTAAATTTTGCGTTCTCTAAAAGCGTCTTCTAAAAGGTTTCCAGAAACACTTGGTAATGATCATTTCACTACCAATAGACGGCTTCAGAAATGGTTGTGGAAAAATGATTGCGATCAGCCTGTATAACTTCACAGTCCTTCATAAAGCGAATGATTGTGATATTTACCCTCCGGGCAAAAAAATAACGCCTCACTCTAGTCTTTAGTATTCGAATTTGTTATTTCCAATGGGTAGCGAATTAGTTATATCACTCCTTGTTCTCTTCCGTGCGTTATCGAGGGACGAACACCTCTTTGTTAGTGAGAAGCAGGCAAAGGTCATGCTCACGATATGGGAGCCGTGACACACGTTCGTTGTACGAACGGAAACTTTTAGATGCGAAGCATCTCATGCTCGGGGCTGTTTCCCTCCCTCCCTCGTTGTCGTTGTCCGCCGTCCGCACTCCACTGCGCATGCGCATCTCTTCCGCCCTGTCAGTGTTTGGGCTGACGTCAGAGCAGTCCACTATAAAAAGAAATAGTTAGGCGGCGCACGGTTTCCATCCCACGACTCCCTGGCCGCAATGGGAGGTACGTGGCGCTCTTCCCACTGCGCTACAAACCGCGACGGGAGTATGTGCTACGAACGCGCCTTATGTCCTTCACTCCTTCAAACTACGTTAAGAAGCTACTGATACAACGAAGGCACGCGAAGCTGAACGTCAACGGAAACGAGGAACTGAAAACTAATGGGAACTTCAGTAAACCCCATGGCTGCTTCGCATACTACTCAGGGTTCCCCTACGGGAAGATGGTGTAATTTTTGTTGCTTTTATTTCAGCATGCATCGCACTCCATGATGAAAAGGTATTGTGTACTAAAGCTTACCACAAAATCCAGTTGTGTAATTTTTTCAAACACCCTTTCTAAAAAACCACGAATCCCCTTCGGGCATCATTTGTGAACAGTCTTTTCCCGCCGCTATACAAGTACCATTAAAATATATTTCTTAAAAAAAATCAAGGAAGCTCCCACTAACGCGTAAGTCTAGAACGTAGCGAAGCTGTACGCAACCTTCAGTTTTTTATTTGCGTCCGCAATTGCAGCTGATTTGCCTCTTCTTTGCTACCGCAACGACCTTTACTACATCATTGTTTTTATACGTGTGAGCTTTAACTTTTTTGGAAGTGATAATCATTGGACATCACCTTGAAGGGGCGTGCGTTATGACGCGTCTTTTTCGTTCCGACGAAGTGTTGCCACGATTACGGCCAACCCTGGAGGTTTCTGTTTTTTTTGCCAATTTTGGCCAATCTCCGTAAGTGGGTAGTGCTTTGTTCGACAAATGCGCACCGGCGGCGCTGGGTAGGTCGCTGCGAGGCGCGCACACACGAGCGCTTGGCATTTTTTTAATGCCGGGCGGTCGCCGCAATCTTGGCCAATCTCCCTAAGTTGGCATGCTTGACTTGACAAACGTTCGCAGCGGACGCTGGGCGGTCAGCGCGATGCACTCACGCATGAGCGATAGGCATTTTCTTGGTTTTGTTAACTGCCAGGCGGTCACCGCGAGGCCCGCGCTCACGTCACGCGCTCGGCAATTTCTTGGTATTTTTAACTGGGGACACGAGAAATTTTCGACTTGTTAAACAGCTTCGCCGTTAAAAAATGCGTCCTCTCACTTTGTACCACCTCCACGCGCCGCCCTTTCCCGCCGTTGTCGATTTGAACTGTGCTTCACTCAGTAGCTCTCTGCCCGCAAGCTCCGCTCCAAGAGAAGCTCTTTCGCACCCACTTCAATGCGAACGTTACGCGTCAGTAGATGCGAATTTAGCTACGTCATCTGTATACCCAGCCAATCTCTCGCCCTTTACTTGAAACGTCTCTACAGCCAGTTTTTATACAGCCGCATACGCGAGAAGTTTTCGTTAGTGCGCATAGGTTTGCACTAGAGGAGTTTTCTGCGTACATGGCACCTCCGGATTTTTCGTTCACGTAGCCATTTGATGCTTCGCTTTAAAATGAAAAGTTATATTCTAAATACGCATTGAACTGCATTCTTAGCATTGCACATGGCGTCGTTTTTATTTGTGATAAATTTTGAGGCCTATGAAGAGTCTAGAAAGGCTAGAAAAATTAAAGCACACCAACAGTGCTATAAGGGTATAATTTCGTAATAAAATTGGTTGCGGAAAATTGATGTTTACGCTGATGAAAAAAATGGGAGATTCTCCACTCCGTGGATGATGGCGAGGGTTCGGAGTACGGGGACTCGAAATGACATCCAAGTTGCGCCCCGAGTGACATCCTATTTACGCCCCTACCGTCATTCGATTTGAGCCGTGAGTTGCGCCTTCATTATTCCTTAATGAAACTGCAACACACGGCTCAAATAGAATTTCGCTTGATTTTCTATTGATGGTGGTGTGCGCACGGATGGACGCGGACGGACATTGGGAGGTCGTAAGGTACTCCGCACAGTTACAGGTGAGGCAGTAAGCCGTTTGAATCTCGGACTTACTCACGGTCGTAGCCCAATGGGTAAGACGATTAAAACTAACTCTGTCTGGTTTACCAGACACAGGCGCGAATCCTGCCGGTGCCTGGGTGATTTTTTGCGATTGTGACTGCTATTTGCACGGACGCGGACGGACATTGTGCGGTCCTATGGTACTCCGCAACTAAAAAAAGCGATTTAGGAAATACGCAACCTATCTCATGAGCTTATAAAAACACACGTCCGAAAAAACAAAAACGGCGTTCGCACAAGCAAGCGTTCGGCATACCTTACGCATTTTTCTGTTGTGGATGGGCAGTACTCCTGCAACCTGGAAGCTCATCAGCAACGATAGATAAACTAAAACTAACTGGGTTGAGCTCTGAGCTACCTTGAATATTCTAAGAAAATTAATCACTGTGAGGGCGGCCGAAAGTACGGAACGAGTGTCGACTTGACTACCTGAATACAGCCTACGGCTGAAAAATGTGTCGTAGTCTATGCAAATAAAAGGAAGCGCAAGTGGAAGAAGGCTGGGCCGGAGTATTGTACATAGTAATTTATTAAAGGGATGATAAAAAGAAAACAAAACGCTGGTACATTTTTCGCTGTGATTTTAGAATTTGTCAAAAAAGGGAGCCTGGGCGATAGCTCAACTCAACAAAGATCAATATAGAACAAAATAAGAGGACTGCCGATAATAATACTCTCTTGCTGTTCTCCGGGAATATTTTGTGAAAACGGGGAGAAGACAAACTTTGAAACAAAAGATTTTTCCTGTGTAGCGACGACGAGATCAGGTTCAACAATTCATCTCAATCTCTTTATTGATTTGAAATCTTTAGTTTTTTATTTGTTATTATTTTTCACGGAGTTTCATAGAGTGACGTGTTCACTAAAGAGAATGAAAACAGTAACTGCTTGGTAAATTTCACTAACTTCTCAACGTCGTTCAGGAGCTGTCTCGTTGGTGTCGTATTTGTCCTTCCTTTTTTCGAATCATTGCTTATGCCAAGTTTTGTTGTAGTTTCCTGAAAAACCACTTCATAG
The DNA here is from genome assembly GCA_013339765.2 of Haemaphysalis longicornis. Taxonomy (NCBI): domain Eukaryota; kingdom Metazoa; phylum Arthropoda; class Arachnida; order Ixodida; family Ixodidae; genus Haemaphysalis; species Haemaphysalis longicornis. Next base: position 139,209,901 of record CM023451.1, on the reverse strand, counting down.
GAAGACGTACTGGCAGTGTCTCGCAATCCATCATATTTGAGGGCTCTTCCTGATAAGCGGGTTCTGAGAAAGTTGAACTTCAAGGTTGATTACGAATGAAAAAAAAAATGTCGCAGGAAAAAGTCAGATTAATCCCGAGAAAGGAGTGATTCTGTGAAGAAAATATGAACGCTCTTCTCGCAGCTTTCTTTCAAACAACGAAAGGAACAAGAGAAAATGAATAATGCTGAAGTAAACAATAGCCCCGGAGAACTCAGGCGAGGACGCCAGTAGGGCCTGTCCACGTTTGTCACCTCAAGGAGAGACATCTGATGGACTTGCGGTGGGGGGCTTTGATAAAGTACACAGCTAAAATATTATTTAGTAATGACGGCTATTTTACTCCGAAGTTCTACGTACTGCAGGTATTTTTCCTGTCTTTTTAATGATAATGTCATCGACACAAACGGTCATTTGGAACACTCGAGCCTACGCCCTGTTCGCAATAATGAGCTGTCACGTACTTAAACTTTATACCGGTTTTCTTACGGGTTATATGGTTAAAATATTGCCTTTTTTAGCTATACCACCGGTGGGAACATTACTGAACCTGTATGGCTCAAAAGTTTGGTTGTTCCGGAGTCCTTTTTGTAGCTGAATCTCTTTCCGTCTAAATCGTTCGACGCTAAGATAACTCAAACCCTTTTCCGGACTGACGTCTAGCATCTTTTGGTTTATTAACATGACTATCACTATGTTATGAGAGTACTTTCCTATCTTTCTGCGTTGGGAAAAGCAAATACAAAATCACCGCGTATTGCATGCCCTCATTTCTTTTATAACAGCTTCGAAACAGCTAGTAATTTGCATAGATTGCGCTGTACTGGCACAATATTATTGCAAACCGTTTCCTTCAGATCCTAAACTGGCAATTCAGAATCTGAAGTAACTTTATAAACATAAACAATACTTTCTAAAGTTTATAAACAGAAGGGACTCGGAAAGATAAAAGTTATACGACGAATGAATTAAATTAAAAGAAAAGAAAGTAGATGGTCATAAAAGGCGGACGTAGTCCAACGACAAACAATGACGGACACCACTGTGTACGCAGTGTAGGATAATGGGTAACCCATAGGGATTAATGATCAAGCTTGGTACGATGTAACGCTGGAGAGGCCTGAATAAGCTCTTGGTGATGGATTCGGCGTTACGGAATTTGCAAAAAGGGCAGCAAATTGCGTGACAGCACCCCAGAAGTAAACCAATGGCGGGTGCGGTAGGAGTAAAAATGCAGAGTGTTCGTTCTCGATGTCTGCAAAATATTGACCGCCGGAAACTTTTATCTTATAAGTGTTTCAGGCTCGTTTATGTTCCGATTTCACATTCTGTATCCGCTTTCGCACATTCATAATCGCTCGAGGGTGTTTGTATTCCGTTACCGATTCCTTTCCTCTAAGCAATAACGTTCACCTTGCCATCAAATACGAAATATTTTAGTCTGTCTGTCTGGCCGTCTGGCCTCCCATCACAAGTGTATACAAACACGTTTTCTGACTTCCGGCAGTGTTGAAACCGTTGACACATGTCAGTATTATTTATCGCGTTGCGAGCCTTCAGCCAACTTGAGACGAAATGCGTACACTGGTACTCTTGTCTTAATTAAAAAGATAAGTTAGTTCAGCTTCTACGAAAGCAAGTTGAAATCAGCGTATCCAAGAAAAAATTCATGAAAAATATGCGATTCAAATGCGGAAAACAAAAAGGAGGCTACGAAAAGGGAGAGAAGTGTTGCTTCTGTGGTCCAGGTGACCCCTGCCCCATAAAAAATGAAAAAAAAATTAGTGCTTCTCCGCCCTTCTTCATGATCCTTGGGTCCACCGACGAGTCCTCCTCCACCGACAAGTCACACTTTGACGCGCTGCTTTTTAAACCAGTGAGCAGGTGAAGCAATCTCTTTCAAACCATTTCTGCTTCCCCCCTCACTGATTGCGAAAGGAACAACGCAAAGCAGAGCTTTCTTTTTGAATCTGCACTTTTTTGTGTTTCCTAGTGACCACGCTCGACTCTAGCGCACCCTCCCGAAAGGTGTTTGGATGCGAAGAGCCAAGTAGGAGGTTGGAAATATAAAAGTGAGACTCTTACGAAAGCATGTAAAGCAGGAAACCTCCTTTCGGGATTCACGCTTCGTTTATTAGGAGGTCGTAGAAAAGTTTTAAAAGTGAAAAATACGTTATATTGAAACAACGTGTCTTGTGAGTTATTGATTAAAATAGCAAAGGAAGCCCTGCCTTCTTCTTCGCTTCTTTTATTTTAGGCAGTTTCATGCTTTCGTCCACATCCCCGCGCAACACCGTGCAACAGGGGACCGAAGGACACAGCCTTGCGTGTGGTAAAGTTCGTGCGCCCTTTCAGCGGGTCCGCAGGTTTCCAAGAATTAATGACGCATGACGGCGGGCCATTAGGGCACCGAGTTCCCATTATGCCGAGACGACGGCTACGTTCTCTCTCTCTCTCTCTCTCTCTCTCTCTCTCTCTCTCTCTCTCTCTCTCTCTCTCTCTCTCTCTCTCTCTCTCTCTCTCTCTCTCTCTCTCTCCAGCGCATACATACGAGCATGCGACATTCATACAGACACACACGTACACCCACACGCCTGGGTTACAAACTCACGCACACGCGATGCCATTGTATGTGGTGCCGACCTTCTCCATCACTCCTTACCTATGCTTGCAACGACCCTCTTCTCGGTGAGCTGCTTTGTTCGCTATACCCGGGAAGCCGGAGAAGACCACGTGGTGCAAGGTGCTGGCGCCTGCGACGCAACCTCTCCGGCCTTCACAGGAGTGAGCTCGCTGTTTTCGCAGCGTGGATCACCATAAAAGGACGCTAGGCGCGAAACAGCGGATATGACGCAGCCACTCTGAGCTGCAACCCCGCCCGAAAGAAAGAAAGCTAAAAGATTAAAAAAAAAAGAGAAGCGGAGGGTTTCTGGCTCACGCTTCAAAAAAAAAAAAAAACATCTTTGTGTCATGCCCGAGGGTTGTTTGTGCTCCAAATAAATCAGGGCACTAATGGCCGAGTGGAGAGAGTAGCTTTTCTAATTGCTTGCACAGGGCCTTGTTTTGCTATTTCGGTGTTCCGTTAATGGTGTAGCATTTAGTGCGACGGCTTGCTGCAGGTTCGCGTGCATCGTATGCTTTGACATCTCCTGGTCTCACGTGATCGCTCATCTTTCGGAGAAGAATAAAATTAAACACATCCCTCCTAGGTATGCGCAAGAGAAGCGAAGCGTATAATTCACCAATCACGTAAAGACACCTCCCGTGAGTAATCATTAGTCTTGCTCAAGAAAACAAGGCTGCATAGTACGGATTGCATGGGTTTATTTTCCAGAGCTTCAAATTAGGTTGAGGAGAACTCGGGCCTGGGAATGAGTACCCATGGAGAGGAAGAATGCCGTTGTCACCAGCAGCAGCGATGTGGGCCACCTAATGCGACCCACCTCGGCAACGGGGTTCAAACCGGAAGGGCATTCGCAACGCGCGGTTCGCTGATAAAACTTGTTTATTAAGTTATCAAAGCCCATAATTTGATCTCTTGCAAGAATTGTCTCGTTTAGTGCGGGTAGCGCTACTAGCCTGCCTCGGCTTGCTTCACTGATGTTGAACATCGTTTATTTGGTGGTCTCCAGTATTTTCGAGTATTGTGCGTCAAAATCGCACGTCTGAGTCTTAACCATTACAATAGCGAAATTACGATTAAGCAAGATCTGCACGTAGCAGAAGTGATACCACAAAAACAGAAGACAACGCACGTGAGTCGAGCACAGGGTAACTTGACTTATAACGGGAGCTGTAATAAAATAGTGCTGCGCAATATTCTGCAAAACAATTTTGTTATTTATGGACACGAAAATCGCTGCTTACTGGAAAATGTTAGTGGGACGAACTAAATGTTTCCATCGATTTCTGATTTACTTATTTATGCTACCATTTATTTCCGAATCCGATGACCCCCACCCGCGAAGCCCTCTGAGAACCGTCGCCTGCCTCTTGCACAAGCTAGTGAAAACGAATATTCAAATTATGGAGTTTAGTGAGCCGAGGCTACACCTGCGGTAAAAGACGTGTGTAGGGGGAGGGCTACAGATTGGGTTTATGCGCGGGGGGGGGGGGGGGGGGGGGGGGGGGGGAGGGGGCTTTTAACAGGCGCCGAAATCTGGAGACACGGGCTGTTTCGCTTTTCACGTAGTACGTACATTTGGAAAACGGCTGCCGCAGCCAGGATCAAACCGTGTCCTGGGCTCTGCCGCACAACGCCTTGGCCAATGAGCTACCGCGGTGTGTAAAGGGTGACAACAGGGTGCGGTACATTAACGCGATTGCGTTATTAGGCTCATTTCTCGATTTTGACGTCCTCGCTAGCCGTCCGCTATCAGCCGTGCTCATCAAGCGTCCACGGAAATACGTCACCACTGCCAACCGCAAACTACGACTGAGGCAGCCAGATGCAAAGGTTAACTGTAGGGTGGCAAGTAAGGCAATGACCCTACGGCGTATGGTATGACCGAAATGGTGCGTGCTTATTCATTAAACGTCGCGTCTGCGCAGTGAGTTCGTTCCCCCGCCGTTGGTGCATGCGCCGATGAGCCACTGTTGACGCGATACCGTTACTGGGCTAATTCAGCGACTTTACGTAAAGGCTGTCTGCTATCAGCCGTGCCCATGAAGTGACCACGGAAGACAGTGTTTCCGACAACCGGGAAGTACGTCTGCGCATTTAATATAGAGCTCTCGCATGAAGCTTAATTTGGCGTGGTTGCTTAAAACCGAATGTGGAAAGGAGAAGGCGGGCAGGTAGGCTTGCCGACAATGCTACTGCTGCGCAGATGACAGAAAGGTTACGCGGTTTCGTCAATTGCCGCTTCTGCGCAGTGAAGTGTCTTCTCCCACCCAAAGCCATTGTTGCCAGTTTCGTTAGGTTAAACTCCACCGCTCGGAGAGCATGAATGGCGATTACAAGCAGCTCCGTTGGAAGCTCTCCCTCGACGACGAGGGAGAGCTTCGCTATAGCGTCTTACATCTCAAGACCTAAATGTAGATGTCTCCTGCAACTGTTTTTTTCTACCACCGGGAAGACAAGTGAATACGATGCAGCAAATATATTTAGGCAGTAGCATTTTCATCCCCCAGCCGTACCTTGCTTCCTTGTAACTTTATAGTTTGAAAGTTGTAACCGCAATTAGACTGCGGTAAGCGCTGCGGAAGCGGTGCACCACGGACAGGAAAGCAACCGGACCTGATTCGCCAGTTTCCCGGGCCAGTGACATGGTGGTGGCGGTCAAACTTAAATTTGGGCTAGGTAATTGTGTGCATGGTATATTTGAGCAGTTCAGAAAAGACTACCATGGCAAAAGCTTCAAGGTATAAATGAAGCCTATGATACCGTATACAGAAACAGGTAGAAAGGGCGGCTGGTCGGCAGGGTGACAAGTAATCTTTAGGATCTTTGTAACATCCGGGGCCTAGTATATACAAACAAAGTTTAAGACAAAAAAAAAACCGAAACAACATGGACGGATGATAGAAAGATGTAGTAAGCCAAGATACAGTATCAATAGGAAGTAGATAAGGGGAATTCATTTTGGTAGTAGTGTTAGACAAGTCCAGGGGCGCGTTTGCATATATAGTATGCAAATAGGAAGAAACCTGTTTTCTAAGCCTGTGAACTCAACCGATTTCACAAAAACAGGCTCCCCCAACGAATCTCTCTAAAATTTGCTCTCCCGGCAAAGCCCAGGCGCTGTTGTTTTCCCTTACGTCTCAATCTAGTAGAAGTGTTACAATATGTCTTGAATTTTATCACCAGTGTCGTGTTCGGTTAATACAGCCGCTCGGGGCAGCAACCGCCTAGGAAAGGACTTGTTAGATGAATTATCGCATATTCATCACGCGCATCATTTCGCCACCGTATTTATCGCGGACTGGCCGAAAGCATTCGTGTGTACCCTAGGATGGAGCGGAATCATTACGCCCTATGTAATGCCCCGCAACGGAGGCTCATTACGATAATGCATGATACTATTACTTGAATACGTGAAGCGCCTAAGTGCTCCTTTCGCCCCATCTGCTCTCACTGCTTGGTCGTTAGACACAGCTGCCATGCGGGCCCCACCAGGTCGTTCCAAATGATCCTACGCTTAATTGGCGAGTACGGCACCCGTTGTTTAACTGATGGCCTCTACGGAGAATTAACCGACCGGTTTTATGCAGAGGAATCTGTTGGCTATTCCTGGCGCATTGAAAGCAATTCGTTTTAGCGGTGCGCAGTTTTAAATTGTCTGTGTCGCTAAATTAATACATCGAGATGTGTATGACCCTTCAGGAGAATTCGGGCTTTGAATGAAAGAGGCTCTTGTGGCGGAGAAAAAAATGGTTACATGGGCAAGTTGCAAGAACTACAGTGAGGCGATGAACTAGAGAACAGCGAAGACAACCACTCAGATGAGCTTTTTCTAACTAATGTATTGATATATATTGCAAACTCAAATTACAAGCACCAGGAGGAAGAGAAAGAGAGATGGAGAGGGAGGGAGGGAGAGGATGGTTTTTAATGCTACAGGTGAGTTTAGCCTGGCAAGGGCGCCTAGCTTGCTACACCAGATGTATGAGAAGAAAAAGTGATGAAGAGAAGAAGAACCTAAAGACTGGCTTTGTTCATGGTGTCAAACCAGTTAACAAATGGGGGCATCCACAAGGTTAACACGATTTCTTCAGCCACTTATGACTGAAAGTGGGCAAAGAGATATTGCCGGAATTTATAATAGGTCTTCCGTATTTAATAAATGTACGATAAATCAATGACGAAATTATGTCTTAGTACACTAGCCACGGGGTATTACCTAGTCAGGAGAGATTACTTGACGAGTGGCAGCCCAAGACGAAGTAAACTATAGTTCTCGGGGTGTGAAGGATTGGGTTGATGCTCGTATATTATATCGTTCCTTTCGCCTCGGAATGGGGGAGCATACATCACATTCGCATGTTGATTCTGCAACATTATAACATTATTCAGAAAAAAAGTGATACTTTCAAAACTTTAGACCACTGACTCTGCCTAAGTCCTACCCGGTGAGCATACAATGATTTTCTCAGAGAGATATGCATCACTTCAGCCTGAAGAAAAGGGGTTCCTCCGGGTAGTATTTCGGGGCTTTTGCTTTTGACGCATGTGTGAATAAAATATCGAATATTTTTTTACCTCTAAATATTCCGTGTGTGCTCTGGACGCTAGCATATATGTTTCTGCGACAAAGTGCATAAATATAGAATTTAAACAAGCTTGCTAGTATGCCTCAAGAAGTGACCGCTGAGGAACTAATTACAAATCGAATATAACTAAAGTGTGCTCACTTTCACACGAGCAAGAAAACAAGCAAGCAAGGTCCCCCCTTTTCATAGGCTTGCCAAAGCTATTTAGTACACTTATCGCGTAAATGAAACAAAAAATGCTGTAAGGAAGACTCTGATTGCAATTGTTTCCTCCGTATGCTAAGGTCAGCGACGCAAAAAAGTTCTCGGCACTGATGCTGTAACGATACTTTGCGAATTCCGATCCAGTCATTTCCTGGAACGTGCGACTTCGCCGTCAGAGGGCTTCGAAACGAGTCCCTCACTTAGTTCCGCAACTTAAACGAGGCTAAGCCAGGACGACGGCCGACCGCAATGCTGCAAAACCCACGTCGCATTCCGAAGGCCCATTCTCTTCCGATGCTCGCGCATCACCAGGACGCATTACACTGATCGGAAGAATACACAAAGCATTGCTTCAAGCGAGGTTCTCCTGTGCGAGGACTGGACTGCGTCGGCGAGAAGAATGCGTTTTTCGAAGCGAGCCGTCTGGCCCACACTTGGAGCAGCGACGCGCGGGATTTCATGCGACTTTGGGAAGAAAGTGGAACACGTGCGTTCTGATCGCCTCGGCACCTACTGGAAGGAAAGGAAGACAGCACGTCGATGTGGCGGTAATAAAAACAGCGACGGGACTCCGTGGAGTCTGGTTTGGGAAATGGGCTGGAAGGAGATTGAATCCGTTGGAAGAAATTATTAGCGTGCGTCTTCACGTTTCGAAACCGACAGACACCGGATGTTTCCAGAGACCGGCGTAAACGGGATCGAAGCGCCCCTAAAGAGTAATTTGATGACGGAAGCTGTCGACGAAGGGTGTCCGTGGCTTTGAGGCGCTTCTTCTAAGCTGGGAAGGGGCTTGCGCGTGCATTTCTGGATTATTAGGTAGTTGTAATGGTAGAGTTTGAGGAAGAGTGCGCGAAAAAAGAAATTCATTCCACACAACGTCCTCAATGCATGACTGATTCCTTGTTTGCTTACTAGTAGAAACTCGGGTTCATCAATTTCAGAAAAAATAAACATTTTTGTTGTATTCTTGGAAAGATTCGTTCGTTTCTGCCGTTTAAGTAATTTCTTCTTCAGGCTGCATCGACACCTACAAAATGTCCGGCGTTCTTTTCGGCGTTAAACTGGCATTTTCTGTGTAAAAGCTTTTCGTAGCGGAGGCATGTTTTGGACAACCATCTTTTCTTCTAGTTTTCGGTCGGGAAGCTGACGGAGTAACCCCCGTGAATACAACAGTACCCAGACACAGATCCGCTTGTGGAACGACGCGCCTCAGCGACTAGCGTATTAGCAAGAAGAGATTTTTACTTCAATCCACACTACAGCTTGAACACGTGCATGTGTGTGTGTGGTCGGTCCCTAAGATTAGTATAGCAGCGGAGTAATGATCATGATTGGTACGCACGCAAGCAAAGTGCTGCCGTTCGTGTGCAACAGTAGAATCTGCAGCTCTTGGGCACGAACTTCTCTTAGCGGTACCCAACCATTCTTCGAATTTTGAGCGTGCGTGGCATGCAGGGACCGATACAGCGGTGATCTGGAAAATAAAACGCTTTTGCCAATTCCCATGTTACAGGAATGGACCCACGCCCCACATTAACCGAAGCAAAAATCAAACTCACTCACCACGATTACACGCCGATAACAAGTTTCAGCTACGGAGATTTCTGTAGAAGTTTCCCGACCATTCTAACCTATCTCGTTTCGAGTGAGAGAAAAAAAGGTATTCGTCCCAATGCTTGCGTACTCACGCATGATTGTGTGGGATTGGCCGAAATGGTAATCACAACAATCCCTCGTTAGAGAGAACAGCAAATGTAAGTGTTACAGGTAAGTCCTCGTTTTGACAGATTTAATGGCAGAGATACAACGTTTTAAAGCGTTGAAACCCCATGAAAAGATTTCTCAAAGATTATTACGGCTTTTAAAACGTCTCAACAGTAAAAACGTCAACTTCATATTTCAGGAGGTCCCCGTTATGTGGGCGTCTAGAATGACAAGGCCACTGTTTGGATGGCGCATAAAGCGGTGAACCCATGATAACCTAGTGCCTAGCTTCCTATTTATAGATCGGACTCGCTTAACGTCTACTGAGCCTTGAGGCTATTAAATAAACGAAAAAACAACAACAAGAGGTTTGGCTACAGCTACAACTGGGCTATTGAAGGCGAACCTTGTGCGATTGCCTCTGCGCTTGTCGTGTGTGGTTGTACAAGCTGTGCAACACAGGTCATTGGCTGCCTAGAGCACGCGCACAGCGGACGATTGTGTTTTGATCGATGCGAAAGCTAGCAGCCCACCATACGCTGGTGGTCCACATCGCTTGTCGAAAGAGACACCGGGTGCAGCGGCGTGGGGCATGGTGCCTTGCTGTTGGCTTTCTTGGGGCACTGAACTCGAGGGACACATGATGAACTAGACAATTTTTTCACGCTACAGGCGCCCCTCAGGTAGAGCCATGACATATTTTGTAAAACTAGAGCCCCCAGATTCAATAGCCACAACAACCACTACTACTACAACAAGAATAACAACGATTGGTTACCAGCCATAGCTTTATACTGCACACAGAGCGACGCATATTTCTTCGTCCACGTAAGGTTCCCTTCTTTTATCCATCCGTAACAGCAGAAGAAGCTAACCACCTAGCCCTGACATGGTTTGGCCTGTTCGTATGAAAAAAAAACGTACTAAGGTGTTCCCGCTGGAAAACTTGATCGTGCGTGCGCAGAGCAGCAAAATTTAAGAAACGAAAGAGAAAGGCCGTTGTGGCGGAGTGATGCGTTCAAATACTGGTACATATGTATGTATGTATGTATGTATGTATGTATGTATGTATGTATGTATGTATGTATGTATGTATGTATGTATGTATGTATGGTATGTATGTATGTATGTATGTATGTATGTATGTATGTATGTATGTATGTATGTATGTATGTATGTATGTATGTATGTATGTATGTATGTATGTATGTATGTAGGAATATATGCATGCATGTCGGAACAAACTTGTACAAGTTCGAAGCCGGCGTGGCCACATGCACAGGGAAGCGTGTATCGATGTAGGCACAATGTAGCAAACGGGTTTCCATACGGCTATTTTCGATGATCTGTTGTCGCAGACATACCGCATGCCCGCCGGGGTGGCCTAGTGGCTAAGGCGTTGCGCTGCTGAGCACGAGGTCACGGGTTCGATTCCCGGCCTCGGCGGCCGCTTTTGTAATAGAGGCGAAAAGCAAAAACGCCCGTGTGTACGAGATTTCGGCGCACATTAAAGATCCCCAGGTGGTCAGAATTAATCCGGAGCCCTCCCCTACGCCACGCCTCCTCGCCTGCGTTGCGTCGGCACGTCAAAACCTACAGTCAAAATACCGGATGTGCGACCACCAATATCCGCATACGACATCTAAGAGTGCTCTGAGAGCTTGGTGGAGTCTTTCTTTATTTTTTGCAGTAGTCTGAAAAACTGAGTTATCTGCCCCATCTCAACGATAATGCACTGTGTTCCTTCGTACTAGGATTTTAAAGCCCATTTGAATACTTTTCTTTTTTTTTCTTTTTTTTTAATATGGGCACGGTCCTTTAGAATATGAAGGGTTCCTTCTCGTGGTGAGCGAGGCCTGTCTTCTCAGATACCGACACAATACAAGTTGCTTCCGTCTCGCGTTGCCAGCACTTGCACAGTTTCCCTGACAGCCTATGGTAGAAGCCCTGTGCTTTGGGAGGCGTAACTCGATGCGTAGGCACGTTCGGAGAGCATGCAAATTCGGCTTTTGTTCGGAGGAAGGAATCATAAGTATCTGTGCCACTTAATGTAAAGCGACAGCATTTGCATATGTTTCCGCCAGCGTGAATCAGGGAAGAAAGAGAGCATCTCGCACTACCGGCGCTGCGTATTGATTTCACGTCTCTGGCGTTTTCGGTTGTCTCGCCCTTTTGCTGCCAGACTATGTTCGGTCGCAACTTCGCACGTCTCAGCGCCCTGCGAAAATTTTTCGTGGCCTAGGCGCGAAGTTGCCGTATTCGGTACATAAGAATGCCGCAGTTGTTTTTTTTATTTGCTTGTGTACAATTAAAAGCGGAAAGTTCATTCGTTCATTATTTTCTCCGTCATCTTGTAAAATCTTTCGAAACGCTGTCCGAGTTGTTTTCCATAGCAAAAGCTTTGAGCTCACCTTTTAAGCTTTTCATTTTTATCATGATCTTTCCTAGTGTTTAATTAGTTTATCGCATTACAAGACCTTTAGTGGAGTAGGCTGGACGGCAATATTTTTTCATCTCCTTTTTAATCTCCCCCCTTTTTTCATTACGCTTGCTTGCGTTTGATTAATTTATACAGGTTCAAAACATTAAGGAAGTACTTTCATGCAAATTTTTTTTCCTTAAAGCATCACATTCTCACCTTGCCGCATATTTCAATGCTATGTTATGTGGCTAGTTCATTTTTGTTCACAAATTTTTAAACGTTACGGCTGTTCATGTGCTACTCTCTTTTTCAGACAGACATCAGCCCATGATTCTGAACCATTCGAATCGTTCAATCCTATGTTATTGGTTTTTACTTGTGACATTGAGGTAGCAGGGATCCTGAAAATATTTCTCTAGCATGTGGCAGAGGCAGAGATAAATGCTCAGCTATAGGGTGAGGCAATGGAAGAAATGCGTGGGCAACCGTTAGCACTGAAAATTCCTGAAAGAACGGCCACTGAAAGAACAGCCATCGCTTACATGCTCGGTGCCTTTGAGACGTTATAATAGACGCATGTAGGATAACTGCCTGGATGCAAAGCCACCAGCGTACTGTAGGTTCTTTCCTCCCGGTGCTAGCATGTTGGTAATCTCCGGAAGCAATCGTGAAGTGTGCCCCAGATATTGCTACGTATAATCTGTAAACACGCCCACCATGTCGAGCCAGTGTGAGTCGCAAGGGGGAGACGTAGAACAGGAAGGAGGAATTTCTGGCAAGCTGTCGCCAGAAGCCACTCAAACTAGGAGTAAAACAGAAAGAAAATACAGGGAATCAGATAAAAAAGTAAGAAAACAAATACGGACAAGTGTTTCATTTGCCCGCCGGGCTCTACCCTGTTTATTTTTTCCTGGCGAAGAGACATCTCTGCAGAGGCAAAGTCACAGCCGTAAAACCTTGTTTACGCGTCTCGCTGCCTGCTTTGTGTTGTCCTGGCAATGCACTGAAGTTTATTTCTTCGTTGGGACAGAAAAAGGGAAGCAGAAACACGGGTTGGGAAGTTGGGAAAGGAAAGAAATTCTGACGGACCTTGCGCAAACAAGAGCCGTTTCCTTCCGCCCACCTGCCCTCCTCCTCCTTCATTCCTTCCTCGTCGGAGCAAGCGCTTCGGGTGTGTGTACTTTCTATTTACAAGCACGAGGAAAATGTGCTTAAACTTTTCTGAGTGTTGATTTTGCGAACGTTCTTTACGGACAGTTGTAAGATGATTGGGGCCGCAGTTCTCCACTGAAGCAAGCGGACAAAACACAGATTACCATATGATTGATAACTTGCATCGTGAGCTTTCTGGTTTATGAAAAAAATTAAGGAAAGTACTTTTAGCTGCCAGTACGAGAAATTATTTCATTGAAATCTATACAGCGTTATACAATTGATGATGATGATGGTTGGAGTTTTTTGGCGCAAGGCCAGCTGGGGCAAAGAGCGCCAAACAAAAGTATCCAGAAGAAAATAGTGGCTACTAAAGCCAGAATAACAGTAAAATCAATTAACGGCAATGGTGATGGCTGGTGTATAGGGCCAGTTTTTGATTACGCATGATAGGAAATGAGGTTTAAAAAGTTAACATCAGACAAATATTTAAAAACGCGTTGCACAGAGACCATGGCATTATCACCCAAAAACAAGGAAAGGTGTAGCGGAATGTGTTGTCTGTATAGTTTCTTGAAGTGTCTGTTTCTTGTTGTGTCGAGTGCCTTGCATGTGATTAGGATGTGGACTACGGATAGGCCCTCCCCACACGTGCTGCACCCAGGTCTTGGAGAGCTAGTGAGCAGGTGTGAGTGTGTTACATGTGTTGGGCTATCCGCAACCTAGCTAAGGTAACTTCAATGTGTCTGTTGTGTGAGTCAGTAGCGTATGGTCCCAAGTGTGGTTTTATTGCATGTAACTTGTTATCTGTCTGTTCACTCCAGTGTGGTTTGCCACGTGTTGTGAAGTTGGTGTCTTATGTGTGGCTTCATATATGTGTACGGCAGTGTTGCTATGCCCACTGGATTCAAAAGTGTAGCAGCAGTGGCCATTTCATCTGCGGTTTCATTCCCGGCTATTCCACAATGGCCAGGAAACCAACATATTGTTATTTCAAGACTTGATGCGTATGCCGCCATAAGGCCCTTGAAAACAAGATCGATTACATAATTTTTGAGCGTTTTCTAAACAAAAGTGCACGTAGAACACTAAGAGAATCTGTAAAAACTATGAACTTTGGAATTTGATGTTGGACAATGTGGTCTAAAATAAGTAAAATGCCGTGTGCTTCAGCTGTAAAAATGCTGTTGTGGGAGTTCATTCTTCTTGCACGTTAAAGTTCAGTCCATGCGCAGCACAAGACACAGCAGCAGCTGTCTTTGATGCGTCGAAGTAAAACTCTGCACACTGGTATTTATGCTGCAGGAGGAGGAAATGCTGCATAATAGCTGCCCTTGGTGCCCTGTTTTGTCGAACTGCACAAAGGACAGGTCACAGGAAACATCCCTGGCTTGCCATGGTGCAATAAAATCAATGATCGCTGTCTTGTGGATATATGAAAATGACACTGCTAGCTCAGAAGCTTCTGCTCTCATTCTGAGAGGGAACGGCATGGGAATACATGGACGGTTTAAAAAAAGCTGCTGTGAGGATGCATCATGAATGGTCGAGTTAAGAGGATGCTTTGTCAGAGACATGATTTCAGAGGCATACAACAAGTCAGTGTATATCCCCTGGTGATACAGGGACTATTTGTGGCACTCTGCATAGAGGCTTTCAACAGGGCTGGTGCGAAAGGCGCCACAAGCAAGGCGAAGCCCCAAATGCAGAACTGGGTCAAGCATTTTAAGTGCCGTTTTCGTGCAGACCCATATACGACGTAGTCCAAGCGAGATCCTACCAGTGCAGTATAAAGACGCAGGAGTAGCTGCTTGTCTGCACCGTACGATTTGTGAGAGACGACTTTAAGGATATTCATAGTTTTTAGGCATTTTTGCTTAAGCATTTTCAGATGAGGAAGAAATGTTAGTTTGTTGTCGAATATTAGGACTAAAAACTTGTGCTCCTTTTTTACAGGAATCGACACGCTGTTTAGAGTAATGTCAGGGTCCACATGGATCCGCGAACACGGGTGAACACAACGCAAGTACTTTTTACGGGGTTCAGCTTAAAAACCGTTTGTGTCCGCCCAGCCAGCAAGTTTGTTCACGCCGAGCTGGACTTGCCGTTCACAGAGTGACATATTACATGATTTAAAAGACATTTGGACAATCATCTACATAAACTGAACAAGAAAAAGCTTGGTGGCAATGCCTTACGGAGTGAGTTCATCTTCACTATGAAGAGTGTGCAGCTCAAAACACCTCCTTGAGGCAACGCCATTTTCCTGAACATGTACAGTGCTCACGGATTGAAACGCGACACCCGTGAGCGCGCGGCCGCCGTACATGCCAGCGTCGCCCGCGGAACGACCGCGAAAGCTAGGCGTTGCACTTTGGCACACCGCGAGGATGACGCTCTTAAAAAAACACAATCACCACGGTAGGTCACAGCTTATGTTCGGGGGCTCGGGGGTCCGCGGTGTCGCCAACACCGTCACCAAGATTACTCAAGGTGCCCCGTGCGGGGAGCGTTATAACAATTGCGTTTGAGTTTGAACGTTTGGTTTAACGTCACCTTGCTGCCGCAAAGCGACAGTGCGCGCCTGCACCTTCCCATTTTGGGTGTTGTTCCATAATCCCTAGTGTTTTGTTGCATTTTTATAAAGCGTTTAATGCCAGAAAAGGAAGCAAAGCGAGATAGCAGAAATATAACCGCAACAAAGGTAATGAAGGCCTGCTACGAAAACCACGGGAGCCAGGCGCTCATTTTGGGAAAAAAAAAACAAGAATTCCTCCACTTGCGTCGTGCTGTAATGTGATTTTAAATTCCCCCCTCCCTTCCCCCCGAAAAAAAAGAAACGAGGGTCCCATTCCCAGCTTCTAAGTAATGCACACAGTATTCTGTAACTAAGAAGTATGAACTGAAAGTTCTGGTTATCAGTTATATTGTATTAGAAACCGTGCAATTGTTCGATACTTAACTCATAAATAATAGCGCGAAAACTACCTCCTGTAGTATATAGTTATCTTTCTCTGAAACCTAGATCTGGTATTTAATTAAGTAAGCGCAGCTCTGCTTGCGAGTGTGAAGATTCTTACTAAAAGTATATGCACCGGAAATATAAGAACATATTTTTTCATCGCAATCTTCTTCTTAGGCTGATTGTACGCTTCACTTAATTTTTACTAAAACTCGTCACGAGAATTGTAGCCTACGCTTGTGATCTGCAGTAGTTCTCTGAATTTGTTATCATTTAGATTTTTTATTTTCCTGTGTAGTGTGCAGCACTCTTCTACTTAAGCAGACATAGTGGTTATTGTCGCCAGCTCATCGTCGCTAACCTTCTATCATTTCTTTATTGTATTGCCGCGGTTTTTCTTTAATGAAAAAAAAAACGTTTCGTAGCACTTTTGCTTTACTTTTTCGATGTCTGTCGTTCTTTTCTTCGCAGCCGCATGCCTCGGATAGTCCTCACAGAGGTGTAGATGAGGTCATTTGTGCTATACGTTTCTGCGACTAACCGCCACCTTGCTTACTCCCCACCTGTATAATTTCCACGTACAAAAATTGTTTTTGTCCTGTTCTTTTAATCAGTCACATCAATATATTATTGCCTTCCAGATTATGGGGAAGTTGCGTGGTGTTTTCTTTCAATTTTTACGGCTACTTGTAGTGTTATGAAGAGAGTGCACAAGTCCTAAACAGCGACCACGTTTCTCGGAACTACAACTAACAGACGACAACAACAACAGCAGCACAACAAGAACAACAACAAAAACACCGACAACAACGACAAGGACAACAACAAAAATGACAATGACAGCGACGGCAACGACAACAAAAATGACAATGGCAGCGACGGCAACGACAACAGCAAGGACAAAAACAACAACACCGACAACAACAGCAACAACGAAAATGACAATGACAGTGACGGCAACGACAATGTTCAGCAACTACAACGACGATGACAACAACACAAAACCACTGTTGGGTATTCTCGCGAATTTTCTACCTTCATACGTACCCTCCGTGAGGCATTTACCTCTAACCATAGAGTTTCTTAGTAAGTATACTAGAGAGGAAACTGCGCCTCGTAAGCATGTCGTCGTGGGGGTTCATGGGAAGACATCCTTTTTGGCTTGGGCCTCGGCATGACCAACTGGATTCTTAAGCGGTTTTGGGGATTTGCTTTCTTCATTCACTATGATTCACACGTTACGAGCTACAAGGAAGCCGAAATCCTCCCGTTTCTGTGGTAGCCGTGTTCAGCGAAACAGCAGGCAATGCGTGATCGCACTTGACGTTGCTCATGCCGCAGTCGAAGGACGTATGACTAAGCGAGTAATATGCCGCCGCGAAATTTGTAGCCGACGAAAAGAAGAAACAAACGTACTTCGACGAAGACAAGATACGGCAGATACGGCGCTTGTATGCGTCCTATCTTGTCATCGTCCACGACTGTTTAACGCCACGTTTTCATTTTCTTGTTAAACTAGCTGGCTGTCGCGGTGCACCGGTTCACCATGAAGGCAACGTTTTCATAAGGCCACGCTCAAAAAAACTTTCGAAACTCTTCAAACAACTTATTTTTTGAAATAATGGTAACATAATAAAATCACAGTCTCTAATGAGGTTACCCCCCCAAATAATAACAATTGTCGTAACTACACAACCTTGGCCTTCGGAATAGCAGGCACACCGCTCCGGCAAAAATACGCTTTACTTTACTTCTTTTTTTCTTAGTTTTAAAACAGCCTGTTTTAATTTTACACTTACCATCATTGAACACTATTCTTCGGCGTTTTCGTGGCACTTTGTTTAAATTGTGGTCACTAACACGTTTCAATCCAAGCCAATGATAAAACTAAGGCGAGCGCGATGTATAATGGCGGTTCATGACGATACAGATGACCTTGAGTGGGAGCCGCATAGACGCTAGCGCCAGATTTCTCTCTAGTGTATACTGTAGAAACTCTATGCCTCTAACCACCAGTACAAATTGCTTTCTCCCCTCAAACGGACTTCTCGCCGTATATTTCACTTGCCCAAATTTCTACGTGAATGATGGCGCCAATCGCGACACCTTACACCAGGATGCTCTAGATCCGATAAACTGTGAGCTGTTCGGGAGGCGCAGTGACGCGTGCTGGTCGGCGGAGTCATTGTCGATTTCCATCCCATACAATATTCATGGCGGTACTCGGGCGCGCCTTTGAAGCCGCTTGCCCGGCATAGCGCTTCTTCCGGAATTCGGTCACACTAAATCCTGGTGTCTGAGCTCGACCGGAGGGGGGGTGGGGGGGGTGCTTGTAGCGGCACCCGCTCTCCCTGGCTACTTTTAAATGTAGAGCATTTCTTAGCCTCGCCTCTTCCTGCGTCGGACGGTGTCAACAGCTACGCGTCCGCAGCAGGTGCGCCTCTCCTTCCCTCCTCTCTCTCAACAGCAGCTGCGCGCGCATGCGTCGTAGTCAGCCCGTTCGCTCCGTCGCGGTCTCGGCGTAACAGGTGCGTAATAGCAAGCGCGGTGGGGCGTGGAAGGGCGCGCGCTGCTTGCGCATGCGCGCTCTCCCCCTCCCGTACTGCTCTCCCTCTACTGTCGCGAGCTGCAAATATAGCGGCTAGCGGTCGCTCGTGTTTCAGTCACTGCGTTGCTCCTTCCTTCCTTGGTTGACGCTTGTGCCCACGTTTACTCGTGTCTGCTACTCCAGCATCACGGAAGAAGCGATGGAAGCAACACTGCCTTCAATCAGTACTGAGGGCCCCAATGCTCTGCTTTTACTCGTGTTCCCCTCGGGGAAGGCGCGGGAAATTTTTTTTCCCGTGTCGTCTTTCAGCGGGAGTCGGTAAAGCGCACGCGCGGTAGGAGGAAACATGACTGACTTCGCGACACCGCGTGGCTTACAAAACATGCCCTCCCTATTGTCGCTTTGAAGCTCGTCTGTCTTTGTCGGTCACGAATATCTTCCCGTTGTATATGGTTTTGACTTTATCGGCGATCTTTGGCGCCATCTGCTGTGGTAGCAACGCATTTTCAGGTAGTTCGTTTTCGGGTGCAACCGAATATTGCCCGATTTCTATCCATGAAAAAAATTTTGTGAAACTTAGTCAAGATCTGTCCTAAAAAATTGCATTTATATCCGTTTATGCACATACATTCAGTTGTAGGTTGAAAAAAAAATTGGCCATATACTCCTTATCGGTGCACTGCCAATAGTGGGTACTATTCTTTCTATATAAAATTAGTGGTAAAAGCTAAGGTTTACTCTGTCATTTATCTTGGTGGTTTATACTATATTACATCCAACCGCAAACGTTCTTGTTTCCTACCTCGCTGCATGAGTGAGTTTCTACCGGCAAACTTTAAAAGACTGGTTTCTCTGCTTAACAAGTGATTCATGACTGAACATTTCACAAGCCCTTTCCGAAAGGGAAGGGAGTCCCAAATTTATAGCTTCGCCTTTTCAAGGCACACGCAAACTTGGAATTTAGTTAGGGGGAAACGTTTTTCGAGGTAGGAGCCCGAAAAGCAGAAGCTGTATTTCTGGTATAAAGCGCAATGTTCGAATGGCTCCGGATTTATTGAGGCCTGCTTGTCTGTTGTAACGCGAATAAAGCAACAAATTACAAATGCGTTTTGTCATTTTTTACATCAAAATTGCAAATTTCAATGAACACCCGTCCTCTGACCGAGAGTGCAGGTTGCAGCGATGCAGTAGTCGGGTCCAAAGCATCAGCTCCGCAAGCAAAAGCTCCACAGAGTCACACCTTGCGACGAGAGGAACGTCTTTACAAGCGTATGTCTCCACTGGTTACTGAATGAGATGTCACGTTGGGCACGGTGTCGAAGCGAATGCTGTGGGGATATATAGAAGAGACGTGATCATAATACCAGAGAAAGTAGTGCGCCGCCTGTGTAGGGCTTGGGGAACGCATGGTTTGCACCGTGCGTCACGAAGCAGGCCCACATAGAGATGCGAAGCACTTTGGCGACGCTAATAAATCCAGTTCCTCAAGAGCCCACGCTGTCAATAAAATTCACGGTGACCCCATCAAACCAATTAACGAATGGATTTCATACCAATACACACTAGTCGAAAATCTCTTGCTGAAATCTTGTGCCATCGTGGGCAGCGCCGTGCCAAGTACGTTTCTCTCCTACTTGTATTGGCTAGCCACGTGTCTTCTTTTCAGTTCTGAATCCAAAATAAATTAAAAAAAGGCAACCGAAAAAGGTAAGTAATTTTTGAAAAATAAATCTTCCGGGGCTGCACTTTTCTATTGCTAAAACAATTTGGATAATCTTGTGCAACATGATTGTTGGTTTTGGCAGTCATGAGAAACTCTTTCTACTTGATGGCGAGCCGGGCCAAGTAACGATGGAACGTTTTTCCTCGCTACATGACGGAATGCACGCCGACGCACGGCTCGCTTGGAGACTGGTGGCAGATTTTTGTTCAGTATAATTAGTGTGAAACTGTATAATCATTATTTTCGATCCTTGCAACCGTTACATTATCTTGTAAGCCCACCACGCCTGTTTGCTGGAAACGCACGAACATTGAACTGTTCGATCTTCTTATGAGCTGATTTGAAACATACGAATTTTCTTTTGTTAGGACCCCGTTCGGCTTCGCGTGGTATACTGATCGCTAAGGTCAACGCGTGTAAATATATAAAACTATCGTATCTTCTAACAATGCGTCAAATGTTTTTTTAATATTTCTTTCCTTGTCCTCAGTTTTTTTTTAACTCACTTCAGCTAATGGGTTTTAACGGAGAGAATACCATAGCGAAGGATGCCAACTACATCCTACGAGCTTACTCTACAGTTTTCTGTCACTTTGGGTAAGCTGAAAGCAGATGATGGGTCTTGCCGTTATGAAAGACCACCCCAAATTGAATGATTTACATTTTTTACGTTTATTTTCAAATAAATTAGGCAGGGGCGCAACCTATGATAAACAAAGAACACTTCATTCTTGTACACCAGTACAGAACCGTACCAGCTGAAGGCGCGCCCTCCCCTTCAATAGCGCTCGCTCAGCCAATTAAAACTAGCTGCGGCTGCACATAAATCGCTTCGGAGGGCGGCGCACCTGCCATTCGTATTGGAAATGACGGAAACAGCAGCAAAAGTAACTGGCGGTATCAACAAGGGACACTGCTTAACGGCACCCGCAAAAGCCACGGTGGGGTAGGGAGCTGCCGCGGGCAATACGGGCGCTCAAGACCAGGGGAGAAGGCCCTTCTCGCCGTCGTCGGCAAAATGCTGAACCGGGAAAAGCGGATTTGTTAACGGACACTCGGAAAGAGACGAAAGCGGACAGGGAACTTGTAGTATAAAAGAAACGACGCAACTAAATAAATCAAGCACTGCCGTAACACACCGTAGTCGTTATGGTGAGAAGTTCCTCATTGTTCAGTGCTGCTAGAGCGGACATCCCTCCACATAGGCATCACGGCCCACCACGAAATGCAATTATAAGGTGCGATAAACAGAGGCTCAGCCTAGCCCCAATCTACCTGTCATGCCTGAGGGGATCCCACTCGACAAGCTCTCGATTCTAATGGGATTAGCCGGCAACAGATAACGAATCTCCGGCTCTCCTGCACATCTTGCTGCTAACAATCGTGGATCAGAGGACAGCCTGTCGGAATCCGGGTGCCGGAGCACATTCATCCCTGGCGGGCTGGTTTGCCTGCAATTTCGTAAGATTTTCAAGGCTACTGCGTGCGAATACGGAAAAAAATAAAGGTTCGCCTATTTACTTATATTCCGAAATCATGGTGCTTTTATAATGCTTTAAAACTTGAGAGCACACTACTAGGCGGAAGCTAACACATCTAACTAAATTTGAGCAACAGTTGTTTAAGGGTAAGGTGGTTTGAACTGTACATAGATGGTATTTAAAAAAATAAACATCATGGCAGACCTCACGGCAATTCCTTATGGAACATGACAGTGGCCTCTTCTGTCTTCCTGAGCTTGCCCTGGTTCCTTTGGTTTAAAAAACATCGTTCTCCAGTTTCTGTGGTCCGCAGCCACAACACTGCAGCTTGGGTATCACTTTGCTTGTACAGGTGTTCTTTGCTTTCACACATATAGCATCAGCCCCTTGTATTGAAAGGATTGAAATTGTCGAGCTGTTAAACATTTCAGAGAATTGGTGGTCTTCGGCGTAAAATTCACAAGTCTCTGCACGTGACACCGTCGACACAACAGGTTACCATAAGCCGACGATAGAGAATGCATATCGAGCTGTTGAGTTGGCTCTCGTATTAGAAAAGACAGAAACGAGCGATAAACCGAGCCGCCGGAAGTGGGGCAGCAGCAGCAGTGGCGTTTGGTCGAGATTTGAGACAGGCCCACGCGGCGGTGCCGGAACGCAGTCATCAATTCCAAGACATCTCTGGCGGTTCGGCGTGTGTCTTCCGGGCATGCCGTCCGCGCGCTTGACCGGGCCGTGTGCAGCCTCACAGAATACACAATCATCCACACGTCTTCACTTACCCTACCTGCCCAGCATGCGGGGCACTCGACACTCACTGTCATTCCCTCTGCGAATACCCCGCAGACCCGTACCCCCCATTCCCTCCCCTCACCTCTGGGAGCAGATGTTGCGCGACCCGGGGAGTCAGGCCAAGTGCTGACCACCTCACGAGCCCTGGCGGTCGAGGCAGCCCTGTGGGCCTCCTGCCACCCCCAATACCTGATCCCGATGGAAGAAAAAAATATATTCCTCGCTTCGTTCACAGAAGCAAAGCGCTGCATCTGATGGGATGCGTACATCCCCGTTCCCGACCTCCCTCTTTGTCGTCCTCTTTTTGGCCGTCGCTTGTGTGCCTGAGGAAAGGCCCCCCTTCATGTTCGTCATCCTGTACCCATCATCTACGCATCCCTTTTTTAGATGCAAGGCATCTCTTACACTCGGCCTGTCCCGCGTTGACCGGCGTAGTCCGCACTCCTCATTACGCATGCGCAAACTCTCCTCCGTTCTTCTCTCCGACAGCTGTGCGTTATGCGCTCTCTCCGGCTCATTATCATAACAACAGCTGGCGCGCTTCGCCTACGTTCGCATGTGCTCCGGCGCGCTTGTGCGCGCATGTGTGCGCATGCGCAACTTTCCTCCGCTGTCTCCGCTCCTTCAAGCGCGCATATAAAGCGGTGAGCGCTCGGTGCCCGTTCAGTTAAGCGCGCGCTTTCGCTTGACACAGTTGCTCGACTCCGCTTGACTTTGCTCGTGCTTCGCTTGACGACGACGACTCCGTTGAATATTCCGATGAAGACGGTTTTTACGTACTTGGAACTCTACGTGTGATTGAGCATCATTTAAGGTTCACTACACTTCAACCACATTTGGGTAACCAACATAACGGAAACGCGAATTGAACCCCGTGAGATGCCTTGCATCACCCCAGGGTTCCCCTCGTGGGAAGGTGGCGGAATTTTTTCTGTCCTCGAACGAGAAGACACGCACGTGTGCACACTGGGCTCGAAGCTGTGCGCTACTCGTGCTGACAAGGGTAGCGCACAGATCCACCCACATATCCACCCACCTGACTTCCCTTTTACCGACTTCGCGGCTCAAACTATACACCTTTTTCCCCCTCAATATCTCCCCCTGCATACTACCAAACCAATCTGGCTCCTGCATTCCACTTCCTTCTCTACTCTCACCTGGGGACCTACCCCTATATAAAGCGTGCCAGCCAGGAGAGGGTTCGCCTGACGAAGGCAAGTCTCTTTGCGGAAACGTATATATATATATATATATATATATATATATATATATATATATATATATAGTGTGTGTGTGTGTGTGTGTTTGAAATGTTCGGGTGGTGTGCCGCATGTGTTCGTGCGCACGCATCTTCCATTGCGCATGCTGCCGCAGTGCGTCCGCTTCAGAGCAAACAGACGCCTTATAACGTGGCGAAAATGAACAATGGTGAAGGCATGACGCGGTCGGGACAATGGAAGATGTTGACTTGAACACACGGCAACCGACGAGTCATGCGCGCCTGTGCGTCAGCCTAAGCGACCCACATCAACTGAGCTCTGAACGTGGAAAGCTCACCGAGTGGTGCAAACAAAACTAGGGTCCCGCACCGTGCATCCGTTCAGCTAACCCACGTGCGTCATTCTAATATTTCCCTTCTTTCCTTTTCAACAAACAATTGCCGCAGGCTTGTCTTGTTGTTGTTTTTGTTTAGAGCTTATTGTGAACAAGAGGCAGTATTCGGTTGCTCCTTGGAAGAAAAGTTTCTAATGCTGTTTGCGGTGTGATTGGCGGCCGGGTGGCCAACGCAGCACACGTGGACGTGCGTGAGTCGCAGGAAACGGGCAGAAGACGTCGCCTATGGGGGAACACGCATTTTACTTCCCCGAGACACGACGGACGATGGACCGGGCGCGTTTAAAAAAAACTGAAGAAAGCATTCGCATGTAGCACAGTACCCAGAGACGTGATGCGGCCGCTACACAGGAGACACCCGATGTGGCCGCAATCACAGGCCGTCGTAGGACGGCGCTCTCCGGTCGGGGTACGGCGTTGGCTTTGCGTCTGCGACGTTCGCTGGAAGCGGCACCACCACAATCAAGGTCCCGTGATGGTGTCTTGTCACCGGTGCGCTCCGCCCAGCTCCGCTGTCTCGCTCACGCCTATCACGCTCCTTGTACCCACCGCCCAGTCCCCGTCTACTTCGTGAGGCGGCGTGCCTTAATCGGCAGGCTCAAACGTCTTCACTCCCTTTCCATCACATTGTTCACCGCATCCTTCGGCGCCCAGGCCACCTTTCATGTCCCACCTTTTCTTCCTACCCATCCATCCCTTGATCTTATTGGGAATGCGTCCCACCATCTCTTGCCCCATCCCTTGCCTCCATCACTTGCACGGGGGTCTGGCTGTGTCCCCTGCCAAAAGCGAACACCCAGGCTGCCATGGAAGCTCTCCTTGTACATGTGCACCGAATCCGCATGAACATTCCTTAGCACTACATGGACCCGGTGAATTAAAAGCTGCACTAGGTTCTCGTGTGAACCTAGACCCCGCGGACAATAAAGTTGGTTGTCTCTGTCTCGAGCAGCCTCGCTGTAGCCTATTCGCGTCTTAGGTCTCGCTGCAGGACTCTTCGACCACCTCTGCGCCGGATTGCCTAGCGTTCCGAGATCGGCCCACGGTCTCGAACGCCCGCACGCACGTGTCTCTCTGCTTCTGCTCCTCCTTTTCTCCGTCTGAACTTGAGGACTGTCGGTGTCAGGGCTTATGATGATGGCGACCCGGTGACACGTTCACCGGTGCTGCTTCCGATGATGCGGCACATTCACCGAGGCTGCTTCTAATGTTCGCTGCTCATTTCACTGTTGTTCACGGGGTGGGTAATTTCTGAGATTTTAAAGCGACGCTTATTATTCTCAATGGTGTTAAATGCTCAGTTTTGTTAAAATGCGGTGCAGGAAAGCCAACTTAAACCACGAAACCCCAAGAAAAAAAAAACACTTCCCGTAATCGGAATCGCACATGGGTCACTCGTGTTATGAAGGCGATGACCATCGGACTGCGCCATTACGACATGGTCGAAACAGTTTCATGTTGGACTTTAACTTTGACTCAGGTTGCATGGAACAGAGCTTTGCGTTCTAACCATATTTTTTTGTGATAGTTGCTTTGATTTCTTTCGTTATCAGGCCTCTGAAGAAACAAAGTGGTATTCGTTTCGCTTTAATGCAAAAAGCATGAGAGAGCCGCCTTATTAGCAAGCACTATCTGCGTGTGCGTTTAGGTCTGCGAGTGCGCTTGTGTGTGCGTGCGTGGTTGTTCGCGGTGGTATGTGGGCCCCTGTATCCGATGGGAGGGGGATTATGGTCGCATATGGACGCGGCGTCATTCACTTCCACCTTAAAACACGCCACTACGAATTGGACCAAGTTAAATAATTTCTTTAACATGAAAAGTGGCAAGAGGAGGGTTTCCGCTTCTATGTTGTTTAACGCGCACTACGCTACACAGGCGATGCTGCGCGCCGTAGTGGAGGGCTACGGATTAATTTGGATCACCTCGGGATCTTTAACATCCGCCGAAATCCTGAACACACGGGCGTTTTCGCTTTTCGCCTCCATCACAAAGCAGCAGCCGCGGCCGGGAATCGAACCCGCGTATGTGTGCTCAGCAGCAAAACGCCCAAGGCACTGAGCCATCGTTGCTATGATACTATTACTTATGTTGTCCTTTCTAATACAACAGTGCAGCATGCGTGGTGTATATTTCGTTCAAAATTACGTTTGTAAAGCTCTCACGAAGGTCACCATTTTGCTAATATTTACATCTGCTTTCTTATACGTGCTATTTCCTAATATGTATGGTTATTTCTTCACTCAATGATATAGTCAGAGATGCTGTATAAAACGACCCCTCCCCCGCGAATAATTCAAAGTCTCTCACTACGCCAGCGACTAGAGCTTATCGCGTACGGGTTAAAGTATTATTCAAGTCTCAAGGAACAATTCAACGGTCATCAACGTTCCTGACAGATGTTCCTGAAATGGGCAAGTCCAAGGAGTTTCAAAGGAGCGCACTGTCGTAATATGGGCGCCGGATTGGAAACCTTACATGTGGAAGAAATGTTTCGGTAGGTTCTTTCGATAAGAAATACCTGATATTGCATTCCAGTCAAACGATGAGGTCAAAAGATTCCTAGTGTGGATATTGCGACTGAGACAAACTACAAGACGAAGCAACGAACGGTTCATTTGGCGTCGGCCAGTCTACTGATTCTTTGATTGGGCCCGCAAGAAAGTATGCGAAGGTTGCTCGGAATGTTTGAGGCACCAGGCGGGATCGGGCTTGCGCAACCTCAGTAGTTACTCTGTATGTTTCGCAATGGCAGGTTGTTTCGGTGGTTTCATCACGTGTTGTTTGCGAGATGACTTTATTTTTGTCTCTTTGATGGCCTGTGCAGCTCTCGCCAATTATTAGACAAAGTAACCGGCCAAGGAGAATTTGATTATCCCTATGGCTGAATAGGCCGAGACAACAAAATGCAAGTGGTTTAGACCGCTGCATTAGTTGTATGTTTGGAAAATAGACTCTTTCTTGATTTCCGCTCTGGTGTATAGGGCGGGACTTTTCTTTTTGTAGCGTAAGCTACACTGGCCGAGGTTGAGCAGTTTCGCGTGGACCCTGAAGGGCCCTGCTGCGCAAGCGCGAGGAGCATTGGGTTGGATTGGATTGAATTGGGTTTAGATTGAATTGGATTGGATTAAATTTCATTGTAATGGGTTGGATTGGAAATCCGATCCAATTGGAGTACAGGTGTAGAGAATTGGGTCTACGCATTCGCCGGTTTGCGCATTGCAAAGATGGGACGTTATAGCCGCGGCAGGCGCACTGGCGCCGGTACGTGCCCAGCTGTGCGCCTCCGTTGCGCAGTAGCCAAGTCTGACGCTGTGCCGGAGGCTGCTTCATAGCCGTTTCGGGTGGCTCCTAGAGAGCCGTACTGCGCATGCGCGAGGAGCAGTGACAGGACTGGGCTGGACCGTACTGGACTGGACTGGACTGGACTGGACTGGACTGGACTGGACTGGACTGGACTGGACTGGATTAGATTAGATTAGATTGAATTGGATTGAATTGGATTGGACTGCTGAACCTTACCTCACGCTCCATATATCCTGGCATAGCGGAGATCAGCCAGTGCTAATTTTTGCTGCGATTTATGACCGTTATTCCAAGGAATATTTACTACATAAATACTACATGATACTGCATGAATACCTTTATTTAGGTTATCCGTTACATTGTACTTTGTAAAAAAAGCCTCTCACTAATCCAGAGAAACTTCCACGAATGTCTCGATTGGTCTCTACCGCATATGTATGGGACTGTGGAAGGCCATTAATTTGATGGACGGATGAAATAAAAAAAATGTACAGCGGTAAACTGTGGACTCGAGCAGCGCAAGACAGGAGGTCAATGGGAGAGGTCTTGTTCTTGAAGTCAACCAGAGTAGGCTTATGATGACTGTGATGATGATGATGATGATGATTATATAATTATAATAATGACCAAAAGAATCCAACTTTACTCTTGAATAGAGGTTTAGGGTGTTACATTTTGTACATCGAATGAACAGATATTGCTCAGACGAAGAGGAGGGCGAACCAAGCGGGACGACAGAAAGGAAGAAAAGGAAGACCAGTAGCGTTCGGACGCCATGTTTGGAGTATAAGCAATTCCCTGTGATGTAAATAGAGATTTTCTTTCTGTATGGTGGCTTCGAACTCCTTTCGTCAAATCCTATGGTGCCTGGAAACCCGGGAAGGAAGATGTCGGGGCCACGAAGCTGGCGGAACGGGTATCATACAAAGTGAAAGCGGCGGCATCGGTGATAAGGTGTTTGAGATCTCGGCACAGATTCCAAGTACTCGGACTATCGGTTTCTTGAAGGACACCAACGATGCGGACGGCGGACGGCTGCAATCGGCAGAACCACGGTGGTGCTGCCCAAAGGCGACCAACAGAATGGATAGCGAGAGCGCAACGGTTATCCATCCTGACCTCTCACGAGTGCCCTCGGTTGGTCGAGACATTGATTCCGCGAACGGTGAGGTGAGTGTCGCAGCTTATCACAAAACGAAAAAGACAGTGCCTCGACAGCATGAGCTTAGTTTGACACGGCGTAATATACTGATTGAAGAACGTAAGGCAAAAAGGGACCAAGAAAGGATAATGGCTCGAGAACTGTGCAGCAACGCAAAAGAGATATTGGGCTTGAATTTAAATTCTAGTGGTTGGTGTGTTAGGTTGAGGAGTTTCATGCGCCAGTAAGAAAAACGGAAGTTTCGTCTTGGTGGTTCAATGAGAAAACTGAACCGTTTATAGACGTGGACTACTTCAAGGAGGAAGTCAATACCAACATTGAATATGAAGACATGATAACTGACATATTGAGCCGATTATACCATCGATTAAAAGACAAGGCTGACACCATTGAACTGTGCAAGATCATGAAGACGTTGAAGGTATCTGAAAACTTCAAAGAGTTTTTTTACACTGACTAAGATGTGCTACGAACCACCCGATAGTGATTACGCTGCTGAAAAGATACACTCGCCCGCAACTTCGCTCCCATCACATTTTCTATCACAAGCTAAAGGAGGGACTATGTCACGTTTCCTTGCTACACCGGATATCCAAATTGAAGGTGCCTTGCTTTCAAGTTCACCTGAAGTGTCCTCGGAAATGACCGCAAGCAACATACCCTGCTTATCAACCCCGGAAGCATGTTCACAAGCCCCATATAGCAAATGTCCCGAGCCTGTAATTACAACTGATGGTCCTGCGGAAGTAGAACGTAAAGATGGGACATTTGTAGTGGACGACCAAAGATTCTGCAAACGTCCACAGACTGTCATTGCCCGTAATGGACGTCGCAAGTTGATTAAAACAGGTCTCAATGGGCGTTGTTGGAAGGGGGGCAAGAAAGAACCGCACATGTACACTCGAATTACCAAAACCCCAAGAAAGGCACGGAAGACGCTAAACAACTCGCCTGGGGCCCCTGTGAATATAAGTGGAAAATTTACATCACAGTTCAAGACCGTAGAAGACAGGATGCGAATTGCAAACTGGATACGGCGTCTGCACCGAAGCTCCCGTCGTGTGCCTAAAAGACGGTCTCTTGCGGCACACTAGCCATTTGACTGCTTCAGTGGATTTGACAGGAACGGCTTGAATGTATATGGTGCTCGGAGCCTGTGCGGTCTATTATCTGACAGATAGACAGTCATAGGACCTTGAGGTTCGGATATTCAAAGGGGACTGCGTAACTTCATTTATCTGTGGGGCGGGAAGGATGTTAAATTTTGTACATCGAATGAACAGAAATCGCTCAGAGGAAGAGGAGGGCGGACCAAGCGGGGCGACAGAAAGGAACAGAACGAAGACCAGCAGCGTTCGGATGCCATGTTTGGAGTATAAGCAATTCACTGTGATGTAAATACAGATTTTCTTTCCGTATGGCGGCTTCGGACACCTTCCTTTAACACAGGGGCTATGGGGGCCGTTCAAATGGTGCCTTATTAGCTTCATTCATTTGAGGCCCCGCATCAGTATGTAGTTTCTAACAGGCTGGCAGAAAACACAGATCGGATGTTAAGTAAAGCTACGAGCTAGTCCTAGACGTCTTCGTCCTGAAGTGTGCCAGAGTAGGCTGTTGATGACTGTGATTATTATGATGATGATGATGACGACGACGATGACGACGACGACGACGATGATTATGATGATTACGATGATGATGATGATGAACATGATCAATATAATCCAACTTTACTCTTGGCTAGAGGTTTAGGGGTTGTTGGGGCCGTTCAAGTGGTGCCTTGTTAGTCTAACTTTTTATGTCATAAGCTTCATTCACTATGAGGCACCGCATCAGTATGTAGTTTTTAACAGACTAGCACAAAACACAGATCGGATGATAATAAAGTAAAGATACGAAATTGTTGTGGAACATTCGTAACTGAAAATTAATCGCGAACTGAAACAGAAACAAGGTCGAACACTGGTTTCGTCTCCCTTTTAAGTGTCGTCTCCCTTTTAAGTGTCGTCTCCCTTTCAATAGCGGAGCTGTTGTGGGTCGAGCCTTTCCGTAAGTCTGCTGTGGGTCGTGCGCAAAGCAAGGGTGGGAGAGGGTTCCCAGCCCCACAGGAAGAGGTCGGAGGGGCCTGACCGGCTGCGGCCTCCCAAATACCGGTTCCCAGACCCACCGATAAAAAGGGCACAGAGGCCTCACCGAGGCGGGTTCCCCTCCAGCCTCCTGCCGCTAACATTTAGCTGCCTATTCCTTTGCGGGAACCGTAGGATTTGCGCGGCGACCGTGCTGCCGTTCTCGGAGGAGCGGCCATTGACGCTCGAGCCGACACAAGGGAAGCTCAGCTACGCCTGTTTCAGCAGATTTGGAACTGGCTAGAACTGGGTTTAATTTTTTGTCCCTGTTCCTGTTCGCACTTAACTTTCAATTATCTCTCGCATGTCAACTGCACGATGAAGGCACTTAGCAATGACTGCCCTGTGCTCTTCTCCTCCGTTAGTCGTAGTGCATTTTGTCATCTCACACCTTCTCTTGGTTCTATGGCTTGTCCTGTTTATCACCGTGTTCCTGCGCGCCCGTATCTTTACCGTAATGATGTACCATGTGTACGTGTGGGCTTTGGCTACTCATGCGTGTGCTACCAAACTGCACTTATCCTTTCAATTTGAGGAGCAGTGATTTCGACGCGATATGTGCTTCATTCATTATGCTTTTTTCCTATTGCTCCTTGTAACCCCATTTTGTGACCTTTTTTGTAGTCTTCCTGTTGCAATTAAGCCAATAGTATTGCTATGTCTATATAGGAAACGAAAAAATATATAAAACTGGCACCGGAATGAATTCTATTTTTGATGACTGAGATTGGCTACTAATAATTACTTCAGCATTACTAGAATATGCAATTAATTTTTATACCATTCTAAATCAATTTATTTATTATTTATATTGATCCTAATCTGGCAGCATTCCGTTAATAAAAAGGCTTCACAGACGTATATTAATTCAAAACAAGAACTGAACAAGACTGCTTTAGAAACACCTTTACTTGCTGAAAGTCCCGAAGTGACCACATCAGCACATAAAAATTACTACGTGGGCACATAACTTTACTCTTACTATGTAGAAGTATGTGACCATCACGTCTAGGCAAGTTATGTCACTGTTCTCCCTCACTGCTCTATTGCTGCTGAGGTTTGTTGTTTATTGTTGCTTAGTGGATGACGCTGCCAAACACGCAAGACGGCAAACCGACCATATTCCGGCCCTTTTTCGGGTTTCATTCGTAGCGTTCCTCCATGAAGCAGTTTTGCAGCAAGAGGTCGTAGCGCTTCGATTTTAGCTTGTGCGCTCCAGTAAATCAACCGTGAGGCCCCTCTCAATGTTTGCTGCTTCATGGGCGATTGATCCCTGCCTTTCGGGTGCCGCACAGGGTGGCAAAAGCGGACTTTTGCCAATGGCTGTGGTTCTCGTCAATTGTGCCAAGTATAATACATTGATGAGACCCACGCATTAAAATTGTCCCGTCCTAGTAAACCCCCATACCACCAAACAAAATTACTTTTGCGACTCTTACAAATCAGGAAGCGATCAGCGAATGACAGTATGAATTATTTCCAGCTTTTCTTTAAAAATATTTAAAATATGTTCACATAACAAATGTCTGTACAAGATTTACTCAAGCATAGTTATTCGAGCTATTTATTTCCCTCTTCCCACCTCCGAATGTCACAGTAATTGAGGTTTTAGGAGGGAAAGGTATCATGTCTGACAACAGCTCCGACGGGCTTAATCAGCGAGAAGAAAAAAAGTAATGCTGTCTTCCGGGACCTGGTGTTTATATTTTACTGCCACGCACATTTGGCTCTGAAATTTCCTGGAATTCCCTGTATCCATAAACTAGAGAATCCCAACCCCCCCCCCCCCCGCCTCACTTCCCCTCCCCATTTCTTTTACGAAACAATATTTCTGCAACGCCCGGTACAACCAGCCGGCTTTCAATTGGCAAATTTCACAACCTTCAAGTAGTTATCACCAGTGCCGATAGAGATTCCTCCTCCTGTGCTTGTGGTTCGGGCTTGTAGTTCGCATAGAAATAATTGGTCATTTGGCTTAAAAATGAATTCAACGGCGACCTTCATCAGCAATTGGTTCTTTTTGCGTATTTATAAAACAGGGAGGTTTAGAAGCACAACCTTTTTTTTGCTTCCTCTTTCACATGGCACCAGTGTCGTTTGAGCATTCAGAATATTCGACAGATAGCCCTCACTTTCCTGTCGACAGGCATATGTACAGAAACAAAAACAGAAAAAAACATACCCACGAAACCTTCGGCGCTGCAGCGAACACACCTATAAATGCACACC
This sequence comes from Haemaphysalis longicornis, assembly GCA_013339765.2. Taxonomy (NCBI): domain Eukaryota; kingdom Metazoa; phylum Arthropoda; class Arachnida; order Ixodida; family Ixodidae; genus Haemaphysalis; species Haemaphysalis longicornis. The sequence goes on along the minus strand of CM023451.1, from coordinate 139,177,228 downwards.
AGCCGAAAGTGCTGACGCCGGAAACTTGGTTTTGAACTTCCTAATGGCCTCTTACGGAGAGAACATGCATTCTAAGCGAACGTGCCCGGCGCCCCCTTCTTATCAAAGTGAAGTTCATTGGGGTAAAGACGTATTTTATTACGGAAAACCGCTGATGGGTCCGGACGCTGTGCATTCCCCAACAATAAAAAGATAAAAGTAGAGAGCTTTATAGTTATAAAAAAACAAACGTGGAAAATTGCAAGTAGAACTGTGGAACAGTGAAAAGTGAAATACCAACTCAGCCGTAATGGCGCTGCGGATGGGATCAAATGTATGATTTGCCTGTGTTGTGCTTTTTTTCGTTTTGTTTGCTTTTTGTCGAGTTGCTTGTTTTATTTTGCTCTACCTGAATTTCGTAACCGCGAATCTCGTATGCCAAGTTTTAGCAGAAATGCCCGTTATCAGCGCGAAGGATGAGTGGCTAGGGTGTTATGCCGCTCACTCCATGGAAGTGGGTTCGATTCAGGCCGCGGAATTTAAGTTCTCTTAAGGTAGCAACAAGCCAGCAAGCCGCTGTGTAATACCTTTAGAGGGCGTTAAAATCCAGAGGTAGCATAAATTATTCCGTAGCCCACCCTTAAGGCGCGCCTTACAGCTTCTTATAGAGAAGGTGACTACGGCGGCATACATAGCTCAAAAGTTAAATTTTAAAATGTCATATTACAAAGTTTAGATGCATCATTCTAGAAATAACGCAAACCCTCACCCCCATTATCCACACACACACAAACACACGCACACGCACACGCACACGCACACACCACACACACGTACACACAAAGCCTACACGCACGCACACACACACACGCGCGCACACACACGCACACACAACGCGCACATACACACATGCACGCACGCACACACACACACACACACACACACTCACACACGCGCGCGCACACACACACACGCAGATACACACACACACTGACACACACTCACACACACACGCACACAGACTCGCGCACATGCACACACACACGCACACCACATGCTGCACACCACACAAGCACACACACGCACAGCACAAGCGCCCACAACACACGCGGCAGGTGCGCACACAAACACGCACAACGCACACACCACACACACGCACGCACTCACACACACTCACACACACTCACACACACGCACACACTCACACACACACTCACACACACACACACACGGACACGCGTGTGTGCGTGTGAGCGTGTGTTAGCTCCCACCTCGTTTATAGCCCGGGCGCTCTTCAAGGGCTGCACTCAGCAGGGATCGTAAACTGTGGCTTAACCTGGAAAACGGCGTCTGCGTAGTGCATGCAGGTTCCCACAGGCGACAGAGACATGCCAGAAGAAAGAGCAACGGCGCTCTACGTGTCGTAAAGCTGGCCGAACATCTTTTTTTTTTCTTTTATCCTCGCTTACTTTGGCAACTGTACCAGGGTAAGTAGGTGCAAGAGAAAACAACGAAGCCGCAAACTACTAGAGGGGCTGGCTGGAAGACAACCACCGGATAGCTAAACTAAGCAACAAAATGCTGCTAAAATTATAAGGCGGGATTCGAAGGAAAAGAAATAAAAATACGAAAAATTGGACGCGCCAATCAGGAAATATTGTAGAAAGCAGAATTCATTCCTGTTGTTAATGAGTTGCCTATAATCGCATTATCGTCTAAAATTGCAGAGTAAGCGCCAACTTAAGTTGACAGGAATGTGTCTTGGTGAAGTCGAGACTGTTTTATTGACCGAATGCTCTGGTAACAGCCAGGCAAAACATACGGCCGGGGTACCACCTTCATGAACGATATTTACTCACCTTATGGAATAAGAAAGCAGTACATGCAGTAGCTAACACGTGCGTATTGTGAGATGGATAGTTAGTACTTTTTAAGCAGAATAAAGAAACAAAAGAGACAAAGGTTCCGACTTAAGACATTGCAAAACGATTTAGCATAGCCTGAGCAGCGGGACAGCGTAGCGTATAAAGGATGGTCAACAATACCGCAACTAAGAATTTCATCTGCTAGTAATAAAAGGCCGTGCTTATTCTCGTCTGGGCTTGTTGTGGCGATGCTATTCTTAGAACTGACCTATTTCAACTCGTGGAAACAAAATTGACTTGAGTGGATTGTTAGGTGATTATTTGATAGCAAAAAATATATCAGTGCTAACAATGAAGAAGTAACAATAAAAATATCGCATACTCGGCTGAACCTGACCGAAAAAGAACTCCAGAACAAGTCGCCCCGAGAACGTTTAAATATATGGTCGGGCTGGATGCTCCATTCAGGAGATGTTTTCACTTAAAAGGTAACGACAGTCACTTCAAGAGTATGAATCAAGAAGTATGCCTTGCCTCTTCTTTCTTTTTAACCGTTAAAACGTCATTTTAATCCGGCATGCCGCATTATCCCAGTTGCGTCTGCTCCCCGAATTCCGTCCCTACCACTTCCCGAACAAGCGTTCCTTCCTTTTCAGTGTGTTTCCGTAGCATTGTTAGAGCTTTACAGGCTAATCGGGCGGGATGGCGTAGAAGAATGGCGGGTACAGAGCTCATTTGCATCGTCTCGAACGACGCTCACTGCTATAAGGTAATCAGACAAGCCGCACTTGTCCTTTTGTAGCCCAACGGAAGAGCCGAACAACAGCGCCAAGTAAACCAATCAAGGGTGTAGCGTGCCACTCCGGATTCCGTCTTAATCGGCAAGGTAGGCCCCCCAGTTCTACTGCAAGATTACCACCCGAGCTAATTACTACCTATTCAAATGAGAACATTATATACCTGTGTTCGGGTTATTCTTCTTCTAGCTACCCTTACATTTTTTGCACGTCGTAAGTCCAGGGAAGAGTCTTTAGGGGCGCGTTTGAAGTGGCATCGTTAAATTTACGTAACGTCGAAATTGCGCGTTCAGAGGGCTGTCGCCTTGTAAAGGCTTTTGTTAGCTCTAACAATTTGCATTACGCGTGGGTGCTAGAAAAACCTTAAATAGACCGGTCAATTTCACGGTGGCGTTCGTGAAATTCAGTTGGTTGCGAATAGAACAGTTCAAGATTTTTTCAACGTTTTGTGAGATTGGCTCCTTGTTGCTTATTATACGGGTACTTAAATACTGTTTCTCCTTTTTGTTCTTGTTTCCGTCACACAAAGAAGGTTTGATGTTTGAGAAAGAAGTGTGCACATCGAAAATAACTCACAAAAATACTTCCTTTGATCACCCAATAAACCTTAAAATAATACCCAAATTTACCTTGTGTAAATTGTGGTAATATTTGTGTAATTTGGGTAACAAGGAGCAGGCCGAAGAAGCAGAAGCAGGCACAAAAAGGATTCGAAGAAAAACCGGCCTTCCGGTTTTCTCGGTTTTGTTGGGTAGATTGCCGACGTCAGCTTATTGCTGCTCAGCACTTTGGTTCAAGCAGCACACAGAAAACTCAACCTACGTTTTTATCTAAATTAAGTTCAGGCTTTGATTGTCTAAACATGTAAACGTTATTTGCGCCTCTGAAACAGAAGTAAAAAGATCATTGGCTAATGTGGTCAAATTACTTTTGCTGTATCAAATATGCCACAATGAGGCTTCGAAATCATATTTCTACCGCTTAGAATTACTGGTTCTTGACACTGTACGAAGTGTCTCATGCATGTGTGCTGGTTCTTTCACCCCTCCCTTCCTTTTTTGACTGCTTTGAGTATATAGGTAGCTAAACCGAGAATCGACTATGCGACTTTGAGCCTCAGAGCTACGAATTTTTTTATAAAGGTTTTAAACCATAGCCTCCTTTATAACGGCTTGTGCCGGCTCAGTGCCAGAAATTCCGCTGTTCTCTCTGGTGGCGCCCTAATCCCAGGTTGTCCTGTGTTGGCGAGGGCACAGTAAACATTTGTCTACGCACCTGGCAACAATGAGTGGTTTAAAAAGAAGTTGTCAAGACCCTTTGCAAACAAAAAATACGTGTTGTATAAAGGGGTTTCTGGCTCTGAAATTCACGAGGCCAGAAATAAAGCCATCTAGCTAGGGTGACGCTAGAACTTAATAGTGTAATTATAAAAGAGATGATCTTTTTCGGGCTATCTTGTTCGTTCGTAAATAATTTAATGCAATTTTTTTTTCTGCGTTTCCCTCGATTCGGCCAGAAATGTTACGGGTGAGTTTACTTGTGGGTTTGTGACCCACTGGGAATTGATCGGTTATTCGGTATGTGATTGGTGAGGTAAGAATGAATGTACCGGGGAGAAGTAGCGAGAGAAACAAGCTAAGTGCATGCTGAATGTTTATCCTAAGCGTATATAGGGGCTCTCAAATACTGAGCATCGCCTTGAGCTAAAGCTTGAAGTCGTCATTATTTGCGCAGCAGAGCCAGGCATTGCCGATTACCGCGTCGTCAATATATCTACTACATGCGCGATGGCAACATTTCCTGGAGCAGCAGCGACATAGAAATAGGGAAGGGATGGAGGAGGGTGGGCGTGTACCTTTTCGGGGACCCAAAAAGTATTAGCCGCAGAACAAGACTTAATGGACTCGTAAGTAAAAAAAGGGAGCTCAACTGTGTTGGACTTCTTGAAACAAAAATTTATTTAGTATGACTCAATTATCACTAAACATCGAATCTAGACTCATTATTTTTCACTTATCAACTTTTCACTTATCAGCGGGAGAAAAGTTAACTGGCTCTAATCGCAGTGACAAACATTAGTTCATGTATACATTTTTTGGGGAAACTGCCGTAGCGAACCCAAAAGGGCGAGCGTGCAGGTGGAAACAGTACACTGAACGCAGTTTAGTAGGTTCTGCGAAGCCACCCATAAAGCTTTGGTCTTTAAAACTGGCTCATGAAGTTCAAGCTCGCCGTTTTGCGGACTTTTGTAGCTGGAAGACGCCTTCGTGTAGCAGACGACGCCGAGGTGCGTTTCAGTTCACCTCCAGCCTGAAACAGTAGTTCGCATCGGCATGGCCATCGAAAAACCTGGGAACTTGGCGCCCCCACAGTGAACGGGCTGCTGCAATGGGTTTCGAGGCGATAGAGCAGGCACAGTAGGTTATATAGGAGGCTATGTTGAAACTAGCATTAAAGCCACCCTTAAGGTCGCGGGTTCGATTCCCCGCCACGGCGGCCGCTTTTCTGATGGAAGCGAAAAGCAAAAACGCCCGTGTGTACGAGACTTCGGCGCACGATAAAGATCACCAGGTGGTCAAAATTAATCCGGAGCCCTCTACTACGGCGCGCCTCATCGCCTGCGTTGCGTCCGCGCGTTAAACCATACAATCAATCAAAGCCACCCTTAAGTTTCCCATCTGGTTAAGGCTAAGCAGAAAGGCACTGTTTGCCACATAAAAGCGCCCATGCCACCTATTTTAAGGCTCCTGTGCGATATATGGCGTGTTTTTTCTACGTCTTAACTTCAACAAAGTATCCAGCCAACAAAAGAGATTCCTTATACTGTCAGGGAAGAGAGAGAGAGAGAGAGAGTGAGTGAGAGAGAGAGAGAGAGAGAGAGAGAGAGAGAGAGAGAGAGAGAGAGAGAGAGAGAGAGAGAGAGAGAGAGAGAGAGAGATCTATAATCATTGTTGAAACGAGCATGCTCGCAGTCGGGGTTTGTGACGTCCCTTTGGGGATTCGCTGAATCTAAGGGACCCCCACATCGACTTGAATGTGGCTCATGTGGCAGTGGAACTCTGCCTGCACGAAAGCACTCAAACCTCGCTTGCCGCAGCTGCATGGCCTCAATCATGAAGCGTAAGAGCTTTCATTTTGCAAGTAAAATCATCGCATTCAATTCAACTTCTTAGAACACAAAGATGCGTTGCCCCGGTGTTACCATAGTATATTCTTATTATTCACAATCCAAAAATCATGCTCTTGGCTGATTCGAGTCTTTCGCATAAACATGGCACAATGAAAAAACTATTGTTTTACATGTCATCAAACATAATATCAAATACAGCTCAACACACTGCAACAAGGATGTAGCTAGCTTTACTTTTTAAAGACGATAGTCTTTCTTTGGCTACTTAAACCCATAAATTTTGCTCTGTCTGTATGTCTGTCTGTCTGTCCGTCTGTCTGTCTGTAACTTGATTCAGCCACCGGGCTACAGCGCAACAGTCTTATATACTCACAGCCAAATGTACACGTCCAAGCCCGGTTTATATGTTCATACTTGTCAACTTTGTTAAACAAGCACCAGACATTATACAAATATAAGACAGGAAATTAGTACTCAAGGGATATTTACAGTGTTCCTTTATTAAAATATTCATGGATGAATGGTTTTTCGATAGCAAATGATATTCTACATATACTGCAGAAAAGCGCCGCCTCCTGGCGGCATACGAGAAATCACGTGGCAACAACAAAGAAAGGTTCCACTAGCAAGGTTTCGCGTTCTGCTTGGAACGCACGTGGAGCACGGCAACGCGGTTGTAAAACCTTGAATTCGGCCGCCTCGATTCACGCGCGTGTCCGCCGTACTGCAGCGCTAGCATCGAGGAACCGCGCCTGTAGCAGTGGAACGCGGTAAATTCCAATCGCCTTGAGCAAACCTTTAGTGTGTTTACCATGGCATGAGCGCGACGGAACAGGAACAGCATGAGAGGTGAGCGGGAAAGCAAAGGGGGGCATTTCCTTGGCAAATGTCTACAAAGACTATCGTCTTTTGACGACATTTGCAACGAAAGGACTTGCAACGAATGTTTGAGATCATTATTCATTTCACCGTGCAGCAGTGACTGTTCGGAACTCTATGGCATGGCGTTCAAGCGAGTCGTTAGTTCAACGAATTGTCGGAAAACAACCGCGAGCAGCAGTTGAATAGGACGCTCAATCTCAGTGACAAGAGGCACTATTTTGAATACAAAAATCTGGAGATGGCACTATTTTGTTGTTTCCACAGTTGTTTAGAGTTTTTAACATAAGTTTTCACGTGCTCTCCAAAATGATGTCCTCGAACAGGTGCCGTCACATCCCCCTTTCTAGAAGCATACTCAAATCGAACTCTATTTTCAACGCAACGGTTGAACACTCAACAGCCCTTCGTTACCAGATCATTCATATACTAGGGAATCGACATTGAATCCCCACTGCGCAGCCGGATTTTCTGACGTCCTAAAGTTCATTCTTCAGACGAAGTATAAAACGCGCTTCTCCATCAGAAATCTGTACGTCTGCGAAACACCTTCTGACGATTGCTATTCCAATGTGTGGAGGTGTATTTAGCAATAATGGGACGTCTTTCCTGAACATTTAGAATATCATTGTATATGAGAAAATTTCTAAAGAGTTACCTAACAATATTCACGTGATAGTACGTCAATTTCTAGGTAAATGACCGTCTTTCTTGCGTTTAGTCTTTGTTTTGGTTTTCTCGCAATTAAATCATGTCAGGCTGATATAAAGTAGAGCTCTTTCTAATCGGTATTCCGAGCTCTCAAGTGTTATTTTTCATGCGTGATTCTCTACATGCGGTGCTCGAGCAAGCGATGGCCATTGAACAAGAATGTGAGCATTGCGCTGGTAGAAATAAGCCAGTGGATTCCCATTACTGGAGTGGTTTTACAAGAAAATTTAATGACTATGTTCAACTGTAATGCCTTTGTACGAAAATAAGCAATAACAATTTTGATTTTCCTGTCGTAGATACAGGTCGCGCACGCCTTCGTTTAAAATTATTGCATTTATGCAGAAATTTCTTGTGGCTATATTTACGATGTCGGAGACCTTAAACTTTGCTTAGCCGGCCCATTCTTGGCGCCTAAAACGCGATTTTTGAATGCCTAAAAATCCTACCTCAAGTAATAATTCTACACAAACCTAAAAAAATTCAGGCAACTTATTTGACGGGAGGTATTGTGGTGTCTTTCGCTAATTACGCAGTTATATTTATCGCTTACTGGAATGCGTCTGAGTAGTGCAAAACCCTCATTCTCACCTTGCAAAACAATTTCTGTGAAGTTACAGCGAAGAAAATTTTATACTTCATTCAAAGTTTTTCTAAGCTGATTATTCCATATGTGGATTTTGCTCAAAACTTGAAACCAGCGTTGATTTCACAGTCGCTTGGGATACAAACGCGCTTATAATTGAACATAAGTTTTCATGGTAAGTGTGTTTTTGTGGGAAATAGCGAAGGCATACAAGAATATATTACATTTCGTTATGCCTCCAACAATTAATTCCACAGACAAACAGATTCACTGTCTTGGGTATGCTCATTTTTTTATAGTCATTTGAAAATGGTGCTTATTTCCATCTGGAGAATCATGGGAGAAGGGGGGAGAGTAAAATTTCCTCTCAACACAAATTCATTCCAATCGTTGTCGAAAAAAAAACGCGCTGTAATATCTCAGCAATAATCGAACCAGTAAGTCATGTTTTATTTCAACTGGCAAGACAAAATGCCTCTAAGAATTGAGCGAATGTATGGTTCGCATTCCTTACCGACGTTCGGTGTGATCTCGATAGTCATTGTTGCGAGTTTCATAATTCAAAATATTTTTTTTTCGGCGGGAGAGTCGGCCGTAGGTCGCATAATCATTCAATGCAAGGCACTCGACACCACACGATGCAAACATTTTCCTGAACTGTACAGACAACACATCCCGCTACACCCATCACACTTCTTGGCCGACAACCCAATGTTTTTCTAATTAGCGAGTTTTGCATTTTTTATCAGAAGTCAAGTTTTTACCTTTCATATCATGCATAATCATCCTGGCCATATACACCAGCCATATTCGTGAATTTTAAGTCGCTTCACATGTTGTTACTGAGATAATGTAGTATTTAATTGTACATCTGGATTATCATCCAAGAACCTTCTCTTTGGCGCACTTTGCACTTGTAGGCCTTGCGCTATTGAACCCAAACCATCATCCTCGGCTCGGCCGAGAGTGTTCCAGCGTGGGAAACATTTTCAGTTATTTTAAGTCTATTCCGGCCCTAGCAAAAGGATTACACAATTGGCATGGCCCGATGGCAGCATGACGAAGAGCTGCTCATTTGTTGAATCTTTTGCCGCGACTAGGAGAAAGCTTACAAAAAGGTGTCATCTTGGTAACACTACGGCCCATTGCAACGAGCATGTAAAATAGGACTTTTGGTACCATCGTAGGCGTTCCACACATCGGATATTAGAAAAGCGAGACGTATAAGGATGTCGCCTTAATAAACGACTCCGGCGCAGCAAGGCAGATACAAATGTTCCTGTTGCCCCTTCATCGCCAGCTCCTCAAGTCTGTATGCAAATTTACAGAGCTTTCAATTAGGCAAAACAAGCATTTGAGTTTTATTTCATGGAAAAGAAGCTAATTTGCATTACCGTCCCAGTAAGCGTGCGGCAGCCACTAAGCATTAGTGTCGTACGTATACGCACTCGCGAAGAACTCGGGCGAACATGCTTGGTATAAAGTAATATTCACTCTCTACCCTTCTGAGGCTTGTTCTCGCTCGCCTACAAGACTAGCGCTTAACACGCGACCCGTGGGTGCACTTTAAGGGGCAAATGAAATACGAGTTGCCGGTAAGAAACGAGAAAGATCTTTACTGGAGGTGTAGTAGCGAGTTCCACGGATCTGTTAACTGTGGAAATTATGCCGGGGAGAAGTGGCGCGCTGAGACGCTGGCGCTGCTCTTCCAGTCAAAAATGCACAGATTTTTTCTTTACCGTTCCTCTTGGTCCACTAAATACATATCACTTGGTCTACATAAGAAATTTATTAGTGGTTCTATAGAACACATTAATAAAAACCACACTTTGCAAACTTGAGAATGGCTACGAAATCCTTACACTGTTACAGAAGGTTTGAAAGGCAGGGTCGTTGGCACAGAGTGAAAGGCGAATGGCGACGACGTCGCTGACATCGCAGCAACAGTCCATTTCATAGTCAGTGCAAACCGGGCACTTGTTACACATAGTGCGGTCTCCTGGTTAGCTTTGAAAGCTGCCGCAATCTTGTTGAATTGCTTAAACGACCTTGCGAGGCCTGGCCGGTTGAGCCCGGGCAGCCCCAGAAATACCATCTTTCTATTTCCGGATGTTTTTATTAGCAAAATGCTCCCTTAGGTCTATTATACGCATTATGTTCTTAAATAAGAGCTGTTTAGTACCCTTTAGGAGGGGTTAGTTGGGGAGAGGAGCCTATCACAACTTGTAATTAGTGTTCCGCATCGCACTGGAAGTTCCCGTCCTGCACTGACTGGGAAACGGGACCCCGCTATTGCGATAGCTTCATGGAGCAAGCATGCCCCCCCCCCTCCCTTGCATCGGTATCATGTGGGGTAATCACATAGTGCTATCACAATCAGAGCACGTAATGAAACTCAAGCGTACCTCAAAAAACCCACTGCGCGGAGCGTAGCGGCTGAGTAGTGGTTCAGTGACTTGCGGGTCACCACGTGCCCCTGGGTTCCACTCCCGTACCTGCCACTCATGAAAGCGGTCATCCTCATTTTACAGTCCCCTTGAATGGGTATGCGACTAGTTTGAAGACTATTTGAAACTACAGTACATTGAAGCGACAAGTTTATATTATGCACCTTCATGAAACCGGCATGACACGTAAACTATGTAGCAGTGAAGCATCTAATTCCGGAAGCACAAATTGTTCTGAATGAAAAGGGGAGTTTACATGCCAAAGTTCCAGATTTTCCTGCTGGTAATTTTCTGTTCATGTTTTTTCCCTAAAGCCTGTACTGTAAGCTAACACTCGGTTTACACTGAAATATGATGATCCACTTAGAGAGGTTGAGAAAAGGGAAACTCAAATATGTATGCTGGGTGGGTAGTTCCTCGCGTCCGTACTTTATAGCGCTTTTGGCACATCAGAGGTTGAAGAAAGCACGACCAAACTTACCTTTGTATCAAAGCGCCCCTCCCTACCAGAAAGTAAGTTGATGTCGTGTGAAATTCGACTCAGTTGCCGCATAACGGCTCCCGCCACTCGGGAGCATTCGAACGACAAAGAAGCGTGATTTTACACCTTACCGGAGCTTTCTTTTTTGAGAAAAGGGAAAAATGGTATTTTTTGGGCTGAACAAATGAAAACGTGAAAAAAGAAAGCAAGGCAAAGGACCGCTCGTGAGAACTCCCTATTGCAATCCTATTAGCAATACAGCTTTGTCGGAAAGAGCGGAGAAAATTATTGTCGTCGCCCCCGGGCCTATTTTCAAGTCGGCCGGACCCGTAATGTGCTATTCTGAATAGATGGTGCGTTAGCAGGGACAAAACGTAGACGGGGGCCGTTGACTCAAGACACCGCTGGTATTAGCGCATAAGCAATTTTTCTGCACACACAAGTCGGCAGCTTTGTGGTAATGCGGTTTCTGATGTCATTGATAGCATTAGTAAGGCTGGGCTCAGGTACGAGTGTTCTCCGCCACTTCGCTCGGTAAATTATCTCCCCGAGAGGCAATCGCTGACAGCACCGCAATGAATATTCTACGAGATGTGTTCGCGTGAAAAAAATCGGGAGAGCAAACCCAGACACCTCCCTTTCTCTATCGTGGAGCAATGAGAAATGGAAGGAACATTTGGAAATTTCTTCTTCTCTTTTGTTACGTGGAACTTTAGATGACTCCGCACATTTTACGTTGATCTCGTTCATGTCCCCCATCACAAATACAACTGCGGAGCAGCCGACTTTGCCATATCTTATTTTATTCCTCCTTTTGTTTCTTACCTATGCGAGTGCTGTTTGTAGGTACGCTTTTTAACTTTATTGTCCTCGTTTAGCGACTATTGCTTGGCCACTCAAGTTTTTTAGTAGACTATGATGTATTCGTTAGTGGAACAAAATTTTGTTCCCGAATATACATACCACGACGAACGACATCGACATCATAGTGATGCGCTCTTTTAAGAGCTGGTAAACCCACCCACAGTTCTGTGCATCACGATACCGAGAGCCCAAAGGAACGGCGCGTTCATAATTCGTCGGATAAGTATGTAAATGATCGAAGCAATAAAATGTTCATCCCAAGGTTACACACGCTTCCATTGCTTTTTGGAAGCCAACATCTTTCGTGGGGCTGCTGCCTGTTCCTCTGAATTCGTACTTTTTATTGTATTTGCTGTTGCCCTGATTCATCCCAAATGCAATGGCGAAAATTTAGGTAGGATAAAACAAACATGCCCCAGTTTTTAAAGTGCGTTGCTTTTGGTGAAAAGTTACACGTTTGTTCTCCGAATTCATGCTATTCTATACAGGCGTCTTTGCTTTTTAGTTTTGCTCTTTTGTTTCCTCTTCTATTAGACTGAAAATAATTTAATTTTGATGTAAGCGTTCTCTAAAGGCGGTAGTTTCGCCGACAGCAAGCACAGTCACAGAAAACATTTGGTTACGCCTGGAATCTCTGTAAATTGTGCAGCTACCAAAAAGTGTTTTTGCCCGTGGACGTCGCCGAGACGCTCCTTAAGAAAGTAAAATCGGTCGGAGGAAAAGCCATTGAGGTAACGCACCCCTGGAAAATAAAGGGGCTGGTGTGGCATGCGGAGAGAAGCGCTGCGCCGATTTTAAAAGATAGCTGCATGGTAAAGTAAACGGAGGGATCTCCGCAGAATGACGAGACACAACTTAACAACTAAGCCTGGGATCAAGAAGAGCACTGAAATCGCTTTTTCGGTATGCGTGGAATGGATTGTTCTCTCTCTTCTTTTATCTTTCGAGAAAAGCTCGATCGGCTTCACAGATAACAATCTGCCTATGCTTGACCATCTCTGCTCACCTCATTTCATATTACTTGCTCTTCAAATAAGAATCCAATGCAGGATGAGCCCGTGCATTAAAGGGGTCCTGAAATACCTTCCGCCGATGCATGGATGTACATGTAACCAAATAAGACAATGTATTAGCAATCTCCTCCCGCAAGAATTTTGTTAAAGCGATGAGTATTAGCTGAGAAATCGTAAATCAAAAACCGCGCATTATCGTTGCGCCGCGTTTCCTCCTCCTTTCGCTGTTGACGGCGCGAGAGCCTTCCCTCCCATGATGCTGCGCTCTTCACCGGTGACGTACTTCCGCTATGGCGTTCCTCAGACTGCTGTCTGCTACGGGTAAGCTTTGTTGACACCATGAATCCCGCACTCCTCTCAAGGCTGGAAAAGAGAACGAAAAATCTGGCCGCATTTGTGCGGCGGCCTGGCCTTGCCCTTTCGTGGTGTGCGTTGCTGCAGGGCAGCAAGTGACTTTTAATCGGCGGCGAACTCGCAGCCGCTCGGGGTGGATCGTGCGCTCGGTCCCTTTCATCCAAAGAGCGCCGTATCAGATGTGGCCCCGCTGGTGCCGGGTCTTATTTTGCGGTGGTGGTAATTCCTGCCGGCGGCATGTGAAAAAGACATTTTAAACCGATACAGAACCCGTGCACAAAACGCTTCAATCATGTGACCAGTTCAGCTTGGGGCGACGCGTGGTGGAGAGCGGCAACGTTGGCAAAACATGCTCCGGCGCGGCTCTGAGCTTTCTAGCGCTGGAGCGAGCGCCATTTCTTTGACAATCTCAAACCATAGAGAAAGAAATACTATGCTCAAACATCGGTTGCCTTGGCAACAAGGCACAAACCGCCCCAGAAGTCAGTTACGGTTGCGTGATCCCGGTTCAGCTCGGGGCCCCACCTCGCGACATGTGGGCACTGCAGGCGTACCACTCACTCCCATTGGGAAGTGTGAGATGCGTTTGGCATTACAGGAGGCGATGGTGTGTGTGTTGTGGACGCCTTTGTTTCGCGGTGAAATGCGACGTTGTGCTTCTGCGGGTGGATAGTTCTTCCCATGGTCTGGATTATCTTTCTCGAGCGTCGTACGACTCACCCTCGCATGGGGTATGTGCAGTGTGCGTGGCTAAAAGCCACCTCGGCTTGCGCGCCAGAGTTAAGTGACTTGCTGTTCGTCCCCGCAAACCGCGCGCGAGGTGAGTGCCGAATTTACGACGGGCAGGAGGAGGCAACCCATCGTCTGTCAATCGCGGTTCAGACTTGCAACGCATGTTGTGACGTTGTGTTCGTTCGAAACGCATCTCTGGATTGTTTTGAAGTGGAATAAAATGTATCCGTCAAACCCGGGCATTCGGCTCAGGGCGTTCTCTGCGATTGCACGAAAGAAGTGCCACGGGGCTTCAACGCTTTCTTTATGGAACGTACTCAGGTAAGAGAATATCCATGTCGTGTTATGGCCGTGTTGCATTCAGTACGAACGGTTAAGCGCTTGTTTACACTTGTTTCGTTTGTCGTAAGATGTCCAAGCACTCCAACACTCCCCTGGCAGATCAGCCGGCGAGCCGACGCTGAGTAGACGACTCATCTCTTTGCCGGAAGTGCGTGAAAAAGCCGCCCAATAGCAGGATGTCTAGCTCATGACGAACATGCGGGAATCGGTGACGTAGACATGTGAAGATGCCGGCGTCCAAAAACACGAAGGAAAGGGTGAGAAAAAAGCGACAAACTTTGCAATAAAAGTGTGAGCTTTCCGCTGCGCGTAAAAGAGTAATACTTGGCCCAGATGACCTTGACGACCCAATCTAACGATTGCGCTACTTCATTTAGTGTGCTCAAAACACCTTTCAGGGCCCCTTTAAAGTAAGAGAAAAAAAATATACACAGATTGTCTCTCTTCTATTTTTCTTATATTCGTCAGCTTCGCCGTTGCTACGTCCTCTGGCGTTGTTACTTTCTCCTTTTTCGGGGGTAGCCGCACTTCATGTGCTGGTTCGACATTCCAAGGTGCACCCATGGTGCTGACTCTAACGCAGGTTTAAATGTTTGCTGGAGAATGCATTGTCTAATTTTTACCTTGCGTGATAGTTTATTGTTGCGTACAGCTGTGTTTTTTTGCTTTAATGAGCTTTGTATCACTTAGTTACGCGAGTAGTGACTGTCGAAGATATATGGGAGGTGACTACAGCACTCATCGCAGGCACTGACAAGACTGGGTCACGGCCGCTCGATGGAACTAGTTCCCATCGAGCGGCCGTGTGGTGGTCGTGCCCAACTCTTCCATTGTCTGGGCTTGTTTGTCGCCATGAGGGAGCTGCTACAGGCGTGGCCAAAGAAGTTGTGAAAGAGCTTCAGCCCCTGAAAAAAGTCGTGTCTCAAGTGTTCTCTTCGGTGGCAGAAATCCCTCTCGTCGTTTTGCAGGCACAAACGAAGTTTTTTTTCTAATCCTAATAGGCATTCAGTCCACAATATTAGCCTGTTGAAGCTGCTCCTAGGCAAATTCACGAGTTTCTTCGTTTACAAATTTTAAGGGGACCCGATAAGCTTTGCACTAAAAGAAGGTTCCTCAACCTGAAGCCGAAGTCGAAAAAGGTTTTGAAGACGAACGGAAATTCTCACAAATAAAATATGCTAATCCAGCAAGGCGAGTGTGGCACCAGTATGGTTTATTTGGCAGGTTGATGTTTCCACAGCTAGAAGCGCGTCCTAGACTGAGCAGTACATTCTAGGTGCTGATGTGATCGTTACCGATAGGTACAGTCGATACTGATGGCAAAAATTCAACGGCACAGACAATTTCAAATATTGCACTGTCCTCCCTTTGTGGCAGAAGACCAACTCTCGAGGGATGCTCTTACCAAAAAACCGTAAGAGGGGCGATCGTAAGCAAAACCTGCAAAGTAACATGGAAGCACGGTCTTCCTAAGGAATCCCCCAAGAGCCAGCTCTCTTTCCTTCAGTCTACCTTTAAGCTTCATCTTAGTCCTCACGGAGATTTTGTGGTTCCTCCTTTTTTGTGGAGGCGCTGGAGTCAGTCTCTGGGGTAGCAGCTTGACTGAAATAGCCGAGCTGCTGGTGTTGCCAGAGCAGGGTACTTCCGATGCCCGCACGAGAAGAGCCCAGGTGTCGCCACTGCGAAGACATCGGAAGAAATAACAAGAGGGCCCCGAACGGTGGGTCTTGACTTAGTTCCTGCCAGTTCACCGATATTAATAAAGCTGGCCCGCACGTGTGTCCATGCTCTGGCCCAAGGAAGCTTCTCCTTCGAAGCACAGAAAAAGGACCCCTCTGAAGGAAAACTTTGGCTGCGCTTTTTTTCTTTATGCGAAGTCAGACAGTTCTTTCTGGAAAAAAACATTTCGTGCGATTTGCTTTTACTTTTGTAAGTGCGAAGATACGCAGCCTTTGTTACACTTTCATTGGACATGCGAAAGTTATCTAGGCTGCAAAAATTGAAAGCTGAAGAAAAACTGCCGAGAAAAAGCAAATCATTTTGGGCCGCAAAGAAAAAAGATATAAACGGGAAGGTGTGCGCGAATCTGTTGGATAGGCTAGGCTTTTTGATCACTAATAAAAGCCCTATTCATAAGAAAAAGGTGGTTAAAAAGCGCAGCTTTCTCCCGTGCAGCCTGAGGCAATGTCCAAAATCCAAACAGCTTCGGCCGTGTCTGAATGGCGAAATTGAATAAACATCGGCTTCATAACGCGAGACGCGGGTTCGATTACGATCACGAGATGCACTTTTCCTTGAGGCATTTTATGTCCCTTCTCTTACCACTATCATCGTCGTCGTCGTTTCGCGAAACCAGCTGTGTGAATTGACTTTACTGCAGTACGTTTCCCTCGGACGAACGATGTCATCAGCAAGGCTCAGAAAGCTGCGCTTTAAAAAGAGAACAATGCTTTCGCTAGTTTACTTTGCACAAGAGATTTAAATTGCATTGGGAAGTTGAGCCTCTGGTTTTCAGTAAACGGGGTCGAGACGCATTTTGTCAGCATTTTCAGAATCTTCTGACATAGGCCACGCTTTTTTGCGGTGCGAAAATTCGTACACGATGCGGGAATATAGTGCACGAGAAGTACTTGTTTCTGCTACTGTGCAGAAAACATCTATAATTTAATTCGGAAAATCCTCTATGCGAGAAGCCCGCAGAATAAGGGCGCTGCTAACATGAGTTTATCGCGTTCGTTAGCACGATGGTAACTGCTAGATTCCATAATTTAGCCTTAGTAACTACCCACATTCCAATTGCAACGGTACTCCTAATAATTTGATCATTTCGCGAAAAAGAGCGGTGTCATATTTACGCATTATCCTTAGACTGCGGATGAATTAGAAGCCCAGCAATAAGAAAACAAGCGTAAGTTTTTTATGTTGCTATACATCCAGGAAGCTTTATCTTTACCTACATGAAAACTACGGACATTTTGAAACCTACCTAAGGATATTACGGACAAAGTATCACTGCAATATTTCAATAGACCCAGAACCAATTAAAGTGTTTATTCCAAAGGCAAAAAGAATACAAAAAGCTTCTCTCTTGTAGGCGCTCGAAGATCCTTCAAAGAACTGCATTCTGGCATCTAGCAAGAGAAAAAAATGTCTAGAAGAACAATAAGACGCCTTGAAGAAAAAAAAACGAATTTGAATCTATTTTCATGTTGCAAAGAACGTAATAACGCCATAGCATCAATGCCGCTGCCAGCAAGCATCATTATTGCTTAATCCGTTTGTGAAATCCTCATGGCATTGAATTCTACGAACTCAAATTTAACGCAATCTTGTTGCCGCAGTGAATACGATTGACACAGCACCGCGTCGTTCATCTCGCTTCGGGGCGTGGAAGATTCCGATAGTGTTCACGAACAAGAACAATTGTATGGAATACATGCACATTTTGTAACTCAACTGCCTCTGCGCATTTAGTGACACGCAGTACCGCATTCAGCACCATATTGCGTGAAGACGGCCTCTGCAGCACAATCACCCTTAAAACTATGGCTTGTCATTCCTCTGAGCGCCCTACAGTCTCTCGACACTCGTGGCCAAACTGTCATCGATCCTGTTTTTCACACATAAATGAGTATAGTTCCCACTAGTGGCTGTGCCAAAATTTATTTTCTGAGTTTTGGATTTGTTATCTTTTATCGTCCTATTCGGGGCGGCTGGTGGCCCAGCACTTTGAGAGGGTGCTCTCATGAGAAGCGAAATGATCATCGCACAGAAACAAAGGCAAAACCGTAAGGAAGCCCGCACCAGTAAGTAAGGCAATTGCCAAAGCTGCATCTTCTCCCTTACGTCGGTCCCTTATCCAAATTGCTTACTGGAAAAAGACCCTCTCGCGTGCGAAAAGAGCTCGTTGATCCCTCCCTTTAAATCTACGCATAAACTTCCTTTGAATGCTTTAATCTTGCCCAAGATAGTTCCTGCGAGCTACTTTATTATTTCTGTGCTGTCTAGTAAAAGCTTTTATGATTCGTATTGTAGGAGTTTGCTCTTTTGTTGCAAACACGAATTGGTGGCCAGGGGAGCGGGTCAGTGCACGGCGGAGGAGGGGCGCAGTGGGCTTTCTTTTTATCACCAATATTGAGCGCGCCAAAGCGTAGGAAGGGGAGAGAAGGGGCAGAGAAGAGCTATCACCGTAAGACAGCAGGGATCGTTTTTCAGCTCAAAGGTCCGAGAAAAATGACCTAATTACAGCGAGGGCAAATCGAGACCTTCGCCAGTGGCAATAAATGGTGTGGACAAGGAATGAATCTGAGGGAGAACTCCTTATCGGTGCTTTTACGAGCTGCCCAACTGCCGATGTGGCACAGCTCGTTCGGACGGAAAAGAAAGGAGGAAGCGGAGAAGGAGACGCCGCGACATTCAGCGCTGAGGAGAGCCTCGTTACGGTCGTCCTTTCCAGTGTTGCCCGTACGCTCACTCCGTTCGGAATTATGGGGACGAAAAATGGGGATACTGGCGCACTGCGAAAACGTTTGTCAGTAGGGAGCACTCAATGAGTGTACCCTGGGGTGACTTAAATCAGCTTGGAATGCTACCTGTCAGGATGACATGCATTTCTTGAGATAAAATGAGGGGTGTTCAGGTCAGCCAGTTTAGAAATTTTATCCTCTTTCCTGCTTTGCGTCCTGGCATTAACGTTTCTTCATGCCCCTTGCACCGCGCTTTCTTCTTTTCTTCAAAATGTACAATAATATAAGTTTCAACAATAAAATGTTTGGGAATGATGTGCCAAGGTGCTATTGGTTCATTCTGTTGTCGAATGCAATAATACTCATTTTATGTTTTGCGCAAAACGTTATGCGTGGCTCAGAAATTTTAAACTCACTAATTCAGGCAGAGGATATTACCATATTTTATAAATTAAGCTTTCAGCGGACTTATCCCGAAAAAGATATGTTTTTTTTTATTTTCACTGCACGCATTGTAATTCGTAATACCGATATTTGGAACCGCGTTTTCTAGAGTTGCACAGAGGGGGATTCTAATTTACTGGCGGACTCTCCAGTTTAACAAATTCAACTTCGCAGAACGATTAAGAAACCACCGTGATGAATTTAAATTGTCATATAACAGGCGAAGACTTTCTTTTTCTGATCCGTATCTTGCTTTTTTAGCTGCCTAGAAAAAAAGTAGCAATCAAGACATTTAATTAGGGCTTTTCGCTTGAAAGTGATTTCGGAAAAGAGAAAGTTCTTGACAGGACTGAGTAAATAGTACAACTTGATTCCTGAGCCCTTCCCACAAACTTCGTTCGTTGCAGGGAACTTCCAAGGTCGTCTCGTGGGATCGCATTAGTAACGATGTTTTCGCTACACACTGATGCTGTAAAATACAACGTTGTACAGTTGCCTTGCCGGTATTTCTTACGGACGGAGCTCTTGATAATTTCTGTTTATTCCTTTAATACTGGCCACATTATCTATAACTTGTCGCGTACGCAAACTTTCATCCACAGTCTTAATATTTGCGACCTAAAATTATCAGACCGACTAGGCAATGTTACCGGCTGGTAACAGCGCGCGCAAGTTCTACGTACGGCCCTATATCTGGGGTCACCTTTTAGGTCGGCTGTCATTCAACTCTGGTGTTTCTTGTCACCTTCACTATTCATTGTTGCTATGGTACCGTATTCCATCATCCAGTGCCAATACTGTGCACATGTTTTTTTTTTCTTTCGGGGAAAGTTTTAGTGCGTTTTGTTTAGTAAATTACGCTGCTCAGTCGTCAGCCTTTCTACCTTGACAACATTATTACCTATTCAGTTACCTTAATGAGCATTACCATGTGTTAAACGAGTGGAAGAAAGAAGATGAATTTTGTAGCCACCCGTTATAGGCCTCTACACGCTCATCGCACAGCAGGCTTTCTTCTGTTTCTTTCGTTGTTGTCGTGTATCGGATTAATGTTTCTTGCTTTTTTTTTCTGCCCAGCGTATTAATTTTCCTGTGCCGTCACCAACTTCTTATTAGGAGGTTTCGGGATGTTTGGGAGCCTCACAAAGGTCGTGTGGATATTTTCCTTCATTTTGTATGGCATACATTTCCTTCTTCACAAATTGGCTTACACCCGCCGCGGTGGCTTCAGTGGCTAAGGCGTTGCGCTGCTGAGCACGAGGGTCGCGGGTTCGATTCCCGGCCGCGGCGGCCGCTTTTTCTGATGGAGGCGAAAAGCAAAAACGCCCGTGTGTACGAGATTTCGGCGCACGATAAAGATCCCCAGGTGGTCAAAATTAATCCGGAGCCCTCCACTACGGCGCGCCTCATCGCCTGCGTTGCGTCGGCGCGTTAACCCCACAATCAATCAATCAATCAAATTGGCTTTCATTACGGCTGCCTGCAAGAAGGTGCATATCCGCAGCGTGCTTTGTTTATTCACATGCAAATACAATGAGAAGGTTTGTGCTACGCCACCGCGATCGCGCCCTAAACAACGTGGTCCACAGTACTCGAAGGCGGCTTTTGTGCTCCGAATTTCTATCGTAATTATATCGTTATCATAACGAAGTGACTCAACTCAAACAATGATGACATGATTACGGTGTTGAAGGCATGATATACTCGCTAACTAACGTAATAAATAGTATACCTGCATATATTACAAGACTCGAAACAGAAGAAGAATTCCAAGTAGCTCTTTATTGCTTTTCAACCCTTCCAGGCGCGAAGAACAAATCCTTTTCTACTCGGGATGGCGTTCTATGATTTGAAGAAAATTACTTTTACTCTCTTGTCCTGGACTGAGGACCCGGCCCACTAACCAGATCGATTTAATTGTTAAACAAAGTTTTCCCCCTCCTCCCCTTACTCCTCCTGCTCCTCTTGAGTGCAGTTTTCTTATAACTCATATCCGAATATCGGGAAGATGTGGCTGTGCAAAATGTTCCGAATATCCCTTCAGGTCTTAACAAACTATATGTTACTATAAATTTAACGAACACGTGACTCGTTTTGCTCAATAAACCTCCACACTGGTTAGATGCCTGGTATAGAATCAGCACGCGCGTATATACACACTGGGTTATTTGGAACTCAACCTACAGTTTTTGCAGTCTATAGTGCATGTCGGCGAACTTTCATGCCTTGACAACGTAAAGTGATGTGACAAAACGCGTTCGAGCGTTCGGCAAGGTTGCAAAAACTGTTTTACCTTACATATGATTACCGGGAATCGTGATGCGTTCTGCCAAAGCCGACAGCCCTGAAGGCCTAGAATTTGTTTTGGTCTTCCATTTTCGCTGTTGTCGGTTATTAGCAGCTGACTGTTCCTTTTGTTCGAATGCTTACATGAGAAGCTGACGCCTAGCTCCGATTCTTCGCGCTCCGCACAGGACCGGCTTCGCAAGAATAGGGTGGCGCCGGCAATGTTTCTTCGCGTAGCGGTATCCAAAACTATACTTTAATTGACACCATGAGGTAGTGTATGCGATTTTAAGCCTATTATTATGATAAAAGTTACCCACACGCCAATTCTGGTGCGGACAAGCATCAGACGTTGACTGAGCGCAAAGAAACAGCAGGGAGAGCGATCCTGAGTGAAGCAGACGACAAATGCGAGAATCCCTAAGCTGACGTCACGGAGGCGCGCTTCGCAGCGCCGCCTGTGTTCGCGCTCACCGCCAATAGCGGCGATTTCCCGTTGAAGTATCACAATTTCGTTCACATTTAAAGGGACCCTGCATCACTATTTTCAACTATTCACCGAAACCTTAAATTCTTGCAGCATGTAGTCAAGCAACACATCCAATATTTAGATTAGGGGGTCGCAAAGTACCTCGGCCAAAAGTTACTGCTCTATGCTCATTAGATAACTTATAAACTTGTTCAAAAGCGTTTTCTCTCTTTCCCGGTACTGACGTTTTTCGACTGCTCAAATTATGTCAATACAGCGCTGTACCGGCTATTGGCCGGCTTTCCTTATACGCAGCAATAAACTCATTCGAATAGACATTACAAGAAAAAAAGCCACAAAAGCAAGCAGATATGGTAGCCGTACCTGCTGCGACGAGCAAATCACGCAGTACAGGTCCGTACTTGCGATAACTGTGGCTTTCATAATTCTTTCAGACGAGAAGGAAAGAGTGAAATCGTTTATCGTAATTGTGGCAGAGTCCCTTAAAGGCACGCCCATGTCGAACTTATTTCTGCCTGACTGGTACTAGGAGTGGACGAAAAGGCCTCTAGTCCACATAACGTCATCTGCCCCGTGGACGAAGCAAGGCGCCTGCGAATTGCTTTAAGTACGGTTGTATTGTTAGGGCGTATTCAAACTCACCCCCACGTCTGTTCTGGAAATTATTCCGTCAAGTGTTATTTTTCAAATGCAGGGACAATTCCTCCGTCTGCCACTTGGGAGTTAGAAACGAGTCCCGAATGCACCGTGGGTGATGTTCGAAGATTTTGGGTTGTCATGGCATCCCTGTGAGAAGGGTTGCAAAATGTAACATGACGGAAACAACCTAACGTGTGGTCTACATGCTTCGAATCTACAACCCTGTGCTTAAAGTAATTAATACCTGGAGAGCGAAAGTTAAAAAAATTTATTATATTAACACAATAAAAATACTGGTCTTTACGCGATATCCGACGACGTGCATTTCGTTTCACTGATGTTTAGCTCTCTACAGTTTTTTTTTTACTTTTGATGCTTGTTAGCAAAATTAGGTACACAAATATACCCGTTCGCAAGCGGGCCCAGTATACCTTTTTTTAAGTCGGAAACACCTCTCTGTCGTTTAACCTTCCTCGTGCGCCAGTCAAACAAACCGGTCGGGAGGCCTCATTCCACCCCGGAAAATACACTCATAAAGCTGAAATACGCAAGCACGTCACAAAAAAAGTCGGGGTCATCTATCAACAGGACGAGTCAGCTGATCTGGTCATTTTGAAACCGGGGGCATTATGTAAGAAAGGGGCTAAGTCAGGTACCATTTCTTTGATGGACGGTTAGATTCCAGGTGGCGCCCAAAGGCAAGACGACTTGGGAGGGGGCAATGTCTACTTGGGCACAGCGCAATTCACCAGCAATGACATGGCTTCAGCTGGCCTAACGCAATACGACATTGCGTACACACTCCTGCTGCTAATCGTGTTGCTCATTGCCCAGGGAGAAAGCGGAAGTGTCATTGGAGTGCCTTTATTATGCCTTCATTTCCAGCGAGTTGCTTCTGAGGTAATCTCCCTCTGACAATGCCACTAGCCAGCTCCGAACGGGATATAAGGCTTCTGACGGGCCAGTACTTCGGCCTTCTATAATCCTAGACGCCAAAATGCTGTTTCGTGAGGAAAGATGGTACCAATTTGTCAAAGACAAGGTTGATTAGGTTGGTAAGGCTGCCAGCCAGCCTACTGGAATGATTCCTGGATTGCAGATAACGATCATGGTCCATCCAGGCTGAAGTACATGCACTGCTTGTTGAGAGCTGATTCGCCAGTTCGTGTTTTTTTTTCATCTAACGGTATTTGAGGGAAAGCAAGGGCTTCTAGCCCTTCTGTTGCGGAAGAAATATATCCGAGTGCTCCTCCATGATGGTGGATAGATATTTTTTGCTATGAGTTATACAGGAAAATTTTCGGCACGTTAAAAAATCGCCAGTAGATACGCGGAATCAGTTCTAAGATGTAAAGTTTTCATTTTGTCCTGAGTTTAAACCCCAGAACAGGAAGAATCTTCATTCAACTACGAAGTTTCCCATAAAAAAAGCGGAACAACTTTTTGAAGCCCTGTAGCGACCTTTGAACGAGTGATAGCTCTGTTCTTTTGCAAGGAACGCGTTATATAAACAATAACCTCTATACGGTTTCCCTCATAATAAGGACCAACGTCTGTGTGGGACATCATGTCATCGACTAGTTAGGTCTCGCACTATGAACGGAGGATGGTCCATTGGTTAACCGAGTTGCTAATTTGACTACTCCAGAGAAGCTATGAATCCGCGGAGTTGCCACACGGGACAGAGAGGGTTTTCTTCAGCTTAAAGGGTTTGAAGCTTTTATTTGTAACCACAAGACGGCATTTAGGTCGCTGCTATCCTTGGCTACTAACTATAACCAACAAAAGTTATCGAGTTGTCTCTGTTTATACAATTAACTTTTTCAAGTGGCATTTTAAGTGGCGGGTGTGCTATATGGCTGTATGAGAGCACTCACGGTTTTTCTCACTCATGATCTTCCTTACTAATTAAGCCTGTAGAGCTCACAAGATAAAAAACTGAGTCGGTAGGCGGTGAATTGGTATTCAATATGTGATGAAATTATTCTCAACAGTTATCTTAGATGTTCAAGTGTAGCAAAACTAGTCCGTCCTGAGATGACGGCTGAAGGCTTGGCTGAAAGCCTAGATCTGCAGTCTTATTTTCCTGTGTGGGACCTCATTTCTATATCCCCAGCACAGCCCTTTTCGAGCATTCTCAATTTCTCAATCGGGCATTCTCGGGTTCTTAATAATAACATCGTTAGGCCTGACGCAAAAAAGAGGCAATGGGACAGCAATTCTCTGCTAGGCATTTATGACATTTTTTGTCCTTCAGTCATGCCTTGTTTATTTCCCACTAACCTCTTGCAGTAATATTGTGGCAATCGTAATCGGGTTTGCTGTCGTTATTCTACAACTATACTTAAAAACTGAGTTTCACATTATTTACCTTGGAGAGCAACCGAAAAGGGCCAAAGAAACGGAAAAATTCGACTGCTCTATTGGAGACGATTAAGATTAAGCGTTTGCCGATCCATTGGGAATTACCATTTACAGTATTGACAAAGCGGGTAAACAGGTAGCATTTATTTTAACGGTCTATTGTAACTATGGTAGTGTTCAATGTGCGGTTCATTCAACATATTTCACTGGAAAAAATAAAAACATAGATCATATAACGACCATCAATGTTACGAAGGGATGCTATTAGCATGCTCCCGTCCTGAATTATATCGCGCTAATAGAGGTAGAAACCTCAACAAATAGAAAAAGTTCGCGAGGCAGCAGACATTTGCGTGCGCAGTAGCACCAACGGGGGCCTATGATCGGAATGGAAAGCAAATGCCCTGGGGAGGGAATAGGAAGCCGGCAAGGGAGAGTGAAAGAGAGATTGGAGTGGATGGTGAGAACATTCGAGACGAGCTGAGAATGGGGAGCAGACAGTGCTGCCACGCAGACTTTACTTTTAAATTGTGCCATCACAGACGAAACATTACGCGCCGTGCTGCTATCACTCCCCCCTCCCCATTTTCTTTTCTTTCGTCGGTCAGAAAAAAAAAGAACAGATCCCACAACAGGGACCTTAAAGGCGCCCAGTGTTGTAAGAGCGAATAGATTTGAAATGGATGGTAGACAGAGGAAGATTGGGCAGGGGTGTGAAACAGGAAGACAAACGTGGCGTCAAGGTTTCCTGGAAAAAGTGAAACTGTTCACCGAAAGCGCGGGAAAAAATAAAAGAGGCAACAGCGCGGTTGCTTGAAGGAAAAAAAAACAAGAACCTGGTGAGGGATACGGGGCAAAAAGGCGTCGAGTGAGGGAGCACCACAGGAAACGAATGGGGCGCAGCTTTTTCGAAAAGACGGTTTGAAGAGGCCAGGTCACCGTGATTGTCGCCGGCGGAAACATTGTTGACGTAAAGGGGGGTCGGGGTTCTGTTTGCATATGGCGGACCTGTGAGTTATTCTTTTGCTTAGCATTATGTTTTGTTTGACTTGTTCTGAAGAACCCGCAGTGCGGTCCTTGAAAAAGTTGAAGGACGGTTGGTCCTTTCAGATCAGTTTTTTTTCATGCCCTCTGTTCTCAGCGCTACTAAGCTTTCCCAGATTGTTTATAGTTTTTATTGTAACGTTTAGATAACGACTTTATCTTTATACAAAGTCGGTGAGCGGGCGGGAGGGTATTGATGATTTCGGCTCCATCAGCACGAATATATTGTTATGAATGAAGTTATGAAGGAATGTTTATGTTGCAATGAATGATCAGTAGAGCAGCCGGGGGCCAAAAACCAATTCCCGTCGTAGATAGCAGCAGAATACGGACACGCATTGCCATAGTCATCACAAGGGACCGCATCAGAAGATGATGTAAGGTATAAGTACACTATGGAGGGCTTCACATAGTGTACTGAAAAACTCTGATTTACAGTCAGCCACTCATAAATGAGGATGAGAGACAACGACAGGGGTGAGGGCATTCGAGAATCTTTAAATATTGTTAACGTTAGAACGCTTTGTAAGCGAATGAAACGATAAATGTATCAAAATCTATGTCGTAAAATGAAACAGAAATAGCCATGAAAGACCCAAGAGTACATAGAAGGTAAATAGGCCTAAACATTGGGAGAGTACGACATAAACACAACCAGAAGGAAAACATCTCTCACTGTCGTTGCAGTTGCTGCCTGACAGCCGCTTACTTCAAAAGAAAACTGTCGAGGCCACTGATGACCTTACGTGCGTTGTATTGTAACCCACCTTTTCTATTTTATCTAAAGAACACTTGCTTATCGCATGTGAAGCAGTGTTTTAAGGTGCATAAAAATTCGCCGTAGAGGGCAACACCGTGCCTCCACCACTTTCAGAACAGGCCTCTCACCCAACGCGTTTTTTTTTTTTTTTTGCTGCATGGTTGCCGCTAGTGAGGCGGCACGCTGCTCGGTGATTGCGGCCCGCTGAAGCTCGATGAGCTTCGAGGCTAAAGAAGTCAAGAAGGCGGCCTTAGTTGCGACCGACGAAGATCGGTTTCGGTCACGGAGACAGCCCGGGTCAAGTTGACTCTTTCGTTCAGACCTGGCCACCTCTGGGGACGAAATGGTAGCTAAGAAGGGACCGAAGGGATAGCCGGTGTAACGTTGGAACCGCCTGCTTTTGTGCCTTTCTTTTATACATGCAGTCGGCTTTCATTAGCTGCGGAGGTTCGTGTGTCCCCAAGTCTCCCCTTTTGGGGTGCGTAATTTATTATCACCAGATCGATAAGTAGGTCGACGCCCTTGTCGTTGTGTTTAGTCGTCGCAGTTACGTCCGTCCAACCTTGCGAAACACTCTGACGCGTGGAAATCGTCTCGTCTCTTACAGAGCGCTTACAAAAAAAAAAAAAAAAACCTGCCGCATGGCGCATTTAGTAGCGCGACTTCACACACGCGGAGGCCAGACTATAAATAACAAGCGCTGACCAATATTATTCCCTACATTTATAGTCTCCAAACCGGCGATGCCGGTCACATCTGAACTTGACCCTTTTATTCATATTATGTGAAATTTCACTTATGGAAGACAAAAAGAGAGAAACCTAAACGGCTTAAAGCTCTGAAATCCCAATAGGTACGCAGGATCCTAATTAAAAGGTATTGGTTCCGTTAAGGTCAACAAAGCTGATCAGCTTTCTTAAGATGAAATTGCTGCAAGCCGAAGGGAGGTAAATTATAAAAGAAATATTTGAAAATGGACCCAAATACAATTGGAACAATTACGTAATTAGGGTTCAGAAAATTCCATATAATATGTCATTTCATTTGTCAATAAGCTTCTGCGAGCAATTTAGAGGACAGTGGTTTGCACATTCCTTAAGTTGATATGAATTGTACAGTAAAAACAAAAGCCCTCACTACTTCTCACTACCGGCGCAAATTACATAGCGGACACATGGCTTTTATTAATTTTACATAATATTCCCTCAACGGACAAGAATGCTTAAGCAGAAATCTTTCTAGGCATCTGCTGAACAACAGCTATACGGGTGATTTTTCTGGTGAAGCTTTCCCGTACAGAACGGCCTTGTTTTTTGCGCTCAAAACGTTTGATAATGTGTAGCCAACAAGCCCACTCCTTTTTCGCGCCTCTGTTAGCGTTTCGCACAAGCGGAAAACGGGGATAAAAAATGCACTGACGAGCACTATATTGACTATATTCCCTAATGCAAAATTTGGGCGCAGCGCGAACTGCTGTCTTCTCGTTCACAGAGCATATCTGCTGCGTCTCAGGAAGTAATCGCGTGATCAGCGAACGCCCGCGCCGCGCAATACTTTGCCGCCAGGTCGCAGTGCGTCGCCGGCGCTGGCCAGCATGTTGCTTCAAACCGTGCTTTAATCTTCCGCGCAAATGTCACGTGGTTCGGAATAGCTACGTACGAGGGAGCAGCGAGCATGTTTTTGCGAATCGTGTATGAACCTCCCGTGCAAATGTGACGTGGATTGGATTATCGGCGAACGGAACAGCGTCTAAGGAAAGTGTCAGGGACTTGGCGCGACGCCTGCAAAAACAGCACGGAGCAAGAATGAGATAGGAGGTGAAACGAGACTTCCTAGCGCGGTCAGATGTCACAAACGCTCGTCATAGGCTAAGGTAGCGCCATCTGTCGCTGGTTGAAGAAACTGCGCAGCCGCCGCTTTCGGCATTGCACTGAGCAGACAAGGAATGAATTGCGACCGCTATCATTTCGCCCATCAGGTGTCGCTAAGAAGCATTGCACTCCGCCTTGGTTTTCATTCTGGCATTATCTGCTCGCTCGCGCGCGCTTGACGCAATAGGCTGTATCGCCTCCTATATATTCTTGCTCCGTGAACAAGAGTGAGGGTAAGGCAGTGAGAAAGATCACGCCATAGCAGCACGTGCCGCCCTGCTCCTCACCTTCGCCAGACGCTCCTATCCGTTTTCTTTCTGCGTCAATGATGCGTTCACTCGCTCCGTTATGCGGACATAATCGCCGACACCGCAAAACCCAGGTAACGGCTACCAGAGGGCTGCGCCCTAATAAGAAATCCCTCAAGTCCGTGCTAACAACTGCACTCAACTAACCATGTTTATAGTCTTCCTCTCAATAAATATGTATTTCTTGTGTGGTAAAAATAAAGGGGTAGGTAAAAAACGCCAATCGTGGACTTTAACAAAAGCGCGCCCTGTTTTTTCCTTTGTTTATTTCTTAGTGTACATGTTTAGTGGAAGAACAGGGCTAAAGGCGAATAAACGCCCGAAGGGAGCGCAGCCCCATTCACACGTAAATAAATCAATACGGTTAATACATTCAACAATCGTAACGCAGTAATTCACAGAAAATTACTGAAAGTAAACATTGAAGGTTACATGAGCACTTATCAGCTTCAACAAAGTAAAACTCCGATTATTTTTGAAGGAGAAGGTAAAAGCATGAGCATGAGCTCTTACCAGTTTATGCAGGACGATTCTTACCGTTGTACAGTATTCTTCATTTTATCACAAGTAGCAAACACCGAAACAAATACAAAAGCATACACCATCATATTACACACAGAGGCGGAATCATAGAATTAGTATTGATGTGCATTCTAGGTGATGCATTTCTGCAGATATCAAAGCATTTCTAAATGGTTTTATCCTTAGTTCATAAGAACACCCCTAGTACATTGTACAGAGACGCAGGTTAGTTAGTTATTACGGGAATATTGGTGGTTACTAAAAGCAGCCCTGCACTTGTTCTTAAAAGTGGATGGGAGATCATGGAATTCGACACTCAATTCGTGAATATTTAGCACTTTACTTGACTGAAAATTGGTTGTCTGCTTGCCGTAATGTGTTGTCATAGGTAGTACACTTTGTTTTGGAATTTGGATTTTGTATTTGCCTGCACTATCCGATGGTAATTTATACATCCCGTTCCTGTAAATATGCTGTAGAAGCTTCAAATGATAAACTCGGTCGGCTTTCAGCATGTTGTATTTGATGAAGAATGTTTCAGTGTGGTGTGAGTGTCGCGAGAAAGTTCACTTATCGTACTATTGTTGTATAGTTTTCACAGTACACCTTTTGATTTGCCTCACCGTAGTTTGATGTCATTTTGTCTCATGCGTACAATATTTCTCCTATAGTGCGCTTGTTAGAAAGTTGGCGGTGTACTCTTCCAAGCACACCATGGTAATATTTAGAGTCGATATTGCATTTGAATTGATTGGCTACATACAGAGCCGACTCCTCTGCAAGGCTTCTTTTTACGCGTATTTTCCTGATACCATCAGACTTTTGGCTAGGGCCATTTTCGATTTTATCCCGATGGATGCATGACTCTGGACATTATCAAGCGGATTGCCTAGTCAGCATTTTGGCTTAGTCAGCCAGAGGTCGGTAGGTGCTCCACCTTGTAGAATCGCGCCTTTCTGTTTGAAGCTTTTCCATCAAAAGTCACGGAGCGAAAGAGGGCTTCGCGAGCAAGAAGAGGGGATGTTGCTAGGCAACGACATGACCTAAGAAACAAAAACAAAGAATTCCGGGTCATCTTCACTAACGTGTAACCTGGGGAGGGGATTCGCATGCTGTATATACGTGTATTCTTGGCGCCGTGGCGTTTTTGCCCCACGAAGATGAAACCGGTGGTGGGTACAGTCATATAGCTTTGCTGTAAAAGTATCGTGTCTTTGAAGCATAAAGCGTTCTACCGCGAGGCGTTGGAAACGAGTGTCCTGGTGTGTTCGTTTAGTACGCGTTCTTACCCATGGAGATGAAACGTTCTAGCGCCAGGTTTTGGAAAACGAGTGTCCCGGTGTGTTATTTTAGTACGCGTTACGTTGGAGTGCGAGGCGTCAGAAAACGAGTGTCCGGGTGTATTGGTACCGCTGACTACAAGAAACGGCGACAAAGACAGGAGACGGCGACAGCCCGAACCTTTAAGGGGCTTCGCCCATGAAACAGCGCTCAAAATGGGACACAAAGAAGGAGGCTACACACACTTAGCGACGACTACCAACAAAAGTGTTTATTTGTTTCGCGGCAACATAAACGAAAAGCTGCCTGAAGATAGCTAAAATAAAACAGACACACAGAACGTCAAAAATCAATAAAATATAAAAAAACTTTCACCATCTTCCCGTAGGGGAACCCTGAGAAGTATGCGAAGCAGCCATGGGGTAGATTTTAGTTCCCATTAGTCTTCAGTTCGTCGTTTTCGTTGCCTTATAAGGTAAAAATTTCGTTTTGAATAAGCGCTATCTCTATTGCAGAAAAGGAAACACAAGAGGTGCTCAAACAATACGTGCCACTATTGTGTATAGTGTAAGCGTCCAGCATCTCAACGTGCACTGATTTCTGTAATGCTTTATCCCTTTAATGCTGAAATTATGGGGTACAATTGCAGGACTACAGGTTCGAGGTGAGCCAGCCAGAAGACATCGCTCTGACACTGGATGTGTGCTTCATAGGCCAAATGTTCAGGCACCGCACAGTTTGGCCTACACACTGCCGGCCACAATTAAAAAGAATGGAGTAAATTACGCCGGTCTTGCTCCTGATGAGAGTCCCACATGGTTTATGCCACATTTTCTGCGGCAAGACGCACAGTCATTCCCTAACGCACACATCTTCCTGAGTTTGTTGGGAGCCGAGAAAACTAAGCGCACACCTACTCGTTCCACAACCTTTTTAATCCTGTGGCTGACACCATTAATGTAAGGCATCCCAGCAGTCTTTTTTCCCGTTAAGTTGCATGTATAGACGGACGATTGTGCAGTTCTCGCCAAATCCCGTGCGACCCTTCACCAAGTGTAAGGCCGGCGTGGTTTACGCCCTTCCTTTGAAATGTGGCCGGAAGTATGTAGGTCAAAGTTGGGGGTGCCTGAACATTTGGTTTATAGAGAACGCACGTCAGAGCGAAATCTGGTGGCTGGCTCGCCTCGAACGCGTCGTCCTGCACGTGTACCGCGGAATTTCGACGGTGTCGAGTGAGAAATCATTACAAAATAATTGCACGTGTGAGCTGTTGGATGCTTATAGGATACACAAGAGTGGCACTGATTGTCTCAGTACCCGTTCTGTTGCCTTGTCTCTAAAGAAGATGGCTTTTACTGAGGACCAAGTTTTTACCTTATAAAACAGAGAAATTGTAAAACTATT
The DNA here is from genome assembly GCA_013339765.2 of Haemaphysalis longicornis. Classification (NCBI taxonomy): domain Eukaryota; kingdom Metazoa; phylum Arthropoda; class Arachnida; order Ixodida; family Ixodidae; genus Haemaphysalis; species Haemaphysalis longicornis. The sequence continues at coordinate 139,145,169 of CM023451.1, read as the reverse complement.
ACCATGATAAACAAAATGCTTGTTTCTCGTATATAGTTTTTATATTTTATTGATTTTTAAAAAAGTTTTCTGTGTCTTCTTCCTTTCCGCTCTCAATTTTAGGCCGAATTTTTATTTATACTGTCGCGAGGCAAATAAACACCTTTCTATGTAGTCAGCGCTAAGTCTGGGTAGCCTCCTCATTTGTGTCCTGTCTTGGGCGCGGACGGTGTTTTTTAGGTACTATGAACCAACAAGCCCAAATACTTCCAAAATGATGTGTCCACGTTTTCAGCCCCCCTCTTCCCTGCACTGCGACAGTTTGGAACTGGAAGTGGCTGAATCGGTGACCGTGTCCGGCACAGCGGCTCCTGTATATGCTAATGGATAGTGCAGTAGCTGCACAGGATGCACAGAGGACGACAGTACCCACAGGGTGTTACCATATATGCTCCGGCTTACGTGGCCACATGTTGTCATGAATCAGCAGCTTATTAGCTCTTTCACTTTTATTATCTCGCAGTAATCTCATATAACGGCCGAATCGAGAACTTCAACCGATATTATGATGCTGGGCGTCGCGCTCATCAACACTATCTACAACGTGATTGATTATGATTGTGGGGATCTAGTGCGCCGAAGCAACACCTGGAATATAAGGCGTGCAATAGTAGAGAGCCCCCCTGGTTCATTTTTATCTCCTCGGAGTCTTTAACGGGCGCCGAAATCTCGACACACGGGTGTTTTTGCTTTTCGCCTCAATCTGTAAAGCTCCCACAGCGGCCGGAATCGAACCCGCGTCTTTGGGAACAGCGGCACAGTGCCATCGCCAAGGTTAACTACAACGTAAGCGACTCCAAGCTCACCGTGCGTTTGTGTAGATCGAAGTGGTGGCCGAAATAAACAAAAATAACAAAAACAGATACCAGGAGTAACCAACTATCCCAGCTCGAGCTACAAATCACACTCACCTCAGTGAAACAACTTCAAACGCTTTTATCTTTGGAAAATAAAGGTGATTGTTAATTATATTAATTATGTTTAAGACAAGGCAGCTTTTCAGTGAATACGTGTACATCATCCGGGCATCGCAGGGAGCCTCGAGATTAGAGAGCACCAAAGCCAGGTCTTTAACAACGACGCACAAGCATTCCATGCATCACACAAGGATAATAACTACGGAGCAGCTGGTGCTATGGTAAAGTAATGCATACTCTCCCCGTTGCCTCCTGTCCTGTTCTTGCCTCATATCAGTCGCTCCCAGCCGACTAAGTAGACCGTGTACCTTGCCCTCGAATAACACGCAGGGTTGCCTGCACCCGAGCTAAGCTTTTATGCGCACACACGCCTGCGCGGGTATATCGCTGAAGTGATCGATGAGTCTACAATTACGACCTGGAGCGGCACAGCCGCCGATAACTGATCGTAAATTAGGCTTGTTTTATCGTACCCCCATCGTTGCATTTTTATTTTCGTGTTGTGTTCCCCCTAATATTTGTACATGTACATGTCGCAAGCGATTCATTAAAGGCTGGTGCTTTGATGTGTAAAAATGTTGCTTCAACACTGTATAACGCTCGGTGCTTTTGCTGCTAGCGCCTGACCAGCCCTATCCCGAAGCATAACAATGCATTGCCGGCGTTGACAAAGCAGATGATTGGTATGTGAAGTGAATCAATAAAATAAACTTTATACCTCCAACCAGGTAGAAATTTCGGCTGGTTGGAACATTTTCAAAGACATCAGAAATAGCGCAATGACGGGACAATGAAGAACACGAAATAAAGCAGTATCTCCCAGCGGGAAAGTTTCTTCTGTAATTGGTGCAGCTTTGTTCCGTTGACTTGGAGCACAGATATTTCACCTATAACTGGTAACGCGTTAGATGGCTAAACTTGCTTTTGTACTCAGTCGAGGTAAACAGTGTTAGGATAAGTTCCTCCAATGTTTAGGCACTATGATACTGAAGCAAAATTGACGAGCTGGCAACTCCCGGAATTTCATCGCACCAGCCCGCGTGTTCTTGTCTGTGGCGTGCCAGCAGGCGGAGGCAGGAACATTCAGGTACATTATCCTTGAATGCATTCAGAATCCTGATTAGCCACCTCTACCCATCCCCATTCCCACAAAAGTGGTAGACGCTGGTGTCAATCTCCCGCATTTGCGATCATATCCTGCTGGTTGGGCGAGAAAGGTAGCACCCAGGATGGTCTACCTGTAAGAAGGCTCTACTCACGCAAGGCTTTCTTGAATCAGAATATTTTATATATATTTGTCTGTGTCTGTATAAAGCTTGCAACGGTTCTCAGTTATTCTGAACTGGTAACACAAATACACGAGAATTTGGGGGCAAAACACCTTCGGGAGTGCGACAGTATAGAAAAGAGTTCCACATAACGAAGGATACACCCAAAGGCACTCAAGGCCTCCTTAGATAGGTGCAACGGTCAACGCAATCAACACAACGGACAACGCAACGGCTCTCGCCAAAGTATCAAAAAGTTTCAGTTGAATTGCGAAGGTAGTCGTGAAAGCTTCCCGCATGCTCATTTTTAGCCACACATGGCTGTAACCCTATAAAAATATTTTTGAAATTATTTAACGGCTACATAGCGGCTTCAGCAAGAAGGCTCTAAGATGCTCTAAATATCCACGGGTTTTACTGGTCCCTGTGCACCTCAGCGAGTGGTTTTTGGGCGAAATCTAGCCATTCTGACGAATAACGATGTTTATGCATGCGATTTGCATTAGAAATGTGATTTCCCGCAAAGCAGCACTTGCTGGCGTTGCTTAGTGTCGCAGCGCAAACCACATTTTCGAACCATATCGGCACGTTTGGAATCGTTATTGACCCACTTAGGACCCACTTGATTTGCACTGGTTGGTCATATAGGTGCATTGCTGGGACGCAGACTCATGAGTGTTTTAAAACAGAACTGACACGACATTTCAAAGCTGAGATAACTATGCAAAATGCTTCCTTGGTATATAGAGATATCTCCGAGCAAGTTTCCACATTAACCGTTCAGTATAAGATAACCTTAAATCGATTATAATCTTTGCGCACAAGAGACAGCTCAGAACGTATACCCTTTCAACATCGGTATCAGCATGACGCCATCTGCTCCTGGCCCCAAACTGCCGTAGCCAAGGCATCCATGACGTCGCCAACGCCCTGGCTGCGATTGGCGCGCGCTGCTCGGCTGTGTGTTTAACGTCATGGTTTCTAGACTGACGTCATGCCGCCTGGGAGCATGGAGAGGGGGGAGACCACGGCTGGTCTGGGAGTGCGCGTGCGCGTCCAGACCGCCAGTGGTGCGACAAGAACGTTGACGTCACGAGCGCCGTTCTGTCAGCGTGGCCGCCTCGGTGTTAGTGTTGTCGAAACCCAAAATTTACGCGAATAAATGAGGCTTGAAATAGGTATTTACGCTGGGATCGACAATCTAATGTGCAATTCTTTGATCAGTGGGCAGGTAGGCACCCATAGGAGCGAAAAAAGCGTACCACGAAATTTCATGTCAGCGCTCCTTGAAAAGCACAGGCACAAATAACAAGCGCAGGCTTTTACTTCAAGAGGCCGTGATCAAAGACTTCCCGGCCCATTTTGTTCTGTATAGGGATTGGTGGACAGGCTACCACCAAATATACAAGGTTGCACGGACACCAAAGACCCAGAACGCACAAGGTTGAGATTATTCTATGTTCAGACTACCGACGCAGAAGCCATATTGTGATCTATGGGCGTAACAAAAACGGCGTGTGACGCAGTACAGTTGGCTGAGACGTGAAATAACGTCATTCTTTAAAGTTATTAGGACAGTTGCGGCAACAGGTTGAATCCGTCCTTAGAGCAATTTTAGAGCTGTCAGTATTTTTAAGAGACTGTGAATACGGTCTGTTACTTGCGCTCAGTTTTATAGGCATTATTTACGAGTAATTACGCTCAAGATTTTTCGGGCACCTGCAGTCCACCGACACGTTTATCCTCACATTTCACAAACTCCGGATTCTGGGGGCTTGCATAGCCAAAAGCAAGTTCTATATCTCCTTTTTTTCCGCAAATCCATTACGGAAAGATGTGAAGCTTGTACAAAAGAAAGAGCGTATAAAAGTTTTGACATATTTCCTATGGCACTAAGGTGCTTATCCGTAGACGCTCTACATGGGCGCACTCGCTGTCGTAAGCTGGAAAACATACTAAGGTAGTTATTTTTAGTTTTTCCTTGCCTCTATGGGTCAAAATTGGTGGCCTCATAAAAAGGCCGGTCGACGAGTGTAAACCACTGACTATGGGGAAAGTTGTGTTTTATGGATCAGTCAAAATACTCGCTTCGTACTTGTGAAATTTGGACAACGCCGCCGCTCCACCCGGGCTAGGAAAGTGGTGGCATACACATGAGCAAAACCATCTTTCTTATCCTATGTTTTCATTTGTCTTTCGAATTTTTTTCCACTGCTACCAGTAAAATGTCAACAATCATCACTCCGATGTACTTACATTGACTACCGCAAGGCACGGCGAGAATATAAAGTAACTATGTTTATTCTGTGACGCTCTAAAGATATTGTCACGGGACATGGCGGGCAATGCCCCATGGTGTCATAGCCCACCATCCACGTCAACGAGGGCGAAGACGACGACGAAGAGCTGGCTGGTGTGCGGTCTGCGTGCGCGCTGTCCTCGCCACTTGCAAATAATGTAAGTACATTGTTCGCCATCCTCATCACCATGGTTCGTTTTATCTCCGTCCTGCCGCCACGTAACAATAATAATGACAGCTGTGTTAGCTTTTGTTGAACGCTAAATAAATACAAGAAAAAAGCGCGAAGCTATCTCGTGATGGATTTCTTGGTTGGCTGATCCCTAGAGGCATCCTACCATAATCATCATGAGCGGTGCCTGGCCAGGCATGCGCAGTGGGGATATGGACGCCGCACAACGCCGCCCACACAACGGCGGAGGGAACAGGCTCTACCCATAAGCGGCTGCGCATCTAAAAAGGTTTTACATTTTACTTTTCGTTTGTCTGGAAAGTAGTGCAAAAACTTTCATCATCGTTTCATCGAGACTAATTCATTTTGGAACAGAATGTTCGGTGTTAACGTTGTGTAGAATGCATATGTACAAATGCTCCAAAATTTAAACGGAGCACAAGAGCGGTGGCCGGAGCGGACAAAAACTAGAGTTCCTGTATATAGCTCCCCTAGGGGAGCAGAGTTGCACGTCCATTCGCCATCTTGAGTTCCAAGACGTGCGGGAAAGCCACCCTTCTCGTGTGTGGGCCGCCGCGCCAGAGGCATCGGCGAGGAGGAGTGGCGAGGAGCGGCCGAAGAAAAAACCCGCCCGCATCTTCCCACGGGGGGAACTCGAGTGAAATGCGTCCAGAGAGGTGGGGGTATCGCGTGAATGTTGCGTAATTGGGTATGGTTTGGGAATGCTTAATTGTTATTTCGTCTTTATTATTCTCATTTATTGAATGAAGGAGAAGCGAAGGCAAGGAATGTAAAGTTAAAGTCTGTCTTTATTGCTTGGTGCCGTCAAGCAAAGCGTCAAGTCAAGCGAAAGCCAAGCAAAGGCGCCCTTGACTGAATTCCGAACGCGCGCTCCGCCGCTTATATAAACACCGCCCGCGTTCGAGGGAGAGGAGTACGGGGGAGAGACGCGCATGCGCACACTTCCGTACACATGCGCGCGAACTTTCCACGCACCCACCACGCCGTTATCACGTGTACACGCCCTGCCGCCGTTACTGTTGAGCGCGACGCAGCGCACGGGTAGCTACGACGCATGCGCGCACAGACACGCTCCCCCCGCACCGCCGCAGCTGTTGTTGAGAGCGAGGAGGGTGCGGGGGAGAGACGCGCACCTGCGCCTCGACGCGACGCGCATGCGCAGTGAACGTGTGGACGGCGCTGACAACATCGACGAGTGACATCGCGAGCCTAAGAAATGCTCCGCATTTAAAACTGGCGCACGATTCTCGGCTGCTTATCAGCTGAGCAGCCGCCGCTGCCGCCGCTTCCACAACCGCCGATGCTCAGTTGAGAAGAACTGACTGAATACGGGGTCTTGTGCGCAGCACTGAAAGCGCGCTTTCCTGTCGAACTGGAACCCGCGGTATGTGGCAATCAGACACGCAACTCTTGCGCTACGCGATATAAAAACTTTAGACAAAACTGCATGCCACCGCCATCTATGAATAGATGCACCGGAGATAGCCGGAGATGCACATCAGGACGGCCCATCTCGATACTCGGACGCGCGCCTTATCGCCGGCTCAAGCGAAGCTGCGCCCCTGCCATTCCTGCTTGCCTGGAGCGCTTCCAATGTTACGTGTCAAGCTAGGGTACCGTTCTTTTGTGAAATAATTTGCTGAAGTTTGTTTAATAAAGCCGATTTTAAATGCAGAGCATTTCTTAGCCTCGCCTGTTCCTGCGTCGGACGGTGTCAACAGTTCCGCGTCCGCAGCATGTGCGCCTCTCCTTCCCTCCTCTCTCTCAACAGCAGCTGGCGCGCGCATGCGTCGTAGTCAGCCCGTCCGCTCCGTCGCGGTCTCGGCGTAACAGGTGCGTGATAGCAGCGCGGTGGGGCGTGGAAGGGCGCGCGCTGCTTGCGCATGCGCGCTCACCCCCCCGTACTGCTCTCCCTCTACTGCGCGCGCTGCAAATATAGCGGCTAGCGGTCGCTCGTGTTTCAGTCACTGCGTTGCTCCTTCCTTCCTTGGTTGATGCTCGTGCCCACGTTTACTCGTGTCTGCTACTCCAGCATCACGGAAGAAGCGATGGAAGCAACACTGCCTTCAATCAGTACTGAGGCCCCAATGCTCTGCATTTACTCGTGTTCCCCTCGCGGGAAGGCGCGGGAATTTTGTTTTGATGGAGCTGGCCTCCGACAAGGTCAGCGCCTCAATTCTCTTGAGGGCCAATTAAGACAACGGTAGCAGTGCAGCCAATACACGAATGAACGGTTTGTTTTTATTCATTTTCCTGCTTTTCCTGAGCCAAGCATGGTTAAGGCAGCAGCTGCTGTATGACCCACGAGCGTTTAGAGCTCATGGAACAACATACTTACCGCAGGGATAGTGTCTAACCACGGCCGGGACGTAGGTAAACTGGTGGCGTTCCTAACAAAACGGAACCCACCCGCCGCTAAGGATCAGTTTTCTTCCCGACATGGGCAAACAGAATCCTTCAAAATTTGTGCGAGAAAGCATCGGAATGGCCCCTGGCGAGCAAGGATGGCAGCGGCGCAGCTTCCCTTGAACCGGCGATAAGGCGAGCGTCCGAGTATCGAGATGGGCCGTCGTGATTCCGCTACGGCCACCGCTCCGGTGCTCCGTTTAACTTTTGGAGCACCTGTACATCTTACTGAGCCCAGCACTCCTACCATTGAAGTTGAGGCTGTAGTGCATTTTAACGGTCGTAATAACAGATGACCACCAAACCTGTCCTCGGGTCAAGGACTATTCTCACAAGTTCAATTTAGAAATATTTTCAATCATTGCTTTTTCTTAATCAGCTTTTGCCTAAGTAAATTTATTGTGGATAAATTTAGAAATAAAAGCAAAGAATATCATGTTGAAAAAGCGATATAGGACTCTTATATAGAAATTGAAGGAATCACAACTACAATATATAAACACGGAAATGACTTATTTATCTGTGGAGACAGGCACGTTATATCACACAAAGAAAAAAACAGATTTACGCTATGAGCATTAAAGCTAAAAAATATAATAAAATCAAACGGAGACACACGGGCGCAATCGTAGGTTTTTTTACCCGGGCCATCGATTAAAGGGACACTGAGGGCAAGTGCCAAATTTCACTCAGACGAACGTTCGACTTCCCCGAAGATCTCTCACTGTTTATTCAGCAACAAAATAGGCTTTAATTGCTGAGCAATTACACATTGAAAAGCGCTTTTCAGCCGTCCCGCCATTTTATGACGTTTCGCGTGATGTAGATGGAGTCTGGAAGTGAGTTAGACAGCAGTGTTCTCGAGCAGGAAAACTAAAACCAACCGAGCGAACCACTGCGGCTGCAGAAGCCACTGGTCCCGCACTGAGCGCATACGACAAAGCAACTTGCCCACTTTACCTGCCACTCTGTGTGCGTCAATCTTGGTGCAGCACGGGAAATGAACTGGTGGTTAAACAAAGTGAATGTGCCGCGCGGCCTTTTACTTTAACTAAAAAACGTCTAGTGGACAGCGCAGCCGCAGCGAGAACGACGACAAGGGCTTCTTTTGATTTGCGTTCTCGTTATGGGTAGTCTGGTTTTAGTTTCTTCGATGCAACCGGCTTGAAAACATGGCGCCATATGTCAGTCCAACTTGTAACAGAGTATAACGCTTTATTTGTGTGGCCCGCTACGTCGGCACCGCGACTTCAGTTTTAGTAGAACGTTTTGTCAGTTTTCCGTCACGATATGGTAACTTTTACCGCGCCTTTTGTTGAATGTTTGCGAAGCGAGTTGCTTATGAAGCCATCTGCCAGAAGTGGGCCTACATTTTTTATGAGCGCCCACGCCACCATTCACAGACACCTTGGCGCCAGTACAGAATGAAAAACGTGCATAACATGGTAAAAATATTTTACCGAAGTACGCACCGTAGTTGAAGCATAGCAGCCCACAACGCCCTCGATCAAAAGACCCTGTTTGACGCACACATTTTATTCAACTTTAAAACAATGAAATAATGGTTTTGAACAAACACACCGTACTGGCACGCGCTTTGAGACCGAAGGGCGAAATTAACAGGGGATTGACTGCTTCTTGCTCGTCGTACGGATAGCACCCGCTTCTTGCAATTTACGGGGGAGAACAGGGGCCGCATTTTCTAAAACGACGGGGCGTCGCTTCAAAGCGATGCCCGTTTTTTAGAGAATTTGGCCCCAGGTCACTTCTCTCCGGCACGAACCGAGAAGGTTTTTAAGCAAATCTCGCCACTCTGCATAACCAGTGCGGTGTTGAATCGCCGCTAGTGATAATTCCAACATAGCAAAACACAGTCAAACCGCAGGAGCACACCGTCGCATTTTGTCGCGAAACGAACGCGATTAGAGCACACACAGCTTCGGCCGCTGGCCTGGCTGGAAATCTTTGTTCGGGCAGGCAGCGCTACTTGAGGGAGCAAACGTATTGTTGTATCAGACGCAAAATACGTTCCCCAGAAAAGCGAAACCAGGAACGGTCGACGGGCCACCATGACCTAAACGACGGGATAGGCATGTGGCTACGCCGGACTTGCAATGAACATCGCAACCCTCACCGGCGGTGCGGCTTGGCAGCTTGCGAATGTCGGCACGTCTTCAATTATACCTGCACTTTTAAATTTGTTTATGGCTTTTGAAAGTTAACGTGCCAAGAAAGATTTTACGTGTTTCTTTGAGAGCCTGTGCGCGCTTCCCGTTCTGCTGTTTGTCACGTCACTCTTGCCGCATCCGCTCAGTCGCCGTTTACGTCGTCTCTGCTGTGCGTCTGATAGCTTATTTTTTGTCTTATTTACGAGAATATATTTAAGGTACTGCGCCATAGTCTGGTTTACTACGGTTTGTATTTGGTTGATATTGTTACCACATTATGCCGCTCCTGCTTGGGTCTACATGGCCTGCAGTATGTTCCTAAATAAATAAAATAAATAAATAAATAAATATTCGTGTTCTGCGGATGCCAACCTGTTAAATTATACCAACTTCAGATTTGTCTTCCGTGTCCCTTTAAGGGACTCATTAGTACTTCTACAAAAGCTTAGGCCTTTTGAAAGACACAACCAGCTGTCAACACACTAAACCCTAACAATACCTACGCTTCTTTCGATTGTTTTGCTCAACGGCCTGTGCACGTTTCACTACAATACAGCACGAAAAAGATGCACTCGTCTTTCGGGCAGTGAACACAAGGAGATAACTGTTGATAACGATGTCTTTGAAACTTTTTGTGATCCTCCGTCCGAAAGTTCGCGCCAGATGTGCGTACGGCACGCACATTTTCCTCCAACAAAGGGTGATTCGGGCCATGGGGAGCCGCGCACCTTGCAGCAACACTAAATCAGATGTACTCTCAAGAGGATATTCCCCTTTTGTGACCAACAGACGCAGTTCAAATAGCCAATGAGGAGCGAAGCGTTAAAGACGGCCACTGACTTGTCCCTGAGGGCGTTGTGCTGAGGTTGCCAAAGAGGTATAAAAAGTAAATTATCTCTACTACAGGCCCTTTAGTTGGAATGTATAAGGAAAACGAAAGCAGCCCATTCCATTCAAAGTCTACCTTCAACTCAGTAAGACCAGAAAAAGTTTGACGGCGATTGTTAAAATGATTTTTCGGTATATATTGCATTGTTTCCAGAAAGTATTCAGCTGCTGATCTCAGCGCGAGGTCATAGTTTCTCTCAGCTAAAGCTCCAGGGCTTTTTTGGTGGAAGAAAACGGAAAATTGGGACCACAACGCCGAAGTGCTGCTTTGGCATGGCTGTTGTGTCGCTATGGCGGGCATGCATACGATCACAGTAGCCGACGGATTTTTTACTTCGTTTGTCGCGATGTGGCCTTTGGTATCACTTTGGTACCCGACTGCAACAAAATCAAGGATGATTGTAGACGTGAGCCCGATACTAAGCATCCTTTATAAATAATGTGCTTCGTCCTTTCACCAGTGCTGGATAGTCCGCCGGAAGTCTGGCACTTTCTGAACAAAGGTCTGATAGAAATACTTGGCAACATCGACGTCGGGTCTCACCCTCGGTAACTGACGGAGGGCGCAAGGCTGATAATTTTCGAGATACAACGTTTTATAGAAGAAACCTGGCCTCCGAAATAAACTAACAAGAAGCTTATGACAAATCGGGAATCTAACATGGGCACAGTACAATCACAGCACAATCGCAGTACAATCTAGAATGTGCACAGTACAATCGCTGAATCTAATGCCACGGCGATTCGCCTGCCAGTATAATTAAGCAACGTTCTGTTCGGAAAGTGAAGCGGGATTCCCAGAAGTTGTCAATATAAATAGGAACAACTGGCATCGTCACCTAGAAACAGCGATGGATAGTGGGGTATGTTGTCTGTGAGTTCTCTGAAGTGTTTGTGTCGTGTTTTTGTAATGCCTTGCATGTTATTAGTATGTGGACTACGGATAGGCCCTCCCCAACCTGCTACACAGGGTCTTGGGGATCCCGTGAGCAGGGGGGAATTGTTTGCATGGTTGGGGGCCCATCCGTAATCGAGCCAGGGTAACTTCGTTGTGTCTGTTGTGAGTATCAGTGGTGTATGCTCCCAAGAGTGGCTTTATATGTGTAGTTTGTTGTCAGTCGTTGATTCCAGTGCGCTTGCCATGTTGTGCGAAGGTGTTGTCTGATGTGTGATTTGAGGTCGGTGTAGGGTATTGTTGTTTGTCAACGGTAGTTGTAAGGGCAGCAGCGGCAGCCATTCGGGCTGCGGCCCCATTACCTGGAATTCCAGAGTGCCCTGGCACCCAGCACACGTCACCTCAAGGTTTAAGCATGCCAGACATAAAGTACTAATGAGAGCATTGCCACATGGTTTTTAGACTTCTGTGAGGATAAGTACGCACAACACTTAAAGAATCAGTATAAATTACAGATTTCGGAATTCGACTTAGAACAATATGTTAACTACAAGAAGTATGCCATAGGCCTCTGCCGTAAAGATACTTGTATTTCTATTCATAGTTCTACAGACATTAAAGGTGCCACCATGCGCAGCACAGGAAACAGTTGTGGCAGTTTTTGAAGCATCCGTGTAAAATTCAGCACACTTATATTTGTGCTGCAGGGACAAGAAATGTTGCACGATCGCGCTTCTAGAAAAATAGGAATGCAAAGAACCGAGCCAGCAAAAAATCTCTGAATAATGTGCAAGGCCAAACAAAAGTCTCCAAACAATAATTGAAAAAAAAAAAACGTTTGATAGTTTCGGCACAACAGGCTGAAAAAATGCTTAACCTGAGTAGTAACTTATCGTCTTTGTACTAATAAAATTTGCAATACAGCTTAGCACCACTAAAAAAGAGAGCAACGCGAAATAATTGGTAATGCGCTCCGATTATGTTTTTCCTAATGCAGACGCTGGCTTAGAAAGGTCGACGGTTCTTTACATCCTTCTAAGCTATACGGCTACGCAATGATGAAAGCATTTTGTGGTGTTGTCGCTTAAATGACGTCATCGACATTCATTTTGATATTCGAAGCCGCATGACTAAAACGTCGCTTTAATGACGTCATTGAAATCATTCACTCAACTTCACACACCAAAATGAGTTTTAGTGCAGGAAGCAGTTCAAGCAAATGCAGTTCCCACAGCAGCAAACGGTCACAAAAACCACCTCAATTCTTCTGATCCTGAAACATTTATCTTAATCGCAGCTTAAAAGCCCAATTTTTCGAACAGTGACCTCCTCAACGATTTCATCGAATCAGCCGCGATTTCCATAAAGGCATCGTAACATAGTTAATAAAAAAACAGAACATGCGGGGTGGAGCTGCAGCCGTGCCCTTAATTAGAGCTAAACGACGCTGTCATGACTCCTGCCTTTAAATCGACTGACCTTAACGACATAGATCGAATTGCGGTCTCGCCGCTGGGCTTTAATTAAAACCAGATCGAAGCAGCCAATGGCTTTCGTGGGGAAAAGGCATGGCTTTATTTTTATAGTTCTTAATGCTGCAGGGCGCTCACCTCATTAAATTTGCGCTGGCTGCGCACTTCCATAATGGTGCACCACTCGAGTTTTTTCTCAAATGAGGTGGAGACCAAGAAATGGGGCGTGCTGATTACGTAACAATGAAATTGATTTAGTTTCTATTAAGTAAAGCATTCGATTTCTTGTAGCATTCTTCAATGTCACACGAAAGATTCATTGTGCCTTCTGCTGTCTCTTCTAAAGTGCATGCGGCCTACATCGTTTCCATGTGGCTTAAAAAAATTCAACGACACTGAATAAATAAATAAACTAATAAAGCAGCCACTCCTGCAAAACTGTATGCGAGCAGTAGCCTTGAGAATTTTTTTTTGTCGCTTATTCAGAATCTCGCAATGAAGATGCAATCATTGTGTTAGACTCAAGCTCCTGTTTTGCGCAATGCCACTGGGAGAAAAGTTCTCTAAACAAACAGCGACGCCTTCATTCACACCTATTAAATCCACGCTCTACAGCCTACGTGAAGCCACATTTCGAAACTGGGCCATTCAGTAGTTGTCTAATCTTGGTTTCGTAATTTCGAAAAGCGAAAGCTGCCCCTCTGTCGGCCGATATGCAGCTCTTCTATGATGTTTTGAAAGGCCACTGAATGAATATTTTGTGATATTTGGCAGCGTTAGACTAACAGCATTTGAGGCAAAACCTTCTGTCTTGCGGAAATGATTTCTAACAAAAATAACGGGCAAAATAAGTAGCGTGTGCAGTTCCACCGGGGTTGCAGGGCAAAAGAATTTAAGGAGAATCTGCTCCCGTTTTTTACGCAATGTTTTGTCAGTTCGAAGCTGACGAGTTGGATAACGAGCTTCGCTCTAAAGCAACAACAGAAACCATCAATGTAGAAGGACAGGGGGCTCAGCGAGAGTAAAGAATGGCATTCGCCGAGGCGCAAACTTGGCTGGCGTGGAAGGGCTTTGGGCACGTAGTCTGGACAGAAAGGAGCTTGCGCTTGTGACGCAAGCTTACCCACGATTATAAGCACAGCCGGGTGTAAATAGGACGCTTGGAACGTAACAAGCTGCCCCAGGCACTTGTCTGAGGAGATCGGAATCTTCGCAACTTTCCTTGAAGCGTTGACCAATTTGCCAAAGCAGCGACGTGGCGTGAAGAAAACTGGCATTGTTTCTTTACCTTGCTCGTTTGGGCACCTTGTTTGCTTCATTTTATGGAGTTCTTTCGTCTAGCTTCCTCCGTTTTCTTGCAGTGTAATGTTGTTGGGACTTCATTATGTTATTGTAGTTGCACCATTCGCGTTAACTCCAGACAATGACGAATCTTTCATTGGAACGAATCAATGGGCGTAGCGGCTGCTTATTAGGAAATCAAGAGCAACTACAGTAATTTCAACACTGAGGTCAATACCTCCAGCGTGTTCGACACCGTTGAAGGGTTAAAAGGTGCAATAGCATAAATATTTGAATTAGGTGAAGCGAGAACACACAAGAACCAGCGATATGCTGACGGTGATACCCACGGGTCCGTAAGGTCTTTGGTTTATTGATAACCTGTACCAGGGGTTCGAAATACAGCTTCATGGTTTTCTTAAAATTAGGCACTGGGAGGCACGCGAAGACAACCTGTGCAAATAAGTTACGTGGATAGGCGGTCACAAAGTGAGATGATAATTACCGCTCTCAGCAGAAAAATTAACCTAAATTGAATCCCTAGCTGTTTGTTGGCTGCAGTAAGCGGGTATGTTTGTAATGAAAAGTTTGAGGCTTTCATGTTTTTACACAGGATCAGTTGGAAGAACTCTTCCAGTGTGTTTGTGCTCCGCGATATCCGACTGCACATTTAATTTCCTTGGCATTACTATTACGCCCGCAAAAAATTTAGGATAGGATTTGCGCAAAGCTACTCCCTAATTGGACGCGGTTGTTGCGGCTCCTTAAACGTATTGAATGCGACAGACACGATGCTCAAAAAGCCTTCTTTTGAAATCGGATGCTATTTTCCCTGCGGCTGTTAAATCCCAACTCGTAGCATAAGAAAAACTTTATTTGCTCTGCCATTGCAACGATGATTGTTGGAGGATGGAAGGTGTTAAAATTAAATTACAGCAGATCTCTTTTAAAAAGTAGTGGGGCAAGCAATGTGTAATGTAGTGAAGTTAAACTCACTATCAATCATGTGGTGGTTTATGTTTGAGGTATGCATGTTTAGTTTCTGTTTTAGTGCGCCGAATTTTGCACAGCGTCCCGAAAGATTAAAGAGTGTACCAGACAGAGAGAGCGGGGGAGAGAGGGAGAGACAGAGTGAGAGAGATAAAGAGAGAGGGAGAGAGAGGGAGGGAGGGAGGGAGCATGATATTTAACGAGGCTGGTGGTATTCGCCGGGCATGGGTGCCGAGCTTGGTACGCGAGCTGGTATCAACAGGGCGAATAACCTTCAACTTATAATTAACAATCAATCGAAGAGAAAAACATTAAAAACATCCAGATGACTACGAAGATAATGTTGATGATAATGATAATAATTTATGGTGTGTTTGTCCAGGATACATGACGTTGTTCAAGGTACTTATTGGGTACACCGCACTGTACATTTCATTATACTCGTAATATCTCATATCCAAAGCGGTTAACTTGCCCAAACAAGATGAAATATTTAACCAGATAATTTCAACCAATCGTTAAAAATCCACAATAAGCTATACTGAAAATGATGAAACGGTTTAGTACTGAGTGCCGGCCTTGAATTTCTTTCACCACGGTGGGAGCTTTGCGCGCAGTCTATGTTTCAGACTAAAAAGAGCCTATGGAAAAGCCACGATGTATGGTCATTCTTCGGTAGAGGGATTTCGGCATTGGGTGCTAACCTCGAGTTCGAGCCACGATTTGACAAGATAACAGCCCCCTCACCAGAGAAGGTGAGTTCGCCGCAGATACGTGCCCTGTACTCTACCTGTCATACGGCGGCACATCAGCATGTAGAATTCTTTTTGTTAGAACGTATTCCATAACACTCCAAGGAGAATATGCTTCCTGGTTGATTTTAAAGGCCTCAACAATGGCAGTTGCGCCGCTATAAACGTCCCCTAGCAACTATTGCATTGCAGACAGTGCTGTTCAGCATGGGAGCGCTGTTGGGGTTCAAAACGTTTTCCGGTAAACTTCTGCGCGCAAGAATAACGAAGGGCTGTCACACGAACGCTTCTTCGAAAAGGGATGCTTGCCGCGTACCGTGATCGATGTGGTTCTGAGAAACGACTTAACGTGCAGTAATTTCCAGCGCAGGGCCCCTCATGCACTGCAAATTACATGAGCAGGTCGTTATGAAAAAGGCTGCTGATGGTTGAAATAGGTGTATTCTATACCGCCATGGAGTTTGAATGACGCCACCTTGGAGAAACTCGGTTCCTTGGGAAGGTTCTTAAGTAATCCATCACGTCACTAGGAACTTTCCTTGATAAATAATGTAGAATGAGAACACTTCGTACCAACCAGCGCTGCGCTTTACAACCACGCAGCCTCCGTTCATCAAATCAGAAAGCTGTTACGTGTGCGCGGTGGTACCTAGCTTTTGAGGGCGAATATGCAAAACAACAATGACAGAATAAAAAAACGAGATGACAAAACGAAGAACCGCAAACTTCCTAAATAATAAATTAGAAACAAACCAGCCCCTGTTTTGGCAGCACGTCAAGTAAAGGGAATGTTATCGAAAATTGGGTTGTGCTTTTAGCATGGTCCAGTAAGTTGGGTTGTCCTTTTGGCTTGGTAAACTGAGTTATGTTGCCGCATGAAGAACGTGAAAGTTGTTTTTACTTAATGCGACAATTGTTGCGGAGAGAAGGAAACTGATGACATACACGAATGTACACATATTGTAGGTTCGAGTAATGCTTGTAAAACGTTAAATAAGATTTCAAGGTATCCCGACAATAAATGCTGGCAATGACGTTTTGTTCCAGTTTTCGCTTCGATCACTTCCATACGGTTGAAAGTGCATATAACTATCAGTTTCGATCTGCTTCTGCTATGGCTATGAGTGCAATTGTAAGCACTGGCGGTAATTTCTAGATAGCAGTTCTTTTATTCAAAAACTTTGCCCTTTTTGTGTTTTACAGACTAGGGCGAAGCGCATTTTCCAGCTTTTAGAGCTTCCAAGGGCACTATAGGGACAGTGGTCCTCCACCTACACTTTAAGAAAATCCTGCAGTTCAAGTTCTCCCCAATGTGCAAGTTTGGGGTTTACTGTTTACACGCATGCAGAACGGAAGAGCTCTACCGGTAGCTGAATACTGATTCAGTGTCACACCAAAGATCACGCCGTAGAACACACAGATACAAAAACTACAGCCATAATCAATACGCTCTCCGGCTTGAATAAAACATGCTCTTTTTAAATGACCGAGTTGGAGAAGACGAAGTCAGCTATGAAACGAAGCCCACTGGTGCACAGCAAAAAAAAAATTCACAGCATATCCACGGGGTGAATGATGATGAGTGGGCGAAGCTCCTGAGGGGAAATCATCGGTAAAACCGTGACTCTTCAGTGAAAGTTCGCCCACTACATCTGTGTCCGAACGTAACGTCTAGAAAGTCTCGCTTAATCCGCGCGTCGGCACCTTGGGGCTGAGCTCGCCTGCTGCGTTTTGCAGACGCCTCACGAGCTCTCCCTGCGTCGGGGTCTGCCTGCCGATACGCGCGCTTTCTCGCCGCTTCCCGTTCTCTGACGTTTTGGAGATCCTCTTCGCGCCGCAGCCGTGCCGCTTCGCGTACGGCAGGGTCCTCGCGCCGTTGCCGTGACGCTTGGGCCTCTCGTTCTCGAACGCTGGGATCTTGGCGGCGTCGTCGCGCAGCCAGACGACACGCTTCGGCCTCCCGCTCTCGTACGGCAGGATTTTGGCGGCGGCGTCGCGCAGCTTCACGGAGCGCTTCTGCCTCGCGGGCTCGCACATCTGCAGCCTTATCCATCGGGCGACTCCGAGCGCGCGCCAACAGCGAACGGATTTTATTACAACGCTCCCCGCCATCTAGTAAACAATCCAAGAACTAAACTAGAGGTGGCTACATACATACGTCGAGGATGGACAGACCCACGCCCTAAGGAGCTTCGCCCCTAAAAGAGCGACCTGCGGTTGAAGCCATTTGCGTGGAGTGTTGCGTTGTGGTCGTACATTATAGTGACGGCGGACGCCGCTCGCGTGCTTACCTCAGCAGTCTTTGCGGCAGCTACTTTCTCCAAGCAGCGGCAACTCCTCCGCTCTACGGCCCTTATCAAATTTACGTCCTCCGCACGTAATAGCGCACTCGAGCGACGAACAATTTCTGCTCCATTTAGCTTTAGCCTCCAAACCATGCTTCGCGCGTGGCTTTTTGAGCTCGTATTCACTCCCAACCATCTCGGATACGTCTAACTTCCCGAATACGCCCAGTCAGCAGCGCTTCAGCGAGCTTCACCCGGCCGCGCATCTCGACTATAACGTGCCTGGAGAACACCTTCTAAGCATGTAGAAAGCCTTTTTGCCCCGTGTAATCGCTAGAAGACCGGTGTGCTCGTGTGAACGGCGCTACGTATTGTTACGAGGCGAGGATGCCGTAGAAAAATGTATTTCAGGTATTTACAAGACAAGCAATGGGCGCTGCTAGCACAAAACGGGGAATGCGCAACAACCACACCTCGTCCTATTCTTCTGCAGAACTGGTCGCACAATACCCTTCTGTGTACTCTATGGCAAATCGCCCCATAAGCACATAGTTTGTTAGTCGATGTTTCCGGCGCCCCGTGTCAGTATTTAAAAGGCGACAGGAAAACAAGTCAGAGGGGCCTAACGTGGGCGTGCCTATCCGATGAATTGGAAGCAACAAGGCGGCGAGGTTTAGTCGCAAGGCGCGGTTATCAAATGAATGTTCTTCCGCTAGGAGAATGAAACAGAAGAGAATGAAGTTAAGCGGTCTTGCTGGGAAGCTTGACGGGAAGGTAAAAGAACGAGAGAGAGCTTCAGCTTCCCTACGATCCTAAGCCAGTGTCAATACGCGAGAAGGCAAGTGTCGCGCGTGTCTTATGGCGCAGCAAAAGTCCAGAGGAAATCCTCTGGCTTAGGCTTGAGAAATTACGAAGCAGGGGGGCCAATCGACCGCACGTGCACCGTTCCTGAGACTAGTACGTTCTGCTTTATCTCATTTCCTTGTTCTTTCCATCTGTATATATTGTTTTTAAACCACGCTCTGAATCAACAGTGAATGCTTAAAAGCGACTGCGTCACAATGGCGCAGCACGCACTATATTGTACTGCAAATAATGTATTTTAAAACGCAAACAAAAACAAATCAAATAGCCTTTATATAAAAATATTTTCGTTTCCATGAGGAATCGGACGACTTATTTTTATATTCATTGTATTGAAATGATTATTATGTGTTTTTTTTTAATTTAGACCCTCAGTGTAAGGGGGAAGGGGGGATAGGCTAGGTTTTGCCATGATTCGAAGAAAACTGAAAGACTGGCAATGTTGTAATGCTGTCTGTACGCGTTTCTTACGCTATTTTCGAGCGCTGTCTAGCAGATTGAAGTTTCTTCCACTAGGGAACCGAGGATCTGTACCTTTCCGCATAGCCCACAGCAATCTTAATAGTTACTTTACTTTGTAATGCAGATCCGTTTTAAACAAGCACCGACCAAATGTTCAACATTCTTGTTTTGGATGCTCCGCCCAAGTTTCTCCTAGTCAGCTTTTTTAATGCGCATTATATTCTCTTTACCGAAAACTGAGAACGGCCCAATACCATTGGCCGAGCTTCTAGAGAAGTTTTTTTTTTTGTGACAGGGCACACCGAAAGGCTGTACGGAATGTAGCGAAACCAATGTTTTCAACATAAATGAATTGCACCTTATGTTTTCAATTACACAACTGTTCCAGCATCTTTACAATTTGGCCCTGTGGCGAGGCTTAGGTCCTGTGGAAGAGCCAAAAAAAGGCAGCAAAAACCACCTATAACAACCAATCAGTAGCTACTAGCGATATTAGGCTCGATCCCACAAAGCACTAGAAATATTACAATGGAAGATTGCCGGCACTCGAGGTGCCGGATGACTGGTCCTGTTTCCGGTCATCTGAGTTTCAATTACTTCCCTGCTATCCAGTTCTTCGAGTGTTGCCCAGCTATTTTCTGCTCTGATGGCATTGCTGTTTCTGGGTATTTTTGTAGCAAAAAAGAGGCGAGGTCAAAAAAAAAAAAAGAGAAGAAAATTGTGCCACCTTCGACCTGGCCTTCCTTTTCCTTTAAACCAGAGTTTCATTGTGCCCGTTGTTGATACGTTTATCCTTTCTGCCGCATTGTATTCGTAGTTCTAAATGAAATATATCTGGCCTCCACCACAAAATCAACAGCCTTTTCTTTTCAGTACCCCAGTCTGAAAGCCCGCGCAACGTTAGCTTGTAATATATAGAAGCTTTATCGTTGCGCAATTACAAGCGTACGGCTACCGCTAATCTCACTTCCTTACATTTCCAAACAATTCCTAATACACTCGTTCGTGCGTGCGTGCGTGCGTGTTCGTCCCAGTGCATATGAGTGCGCGCGCGCGCGCGCGTGTGTGTCTGTGTGTGTGCTCGCGTGTGTGTGTGTATGTGTCTGTGTGTCTGTCTGCGTTTGTGTGTGTGTGTGTGCGTCTGTGTGTGCGTGCATGAGCGTTTGTTTATGTTTTGTTTTTGCCGACCGGCTGCGCCGGGCGGTTATCTGTGTTATCCGTCGGCTATTCTTTATGCCGCACGTGTTATCTCCTTTGATAGAGAGATAGTGTCGCGAACTAACATCAGCATCCTAGAAAAATCTTCTATGATCTGCAGTATTCTGGCTTGCGATTCGACTGTTCGAGAAGCCCTCGCGCCGAGAGATAAATGACTGCAGAACACACGCCGCGGGATTCGACTCGCCGATGCCCGCCTGCACACGTCACTTCGCTGACTGCTCCTTCGCCGCCTGTGTATTCTTTGAGCTGTTAGTGGAGCACAAGTTTCTTCCAATAAACGTGTTTTCCTTCAAGACAACTGCATCGTCTTTGGCTTCATGAGAATATCACGCGGCCTCCTCTGATGTTTTTGCTCAAGTTACCAATTTTTACAAGTTGTTTAGGTGAAGTAGTAGAAGTTATAGATGCTGCGTAGTTCGAAAAAAAATTACGCCATCTTCCCGTAGGGGAACCCTGAGTATGCGAAGCAGCCATGGGGTCGACTCAAGTTCCCATTAGGTTTCAGTTCGTCGTTTCCGGTGATGTTCAGCTTCGCGTGCCTTCGTTGTATCAGTAGCTTCTTGACGTAGTTTGAATGAGTGAAGGACATAAGGCACGTTCGTAGCACGTGCTCCCGTCTCGGTTTGTAGCGCCGTGGGAAGAGCGCCCCGTACTTCCCGTTGCGGCCAGAGAGTCGTGGGATCAAAACCGGGTGCCGCCTAACTATTTCTTTTTATAGTGGACTGCGCTGACGTCAACCCAAACGCTGACAGGGCAGAAGAGGCGCTCATGCGCAGTAGAGTGCGGACGGCGGACAACGAGAACGAGGGAGGGAGGGACACAGCCCCGAGCATGAGATGCTTCGCATCTAAAAAAAGAGGTTTTGAACCAGGTCATTGTCGATATCACAAGTAGAAGAACGGGTACCTACTAGTTTTAATGCACGAAAATAGCTTCGGTTATATAAGACCAGTCAGTGAAAACATAAGAAACAATTCAATGGTTAAATGAACAAATATCTTTAGAGCTACGCTACGCCAGTTGCGACAACGACCAAAACATAGTAGCTCAATGTGGGGATAAATGTGCCATTACTGCACAGTAGTGAAAGTAACAGCAAAGCAGTACATTTAAACCTACAATGTACAAAGCTAAAAGAGCCTAAGCGCGATCATATTTCATCATGGAGAAGTGTATGTTCATTGCAGCGCTCACTGTGGCAGTGTCGCGTTAGACGTGACATGATCACCTCTAAGGCGCAGCTCCTTAAGTGTCAAGCATTGGCCAATGAACTATGATAATGTGTTTGAATAGCAAAAAATTCTTTTAAAATTCTTTTAAAGATGTTTCCCCGTGCGCATGCTCGCATTTGTTCCACATTGGTTGGTGCGATGCCCGTTTATGACTGCACGCCGTCAACAATATTCATGTGTTGAAATTGAGTTGTTACACTCTCTGAATACCAGCATCAAGCTATTTCGTAACTGAGCACGTGTTCAACTACTTCCCAGCATATATGTTGATAATTCCGCCTCCCCTGGAAAATGAAGATAGTAAGCCAAACAAATTTTCTGAACAGAAAGACGGGAGCATAGTTCACATCGTGGAGCAGATGCTGCGTGCTGCCTCAGTGGTGTGTCAATTTTTTTTGCGCTAAGAGTGGCTTGTAGGGTTGCATGTTTTTGAGTAACCTATTCTCAGTTTACGCAAAGCTTGTCGGCGAATCCTCTAGGAAGGCACTTGCCAACTTGCTGTCGGTTTTGCGAACAACGCCAACGAATGTTTGTGTAAAACTCCGAAGAGTTTTTTTTTCTTTTTATCCTCAAACCTTATCGTGTCCACCTTCATGAAGCTGGCATTTTCAACTAAGCACACGCTTGCTACGGAAGATTTTTTATGCTGGCTGCGCGAAGTGGCTGAAGCCTCCCTTATACTGTTGTCACTGTTTATGCAAAATAAGAAACATCCGTGCTTTCTGAATCCTAATTGTTATCGTTAGCAAGTTTGAAAACGTTTTTTCGTTTTAATGCATTTCGAATAATGGAACTGTACAGAACCGATTAAAAATCAACGCACATTCCTTAAAGAAAGATGGTTACAATGCGAAGAGTTCTCTTATGCAACCTGCGTCAAAGTCCAAAGCCTATACTGCTTCGACGATCTCAGAATGACGCAAGCAATATACGCCGGTCTTCATAACGCGAAGGACCCAGGTTCGATTCCGATCAGGGGAAGCGTTTTTTATGCGCTCGCTGTGCATTCGCTTATCATGATCATCGCCTTGTAGAAGCTAATGTGTAAAGTTGGCTTTCCTGTAGGGGTTCTGGCGCAACATCGAACGCCGTCAGTGGGGCATAGAGAGCTTGCTTCGATTAGTGCCGCTGAAATTATTAGAATGGGTAGAAAGCCTGACATAATATTTGCGGGATTCCCGTCGTTCTCGTATGTGTTCCCAACAAAGGCTTGAAATTATCAGTCCGTCAATATCAGCCTTATACCTTAGTTTGACAGATGTTACTAGGCAAGAAGGATAAGACGAAGGGAACAAAGACATCCTTTGCAGGATGTGAGTGGGAAGCCTACACCGCGAAGATTAATCAGGCAAATTGGAGTGGTACTGTAGAGTTGGCTGGGAGGTAACAAAAAAATACTAAGCAGAAACAAAAAAAGCATACGTGAGGTCTGAAATTTCTCGGAAGTTAGGTCAGCAACCGCTGCCACGCACACAGTTTATTAGGCGGGAAAGTGAACGCAGCAGGGCAGGGAAAGCTCGGAGAACCAGAACTCAGTAAAGCTAGCTGTACCGAAAAAGAGTTCTGAACAGCAAGGCTAGCGAGGCGGTCTTGTTACCGCCCTGAAATTGCGCTGTCGCAGACGAAATACTATCTGTCGGTACTCGGTTGGCGCTCTTTTCAGTACATATTTTTTTAGGTCTACATTTGCAAAAGGGATCTCTTGTCTGTGTGCGGCTTCATCAGGGACAGCACGTTGAGCATGAAACGACAGAAAAGACCGAGCGTGGAAATAAATATGAGGAGTTATTTCTAAAAATCCCGAAAGTATAATGTACTTGAAAAATGAAAGAAGAAAAGACACCCCAAAATGCTACCCAAGCACTGCGTCCAGATAATCAAAGGGGTTGATGTAACGGTCGGCAACATCAGCATGACATAACAGCTTATTCGCTTTCCTGCTCGCTGCATCAGTAATTGTAAGCTGCCTGCTTCTCGGGGAGTACGTATGGCGCGTGGGCTGCCTATGTCGATGTAACGTGTGGCTGGTATTGTCCATTGCTACATTGGCGCTACTCCGCCCGCACTACCACCGCCCGTGCCCGCCGCTGCCAGTTGAGCTGTACATCACACAGTAGCCTGCTGCGCATGCGCTCTGCTGCGACAGAGATAAACGCAGCCAATCCCTCTCTACTTACTTCTTTGCGCGCATGCGCATGGGGCTGCGCCGGAGGAGCTTTGTGCGTCTGCAGAACCACTGAATTTTTCTTCACGTAGCCACATAAAGTTTCACTTGGAAACTGCGTATTAGTGACCTAAGTGAGGTTATAAGGAAAAAAATTGTTGTTCTGCTTCCAATCATTTCCGGGAATGTTTGTTGACCTTAGCATGTGGTGTCAAACGGCATGTGATAACATGAGTTTCAGTTAGCATGCTATGCGTAATTACCCCGGCTAATCAGCTTTTGAAACAATTTTATTTATCATCATTAGGCTTGGCTTTTAGCCAGATACCTTCTATAGGCCCCCCAAAATAGCTCTGCTGCCCCATACTTCTTTACCTCTTTTTGGAGATCACTATTTACATAAGGCTGTCTCGGGGTAACATGCAAAGAAGGCAAATTAATGTCTGACGACGACATGCTTTCAATGCGCAGCCGTCGTATGTACCGCCTAAAGGGACACCAAGCAAACTTGACACAACACGGCGCAACACTGAAACAACAAAATTTTGTTTTTACCGAAATTCGTTTTGTCGAATGAGAATTGTGTCCACTGATCAATGCAAACGAGAAGAGCAAGTACACTTAAAGAATGGCACGCCACACAACTTTGTAGAAAGGAGCACGCAATGCTCTCTTCAAATTACAAAGGAAATCTAAGCAATTAATAATCGTCCAATGGGTTCTTGCTGTGTGCGTGCGGTGGTGCGGTGTGGTGTCGTGTGCGTGTGGTGCGTGGGTGTGGTGTGGTGTGTGTCGTGGTGTGTGGTGGTGTGTGGGGCGTGTGTGGTGTGGTGTGTGTGTGTGTGCGTGTGTGTGTCGTGCGTGTGTGTGTGTGTCGTGGTGCGTGCGTGTGTGTGTGTGGTGGTGTGGTGGTGTGTGTGTGTGTGTGGTGTGTGTGGTTGTGTGTGTGTGTGTGTGTGTGTGTGTGTGTGTTGTGTGTGTGTGTGTGTGTGTGTGTGTGTGTGTGTACGCGCTCGTGCGTGTGTGTCTGGGTACGTGCGTGGGTGCGTGTGTATGTGGGGGAGGGGGTGCGTTTCTCCTTGATAACACAGCTATTTTTCTTTGGAGAGTAACGCCAGCTCAAACAAAACAAAAATCTGTATGCAGTCAACGGAGGTGTTCGCGAATATCTGATCCCAACTACCGCGGATCAGACTATGCTTGAAGTTTCTCAATTATACCTTTAAATAGAATTTTTATACACGATAAAATTTATCTCTCGGTAGTAGAATAGTGCATTTTTGTAGGTTCCAAGCAGTCTAGTTCTGCTTAGGCCACATATTGTTGGTGGTCTAATTGAACTGAAATAAAAATAAAAATAAGATGGTAATGTCAGATAATGCGAATGTATTGCGTAGGAGATTCATTGAAATTTTTGAGGGTTATCTGCCAGAGAATTGAGCGAACAGGAAATGTGTCCCCAAAGAGAAACTGCATTCATCAGAATAAACAACACAAAACGTGGAAAATAATCTCCATGTACAATAACGAGAAAGCGCGGCTCGGGGATCTATCGAACCACGACAACGTGGAAACTTTGTTGCCAGCACGAGAACCCAAGAGTCAGCCATGTGCCGTTAAACACATCCATTAATCAGAGAAATAAGTGCGTCTAATAAACCTGGAAAATCGAAGAACTAGAAAAAGCGTATTATTACGGGGGGAATGATAACGAAAAGAACACCATCTCGCATTTCTGGAAAGGGGCGGGTGCTGAAAAAGAATGGACAGATCAGGGCGATAGTTCAAGCTTACAAAGCGTTCATTTTTCGGAAGATTTATGGCAGCTTAAATAAAGGGGACCATTAGGTCTTTATGACTTCTTTTACCTCAAAAGGGGCATTTCATCCCGGCGCTTGAAATGCATAATGGCTGGATTATAAGGCAGCCCAGATTAATCTAAGTAACCACCATGCTCATGTAGTGCTTTAAGATATATTGTTTCTACACTAATGAAGTCCCAGTTATATTCTCAGCCACGCGAGGAGTATTACTGGGGGAGTATACCGCGAGGAGTATCATTACTGGTACGAATTACCATGAGGCTTATGTTGTAAAATTACTTCAATAAAGCTTGGTGTTGGGCTAGTTGGTATCTATGCATAATGTAACAATAGCGCTGAACTTGACACGATGACAGGATCAAGAAAAAAGGACACCATTTCGTGTGTCCTTTTTCTTGATCCTGTCGTCGTCGTGTCAAGTTCAGCGCTATTGTTACATTATGTTGTAAAAATATTTCCCCCGCTTTAGAATGCATGCAATTATTTGTAAATTACTCTGTCACTGTTGATAGTAGCTGGGACGGTGTTTCAGCTGGTTACTCAAATAATTTTTTTTAGCAAAAAACGTTAACTTTCTCGACGTCTGTGTTACCCTGGTGAAGGCGCGTATTTTGTACCTGAGGTATAATAAATCCACACAGTGACAGAGTAACGACAATATTTATAACGCCATTCTAACAGACTCTATAAGCTGTTCATCAAACCAACGCGCTTAACTTAACCATAAATTTTCTTGTCCAGCAAGCGTTAACCATTCTCGAGAAAATAGCAAGGCTGAACTTCGAGCCAAGGCGGAGTATCGCAGTGTAGGCCTAAATTTATAGGGACAGTTTATTTATTTAATCCGAAGGAAGCAGGAGCTGCATGACAAGCGAACGATGGATAAGTGAATTACGTTGGTTAAGAGGTGTGCTCCCTTTTATTATGCAGACATTCCATCATAAGAACAGAGCCCTTTCTTTTCACCAAATCTTAATTCTGCCAAATGAGGTACTTACCTTCTCGTTGCTAGTTTGCCTTCTAAACCACGTTTAATCTTGGTTAAAGAATGTTTTCCTTTTGGGTCTGCTTTCAGTGATTGTCTTCGTCGCAGTTTCTGTTCAGGCTGTTGTTTGCTACTGCCCTGCAAAGTCCCAGAATAACGCGGTACAAGAAAATATCCAGCGAATATTTCTCACGGAACTTTCTTAGTCCACAAGGAGCAGCTGGATTGGGTAACGTAGCTAGTTTGACGTCAGGAGCGCCGCGCATGCAGGGTAGTAGCCGCGGCAGCGATTGGGCGCCGCTGGAGCCGACAGCACCAAACAACGCCTTTCCAAATTTTGTTTTTTTTTTCTCTCCACGTTTTGCCGTTGCAACTAAAAACGTTCAGGTCGACGTAGCGGTCAAAGTAATGCAAATTTTCCACACAAGATACCGCAAGCTAATAACTCAACATGTCTGTACAAAGTATGACGACGTTTCGAATTCATTGCCACAAGCGGCATGCCAGATATCACCCGGCTATCTGATATGGTGAGGGCGCTGAACGTCGTCGTCGCCACCACCACCACCACCACCACCACCACATTCACCATCAGCAGCAGCAGCATAAGCGTCATAATCATCATCATCATCACTTAATTATCGACATCATCATCATCAGGATCAACAGTACGGTCCCTTAGTAACAAAGGGAGCACACAACAGAAAACAAAACCCCAGATTTAAGCACAAAGCACAAGACGCAAGGTCGGCATCATAATCCGCCTGTTGACCTCTATAAAAAGTGTATAACTAAACCCAAACAAGGACTGCAGGTTCAAGCATAAAGCACAAAAAGCACATAAGGGTGAAATTCGGGAGACCTTAAAACGACTGGTTCTTGTCATTTTTTGTTGTTTCAGTTGTTTCTGTTATGCTACAATGTAGAGTCTGAACTTTTAGCAGGATTGAATGTTTCAGCAGTGTTGACGATACAGCGGGTGGATATCTGTATTTCGAGCGACGGATATTATGTTATAGTTGAAGACAAATCGGATCACGGCAAATCAATTCCGAACCAATCAGGTGTTTGACCTAAAGCAACGCACGTGTCTTCTTGTTTAGCCATGCTCTTTGAAGGCAATACAAGAAGCAGGTGGTGTTAGAGCTTGACACAATATATACTCGTGCTCTACAGACGTCGGCGGAACCGTACCCGTTAAGCCCTCGTTTGACGGAAATACATTAGCTAGAAAGTCTCGAAGGCGTTCTGGCCATGCATTAGTAAGCAGCGATGCCGGAGAATAAAAAGAAGCCATCCTTCAAAGGCCTGCAGCGCCTCTGCATTGGGCTACAGTGGAGCTTAGGGAGGCCAATCCACGGAAGACCTACTGTATTATACATGAGCGTAGGCTGCACAGGAAGATTACCGCTTCCGGTCCGCCTATGACATTAAACAGAAACACGACCTAGGTTGGAAAATGTTCTGTTGGATGATTGTAAGGCACACGTACAACAACTTGTCATTTAAATGCATAGAGATGAACGGCTCAAGTGTAGATGGCAACGAACGTGTCTTGCACCAAACCGCAACAACAGTAGCTCAGCCGAGCTGCGTCCAAGCGTTTTCACGTTGTTAGACGCTTTAGACTTGCAATGCGCTGACGCAACAAAATGGCTTTGATCTTTTTTTTTGCCTTCATTTAAATCGCAGTTCTTAACACCCTCTAAGAACTGAGATCTAAATATGTACTAGACAACTAAGAATTCTAGAATACTGGATTACTAGAATACCAGAGAGCTATGAATACTAGAAGATATATACAGTGCGTCTACAGCTACAATCGTCCTCCACAAGAAGAGCAGTAAAATACCTATCAGGAAGGCCGTCAGCCAAGGAGACACAATATCTCCAATGTTATTCACAGCAAGTTTACAAGAGGTATTACGAACATTAGATTGTGAGAAGGTGGGCGTAAGGGTTAATGGAGAACACCTCACTAATCTCAGATTTGCTGATGATGTTGCCTTGCTATGTAACTCGGGGAACGAATTGAAAAGCATTATTACCACACTTTACAAGCAGAGTATAACCGTGGGCGTGAAAATGAACATGCAGAAAACTAATGCATGCTCAATAATCTCGGGAGAGCCCAGCGGTTTGAGATAGGTGGCGCGGCAGTGGAAGTTGTATGCGAATATATCTACTTTGACCAAGTTGTGACCCCGGATCCCAACCATGAGGCAGACATAATTAGAAGAACAAGAATGGGTGGAGTGCATCGGCAGGCATTCTCAGATAATGAATGGCAGCCTGCCATTGTCCCTGAAGAAGAAAGTATATGACGGATGCATATTACCGGTACTCACCTACGGGGCAGAAACTTGCTTGGAGGCTCGCTGAAATGGTTCAACTTAAGTTCAGGACGACTCAGCGGGCAATGTAACGACAGATGATAGGTGTAACATTAAGGGACAAGAAGAGACAGGAGTGGGTCAGGGAACAAATGTTTATGAAGGACATATTAGGAGAAATTCAGAAGAAGAAATGGGCGGGGGCAGGACATGTAATGCAAAGGCAAGATGACCGTTGGTCATTAAGGGTAATAGAGTGGATCCCTAGAGAAGGCAAGCGGGGCAGGGGGCGGCATCAAGTTAGATGGGCGGATGATATCACGAAATTTGCCGGGATAAATTGGTCGCAGTTAGCACAGGACCTGGGTAAATGGAGATCCATGGGAGAGGCCTTTGCCCTGCAGCGAGCGTTGATAGGCTGCTGCTACTGCTGTTGATGATGATGATGACGATGAAATGCATTTCGCCTTTTTTGCCCTTCGCAGTGTAAGGGAAGGGGCATATCATGGTACCGTCAAAACAGCGTTTTTGTTTGCTTATACAAAACTGTTTAGAACTAAGGCTTAGATAAAAAGGATAGTATTGTCCTTTATTTTTTTTATTTAGACAATACTGCAGGCCAGAATTAGGCCCAAGCAGGAGTGGAAACATAAAAACATAGCATATCAGGCAAAATGTAATTATACAATCTCTACCAATAAAAATGGCAAACGGCAAAAAAATTTCTACATGTGAAAAGCTGATCAATTGATGCATGCAGATTAGACGAAGTGAACACAGAGGCAGGAAGACTGTTCCAATCGGATATTGTTCGCGGGAAAAATGGAGTATTTATGAGTGTTTGTGCGGGCGAACAATGGGGTAAATTTAAAGGGGTGGTATTGCCTGGTGGGCCGGGAAGAAAGACAGGTCAGATATATTGATGGGTCAATGCGAAGTTTGCGGTTTCGAAGATCGGCAAGGAATTTTAAGCGGTTGATTCTTCTTCGGGATTCTAGCGTTAGAATTCCGTTGTTCTGCATTAGAGTGGTAGGGGAATCGTGTCTCTGATAACGGTTATAAATGAACCGAACAGCTTGCCGTTGAATTTGTTCGAGCTTGCCAATATCTTTTTTTGTATGCGGGTCCCAGACCACTGAAGCATACTCAAGGCGCGATCGGATTAACGTATTATAGGCCAACAATTTAACGTTGGGCGGGGAGTGTTTAAGTTTATGTTTTAAGAGTCCCAGTTTTCTTCTAGCCGAAGCGCAAATATTGTCAACATGAGCCGACCAGGACAGGTTTCCAGTAATCGTCACACCGAGGTATTTAAAGCTATTTGTTAAGCTCACAGGGGTGTTGTTTATTGTGTAGTGGTATTCAAGAGGGTTCTTTTTGTTAGTTATACGCATGAACACTGTTTTATTTGGGTTTAGTGTCATGCCCCACATGTTGCACCATGTGAGCACGCCATCGAGACTTTCGTTTAGTGAGACCTGATCGTTAACATTTTTAATATTTTTAATATGTCCTTTTTTAATATGTGCTTTGTTCTAATGCAACAGTACTGTTCTAAAGGTCCGACAAAATTGCGCGTTACGTAGGCCCCAAAATAGTTTACTTTCTTACTGTGAACCAAGCAAAGATGTATAGAGTAACTAATCGATAAATTTCGAAAATGTCTGTGACAAACACAAAACAAACGCCCGTATTCTGGACCTTCATGGTGTGAGGGCAAAGGCGAGTACTTCGGAAATTGTTTGCTATTCTTGACGACAAATATATGCATAGTTAGCCATAGCGTTCCCGAACTGCTCACGCTGATTCTTTGGCCGGTCACTTTGTCCTAGTTTGCAGAGTGCGCAAAAACTATGTTTGAGCAAATGTCTGGGCCGAGGCGAGGGCATGAACGAGGTCCAGTATTTATACTTGTCTGGTCGCCCAACCGAAACCAGAACTAGGTCAAAAGAAATAACTTTTTTTCAGGAGCTTTTATTTTGCCACAGGGCATATATATTGGGTATGAGTTGATGACGAAAGGTGATAGGAAGAACATGAAAATGTTCGCTTCGCGGATAAAGTCAAGAAGTGAACGATGATGGCGCCCATGTATCCATGCGGCGTATGCGGAGGCGTTGAATACGCGGAGGCCCGTCGCCGCAAGGTGCCGCAGTCTCGTCGGCCTCAAGGCGAGGCAAGACCACAGCAAGTGGTGGAGGTCGGCGATCGCGTCGCTGCAGTGGCAAACTGGGCAACCAGGGTTTTTAAAGGGGTCTTGGTATTGAAGCCATTGGCGGGTCACGGCGGGAATTAAGGCCATCTCCACCCCAATCCTCCTAAGCGCAACCTCCTAGGGAGGGGTAAGACCCAGGGGGAGAGTGGCAGCACACGATGGAATCAAAGCATGTGTGCAGCGCCGGAGGTGTTCTTTTCTCGTCACCAGGAGAGTGGCATCATCCATCTCTAACGGGGTAGTCGGAAATGGAACGGATGCTGCCAGTCGGGCTGCTACGTCGGCCTTGAATTGGTCTGTGAGTAGGTCACGTGGAACCGATTCAGTTAGAATTTTGGGAGCGATTCCTGGCGCAAGTTGGTGAATACTCTGAGCCAGCACAGGTCTACGACTAACTAACCGCGGTAAACGGACTGCTTGAAGAGCATCAGTGCGCCAGAAGGGCTGCAAAGTGATTCCAGCTACAGCAATCAGAGCCTGTCTAATGGCTACAAGTTCCGCAAAGAACGATGATGAACGTTCCGGGACCTGAAATCTGGGCGTCTTGCTGAGGGCTGGATGGCTAGTGCAATGAATGGCAGTGGCAATCACAGTATCTTGTATACTGGTGACGGTATATAAAATAACTTCCACCATGCGCCGAGGCAGATAATAGTACACGTATCCCTACTATGCAAGAGGAACTTTTCCTCACAGATAGCAGTGCACTAATCATCTTCGCTGTGGTATGTGTGGTACTGTTCAAAGCTGTCTGTGTACATGTTTCCAAATGAGTGATTTCAGATTGCACGCGCATTGGTTAGTTTTTGGCCAATCCACCCGTATCCGCCATACATGGACAGTTTGAATGGTATATCACGCTGTCTGTATTATATCGGCCTGTAAGTTTGCTGTTGTTGGCTCATCATCATCATCATCCTTCAGCCTATCTGCGCCCACTGCAGTTGGTTACAGAATAGGAAATTCCGCAAACCATGGCGGGTGATTCTTGCGGTTCCCGGACTCCATGAGCGTTCACAAAATGCGCCCGTAAACCCCGGCAATTTTACATTTTAATGAGCGTAGTATTTTTGGCCAACTGATTATTATTTATACTTCCCGCCAGGTGTGGCCTGTGTTCCGTTCTTTGAATTGACAAGTGAATATAATTTTTATACGTTCATGCGAGAAACAATTTGGTGCACCCAAAAAGCTTACGATTGCTTGAGAAATGCTATAGGCATTGTATACCTAAATATATAAACCAGTGCTAGTGGCGACCTGCATAAAATTAAGAAACTCTTTTATACTAATCACATGTTTGAGAACAACGTACTTCACCAGTACAGCCTAAGTCACATATTGTGCTGTAAAATTGCAGATAGCACAAAAAAATGCCAATTGTCCTTCTAATCAAATGTTCGTGTTGTGCATGAAATCCGAAAGAAAAACTATCACATGATCACGGAAAGACTTGAGGCAGCAACAAATTCTGTATTTATAGTAGTCTGTGTCTAGAGTGCCATCCGACGCTATTGTAAGCACTTCACTATAATGACGTCCGCCCACGTTCAGGAAAAAAGATACTGCATCGGGCACTACTTCGCTCCCCCTAACCTGTCGTAACCTAACGTCCAGAAAGCAATTATCGAAACACCTAAACTAACCTAAGCTACGAAAACTGTAATGGAAACTAAAGTATTAAAAAAGACAAGAGCCGTACTTAGCCCGTTTGGCACCAGAAACCGAAGACGAAATCCCCAAACCACAACGGCAGACTCTCTGCCCTGAACTAGCTTAGCTATAAAATAAGGACTCAGGTTTAACCCTTCTAAACTCGGTTATCCTAAGCGAACGAAAACACTCTGCACGCAGACTGTGGGGTTTAACACTCCGAAGCAACACGTGGGGTATGAGGTGCGCCGTAGTGGAGGCCTCCAGATTATTTTCGCCTACCTCAGGATTTTCAACCTGCCACGAAATCTAGAAACAGGGAAAATTTTGCTTTTCCTCTGCATTTGCAAAACGTACCCTGCGGCCGGGATCGAAGCCGCGTCCTTGTGCTGATCGACCCGCCGCTGTGGCTCAGTGGCTAAGGCGTCGCGCTGCTGAGCACGAGGTCACGCGTTCGATTCCCAGCCGCGGCGGCCGCTTTTCTGATGGAGGCGACATGCAAAAACCCCCGTGTTAACGAGATTTCGGCGCATGTTAAAGATCCCCATGTGGTCAAAATTAATCCGGAGCCCTTCCCTACGGCGCGCCTCAGCGCCTGCGTTTCGTCGGCGCCTTAAACCCTACAACAATCAATCATCAATCAATCAATCAATCAATCAATCAATCAATCAATCAATCATCAATCAATCAATCAATCAATCAATCAATCAATCAATATCAATCAATCTTGTGCTGAGCAGCGTAACACCTTAGCCACTGAGCCACCACGGGGGTCCAGTGCGCACGGTGTTCCGTGAATGTTTGCCGTTGCTTCAGATTTTGCAGCCTGCCGTATAGCCATCTATACTAGATGATTGAATTCATCCTTTCGATTTCTCAAAAGTGCACGCACAGAAAACCCAGCCTGCGTGCATTAGAGGACGAGACTGGGGAACCATGAGCTTCAAAGCCGGCGGCAAATAACTGCTTTCTTTTGGGTGTTTCGTGGGTCTCGCTAGACTTTGTTCCTGCAATTTCAGTTAGCGCAGTGTTTGCACATATCAGTAGATCACGTGGTTAGCTTGTGCTGAACGGCATGCAGGACGGCGATGTCGCAGATGTAAAGTGTATGGCCCAAACAACACTCACAGCTTACTCTGTGAGGTTGCTGAATTGAAAATGGACACAAGGAGATAGTCATAAAATGGCGGATGAACCAAATACTAAAGTCGCACGACACATTTCATAAGCACTAAATTTAGTGAAGTCGTGTCAAATGATTAAGTGGTTTGGTGTTCCACTGTTGGGATTGCCTTTTCGGCATACAGTGCCTAATACCCGTTCCGTAATCTCGCATTTTTATTTGTTTATATTTTATTTATTTATTTATTTATTTATTTATTTTATTTTAGTTATTTATTTATTTATTTATTTATTTATTTATTTATTTATTATTTATTTATTTATTTATTATTTATTTATTTATTTATTTATTTATTTATTATTTATTTATTATTTATGAGTACTACAGCTACAGCACACAAATTTGGGCATTACAGGGGGGGATACATATAAAACGTGATACAGGGTATGAATACCGGCAACAAAACAAGTAAGCATGCTCAGCTGATACAGTTTGTACAGATTTCTGCGAACACGAGGCAAACAAGGCAGAAGAACGCACAAACAGAAATGGAAACAGAAATCGACATCTTTCGTTTCAACAAAAATCGATACAGAGCATTTTCAAATAAAAGGGTGGCGGGGTGGAGACAATATATTCTGGTAAGTTGTTCAATTTTGCGTGGTTTTCGGGAAGAACGAGTTTTTGTAGGTATTTATAGGACATCGGTATTCGCGAAATTTGGTGTACTGATCTAGGCGAGGAAACATGAGTGAGATCTTTAATGTACATTTTTCTATTTAACCAGTGGCACAAATATAAATATTAGGAAATAGATTTACCATTGAGAATGTGCGTCGGTCCTTTGCGAATTGAAATCATAGTTACCAGATACAAATCGCGCGGCTCGTTTCTGTACCCTACCCTTTCTAGCCCATCAGTACATATTTTAGTTTCTGGATCCCAAACCACACAACCGTACTCTAAAAATAACGAACACTGAAAAAATGAGGCTTATTTGTTCTCTAAAAACTGTGGTTGATTCCTCTGTCATAGCAATCGGTAAAACACGAAAGTAAAATGTGCACCGAAATCTGCAGCTGAGTATGATTTGCGGGTCGGCGGCTGTCTTGTGGGTGTGCTTGGCGAGTGACGTCCTGCTCGCGGGTCGCTTCGGCAAAGATGTGCTCGTGTCATTTCCGTGACGGATATGACGTCAGTGAAATCTTGGTGTATCCCGGGATAAAACAATTTCGTGTTAAAATATAAAACCCGAAAACGAACAACCCTGAGTATAACGTACTCTTTAATTCTAATGGTTGCTTCCCCGCAAGAAGACTCTATATGCACGGGTGCACCCTTTACAGGCCGCTTGCTTCGTTGTTACTGCGTCCACTTCCGTGAGGGATATAAATATTTGTGTTCCCCAAAGATAAAACACGTGTTAAAATAAAGCGGATTCTTTTAGTTTTGAATGACTACGCTGAATAAAATTACGGAGTTCATTGGTGTGCTGCGTGTTCAATTGGTGTAGGAGGGGTAATTTTTGTTCAGAACAATTGTCAAGCTTAAATATTAAAAAAACCATGTCCCTATTATTTCTGCAGATTTTTTTTGTCCACTGACAACAAGCGCTTTGCATGCGCATGAAAGCAGAAGACCTGCGTTATTTTATGGTGACTAGGCGTGGGGACTTCTGCTTCTCTCCCGAGACCACTAGTGCTGTTGTAACGATAATGGGGACGACACAACTGCAGCACAGCCTCGTTCCTGCTGAGCTGCAAAGGCGGGTTACTCACATCGCTTCCAAACAAGAGCTGCTTCAGTAGCGCTAATTATCAGTAGACTGAGTACAACAAGATTTTAAAAACACGTAATTTAATTGCCCGTGAGAACTATTCAATTTCACCCAGGATCTCCAAAATCACGAAAAAAACTGGCTGATTCATTTGTCATAAGAATCACTAAAACACGATAGTGAAATGTGCAGCGAAATCGGCAGCTGAGCGTCATTTGTGGGTCGACTGGCTGTTTTATGGGTGTGCTTGGCGAGCGACGTCCTGCTGGCGGGTCGCTTCGGCAAAGGTACACTGGCGTCATTGCCGTTACGGATATATAAAATCTTGGGGTTATCGCGGCACAAACACTTTTAAGCTAAATTATATATACTGAAAACGAACAACCCTAAGTATAACGTGCTCATTAGTACTAAAGGTTGCTCCCCGCAAGAAGACCCTGTGTGTAGGGGTGCACCCTTTACTGGCCGCTTGCTTCGTTGTACTGGCTTCACTTCCGTAACGAATAATACGCTGGCGGAATCTTTGTGCATCCGGCAATAAAAGACTTTTGTGTTAAGATATTACTCGTACCGACAAACCCTGCTCCTTTACAACGTTCCCTCGTGGCGCTAAACCGTATAAAAACATGTTGGCCCTGTAGACCAGCCATCATTTCCATTGTTCGCTAAACGGACCTGCGGCGCCTAAATAGGTTAGTGAGGGTGGCGGTGAACTAACGCCAATCGATGGCCCCCCAGCGGCATCGACTTCAACGGCCACGCATGTTTTTTTAGTTAGCAACTGCGGATTTGGCTGATAGAAGAAGTCCAGGATTATTTTGTGCTTTGTTTCTGTTTGTTTCACCTCACCGTTTATCGTATACACTATTTGATCTTTAGCTTTAAAATAAACTTGATTGATCGATTGTAGGGTGTAACGTGCCGACGCAACGCAGGCGATGAGGCGCGCCGTAGTGGAGTACTCCGGGTTAATGTTGGCCACCTGGGGATCTTGAACGTGCGGCGAAATCTCGTACAAGCTTTGAAGTAAACTAACGTTTTTTTAGTTTTTATAACGTGTTTAGCCAACTTGTACACAGATAGAGCATCTTCTATAGTAAAAATATATTAGAACGACGAAGAAAAGTATAAACGGCTCATCTAGTAGGTAGACCCCGCACGGAGAAAAACCACTTGGTGATAATACGTGTCGACGTACAAGTACCCCGGTACCTGATGAAACTGCCATTTGAGAACATAATTTGTTAACTTTAGATTTTTCGTATTCGTTTTATAGGGTCTTGTAACAAAACATTGGCTCCGTATCTGCTCCTTTCGTTGCAATGTCGACAAAAGACGATAGTCTTGATCGAAATTTGCCAAGTAGATGCCTCCCTTCGCCTTCCCGATCACCTCTCATGTTGTTCCTCTTGCGTCGCGCTTCCTCCCAAGGTAAAGACACCAATGGTTTGCTTAAACCTATTTAAATTAACCGCCACTGCTAGAGGCCGGGTGCTTCGATGCCAGCGCTGGCGTACAGCGGAGACGCGCGTGAATCGAGGAGCCCCACTTCAACGTTTATAGAACCGCGTTGCCCTGCTCCACCTGCGTTCCAAGCAGAACGTGGAACGTATCTAGTGGAACCTTTCGAAAGTTCTTAAAGTAAGTTCGTAAGTTTGTAAGTTCGTAAGTTCTTAAAATGCGGCAAGAAGTTGTATGGGGGCGACAGCAGGCGACGGCGGAGTGAATTTTTTTTCTGCAGTGGATTAAGTTTTTAATTTCGTAAAAATCAGGCATGCATGACTTTTTATAAAGAACACTGCAAGTATCACTTATGTATTAATTTGTTCTCTTATATTACGTAATGTCTTGTTCTTCAAGAATGCTGACATGTATGAACAATACACCGGACATAGACGGGTAGATTTAGGTGTGACTATATAGCCTATTGCGCAGGCATTGTTTTGCTTTGGCCGGTGTGCTGAATCGAGTCACAGACAGACAGACAGACAGACAGGACAGACGACAGACAGACAGACAGACAAGACAGACAGACAGAGACAGACAGACAGACAGACAGACAGACAAGACAGACAGACCCGGGACTGACAAACAGGACATATAGACAGACCAAAATTTGGTGTTTAAGTAGCCCAAGAAAGATTATCATCTTTAAAACATGCGTGTTTAGCTTTGTCTAGCGTTGGGCTGAGGCATGGCTGTGAAAATTGTCAGGAATTCAAGTGCGTTTCAATCATTCCTAAAGGAACGATACATGCTGAATAACTTTCCTTTTTAAAAAGAGATAATGCGTTTTGTGGCTCTCTCGGATTTTGTTCGACGCTTAACGATGCCTTTTTTTCTAAGAAATAAATAATAAAAGCTGGTATTTCCCTCTTCCCTTTCCACTCATTTTTAGCGACCCATCAAAGCCCGTCACAGAGTATGAGAGCGACACAAGCCAAATTTTAGCTCTACCGGCGTCGTCTTTCCGAAGCCCTGTTCTCATTTGCTGCTCTATTCTGTTGTAGCCTATTATAATGGCTCTTTTTAACGTCATCTTAGTCTGACAGCGCAGCGGCAGAGTCGGCCGCCAGCGCCTTATCGCTGGCGCCTTATGGGCAGGGCTTGGTGATGCCAGCGAAGCTTT
The DNA here is from genome assembly GCA_013339765.2 of Haemaphysalis longicornis. Taxonomy (NCBI): domain Eukaryota; kingdom Metazoa; phylum Arthropoda; class Arachnida; order Ixodida; family Ixodidae; genus Haemaphysalis; species Haemaphysalis longicornis. The sequence goes on along the minus strand of CM023451.1, from coordinate 139,106,835 downwards.
ATAGGACTGCCCAAAATAAGATATGATTCCACCTGGGAGCATCACATGAAAATTTATAACGTCGGCTGGCCTTTTTTTGTGTATTTAAAGAAAAGCAGGACCAGCGAAATTTGACGCCGCCATTTATTTTACCTTTAAATGTTCATGCTGCCTCCTGTGTTGTTTCAGAAAAGATCGTTAGCAAGCTCCACGGATCCCGTTTCAGCATGCGTTTGCCACTTGTGATGTCACATATTGTAGTGCGGGAAACTGGGGCGTCGACACCAGTTCTCGCGCATTTGGCCATTTGTGAGTTCATAGGCAGCTGCGACTGCTGCTAATTGATCAGTTGTATTCACGACACTCTAATATACCGATACAGGCCCACTTGGGTTTATATTTTAGTGTCCCTTTTATGTGCGTTCTTGCGGGAAAGCGTATAACTATCACGTAGTTGCAGGAACCGTGCGCGCTCGAGAATGGCGTTAAAAAAGGCGCACTGCTGTATAGCTTATCACAAAATAATAATGGCCTCTTGTTCTTAAGTTCAAGTTCAGCATTTATTCCTTATTTTTAAACATCAAGGGCTCTTTCTTGCCTCCTTCCTTTTCTTGTTTTCATATTTCACAAAACCGAATGCTAATGAAATGACAACTGCTTGTTTCCGTGTATATATACCCCATTTTTTGCCAGCTTAGCTGAACAACGTATAAAAGGTAGCAATGGTTGTCGTGACTACCGCTTCGTTGTCGGCCTAGTTGTCCTATGTAAAGGAGAGCTTCGTAGACGGCACTTGCACCCTGACAAGTGCCCGCAATAATAAAAAAATTTATAAAGTTCTGACAAGTTTTCACCATTATGAAGGGGATTATAGTACGTATAAGACGGCATAAGTGGGATAGGCAGCTCTGAAAAGCAGACAGTAATCAAGCTTGGGAGCATTGCGTGATGTCCCTTCCAGAAAAACATCTAGCGAAACATAAGTGTAAAATCAGCGAAGTTCGCATCTTGTCTCAACAATAAACAGCTCTTAACCTTGAAGCCTGTCAGTTATTAATCACGAGAACAGAATAGCCAGCGCAAAAAAGTAGTTTGGTCAAAGATTGAGCATTCAGGGATGACAAATGAGGCCGGAACTTGAGGGAGCAACCTGGTTGGTCTGTAGAGGCTCTGAGTGAAAGTGCGACGTGCTAAAAAGAAAAAGGTGACTTATTTCCCGAAGTTCAGCGCTGATGAGAACATGATCGGAAAGGATGGACGGCGTCGCTGTAACAGGCTTTCTCGGTGTTCGCGCGCCAATCACCGACCTGTCGGCTTGACCAACTTACGAACAAACCCGAGGCAAAAGGATTTTTTTATTTGTTGCTCGAGCTTGCGTCCATGTTGTATTGCTTTGCACTCATTACTGGTTCTTTCCCTCGTCAGATAATGCTTCGAAGAAAACACTAGAGGCCTAGGCATACGTGCAGTGTTTTCTTTCAGGCACGCACGAACGCAAAAAAAAAACACTTTCTGGGAAGAGTTCTTTATTTTTTCTATATTTGCTAAGCATACACGAGCTTTTTGGAAGGACATAAGTGGCAGTATAGTTAAAGGAGCCATGAAGACAAAATACAAGTTGGGTTTATTAGAAAGACTGCTTAGTCCCGATAACAATGACACCAATATCATCGCAATCTTCGAACACATAACGGATATATTAAAGAAAACGTGTGAAGCAGTCGCGACCCCCTAGCCAATTTCCCGCAACTTTTCTATGACGTTACGGAAACTTGTTTGTGCGATTGGCGGCCGCCTAACTGACCTGTCGCGACTGACAGATGACTGGACGTCTGTATAGGGGCCTCTAGTTCCATTTTGACCGCATCACTTGAATGCTAACGTGCAGTTAACGCACTGAAATTATATTTTATTGTTGGCCCGTATGACGTCATTCTTGCTCATAACACGTCACTGGTGGCGCAAAATTTGAAAGTTTTTAAATACTTCTTAGCTTTTATTTCGTTTAAAAAAACATCTTTTGTGGCTCTAATGGAGCTGAGTGAGATACTGAATCCTAGTTCTTACATAAACGAAGTTGTATTTTCTCTTCATGGCTCATTTAAAATGTTGCAATAAAGGCCTGTGATTTCCAAGGAGACTTGCGGAGTGAGATACTATGCCAGCATACAGTGTGTTATCGATAAATGAAACGGTAAAAGTTTTTCCTGAGCGAACCGCTGCGCGTTCGCGTTTAAAGTTGACATGAATGTGGCATTTTGTAATCTATTTTGTTTGACACCGGGAATAACGACGGCACCTCCGTGTTTATTTCGAAAATAAATAAGAAATATTTTCGTCCATGGGAAAATGGTGGCCCAATTGGCCGTGCATGCTTACCTGGGATCGACGGCGCCTCCTGGGATACGCAAAAACGAAACGCGCCGTGGCGATTAACGGTAGGAAGGGGCAAATCAGGTAGCAGACGATGATAAAACCTCTTTTTTTCGGTAGTTTGTGGTGGCCACATATAGTTATATAAGGGCTCGTATGAATCATAATAAAGTAGTCTCGCGGTTGATTGTTGTCAATACCAGAGTTGTTCAAAATTAAGCCGTTCCACTCAATGTGACAGCTGTCGAAGCGCAGAGCAGTGATTGGCCATAATAGGTTGTGGCGCCGTTATCCGCTCACTCTTACCACCCATGACGCTCTTCGCCGCCCTGTCTCATTCCTCTCCTGATGAATTCAACTAAGGTTCGTCCAACGCATTTCTAATTTCCGGCTTAAACAGTGCTCGCGCGCCCCCTGCTGAACTGCGCCAGCGGGAGTTCTGTTACCTTTTGTTTTTGCATTTCCTCCCACACGTGCCGGCGTTGCACTGCCACTTTTGTAGCGAAAGCTACATTACGCTACCTCGGGCAGCCTTGGCGGGGTGACAAGTTTTGACCTTAGAGAGCTAAGAGGTCAACCAACACCCCTTCCGCATATTCCGGATTGGAGCAGCGCCCGATGGCGGGGGAGAGATAGGAGAGCAGGGAAGGAAAAGCGCCGTGGCACCCGTGCCAACCACCTGGCGGAGGAAGACGAGGCCGCACTCCGCCGCGATAAGTGCGCCCCTGACAAAGGAAGGCGACATGCTCTACAGAGCCGTGTGCGATGGAGTAGGAGGAACTTTCAGCTGTGGTCGCTCGTAGAGCGGCGACGCTTAAAGCGCGTGCTGCGGAAAAAAGAGGGTAACACGCTACTGTTCCATCCAGCTTTCCTATCTTCAAAGTCTTCTCGCGTTAGTGTGAGCTTCGTTCATTTTTTTCGCTTACTATCGTAACAACCAACCCAGCCGAGCGTTCCTCGACTAATGAACTCAGGGCGCTGCCGGTTAATTACGTATATTTTGCCTCACTGTACCTGCAGTTTTCTTTGCGCTAAACTACGGAAGATGTATGACAAGCGCCATCGGATTAACGAGTTCGAACTGCTTATGACATATAAATTTTCGAAGTCTCTGTGGGACTCCGCGACGACAGCCACTACGAGGGAAACGCCGTTTGGACTCTACTTGGGTCCAGCGAGCGAGCGTACGATGACGGAGCACTTTAGGGACTCTGCACTTTAGGGCAGCTGTTTTCTAGCAGCCTCTGTGAAAAGTGTGGCTCTTGCTGCTTTCTTGATTGTTATATAAAGGGAAGAGTTGTTTGGAGTAATTTTCGAGCTACACTCGTTCTTTTTTATGGAAATATTCATTGCCCGATTTTTTTAACTTCACCTTTTGTTATCAACTGCTTACTTTATAAATTATGCCCTCGGATCCAAGAGTTTCTCTGGAGGATTATTGAATGTCCAAACTCCACTTTCAGAATCCGGGCAGCGCAGGCCCCCCGCTCCGTTGAAGCTGAGGGGCAAGTGTACAGGCGGCACTCCTAGGGAAAAAAAACGGAACTTCTATAAACTACTACTGCATCACAAAATTCTTTTAAAATAAAGCTTCCTCTTTAGACTAGAAGACATTAATGAGGTAAGTTTTGCTTCTGTTTTTCCGCCTTTTCTTTTATGAATTAAAGCAGCAGACACAAGCACTTGAGTATTACTTCAACTTTGGTCGAGGGTTCGATTCCCGGCCGCGGCGGTCGCTTTTCCGATGGAGGCGCAAAGCAAAAATGCCCATGTATACGAGATTCCACGCACGTTAAAGAGCCCCAGGTGGTCAAAGTTAATCCGTTGCCCTTCAGTAGGGCGCGCCTCATCGCCTACGTTGCGTTGGCGCGTTAAACCCTACAATCGATTAATCAATCAACTACTTCAATTTTCTGCAACAAACTAGTCATCAAAGCATCCTGACGGGGTAGTTGGTCTGACATAATGGAAATAAACTTCGCGCTACAATGACGGCACGAAAGAAGAGGACACACCACACAAAGCGCAGACTAACAAATGTGCAGATTCCACGCACATAGGTACTACTGTCGCGTAGACATGTGGAACAAAGAAGAGTTTTAAAAAATAACGATAAAAAATGAAAACCACAACCTTCACCATGACACATTGCCGTCTCAACCGGATTATGCACCATCAAGAAACGCGATTTTCTGGGCCCAACAGCGATATTGAAGCACACATTAATGCAACTATCCCCCGCGCGCACAATTTTCTCGCGCCTCCTATATCTCCCGCGTGAGCGTCGCCACGGCTCCTAGCGAGCACCTTAGTTTTTTTTCAAAAAAACAAACACATTTGCAGTCAACGGCAACAAGTGCCAAGACGACCGCTTATCGCATTGCTAACATTATTTTTGTGCTCAAGGATCCTATCATAATACATCTGCCAGTTTGGCCGATATATACCTTTTTGCAGCGAAACGGAATCAGGTACAACCACTCCCACCATGCAGGCAACGAACTTCTACTTTGCAAGAATGATCGCTTCGCGGTTTTTCTAGCAGCAGTTGCAATATCGAGAGAGCCGTTTTCTGTGCGATGCTGGGGTGCATAGAATCCTCAACATGTATTGAAGGGGGTCGGCTTAGAGTTGCACCCGCTGTTTTTTTTTTTTCGTTTTGCGCACGGTAGGAGCAGTTCAAAATCAATGGTTGCTAGCCTTTGTCCTGCAGCGGCCATGAAGAGGCTGATTTTGGAGTGTGATATACATATATGCATACGCATTCATGCACCATCTTCACACATAGAAGATGATAGAAAAATTTACAAGAAACAAAACTTTGGGCAAGGCATCGGCCTCAGTGTGGTGCCAACGTTTGTACAAGAACAGTTGCCTTCTCCTTGACAAAGGATAGTTCTTCTCGTCAAGACCTTGGAACTAGACTGAGGCCGCCACCTTGCCTAAAGTTACGCATACATGTCTCTACGAAGAGTGTATTAAGCACGCTCTCGGGCTGTGTGGGCGCGTGCATTTACATGTTCCTTGTTTTTATCGGTTGCTGCAGAAAGGGAATATCATTTTAGCCCGCACGAGTACAAAGCCAATTTGTTAGACAGGAATGCAACTTTAAATAGAAACATGTGGTTGTAATCTCCTTATTTGTAACCTTCTTTCAAAGTTGAAGGCCAACGAGAAAAGAAAATCACGTCGTACCAATGCACTACAAGTCACCAGACAAAGAGCAGAAGAATATTCCTTGCTCTAGAAATGGAAGACTTCTGCTTGCTTTTTAGTGCGCCCCGCATCTTAAAATAGCAGAGAGAGAGATCCCTTCACCGTCCTTCAGGAAATTCATTTTAGGTCTGTTTGTAAAAGTTGCGAAAGGGCAATAGTATGATAACAGCTTCCGCACCCAGACGTGCTGCCGCTGTCGCCACCACTGCCATCTCGAAGGCGCCAGAACTCCGCCTCTACCGACCCCTTTGAGGTCCCTTTCGCCGCTTGAACGTCTCCACGCGACCTCGGCAGATTCTCGGTGTGCCTTTCATTTCCCTTACCGTTGGGTTCCGCGCAGCTCTTTTCTAGCACCCTCTGTGAAAAGCGTGCTCGTGCGGCTTTCTTGATTTGTTATATAAAGGGAAGAGTTGTTTGGGTAATGTTTTGAGCTACACTTGTTCTTTCTTCTTGAAATATTCATTGCCCGATTTTTTAACTTGAACTTTTGTTGTCCACTGTTTACTTTATAAATTGGCCCTCTGATCCATGAGTTTCTCTGCAGGATTTTTGAATGTCCAAAAACAATGTACTTGCCGACGTTGTCACAGGGTTCGAAGCGTAACACTTATCTGGCCTCAAATTCATTCGTTCTTCAATGAATTCGCGACGTATTTATGAACATGTTTTTCTGCAGTCATGCGTATGTGTAGCGTATGACAAAGATAACACGTATGACAAAGATAACCCAAGTGGTTCTTCGTGAGCAAAGTGCTACCAAATGGGACGCATTTGTTTCCCGCACTCCCAAGCTAGATTTGTAACATCAACTTTCTGGAAGCGCTAAACAACGCATGGCAGAAGGGCGTCGGAATTATCGGAGCCTTGAAGACCATGGGTAGTGTCAGCGCATTAGACTAAAATAATGAATGGTATACTGCTATACCCTATCACCGCACTGCTATTAGCCGTTTTTACAGGAACCTTCGCTAATTTTTAAGTACCTGCATATATCCTACATATATCCTACATGCACGTGTATGCACAGGCCAAGCCAGTGTTGGAGTTAACTCGGAGAGCATGGCTGCGCTCCGAGGAGCGCCCCGACCGGCACCGCGGGAATCTGGCGGCCACATGCGCAATCAGTGCCAGAAACGGAGATAGCTGCGTGTCATCTGTTACGGTGCGTCCCACTTTGCCGCCTGAGCCCATCTGCGAAAGCACTCAGACATAATGCTCTCTTAAAGTAATCGAACTGAATTACCAACGAAGCATGCAAGATTCACCCAAAAATATGAAATGTTTTGTAATATATCGTCTAATATATCTGAAGCACAAATTTATTAAATCAACACTGTTTTTCGCGTGATTTCTTTGTCTGCAAGGATAAAAATGTTCAAAGCGGCCTCTTTAACGAAACTGGCTCCGGAAGAGGAAGGCGTGTTTAACCTTTTCTGTGCACAGAGATGCGTGCTTTGATAACTCAGTTGGAATGCGTTTCGTCATAGAAGCGTGGCTAGATGGTTTCTGTACTTTCACCGCCACCGGCGAAGTGAGAGGACTCGTAACAGACCACGCGCAGCCAACCGCACCGGCGGCACTGATTGCGCATGTACGGAAAGATTCCCGCGGAGGCGGTCCTGACACTCCGCGGAGCGCGACCTCGCGCTGCCGTGTTCCTTCTAGCAGTTGCCGCAACCAGCGAATAGACCATTCATTGATAAACAACCTTTCTGCGAAAAAACTCATGCCGCCGGCCGACAACCACAAACTCATACGAGCCCCCTTCATCCATGAATCCTCCCCTCCCAACTCCCCCACAAGGTCTGCCGCCTTCCTTTTTTGAGTAAAAGGTTTAACAACAGTCGTCATCTAAACTCGTACAATGATTGTCCCTAAAATCATGACAGAGACCGGAACTTTAGGCACAAAAAATCAATGTTCTAGGCGCCTATAATAAGCACTGAAAAGTGCCATTTACGCAAATATGGGCATGAAATACTGTCGTTTAGGCACATGTAGGCCAAATTCATATTTACTTCGGCAGCGTATTTTACAACAAATTTTTTACTTCCAGTAAAAACAGCGGACAAGCCTTCAGCTGAAGGAAAGGAATTTTATATTCTTCCTGGAAATTAGCCACACAAGAGTTGCTATTTTAATAAATTTACATGAAATTCAGGGAGATTTCACAACAAAACGCAGGCTTAAAATCCATGACAAACCATACCCATCAAAATAACTTGTTGCTTGAAGTTGTATCTTCTTGCACCCGATAATTGTGCGTGAAAAAAACAACAACACTCAACGTTCACTTAAGTTGGGGAGTGTGCATGCTTGTACTTCAAGACGCTTCATGACCTGATTCAATCTAAAATATCTCAATGTGGGTTGCTCAGAAACGTCGGCAGTTCTTTAAGAACAGGAATCCAGAAATTGCATGTCGAACCGATTGGCAAAAGCATTCTCAGTCAGAGTGGCGCCCAAGCTCACATCTGCGGAAATGCTTTCTGCTAAGAGTGTGAAATAAGCACACGTATATGTCAACGTACGTTCAGGTGTAACCTGGTGCAAATAATTCCGGCTGCAGCGCTTGTTGTGACTGCAAAGCTGTCAAAAGCACCGGCGAGCGTCTTGCAGTAGTCTTTTGCCTTTAGACGAGTTTTTAAACGGTAATAACAACCTCCAATGGAAAACACAACTGCGCCTCGAAGACACATTTTAACTGCAGGTATTTATTCGCAGATAGAACAGAACAACATCCTCAGATGTTCCCAACACCGATTAATCGCAAGGATAGTGCAGCGAAGTGGAATAATTCCACACAAATCACTGAGTTAATCTTTCCTTCAATAGCAGATGACTAGCGAAGCTGCGGGAATAACACCACTCAGTAATTGTGCACTATGTACCGATTGTCAATACTAGACAGCGCAGAAGATTCTTTGCAACAAATTCCCCTATTGCTAGACTTCCAAATGTCCTTGAACGTTACCAAACACGGCATATTACGGCTGTCACGACTAGAGTACTTGAAGTATGCCGAATTCTCATTCATAAAAGCTCCGTTTCTCGTTCCTTCTTCGTCCTGCACGTGTTGCATCAATTGCCGGCCGGTAGTGTGCTCGTGGTTGACGGATGGCTTGGCACGTGTCCGTCGCGTCACCTTAAGACTGTGGGGTGTGAGATTTGCACGTGGTTTCCTTCAACCTAGGAGGCGTCTTTGACTTTGAGTGGCGTAGGCGCGGCTGTGTCGCGTTCATTTTCTTCTTTGTTTTTTCTTGCGTTAGGAATGATAAGGGCTCTTCGGCAAAAGTTTTCGCCGCGCACACAGTCCGTCAAAAGGACATAGAACAAAACAGCTTGTTTGGACAGGGCTGACATCGATGAGGTTGGCCGCGGTTTCGCTGTGTACATGTCTCTGCCGGTTCGGCTGATGTGGCAAGGTCGAGGTGCGGTCGATCGAGGATGGTTTGCGTTTCTCGGCGTGTTGATTATGGCCCGCGGATTGTTCGCGGAAATGCTGCGCGAAAAACACCTTGTTGAGGGCTTTCGGAGCGAGAACAGTCCTTGCAGAACATCAACTCCAAAAACTGGAAAAACTGAGATATAATACAACAAAGACATTTATGGTAGCCGAAAAGCCCATGTTGGCCTATGTACCCAAATAGGGGCTAAAAAGCCCATATAATTCAAATAGGCACAATGAGCTATTGCTTAAAATGCTCCCCTTCCCTTAGTTCGTGCTTATATATAATACGCTTGATACGGACTCAAAGGGAAAATACGCATCTTGCCTAAATTTCCAGACTCTGATCATGACACGGCCTACTTGGAATCTCTGTAGGAGGCTGGCATAAGCAGTGCCACTTTTTTTTCATAACAAGAGATGTGGATTGAGCTGTTGGAGCACCGCCAATAACTCAAATTATCTGTGTGCTTCTGTATATAATAACGTGACTTACAGTCCAATCACTGTTTCCTTTTGGTACGTGAAGGTGCCTAAAAAATTTATTCCTTGCACCTAAGTCTGCCTACGTGCTTACAAGGCGAAAGCCACGTGGTATTTATAGCAACTTCATTACTGCTACATGGATTTCCGTCTCCTTCTTCGTTTTTTTTTCGCACGATATACTTCCCGCTGCTTCTTTTCTCTACACCATGTTTGCGTCTGTTTCTTTGCTTTCCTTTCTTCCTCTTACAGGGTGTAAGAAGGAAGGAAGGAAGGAAGCAAGGAAGGAAGGAAGGAAGGAAGGAATACATTTTTTCACCCATGGGGTACAAGTATTGGGGGTGGAGGAGGCCCACAGGGCCGCCGTGACCGCCAGGCCCCGGGAGGTGGTCAAGACTTGGCCTGACTTCCCGGTGTCGCGCAACATCTGCTCCTAGAGGTGAGGGGCCGGAAAGGGGGGGGGGGGGTGTGGTGACGGTCTGCGGGTCATTCGCAGACGGAATGGTAGTTAGTGTCGAGTGCCCCGCAGGCTGGACAGGTAGGGTCAGTAAAGAGGTGTGGATGACTGTGTATCAATTGTGTTCTGTGGGAGAAGGTGTGTTTGTAGGATGCGCAGCATGTTGCCTGCGTTCGGTGAGATGTGTGGGTGCGGGTGTGGGTACCGGCGGTGAGAAAGGCGGTAGTGCAGGGCAATATCCCTGTATTGAGGATGGAGGTTGACTTGCCTGCAGGGGCATCGCGTGTAGGCGTAGTGAAAATGGCGACCCGGTAAATTAGTTCGCGAGCACGTACATGCACCTCTTCATTAGCGCCTACGCCCGTGTGGGCTGGTGTCCACAGCAGGGTCACGATGTCGGATGGAGGATTTTTGGAAAGAATTTGCAATGCCATGAAAGAAATATTATTGCGAATAAAATTGCGGATGGCCTGCTGACAGTCAGAGAGGACGAATTCGGGGGTGGGGTATTGGGTGACCACGAGGGCCATGGCTGCCGCTTCCGCCGTGGTTGTGTTGCTAGTTAGGATGGTAGCCGCCGTGACGTTTGGTGGTGTGTGTTGGCCCACAACAGCTACACAGCGTGGAGGTTTGTGAGGATAGGGGGTGGCATCAGTGTTTAGTGTGCATGGTGATGGTGGGGATAGTTTGGCGTGGGCGTTGGCTCGTGCCAGTCGCCGGGCTGCATGGAAAGTTGGGTGCATATAGCGAGGAGTCGGGCGGATTCGGATGCTGTTACGGATGTGAGGTGGAATGGGGAGTGGGGGGATCGAGATGGTGGGTGGTAGTACGTTTATAGAGTTTAGAATGTAGTGCCCTGTAGGCGAGGACGCGAGGGGCGTGAGTTGCGAGATGTGATGGGCGTTTAGGTACTCCTGTATGGTGTTGTGTAGCCCGAGGTCGAGTAAGCATGCGTTCGTCGTATGGGGGAAGCAGGAGTGCATGCCTATACGTCTTCCGGAGGAGGGAATCAAGGGAGTCGAGTTGGGTGGATGTAAGGTTAAGGTATGGTAGGTGGTACAAGATACGGTTGAGTAGAACACTGTGTACGAGACGGAAACGGTCCTGTTCCGTGATGCCGTGGTGTTTGCTGGCGATCCGTCTAATCAGATGTGTGGTTTGGGTAACATTTTTTACGCGCTGGAGGGTGAGTGCGGGTGATCTGTTGTGTGTTATAGTGAGCCTAAGACTGTAAGTTGTTGTGCATGGGGTATTGGATCAGAGTGTATAAAAGGTTGGATGGGGGGTTTAGAGGGGGCTTGCTGCGAGGGGGCGTGAAAGTTGGGAAGAGGAGGAGGAGAGAAACGTTTATTGGAGCGGAAAGTGCTGTTGTGGGTGGCCTCCTAGTCCGGATAGCCGCGAGTCGTGGCAGCTGCTCTTGCCCGAGACACGAGGTTAACTGGCGTCTCTAGCAGGTAGCTGGTCAGCTCGCACTCCCAATGATCCAGGGAGGGGAAGGGATGGGATTTGGGTGGTAGGGGCAAGCCCAGACAAGGTGGTATGTAGTGTTGGGGGTTTTACAAGATCGGCATTCGTAGGGATACATAGTTGGTGATAAGTTGTGTAGAATTGTTGTGTTGTAGTATGTCTGGGTTTGTAGTCGTCGCCAAAGGCGTGCGTCGTTGGTGTTGAGAGATGGATCAGGAGGAGGGTAGACTAGGGATTTCGACGGTAGTGGTACAAGATGTCTGTGTAACGACTCGGGACTGGGAGGTGATTGAGGGATTCCGGTGGGTCTTTCTGCCTTCAGGGAATGGCCGGATAGTTTTTTCGCGGGCAGCGGCATGTGCCGCCTCATTCCCTGGAAGGTTGGCATGTCCTGGTGTCCCCACGATGTAGATGGAGGGCAGCTTGTGTATGCGTCGTAGTATGTTGAGGGCTTGAGGCGAGATACATCCTTTTTGATAGTGGCGGCATGGTTTCTATGAGTCTGTGATGATAACAATGTAATCTGTCGTGGCTGTGGTTGTAGCTAGAGCTATGGCAGTTTCTTCTGCTGTCGTGGAGGTGGTAGTGGATAGCGTGGCGGACGTCAGGAGGGTTTCCTGGGTGTTGAGTGCTACAAGGGCGTGAGCTTGGCGGTTATGATATGCAGCTGCGTCGGTGTATCTGGTGTCAGGGTCCTTCGAATAGCGTCTACGGATATAGCGGACTCGTGCTGCTCGTCGGCCTTTGTTGTAACAGGGGTGCATATGGCGTAGAATGGGGGCTACTTTAATGTTGGCACGGATGTCGGGAGGGATACGAGTGGGTGCTTCTGTCGGAGTTCTGACTTGGCGGCCAAGTGTCGCGAGAAGGTTGCTGCCTGTAGGTGCTAGAGACAATCGCGTGAGTTGGTTGGCTTGTTGGCCTTCCAGTATTGTGGAGAGCACTGGAACGCCAAAGGTTCGATGTGGTCTAAGACTTGGTTGAGGCCGTGTTGGAGTGTTGTTTCAATGAATTGGTCGAAGCCAGAGTGAACCCACAGGGCAATGTCATCTGCGTACAGTGTGCTGCGTAGTGCGGGTATGGTGAGGAGAGAGCGGGCAAGTGGGATTAGGGCGAGGTTACAGAGCGTGGGCGAGAGGACCGCTCCTTGTGGCGTTCCGAGGTCTGGCATGTGGAAATGATCAGACTAGACATGGCCAAAGCGGATGGTAGCAGTACGTTGTGTAAGAAAGTTATATAGTGTTGGAAGTGTAGGCCTAGGTTTTGGGATGAAACTGCCTGAAGGATGCTATGATGCGAGACATTGTCAAAGGCTTCTTGAAGGTCCAGTGAGAGAATAGAGGTGTGGTCTTGTTGCGGGGGGTGCTGGTGGAAATTATGATGGTACTGTAAATGGCCGTACGCGCAACGCCTGAACCGGTTGCGGCAGTGCTTTCTAACACGGCCAATGGTAGCGCAGCACAGCTTGCACCTGGGGATGTTGTGGTGTTGGAAGAGTGCGCTCGAAGCCCAGCCTATGTGGAGGTGTGTCAGCTGTTTCAGTGGTCTGTAAAGGTGGATGGAGGTGGCTATTGGGATAATTCGTGTTCCGTTCCTGTTTATGTAGTCCGAGGTGATGGTGGTGTCTTGCGGTGTCCCTTGGAGGCCAGTGTCTTGTGTGGGAATGCAGTTGGTGATGTCGGGTGCTGGGAGCACGCCATATTCTACGAGGTTTTGTTTCCCATTTTGTGAATTATGTGAAGTGGGCAAGTTCGACCCCTAGAGCTCTCGATTCGGGGAGAGTTCCTTGAGTGGGTCTGTGCATGAAGAAAACAACAACGACAATGTTTGTTCGATCAAAATTTCTGGCGCCTCTTTCGTTTTTCCCTTTCTCTCTTAAAGCGACGTACTAACTTCCTACTTCGGCCGTACTCTTTGGACTTATCCGGTTCTTTTTAATGAAACAGAATCTTCTTGGCCAATCCTCCTGAGCGGGTATACCCCATTTTATGGGCCACCACCATACCACCACAAGCAATGTGTGGTGACAGCTCAGCGTTAACGCACCGGGTTGATACTGCGAAGAGCCGTGTTCAAATACCATAGGATCAAACGTGTGCTTTTATTTGCTCCTAATAGCGGCGGCCATTTTCTTTACCGAACGACAACAACGACGACGACAAAGGTTTTTCCCAGAATGGGGCACTAAAGGCTTGTAATAAGATTTCACTCTACGGAATAGAAGGGGAAATGGTCGAAATAAAGGAATAAGGGGCGAGGGTCCTCGGAGGGGCCGATGATCCCAGCGTCCTTTAATTGTGACACTCGAGGGAAGAACAGAAGAGTGCACATGATGATACGTATTTACAAAGATGACGTAGTGCTGAAGTGCCAGCTAATAATGACGATAATTCACAGATGGAAGAAGGGGCACTTTTATGTCTCTAGGCGTCTACTAGTAATGCATTCTAATATTTGATTATTTCTTTTCCCCAAAAACTTACATAGACTTTCTTTCTGTAAAGCAGAAATTTCCTGCGTAATCCCCTTGAGTGGGTAAGGGACCCCACCATCACCACCACTGCTGCCAACAGTCTAGATCTACCCCACCACGCAAGGTTCTGCCAGCCAGGACGGGTGGATAGGTGGAATGATAAAGGGCGTTCACCCCTCCCACCCCTCTGGTGGCCGAAGCGGCCGCCTGGCTGCAGGTCAGTCTGGGGCCCGACGCCTAAAGCAACCACGACCTGCACAACAGCAATTAGCGATGGAATGCGCCGTCCATTTCTCGAAGGGGACTCGGAATGGCCCCGCTGCCAACCGGCTCCCAGCAATCTTCGCACACGACAGACCGGAGGAGGACGCGGACGTCGCCGGAATGCTATCGGGGCCGCGTCGACGGAGCTGTTGGGACTCCACGGCCTCGCCTCCCTCCTCCCTTACCCCCCCCCCCCCCTTTGGCAGGCATGGGCGGTCGGAGGAGCTCCGGCGGCCTCTGCTCAGATGAAGGGGTCACGCCTCCCTTCCCGTCTCCGTGTGACAGGGCCAAACCCTTCCTGCACCGTTCCTGCATGGAGAACCGGCTGAACCGCTACCACGGGCACGCTTATTGTCCATCCTGCAAGGCTCTGTTAATAACCTGCATGTATTTGCTGGTAGAGTAACATCCCCTGTCCGAGCTGCCGGCGGCTCGGATTGCCTCAGCGCTGATTGTGTTCACCATTTTCTGGATGGGCTTCAGCGGTCTTCCGCATTCACACGCTCTACAAGCCGTTCACCCGTTCGAAGCACACCAATACTACCACGCACCACATCACTTGTGAGGCCGACGTTGACTTGAGAGGCCAACATTGGAGGCGACATTTTTTCGGAACGCTCGAGCGAAGCAGGAACATGAGTATTGACAAACATGAAGATGTTCCGGAACGTCGGATAATGATGATGATAATGCACATATTTCAAAAGGGAGAATAATCGCGAGGACTCTGGGTTTTATGAAAGGCGCGTAATCTTTGCATGTAGACGTAACTTCGCGTTGGCCCCATTCAAGCACATCTTTCCCCGCAATAAGAAGGACCCCGTATTTCAACTGAAATAACTGTCAGCAAGACTAACAAGGCAAGGGTGGGCTCTTCCCGTGTCTAAATCTTAATACAGCGAAGTTCAAGAACGTGAACCGAAATACTTTGATGCATTTTACTAACGACACAGAGTCAAGTTTTTTAATCAGCCCAGACACGTTCTCCGGCAATTTTTATAGGAAACAGACAGACACAGAGAGAGGGAGAGAGAGAGAGAGAGAGAGAGAGAGAGAGAGAGAGCAGGGGGACGAAGGGAGAAAGATTAAATTATTAGCAAAAGCAACTCTTTCAGTGCTCGCCATCCTGTGGCAAAGCGTTATTGTCAACCAAGCATCAATTTTCTATTGCTTCCGTTTCTACAGAGAATGCTCTTTAGTGACAAAACGCATCGAGGAGTTACAGTTTTTTACGTTTAAAAACCAAAAAATATTGTCGCGAAAAAATTATCTCCTGTAAATTAGGTGAAGAGATGGATTTCCTCCCACTACTATAGGCGGATTTTTCTGCTTGCGCTAAATTGAAGAGCACTTCAAAAGTAACTAGCCTAAAATAAGACCGAGCAGCCGTCAATTGCTTATAGTGCTCGCCATGATGTGGCATGCTTAGTGTCAATAAAAAAGAGCGAACGTTTAATCATTACCCCTCCAAAACGTTTTGAGAACAAGCGTAAACAATGCCCTTGATGCCGGGAAGGGGAGCATGTACAGGCGCATCACGAATAAGGGTACCGTTAAAATGCCCAAAGCAGGCGACCGCACATAAACCCAAAAAAAGGTGCCATTGGCATTCAGTGCGGCTAGCGGGAGGCTTTCAATGGAAACCCATCAGCGTTGAGCGATGGAGCTGGTAAACGCAGATGTGGGTAAGTGTTGACCACTCAGCTAGAAGCATGGAAAGACCTTCCCGTATGTGACCATTCGCAATCGATAACCGCCGACTTGCGTCTGGTGACGAGAGGACATAATTTTGTTGTCTTTGGTGGTGCCATTTTTATGTTTGGGTGCGCAATTGAACGCAGGAGCAAAGGGGGTCGGTGGGATTTTTTTCATGTTTTCGCATTTTACACGGCCTGTGCCGGTGTCTCTCTTGAATGGAGAGTTTTGAATGGAAGTGTTCCTGTTTCGCACACTGCCCGGCGAGGAAACGGTGGTTAGGGTCACTTTATTTCTTCCTCTCGCAGTAATGAAAACTCAGGAGGGCACCTGACGTAATTTTTGCAAAGCCGCTCTCGCTGTGTGAGAATGTCAATGGAGCTCACGTTAGTTCCCAATCCTCCTCTGCGGCACCTTGACTTTTCCGCCTATTCATGTGTTCAAAGAGCACCTGGTCTGCCACGCGGGGGCGCGCAAACTCCAATGAAACCTGTGGACGCCAGAAAATCTGTTGGAAGTCAGCCGTTCTCGCCTTTTCCGCAGCCAGTTTTATTCCCATACATAGGCTCTGTTGAAGCGCCACAAAAACTGTCCATGCAATTCAGTTCGATTTAGCCCCCCCCTAGCTCTGAAGATCAAGGAACACTGTTTATGGAGGAGGGGGAATAAATGTTTATTTTACGAGCGCTAATGCTGCTGTTAGGACACACGCCCGGTGGGGGGCGTCCCTAGTACGAAATGCAGTGGCCTTGGCTGGCAGTCCAGGCCCTCTTCACCAGTATGCGCTGGGTCCCAGGGTCCGGACTTCTGAGGCAGGTCCCCCCCTGCTCGTAAGAGGGGGAAGGGTTGGGGGTAGGCCTGGGGTTTGTTTGCGCTCGCATACATGAGAGTATAGGATGGCGGATAAGGCATAGAAATTACAGGTGGCCAGGTATGTGGTGGAGTAGGTTGCATGAAGAAGGTGCGACGAGGAGAGGAGTCGTGTGTGTGGTGGGTTGGGTTGCATCAAGAAGGGTGCGATGAGGATAGGGCTCTATTTTTGAGGCTGGTAGCGTCTTCCCTGGATAACTGGGGGTGTGGAGACGGGAATATTCTTCTGCCTTGGCGATAGTGTGCCAGAATATCTCGATATTTTACGAGAGGTTCTCTTTTGGCAGTAGCAGACGATGGTTGTCCCTCGTAGGTAAAGGCCCGGTGTACATGATCGCGGGCAGCGGCATGGCTGCCTCTTTCTCGGCGAGGGATGTGTCCCTGTAAACAGACGATTTATATCTCGGGTAGCTGACTCTTGGTTTCGAAGATTCGAAGAGTGCGGAGGGCTGTTTCGGAGATGCGTCCCCGTAGATAACTGCGGAATGCTGCTTGCGAATCAGTAAGCACTATGATGGCGTCCTCACTAGTCGTTGCGGCAAGGGCAATAACCACATCCTCAACGGTTTCAGTCTGTGCTGTACGGACGGTGAGGCAAGTAATTTCTGGACCTGTTGAATTGGTGACGCATACCGGGTGGTCTGGCCGCTGAAGATGAGGAGACGTGCCAGTGCATGTTGTAGTCGGGTCTTGCCCATACTTTATGTTCATGACCCTGGCTCTTGCGATTCGGCAAGCTTGGTTGTAAATGGGGTGCATGTGGCGTGTAATTGGCGTTACCGTGGTGTTCTGTCGAATAGGGGAATCTTAACCTTGTGTTCTTGGTTTGGCGGCGTTGTTTAATTCAATCTTCTTAGGGTGGCTCATCCTGTTGGTGTTAGCTTGGAGCCTTCTATTTGATAGGCTTCCTTTCTATGTCTTCCCACGTATAGAGCAGACCAAGTTGAAGTAATTTCTTGGTCGACGTCTGGGAGGGCAATCATATGGCAGTCTTATAGCGGATAAAGATATTTAATGTTGCCTTCTCATTCTTTTTGAGAGCCAAGTACGGTGCACCGTAGGGGATCCGGCTGAATAGCTTTGCCTGTACCATGCGCAAGGTGTCCGACAATTGCAATCCTAAGTATCGATTTGGAATGAGGCCCGATCCATTTTGGGGGCTTATAAGTCCCAAAATTCGCAGATGGTATAGCTTTAGAACTGGTTTGCCTGCTGTGTTTAGTTCCGGATCCGGGATGCACCACTCTCTTTGTTGAGCCGTCCTACTACGGAGACCAACGAATGCTGACTTTTCTAGTGCGCATGCGAGACCTCTAGCCCACAGATAAACATGCGCCTCTTATACGGCTGTTTGCATAGCATGTTCCTGGTCACCGACGGATCCTGTGGGGTCTAAAAGGTGTGGTCATCTGTGTACAGTGCGTACGGAAGATGCGGTATGTCTTCCAGAAGAGGGGGAAGGTCCTTAATCGCTATGTTGAAAAGAAGCGGCGATATTACAAATCATTGAGGTGTGCCCCTGGGTATTGTCCTGAATGTGGTGGAGGGCAGGTGACCGACTCCTATAGTTGCTCTGCATCCGGTAAGAAAGTCTGCTGTATGGAGTTTGTTTTTTTAAATTACGACACTTCGCCAACACTTTCATAATGCGTTTGAGACCCGAGGGTCCGCTGCTCTGTTTCTTGATGCTTGCATCGGCCATAAGTGGCAAGGAGGACTAGTCCAATCGACCCCTGTTTTGATGACGCCAATGCCAGGAACGATTGTTTCAACGCGTTTCTTGGTGCACACTACGGTTAGGGTCCATTACTTTCGACGGGGTTATGCTAGAGCACATTTTCTGCTTGCGTGCTTCCGTGTGTGTGTGCGCGTGTGTGCGCGCGCCTATGGGTGTCATCGACTACGTTCTTGAATTGCAAGGCTTCACCTTTCGAAGTGACATGGGGGTCGCTTCGAGAAAACAATTCTCCGTGCGTGTGACTGACTGCGAATAGTTACAACAACCATAATGAACTCTTTCACTCTAACTGGAGACGGTTCGTTTCTCATTAAAAAGAATTTCCGAGAATGATTAACGGAATCGCGTTCATAACAGGCCGGAGCGCTCAAATTACTCATCAATAAAATCACGGTAATCCATTTTTCTGTCAGACGAGGTTGTGAAAAGGAAGCATCACAACCATTCCCCTAATACAGTCGGTGCCGGTTTAAGGAGCCGTGCCAGTTTGCGCGTATATGAACGTACCTCTGATCCAGTTATGTGCTTGCTGAAAAAACCGGCGCGTGGATCGCGGGATGTGTGATGGAATGGAACTGCAATTAAATTAAGGTGACTGTATGAGGTAGCTGTCATTGCCGCCTTCATTTCTCTCTAATATTTTCGACAATGTTTGCAGCGGCATCATCATCATCATCATCACTGCAGCCTTCATCACCAACATTGCCTGCGCTCCACCGTCATCATTATTCCCCGACTGCACTCGGAAGGGCCCGAGCCACGAGCACGGAATAAGTCAGTCACTCATTGCGGCAAGGCGTAAGGCACGTCTCTCTCTTGCCTGGCATGCGCTCTACATGTTCTCCCTGATTGGATTGGATGGTTTACAGATCGAGAAATCAGGGTCTTGCCTCAAGTTCCTCAGCATCAACAATAGCATCAATATTAATTATGTCCTTCACCTAGTAAGAAGGATCGCTCCGCAATATTTGTAGCAGCAGTTGAAGTGTCGAGACGGCCGGTATCTGTGCGATGCTGAGGTGGTTAGCGCCGCAACGTGTATAGAAGGTGGGCCGTAGAGTTGTACCCGCTTTTTTTTTTGTGTGTTTCTTTTTGATTCTGAGCCACTGCAGAATGCAGAGATAGATTCTGCCTCCTGCAAAAAGAGTGCAATGACCCTTACGGAGGCCGTCTGACTCCTTCGCATACCCAGGCCCGACCTGGGTTACTCCGTTGCAGCAAATCACTTCGACTACCCACGCAAAACATATTTCGTCCTGATGGCTGCGGTGTGGTTCTTTGACACCGGCTTTATGTAGGCTTTAAAGTCAATTAATAGTACAAGTGTATTTTTTGCGAACCCGGTTCCCCTGTTCGTGGGTCTCACCAAGCTTCGCCGGTATACGTCGTCCGTTAAGCTTACACACGTACTCATTGAGGGGGCCCCACTGATGTTAATTTGGTGCAATGCGCTTGTCGTTAAATTTCACGTGTTCAATCGCGTCAAGATTAGTACGCTTAGTTGGGCAACACAGGAGAATGAGGTGAATTTTTCTTAGGGCGAAATTGTTGACGCGCCTGCGGTGATAAACAGCCTTACAGGATTTTTTGAAAGCACGCGGTAAGTTGCATGAAGAAAGACGCGGAAATGCCCGCCATGTGCATTCTCTAGCTGTTGAAGAGGGAAAAAAACTGAGGTGATGCTTACAAGTTTGAACGAATGTGTATTCAGAGGCCTACTTAGAACATTTGTGTATCTGGTGTAGAACTTTGTTCTGAGCTTTTCGGCCGCGGCGACCGTCACCTGTATACTAGCCCCCTTGACGGCACACTCCGGGGCTCGTTACACTCGCTCTGCATCGTCACGAGGCTCGCTGCTGTTGATATGCCGTTGAACGTTCTGTTCAACTCTGTGGTCAACCACGTCACGACTTCACCCGCACCAGCTCTCTGGACAGCACCTTCGAAGCTTGTTACCCTCGGTAGCCATCGCCGTATCAAAGCGCACGCTTCGTCGCCCTATCTCAGAGCGCTCTTCCGACCCTCCTCTCGCACTTCTGTTTCTTTTTCTGGGGGCGTGATCTTCGTCTTACCGTACCCGGCTTCACAGAACTTCAACATTTTTAATACGTAACAGACTTTCCCTAGCTCCCCCCCGTCAAGACCGTGTAACGCTCAGCATTTCCACAGAAATGCGGATTTGGTGGAAGTAACAGCTTTAATCGTTATGGTATCGTAATTGGAGATGAAAGGTAGGATGGAATTTTGGAAAACCAATAGCAAACATTGAAAAAAATATCGAAAATGGCGAACAGCGTAACACACTTCATTTACACATAAATGCATATTGGGCGCAAGTAACACAGATAATCGTTATAATAGCGTCAATGGAAATAATTCGCCGGACAGAATTTAGAAAACCGAAAAAAAATGTGCTCTGAAGAACTCCCAGTCTGTACAAGCGGCATGACAAGGATGTGCATTCGTAGAGAATTCTCTAAATTTCCCCGGATTTTTTTGGACCCTATATTTCCTGAGCCCCACAACGCGCGTGCCTGTAACATCAATATTTAAAGTTTTCCCTTAATATCCCACCCTTAATGGTTCGTCGCACGCATTTGTATCCGAACAGCAATATTTAGGTATGTCTGGAACTGGAGATGTCGTAAATGACTATAAACCTGTGCCCCAAAACTATCGATTATGTGTATGTGCATGAGGGTACTAATACATCACCTCCTACCATCGAACTGACTCCTTTACGAACTGCTTCGCAAACTCAATTCGTCCTGTATTGTTTTTTTGTTGATTGGATTTTATTTATTGGCCTGCTAAAAATTGTAAAGCTGTTGTGCTACTGGCGTCCATGAACATAGACTATCAAATGGTATACAAGCCAGTATTCTGTCGTAGCCGCGGCTTCCAAGTCGGAATGCTCATGTTGGCCTACAACACCGAGCACGACGAGGTCTTTGAAGTCGCAGGATTGAAAAATAATATAAATTTCTCTACTCGTGTTTTCACTTAAAACTGGAATACCATTCACAAAGGGTCAGGCCAGGTTGATACGAGTTACCGCGTAAACCAGTAAATTATTACTGCCTGGAGTGTCGTTGATAGATTGGTTAAGCTTTATTTGAAATAGTCAGCGGGATGATCGAGTACCGTGCCCTCCTTTAAAAAAAATTGCCTTTCTCTCCCAAGAGACTTGACAGAAACGCGAAAACAAGAAGTGCGTAGAACGTTTGCTGAAAGTGTGCCCGATCGATCTTGAAACCTTGAAAGACCTAAATCGCAAAGGAGGAACAAGCGGACGCGGCGATCTTCGGTGCACTAAGCTCAATGCATCTACGAATGATCTAAATGTATACCCATACGTGGTTTGTGAAATAAAGGTGTACTATAATACTCCTTCGTAATCGATGCGTGTATTGCTTTATCTAGAACCATTCCTTTCTCGCGATTCGCAAGTAACCGCTTTTACACAATACAATCCTGGTTGCATGCGCGTGCCGTGGGTCTAGAGTTCTTACAAAATCTTTTCGGTAGACCCACAAGTCTATGTGGAAATGCATCAGTTCTTGTGAGAGGAAGCCATCGGTTCCAGGTTTTAACGCTTTTGCATTAAAGAATTGATGAAAGATTTTTTCGAGCGAATGGGGTGTCTCGGTGTGAAAAATCTGGTCCGGGCCCAAGCGAAGGAGAATGGTGCTGCCTAATTCTCATTAGGACACCTCCTCTTCGCCACTTCGTCTCGGGAGCAAACACGTGTGGTGACTAGAGTGAAAAACAAGATGAGAGCTGCTGCCTTTTATCCCAGTCTTTCTGCTCGCAGAACTCTCTGGAGATCCATTCCGTGATATTTGAGAATTAAGAAAAAAAAAAAAAACAGCGGGTACAACTCTAAGCCGACCGCCTTCCATGCATGTTGCGGGTCCTAAGATCCCCAGCATCGCACAGAAAACGGCCGTCTCGATATTGAAACTGCTGCTAGAAAAACCGCGAAGCGATCATTCTTGCTATGTGACGTTTAAAGGGTATATTTAATATTGATGCGATTGTTGAGGCTGAGGGACCTTCCAAAAGAATCAAATCGAGCGGTCGATTCCCTATTTTAATAATATTGCGCAGATCATATATTGTGATAGGAGGTGCATAATTCAACACACAAACTGACAAACGTCCTTAATCCAATCTGCACAACAGTGACGCGAGTAGTGCGGGCTAACTCCAACTAAGACACGCCTCCTCGACGCTTCGTCTGGCGGCAAAATGGCGTCTAGTGACTCCTGTGAAGAGCAGGATGACCGCTGCGGCATTTTATCCAGTTTTCCTGCTCTCAGCCCTCCCTAGCGCTCATACCGCCGCGATAGTTGAGAAGTAAAAAAAAAACTCCCAAGCATTTCCCCGAGGGTGAACATGGTTAAGTGCGAATGCACGGGGTGATGCTATGAGGGGTGAGTAAAGTTAAAATCCGTTGGCATTCGCCCGTGAGCGCGCGCGAGCCGACCCACGGAGGTCTGGCAGTTTATCGCTGCATATATAGGGGGGTACGCCGCGCCGAGCGCGCCGAGCCAGGTGGAGAGGAGAGGAGTGTGACGTCACGGTGGAGAGAGAGGCGCGCGGCAGCTGCTGGGGAAGGAGGCG
Organism: Haemaphysalis longicornis; assembly: GCA_013339765.2. Taxonomy (NCBI): domain Eukaryota; kingdom Metazoa; phylum Arthropoda; class Arachnida; order Ixodida; family Ixodidae; genus Haemaphysalis; species Haemaphysalis longicornis. The sequence continues at coordinate 139,083,746 of CM023451.1, read as the reverse complement.
CGCTGTGACGTCATACCATGACGTCACGGCGCGAGGAGCGGTGCGGAGCGGCGCGCACCCGCGCAGCCACGGCGAGGAGGCGGAGCGAGCGCGGTCACGTGGTGAAGTGACGTCACCGCGCCGTTGCTACCGACGCTCCTCTCCGCTCCACGCCGTTGCTAGGGAGAGGAGGACTGCGGACGCCGCCGCCGCCGGCGGTGGAAGGTTTGGGGTCGCTTATAAAGTGCATTCGCACTTAAAAAATGTGGTTGTTCCCCCTTCCATAGGAACCGGTAAAACAACAAAGTGAAATGTGCCCTCAAAGGAGCGGTTGAATGTTTATTGTGCATCGATATGAACTCGCCCGTCGCTATTTATATTTCGTCGGTATGGCACTGTTCGACGCATCAATGTTAAACATTCGATTGCACGCGTCTGAGCATTGCGAAAATCCGACTGAAACCACAGGCGCTCGAAAACCGTCCGTTCCAACAAAACCAAACGGTTGTCAGCGAATCGTTTGGTGAACGACCGTGGCACGAGCGCGGCATCCGCAAGTCAGCTTCCCTTCAGCTTACGCTGCGCGTTCTCCGTACACGTAGGCGCTCGCATCGAGGCGCCAACTGTCGGCGCTCATTAGCGCCATGATGCAGTACTTGTTTCGCCTCTCCTAGATAGCAGCACCATCTGAAAGGAACGCTATAGGCACGTTTGTCTTCCTCTTCGCGCGTCTGTTCATAGCGCAGTCGGGAGCTCCTTTCGTACGTCCCGTTGCGGCTAAGGAGTTCGTGGCTCGAATCATGGCGCCACCCCGTCAATCAAAGTTTTTCTGGCGATTTCACTTCTGTGACGGATATGACGTCGGTTAGATCTGGTGGGCCCAGGGATAAAACACTTTCGTGTTAAAAAAAACAAAAAAAAAACAGCGGGTACAACTCTAAGCGGACCCCCTTCAATACATGTTGCGTATTCTAAGCACCCCAGCATCGCAGAGAAAACGGCCCTCTCGATATTGCAACTGCTGCTAGAAAAACCGCGAAGCGATCATTCTTGCTATGTAACGTTTAAAGGGCATATTTAATATTGATGTGATTGTTGAGGCTGAGGGACCTTCCACAAGAATAAAATCTGGCGGTCGATTCTGTATTTTAATATTTCGGAGAACATAAAATGTCAAAGCAGGTGAATAATATAACACACAATCTAACGCGCCTCTCCAATCCGGTCAGGACATCAGTGAGGAGAATTGTGCGGGATCACTATAACTAAGACACTCTCCTCCACACTTCTTCTGCAGGAAAAATGGCGTCTGGCGCCTCCGGTGAGGAGCAGGATGAGCGCTACGGCCTTTTATCTCAGTCTTCCTGCTCGCAGCCCGCTCTAGCGCTCCATTCCGCGATAGTTGAGCATTAAGAAAAAACACCGGGTAGAACTCTTACGGCTTCGGGTTCCACAGGGACTACCAAGTTGCGAGTACCTTGTAGAAAAAACGTAACCGTTCCATCCAGCTGCCGGCAATTCGAGCAGTCCAGCAGCCTCTGTATCACCGCCACTAAACAATAGGAGGTTCTCCCTTTTGGCTAGCTGGGCTCGACAAGTCAATTTCTCACGAGCTCTATGATTGTTTTCTTATAGGAGTACATCAATAACCCCCGAAGGAATAACCTGCAGAGCGCTGCCTCCACGTCACTACCGCACCATTTAAGTCCAACTGAAGTGCGCCGCAGGCCAGACTTCGCTGCTAATCTGAGCCCTTCTAGACCTAAAGCCGTCGGGGCAGCCCCTGCTTTACACAGTTGGCTTGGTTCTGGCAAAGAAGAGGCAAGGTGGTGCTGCCTGCACCATCTGCAAATGTTTGGTCCCGCAATGCTGTGTTCTGTTCCCCAGAAATTCACCGGAGGACATGTTGGCAGGGCTACACTTGGAAGTGGGCCTGCTTCGGGTCCAATAACAAGACAAGACCACCAACAACCCAATACATCAGACATGCCATTACATTCAGTATTGGACGTGCTGGCTCATTCGATGTAATGTCAGCACAAATGTGTTGTCATGTATTTTAATGTAGCTGCTGATTGGATTTAGTTACTCTTTTCTAATGGTTTCTCGTTGGGTGCAGTCACACGTTAGATGTACAGCAGGTTGGACCGAATTGCTCACTTTTCTCCTGCAAGGTCTGTAACAAGTTTTCCGCGCCTCCCCAAGAGTGGAAGCGACCGTTGAAGAAAATAATGCTCTGCAGAAAGTCGCGAAGATTGAATATTTCCGTCTACCGGTCTAGCAACCTAGTTCGTCAGGCAACCATATTGTAGTCCATTGTAATAAACGTTTTTTTTATTTTGTCAGCAATCACTGGCGAGAGCAGCACCGCAAAGTGGTAACGCCTTTAGGGCGCGCCTTATATCTGTAAAATAAACGCATAACTGGCAAAGCTACGCATATAAGCATTGTAATAGCTTCAATGTCGACAATTGTTAGAAGGTAAGGATGGAGATTATGACCACCGCAACCAATTTAAGGGGGGACACTGGCCTTGAGGACCAAAAATTTGCCAAAAAAAAATCAATTTTCTGTATAAATTTTATTTGCAGTCTATAGGTCCCAAAGAATGTACTTGCAAAATATTATAGCTGTACCATAAGTATTTACAAAGCTGTCACCATTTGAAGTTGGCTAAATGGCCATTTTCCCCTGCATTTTCGAAATTTGTGCCTTGTTTTCTCAAAACCAGTTTTTTTCCCGTTAGGTCAACTGTCGGGTACAATATCTTGGGATGTACTGGTCAGATTTGCGTCATTCTTGCTGCATTTGAAGGCTTAAGAACTGAACAGTGCAATAAAATCAGAAAAATATAAAATTTTTTTGTACTAGTACAATTTTTAATGCATTTTGTTTTACAAAAATATTGATAATTGATGACCTGACATTTCATAAGTTCAGAGCAATTGCAGAAACAGTGATAAAATTACTGCTGTGGTATAGTTGCACTCCCTGGTCCTTCGACATCACAAAGGAACAAGAATTATTCAAGTATATCGTAAGCAGATAATTAAAAAAATTGCCCGAAATGGAATGACATAACATGTTGCAAAACTCTGAACTTAGACTATATAGATGAAAACTGACTGCATATTTGTGCTCAGGATGTTAAAACACACTTAATGTGCAAATTTCAAGGAGATTGGTTCAAAAATACCAAACATGTCTTCAAGACCAGTGTCCCCCCTTAAAGGGGTTAGTTGTGTAGCGCTCCGAGGAGATACGTTGAGCATAAATAACATGCCAAAGGACTTCGAAAATATCTAGGGCTTTCTCTCAGTGTATGCCGCTCCATAGGGATACATTAGATATAACTAAAATGCTACAGGACCTTCATATTTTTTCCGGGTTTTCACATTGCCTTAATAACAATGACATCGAAGCAATTCTAAGTGTACCAGTAAAGCGGTCCGTTAAAAATCTGGAAAGGAGCTAAGGCTATCACAGTGGTCAATCTAACCCAAAGATCTTTTGCGGATAGCCAAAAATAAAAATATAGAACTAAAAATTCAAAACAAACTAATGAAGACAGAAAACTGCACTATCTTATCCAAGGTCCTCACGCAATTGCCCCCCCCCCCCTCAAAAAGACGAAATCAAGAACAGAAGATGCGAGTTTCTTTAATGCCCCAAAGTAAAGGTTGCGTCGCGTATTTCCAAACGCTTCGCTTCGCAGCGACACGTGACATTTCTTTTCGCGCCATACAAAACGTTAATTAAACGTAGTCATAGGCTGCGCGCCGACCGTAAAGTGACACCACACGTACCAAATAACTGTTATTAACAAAACCAGCACGTAGAATTATGTTTAGAAGAAATTGCGAGAAACAAATAAAAATGTAAACCCATTGGAGCACGAACCTTGGCCTTAAGCGCCAGCACCAATCACTCTACCTCAAGGCTTCAGAGGCCGAACGGCGGGCTCCTTTGAGCAGGAGCTCAATAGAATAGCGCGCGCAGTTAGATCGCACGTGTGACGTGGGGCGCTTTGCAGCGACGCATTTGAAACCCGCGCTCAGGTTAGGGCACGGGATAAACGCAGAAAAAAATGCCTAGCCTTCCCTGGGAATGAGTTATGACGAAGGAACTGGAAAGGATATGGCCTTACTTTTGGGGGCAAATTATGGCTGTGAGTTTTGGCCGTGGTACTAACAGGGTGTAGCCCTGTCTTCTACGGCGAGTTATGGCTGTGGAAACTGCAGAGGTATAGCCTTACATTCGGCAAACGGTTATGCGTGGGAGTTATGGATATGAAACTGTCTGGGCTGTACGTTGCATACGCCGTCGGGTTGTGACTGTAAACTTGCAGATGCATAGCATTACTATCGGCAGCGAGTTATGGAGGTGACAGCGGCAGGGCCTTGTCTTTAGCGCGAGTTAATTTTGTGAAAATGACAAGGATATCGCGTATCAGGGATATCGAGGCTGCTTACCTTCGTCGCTGGCGATTTATAGCTGCGTGAACTGCAACGGTATTATAACCTTACCTACGGTCGTGTTAGAGGCTCGGCCTAGCCAAGAGGCTGGGCTGTAGGCCTAGCCTTCAGCGGCGAGTTATGGCTGTGAAAATTGAGTTATGGCTGTGTGCCAGAGAGATATGGCCTCAATAGCGGCAGGGCTATCGCCTTGCATATAGTGGCAAATTGTGGTCGTGATAGTGCCAGGGCTATAACTTTGCTTTCGACAACGCGTTATGGATGTGAAAATGGAAGCGTATAACTGATTTCGGGGGTGAGGTAAGGCGATGACAATGCAGAAGTCATCGCCATAACTTGTCGGCGAGTCATGGTGTGGTAATCGCCGGGCGATAGCCTTGCCTTCGGCGGCGAGTTGTGGCTGTTATGGTTGTTCAGCGGCGAGTTATGACTGTGAAGATGACAACATGACAGTCTTTCTTTCAGCGGCTAGCTATGGCCGTGACATTGGCTTGGCTATGGCTTTACATTCGGCGGAAAAATATGGCTGTGAAAAATGGCAAGGGTAGTACATTACATTCGCCGCCGAGTTATGGCAGTGATAGTGACAGAACTTCAGCTTTAGTTTCAGCAGGAAGTTACGGTTGGCAAATCGACAAATATATGGTGTTACCTTCGGTGACTAGTTACGACTTCGCTAAGGGCACGGCTGTAGCCTTACGTACGCCGGGGGAGTTACAGTCAGAATAGTGGCAGGGCTATAAGCCTTGCCTTCGCCGGCGAGTTATGGCTGTGAGAATGACAAGGGGATAGCTTTACTTCCTGTGGCAGTATAAGGCGATGAAAATGGCAAGGGAATGACATTCCATTTGCCTGTGCGTTATGGTTGTGTGAAAATGGCGAGTTGTGGCCGGAATAGGGACAGGGTTATAGCATTGCCTTCGGCGCGAGCTATGGCTGTGAAAGTGCCAAGGGTATGATAGGCTTCGGGTAGCGAGTAGTCTTTGTGATATTGGGAGCGCTATAACCTTACCTCTGGCGGCGTCTTATGGCTGTGAAAGTGATAAGATTATTCCCTTACGACTAGGCAATTTATTGCCGTGATAGTGACAGTGCTATGGCCTTGCCTTCAAAAGCGAACTATGGCAGTGAAAATGAGAAAAAGCGGCAGTCAGGAACTTCTCTTTCCCCTGTAAAGGGGCGCGAGATATGCCACAGTCGTTACTTGCGTGTATTTATCGGTTGTCATGAATATGCGGTGTTCATCAAGTAATCGGGTGTTCATCAAAAGGCGTTCTTGAATCCCATGACGAACTGCGTTAAAGTTGGAATTCACGAATCTTGCTTGCGCATTCGTAAACGCTTGCATCAGTTATGTTTCACTGAAACCGGTGACAATATGCAACGAAGGCGCATTTTGCTATTTCACCATTGCCCGGCAGTGCACCATCGATTATAGACGGCCCTGTGAAGGACAGAACTCGCGTCGAATGTGAGGCAGTCAGCTGAGCAGGTAATAATCTATTTTCTCCCGAAGATAATCACGCGGCAGTGGCTGTAGTTAGTGACAAGCTCCGACCCATCCACCCAGCGCATGTTGGTACAGAGGGCAGCACAAGCAGGCTGCCTCCGAGGTATACTCAACTGAGGACTCCTCTCCCTTGGCGGGCGCCCTAACATCGAGCTTGCTGTTTGAGTGAAATTTACTCAATTGATATTTTAATGAATTAATTAATAATTAATTAGACAAACAAATATACAATCAATCAATCTTTGGTCGACAAGCTGAGCAGAGGAGTGACTAATTTGTTTAGTCTTGGCGGCGCTCTCCATTGCATAAAAGCGGGCTTACATAAGAGCCCAAAGCATCAATGCTGGTTACGTGCCGTTTTCGTTCATTTTCATTTGCTTCTCATGAAGCAGTTCAATAAGTTAGCAGAAGGGTCTCTAGCACAAGTGAAGGAGAGCACGAAAAGTTTAGCCAGAAAGACACCCTGTTATGTCGAAAGACTGGTTCTGGTTAGAGCCAACACGATTAGGGGGCCTTTGTTGTCATTTGTAAATGGTTTCAACTTATTTCCTAATTAAAGCGAATTTACGGTAGTTAAGACATTGTGACTTCTGCCGTTCCGTTTTTCGGACAAGGAGTTTCAAATTGTGGGAAAAAATTGGTCAGGGACAATGTTAGTAGTCTGTTAGCAGAAAATATTTTATTATTTAAAAATCACGTAGATTTGAAGTGCCGATGCAAAAATTGTAATGATCAGTTGTTCGAAGGGTAGTTTATCCGAGCATCCGCAGTAGAGTCCCAATTTCTTCGAAGAGGCAATGCCTATTCCTACACGCCTTGAAGTCAATGAGCAAATATTAGGCCTGCCATCATTTTTGTTTGTTTTTACAGTTTTTTTTACAGCAGTTACCATTTACTTTGCTCGAAAAACCGTTTTTTTTAATGACCGCGACAAAATACGGTCTTGCACAAATTACTCTACAGCATTTGAACTTAATTTATGGTCTAGACAAACATTCATAGAGGAGGAAATTCCTTACAACGGTGACTTTTTTTTGTTCTGATTCAGTACCTTCGCGTCGTTGCGGCTACTTTCTTCATCGAAGTTATTGGCTTGGGATTGTGTTCACCAAATTACACCGCTACTGCTTCTGGGTGGAGAGCCGCCTGTATTTGCACAATCTGGCTGACAGCTTGCCTTCAGGGACAAAGTAAAGATACTGGAAGCTCAGAGATTATTCAGCCGCTGTTCGCCGCCGCTGCCTGCATAATGAACGCTGCCATCACAGCATAACCGAGTCGAGCCACTTGTGGCAACAGGCGGTAAGAATGCACATACGGGATTCATGACGACGGTTTGGTTCCCTGCACTCGTAATTCTGTTTGCACAGCTCAGTCGTTCAGTGCACCAGGGAGGTTTTTTGTCTTTTTTTTACTTTAGCAGGAATGTAACGGCCGGTCACGGATAATCAAGGCTTTCAGCCATATTTGCGACACGTCACACTGGACAGAGTGACCACCTTGCTGCAATGCTCACACAAATGGTAGGCACTGATAAGAAGCTCCGGCGGCATTCGCTTTATCACTGCTTGCCGTATCTACATTCGAAGTAACACCACTTTACTTGTCGTAATGGGTCGGTATGTCCCCAAAAATGCAAGCAAACGCCGCAATCGCAATCGTATTATTCTAGACCTTGCACTTTCAGCCAGGTTCTTTTTGTCTGTCCTAGCGGTATCGTCCTGCACTTTCTCGGCTTTTTCAAACAGCTTTTCACCGCAGCTCCCTTTGGAGGTCCTGGTACAAGAAGTTTTTTTCGCGGCATAAATTAAATACGTGCTAAGCGAATCCCCAAGCTAAAAATTTAAAGGTGGTTTTCCACCGAGCCATGGCTCCCTGCTGTGCGCCAGCGCTTCTAAACGTCGGCGTGTCAACGCTTCCAGCTACGCTTTTATTTGAAGTGAGGCTGAAGCGAGACTTCAGCTTAATTAATCGGTTCTGCGTGGTAGTCTATTTTGAAGTTATACGTACAGAACAGCGTAGAAGCTTTGTTTTCGCTGGCGCGCAAACGAGGAAGTTCTCTTTGCATTTTTTAATTACAGCAGCAAAATGTGCGGTTCTTTATAACACAAAATACAGTTAAGTTTGAAGACATTCGCCATGTGCGCTACAGATTCTCTTCAATCCGAACAAAGACCCAAACCATATTTTTCCGCCAAACATGAAACGATTTGGTGCATTATCTGTTCTTTTTTTGAAAAAAAAAAAAAAAGATTACCGAGGCAAAGCTTCTTTCTGACATTTTTTATTTCAAAATTCCAATCACAAAACGCTTACGAGAGTGAATGAGCCCGCAGGAACTGTGCAACACAAGTGCACATCGTAAAGCATTTGCTATAAACCCGCTCTGCCCTTTCGAGCGAAGGCTGATGATGGTTGACGTTGCAGAAGTCATCGGATAAATGCGACTGCTTTTATTGTGCTTCTTTAATGCCCTTAAAACTCCTTTCACACTTTTTCTCGTTGGCGCAGAGCCAACAGAATGTTTGTTAACTTTGTTTTTTTTAATCCTTTGAGGTCACAGATTTAATGTTTAGGTGATTTAATTTCGAACAGCGGTAGCGCGTCCCAGGGCCCTTTCGCACATACTGTGGTCAGGTCGGTTGCGGTGTGGAACCTTTTCCGGAGCGTCTGTTGATGTAGTTATATGATCATAAATGTTTAACAATTGGCCTTGAAGTTTCGGGTAAGGATTCTGTTTTGCATGTTGTCCCCACGTACCTTCCTGCGGTAACTGATCAAATTCAACATTCGCAGCTTAAGGCCTTGGCCCATTCGCCCCATAGTGTTGCGGAAAGATCAAATGAGCAAACGAAGAAGGAGCATGCAGGAGAAGCAAGAAGCGGGCACCACCGTCAGGAGAGCACAATCCGCGCACAAAAGAGTGATGAAAAGTGGTTGCCTTAGTTTCCATACATATTAGAAGTCGCGAGGCGAAGGCTTCTTGAAGGCGACACGCGCCTTTGAGTTTTATTTGGCAGTTTGTGCTGGAGTCGCTGTCGAATGAAGTTGGCACGACGGGACGCCATTGTTAGAACGTAGCGAATAATGATCATTTGGAATATAGCTAGCTCTGCTACCGTCTGTGGCTGTGCGTCTGTGGTAAGATAAATACGCACACAAACTAACCCTACAATACCCCTCGTGGTATAACGGCAAACTTCAGTGATTCTCAAAAATAAACTGAAGGTATTGGGTTTTCCTAGAAACTGTGGTGCAGAGACTATCATTTTTAAACTCAATTTACTTAGGCTTTAGAAGCAAATCTAGAAATTATTAGAGACCCGACAAGTAGTACCTACTGAACAGGCACGGGATAGGGAGGGGGGAAGTGGGGGGAGCGCCTCTTAATGAAAGCTACGAAATGGCTGATTGAGTGCAAGCCGCTTACGAGGCAATCGGAGCAGTTCTCCCCCCTACGCAATTCAAATCTATCTATGTTATATCTAATAACGGTTCGAATAAGCGACTCGGTTTCACAACAATAATTATTCGAGGTAGCGCCCGTCTTATCATCAGTCAACCGAGTGCTATTTGCGGGGAAACACTGACCCGCGTGTAGCCCAAGCGAAACACGCTCTCCCAAGTCACTTTGGGGGCTCCGTGACATTTGGTGCATTTATAGTGACGAAGTTCTCGCCATGAAAAAAAGTATAGGACAGTGGAGAGGGTCGGTAGCTGGCGGGCACTCTCAAACCGGTCGGGGAATGTGCGGCGAGCACGACGCACCAAATGCGCTCGTTTCAGCAAAGTGGTAGCACATACCAGATGCCCTATTGAGGCATTCAATACCTAATTAGGCTGGGCTTTATTAGTATCTTTCATGCATTATGTAGGCGTGCGCAATGTATTCGGACCAATTTGAACGGCCGGTCAGATCCATTCATTGACCCGTTTTTATTATTTAAAACGTAAAGCTGAACGTTTTCGTTACGCGTGCAAAACGTGGACAATTAGAAACAGAAATATTGGCCTTTATGTAACTACACTATCTTAGTAAAGCGCAGACATGAGATGGCAGGATACATTTGCTCACATTCAATGCCCGTGCTTTCGCGCAGGCTTACGCAGCTAAGGCGCATGCTTTTTTCGTATTTTTCAAGGGAAAGCCTTAAGTGGGCCATTGTACAGAAAATGTTCATTGTTGTTGTAGTTGTCTGGAGAAGAAAATGGCTGCCGCTGTACAGACTCAAAAGAAAACACCTTCAAGCTCGCATAAGATTTGGACCAAGACCATCCCAGTAGGAGTGCAGTGCTTTACTACGCGCTACGCCCGCACGCCACCAGGAGGGGAACGTAAGTTAGATAGTGCGGGCCACGTGACACATGAACGTGACGCCACGCGAGAGGAACAAGGCACCCCAGCTAGCAAGAACTATAATTCTAAAGAAACTGTTCGGCGCGATTCACCATCCTACCTGTGGAGAATTTCTCGCCTAAAGACAAAAAAGAAACGAAAGCGAGGAAAGAGGAACAAACACGATGGTGTAGAAAAGAGGCCTGTCGAAGTATTTTGCGTCAAAATACGAAGAAACGAAAGCGAACAAAGGGAAGGAGATGCGAAGTAGCAGGAAATGATCTGTGACAAGTATCGTTAGTCTTTTGTCTTCAAACCCCGTAAGCATAATTAAAAGACCGCGATTTTTTTTTTCCGGATCAAGGCAACCGCTAACAAATATCGGGCACCTCTCTGTATCATACGTAGCAAACCCTTTAACAAACCTATTAAAGATACCAAACTTAATTAAAATTCCCAGGAACCATTAAAAATGATTTGCATGGGCACGTATACAATTATACCTAGTTCAGTGTTTCAACTAAATATGTCTTGATAGGTTCTGTGGTAATGGTTAAAAATAAAACCGCCTCCACAATAAACATCATTACCAGAGTCCAATTGGTTTTTATTTTAAATGAAAAATAATTCGGTTTTATTTTGTTGCTTGCTTGCTGTGTTGCTTGTTGTTTGTTTGTTTGTTTGTTTGTGTTGTTTGTTAAATGTGTGCGCCGTTGTGCGCTGCTAGTTTCAGGGTCGTAAAATGTTTTGTGTGGTTTAACGACCGGTTTATTTATCTTTTCTGGTCTGTTACAACGCAAGGATAGTGGACGTACTAGTCGGCCCGTATCTTTGGAATCCTCATATGAACGTTCTCCGAAAAAAAAAGAAATCTCGAAGTCTGAATACAACGTGTACGCGTAATCTGCACGCGGTCATGAACACAAAATACACATTTTATTCACGCTGAGCTCCAAGGACAGGCTAAGAAAGCTGCAATATTTTCGAAAAGGAAAGAAGTTTGATAGTAACCTTTCCTGGCGATTCAGTTTATGGCGCAAATATTACAGCTATTTTATCGCTATAAGCAACCAATGTAGAGCTCTTTGGTTAAGACGCCACGCCAAATGAAGCACAGTTTTTTTTTCTGCACCTTCGCGTGCCCTTCCACCGGAACCTAGAGACTACAGTAAATCCATCGCCCGCTTGGCGCTCTCGTAAGATGCTACGGAGCTGTCGCCGAACGACGGGGTGCTTCTTAAAGGTAGCTGATTAATACCTAGTGCCTCGAACTCCGTATCACCAGGGCACAACAGCTAGAGCAGAAGGCATAACGGTTACGCACAGCAGTCTACCGCCTACGGGCCGCTCGTAATGGCGGCGATAAGGGACGATATAGGCTTAAGTTCCGTTCTCCTTTCTTACCGTTACTGGCCTCGTGAACAATGCTATTTTCTCCTACGGTTTCGGGGAGAGAAAGAGCTTTTCCTTTCGGACGATGTTTTTGCTGCATACAATCTAACGGACGCACGCAGCACGCACCACGCACCACACACAGCAGCACACGCACGCACGCACGCACCACGCACGCACGCACGCACCACCCACACACACACACGCACACCACGCACAACGCACCACGCCACAACCCCACGCAGGACACGCACGCACGTAATCACACACGCACAACTTAAGCCAGCACAGCACACCAGCAAGATGCCCGGTAACATGACGGTCAACACTGCCTACACGTATTCAAAACATCACAACACCATTTAAGACAGAAGGACACACAGTGAGACATAGAGCCGCACTAGCTACGTATCTCAAATAACATAAAAAAACGCATGGAAATACGGGATACGTTGTTTTGAATACAAAATTTACATGATACAAATTTACATGATTCCATCGGGGTTTTATAGAACATTGTCGAAAAAGAGGTAATTTACCTGCTTCCAAAAAAATAGATGGGTGCATATGCATTTGCTTCCCCGCAAAGTACGGCGAAAGACGATAGCGTTTTTATCCCCCCTTCCAGACAATACAACCTCTTCCTCTGCTTCACCCAATCTTCTTCTTTCGCCTTTCCTCACCTCCCCCATCTTCATACCGAATTCTCCTTTTTCTTGCTCCATCCACCAGCACAGTATCACGTGACCCGCAAGTAACGTTGGGTGACATATTGGAAGAGGTGCGTCTGGCTGGCAGTGCCCCGGGGTCCATTTGGTGGCACCCCTTCGAGGTTAGCACAGAGTTAGCACTGAAAACACGATTAGTGTATTTATTCTCTTTGTGTAATGAAGTGGCTTTGACGTTGTGTTCGGCGAAATTTGAAAGTTTGTTAGACGTTGTGAATTGTTTTCGGTGAAAACGACGACATTCGGGGCATAAATTTCGTTTACTAGACATGAATAATGGATGTTTGCATATCGGCGTTCATGAATGACGTCTTCACACTTCCTCAAAACTGTCGCAATGATGGCTTACAACGGCGCAGATGCCAATCACCGACCAGGAGTGCCGCACCACAATAACTAAAATGGCATTCAGTTAGGGGCCGTCGTAAAAATAATTTCAATCGCCGTAAAAAATGACGCTGGGATATCAAAGAAAACCAACAACTGGAGCAAAACAAAAAAGCCATTCTCGTTTCTCCTGCGAGAACCTCTTTATTTTGTTTTTATTCACCCCATCCGACTAGTGTGCAGGGTTCAAACGTCTTGGTCAAGCAATATTTCCATTCTGAGGTAGGAAGGTAAAACTGATTAGGAAGAGAGAAATTGTTGAAAAAAAAAAAGCCTACAGCAAAATTTGAGGGGGAGTGAGGTGCTGGGGGCTTCAAGTGGCTACCGGAAAGAAATATAGAGGAGGTAAAAGAAAAAAATGGAGAAAATAATAGAGAGTCTTGAGTCCTGGCCTCTATAACAACGGAAAAGTCGTGGCCGATTCATCACTCTGAGGCGTGCGTGTCCGGCTTAAAGGTCAGCAGCATCGTCTTAAATTGAGTTGGCCTAAATTGAGTCCTAAATTGAGTGGGAGAATACTAAACAAAACCTAAAATGGGACATCCTCTAATCTAATTTAGACTTAGAACCATGTCCCTGAGATCTACTTCCTATGACGCACGAACATTCACTGCCCACACGGCGTTTCGCATGTGTTAGTTTCACGTCTAGGTCCAATTATACTTTAGAACAAATGTGTGAATTCATGACAGGTGAGCGTGAGCTGCCCTAGAAACCTAATTTGGTGTGTTATGGGACTGTTTTTTTAATAATTGATTACTTGTGTAACCCGAATTCAGTACTGCCCAGAAACCTACTCCCTCACTCACTCACTCCCCCCCCCCCCTCCCTCCTCCCTCCCTCCCTCCCTCCCTTCCTCACTCACTCACTCCATAGCGCGCGTGCACACACGCACTTACGCACCGACAGACAGACAGACAGACCGACAGACAGAAAGACAGACAGATAAACAGAGATATTGTGAGACGACGAAAAAGAAATAAAAAGGAAATGCCTCAGTCTGCGTCACTAAGTATACCATAGAAAGGCATACGAAAACTTTGCTTAAGGTGGCCCAAGAAAATCATCCTCGGTTGTTCTGGTTTCCAACCTAGGGTGGCCGGTTAAACGCCAGTCAGGGATGAAAGCATTTCCAACGAAGGCAATTAGCGCAGTTTTCACAGCTGATGGATCCGATGCCGCGATTTTTAGCCATTTCCGTACCTCTGACAATGTAGGCAGGTACGTATTCAGTGTACCGAACTGTACCTAAAAGCTGTACCTAAAAGCTGTACCTGTACCTTTGTTAGGTTCACTTACACCCATACGCCAAAGCAGTGACCTCCCGCACGAGGGCGGCACCTAAGCGATCTCCCGCAACTCTGGGCGGGCTGACATCGCTCCCTTAAGTCACAGACGGAACTAGGCTTGTTAAACACGGCATATCTTGGCCGCAAGAGCCCCCGTAATAACAGAGTCGGCGGCAGAAAAGAAAAAAATCTAAAGACAAAGGAAGCGAACGCGAAAGCAGCCACGTGCAACCCTTTAGCGCAGCCCTCCCTCAGATCCCGACAGCTACAAATTAACATTTATAGTGCCGTGTCGTGTACACCAAAGCCGGGTACCCTCCCACTGCAGTGGTGGAGTAGGGTTAACGTGTAACGTTTCCTCGTTTTGTTGCTGTTTTGAGTGCGCCCCCTTCATCCAACACTGCCGATCAAACTCTGTGCAATACCCCACCTGGTGTTGTGAAAGGGAACAGGATGTGGGATTCGACTCACCATGTGTTCAGTCAAAAGAAAAGGGAATTTAAAAGGTAGGCACCACAACTCGTTCTACGAACATATAGAGTGTCCGGCTGTTCAGAGTTCAGAAGTATCTCAAAATATGTGGCCTTCTTTTCCCTATCTCTTTCTATCATTGCATATGACGTCTTTTAGCCATGCCTAGTGATAAGATAGACAGGTCTTCCGAATGAATGTGCTTCGGTATCTACTAATCAATAAACGGGTAACTGTTCATGTTCCCATGTTAAACATAGATATTAATAAAGTGATTTCTACTATACAAATCAGGTTTCAATTCCAACAACTACAGAATAATCTACCTTGTTTTTCCCGTTTCATTCTCCTTTTAATAGCTTCATAATTGATCCACACAGCGTGTTCATCATTATGTTTCTAGTTTTTAGCCGCGGAGCTGCTGTACAAATCTAAGTTCACCATTGCAAAAAAAAAAAAAAGGAAATGAGTGCCAATCCTCCCTGTGGAGTTGGTTGGAAAGCGAAACTAGAAACGGCACCTACAACGGTTATTCATGGGACGTCACTATAATTCCCACACATGGGTCTACGGCAAGTGAAAACAGAGGACACGTGAAATGCACTGAACCACACCCTTTATAACTTCAAAGATATACAACGCTAAGCTTAAATCAATGCATAATCCATGACAGGTGGTTGGTTCAGTTGTATTGATGAAGCGCATTAGTGGAAACCCATCTTTTTTGTAAAATATAGGAAGCTCGGACCAGGTGTTCGGGCGATCTCACTTATCCTCGGCCTCTGCAGCCGCCGACGAAGGCGACGAGATCGGCGGCAGAGTCTGAGCAGAAGTCAGATTTCATGCGTTAAATGTGAGTTTCCTTTATTTTTACTAACTCTTAGCGCATGCGCAAGGCATGCACACGGCTGCTACACTCGCCGTACGCATAGCGCACAGTGGCGGAAGTGGTCACGTGACGCCATCACGTGGCATTAATCACGAACACAGGGGGTAAACCCGAAGATGTGCTTGGTAAGTGCACCGTCTGTATCCCATGTCTCCGCGTGGGCTCGTAGCTCATTCGCTGCATTTCTCTATTCGTTCCAGGTTCGATTCCTGGTGGTGCCAGTAACCTATTTTATTTGTTTGCGGGAGTTTTCTGTTGACACCAAAGGTCGCGACAGAACCCTTCGGGGATAGGGGTAAAAAACTTCCCTTTAAAAAATACCAATAAGATGGCGAGTGCTTATGAGCTTGTGCCTCACCGCGATGACCGAGCGACCGTGGCTCACGCAGTGGATTTAGCAAAAAAAGAACCCCCAGCGCTGTCGTCAATCTCTACCCCACACATGATGCTTGGCATGAGCAACACGACGATATCGAAGCATATGACGATGACCACTACTAGCACAGTGCTAAGAAACCACCGGACGTGTAAATAAGCAATTTCAAACCTGTACAAACGAATGATGATGTGTTCTTCAGTGGTCACGTGTAAAGAAATCCTTCAGCTTCTCTATGGTTCAACCCTTGCACGACCTAGTGCAAGCTTTGTCAGTAAAGCTGGTGGAAGAGTACAGTGCTGAGGATGACATTGCAGCCACCACTCGCTGCAAAGAAGCCGACGATCTCTTCGATGCAGATGACGACGATTACTAGCAAAGCAACTGTGCAAATAAACAATGATACTGAAACTTCATGTACTGATACGGCAATGCTCACCTACAACAGCTTCGCCAATTCAAGTCTTGCACGTGATTGTAAGCTTCCCTGAATTTTTTTTTCTTTAGGAAAGTTTCTCGTGATTCTTCCGTCCTACGTCATATCCCGCTGTGTTTTTCACGGTGTGAATAAAGCGATGACAAGTTCTAATTCGTCAGCAACACATAGAACATTACGGCAAGATTTCCGCGTCAATCCGTGCCATTCGCTGTCCCGGTAACTGAGCTAGCTATAGCGTAAAACCAAAATAGAGGGGGAAAGTAGGGTGAGGACACGTCAGTCAATCCGTCCGAAGTATAGCGATGTCCCCTCCTTGATATACCATCACGCCTTGTGCGTCACGTGACTGAGCGGCGCCAAATAAAAAAAGTAAGGTTTGCGCCCATAACCGCATAATGTCATAGTTTCTACTTTACTTCAGCGAATATATGCAAGTGCAGTACAAAGCCTGACACGTCGCAACACCCGTGCTGCTCAAACCTGACTTCTTAACATTTACGTTCGTAAGGCTTCCATTTGTGCCAACTGCGTTCCTCTGACCTTCGAAGGCGTACGTACCTTCATACTGCTATAATGGTTCTGGTAAGGCGTGAAAGATTGGCGGCACTGTACTACTTCGCCTTGTCACACTAGACTCGGAAGCGGTTTGATGTCATTGTGGCTAACACCAAATGAAAAGAGGCGTATTTTCTTGGGGAACAAATGTTAAAGCATGGCATACATTTCCCTCGCTTTTCAACCAAACACCTCTTCATCCCTCTCCACAAAGCCAGAAGAGAACCACTGTCAACGCAAACTTGAACATTTCCAATTGTGAGACAAGCGAGTGAGGCAGGAAGGACAAGCGAGGTTATGAGCAGCAAGAATAGTCGGCGGACTAGCAGTTCTCCTTTTTTCTGCAGATGAATGCTCGGAGGTGGTGATGGCGACCGGAGAATCTAGAAAGTTGTGCTTTGTCTCGTGCGCTGTAGTGCTGTCTCCTTTTGTCTTGCAGCCTCTAGCGGTTCTTTTGTCCCTGGTGGCGCCTATTCTGCGGCTGGTATTCAGCGGCTTCCGGATTTTGTCGATCTCTTCTTCGTGTAAAAGGATATCAGAACGGACTTCTCTTCCGCCTTTAGCCAAGTTCTGTCGCAGTATCGACCTCCCAAGTCTTGTGCGAGTTGATTCCTACGATCGATCAAAGCCCCTTTTGGGTTTACGCGGCCACGACACATTTGATCGATGCGCACTGTTTTCGAGCGATGCTGTACTCAGAACATATGCAGGTAACCTAAACTGCAGAAGTCCAACAGAACGCGTACTGAGGTATTAGCAGATCTCACGGTTGCCTTCGAACCCCTTTGTCACGAGAAAGACAGTGTGCTAAAAGAGTTGCTACATTTGATGTAAATGGAGCCACTATAGTGTGCTACTTCCCCTAATCCTGTCTCCGGTGAGGACTTGCAGGAAAAAACAGCACGAAAAAAAATTAATAACATCATCATCACCATCCTCATCATCATCATCAGCCTACTTAGGTCTACTGCAGGTCGATGACCTCTTCCGCTGACCTCCAGCCGCTCCTGTCCAGCGCTGGTAGTGTCCACAGTTTACCCCGAATTTCTTTATTTCCTCCCTCTAGCGGATTGCTGGCCTTCCCGTTCTTCTAGACCAATCTCTTGGTATCCACTCTGTTACCCTATTTGTCCGCCGGTTGTCGGTTCGTCTCGCTACATGTCCAGCCCAAGACCATTTCTTTTTCTTCATTTGAGCTATGATATTGCAGCGAACCATGGATTGGGTTTGTTTTTTTATGTTTTGTTTTTCCCGCTGGCCGCGCCGTGCTCTTTTATCTGTGTTAACTGTGTGCCAACAGAAGCGCGTGTTCCATTCTTTATTTCTAGCCGCACGTGTTATTTCTTTTGATAGGGAGAGCGTTTCCAACTAACGTCTACAGCCTAGAATAATCTTCTTTGATCTACAGTGTTCTGGATGTACTTCGACGGTGCGAGAAACAATCGCGCCCAGTGATAAATGCCTGCGGAGCAGACGCCACGGCATTCGTATCGTCGACGCTCGCCTTGGCACGTAACTTTGTTGACTGCATGCTGCTTCGCCGCCTGTGTATTCTTTGAGCTGTTAGGGGAACACAAGTTCGCTCCAATAAACTTGTTTTCCTTGAAGACAACTGCGTCGTCTTTGGCTTCATGACAATATCTTCAACTCTAGTTTGTTCTGATCCAGGTAGCTCGTTTCCTGTAACAGGGTGTTTCTTTCAAAATTATTTGTTCCAGAGACCGTTGAATCGACCTAACTTTGCTTTCTAGTTGTCTAGTAAGGCGCCAAGTTTTAGCTCCTTATATCATAACCGGAAGTATGCACTAGTTGTAGATTTTGTTTTGGGTGACACAGCTAGCTTACTTTTGATTATTTGGGAGTGTTTGCCGAGTGCTCCTCAACCCATTCCTATTCTGCGTCGGATTTCTCTCTCGGGTTGGGGTCATCACTAACAAGCTGTATGATGTAGGTATATCCTTTTACTTGCTCTGGCGTTTCGTTTCTTAAGCAGAAGAGGACGTTTTTGGCATGCTTAATATTGATTAGTTCAGATTTATTCGTATATATTTTTAGCCCCACTGACGTGCTTTCTGATTGTAGTTCCCCACGAACTGTTTGCACGGGTTCTGAAGCCCCACTCAGCAAGACTACGTCTTCAGCAAACCTCAAGTGGCTCAGTATTCGCCGCTTAGCATTAATACTACATTTTCGCACTAAACATTGTAAATACCACCTTCATACATGCTGTGAATAGTTTTCGAAGGATGGTATTACCCTGTATTACTCCCTCTCGGATCGGAAATTGATCACTTTGCTAGTGGAGGGTTACACTGGCCATGCGTTTCTTATGTACGTTTTCTAGAACTCGTGTAGGTCTCTTGTATTCACTGGTCTTTTAGCCCTTCTAGCGTGGCTGCGGTGAGTACGAAATCAAAGGCTTTCGTATGGTCTATAAACACCTTGTAGAGGGTTTTAGTGTATTTTGCAGATTTTTCTGTCACTTCATTGAAAATATAGGTGTGATTCATGGTTGAGTACCCTGTCCTAAACCCAGCCTGCTCTCCAGGTTCTTGGAAATCCAGGCTGTCACCTATACGGCTAACTATAACTTTGGTAAACAGCTTGTAAACAACTGAGAGTAGGTTGATGGGTCTATAATTCTTGAGGTCCTTTGGATCTCCCTTCTTATGAATCGCAATATTGCTGGCGTTCTTCCAGGCTATGGAGACTTTCTGAGTCTTCAGGTATCCCGGAAATAGTTCAGCAAGCTTTTCCAGTACAATATCTCCCTCCTCCTTCAAACGATCCATGGTTATGCCGTCGCCACCTGCAGCGTTTCCTCTTTTTATGCCTTTTACATCCTTTCGGAGATCGCAAGTTGAGCTTGTATTCGAAGTAGTTTCCCCTGGTCACACGTCACTGGCATACAGCCTGGTGTTGAATCATTCTGCTACTTTTATTATCCCGTCCAAGTTGTGCGTAACATTATCATTCTTGTCTCCGAGTGAGCACATCCTGTCTTTGCCGGTGGCTACGTTTTTCTTAGGTGCTTTCTAGCTTCCTCCTATTTGCAGCGTTTCCTCGATTACTGCCATGTCATATGCACGAATGTCGTTTGTTTTACTTCTGTCAATCAGCTTCGACGGCTTGGTTAATTTAAATTAAGTCATTTGTTTCTTTTGTCTTTGCACGAGTGTACGTTTATGTTGTACTTCTTTTTACGCATACTAGATCAACTTATAGGGACTCTTACTTGGCATAACAATTGTGTACTTCCTAATACGCCCCACAAAATAGGGGGTGTATTGAAGAGTTCAACAGTCATTGTATTCTTGTGAGCGTTGGTGCACTCCCCTCGAAGGCTACGGAGAGTTGGATGGAATGTTCGCTCCACATGAGGAGAAGAGTAAAGCTAACCGCGTACTCTTCTGGTGTGGGAGTGAAGTAGAGCTCCAGTTTCCACTCTGCACCAGTAAAGAGTAAATTCGCGTATCGCCTCCCTTTTGCCGTCAACCTCAAGTGGCTCAGAATTGCCCGTTTGTCCTTAATCCTACATTTTCCCAGTCAAGCTTTCTAAGCACCCCTCAGACATGCTGTGAATAGTTTGGCGAGATGGTATCTCCCTGTCCTTACTCCTTTTCGGGAGAGCAAAATTGAAACTGCATTCTTGTTCAGTGCGCGAGTAAGCATGGAGATGTACTCCTGCCATTCACGCGCACGAATTCATCAGCGATGTTTTGTTTGCATAGGTATATATTATATAATACAGTTGCACAAAAAAGCCCCCCCCCATTACTTTGTCTGTGCGTTCTAAACGCGTAAGCATATGAATTCGTTTTACGATTGCACGCAGCTTTTCGTGACATGAATGGCGCAAGCTTGAAAACAACTCAAAGTACGCATGGTATCGATTGTTTTTTCCCTCGCCGTGGGTTCAGTTATGGACATTTAAAAAGTTGGCAGACCATGCATCATAAAAGGTGCGCACCAATTTCAGCTGAGAAAGCGAAGACAGAGAAGGCTCTTTATTACAGGAAAGCAGAGAGGTCTGCCGGCATGTTAACGTCTACATGCTACTTACTCGGCGGCGTGGGAGGAGGGAATGAAGGTGCAATAGGAAGTAAGGCGGAAGGAAGAGAAGAAACAAGGAAATAAAAGAAGTACAAAAAAGGAGGTAGCGTGGTGCGTCGGGGACCGCCAGTGCGACACGTGAAAAGTCTATAGAAGGTTGCACAATGCAAAGATGTTCTCGTCCTATATCATCTCAGCGACACCGATTGTCATGAGGGATTCAAATAATGCGGTGTTGTGCCAGAGCGGCCGGCCCAAATGAGTTGCACGGGGCGACGCGCCGACAGCGGGGCCGATTCCCGCCTCGTCCAGACCAGACCAAACCACCCGCGTTGGAACAAGCTGAAACACGCACCGCCGCAGAGTGGCCTCTCCTTTTACGTCGCGGCTGCTCGGCCAGATCCTAATCGGGTGAACGACCCATACGGGCTTGTCGCTACTTGCCTGGAGGCGAGGTCACGGAGACGGCGTGGGCGTCGCCCTCCCTTTCCCCCATCGTGGCGGTGCGGCTGACTCACCGCTTCGCTACCTTTCGTCGGATTTCAAACTTCAGCAGCGAGAGCCCTGATTGGAGCGATTCAAACTTCACGGGGCTCCAACGAACTCCGGGGGTATAAACCCCGCCCGGATCGAGTATCGTCGGCTTTCTCGGCGGCATTCTTCGGCACCAGTCTCTTCAGAGGCACCGAGTGGAGAGGTGGTGTCGCCTTTGTGCGAGTCATGTAACGTTTGCTTACCCTTGTACATATGGTATATAAATGTTACTTCAGCTTTTCGTCGGCTCGAAAACTTCATCGCTCTGCTCTGAGCCGCGTCGATAGCGAACGGAGCAAGGCAACGCCGCTGCACCGGTGGGTGCACTCGGATGGCCAGTCGCAACAGTGGTGGCTGCGGTGAGTGGGCCCAGATCCCAAGAGTCGGAGACAGCATCGGGATGGCGGATTCCCAACATCGGTGACAAGCTGAGATGCGAGTCACGAGACGACCTTGGAGCAGTGCTGGGAAGGTCATTCCAACAGCGGCTAGCACTTTACGCTGAGACGAGGGAATGGCCATGGGGCCAGAAGTGTTTTCTAAAGTTAGAAAACCATGGTGGAGGCACTCGATCTTCTGTGCGAGGTCGGTTCTTGTTTGGCTTTATGTAGGGCACTCCAGTAAAATATGCTCGACTGTTTCCGGTGAACCGCAGCTTTCGCAACACGTGTTCGAGGATAGGCCAAGGTGATACCGGTAGGTATTTGTGAGCGCTAGGTTGAGGCGTAATCGATTGAACAAAGTCTCCAGACGACGTGGAAGTCGCTCCGGTAAGTTATATTGTCATGATTCAGGAATGGATGCTGGTTTTCGGGAGAGACAAGACGGTGCTTATTTCCCTGAAAAAAAGCACATTTGCTGGCCTCGAGGCATCGTGCTTCGTGGATAAAATGTTCCTTACGTTCCACAGTCGTAATCCTCTCTTGGCAGCCTTATCTGATTTTCGCTGAGTATGATGCCGCAGTGTGCAGGGATCCACTGCAGTATCACGCGGTGCCCGGCGACGCAGACTTGATGATTTAGGAAGGAGACATCACAGGATATATGTTCGTAAATGCTGAAGCAGCTGGCACATCGAAGAGTTTGTAACGCTGTCTTCGAATCTGTAAAGATAACCCGCTGTGCTGGTTGCTGGTGGCAAATGTAGCGAAGTGCTTGTTCGATGGCATGACGCTCAGCTCGTGTGGATGACGTTGGGCGCTCAAGACGGTATGAGTGTTCTTGGCCGGTTGATGCAATGAAGAGTCCGGAAGAACTGCAGTGAGGCGTAGATGAGCCATCAGTAAAAATGTGGTTCATATGAGAGTATTGGCTACTTATATAGACAAGTGTTAATTGAAGGAGGCAAATTTGAGGAATAACGTTTTTGAGGTGTTTCCAGTGTGATAAATTTATGCATAGGCGTGTCAGCTCAGCTGCCGGCAATTTCGAATCACGTTGCGCGCGGCACGTGCATGCCAAGCATGCATGCGTGCGGAAGACGTCGCGGCGATCGGGGCGACCTCTCGCGTCTACAGAGAAAACCGACACAGGCGGTGTACGCACCAAGACTGGGAGGGCGACTGTCTGCATAAGGGGTAGAAGTGTGGACTGCTTTCAAAAAGATAAAACAATACCCGACGACAAAAAACGTAGACTTAAGGGACCTGAATTCAGATCAACCGTGACTAAGGCGTGGCGCTATCGCTGTCACCACTTGCCTAATTTTGCTTGCACAGCCAATTTTTGCCGCGCAGTTGTTAGTGGCCTTTCAGGTTAGGCGTCCCACTATGTAATGTACCATCATTACCCCTCGTCTGACTAGACGCCATGTACGTGGCCCAAAAAGTGTTTTTAAACTCTTCCCGCCGGAACCTATTATGCTACAGTATTTGCAAGCCCTTCTGGCGGGGGCTGGTGCCAACTGAGGGGAATTAAAACACCGAACTGATCTGATAGCCGCATTATCATTATTTATATTGACAAGGTTCAACAGAATCTTGCGTATGTATGCTCACGCCCACGAGAACTAGCGTGGGAACAACCGCGTTAAATAGAGAGAGAGAGAGAGAGAGAGAGTAAACGTTTAGAATAGCAAGAGGTGGGCTTGTGCTGATATTCAAGAAGACGTCCTAGATCCAAGAGGCCTTGACCGTGTGTGGCATCGACAGCACTTAGGGCTAGCCCAAGCCGGTTACCGTGTCCCGAAATACGTCGGTAACTGTAGGGACGAACGGTATTATTTTTACAACCGCCATTTGCTCTTTCTGTTAAAGACCCTCTGGACAACAGAAGTCGTAGCGGACGTTTCGTTAAACAATGCGAACGACAGAGCAACAAGCAGCGAAACCGGTCAACAGTTCCCACCCTTATGCTTGGCACGTGGATAACACAGGTTTTGATGCTTTCTCTGCGACGTGATCAAAATACCACAGCCTCCCAGTTCTGGCAAAAGCCACTTACGTGTTCATCTCGGTGTTGCGATAAATCAAAGACCGAAACGCCATCGCCGCAGCCGCCTGCCTCAGGCGGTTTTGCTCTCGAGGAAATATTTCTGAGATTCGTGCGGCTTGCTTGAATTTCGCGGGCTCTGTTTTTGTTCAGTTGATTTCCCTTGACATGTGCGTGGGCTGTCTCACTCCCGCTCCAAACGCTGCTTTCATGTGGGCAATCCTCATTGTTAGGAGTTGGAAATGATGTGAGAATACGTGAACAGCGCCTTACATTGCGCCCCGGCGATAGGATCAAGCCTAACGTTTTGCTTTTTGAAAGTTTTTTTTTAGTTTGTTTGGCAAGCCTGGCGCAATCTAGCGCCGCAGTGCCGATGGTGACGGCGGACAATCTGCTGTTCTTAAACCGTAGTCGCTGCGTCCAACGCCTTTTATACCACTCCTTTGACGCTGGCAAAATCCGACATTATATCCCACTTATTGGTGTACACGAAGGATTAAGATTTCCGGGTTTTTGTTACGATTCCTACAAAGCGTTCGTTTTATTTACAGGTAAGGCTGCACATCGCCTGGGCCCTAGTCAAGTTGTTTATACAACTTTTAGCCCAGGAATCCATGTATATTCATCTAGACTCCCTTTTGGTGAATAAACGAACTAACTGAACTGAACATCTCAGGAAACCCGAGCCAAGTGCGCTGGCTGGGTTGTTCTGTTTCATTTTGATTTGTCGGTAGAATATGTTTAACCTACAGCATTCCGTTTCTCGTTCTTATTTCATTTAGCTGTGGTGGCCCTAGAAAACTACCACGTTATGTGGCTTGTTGCCACTACTAAAACTGATACTACTTTATGAAGACTCATCCTTTTGTTAAAAAAAAGGTTAATAATGCGTAAGCATTGCGCCTTCCAGGCTGAGTTGGCCAAAAAAAGGCGGGTCAGGTCTGCCTCTGTCTGGGAAATTCTCATTTGCAGGACCTCTCAACAAAGTTTTTATCGGCTGGGTATAGATCGAAATTCACAACTTCTTGATTAGCAGCGACAGCCTGCAACATACCCACCCAGGTGGATCTGCTGATGCCGATGATACCAGCCATCGGTAGCTCACGTCCAATTCAGGAATGCCCATTTGCATGCGACGTCAAAATATCTACTTATATTAAACACGTACTGATGCCCTTAAGGGGATTAGCTGATGCCAATGCCAGCTGATGTAGGGAACATACGGTCACTTCACGACTCCCAATGCCACCAAACGCAGCGTCCCTTATACTCAATCAGGAGGGTCAATTGGCCAGTGCCGACGACCACCGCAGAAAGAGGCTGATGGTAGATTAATCAGTTATCATTTAAAGCGATGTCACCATAGCCCCCAACTACGTACTGCGTTCATAACTCGAACTGGAGGTGATTGATTGGTTGTAGGGTTTAACACGACGACACAATGTAGGCGATGAGGCACGGCGTATTGGAGGGCTCCGGATTAATTTTGACCACCTGAGGTTATTTAACGTGCGCCGAAATCTCGTACACACGGGCGTTTTTGCTTTTCGCCTCCATCAGAAAAGCGGTCGCGGCCGGGAAACGAACCCGCACCCTCGTGCTCAGCAGCACAACGCCTTAGCCTCTGAGCAACTCAACGGGAGGTGAAGCTCACTCGTCCTGACATTATGACTGCACGCTTGGGCCTCGGTACGAATTGCGTGGAACATTGATATTTGGTGACATTGATATTTGGTGACATTGGTAGCTTAGTGGTTGCAGTGACGCACGCTACTGGTGATTAGACATTAGGCGGTTGTGTTGGATGTGGCTTTGATGAAGGGGAGGAAAAATCCTGATTCCTTTTGTGAACAGTGCAGAGAAGCTCGAAGTGCGTCCATTGCCGGAATTATGACCTTTCCCCATCCCCTCATCCTTGCTCCCCCCAAGGCCTCATGGCCTCTCGTTCTAATAAAGTGTTTCACCCCCTCCCGATTCATACGAGACCAATCTCGCACGTCACAGGTTTAAAATAGTAGCAGACACGTATTAGAACAAGTTATTACCTGTAGATATACTTGTGTGCGCAGCGAGGTACAGCGTGTCTCCGTGAAACGAAACCAAACATTTTAACTAAATATTTTTTTAACTATATACATTCCGTTAGATAGCGTTTACCCTAACTGCGCTGCTAAATCCCGTAAATTAAATTCAAATGAGACTGAGTATCGCTCATTTGATCCAATCGAAGCGACAGATGGATTTAAGAATACAAGCCCACGGCAAGCTCAAGCGACAACCCAGGATACAGCACCACCTTTACGGTACGGCACAAATCATTTTAACATGTTGTTTTACTTACGATACCTTCTGGTTTTTCTTTTTCCCCTGTTTCCTGGCACACAGGCGCCCTCTTGCAGAAATGCAAAAAAGAATACCAAGAGAGGAAGTACACGCACCCTCGTCTCAAAATACACTCTCGCTTGCGAGCACTATTGCCGAGCTAAAAGCTGTCCGGGCCCCTAAAAGCCTGAGAAACAAAGCAACAATGAAAAATCCTGCACCCCATCATCTAACGACGACGATGGTTGAGTGCAAAGATTTCTCGTGATGGATTCTTTGGTTCGCCAATCCCACACTGCGAGTATATGCTACTGTGGATGTACGCAGCACTTTTCTAGAATACCCCCACCAACTCTCGGTTGTGCACTCCGTAGGCCTGTTGTTTGGAATTCGGGTGTACGGCGTGAATCGATGCCTGTTGCTTAGCGTTCGCTTCGACCATGTCGAAATGGAGCAATCGCATAGGTGCCAGCTTCATAACGGGAGGAATCCAGGTTTGATTCCGGCCCCGGGAAGCGTTTTTTCTTTTTTCACTCCCCCACGAACATTCATCATCATCGTCAGAGAAAGTTGGTTTCCTGCAGGGCGGATCGGCGTACAACGGGCATTAGTGAAGGACACTAAAGCTTTGCTTTAAAACTCTGGGACCTTTATTTTTATGCTAGCATCGGCAAGACCCCGCCGCCGGTAGTGTTCTTTTCCTGAGTAGTTGCAAAGATCTCGTGGTCTCGTCCCAAATTCGCAGGTTCAAGGAAGGCGTGCCCATCGTAACCTTTCGTCGTTATTTGCTCGAACTCGTTCTAAGGGAGGCGATCCTGCTTTTAGCTGCTTCCTAAGATGGTAAGTAACATTTCCCTCGTGGCGTTAAGAAAATCCCCGTTGAGTTAAGCGGTTGACACGGAAGTTGGGAAACCCTTGTTCAGCAAATTCTCAGTGTGAAACAAACAAACCGACAAATTTGTCTTGTTTTGTTTTTGGAGTTTAGGTTACGGTGATTGGCATTGTGTTAAGCCGGGTGCAGTAGGCGCTGAAGCTTTAATAGAGCGACAAGAGCGACCAGACAAACTCACGACAAGCCTCCGGGGAGGTTTAATTAGAGCCCAGGTTTTCATAACTCCTCCGCTCTTCTCTTTTTTTGCATTACAAATGTTAGGACACATACTTCTTTCGGTAATGAAAACAAAGAAGAGGAGTAACTTTTGGCGCGTAATTAGAAGACCTCCTTATGAGACTGAAAATCCTTATGCCCTTTCAGGACATATTTTCAATGACAGAAAATGTATCTGTTAAAGCCATCGGTATGATTAATGTAATGGTGGGCAAACTGTCTCAGCGTGGCACGTTTTGATCTGTGCTCCAATTAAGTGGCTTCCCGCCTTCAGCTGTGTTCTCAAAAATAAGGCTGCAGACCTTCTACTGCTACGTTCGAAACGTCAATGCGTTTGTACACAAGACCATGCGAGCTAAACAGAGCTATACGTCATGTAGAGGAATAGATTATTTCAACGCAACCCGGGCGTACTCCTTTTTTACGGGAGTTGGGATGCGTAGATAAATTCCTCACTTTGCTGGCAAACTTCTTTACAGTGTTTCTGGTGCCCCGAAAATGAAAGCACAATTATGACAAACCACTCATGCAGGAAATACGTGAAATGATGATGCTCTCTGGTACAGGGAGCCTATGGATCGAATAGAGGAGTGAGACGAGTTCTTCAACGAGCAATCAATACAGTACTAATCTAGCAGCCACACACAGAAAGAAGTAATGAGAGAAAGCAGACGATAATAATAATCAAACAAAGTCTAAATTAGCCCTCCGCCCGAGAAGCCTGCTTAAACGACAAGAGGAAGCCAAAAGGCCTCAACGCAAACTGGTCAGTCAAAGGGAAAGGGGGGGAGGGGGGACAGGACATTTAGAGTGATTCCTTTAGTAAGAACCTAGTCGAAAACAATGAATCTCGGAAATAGCTGCCGTTTCGGCCGGAAGGTCGTCCAGTCGCGTGATGTTCCTGGCAGAAGTCAACAGACGAATACGTGTGTGACTCGTAGGAAAAGACACAATCTGAACATATCGCAACGTGATGATACATACTTATGTTTAATATGACCTTAGTTCTTGAGGTAGAATAAAAGAATATTTTGTGCCCAAAGTATTGTGCCTAAAAAAAGTATCTTGTGCCTAATTAGTTTTTGTGTGCCTGCCCTAAGCAGAGCTAGTATTAAACCAAGAGTATAAAACATAGTTATATTAGTCCGTTTTGGTAAGATGACGCGTCATCACCGCGTTACAATGGGGAAACGAATAGCACTCATCAATCATCATCATCATTGTTAAATAAGCATAGCCACTTTATTTTTCTGTGGGTTGTTATATCCGGTACTACGGCGAGCTCTTTTTATGAATAATGATATGTTTTGTACGTTTTTGTTCTTATTGTTTCTGGCAACGTTGACTTATGATACGCTGGACCAAGTCGCAAGGCCGTTAAAGTTGTTGAAAAACACGGTAACGTTTTCAAGGCTGTTCCAGATTTAAAATGTGATACTGTATGCTGAAAAGAAAAGACACCGCCAAAGGGGGAAGGCACATTCTCTATGTGTTTTGTTTGGCTCTGGTTTGGGTACTGTGTACAGGCTAAATGCTGATGAACGTTTCTGCCCATGGGAGAACCCTTACGAATAACGCAGAGAAAGGACACGTCTTAATAATCAGTTAATCGTGAGCCACTTTTAAAAAGAGATAAATTATCGAACCCCTAAACTCCTTTTCGCGCGTTGGCTAGACTGCCTTCAAGAAAGGTACATCACGCAGTTCTTAATGCGTTCGAAGTTCAAGAATCTCTTTCGCTAAACTTGAATGTGCACGGTAAAAATTTCAAATGCGTGTAAGCAACGCGATTTATTAAGATAATTTCCGATCTCTATGGGCAATATTTAACTAGAAATGTAAATCATTGATAATGTTCTCGTGTTTCTAGCCTATTTTCCTCTAATGCTCCTCGAGCCTATAATTTGGCGAAACTGGAACGTTTTCAGGAAGAGATAACAGAAAATGCATCTGCTCTCGTTAAAACTTACCCACTTTCTTAAGTAGTTCGCTTGTAGCTTCGCCAAGTTTTGTAGTTTTTATCACATGCCTTTCTGTGTATATTTCATTCTCACCGTTCCTCGCAAAACTGCAGCTTCCGTTCAGTACCGTTATCCATCACGTCGCGCGAAACTTCGCCTTTGCGATAAGAAAACCTCGAGCAGCTTTCGGGTAAGCAATAAAAAAGTTCGCATTCAGAAACAGACGAGATGAGTTTTCTAACGCAAAAACATCTTGAAAGATCCTACAAGGCCGAATATGCAAGTTCACCGATGCCATTAAAGGGGGTAGGCAAAACACGCAGAATCGCAAAGGCGCGTTCAAAGCAATAGCCTCGAAGGGCACAATGCAGGAAATGTGGGAAACAAGCCACCGCACTTATATGAAATACCGGCTTCGAATTACCTCCATTTACCGAGACAAAAAACAACCTGAATATTTTAGGAAAAATTACCTTCCTTTCTTAGAGAATTGCGAAAGCTAGAAATGAGTCCAACCTTCACTGAAAGTGTGTTCAACCTATTGGCAAACCTTCAAAGACCAAAATGGCAAACGAATAACGAACCCATGCGACGATTTGTTGCGCGCTGAGTAAACCCATATACAAACGATTTAAATGTATACCGATACGTTCATTATGAGAGCGAGATATACTAATGTACCGCTTCATGATAAATGCGTGTATGGTTTTATCTTGAACCACTCTTTCTTCGCGATTTTAAAGTAATCGTTCTGAAACTATGGAAGCCCGATTTCGTACGCGCACTGTGTGTCCAAAGATCTTATCAGAACTGATCGTTTGAACAACCGGTCTATGGGTAAATGCGCGAGCTTTTTTGCAGAGTGCCTCCGATCACACGAAGACAGCTTTCGCTTTACTAACACAGTAGACTCTCGATAAACGGAACTTCAAGGGACCGGAAAAATCAGTTCCGTTTGACAGGAGTTCCGTTTACTGAGAAAGATGTTCTAAGGTGCAAATTTATGTGCGTACACACTTCTAAGGGCATTTCATGGAACTCTAACCACTAGAAAGTGACTGTAGCTGATAGTTTTCAGAAAGCAAGAAAATTACAAGAAGTGTAGGCACAGCATTCACAAAGAGCTTTGGCAACAATGAGTCGCTGTGCACTACAAAATGCGTCAATTATTTTTGTTTGAGTCCTTGCAACTGCATCTTCACGGAGGCTAGAGGCCTCAACTTCGCGAGTGCTTACGAGCCACCGAATGTAGAAGACGGCAACGTGGTAATGAAGGACGAGTAGCACAACGATGGCACGAACGGGGCGACAGGAGGTGAGCCCTGTAGCCTCGGCGTCTAGAATCGAGACCGAACGACTGGAACAAGAACTGCGATGTTGCATTCGTTGCGCTAACACGGCTAACCACTTACGAGACAAGGCTTACGAGGCCAACAAGGCTAAAAAAGATATGGAGGAAGGAAAAAAAAAAACAAGAACGAAACAGCCGGAACCATAAAAAGCTGATTCTCATGCCAGTGGATTTGACCAGAAGTTCCAATTCTGGTTCCGTTTACACGGTGATGCGGAAATTTTAGTTGCGATTACCGAGAGTTTTTTACGTTATCTGAATACAAAACCAACCAAATTTCAGGCAACTGTTCCGTTTAAGCGGCAATTCCGTTTAAGCGATTTCCGTTACACTGTAGCATAGGATTACACTGTAATCCTATGCTATTGTTTCTCTGCACTTCCACCTCCTATATTATACCGAGAATGAAACATTTTTATTGGCTAAGCACCTTGCTGTAATACAAGACGTATTCATTTATTGCCGATCAATGGTTGTATAGCCCGAAGCGAAGTCTTATTATTGACCATTGCACTGTGTTCAAACATATGGGCCAATAAACTGATTTTACTTTTAACCTTCATCTTAGTTCAGTAATTGCGTTCGTGCTACCGAAGAAAAGGCGTGTTCGAACCATACCCT
Source organism: Haemaphysalis longicornis (assembly GCA_013339765.2). NCBI lineage: Eukaryota > Metazoa > Arthropoda > Arachnida > Ixodida > Ixodidae > Haemaphysalis > Haemaphysalis longicornis. The sequence goes on along the minus strand of CM023451.1, from coordinate 139,052,540 downwards.
ACCTGCCACGTCGAGGCATAACCGCCTTAAACCAATGGTATAGCAGACATTAAGAGCAATCGTCTATTTGAACAGGTTCAGTAAGGTCTTGTGTCCCTGAACCGGCACTCATATGCGGGAAAAACCCAGGAATATTAGCGAAAGTACACACGCTCCGTTTGTGTTTACACAACCCCAACTCCTGCAGCCCGCCTCAGTCCAGCTGGTCGGCACAATAATGACACCACAGAAATGTTTATTCTGCTCGCACTGAGACCTAACCATCTATCGTTATTAACACGGCCGGTGTTATTTTCTCTGTCCTTGTGTGTTGATGAATAGCTACGTGAGCTGCCGAAATAGAGGTAATGCCGTTCGACATCGGTGCTGTTCTGCGTGGTTCTCACGACAAGCCTGGCCAATAAGGTCCCAGTCCGAAATATCTTGCAACCGCCGACAAATAATGAACACACAAGCGAACCGTATAATTGCACCAAGAATAACGGTACTGCAGGTTATTTGATCGTTATCTGAAGTCCAAAACGAAAGGCTCTTTTTCCCATTTCTTCTTTTATTTTTTAAAGGGACTATGGAGGCAAAATACAAATTTGGTTTGTTAAAAAGACTGCCTTGCTGCAATAACAATGATATCAATTTTATAGCGAACTTCGAAAAGACACTGGAGGTACTAAAAAAACGTGTGAATCAGTGGCGAATCCCTTGCCACTATACGGCAACTTTGTATTACTACGCAGAATATTGTTTGTGCGATTGGCGGCCACCGAAACAAACAATCGCTCAGACACATGACTGGACGATAGTAGTGGGGCATCTAGTTCCGTTTGACCGCATCACTTGCATGGTAACATTGCAGCTAATTAACACAGAAAACATTTTTAGTGTGACCGTATGACGTCACTCCTGCCTATTACGCACCACTATTGGGTGAAATCAAAACAATTCTTTATTTTTCTTGTGTTTTTGCCAGAAAACGTTTTTCGCGGCTGGAATTGAGCTGAGTAAGGTACTAAAGATCAGCTCTTTCAAGTTAACAAAGTTCTATTTTGTCTTTATGGCCTCTTAAGCAAGACTTTCTCACTATTCAGTTTTACCCTAGATGTCCGTTCAACGATTTGACAAAACTGTTTTTCACCGATTTGCTCACAGATTAGGAAGACTTCCTATTGTTCGTCACCTGTTGTTTCAGCGTTTTTTTATTCATAATTTAACTGTTGCAGCTCCACACTAGCGCCACCGGAGTTCGACTTTGTCGTACACAGAGTAACAGTACAGCGTCTCCCCACTCTGGCGTATACAAAACACACTTTTCCACGTATTAACTTATTCGGTGGCTTCTAATTCCTCTCTACACACAGACCGCCATAAAAAGTCATTCCACACAAAGTCAAAATAAACTTGTAAGGGGAGGGCAACCATATGCTTTAGTACAGATGACAATGTCTGCTTCTCGCAAATGGTTCCTTGTCTCTTTTCTTTTTTTCTTTCTCGTTTACTTCTCTTTCTACACACTCACACGCACACACGTGCCCACACGCGCGCGCACACACACGCATACACGCACACACAAGCACACACACAAGCACACGTACGCACAGACAGACACACGCACGCACGAATTCCTGTATACATCTTCATAGTGCAGTGTTTGGTGCAAAGAACTAAGAATAAAGATAAAGGACAGTAACTGACGGCGCTCATAACCACGTACGAACAGAGTCATGAATCGCCCACACCTCATACAAAAATTGGATAAAACGATCAAAAGGAGCCAGCAAAGGGACGAGAAATATCGTGTCGGTTCCCCTTATGTTATAAAATGATTGCGCTGCGATCCGAAATGGCAACCATTTAACGTGTTTTTTTACCTCTTGGTCACTCAGGCGCTGGCGCATGTGTACGTGTGTGTTAGTGTGGGCGTGTGAATTTGTGCGTGCATATGTGTGTGATTTGTGTGCGTGAACAAAACATGTCGTCCATTTTACATGTCGTTTCCCACAGCTTTTTCTGAACGTAAATTTTCCGTGTCGGCTGCTTGAAGTCAGTGTCAGGCAAAGCCGTTAGGCTTAACACAAATTTATGGCGGGTGATTTCGGCTTCTAGCCATCTTCGCATTAAAGTTTAAAAAAGTTCTCAGAGTTTAGGTGTCTGCACCATGAAACGAACGAAAGCAATAAAGCCTCATTTAGACCTTTTTTTTCTGAGCGGAAACTGCAGCTCCTTTGATCTCTTCATTTCGGTGGATACATTGTTTAAATATCGTAAAGTCCGATACAGCAGGTCTCCATTAAATATTTTATTTCTTGCTTGGTGGAGTTAGAACTATCATAAAAGACGCCTTTTTTTGTTTTTTTCTGTGAGGCCTGCAAACCTTGCAATTCTAGATTTAGTTAACGACGTTCACTTATTTATGAATCGCCACGAACATGATTCTGTCAATACATTTTTGTCTGCAAAATGCAGTGGTGGTTCTTGTGGGAAATGTTGGAGACGACGTCACCCATATAAAACACGTGCTTTCTTGCTTACTATATTTGGGCACGTTTAGTGAATCTACGGCAAACGCTTGAGTTCAGTGAGGCATGACAGGCCGATTCTTGTAAGAATAAGCTTTCAAAGTACCCAGCGAAGTCCCAACTGCACATGAAAGCCTATATTTCTAATACACGTTGGCGTTATCTGAAAACACAGGTCTTCTTAGACGTTACGCCAGAACAAGACTAAAGGTGAGATTCTTGTACAAATATGGAGACGTGGACCTTCTAGGCTATCAGTTAGGTTAACAGGGACATCTTCACGGCAGTATCCGGCTGTTCACAGTAATTGTCATAAACTCTACAGAATTAGTGGATGTCGAGATGCAGCTTAATAAACTAAGGCATCCACAATCTATACTACCTCTCTTCACGAACTATGAGAACTCCTGCCGGTAGTAGATGCCCAATGACATCAGGAAGGGGGCGGCTAAAGCATTGTAAGTATACTCTAATCTCACATACACATAATGTGGTCTCTAGCAACCTTATGTAAGAGGTGACTCGCCTCCCGATGACTAAGAATTCGTGAGTCAGACGTCTCATTGGGAAGGAAATCCAGCAAACCACTGCAGGTAGAAACACATTGCAACACCTTCAAAAGATACAAACATTATTCTACTTAAAAGAAGGCAAGCAGCGCTGCTACGCGAGGCACAAACTAACATAACCCCACCACCATCCGGCTACACACTAATTCTGCGAGTAGAAAATACCCCTGGACGGCTGAAATTGTGAGAAATATCCTAAACAAACAAACTAACCAATAAGTACTTTGTTCCGTCCAACAGCAAAGGCCACCGCTAAACTTCCTCCCCCTGCAACAAAAGTGCATTACCCTGTTTTCCTTACCCTGTGTGACTCAAGCCACGTGATATGAGGAATTAGCGTTTCACAACATACTTGAGATGTAAGACAATGGCGATCATGAAGCAATTTTTGATTGCAGAAAAGTATTTCTCTCGCGCTAGCAGTTTTCTTTTGTATTAACCTCTGTAAGCTGGGTGCCAAGTCACAGGTCTTACGCACATTTGGGGACACATGCATTGGCCTGATCGAGCATAATCGAATGGGCACCGCTCGATCCAATTCTTTCGAACAAAGTGTAATGTCAGTATTCAGCCACACCCTGCCCTCCACCCCACCCGATGGTATTGCGAAGGCGTGGGGAGCTGTGGAGTGACAGTGGCCGCACCTTTCTACAACTCTGGCTCTCGAAAACATCTAGAAAAAAGTTTTATGGACTTGCTCGATGGGCGACACTATCGCTTCGGGCCTTGCCACTTTATTATACTACTGAAGGAGGATTATTTGTAACTAAGAGATAAAACTGACAGGCTGAATTTCCCGCGATCGTCTCCTTGACACGATCCCTTTTCAGGTCAGAGAAATCAAAATTAGATTGCTCAAAAAAAGACCGGAACACCTCGGCGCCAAAGTGCACGTCCAATTTACACGTCAAATCTGCAGAGTTACGGTACCGAAATCTGCACGTCCAACCTAAAATCTGAATAGGCAGCGGTGCTTGCAGCCGTGCCGATTAAAACATGAAATGTGAGGTGCAACAGCCGGGTTACCGACGAAAGGGGAGGGGCCGCCAGCTCTGCGGTTTCTCCAGCTTTGCACCACTACTGCAGGCTCGCGCCATTTGTTTGTCGCCATCATCGTAAACCATCCTTTTCTCTTCTCCGCAAAGCAAGAATGGCAGGATAGTGTTTTTATATACTGCACCTACACCGGCAGGCTTAAACTGCCACGTGGAAAGTACAGCGCGTCACAACTGATATACAAAAATTAGGCCTAGCTATTCAGTTTGAACGTAAGGCACCCACTTCCACTTCAGTACTTTTTCAGCTTTCATTCTGAAGCATACTTTAAAAAAGCCGAATGTTACTGGCCTAGGTACAGGGGCGGGTTATCATACAAGCAGAACTGCGTTTTACGTGCAGGGAATACCGTCATCTCGTAAATGCAATCCAAGAAATTGACGGTGACAGCGAATCATGCAAGAATCATGATGGAGTAACCAGGTCATCGACTTTTTTCTTAGTCGAAGTCTCTAAGGTATGATGTGCAATTTCGTGTTCGCGTACTGAACACGAGATTTTAGTCTTTAGAGCACGACAATCCATTATTCGGTCGCCCGGTGACGTTCATGAATTGCCTACAAGGCTTTGGTTTTTGTTACTCCTATTGCTCGCAAAGCAGAACATTGAAACGCGGTAGCATCAACGTGAACGCAGTAACTTTGTGCTCTCCTTAGCCAAATGGGCCTTTCTTGTATGTGCCCTGCCTTCTGTCACTACGCCGGTCACACAAGCGACCCATATGTGACCTGCTACTGATGTTTTTCATATATTGTGTTTTCGTGGCTACGTTGTCCATCTTTTGTTCCAGAAACGCGCATTAATTGAAATTATCTAGACAACAAGTCCCGAGCCTTGTTAGAGAAAATCGCAATTCTACTGCGTTTTTCTGCTTGCGACTGCCTTTCCTAAGAGCGGAAATAATCTAAAAGCAAGGAAAACTAGCTGATCCAATCATTTTTTATGCCCGGAGGCCGTTCTCGAATAGTTGCTGAGAAATTGCTCCCGTATTGTGTCTTTTTGTTTGTTTCGGCCACCTATTTTGCCACGTACGCCAATTTCTCCCGAAAGGTTCTTTTTAACAGCACAACTAGAAAACACAATGTACTGCAGTAGAACGGACAATGGCGCTAGTTGGTATCTGTTCATCTTGGTGTTGAAAGCTTTCTCAAACAGGAACAAAGACAGCAGAAAAAAACGACACGGCGCTAAGTCACAACCATTTGTTTATTGAAAACAAATACAATAGTATACTGACTGCGTCTCACGGGATGCGTTCATCTCGCCCAATCTAAAAATCATGAAAGCAACTTTTACAGCGAATATAATCACAAATACACGCGATAGTCGAACGGAAAGGCCATTGAAAACGCAAAATTCAAAAAGCACTGCGTGAGACAGAGCCAGTGTATATTTGTGTTGGTTTTCAGTAAACAAAGAGCTTCGAGTTAGAGCCGTGTCGCCTTTGCCTTCTGTCTTCGTCCCTGTTTGAGAGTTCTTACAAAACCACTATGAAGTAAAGACAAAATACAGAAGTCAATGGCGCTGCCTGCGCAAGCGCAATGCGTGCTTCGTAAAATGCGAACGCATTATGCTTTCTCATCAGCGCTCGTGAGCGCCGCTTTATTGGCACGTACGGCAATGAGGACAGGAAGAGGTTTCAGTAAATACATCAACATGTTTTCCTTGCGATATTTTTACTGCTTGAACTTCGCACTGGAGTTCTCGGTGCAGATTAAACATATAATTAACCATGAAATTGCACGAAATTACTTTCAGACGAGCACTTTTACGTTATCTTCTGGCTTCTTTTGCTGAAGCTACATTGTGGTGGAATATAACCTTTCTTTGCAAAAACTTGCTTCGACATGCAGGCCCCTTTTGAAATATTGCAGTTATTCTACTCCTTGAGTTCATGTTGTACGAAACTACAATTGGTGGCTGTAGCATTGGGAACAAATATTCTCGAATTACGTACTTCATTGAACCGTATAGTTTCCTATTTACCCGTTGCGAGCGGAAAAGCAGGGAAAATTTCAACCTAAATCATGCATTAGGAGGGCAGAAAACACGACACAAAAAAAAACCTTCTGTCTGCGGAAACTTCCGTGCTTATCGGCACATTACTTCCCATTGATTTGCATACAATGAGTGTCTATAGATGGAAGTTTAGAACTTACGAATGCATAGGTGCCTGCAAACGTCTCGTTCTAAAACGCACAAAAAAGTGCGTGAAACTACGCGACCGCCCATCCCTAAATCCAACCCGTCAGTTGGTAGTACGCACTGTCATTCTGCTCTCTCGGTTTACTGTGACTGGTGCGTGGAAATGACAAATTATTCAAATCGGGTTGTCACAAAGCTTGCACACTCAACCGAAGCTTTTTCTTGAATCCTTTTTCTGTATTACCATGCCCCAAGCATTTTTCTATATTCATATTTAATATTCACGCGTACATTCCACTCCGTATGTTCGCATGCACTAAAATACATCTCAAAATAGAAACTTTCCCTCGTTCACGTGGCTTGAAGTTCCCAGCAACTTGCGCTCCAACGGGAAGTCAATTTGTCACACTGTAGGTGGTGTTCACGTGATTAGTTTCTGAAAACGAGGTGGTCAGCCTTTTCAAAGCAAAGGGAATAGACGCACACGGATGTGCATACATATTTGTGTTCGTGTATAGCAGTGCTTCCGCGTGCGCACGTGTGCACACGTGCGCGCGTATAAGTGCATTATTTTCTGCGCGGGCCAAAAAGGCGTCAGACATTTTTTTTTTTTTTTTCAAAAATTGCATCAGCAGAAAGTTGATGTCATAATATAAACTTGGGTGACCTAGCGTTATGAATTAAAAGATCGATACTTGGTTTGATTGATTGTAGGGTTTAACGCGCCGACGCAACGCAGGCGATGAGGCGAGGCGTAGTGAAGGCGCTCCGGATTAATTTTGACCGCCTGGGGATCGTTAACGTGCGCCCAAATCTCGCCCAAATCTCGTTTTGCGACACTTTTACCCACACGTACTTCTTCGGAGCCTTTGTTGGCTGGTCTTACACTAAGTATCCCTTCACTCACTTAGGCTCCACCCGACGCTCCATCACTATAGTCCCTTCTCTAAGGCACCCCTTGAAGACTTTACGACTTGACTTAGTCACACAGAGCTTCTCTTCTCAGTGTGTGGTTGCCACTGAACAAGGCCAACCAACATACGCTAGTGTCGCGTGTACATGCTCCCTCGTTTCTTGCCGGCTGCCCCTCCATTCCCCCCCCCCCCCCCCCCCCCAAACCAGAAAAAAATGTATAATAACAAAGAGTGTAGTTTTATGATTGGAGAAAACTGACTTATTTGGCTGAATTCATTTTGCATCTTACTTCTCCAACACCGAAGCCTTTCTAGATCGAAGGTGTCGTGCATAAGAAAATATCCCATTGGCAAAAAACAAATACCGGCGACCTAACACACGTCGATACCGTTAAACTTTCCCATAGGGATAATAAAATTTGTGAAGGCCGTAATCCGAGCTCATTGTTTGTCTCGGCATTTTCCTAGGCGGCCAAGCCTACCTTTTGGCTTAAGTATGACAAAATTGCTTTATTCACACCTCTACGCGAAACCAGATGCTTTTTTGGTATTACCAGTATGGGTAAGAGCGTGTGCTTAAGCTTAAGAAGCAACCTTAGTTGACCGCTGATATTACAGCAGTACCTGAGATTACCTGCATGTACTAGCGTTAACACTCAAAGCACCAAAAGGAATTGATTGATTGATTGATTGATTGATTGATTGATTGATTGATTGATTGATTGATTGATTGATTGATTGATTGATTGATTGATTGATTGATTGTATGGTTTAGCGCGCCAATGCAACGCAGGGGATTAGGCGCGCCGTAGTGGAGGGCTCCGGATTAATTTTGACCAACTGGGGATTTTTAACGTGCGCCGAAATCTCGTACCCACGGGCGTTGTCGCTTTTCGCCTCCATCGGAAAACCGGCCGCCGCGGCCGAGAATCGAACCCGAGACCACGTGGTCAGCAGCACAACGCCTTAGCCACTGAGGCACCACGGCGGGTACCAAAAGCAAGCTCTCGCCAGAAAATTTTACCGTCAGAAGTTAAATAAGAAAAAGAAGTAGCTGCAGCGGGGAACAAGAAAGAATTCCAAGGCTATAAACCCACGCGATAGAAAGATTTGTCTTCTCCGAAAGCTTGTAATCTCTCAGATTTATTTTCTCTGTTGTGTTACAAGCATAGAAATTTAGTCGCATGGGATTAAGTCTCTTATGATTCGTACCTTATATGCCCAAGAGTCGACTGCTTTCATTATTTAAAGGAAAACAAGATAATCTAAGCATTCACACACCGACGTGCGCAAAAAAAGCCCTGTAGCTTGCACTGCTAAAAAAACTCCCACCTCCCCTCGCGGGAACCCCTGTGTAGATTGCGACGCATAGACGGAGCGGTGAACGGACCGCGTTTTATAGCGCAACATAAACGTTGAGGGGACTGCGTAAGCCGGTCCCAGTCGATGATGACGTTGGCGTACTTGTAAAGCGGCGTGGACTCTAGGTGTTTGAGCCAAGCGTGGATGTTGCTTCGCCGGAGAACGGCACACCGGTTATATGCGCAGCGCGCCCAAAGGAGAGGAAACCGCGGGAAGATAGAGTACTGCACATGCGCCGGCCCCAGCGCGTCTGCCGGGCTATGACGCAAACGTGCCGCGGCTATGACGCAACACAATCCAACACAATCCACTTTAATCCAATCCAATCCAAATCCTTGCCAAGCCAAGCCAAGCCAATCCAATCGAATCCAATTCAATGCCCCTCACGAGAGAGTGTTTCGCTATCGGAGAGGAGAAGGGGTGGGCGGTGGAGAGCGCAGCTGGCGCGGCGAGGAAAATGGGGAGGGGCGGACAACGCCGACGACGACGCCGGAGGGACAAGTGAGAGTGAATTAGATGCTCTGCATCTAAAAAGAATTCTAGAAATAATCGCCGCATGCCCGGACCTGATAAACTGGGCCTGATAACCGAAATGTCGCTGATTGAGTTATCGCTCTTCCCCTCTCAATGTACGTCAAAACAGCGCTGAGAGGGTTCGGCCTCGTGTCAGTTGCTTGCAATTAATGGTTCATCGTTTTGCCTGCAAAAAAGACGTATTTAACCTGTTCCTTGCTCGAATGTCCACGCGGGTAACTATCACGAAAGTATAGTACTGTTCTTTTTCATCAATGATTACAGATTTCTTTTTTTATTGGGCGTACAGCGATGTGAAGAGAGCACCTCGTTCCAGGAATGTCCAGCACTAATACGAACTTCGCCTACAGTGTGGTAGGCAGATAGCGACAAGGAATTCGAACGCCCGATACGCTATCTGCAAGCATCTCTTCTGTGGTGCATCTTCCCCAACACAGCAGTTATGCTGTGGTATGGAAAATGTGGGCAGCTTTTCTATGAAAAAAACTGAAGTTTGCTCCAAGTACTGAGAAGTTGTTTTTTTATGTTTGTGTGGGAAGCGAAAGAGAGAAAACTGTCACAAACAGCGCTTTCTCCGGTGTGTTGTCTAGTGCGTTGCACGTCCCTACGTGTCGTTTAATCCCGTTATACGTAATCTCCCACAGCCCACGCAAAGGCCCCTCCAGTATTTGGCACGCTCCTACGGTGGTTGCTAATATTAGCCCTCTCACGCACCCGTCAAAGCGAAGTATACACCCGCCCACCCCACACTTGTATCGTCCGCCTTTTGCGTCCTCATATCACACGTTCGTTTTGTGTTATGCAGTGCAGAACACACATCCGAAGTTCGCCTTTTCTTCCCGAAACAGTCGGCTGAGAGGCTTCCGGGCAACGCCCATGGCAATTGTTCAGAAAGCCTGTCCGGCGCGCTTGGCTTACCTGTGAGAAAACATCCGTCGCTCATCTGTAAACCGATTATACGCTTTGCTCCGGAAAATTTGCATCCACGTCAGCCGTTTTCCAGGACTTAGTTCTTACGTAAACAAGTCGTTCTGCCGCATATATGCATGTACATGGGCTTCTCTCGACTGCGCAAACGATGTTTCACCTGGCTGAAGGAGACAGATGGGTCTCTGGCACGTCGTGCATAATTTGTGTTCCGCACTGAAACCATGACGGAACTACGGTCGGCTTCAAAACCATTCGCGGGGCGTTCTATCTGTGACGTTCAATCTCTCCGGTTCCACGTTCACTTATTTCTTTCTCCTTTTCTTTATGCCGGTGCAATGCGTAAACACGAAGGTGTGCACGTTCTTTAATGTCTGAGGCTTCGAAAGAGGGGGATTGAAGTGCAAGAAGTAGAAAACCCCTTAGTGTTAATCGAAAGATGTTACTTAGCACTATTCGCTCACTTGTTCTGGGCAAATTGTGGTAAACGTCTGCTCTTAACAACTATACATGCTCAATTTGTGCTTATTAGGCAGTCACTGGCTCTAGAAGCAGATGATGAGAGTCTGTTCTAACGCTTTACGGCTCCAGCGGCTTGTGTAGAATCTGTCTGGCAAGCTAATAATGTCTTTAATGACCAAGAAATGCGGCAATTCAACGAAATGTTCCCAATGCCACTAATATGTCATCACGGAAGATCTCGCGTGGTTTCTAAGAATATACACCTTGTTGTAGCTTAGTGGCTGAAGCGTTGCGATAGTACGAATGAACAAAGGCCGCGGAGGTATTAATGAGAAATGTGGAAAAAAGCCCGTCAGGTTAGCGTATTTTTCAGCGCAAGCTAACGAAGCCGAGGTCACTTGAATATATCCATAGCCCGCCACCACAACGCGTCTCATAGTCCATGATCCTCAGCGCATAAAACCCCGATTATGTGGTGTATAGCTTTGAACGTGCTTCGGTCTTCCTTGTTTTTGTACTGAGCAAGCACTGCGTCGGATGATTTTCGTTTCACGGTCTACTGTTATTCAAACATTGGACGTCTGGGCATGGACGGACGTCCAGGACGTTCTTTGATTGTATGCAGCAGCACATCGGAACTGCACGGCTTCCCTAACATTGCCTGGAATCGCTACTCGGCATACGTTTTTTCACGTGAGACCTATCGTTCTCCCAGTGCCTATTAAAGGATTTTTCATAACCGTATATGCCAGAGCTACACGTCTGCCGGTCGGTTGGTCGGTAGGGATGAAGGCCTTGGGCCCCTTTAAAGTCGTGAGCCTTGAGCGCGTTCATGGGCCATCTCGTTCTTTTTGACGCCGGAATGCGGTAGCGTCCAAGTCCGATGGGTCGGTCTTTTTAAACGTCATGTAGAGCTTCTTGCAAAAATTTTGAGCGCAAATCTACCTGTCCATCCAGTGGAGAAATTATAAAGTGCAGTTTTGGAATCGTAATTCAGGAAGAGAATGGGGACGCGGAAGGTAGGGCTGTCATCTCTTCTCCTCTAACCTCTGTGCGAGGGAATCGTACGGTGGCCGAATTTGCACGATTTGTACAGGAGTTTGGGGCTGCAATCGTGTATGCGTCATGAAATCTTCACTATGCCACGTTTATATGCACGGATGGGGCGTTTTTGGCGTAGTTTCTCAGGTTAGTCCACTCGCTTTAGTGTTCTAGTGACGTGGCGCTGGAGGTGCTTGCGTAGTATTGGTTTGATTACCAATTGAGTATGAATTGATGCGGTAATTGGATATAGTTGTGCGAACGTTGTATGGCGCCTAAAAGTGAATTTTGAAGGGTACGCTTACCCGCAGTAGTTCGACAAGTCAACTGACTGGTTAGGTGGGCCTCTGTACCCACACTTGTGCGGGTACAGAGGTACAAAGGTACATAGGTACCCAGACGTACCCGATAGGTACAGAGGTACCCTATATTTAGGTACCCTTCATTTAGATTGGGGCATTGAAAATGCCGGAAATGTGTCGAAGAGTTCATTTCGGGATTAGCACACCTAATGCATTAAATTTGCGAATATATGCCGGCGTCAGTGGATTCGTCCGTTGCCTCCTCCCGAACGAACCCAGAAGTTTCTAAGGGCCCGTTTGACACCATTTTCCACGCCCCTCCCATTGCTACACCACTGCCACAATTAATTTTCATGTGCGAAATATTTGAACTGCGTGAACTAAAAAAAGCTTTTTGTTTGTTTATTTACTCTATTGTCTAGAACAATTATCTTTAGGAATGAATTACTAGAGATATTGTCAGCGCTGAACTTCTCTCTTTACCGGAGTTTGTTAGAAATTCTGCGTGCGAACTTGTTTTTCTCACTGCATACGTTTTATGTGAATAGTATATACACACGACGGGGTCAATAAATAAATAAATAAATAAAAAGAAAATAAGTAAATAATAAACCAGTAAATAAATGAATGAATGAATTAAACTTTATTGACACAAGGATGGCGACTCGGCCTATGTGGGGGCGGGTGGGGAGGGTGGTGTCGATTCGGGAAACCTTTACATTCTCAGATGAACGCCAGTAGCGAGAGCGAAGTGCCACAAGGAGGCAAACACCTGCTTGGCTGTGGCTGCGGGTGGGTAGAAGCCAGTCCGTCAAACACGTAACGCTGCTGTGTTTGCAAGAGGTGCGCTCCGCGTGCAGTCCTGGACACGTCCAAAGGAGATGTTCAATGGTCGGTGTGGCTCCTAAAGAGCACGTCACGCACGTGGGTGGTGTCATGGCCGGCGGAGGTGAATTGCTTGCGGTAGTACCTTAGAGAACGGGTGGCCTCCCTTTCTTTGGTATGTAAGAACGCCACTTGAAAAGGATGTCCTCTGTAAGCGCCGCCCTAGCACGAGCCTTGTGGATCAGAACCTGAAGGCCACGCGGCAGTCCTGTAGGTAACGGGTAGTCATTGGCAGGGATGTGTCGGCGGAGTCGAGCTCTAGCACATCGCTGGTAGGTGGCACGGGCTTCAAAGGGGTCCAAGGTGGGGTCGTGATGAGGCAAAACTGGGTGGGAGCGGGTGGAAAGAACATCGCTCGCCAGGGCACGCACGGCCTCCTTGGAGGAGTTAACGCAGTGCCCTGGCACCCAGTCCACCCGAATTTGTAGTCCTGTTGTACAATGTAGCCTCCGGGCAAGCATGTTGATGGACGCACAGATAGAATTCTGATAAGGCACCCGGCGCAATGCGCGGAATGCCTCCTGGCTGGCTGAGAAGATAGTTGCATGGGGCTGGTTGGTAGGCCAGTGAGAAATTTGAAGTTGTCGGACAGCCAGCAATATCGCTTCGAGTTGGAGGTGCGTAGACTATGGAGCTGTTGGGTATTCTTGTTGACAGGCGGCTTGAAATGTCGAGTCAATGGCCGCTAATCCGGCAGTATTCGTGGTTGGGTCCCAAGTGGCGTCGGTATAAACAGCGCTATGCGAAAACCAGCTCGGTCATTTCAGCTGTTCGTCTGTGTTTGTTAGAAGTGGCGAAGCGTAGGACCGGTGACTGGGAGTGGCTTCCGGTTAACGACGATGAAGTCGTCCCATGGTGGAAGCTCTAAAGGGATGGGATGTTGTGGTGCCGCGCATTGTGGCAGTAGCGCGAGTAGCGCACGGCCGGCGACAGTAGATGCTCGTCGGAAGTCGTGGCCTTCCTGACGGGTTCGGATGATTCTGTGAGAGGAGGGAGTTGAGCGTGCTTGTAGAGCTCCTCGAGTTTGGCATGTTTTGGAAGGCCAGTGATGACTCGAAGGCTCTCACGATGTAGCACCTCCATCTGCTGCAACTGAGCCTTATGAAATCGAAGCATACTGTCCCCATAGTGACTTTGCTCGTGAGGACAGCCTGGGTCATAGTTTGTGTCTCTGTTGTAGCCCCTCTTACCTGGTTGCTTATGCGTTTGATTATGTGAAGCTGTTGATGCCATGTTTTTTTTTGTTTGTTCAAGCCACACACTGCTGCAGCCGCCATCCTCAGGGACAGGGATGCCAAGAACTCTAACCCACTTTTCGGGGGACGGCTTAAGGAGCGATCGTACAAACTGGAAAGTGTAGGCGTTCTTCTGTTGCTGTGTGCCGCCAAACACCACACATGTGCTTTTGTCAGGCGAAGGCTGCATCCCAGTGTGTTGGAGGGCGTCGGCGAGAGTATCGGAGTGCAGTTTGAATATGTACCTGCACTTGCTGTTGGGTCAGGTCCGTCTTACGTGGGTCAATCCAAATCGTAATATCGTCGGCATATGTAGTACTTTGAATGTGGGCTATTTGTCGGAGTTGCCTGGCAATTTTCGACATGACAAGATTGATAGAGTCGGAAATAAAATAGCGCCCTGCGGTACACCTCGGTGGTTGTGGAAGATGTGGGGGTGCTCTTTACCCGTATGTATTTCAAACGCTGGGTTGCATAGAAAGTTCTTGACAAAATTGGCGAGTCTGTGACCGATGTTAATTCTCCCATAATCGAAATAATGTAGGCGTGGGAAACTGTGTCGAATGCTTTCTTGAGGTCAATAGTAACAAGGACTCCTGGAGCTGTCTTAACATTCTTTCTCCATTTTTTCTCTATCATTGGTCGTAATAAGAGCAGGCTGTCATGAGTGGTCAGACCGGACCGAAACCCGGTTTGTGCAGGGTCGTAAATGGCTTCGTTCGCTGTCTCGAGCAGGTAGGTGAGACGAGTAAAGATCGTGCGCCGTCAGTTTACAAAGAGTGAATGTAAGTGAAATGGGACGAAGGTTGGAAATGGATGTAGGGTTTTTTTTTAGGTTTTCGTATTGGGTCTACAACGGAGTGCTTCCATTCAACAGGGAGTATCCCAGATTCCCATATTGTGTTAATTCCGCCAACAACGTTCTTTAGATTTCTCATCAAGGTTACGGAGCATTTGCCAAGTAATTTTGTCCTTTCCGGGAGCGCTCTTGACATTACCAGCCTCAAGGGCTGTGTGCTAGTTCTTGAATGGTGAAGAATGTGTCCTCGAGGCTTCAGGTGGATCACCATAGGTTGGGGTTGTAGATGGTTCGAGTCGTATACGTTATCTTGGGGGAAGAATGTGTGGCTGCTAACTCGTTCCACTTCCGTCTTCGTCTATAGGACTGCGCAAGTAGGCTGTTTCGCTGGTTGTTACAGGATTTTGTCGTTTAACCAAAGAGAGGTTGTAAGTGCGCCACAGCCTATAGGACCCGCTTCGTTCATTTAGGCTGGGAAGTGGTCCAGCCCAGCGGGCTTTTCTGAGGTTGCTGGCGTACGGTCTTAGCTTGTGCTGTTTCTGTTTCCGAACTTTGAGTAAAGTCGTTGAATGGTGTTTTCCATTGCTGAGATATTGAAGTTGGAGGTCTCGCGGGTCGACAAAAGGCTGATCAAGTGTTTGTCAGGTGTCGGAGTGTCGTCCCGGACGTCGAAATTTCTGGTGGCGTGGTTGACAGCCCGAGCTATTTTAGTGGCTAACGGTAAAGTGTGCTCGTATTCCGCAATGAGGGAGCGAAAGCGTTCCCCGTCTACCACTGTGCGACAAAATTTGCAACGAGAAGTTGAGTCTCCCAATGTTATCCATATGGGGTAGTGATCGGAGCCCATAGGGTCTGTATCCACAGCGCCATTCGCGAACTACACTGTTTGAGGCCCACGTGAGGTCGAGGGCAGTGTCCAGCTGATTTGCGTGAAGCCCGTGACGGGTGGGGTAGTCGAGGTCACTCTGAAGTTCCAGCCTTGCTCTGGTAACGTTATCGACAAGTGCTTGGAAACGAAGGTCCGTTGTATTGTTGTGCTAAGCTAGGTGTTTAGCGTTGAAATCTCCGACAAAGAGGAGTTTGTTATGCGGGTATTGCTGGCGTAAATTAGGTAGCCAAGAATAGTCAATGCCAGGAGTAGCGCGATAATTTGTTATAGGGCGGCCGTAATGAGATGCTAAGAGATTATCGTCTTGTTAATAGTGGCAGGACAGCATCTGTTTCCTGTATTTCCGTAGAATAAGAAGAGGTATCAACTTGGGTGTGAGGTACGTCCTTCCTGATGACTATGGCGGCTTGTGCATCTGTTTGGAATTGTACCTCGTGTTGGTTTTGATGTATGGATGGCACAAAGTAACTCTAATAACCTGCTATTTCTAGGGTCATATCTCTCGTTTCCTGAAGCAGGAGTGCGAGGGGCTGACCTGTTGTCCGGAAAAGTTCCCCAAGCTCTGCGGCACTGTACTTGAGGTGAACCGGCAGTTTCCATTGAAGAACGTGAGGGTGGAATAAGGCTTTGACGAAGCCAGTGAGCTGTGGTTGCAGGGTTGTGACCAGTAGTCACGTTTAACTGCATGCCAATGCGTTGTAGAGTCTTCTGAGTCTCAGTTAGCTGTTGCGCTATGTGTTGCATGCATTGCTGACTGCAAGTCCTGGTGGCATTCGACTGTCATTCGACTGGGTGTGTTTTTATAACATGGGGAGAATTCTGTGATGACTGGGGGCTTGTAAATTAACTTGAAACTGTAGTTCATCCGGCGAGGTATCATCCTGGCGACGAGAAATGTCAGGGGAGGTGGTTTGTTGCTTTTCGAGAGTGTTGTTTGCTTGAGGCTTGCTTGATGCTTGCTTGAAGGAGAGATTCTGTCTGTGTGTGATAATGTGTTTCTTTATGTCATTCATTCAATGCTCATGATGGCGTTTGAGTAATAAAATTTGTTTCTGTAGAGCTGCCATCTCCTCAGCGAATGGTACCTCGGCTTTTTGACGTGCTTGTTGTAGTTCAGCAATTATGGGATCATCCTCGTAGCTGACGGCAGATTCCAGCGGCGTGGAGTCTTGACTGAGATAGTTTATCTCTGAAGCTTTCGATGCAACGGGTAAGGGCGAGTCACCGGGGTCTGTAAGTCGCCGTTCACGGTTGCCATTTTGGTAACGGTTCTGAAAGCGGTTTTGTTGCTGGCGTATTTTAAGCATTTCGAAGAAGTGAGTGCGTGCTGGACAGACTGTGCTAGTGGCGAGGTGTCCGTCTTTTTTACAATGCACACAGTGCGCCGCCTGTTCCTTATAAAGACACAGACCTCCAGAGTCCTTCAACTCATGGTATCTACCACATTCGTTACAGATAATAGTTGGTCAAGGACAGCTACACGCCTTATGCCCTGGTTTGTGACAACGTGTGCAAATTAGTGACTTTGCCTGGTAAATTTGCAAAAGGTGTAAGAAAGCGTGGTAAGTTACAAACCTTGGAACGATGTCAGAAGCGAAGTGGGTAAGCACAGTTCCATTACGACCCATGGGGCGTGCAGCGAGTATAGCGACTCCATCAGCTTTAGGAGCGCGCATGAGCGTATTGTTATCAGCTCCGGGGTCGCACTTATATATGACGCCGCGTGTAATGCCTCGGGTAGGAAGTTGATATACATGCACCCGTAGGCGCAGATCGGACGAAATAGGGATGACGCGTAATCGTAGAAGTCGCTCGGCATGTACAGAGTCGCATGTGGTCACAGTAATGCTATTGGAATTCTTATTAGTTTTCATGATAACATACTTGGTCAGTTGAGGGTCTCCAGCGAGGCGGTAGATAGCCTGTTGCAGGAGATGAACGGGTAATGCCATTACGTCGGTGTGCTACATCAGTTGAATCTTTAAGACGTGTGTACCGAGCTCACGGCGTTCATCACTGACTCGTTTAGCTGAAGGCACAGGTGGGACTGTTTTGTCCATCTGACGTTGCCGACGACTCCGTGGCTTCTCCCACACTCCGCTGACAGCCTCGAGGGTATCTTCGTGCGATGACCACGGCGCCTGAAGACCATCGATGTCGTTGCGTTGGCGCTTCGGGCTTGTGGAATTCGTGTAGTCTGAACAGCATCGCGATAACGTTATCGCCGCTGCTGTTCAGTGAGCCCCACATCCACGCTTGTGCCGGGGCCTGTTGTGGTTTCTATTGCTATATGGTCACCCGTCGGTGGGGCCTGGCGCTTGCGGCCTACGGAAATGCCATGTGGCGGGGTCGCCGCAGCTGTGGAGAGGCGTACTGCATCTGGTAGAAACACATCGTGATGGACCGTAGCCAGGGCAGGCAGCAGTTCTTCACCCGGGGCACTAAGCCTACAGCCCGGTTGTCAGCAGCAGGCTGAATGCATAAAAATGCATTTAGGAGAAAACCGATGACTTGAACGGAATTTCGGGCATTTCCAAGGAAATTTAAGGTCGCCACTTACGTGTTGTGGCGAAAACTGCCATAAAATATCGTAATTATAGTCGGAGCGACCGCGGTGAACCGCGGTCGCTCCGCGGTTTACTGTAAATAATAATATAATAGTAATATTCACCGTAATATATATAAATAAATAAATAAATAAACGTACTGGTAGTGAACATAGAGATGAGGTGATATATACAGCTCAGGTGAAATCTATGTTCCTTAACAACACACCTTGCGGCGACTTTTTTTCCTATCTGAACCCCAAACCAAACGGACTGGTTGAGGTTGAGGTCAGGTTGAGGAAGATGATTTGTGTTTGAGGTGAGGTAAAGGTTTGACAGGTCATTTGCCCACCTCTGGTCTCGACTTTCAGCAGTTGGGGATAGCAACATTTTTGATGATTGTACTCAGCCGAGTAGGGAAACGTACCAAGAAATAAAGCATGAAATGTAACTCACCCCTAAAAACCAAACAAAACAAAATTTCGTGGGTTCTATGTGCCGAACCAATTACTGGGCTATGAGGAGCACGGTAGATGACGTGCTTAATTTCGACCACCTGGGCATTTTTAACGTGTGCCTAAATCTCGATACGGAGGCCTTTTTGCTTTTAACCTCAATTTGAAAAGCCCCCCGCTGCTGCCGGAGACTGAACCCGCGTCCATAGCCACTCATCCACCGCGGCGTGAATTTCAAGGAAGCAAACGAAGTCTCCCTTACTTCGGGTTACCTAGAAGTGTCGCTTGACATATATTCCTTGCACCTCACAGTACTTGGTGTATTGATCCTTCAAGAGGACAAAATACGTGCCAGAACGGGAAATCAAGACGTTCGTTATGCTTTTCCCTCCTTTTGCCCGAAAGCCGCTCGATACAGGGGCGGTGATCGGCTACAGTGCCGGCGGCTATGGAGCGACAGTTCAACGGTGACGGGCTGCTTATGCAGCCGGCTTTCTCATTTCCGGCCACGCGCCCGCTATTACCCAAAGCTGGAGCCAGAAGCGTCGGCAGCACGGTAACGTCGTTTACGGAAGGGGCGCTATATCGTGTGGCAGCACGGCAGTATTGCTTTTACCGCTTCCCGGGACAACAAAAGAAAACAAAAACACACCCGAGTAGTAAGGAGTTGTTGTTTGCCGTTCGCCACGCGCATAACGATCAGTGCTTCCCCGTCGCATGCATACGTAGACGATAGGCGTATTTCGCCTAAGAGCTCAAGATCTAGAATATGTACTGGGCGCTGTGTTTTGTTATCTGCTACGCGACAAGTCTGCCGACTAGCCTAAACCTTGGCCCCCTTCTTATGCATAAGAGAATGTAAACGTGCACACTAGAATTCAGAAAGCTGCGGGAAGCGATTGGAGACACGCTGCAAAGGATGGGATCAAATAGCTGGACGGGTAAGTTTACTTCTTCATTCGGAAAAGTGAAGAAAAGAAGTCCGGGCACGTATCCAACCCGTTAGGCCTACCACGGGATAAGTAAAAATTCTCCTGGCCAAGGCAGGATATGGCCACACTGGCGTAGTTTTGGTCGAGGTAACAACAATACTTAAGCTTCTAACCCACATTAGTTACCCATACCCAAATTTCAATCCAGAGTACTCACCAATACAAGGACGTTTGATTCATAATCATCATCAATGCTCAAAATTTAATTTTATAATGCATACTCAGGTCTGTGCTGCTTCCTGGATCAGTCCAAATAACAGCATCGTATAACAGTGAGGGTAAATTAGAATGTGCGACCATACTAAGAAGGCTCTTTGGGACCAAACCTTGAGCCGTCACCGGAACAGATTCTCTTCATCGTGTTGCAGTATCTGGCCTAAAGCTACCAATGATCAAGTAACTGTACTTTCGGCTTTCAGTCCCTACTGACTGGGAAGCACCATTTCAAGGCGGCGGAAAGACCACCAAAAATTTACACCATCTTCCCGCGAGGGGAACCATGGGTAGATGCGACGCATCATGGGGTTTCCGTTGCGTTTCCGTTATGTTGTTTCCATTTAGCGTGTCAATTTGTTGTTGTTTCCATTATATTACGTACGGTTGCGCCGACCATCGCGATAGCAGGCCTGTTAGTCTCCATTCAAATCATCGGTGGTCATCGGATGTCATCGGAGCGGCGGAACGACTGAGCGGAGCGGCGCAGTTACCGCGTTTATATGTACCGCGCGTTAACGGTGAGGGGAATGAGAGAGAGCAGCGCATGCGCATGTGTTAGATGTTTAACCGAGCGCTAACGCGCGCTGACGCACAGCTGGCACGGCGACGGGAGCGAGCGCTAACACGCAGATGGCGCTGCGGTGAGAGCGGCGTTAGCGCGCAGCTGGCGCGGCGAGGAGAATGGGGGAGGGATGCGGACTACGGACGACGGAAGACGCCGGAGGGACAAGGCGAGTTAAAGAGATGCGTCGCATCTAATGCAAACAGTATTCGAAGACATCGTAGTTTAAAAAATAGAATGAAAAGAAGTCGGGGTGGACATGTAATGCAGAGTACCAACGACCGGTGGACCGCCAGGTTAAGAGAATGGCTGTGTCTAGATTGGCATCCGACGGTACTATAAGCACTGCGCTAAAGCAACGTCCACCGGCGTTTCAATAAAAATGAGCCACGTCTGCCACTACTTCGCCTTCCAGCAACGTAACGTAGACTAACCTAACATACCGTAATGAACAAAAACAAAATGTTTTAAACCCCATAAAACTAACCTAAGCTCTGAAAAAAAGTTTAAGACTAAAGATATACAAAGATATAGGAGGCGGCTGCCGGACTCTATCAGCCGCCGCCCTTAGTAACAAGGAGCTAAGGCGCCACCTCTACACTGCAACGGCAGGCGCTCCGACGTTTGTCAGCCCAGTCTTAAAAATTTGAATTTCGTCGGACGGCAGCCTATCCATGGCTGTAGCGCCGAGATGGAGTGTCGGACGGCACTCTAGACACTCCGTAACAGAATGGCTACAAAGAGAAGGGACAACAACATGAAGAGAAAGACCATTCGACGATGAAGGCAGGAGATAAAAAATTTAGAACCCCTCCTAGAGAAAGTCGAGAGGAGCGCGAAAGATAAAAGTGTGTGCAACCTTCCCTGAAAGTGCGCCAAACAGATGGTCAAACCTTCAAAGCCGCATATCGCAAACGAAGAACGAATGCACGCGACGATTTCTTCCGTAATACGTGGAACGCATCTACGAATGCTCTAAATGTATACCGATACGTTTTTATGACGTAAAGGTATAATATTCACTCCTTCATCATGATGGATGCATGTATTGTCTTATATAAAACTTATTTTTTCGTGATTTTCAATGTACTAATCGTTTAGAGAGAATGGAAGCAACTTGGTTTCCCGCAAGCGCCATGTCCATAGGTCTTATCAGAGCTTATCGGTCAATGTGGAAATGCATGCATTTTTGAAAGGACGCCATCGGTCCCACTAAGAAAGCTTTCGCTTTATTAAAAAAACAGCCATTGTTGGGTAATTGCGGTAATTTTAGCTAAGCGCCAAGGCTGCGGGTGCAAAAAGTCCTGGGCCATCTCCACTGACGGAAAACCTGGGAAGAGATGAAGCATACAGTGTGTAAGTGTATCCTTGGCACCTTGGTGTTTTTGCCGACAGAGTGGAAACCATTCGGTCGTAGAGGTATACAACTTTGCTGTAAAAGTCTAATGTCTATGAAGCACGAAGCGTTCGATATGAGGCCTCGGAATATGAGTGACGCGGTGTTTTTTTTACGCGTTACGAAGCCGCTCCAGCACGAGGCTTAATGCAGTGTCGCGGTGTTTTAGTACCCTGAGTACATGAGACGAGGATTACGACGACGACGACACCAGACAGCGAAAGCCAGAGCGTTTCCAAAACGTAAGGGGCACTCCAAATTTCTTTTGTGATGGGGCAATGCGGGAGCATCACTTCAAGTTGAGTTCTGAAATCATATGTGTGGATGAGTGTGCTGACGTCGCAGCTGACTGGAAGTGGGATTCGGCCGTGAGCTGCTGGTTCAAGTAAAGCGGCCGTTATTTTAATTTTGTGGGCCGCACCAGCAAGCGCGTTTGATGAGGAAATGCGGTAGCTTTACAGCCACTATCCTAGGCTTTTTTTGCTTCCAGATATCATTCGATGTTTCCATAAACAAGAGCACTTGAGATAAACGCATGTAGAGCAAACGCTGTGATATTCGATTCCATGAAGCCCGGTAATGCATGTCGCTTTTGGTGACAGCTTCTTCTCCGCTTGTGTTTTCTTCTCCTTTATTGCGGAGCTCGAATTTGCTTCAATGAACGTTAATTCCTAACAGAATCTTGCTTCGTTCTTCACTGAATGACATTATATATACAAGTGCTGGTGACCCCGGATGCTAGTAGCAGCGGCTATTCTAGCTGAACTTCATTTATCATCTGTGCTAATACCGTTTTTGACAAAACCAGAGAAGCGGGGATGATGTTGAAGAAAATGCGCATTAAAAGTCAGAGGTCAAGAAACGACTAGTCAGAGTAATAATTCACTGAGTCTATCTGAGTTTTAGCACCACTATACAGCAGTATGGATCCAAAATAACGAAAAAGTGTCAAGCCATCGGTGCCCAATCATATTGAAAGGGCGGTATTCCGAAATATTCACCAAGTAAGCGGAATATTTTTGTTGGGCACTGGCTCCAACTTAGTAATACAAAACCTTACATACACTTACGATTGTTCGCTTTCGCGTAAACCCGATTATCAAAGATTTTTTCCCACCGCGAACATGTTTAAGGAGAATCGAGTTAAACTTTATTTTTCCCGGAATCGAACTTTTCAAAAAAGCGATCTGCCCAATCGTGCGCTGACAGTCCACCGTTCTCAACCAGTACTTGCTAGAAGCGAGCTCCAAAAACACAGCGTCTGAAATCATTGAGCATTGGCGTGACTCCACCGCTCGCTACCTCAGCCTGGCAAATGCTTCACTGACATTGTTGTGCCCAGGTGACGGAAGCTGTGAGCTGTGCTACAGAGGGAACTTTAACCCAGTTGATTGATATACGTTCAACGATAGGACAGGTCTCAAATGGAGATGAACATGTTGCGCATGCAGACGATAATATGTAAACAAAGATGAGTGAAAAATCTATGACCGGCTCTCGTGAATAAAATGTTTCATTTCTGAGAAGTTATCATTGGTCTTCACTGTTACCATTACTGATTCGTTCCCGAACAAATGCTCAATTTCGGAGAGCATTTGCAAGAAAATCCTTATCTCTCCTTGATTACCAGCTTGAAAGAAACACCTATTTTAACTCGATTTAAATATGAAGCTCATGATACCATCTAAAATAGACTGAATGTATTGCTTACTACATCTCTACATTTAACCCTGAAAAACCCAAATTTCGGAATGGTTTTACAAACAAACACGGTTTCTTTCGTGATTAGTTGTCTGAAAAACCACACCTGACTGTTACCCCCAATTAAAAAAATTTAACCCGAAAAAGAACAATCATACGTACACTGTTGTGCTGCTTGTGTTTGTAACCGCGGCGAACGATCTATATGGGCAAACTTGTCATTTCGCGTCACGATTGCTTTCCTTTCCTTCACGACACTCAGCTTATACGGTGCAATGGTGGCTGGAAAACTTCAAGTGTGCAGTGAATTGTAACTAAGCGACGATGTATTGTCATTCTCAGAGGAAAAAAAGAAAAATGAAAGAACAATTTTTGAGCTGTCAAGGTTTCCGCCGGACGGACATGAAGTAATCTGTCATTTCATTCAGCCAGAAGCACATAAAAGCTGTCTGTGCAAGATCATTTGGCATCGCTGCAGATTCAGACGTCCCCTGGAGAGGTTACAGAAAAGATGTAAAGATATGGTACGAAGTCGTTCGTTTTTTGACATCACGGAGACATTTAATGTCCATGGTGTAGTGACAAATGCCTGCACGTCTGACATACCATACGTCATAGGGTCAGATAGTCATCTACTTGCATGGGTATTCAAGCATTTAACGCAAAAATAAGTAAATTTTTTTATTAAACATGATTGTGAGGTGCTGTGCATTGCCAATTCTTTAAGCGTAAATGGCTCTTTATAGTTGGCTTTAAAGCAAGTTTTGTATGATGTCATAACTAAGATACCTCTCAGAATTGCTCATTAGGCCGTGTTTGAAATCCTTTGGCAATACTTTTTTGTTCTAGGGAATATTTGTGCCTGAAGTTGCATTTTGAAAACCAGCTCCCAAAGGAAAATTTTCTTTCAAACGGATGAACGCTTACTACGTACTTACCTTTGACAGCCGTATTCTAAGTGTATCTCGAATACTATAAAAAATCTACAGTTGTATTTGGGATAGCTATCTCAGAATGCGAATGAGAATTTTGAGTTCGAAAAGAAGAAACTCGGAAGGAGAATCAAGAACATCTGGAGAAAGCCTCTTTTGCACACTGAAGCTAACGGGAACATTTTAGCGCATTGTTACTAACGCGAAGTTAAGTGTTAATTTAACGGCACTCGACATTTCACCATTCTAGCTGCAAGGGCACGCTGAAGTGGGAAAACTGTACGGGCCCTCAAGAGGCAACTTATAATGAATGCCCAAAATGATGCATGAGCGTCGAGTTCTACGTACTATGGCCAGAGAAAACTCTACCCACAGAGAGGCTGCAGTGTCCGTTCAGCCGCGACGTCTTCGAAACTCCCGTTGGAGACGTCGACAGTCACGCAGTACATCCCGGCACAATGACTTGTAAACCATACCGGCGCCACCGTTACCACCACCACCGCCACCACCAACACCAGTGCTGACACAAGAGGAATCACAATCCACTCCTACTCCTCCTCGAGGGGCGAACACTGCACCTGAAACTGCATCCACAAAAGACTGTCCTGCCTTGCCACAAATAGCTTCTGCATTGGACCAGTGAAACGAGAGGACCACATGCCCCGCATTGCGGTGAAGAGAGGCTCACCAATGAGAAGGTGTTACGCATGCTTACACAGCTGCTAAATACGATGTGAAAATTGATCTCCTGTTTGCAAAGCCAGCCCGCCAGAATCGTGGTGCAGGTGCTAGATGCAATGGGGCCGCTCATTGAGGTACTTCAGTGAGGGCCAGCATATTCCCTGTCAGTTGTTGTTGACATTTATTCATTTATTTCCATGTTCAAATGGTTTCGTCTAAACTTAATATGCACCAACTAGCCCAGCAAAAAACTCTCCTGTACTTCAGTGAGTTGTCACGGTGCAACAAACAAGCACACAATTATTTGAGGAGAGACTTCGCAATTTTTTTGTGATGCTTGCGGAACTGCGAGAGGACTACGAGGGAAGATGTTTGATTTTCAGCCACGTATGTTTAAGTAGCAATTCCCTATTGTCGTTATATGTGAGCCAAATATTTCCTTCCCGTTTCGCCTCTCCGGTTATGCTGATAGGTTGCCCCAGACAATTGCAATACCCAGCAAAATACTAATGCGCGTACGTCGGGACATACCCTACGCCAGACATACAATTTCCGCGCATGCCTCCAATAAATATTTCCGTGTACCTCTAAAGCACAAGTTGTTTCGGTCATTCGCGCTTACATTCTTCCCCGCACGGACATTGACTGCAGGTACCTGACTTTGTTGTGCACAATCGCCCTTGTCCACGCATCATAGTCGGTGATTTTGAACGCCCACGACCCCCCAGTTGGGGCGGTGCCACAATTAACGAGAGGAACTGACATGGCGGACTTTATACACAACAAAAACTTTACTTTTATAAATGTGGTTTTCCTACCTTTCTCAGTGGACTCTCATACCGCAGTTCATTTGACCTAGCAGTGGTATCAACGAGTCTATCACCATCTGACAGTTGGTGCTCTGATGTTGAATCACATGAAAGTGACACATACCAGCTTACGTGCAACTTCAATGGTTCCGCCCTTCTGATGTCCCTAGGGTCCCTTGTACTGACTGGCCGAAGTTCACGCTAAAAGTGTAGGAGTCATGTGCAAATATTATGTCGGCGTCAGGTGTAGAGGACTTTATATTGTTTGCAATGGGAGCCAGCACTAAGTGTGTCAGCACTTCATACCATCGAACGCCCTTTGATTCTTTATACAAACGACTACGACATCCGGCTCCACGCGGAGAGGAAGTACTGAAGCACCCAAGCTACAGCATATCTATCAGAATATTGCCGCACCCAGCGGAAAATACGATGTCGCTTAGAAAAACTGGGAAGAGAGCGTTGGCGGCGGTTTTCCTCGTCGTTAGATTCGCGCAAGCTCCTTTCAAACTTCCGGCAAGGGGTACCCAGTCTTCAGCATCACCGAAACAATTTTACCATTTCGGGCTTTGGCTCTCCATTTCGGCCAGAGTGCAGTAGAAGTAGTCGAAGTATACTGTAAAATGCTTGTTGATGCACCCCAGGCCATGCCAACCAGCGAAAGGCGCACGCCGCAGACAAAAGACAACCGTTAAACGTCCCTTTCCCGATGCAAGAGCTTGATGCCACTCTTTCATCCTCCCGCCATTCATCTGCTCCAGGGCCTGACGGCGTCCTGTACGGTGTTTTGCCAAGCCTGGGCAGTAAAGGCGGAAAAGCCCTCCTATCATGGTTCAAGAGAACATGGACCTCTGGCTGTGTTCCAAATTACTCAAAATGCGGTCGTGTAGTTACCATACCGGAGCCAGGAAAATCCCCCTCGCAGCTCTCCTCACACAGACCGGCTGCTTTTGCAAGCTGCATTGGAAAGGTAATGGAGAGAATGGTGCTGGCCCGACTGAAATGGTTTCTGGAAAAAATAATATTTACCCAGATATTATGAGAGGTTTCCGAAAACGCCAATCCTCCATAGACAGTGTCATCAAGCTGATGCCATCTGTAGAGCAAGAAAGAAACCGTCGCCATTTGAGTGCCTTGTTTTTCGACATCAAAGGCTCCTACGACAATGTTGTCCACGAGGCTATTATGGATGCTATAGAAACCATGGCTGCGGGCAGCCGACTCTACACGTGGATCTCCAGTTGCCTATCTTTCCACGCAATCTTCATGTCCAGGGCTTCTGGTGAGACAGTACGCCACCAGATCAATCGTGGTGTCCGCAGGGTGGAGTACTCAGCCCTAAACTGTTTACATTGCACTCATCGGCCTCGTGGACGAAATCCCTGAAACGGTCAAAGTAACAGTGTGCGCTGACGATGTATGCACCTGGGCTTCTGGTGTAACTCGACCAGAGCTGCGAGACCGTCTACAGCGAGCTCCGACGATAACGTCCCGGGACTTGCGCCTTGAAGGACTGAGCTTGTCTCCAGAAAAGTGCGCTGTTCTTCTTTTCACCAGAAATTCAATGGTCCAATGCCCAATCACTATTGATGGCACTTTATTACCGTACGCTACGCACCACAGATTTCTTGGTGTTGTTGGGGACCGCGGGCTATCATAGCCTAAACATATCACGATGCTAAAGTCCAAACTTGCAAGTTTTGCGACGTTCTCCGTTTCGTGGCAGGAATGATATAAGGCCTGTCAGAGAACGCCCTTCTGCAGTTATACCGAACTATTTTTTGGGTTACCTACGTTATAGCCTGGCAGTCAACTCCAACTTGCCCAACTTCATGCCTACGCACATTGGAAAGCATGAAAGCACAAGCCCTACGGGTATACATGGGTCTATAGCGATGTACTTCTACTCTGGGTACGATTGCCGAGGCACGTGTCTACCTGTTGGATGCACTCCTTTCGTGTGAACCCCTCCGTGTCCACCTTTGATGTCTGACGTGGCATGGACGGCATCCATCGTCGATTCTTCCTGCCACGTGCTGCAGAAGCAGTTTTGCGGCAGCAGTTTCAGGTCATCAACGCATAATTGCCTCTGGTTACGTCCCAATGGTAATTTAAGGGAGTCCTCTGTGGGTGCTATCAAGACCGCCAATCCTCCTTTCCATACCACGAATTATCAAGTTTATTTGCCCTCAGTGGCTCTCAAAGAGCTGACTTTGGCGTCGTTGACAAGCACATGTGCCAGAACAACACATATCTACACCGATGGTTCTGTTACTAAGTTCAGGTCAACCGCGGAACCGTGCCTGTGGTGATTAGCCCGATGTTTCACACTCGACCACAAGACAACCTCTACAGCTACGGAATTGGTAGCCATCCGGAAGCCAATTCCTTTAGCCTCTGGTGACCCACCTCAAGCCTAGACACTATTCAGGGATGGTAAGCCAGCTCTCCAGGTACTCAATGGTGTTATGAGGCAAGGACCTTATTATGCAGTTGCTGTAAATTGGTGGAGCTATGCTCTTTTGCGGAGCGGTAAGGCCGTGTTTTGACGATTCAGAGGGTTCCAGGCCACTGTAATTTGGCAGGCAATGCATGGGCTGACGCGGAGGCGAAGAAGGCTTCAGCAGGCGAGTAGTCGTGCACCTTCCGTTCGCAAGACCAGGCTTCTCACCGCTATTCTCCGCGAGGCCACGGACACATTACTGGGCCCCCATACCACCTCCACAGAAGTCTCCATCGTCTGGACCCTGATTGCAGGTTGTGGATGCCCATAGGGGCTCAGCGAAGCTACTCGTCGCAGTTCTATTGACGGCGACTAGGCGTAGATTTTACTCCTTGCTACCACCACCTCATCGGTGGTTCGAGTAACCTCAACGGTGAATCGTGTCTAATACTGGGAACTATAGAACATGTTTTGTGCAACTTTCCCTGCTCGGTGCATCACCGTGGAAAGTTATCCCCGTCGTTGTGCTGGTTAGACAATAGGACATTGTTTGAGGACGTCCTGCTGGGACCCTGGCCAGACATGCAGTCTTCAAACAAAGCCTTCAGTGCAGTGTTGGCATTCTTAAAAGCACCGGTTTGGCAGCTAGGTTGTAGCCCAATCCCGTTGCGGTGAACTATTGAACATGTATTGTGCATGGCATAGGAATTTTGTATATGCTTATACTATCACCTGTATGTCAATCATAACAACTGAAACCATCTATCCATGCTTTTTCCCCCTTTCCCCACTCTCACACAGAGTAGCAGGTCAGAGACTATACGATCACGCCGACTTCTGTGTGTTGCCTTCCATGCAATAAATTACCCTCTCTCTCTCTATCTCTCTCGATTCGGCAATTTAACTGCCCTCACTCCATTGAAAAAAGAAGGGAAAGAGAGAGAGAGGTACAAAAACAGGCCGACAGATATAGTGAGAGCGAGGGGGACAATTTGGAGGCAGAGAGACAGAGAGAGCGTTTGGATTGCGATGTTTTCCGCCGTATTCATCCCTGCATAACACGAATAACGCCAATACGCCAAATGTGCATATATCATGCCGCTAAGAGAAACATCGAAACTAACCACTATTGCTCATTTTATAAGCTGCACGCAGCACTGTGAAGGCTACATTTTTGTTGACAGTCCGCCAACAGAGGATGCTCAACTCACGATAAAAGAAAGCGGCAACAGTCACCGGGGCCCCGCGGCTCCACCTGCCCAGGAGAAAGAATAATGTACAAGCAAATCCCCCTTAATGGTGAGTTAGGCTGCTTAGTGTGTGATTTTCGACAATAATGTAGCTTCTGCAGTGCTCCATGCATCTTCTGAAATACACTATAGATGTCCGACCTACCGCCATACGCATTGTGTAGGCATAGTCCATCCTCTACTCTCACCTATAGAAGCGCTGAACCGTCGTGTGGCTCTAAAGGATACGATGCAGGAGCCAAAAAACGAAGCGAAGTTGCACTATGGGATAATTTTTCGAAGCTGCGTGCGTAGGCACGAAACCAGCTGACGTCAATACGCGTTGCTGAGAAGAACCATGCAATTTAGACCCCGGCCAAAAACTTTGTTGTTTAGATGCAAAGCATCTCTTGCTCGGGGCTATGTCCGGCGTCCGTCCGTTGCCCGTACCTCTCCCCCTACACTATAAAAAAAAGAAATAGTTCGAAGTGCCCGGTTTCGATGCCACGACTTTCTGGCCGAACGGGAGGTACGCGGCGCTCTTCCCACTGCGCTCCAAAACCTAGACAGGAGCAAGTGCTACGAACGCGCCTTATGTCCTTGACTCATTCAAACTACGTCAAGAAGCTACTGATACAACGAAGGCACGCGAAGCTGAACGTCAACGGAAACGACGAACTGAAAACTTTAGAGGAGGAGAGAGAGAGAGAGAGAGAGAGTAAACTTTATTTGAAAATAGGAAGACGGGAATGTGGAAAGAGTTATGGGTGAAGTCCTATTTCCAGGACTCCAGTAGCAAAGGCTCCCAGCTTGGCTCTCTCTAGCAGCTCACGCTGTGTCGAAAGGTCCGAGCTGGACAGTGCTAAATCCCAGGACTCTCTAAATGTTTGGTAGGTGTTGTGTTGCCAAATTATAGGGAAGTTCCAGACTGTGTGGAATAAGTCTGCTCGTAATTTGCATTTGTGGCATTCTTCGTTATATCTCTCTGGAAACATGAGAGACAGTCTGGATTTGTGAGGGAAAACGTTGGTTTGAAGTTTTCTCAAGAAGCTGAAACCACAGCCATACTACTCGCTGTAAGATGGGGAGAATACAACAACAAAAACCTCATCATCATCACGGACTCTACAAGAGCCATTAGAAATCTAATATGCGGCTTATTCCCATAGACACCAGGAATATTCTACCAGCCGAACCAAAAGGCCAACATAGAATATTATGGAGCCCAGCACACGAAGGCCTTGAAGGAAATGAGAGAGCCGACTCCCTAGCGAGGCAAATCAACAGCCGCAGGGAAACGGACCACTCTTACACCCTTCCTCCCTTCATGTCGCTTAATGAAAGGCTTTACACTCAAAGGCAAGCGAGAAAGACCATGCCCGCACCGCATCATATGTTAGATGCCGAAGACGCACGAAACATAAGAAAACTTTATAGGAGGATGTTAGCGTCTCTTGCTCGGGGGAATGTCCCGCGTCCGTGCCCCGTCCGCACCGCCTCTGATGATGATTGTGGCAGGATGCCCCTAGCGACTGGCCAACCAAATAATCCATCACGAGATAGCTTCTTGTTCAACCACCGTGGTCATTTTCCCGTAGGGAACCGCTAAAGACGAAGAAGGAGAAGAAGACAAAGCTGCGAAGAGGAGGGCGTGTACGTTGCTCTCGCCCCGTCCGCAGCGCTTCTGATGATGATTTTGGCAGGATGCCCCCAGGGATTGGCCAACCAAAGAATTCATCACGATATAGCTTCGCGTTTAGCCACCGTCGTCATCTTCCTGTAGGGGAGCCGCTGAAGAAGAAGAAGGAAAAGAAGACAAAGCTGCGAAGACGAGGGCTTGTACGTTGCTCTCAGACGGTGCACCAACGTCAACATTCTTTACCTCACCAACGCTGACGGAGACTACCGATTCTACCACAGTGACAACATCGACAAGAACATGATGGGCGAGTTTCGGCGCCTCGAGCACCACCGCCTACTCACCGTAACACAACAGTACTTGCGTTCCTTTGCCACCGGTTGTGGACCCGGAAGTGGAATTCCCTATGGCGTTAGTAAAAACCAGATCACTCAACATAACGGCAACACGCCAGCTGCGCGATAAGCGCGCATGCGCGTCTCCTCTCTCATCTCCTCCCTCCACTTCATCTGCTCTATATAATAAACCCGGTCCGCGCGCCGCTTCCTCAGTTGCTGCTTCGGTTGAGACACGCTGCACCGTCCGATGGGCTGAATGGACGCCAACAATTCTGCTTTGCATCACCACATAGTTCCCTTCGGGGAGATGGTTTAATTTTTTTTAAGTGCGAATGCACTTTATAAGCGACCCTAAACCATCCACTGCCGGCGGCGCGGCGCGCGTCGGCGGCGGCGGCGTCCGCAGTGCTCCTCTATATTTAAAAAAGAAACAGCATCCGGCGCCAGGTTTCGATCCGAGGACTTTGCGGCCGCAGCGCGACGCATCTACGACCGACCAAGCCACGGACGCGACGCTGATATCAGTGTTAGTTACGCGCCTTATATCTTTAACGCATTCAAACTACGTCGTCAGCGGCGTGCGTTGGCGACTCAGCGGCGTTATAGCGCTTGATAACTGCGTGGTGTACACGTTGATACTACAAACCCGATGGAAGAGATGGAAGAGAAGGCGGCGAGGCGGTGGGCTGCGGGGGCCGAGCGCAAGCGCCGCAAGCGGGGCCGACAACCGTGCATTCGCACTTTCACATTCTCTCCCCCTCGGGGAAATGCGGGGGAAATTTTTTTTTCTAATTGTAGGGTTTGCATTTGCATAGCACTCGCACCGGCTGTCAGTTTTGTGGGTAACGTCTGCCGTTCAAAAGCCGCCAGTCTGCGTAAAAGCCGATTCCGCGCTTGGCTTTGCTTACCGTCTTTATTGTCAGCCAGGCCACGCTAGTGGCAATTTTTCGGCTATTATCTCAAGTTGTTAGTAATCGTTTCTTGCGTATCCCTATACAAGGCAAGCGTGTCAGGTTGCGGCAGAAAGGGAGATCAAATCAAGTAGTTTGCGAACAAACATTGGTCCCCGTTAGCGCAGGACCGGTCTATTGATCTATGGGAGAGGATCGGCCTGTGTACGCCCCTGCCAGCGGGCGTAGACAGGCCGATTATGATAATGATGAGGATTAGAATGATGAGTACTATAACTGCAAGAACACCCCACTGCCATAAAAAACCCGTGCCTAAACCTGAAAAAAGCAACACAAGGAGGGTTCCGGCAAGCGTGTGACACAGAAATAAAATACAAGTAAAAGGAGCGCACTCGACTAGGTAACACCTAACAATGTGCAGAGACACGTCAGAGAGGGCCCCGACGGCAGGGACCGCAGTTTCGTAGAGCCTGCAAATACACATTTTGCAGGGAAACAACGGTGAGTGACCCTGTCACAACTATCACTTTAACAATACACAAAACATTGCCACATGACTCAGCGACAGCCACAAATATATTGTATAACTTGAGAAAGACATGCGTATGACTTTCATTGTAAAAAATTAAACCGACTTCCATCCAAGTTTATATCTCCTCAAAAAGCGGATCTTAGAGTTGTCTTACGAAGATTCGGTTAAGGGACGCCATCTTTGTCGTACGTAATTTTAGAGTGGTCCTAGCGGCTAATAGCAAGATAATTTGTTTCGAGATACTTCGATAACACGAGAGTTATATCCGTTTTCTGTAACCGTAGTATACTCTGGCCATCTATTGCCAGCAGAGTTTACAACTTCTGCAACGTTTACAACTTGACTGTGAACTGAATAATTATGATAAGTTAATAAAACGCGGCGTAATTGTGGAATCGTCTCAGCGGATAATTGTTACAAAATTTTCTTCGGGATACTTTCAAGAACACAACAGTTATAACCGTTTTCTGTATACATACTCACTGCGTAGATGGCCATGCTTACACTGAATGTGGAAAAGCCAGCTTACAAAGACCAAGCATACGCCGATCCGCTTAAGGTCGGCTTAACAACACAGCATTATGCATTGCTGGAAAGACAGCTTTTTGGGAGCAATATAATCCGTCTTATGCCAAAATACCAAAAGCCTGGGAGCTTTTAATAATCCTTGACTGTTTTCAATACTTGAAACCGGTTTTGATGCGGCTGAGAAACCTTCTCCAGAGAGACAGGTAGCGTGACACGATTCTACCAGAGACTGTCGTCAGGGCCAGCCCTAGAACAGCTGCGCTAGTTAAAAGCGCGAAACAATCAGCACATAAATGTTTCTAAAATAAATAAATGCTTGAATGGCAGCTTTCAAGTGCCCCGGATTTCTATGAAGAAAGGCGCTTTCTTGAAGAGAACTGCAGTCGACGACTCCCTGGACTAAAAAGCCACCCGCATCTTCCCACGGGGGGAACTCGAGTAAATGCATCGCATCTACTCGAGTCAAGCAAAGCGTCACGCCAAGCGAAAGCCAAGCAAAGACGCCCTTGACTGAATTCCGAACGCGCGCTCCGCCGCTTATATACGTTGAGGGGACTGCGTAAGGCGGTCCCAGTCGACGACGTTGGCGTACTTGTAATGCGGCGTGGACTCTAGGTGTTTGAGCCAAGCGCGGGTGTTGCTTCGCCGGAGAACGGCACACCGGTTATATGCCCAGCGCGCCCGAAGGAGAGGAAACCGCGGAAGAGAGAGTACTGCACATGCGCCGGCCCCAGCGCGTCTGCCGCGGCTATGACGCAACACAATCCAACACAATCCACTTTAATCCAATCCAATCCAATCAAATCCAAATCCAAATCCAATCCAATCCAATCCAATCCAATCCAAGCCAAGCCAAGCCAAGCCAAGCCAAGCCAATCCAAGCCAATCCAATCGAATCCAATCCAATGCCCCCCCGCGAGAGAGTGTTCGAATCCAATTCCAATGCCTCTCGCCTAGAGAATGTTCGCTATCGCCTCGAAATCGACGCGCATGCGCAGTGAGCGTGCGGACTACGGACGTCAACGCGGGGGACATCGTGAGTTACTGAAATGCTTTGCAATTAAAATAAAAGAAGACACGCGTGTCGCGGGCGTTAGGGGCGCATTCTGTTTTTGAGTACTCAGTGCAGTCCCATACGTGGTCAGCGAATTCGATTTCATTAACTCAATATTTTTCTGCTTCGCATGGTGCGAATATACCTCGAATAAAAATCGGCCAGCTGTTCGCACTTTTCCTCCTATACCGGCCGCAATTGTACGTACCTCGTCTTCCGGTGCTTCTTTTGTTTGGCAGAACGCAGATACCAAAGAAAGAATTTCCCTCGAAAGGCCTCTAGCTATCACGGTAACGCTTGTTTAGTATAGAAATACGCTCATAACGCCTTTCTTCCTTTTGAAGATTCCTTTTGTCGCCAAAGGTTTTAACAAAACCAGGTTCCGTTGCTAACAGTGGGTGAGCGTCGTTATCAATCACAATGTGTACCAGCGTCATCTCTGAAGTCCAACAACAACAGCTAAATTCTCTAATTCGGAGAAAAAAGAAGAATAAGCTGATAATCAATAAAATCACAGGAGCGAGCAAAAGTAGAAGTGGCAGCTCATTAAAATAAGGACAACCACACTATCAAAAATAACTGCAAAATGATAGCAATGTCATCAATTCGATAAGTTTGCTCCTTCATGTGGAAGCGGTTTTTGGTCTATGAGACAGTGTACGTATGATTATGATAAAAATCTTGGCGACGACGGCGGTGGTGATGGTGATGTTTACCATCGACACAACCTGTCGTGACATTTTCGACGCTGGCCATTGTAAGCAGTGCCGACGGCACTGACAATCCAATGTGGTTTTCTGCCAACATAAATTACATTTTTCATATGTTACATTTTTCATTACATTTTTACTGCAGATTTTAATATCTGTTGTGTCGTATATTTTAGTAAACAGCAGTAAAAGCAGAAAAAAATGAATTGCAACACTGGACATCAAAGGTCGCCGGTTCACTCAAGCGTAGCTAGAAGTCAGCATGAGAACACGCGTGCTCTGAAACGTAAACACCGACCCAATGAACATTCCCGGAAGAAGACGTCGGCTTGTCTGCTATCCGAACAATTCAGCGTCTTTTAGAGTACGCTGGTCACGCAAGGTCACATTATATTTACCCCCAAAGAATAAGTGTTGTTCTAGACGGGGATGCAGGTAGTTCCGAGGAAGGCGGCGATCTAGATCAGCGACGGAGCAAAGTATGAAAAAAAAGTTTGGGTTAAGGGACGACTCAAACTAAGCCAAAATAGAGCGACAACATTTTATAGAAATATCACCCAGCCAGCATAACACAGCTGATTCCACAATGAAGATGTAAGTGCTCTCGGACGTCTGAAAGGACTGCGGAATTTCGAGCACGTCGCTGGGGCATACCTCTACTGTGTTGCCACCATGCGGGTAAGACTTGGGTGTCTGTCTGCCCGTCTTCTCACGATGTTCCCATCAACCCGCTTTTCGTGAAGGTGGCCGCCATCTCTTTGTGCGCACAAAAGGTATTTGGAAGCAGCGCCCCGTTTTTGGCGGTAGAGCTAGGCTCGGAGTTTTCCTTCCTGACGCCCAACTAGGACTCCACTTCCCACAGCCTTACAAAAAAGATTTTGCCGCAACTTTCTTTCGAGTGCTTGAGACGAAACTCGTAAGCATACATTGGGAG
Organism: Haemaphysalis longicornis; assembly: GCA_013339765.2. Lineage (NCBI taxonomy): Eukaryota > Metazoa > Arthropoda > Arachnida > Ixodida > Ixodidae > Haemaphysalis > Haemaphysalis longicornis. Next base: position 139,016,299 of record CM023451.1, on the reverse strand, counting down.
GTGGAGGGGTGACTGTTAACAGAATAGTAGTATGTTTAGTTGCAAGTTTTTGTTATTGAAGGTGGCAAAAAATGCCACGGGCATTGAGTAATCTTTTTGGGATTGGAATGTGAATTGAAATCATCTATTCGGGGCTCTTCCCGCTGATTAGACGCATCGAATGCGTTTCACAGCGAGGCGCGTTGTGAGTGACCGCCTGTGGTAACGCCTATAACACGTGCTAGAAGCTTCGCACCAGTCACTTCTCAGGAAGGGACCAAGCTTCTTCTGGTACGTAGAGTACGTTGTTTGTGCTTTTGGGTGGAGTTGGTTGTTATTTTATTGTATGATGATCGACTGTTTCCTGCTCTTGGACAAGCTTTTGCACGACCCCGTAATTCTAGTATTAGAGGTTTTATTGATAGTGTACAATGTTGTACGCTGTTCACATGCAGCGTATTGAAATACAGTATTCCTGTGTTCTGCGTCGTATTGCAACAGCAATAATTCACGGACCACCAAGCAAAAAAAACCAGCGAAGGCGCGTTGTCTGAAGCAGCGCAACGAACCTGAATTCCCATTGACGGGGAGGAGTGATGAGGCACGTCAGAAATAAAGGCAAAAGATAAGGAGCAAGCGCTTCCCTCCAGGTAACGTCTGGGGAAGCCCAGATGTTCTGTGGCGGCAGCTTCCGCTCACGTCTGTAGCACCTCCGGTTATAAATTGGTATGATTTCAACACGCGCCGTGCTTCGCACTCCGGTTGCTTATGCTGCCCTCATCCGGTAGCGCAGTAGTGACTAGTGAGGCACGGGGCTATGAGGGGAGCAAAACGTCCTGCGACGTTCAGTTGGACACCCAACCGCGTTGAAATGAACTTAAGGATTTAGAGTTCACAGCTTATAAGAAATGTTCCGGTGTCCTTCAACATTTTATTTTTCAAAGCGTAGAAAATGGCCTAATGGTTTCGCTAAGCTATATAAATAGCGCGCATGCAGCTTTTGTACATCAACAGTAGTCCTAGTGCTGTTCGGCGCGAAATTGTCGCACAGCGACAAGCGGAATATCTCAGGGAGAGACGCAGTAAGAAAGTAGCGCAAATGCAGAATAGGCCACTATGATGTGGAGACGAAACTGGCACAGAAGTTTTTCTTGAATTTGTTCAAACGCCAAAATCTCATCTCGCCTTCCTCCACCACTTTCTTTCCCGCGGCTGTTGAAAAGAAAATTGAAAGGGCCCTCACATGGCGGGCTTGAGAGCGTTGCTAGGAGCGAATGCATCACGGTTGAAGCATTGAAAGGGAAAGGAAGATAAGGTTAATAGGATGAAAGAGGCGAAGTCGTTGCTGAGGGCACGTTTTGTGGTAAAAACAAAGATATTTCACGAAGGCTGGAGCATGAGGATGCGCACTATAAGACAAAAGGTTTAAAATTATAGAAGTCATGGCGTCAACGCTGATGATATAACAAAAAAAGGATTGGATAAAAGAAATTTTCGGAAGGATTTAGAAAGGTAGCATTTGTCTGCGAGAAAACGGGGTACTAAAACTGTGGTGCTCAGTCTGCACGTAGGCGGGTTTTCCTGCAGGCCCCAGGAATGTTTAACAGCGGTCTGTTTAGGGATGGTCATAGACGACAAGTCGATTCTGGGAGTGTGGTTCTGCCTTCGTACGCAAGCAGTCTCAATTTTTGATATCGGGCACGCATGTGTTCTTAAAAACACATCCTTTTACAATAAAAAATGAAAAAAAGTGGCTAGCGATTACGATACTTCCTAATGCGATATTTGGCGCAGCAGCAGTGCGCTGAGGCAGCACTCACTCGTGGGTTCTCTCGACCGCACCGATTATGAGCCTGTGCGTCGGCGGCGCGAAGAGCGTCTATAGGAAGGGAACACGAACTGCGCCTTAAGCGAACGCACATCATAGTCACGCGCACGCCCCCCTCACGTTTTCGCCCAGTGTCGAGCCATCGAGCGCCCTGTGCTGGCAGAGCATACTGCCCCCCCTCGACCCCCCCGCACACTTTTGGAAAGCGGTGGCTCGCGCTGCCACAGCAAACCGCCCTCCACTTCCAGTTTCGCGACACTCCTCTTTGCTTTCTTTCGCATTTTCTTTCAGTCGTCGAGCCCGCTAAGGGGCGCCGGCGTTGTAAGACGTGTTTATATCAAGCTCCGCAAAGTTATCGCAATTGAATGTTTCACAGCGACGATATGCATTCTGTGTGCCACAACGAACGACTAGACGGCGCGGTGGCGTCGCCTGCACCACTCGAGCATAGTTCAACCACATCCCTGCCGATTTGCGACTGATCACCACCCGCACTACGAGAGGCAATGGAAGAAGGGGCGCCATGTCCACCCCCACCCTCGGGCTACGAGGACAGCGCTCAGCATCTTCAAGCACAAGCATCCGGCATCGTTATTGATGAGCAACCTTCCTTGGTAAACTCGAAAAATTCTTCACGTGAAGAGACCCCATCTGGCTGTCATGACTCTAGCGCTAGTCAAGTCCGAGGCGTCGTCTACAATATTGACCCAGAAGACACGCAAAGTGACCTTCGCCAGAAGCTTATCTGCAACACTCATCGCGCAGTGTCTGCCCCTTGAATGGGAGCCAACGCCAACGCAGCGCTGATAACATTCAAAGGGAATGAAATACCACGCGCAGTACTGTGTTACTGCGGAGTCAAAAGGGTGCTTCCATACCTCCCGAAGGCAGTGAACTGCAGCCGTTGCCACAAGATTGGCCACAAGTACGACGTGTGTCCTAACCCCGAACGATGCCCTGCATGCGGCCGGAAAAAGACCAATGGCCACAAATGTCTGGGCGCCCGTGTGAAGTGCCGCAACTGTGGGGGCTCACATCTTGGCACGGACCCCAGTTGTCCCTCACTGCTCAAGGAAACGCGTACAATCAGAGCGTCGGACAATCAGAGCATGACTGACAACCGAAAAAGACGTCAGCTCCCCGCACGACCACCATAAGCAGTTTAAGGATGGTAGCGGGTAGAATCGTGTACCGGCACAACCGAAAAGGAGCAGACGTAAAAGGCAAACTGGCGAAGAGAAGGCGTCTGAAGCCGCTTCTCAGCCAGTGTCTCAAACCACCTCCAACTCTGAAGCTGAACACCAGACGAGTGCGTCTGCACGAACCGGTCGCGCCTTGAACATGGCCAGTACATCTGGCACACATTGTACCCCAGTGCTCACTCCACCACCGCCCAACTGGGCTCAGATGGCTGCAAGTCTGGTGGCGTCCACAAATAAAGCACCCACTCGCTCTGCACTCTGGAATTTGAGACAATGCATAACACTTCCGCCACTCCAGCGTGAGGTACTTACTAAAGTTGGTAAAGTAAACAGCGGCGCAGAGCAACGCTCAAAGTTTGTGGAAGCAACTGTGCCAGATGTACAAAAACGGATATTACTTCGCCAACAAACTACGGCAGCACTAGAGGAGAAAATAAGACGGCTCGAAGAGCAACAAACTTCCATGCACAAGGAGCTCGTTCAGGAGCTCAAGCGTGTACGAGAAGCGGACCAACGGGACAAAGGGACCAACGGGACAAAGATGTTTGCCTTGACTGAACCTACAAGCAAACATCCAAGCTCCCTCGGCCCTCCTGAACGCATAATAATTTACATAGACTCAATGGACGCAATTGGAGCAGAGCTACTGGTTCCCGCAAAGCTACTAGCCGCACTGTCCAAATAATAAAAAAATTCATTGCTGAACGCCAACAGAGTGGCCTGCAATACCAAATCCGATGTGTACCTAGACATGAAGGGATTGAAGTCAATGAAGAGGCACACAGAATTGCCCGGGAGCAACTTCGTATTCACCCCGAGCAAGACTTTAGAACCCGCTGATTCAGATGCGGAGGCCGACATCGACACACAGAGGATGGTGCAAAGGCCGAGCGGAAGGCCATTCTTCAAAGCAAAATTCCGGAGGACCCCAACCAGTTACCCCCGGATTCAGCCGATGTGCAACACTGCGGCTAAGGCGTTTAAGAACGGGCACGGCCCTTACGCCTAAGACGGCTGACTATTTCTTCGGGTGTGGAAACCCGTACAGCTCTCCGAACTGCCAAAAATGTTGTACAGCGCCCGACACCTCCTGTGAGGATGTTTAACACTCAGTGTTTCTAGAGAACGCTGCCTAAAGACACTTGGCCCGCTCAGACCGGGATACTACGAACTTTGGGTTAATCCACTTGGAGCCCCACTTCACAGGAAGCACCTGCTGGACCCTCTGCTGATTTTCATCAGGGAAGCCGGCATTGAGGACTGCTTTTGGGTGCCTTTCCTTCCCTGGTCTCCCCGCTCCTTTCTTGCTACCCCTTTTCCGACTCTTGATCGAGGCCTCCGGTCATGTCAAGGGGCATTCTCTCCCTTTTTTTTCTTTCAATAAACGTGTGTTCATTCATTCTTTCACTCGTTGATCTTTCCATCGTTCACTCGGTAACGACGCTGATGCGGCTCAGCCAAGAGACGGCCGCCAAAGCGCTGCGCTCTAAAAAGTATGGCTGAGCAGGAGGAGTAGGTACAAATTTGTGGGATCACTTAAGCCGACTTACGCCCTTTGAATTGGAAAGCCCTGGAGCTTTCCCTTGCGATATTTATCAAAGTTTTGTTACTGTAACAATGCGTTTGTAGTTCTGCACTTATGTTTTGCTTTCGTTTCGTTTTGTTCATAAGGGTGGCAGCGTGAGTACAAAAAAGCGATACAGAGTATAGCAGCTCGGACACGAGCGAACAGGCGTTCTCGCATGATTCTGTCAACGTGGGTAGGCCAGTTCGCGCTTTTTCAGCTCAGGTGCACAAACAGAAAATTCGCCAGAAACACTTTAAGCCGCCATAAGCACTTTAGGCCAAACCTGTGGGTCTGCTACACCCCAATGCACTCTTCTGACCAATCCGTGCCGGCAACAAAGCGAATTCGGCAAATGAAATCAACCTGCATACTATTTGACTCAAAAGTGGCATTAGCGCTGTCGTACTGCGCAGTGCAAGTGCGATGGTCTGCATTGCGTAGTGCCACAGCGCAGATCACACTTTAGAGTGTAATAGTAATAAGAAAAAAAAAAACTCCGCAACACTTCAGATAAAGACTTTCACTCTTTGCCTCGCGTCTGGAAGAACTGCGAAAGGTAGAGATATCACCAGCACGAAGTGGAAGTGCGTGATTTGCTCGTCGCAGCGGTTACGCCTTACGTTTCTCCTTTGCGTCCGTGGCTTTCTTTAAAAAGGGGCTACCTCGAATGCGTTCATTGCTGCAACTGAAGGAAAGCCGGCCAATAGCCGAAACACCGCGGCAGTGACGTAATTCGAGCGGTCTAAAAATGCCAAGACCGAGAAAGAAAAAAATCTTTTGAGCAGTTTCTAAGTTATCTGCTGGGCAAAGAGTAGTGATTTTTGGCTGAGGTACTGTGAGATACCCTAATTTAAATACTGGATGCGTCGATTGATTACGCTCTTCAAGCATTTAAGATTTCGAAAAAAGTTGAATATGTGTTGCAGGTTAAAGCGGGAGAAAACTGCATGACCTAACGGGGCACAGAGTAGGAGACACAGCATAGTGTGCGTGTCTGATTCTGCATCGGGTCATTTCCCTCTATTTCCTCGCGTTTTAACACGCACCAACCAGACCACTTTCTCCCTATTCAAATAGTACGCGCGTTGCGGCAATTCGTCCAATTTGCTTTCCTAGCGGCACGGATTGGTCAATAAAGGGCATTGTGGAAAAGCTGAGCCACAGGTTTGGCTTAGGTAGTGCGTGTAGGAATGTGATGATATTATAGCCTTGCGAGTGAACTGTTTTCGCGTAATATTTCTACATGTATATTTCGCACAGGGATGTGTCAAGAGCTGCGACTGCGGGATCACGGGTATTTCCCGTGCTTTAGCGCGACCACTTCGAGAACGGAGCATCTACAGTTGTGGCTGCTAAAGCCCGTTATATATTGCAAAGCAAACCAAACCAGATGGAATCGGTTTAACCAGATGTGACATCAAGGAGAGCCGCGTCGAACAGAGTTATTTCGCCCATCATCCAGCGCACTCTCCGCTGCTCTACCTGGCCCTCCCAATGACCACACTCGGCCTAGCAAGGCGTACACAACCCCATTCCGCTTTTTTATTTCTGGGGTACATGAATGAAGGAACGCCCCTATTTAAATATTATCCTGAGGTCCTGCGGGTTTCATGATGGGTGAAGAAAGAGGAGGCCGGAAATCTTAATTTCCGATTAAATAAATTGAACCCTGTAATTCCCGTTGACCACAGGTAAATGAATAGACATCTATCCGTTGGTGAAGAGTAGCATCTGATCGCACTAAGCTCCAGGTGTGCCGTATTTGTAAGCTTGTCTGGCAGCAGGATATCAGCTGTGATCGGCCGCTTTCGAATGTCGGACATGGAAAAATCAAGGAACACAAGGTCGGGAGGGTATTTTATGTATTGCAGAAATTGCACGTAGGTGCAGCATTAAAGTTACTGATGCTTAGTGCAAAACCGCTGTTACCGTACCTGTGCCAGCTTCGTGGGATATCGTGAAGACTAATCAGCGATGCCGGTTTAGTTAAACCTGTTTCTTGAAGGCTCTTTGGAGGAGTGCACCCTCTCCCCGGTCCTCCTCGCCTTCTCTCCGCTCGCAACACCCTCTCTCGCCGCGTTCGGTTCGGCGCACAACAGTGGGGACTGCGCAACACCCTCTTCGCCGCGTGGGTTCGCGTGAACAGTCGGGTCGCGCGCAAGAACAGGTGGGGGCGCTCGCATCGCGCTCTCTCGCCGCGTTCGGTTCGCCTTAAACCACATATGTCGTTCGCGCACTCCGGTCGCTAACATCTGGGCGTGATCGTGACGTCAACGTCACGCGTTCGTGTGGTGGCGCGATTTCGGCGCTATAAACTCTCTCGCGAGGGGCATTGGATTGGATTGGTTTGGATTTGGATTGGATTGGATTAAAGTAGTTGTGTTGGATTGTGTTGCGTCTAGCCGCGGCAGGGGGTTCACGGCACGTTTTACGTTTCACCATCGACTTCATCGACAATGTCTACGCAGTAGAAGACAACAATTACACAACAACCAATACGTAATCCATACGACTTGCATCTTGGAAGGACTCTCTTGAAGATTGCTTTCATAAACCCTCCCGTATTCTACGATTTATAATGCGCGTGCGTAATAGTTGATGTGCAGCTGAGACAGGGAGCGACACGGGCGTGCGGCAGACTGACATTAGGCCTAACGTGCGCTCTGAAGTCAACCCTGCCAACCGGCACCCGAGGAATAACAAATACGACGTTGATAGGCGTGTCATAGGGGGCCATGGTACAGGCACACGCCAAGAATTCAATAAACAAACCAATAAATTAATTGTAGCGTAAGCACTACGAGGGTCGATTACAAGGAATCTGTGACCCTGCTTTAGGTGCTGCATGCGCACTCGGAAGCGTACAAATATTTTCATACACACGGGGTATCCCATAACTATCATGCGGAAGGAATGTAGACTGATTTCACACGACATTCTCTGCTGGCAGCGCCAAACCGACTGTCATTTTTACCACCATTATTGAGCACAACAACGCCGACGCCGCCTTTTCTCGTGAAGAAACAAATGAGGCTTTCGCCTTGAAACCGGCATTTGAATAGTGTACCCGTTGCTTTGGCGACCTGCTCTTCCCCAACAAATTGTTTGACACTTGGTGTGCTCAAATTATTCAACGTAACAATAAAGGAAGGGGTTACTTATAATAGAGTCCCTTAATTTGAGAAATGAGGGTCAGTTTGTAGTAAGGCAACGTGTGTTTAAGGCTTACCTTGAGTGTGTATTTTTGTCTCACCTCCATGGAACAGGTTACAGGTATCGATTTCAAAATGTTTGCTTGCGCGCACCGTTATTCAATTCCGTAATGCATACCTACATTTTTTTCTACACGTGCGAGCGAGACGCTGGCCCAAGCCATAACGTGTTTAGATTTGATTAGATTGGAGGAATGAATTTAAATAACGAACTAAGGAATAGCATCAAAGGAATTTTAGTATATTTCGATGATTTGCCTGAAGCCACAATTGAACAACTGCAAGTTGCAAACGGTTTTTTTGTGCTTGTTGTAAGTTTCATTTTATTTTGAGTGGCATTCATGTTTCCTAATGAAAGCCATGTATAGCCCCCTTTAGCGAACAAAGATCAACTATTCTTAGGCAGTTACCAATCGCGCTACTCATTTGTGCAATGCCTAACTTCAAGTGCATAGTAGAGCAGTAGATATGGCTAAAAATATTAATAGCGGTGATTGTGTTAATTATACTTGACTTTTACTACTAACAATTCAGAAAATTGCTTGGGGGTGGTGCAATCTTTGTGCGGCGGAAACGCAACGCAATAGGGCTGTAAAGGCTGGCCCAAATGACGACCAGGAAAATATATTTGTTTATGCACAAACCTGAAATTCGGAAAAAAACAGTGATTCTGTGCGCCACATTTGTGAGTAAAAATCAACACAATAAAATAGAGCACCCAAAAAAAGGTAAGTGAAGTGCCGTAACCATAGGGACGCGAGCAACACGGATGTATTGATATGTTTCTGAACTCAGTTGAGTCGAAAGGAATCCTCGTGTCCTCCTTTTTCGAGTTGTGCGATTTTTGTGGACTTGTAGCAGCAAAGCCTGTTGGACGATGCATGGGTTGAGTTACAGTAATCCGAGACTCGTCGTTTGAAAAAAGAGAGTGGAGGGACTAGTATTAAATATTTGCCTAAAAGCAGTCACACACGTTGGAAGAAAGGCGGCAGTTCTCCTTTCTTTGAATGTGCCATCATGTGCATGAAATTTTCAAACATGATCCACCTGAGCGAGATATATACAGCCATCAAGCACAAACACCCGCACTACTATATGGTTGGCGTAGGCTTCAACGATTCTTGGCCTGTCTACCGCACAGGCACGCATGCTCTGCTGGGGCGGAGAGGTTTTCCTTGTTCGTGAGTAGGGAACAGGGAAGTGACTGTCCTGTACGTAAACCAATAGGCAAAGTGTCGCCAAACGCTAAGCCGGTGCTGTACATGAATGCGTTTCGTGCTTTTGGTGTTGCACAAGACAAACCTGCATATTTATCTAGCCTATATCATTCATCAAGAAATATCATTATTGTCATTTTTATTGTTGCATTTCTGATGTCAGGTAAGGCAAGTTATTCCTTATTCTCCTAGCCTTCATAGTAAGAGAGAGATATATATGTATAACTTTTATTTACATAAAGGGTTAGGGCGCGGTGGGCACGAACCGGAGGGTCGCGACGACTTCAGCCGCTGGAGTCACAAGCTCCTTCTGGAGCTGGGGGTCCGAGTGGCCCAACGCCTCCATCCACTGGTCAGGAGAATTAATTGAAGGGAATGGGTCCTCTGCCCAAGCCCACATTTGGTGCTGGACCGTGGCCTTTTCACCGCAGCGGGAGCAGAGTAAGGATGGGTAGAGGGAGCGGTGGACATGATGAAGGACGGCTCTGCAGGGTAGAGATTCTGTTTGGAGTTGACGCCAGAGGCGTTCCTCCTTCAGAGTGAGGGATGAGTGAGCGGGGGGAAGCTTGCCGCGGGAGACACGGTAATGCTGTGTGACCTCTCTGAATGTGAGGAGACTGTTTCTGGTCGATCTGGCTCCATGGAGGGAAGAGTCCACATCGTACGCCCGGGTGACAAGTGCTCGGGCTGCCGTGTGGGCCGTCTCTATCCCTCCAATGCCCTTTTGAGCCGGGAACCATTGGAGTTCGACCATGTTGGATGGCGAATTTAGACCGAACATTCTGTGTGCCGAGGCGGAAATGAGCCCTTTGGCAAAGTTTTGAATGGCCGTTTTCGAATACGAAAATACAATTTCAGGGGTGGGACTTTGGTTTAATGCCAGTGCAATTGCCGCCTCTTCCGCGACATGCGGGTGACGGGTGTGAATGGTGAGGGTTGCAAGAGGCGGAGATGACGAGGAGTGAATTACGGCAATGGCGAATGCATCTTTATGCCGATTTTCTGCGGCATCGACATGGAAGGTCGCTCCGGAAGGTGGAAATTTTTTATCTAGTGTCGTGGCTCGATGAATCCGCCTTTCAATATGAAAGTTTTGGTGCATGTTTTTGGAAATCGGTCGAACGATGATATGATTTCTGATTGTAGATTTGATGCAGCACACAGACTCAGGGCTTTGAGCTGGGACGATCCCCGAGTCTCTGCAAGAGGAGTCTGCCCGCGGAGCAGCGCCCTAGGCGGTTGACTTGGCCAAAGCGGTGGCCTTCGATTAGTCCTGCTACGAATAAGATGATCAGAAACCTTCATAGTGGCATACAACTTGAAATCTCCATCTCTTCGGTAAATGATTTGTAGGCCGTCGAGTGCAAAGATGTCAGCTTCAAAACCCGTTGACTGGGTTAGGTCACGAGCATTGAAAGACCCGCTTTAGTTTTATACTGTGCGTTGAATGTATTTGCTAACGCACGCACGTGAGCGAAACATTTGAAGATATGTTTGGCTATACTTTATAATTTATTAACCAAGGGTAAATCTCATAAAACCTCAAAGGGGACATCCAACAAATTTTGGACTGTGTTGCTATTTTTTTAAAAAATGCGTGTTTTTTTCTGAATGTATAAATAATATTTATTACTTAGTTATGCATAAAATCTGCATTACGTGTGTTTTCTTTCTCTTTTTAGCGTTCAGTTTTTCAGCAGTGTTTGTTCATGTATACACTAACGACCCTCATACGCTACTCTTTTATTATATTTTTATGCCCAGCCCGGTGTGAGCCTGACAAAGGCCCACAGTATTCATAAATAAATAAATAAAAATAAATAAGTAAACATACAATGACACCAACCTTTCGACAGGTGCTTAAGTTTGGTGGTCAATACAACAAATCTTATAAACAGCAAACGCGCCGGGTTGGGTGTTTATAACGATGGTCTAAAGCATATTTTGCAATATGGCAATGGGGCTCCCACTACAACCACGTATTTCAGAGCGGCTAAAGTTCTCAGTTTTTAAGTTTGTATCCCGGTGTCATCGCTCTCACGATTTCTCATATGGACATTCTTATAAGAGTAGACCTGGGAATGCCTCTGACCTTCCATGCTTTCCAGCTCCCTCCACCCACCCCCAAAGTACGTCTTCTACAAAACACACAAAGAACGACAGAAAATATCCAGACTCGTCGGTAAAGTTTGGGTGAAATAAAAACCGCTCTTTTTTTATTAAAGGGACTACTGTTTACGAAAGTAAGCCTTAGACGCGAGGCTTTTCTTTCCGCTCGCAGAATACTCGGCGCTAGCTAATATAAAAGACAGGACATCGGCTGCTGCGAAAAAACCATTGCACTAGAGAGACCTGCGTCGGCGATCGACTTCAACCCCCCTAGGGACTGCGTAAACAAAAAAAAAAGCTTTCAAGTAGCAAAAGCATCCACCCTACCGTCGGCTTCGATGTAATGCGCCCAGCGGTTGGAAGAAAAAATTTTTCTGGCTGTCAATTTAAAACTGGTAAAATTCTATACTTGTGAAGTAACATTGCCGTTTCGACACCACCTTTATGGGGGTAGTCAGGGTTTACCTAAGAGCAACATAAATCACAATTTAAGGCTCTATTAGATCGCTAACTTCCACGGAAACTTTCTTCACGATTCGCATTGACGCAACAGAAGCACGTTTTATAAAGGGCTGCTACAGAAATAGCATATCACAAGTTTTTTTATTGCAGTGCTGTGTAAACGTGCAGGGTAATTTTGGAAGGATGTACTATTACTCCACCAACCAACTACACCACACTCTAAGCACCGCGATATACGAGACTGCAAGAACACGGTTCGGCTGAGAGGGCGTCGAAATAGGCTTTATATAACCATGAGCACAAACGTTTAGGCACAAACACATAAAAACAAAATGGTATGGCCGGATTTTGTTTGTTGATATTTTGCTCGGTCTTCTGTGTTGCTTCGAATGCAATGTGAGTTCCTAAAAGAAGTACTATCTGTGGAGCTGCCAGGGAGGCTTTACCGGTTGTTTATTCTCTTTTTCTATGCCAGGCAATTCCAGAGCAATACAGATTGGTTCGCTTATTCTAAACTATTGTAACGGAATGTAACTGAATAAAAATATTAATTTTCATGTGACACTTCATTATATTTTTACTTTAAAAAATTTTACTTGAACCCACTTCGTGCGGAAAAACGAAGTCCTTCGAGTAAACATATTTCAAGTACATACCGGACATTCGTAACAGAAGAAGGAAAATCTTCACATCGTGTTGTTGCGCTCCATCATTCTTACCATCTTCAAACATGTAAGTACACTTGGTAAAGACGCAGAGGAACCTGAAAAGGAAGGAAGCACACCGGAAGGTAAACGTAAACTTCTGGTGAAGTAGGTTGTCGCCCATTTGTACAACTCCTTACAACCCACTACACAAAATCATAGTCTTTGAGCAGACATTTTAGAGAACAAACATTTCCATCCCACTCGATCAATGCACAGCCTTGCCCGCACGTTAAGGTTTGTTTGTCATCGTTAATTTTTGCGTTTCCTTCTCTGCACAAATACAGACTTTTGCGGAAATCGCCGGCTGTGTGCACACCGTAGGAGGCAAAGTTTTCTGTCTTGTTGTGCGCTTTCCCGAAAAAAGAAAAACTCCCCGACAGAGCTTTCTTTGGTTTCCCAACTTCCAAACACATTTCTAATTACAGACGTGGAGTATCGTACAGACAGGGCTGTGGCCGACTGGGATTCTTCGCTTCTCAGTCATAGTGTTTTATGAGCAAAGCTGAACAAAGTGGTCTTTTTTGCCCTCTGTATTCGTATAGTGCAAGTAACTGGCCCAAACGACGGTGATACATATATTTACGAGAGAAAACAAAATTATCACGCAGAAAGGTTGCGAGCAGAAATGATCTGAGGCTTTAAAGAAACGAACGCCTCAAATAAGTCATTTCAGAGTTATTAGAAATGTACTCCAGAGATATAAGCTTGCAAAAATAGTTGCTTTTTTCAGTAAGAAGTGTTGATAGTAGATACCATTAAAATATGTGCTGGGGCGAATTTTTTCCACCTAAGTGCTTGTGATGTGGCAATTTGAAAGATACTGGGAGTATTTCGTGTGACAGAGCTCGAAAATGATTACACCCAAAAATTATGCTTTAGCGGATTAATGTTCGCAGTGTTGTAGAAGAGAAGCGCCGATGCATTTCGTCTCACCAGAAAAAGACATATTAAATTAAAACCTGTTTCATTGCCCTTGGCAATTCCTGCTTTGTGACGGGATTAGAAACTAGCAAGCTCGATGGACCAAATGTGTAGCTGTGATCGTGAGAAATTAGTTGGTTTCAGAAAAACGTCTTAAAGTTTGAATTCTGGCACACTTACTGAAAAATCCTTGAAGATAAATATCTGACGCGTTCAGCCTTCTTAAAATATAGACTGCATTGAACATAATTTATTCTTCCACAAATTTGGCAGAGAATCAGAGCAACTACAATCCGACCACTCAATATATTAAACACCTTGAGAGTGAATTTTGATGGCACCATGCTTCGAACTAAAGTTGGTATTATCATGTTCTTCGAATTCGCAAAATCAGTAGCCAAATATATACAATATCAACAATATTTCAGCGCATTGTTTTAATTACAGAGGGAAAAGACAATTTGTAGATAATTTTTTACTTCAGTGCTGCGTACTATCTGCTAATGATACAAATTGTCCGGATTGCTTTCGCAATGCGAGGTACTTAATCCCTAACGCTTTGAGCTACGCTGTCTCCTTTTCAATTGTCAATTCACTCTCGGATTTCAAATCAATGATTCCAAGAGATAACGACACATTTAAATGCGAGATATTTCTTTTTTTTTCGCTGTTTTCTAGACGGATTGAGACTGGAAAGGATAATTAGATCCCTGCACGATATCAGTTGCAACAAAGGGGAATCAGTCTAGTAAAGAATCGAAAGTGGGTTCTGCATACAGAATGAGTTCCGGGATCGTTTTCGGGATTTGGAACAGTATGGGCAGAGAAAAAGGGGTCTTCAGAACGTCTACATGACAACAATAACGATAACGATATGGTGCAGCACCATAAACAAATAGGGCTGGGTTTTCTTTGTCTAAAATTTCAGCGATACAAATTTTCTAAAAAGTTTGTATATCTATCAAACTATGGTTTTCAAGGAGCTTGGAAAGTGATCTTCGCAGGCAGCGACCTGTGGCGGGGAACACAAACCATGCTAAACAAAATTTCCGCCCCAGACAACTTGAGCGTGATTAGCCGTCTAAGGCGATTCCCCGTGGAATCCCGTCCGTATACGCCATGATTGAAAATGTCTCGGAATTCTTAGGTACCAGAAGTAGGTCGCGCGAACATTTCAACGTTTTTCGCGCTTTTTTTTTCAGGGGTAACAGCACCCGTAGGATGGGGGAGAGGAGAAGGGAGGGAGACCGAAAGCTGCTGCGTAGGAGCGATTTCCCGTCTCGATGTGTCTGCCGTCCTACCCTATGCGGGCTGTCATTTCTGAAATACCCTTACCGCCTGCCCCGCCAATGTGTACTCATGAGATCGTGTGAGGAATCCAGCAGCAATAGCGATGCCTGGCATACAAGTCTGTATCCCAAATAAAATATCATAAAAACGACGCTTCCAAAGCATGTGGAATACTAGTGCCTAACATTTTATGTATTACTCTATAGCTATCTTGTGCTGTACCATAGTTTGGATCGGGGCGTATTGTTTTGCTTAGGTTACGAGCGTTTTTTTAATTTTATAAAATATATTTCTCTTTCATTTTGTTGCTGTTAACATGTTTCATTTCCCTCTATTGAGCTCTTTTTAACACCGGCCTGCCACTTTCTCGCACATAGGGAAGCCAACTGGGTTTAACTGGACTTACCTTGTCGGCCTGTCTTACGATTTTGCTTCGTTTGAACTGCTTCAACGCATTCTACGAGTACCTCCCTAACTGCTGCTGGAATCCGCGTAAAGCACGCGGCAGCGCTAGTGAGGGTCTCATAGATGTCGCGAAAGACCAATGATGATGGTGATTGCAGATTTTTTTTGTCGCAACGAAAAACAAAAAAATGGCTGCGTATCTGCTCCTTGCGTTGCAAGTGTCGACGAAAGGCGATAGTCGACTGGCGCCCCTCGCAAGTAAATGTCTCCCTTTTCTTTTTCGCTCCCCTCTCATGCTGTTCCTCTCCTGTCTCGTTCTTCCAAGTTAACACGCTAGAGGTTTGCTCAAGTCAATTTAAATTTACCGCGTTCCACTGTTCCAAGTCAAGTGTCCCGATGGCAGAGCTGCCATATGTCGAAGTCGTGCGTGAATCGAGGCACCCTACTACAACGTTTATAGAACCACGTTGCCCTACTCCACGAGCGTTACAAGCGGAACGTGGAACCTATCGATTGGAACCTTTTGTAGCTGCTGCCGTTTGATATTTTTGAATGCCGCCAGGTCGCGCTGCCACCAGCAGGCGACGGCTTTCTGCAGTCCATGTAGTTTTTTATTTGCTATCGCGAAACCCAAGCATTAATGAACTTTTTAATAAAGGAACACTGCAAATATCACTTACGTAGTGATTTGTGTCTTATATATGCGTATTCTCTTGTTCCTGATCAGCAATGTTAACAAGTATCAACATCAACACCGGACATAGACGTTCAGATTTGGCAGTGAGTAAATTAAACTATCGCGGAGTTTCTGTTTCACATTGGCCGGGTGGCTGAATCGAGTCACAAGCAGACAGACAGACAGACAGAGAAAAATTTCTGCGTTTAAGTAGATCAAGAAAGACTATCGTCTGTAATAACGAAGACTGCTACATGCATGTGCAGCGCAGTCTATATTTTACCTCAGTCTCTATACGCCCGCTTGGGCGCTCCTGTTGTCATGGCGCGTTGACTCATGGCGCGTAGCGCGTTGCTTGCGATCGGCCGCTTGTACGCCGTGACCTTGCCGCGTCATCTGGTTGGCTGATAAACCACGTTCAAAAACGATGAGCCCTATCGTTGCGAGGTCGCCACGTAAAGTAACGGTAATGATCTAGAAGGTGAAGCCATAACATGCCGGAGAAGAGTGTATTAACCTATTTATTGTCGCTTACAGACAAGCCGTGACAGCAAAATCTCATTATGATTTTGGTGCACTCCCCTAACACGACTTCTCGAACGTCCAGTGGAGATGCAATCGACCACCCAAGTGTAAGCCTTGCGCCATTCATGATTTTTGCGGGGGAAAAAAGGGGAAGGTTGGTGAACCAAATAGAAACAAAGAAAAAAAAGCAAACTACACGAATCCGAAATCCGGCGCAGCAATGGTGACGGCTCTAAGTCATGCAAGGGTCATTACAGCGGCCCAGTCGCTTTCGGGAAACGCCGCAGGACGCTGCTCCCGATCAATTACGTCTTTGCGGCACATTTAGTTGCCTAATGGCCCCAGTCGTGGCGCTCTAGCTGATACAGCCCAGACCCGTATTTCTCGCTCGCCAGGCCGCACCGAGCAAAGGCCAGTCGGGCCAAAACACAGCACTTATTTTAACCCGCAGTCTGAATCTTAAAGAGGTCTGTGTCCCTTATCTGACTGGAACTTTTAGGCTGAGACAAGCATTAAATCGTTCCGAGCTAGTGTAATGGTGTATGCATTTTAAGTTCAGCACATCTACGCAACACGTGACGTACGTGTCGACGCGTTGGGGACGTGCAAAAAAATAAATGCTACGAAAAACCGTATAATTCAGTAGCCCTAATATGGGGGCCTATTGGAACGGATTCTGGGTTTCCTTTATGTGTGGGACGAAAACACGATAAAATAAACTTGGCTGCAGTCCACGCTGTGAAGGTGGTTGGATTGCGAAGCACTAAACGACACCCACAACGATTACCCATGCGGTGTCACTTGAATTCACGTACGTGGTTCTACAATTACTGAAACCAAAGACTCTGCCAGCCCTAACCTGGGATTCGCCGGGGCGGCGTCCCGAACGCACCAGCAAAGGTAGAAAATGCGGCGATAAGCGTCTATCGACGGGTGAGGAGGAGGGCTTCACGCGCAGCTATCGCGTCATCTCTCTCGCTGCCTCCCCGTCACGCTTGTTTCACGTATAGCCTTCAAAAAGCACCATCCCCCTCTCCAGACGATGAATACAAACCACCGTCTGTCTTCCCGTCTACATTTGTCGGCGTAGCTTAGTCGGCAAGAAGACGGGCTCTCGCTCCGTTTCTCCATTCGGGACTCAGGTTCAATCCCTGGTGGTGCCAGTAGTTTGTTTGTGTAGCCTAGGTAGCCAGTATCCACTAGTAGCCCAGGATGTTTGTTTGTGTAGCCAGTAATAGCCTGGCAGTTTTCTGCTGACGCGGTCACGAAAATTTTGTTGTCTGATTAGATGTATTCCTGCTTCGCAGTAAAAACAGGACACCAGCAGAGGAACAGCACAAACTATCAACTGCTTCAAAACAAAGTCAAACAGTTATTTCCTAGGCTGTGGAAAGGGAGAAGATGCAGCATCGCAGCAACACTGGCATGTGCGATTCATCTTTACTACTAGCTTCACTACGTTTTACCCGGCCCTTCGACGAACCGATGTAATTGTCTCTGCCCCCTCCATTCCCGTCGTCTATTTTTTTAGCCAGCGCAGTCAAATATGAACCTTTTAACTCGCTGAAAATGTCTAAGTCGCGCAGCCAGACCCGCGCGTGATATGGTGCATGTCCCAAAAGAGCTACACAGAAATTAATATTCTTGGAGTAGGGGGAGAAGCAGAAGGAGTAGGAGAGCCGGGGAAGGGGGTGCAGGAGGAGAACTCCATCTAAATTAAAAACAAGAAAAGGAATGCGATGCATCTGTTCATGGGTGAATGCCATATTTGCAATTTGTTCCAGTTATTTCACTGCGCTTCACCGGGTGTCCTTTCGTTGAAACTCATTAGTTGCGTGAACTTCGCTTTCGCATAAATTCCCGGCTTCCGTCTGGAGGAGAAGCAACGTTATTTTCCTTTGCTGTTAACATAAATGTTCCAGATGGATGAATACCCAGAAGAATATAATATAATATAGATGGATGAACACCCGGAAGAATATACGTTTTTTGTGTCATTTACGTCATGCAAGGACAACATAACCACAACAGGATGGCTGAGTAATCAGGGCAAAATCACTGCTGACTTAACCCGTACGAATAGGAGGCGTTCAGCCCGAATCCTTCCGGGGAAAGTAAAGCCCAACATACATGCACGCACACGCACATGCGCACAACACACAGGCACACGCGCATGCAGACATACGCACGCACACACTTCCGCACAACAGGGTATAAGAAATAAAAAAGACATGTCACAATGAAAAAATTGCTCAAAAATGATTAGATACGATTTACAGTTACTTATAAACACACTGCAAGACCCTAGTGCAGGATCTTGCACTAGTCCTCCTCTAGTGCAAGACCCTAGGGAGAGGACTAGTGAAAGCAGTTTTATCTAGCGAAATTTTGTCTCTATACGCGTGTGCAGCGCTAGATTTCCCGCGAAGGAGAATGTTCCACAGCATTGGAACATAACTCCTCACAGCATTGGCACATAATTCCTCGCGCTAGTCATAGAACCACCCCGACGATCCTAGGCTTATCTTTACGGGCCAGTAATCTCAGCACCGTCATCTGTTGACGCAGTCACGAAATCAAGCTTAACTGCATGGACGATAGGATCTGACGCTTGATTGCTTAAACATTTAAGTTGGATGGGACGTGGCTTTGAAAAAGGCGCAACGCCAAAATCAAGTACCATGGTTAATAAATGATCTCTCACGCTTTGTACATTCTCGGACTCATTTGCATGCATGTTGAATTATGAGGTACTTCTCCGTTTGTGATGTGATAGTAGGGTTTAACGCGCCGGCGCAAAGCAGGCGATGAGGCGCGCCGTAGTGGAGGGCTCCGGAATAATTTTGACCACCTGGGGATCTTTAACGTGCGCCGAAATCTACTTCTCCGTTTGGATTTTTCAGGCGATTTTGTCGCCTAGCAAAACAAAAGATAATTCCATCTCTAAAGAAACAAAAGAAAGGCTCGATTCCATGTCGCATTTTCCTTTTTGGTTTCAGAACTGGAGAAATAGCTTGCGTTGCAATTTTCACGCAGCGAATTTTGGTGTATTAGATGAAGAACGGGCAGAGACATAACTGAAGGGCATTCCTGCTTGTCGTGTGCGTTTCTACGGATTTCATTCAATCTACATGCGTGGTGCACGTCAACCGAGATTAGGCAATTTTAGTTTCACGTGCGTACAGGGTTCACGTACGCAAACGTGAAAAGTATACGTGGCCTACGCGCATAATAGCTTGAAACCCTTTTAGTTACACTCACGCGATGCACTCCGCTAGTAAGGCGTTTGGATGAACGCTCTCTGCGCCCAGACGCGATTTATTCCTAGTGTCATTTGCTAAGAGACACAGATACTGCTGTAGCCACTCCAGGGCCAGACTGGCCTCTCCTCCTCCCGCGCGGGAGGAGGAGAGTCGAGTCCGGCCGTGGGCCAGTCGTGATCTCGCGAGCCCGTTTCTTGGTCAGGCTCAACAGCGGAAAAATCGCTTTTCTATCTCAAAACCAAAAGCTGTTTGTCGATTTAAACTAAGTGAGAGTAAGAATGAACAAATTGAAGGTGAAATCAACAGCTTTGAACGCGATAGCGTACACAGGCGTTAGCGACGAAGGTGCTTTCCCTGCGAAGCTGGAGGGCAGGTCGCCGCCATGTTGGTCAACTCTAAGTACGGAAGCAACGTGAACACCGCAACGTGAAAATTCGAATCTCACGTACGTCCGTGAGACTGACCTAGGCCCTTTGCGTTCTGAGCATGCGCACTGGTCACCTGTGAAAGATCTACGCAAGTGGAGCTTATCCGCACGGGATACTAAAACTGTCTATTATCTCTCGGCCGGGGAGGAACGGATCTACTTAGCAGAAACGTTTGCATTGGAGATAAAGTTGAACGAGTGCATAATGGCTAATAAAACGAGGGTTTGCACTCATCGATCGCAAAACATTAAACTAGTACTGACACGAAATTTTCATGTTAGGTTTTTTTTGCTGCTATGCCTGCCTACCAGCCCACTAATCATAGGACAGATTGGACGGTCGAGCGCAGCGTAAACATTCATTTACAGCGTCGTTTATTCAGGTCAATTTCGGTTTCGACAAAACGAACGCCGAGCGGCCGCCATGACAGGAGGTATCACGTGACGTCACCATTCTTGCCGTATCACCACCGCTCTGGAAGCGCGAGCGAGCGAGCGCACGCGCGCGCCCAGACCACCCGAGGTCTTCGCCGTCCCCACAGGCCCGGGCAGCATGACGTCAGTCCCAAAACCATGACGTGTACACACGCCCGAGCAGCGCGCGCCAGCTACAGCCAGCGCGTCGGCTTCGTCAGAGGAGCCCCGACGTCATCAGTTTGGGGCAAGTAGTAGATGGTGTATGTCGGCCCACTCTGGGCTTTCTCGTGCGGGCGAAGAATAAAATGGATTTTAAATATGTTTCGCTGAATGGTTGCTGCTAAAACTTGCTGGGAGATATCTCCTGATAAAAAGGAAGCGTCTACATAGTTATCTCAGCTTTGAAATTTTGTGTCAGCACTCCTTCAAGGTTCAATCGGTCTTAGTACCCCAGATTTCGCTCATAAGCATACCATTAGGCGACCTGGTATATCCGTTGCAGCAAATTGATAATTCGCAAACACCAAAGACGCACCTTGAATAGCAAGAAAGTAACACTGAAAAAGAACTTCACGAATCGTCCAATAACTTTGATCAATTCCTCACCAAAAGTTACGGCCCTTTGCAATGGAGCTGAAGGCTTCCGCATTCCTGCCTAACCTCCGTAACCTTCAACTGCGCGTAACACGAACTTTTCACTTTAGTACAACCATTACGCAAAAAAATATTCCACATGGCAGTCAGGAATATAACTGTGATTAATTCTAAAATAACTCGTCAAACCTGCATCGCTTTTGAGAGAATTGCATCTACCTGAGATGGCGCAGGCTACACGGGAGTGCTTTGGCTTGGCGTCTTGGTAATGGAGTATTCCCGAACTAGAGATTGCCCGTAGAGACGTTTTCGGCTGAAATTCTGTCTTAGAACACGTTACAGGATCACCGTAATCGGAACGTGACTTTCTGCAGAAAAACATGCATATGCAATGTTTAAACATTTCTCTCAATTCTTTCTATCTGCAAACTGAATTTATTGTACTTTTCATGATTGTTTTTACGGTACTTCCCACGCTTACGCTGAAAGCCCATTTGATTATGTTGCAAAAAATTATATATTAAATCTCATTGCCGTTAGAGTCCTCCAAGAAAATTTGTTTATTCACTCCCTAAAAATATGGATTCTTGAGCTTCAGACATAGGCAGACCTGGTTAACTTTGTTCACAATATCGAGCACTCATTCACAGGAAGATAAAAAAAGCAAACCAGGTAATCTACAAAACAGAGTTAGGAGAAAACAGCCGGCGTGAAACCGCGGTGTCCTGTCAACGAGCAAGGCCACGTTTTTATTTTCTGGGAAACGTTACGTGGTGGGACGAAGTGCCGTATTACCAATGTTAATTTAGGCCGAGAGCTGCCTCGGGGAATTAGTTCGCCATCTGTTTTTTTAGGCAAGAGGTACGATGCCACGGTTGCTGCGTGTATGGAGAATACTTTGGGCTATGGCTTCACGCTAAACGTTCTGTTCGTGTAGTCGGCCAGATTATGCAAAACAAGACACGCCTCGAACAAGACAACGCCGGTGGTAAACAACGCCTGAACGTTGCCTGTGCGAAAGTTTTCTTCAGGCAGTAGTAACAGGGAGCAAAAGTGCATGTTTTTATAGCTCCTATGCTTTTTCTGAGCCTCTAAGTAAGTATTCCCCAAAACAAGAAGAAAGTGTAATGTTGACCATTAAAAGTGTAAGCTTTACCTCAAAGTAATAAAAAAATGCTTTATATCAGAGATTTTAGGCTTGAAGGAAGAAATTATTGGCACTATATCTTCAAATCAACAACAGATTATGAAGTCTTGCTATCTTGCGAATATGTTTCTGGGAATCACGCGTTTGTATTTTTGGATAATCTTGTCTGGGCTTTCGGTGTTTCTTATATGTCGGTAAAGTTTTTTTTCACTGCGGAGTCGTGGTTTGAGCGAGTTGGTAGGTATTTTCAAGGGTTTAAAAGCTCTGCAGAAAAACAGAGGCGAAAACACGGAAGAGCACAGCGTCTTTCCGTGTTCTGTCTCGTGCTTTTAATGTGTCTGAGGGTTACTTACGTTGATAACTGTTAAACGATGGTTAAGGTTGATTAATAGTGAATAAATACTCTCGCTAGCTTGTTAGAGTGGGGGGGGGGAGAGAAATCGGGCTTAGCTTCTGCCGCAATATTTGCTACCGTTGTTTTCTATATTGAAACGCCTGCTTGTGGTTCAAATAACGCGGTACATGAATATTGTTGAAATCCTTAAGAACACAGATGGTAAAGGAGAAGTGGGAGGTGGTACACATGAAGCACTCCGCAATAATAAGATGTGGATATTCAAAGCTGAAATAGTGCAATTTGCGGGAAGATATAATCATCATCATCATGATCGCCGCCGTCTTCGCCGTGGTCACCGTCGTCATCACCACAATCGGCATCAACGGCAGCAACTGGTATATGTGCACTACAGGATAAAGGCCTCCGTCAAAGATATCCACCCACTTTTGTTGTGAGTTAGCTGAGGCCATCAATTTCTGTAATTTTTTTTCATTACTTTATCAAGTTCTTGGTCTCCCTTAGTTAATTTTCCGTCCGTTGATAACCACTCCATTGTACGGTTGGTCGATTTGTCGCAGGTAATTTGCATTCACCTAACCTACTCAAACCTTGATGATGATGGTTGGTTTTTTTTTTGGCGGAAGGCCGACTAAGGGCAATGAGCGTCAGAGAAGAAGGTATTTAATGGTTGATAAGACTGTAAATACTGAAACCTGTAAGTAGAGGTTATAGCGACGCAATACAAAACACAATGAAGATGGCTGGTGTATAGGGCCAGGATGATTACACGTGATATGGCAAGAGGTGCAGAAATTTTACGTCAGCTAAAAACTTAAGAACACGTTGACTAGAAAACATTGGTTCGTCGGCTAAAAAGTATGATGGGGGCAGTGGAATGTGTCGTCTGTATAATTCAGAAAATGTTTGTGTCATGTGAAGTCAGGTGCCTTGCATGTGATTAGTATGTGGACTACGAATAGGCCCTTTCCACACCGGCTACACATGGGTCCCGAAGTTCCAGTCAGAAGGTGGGAGTGCGTTACATGTGTGTGGCCTATCCGAAGCCTAGCTAGGGCGACTTCAGTGTTTCTGTTGTGCGAGTCAGTTGTGTAGCGTCCCAATTGTGGTTTCATTACGTGTAGTTTGTTGTCTATTTGTGGACTCCAGTGTAATTGCCATGTGTTACGAAGCTGTCGTCGGATGTGTGTCTTTAGGACCGTGTAAGGCACTGTTGTAATGTCAACTGTATTCGTGAGAGCAGCAGCACCAGCCATTTGATCGGCGGCCGTATTGCCAGGGATTCAACAGTGCCCTAGTACCCAGCATATAGTTATTTGAAGATTTGAGTCATATGCAGTCATTATTACCTTGAAAAGAAGATTGATCACATAATTTTTAGATGAACTTCCTGATGACAGTGCCTGTACAGCACTTAGGGAATCTGTGTACACGATGGACTTGGGAATTTTATATTTGATGATGTGATTTGAAACGAGTAAGATGCCACACACTTCTGCCGTGTAAATACTGTTATGAAAATTCATCGTTTTGCTAACTCTAGAATTTGGTCCGTGCGCTGCACAAGAGACAGTAGAAGCAGTTTTGGACGCGTCGCTGAAGAATTCTGCGAACCTGCACTTGTCCTGCAGGAACATGAAGTGCTGCAAAATCGCACTTCTGGGTACCCTATTTTTTTCTACTACAGTAAATGACAGGTCGCATGATATAGGGCGTAGATTCCATGGTGGAATTAAATTATCGGATGGGTGTCTTGTGCGTGCCTGACAGAGGGACCTTGAGTACAGAAGCCTCCTTCCTAACTCTCAGAGAGAAAGGTAAGGAGATAGATGGCCTGTTTAAAAAAGAGTTGTAAATTTGATGTATCGTTCCTTATAGGATTAAAGGAAGGGTTGGTGAGAGATACGATCTTAGATACATACCGCAAGTCAACATACTCCCGCTGATGTCCTAGGCACCATTTGTCACACTCGACATGCAGACTCTCGACAGGACTAGTGTGGAAAGCGCCGCATGAGAGGCGAAGGCCACGATGCAGCACTGGGTCGAGCATTTTAGGAGCTGTTTTGGTCGCTGGCCCATATACGACGCTGCCGTAGTCAAGCCGAGACACTACCAAGGCCGTGTAGAGGTGCAGCGGGAGTTGTTTGTCGGCCCCTTAGGATTGGTATGAGAGGACCATAAGAATGTTCACAATTTTTAAGAATTTGAATTTGAGCTGTTTCATTTGAGGATTGAATGTAAGCTTTTCATGGAGTAAAATACCTCAAAACTTGTACTCCTTGTTCACAGGAATTGACACGATGTTAAGAGGGATGTCTGGGTCTGGAAGGACCCCACGCTTCCTGGAGAACACTACAGAAGAGCTTGTTCCGGGATTCAGTTTTAAACCATTCTTGTCAGTCCAGCTGGAACGTTTGTTGACACCAAGCTGGACTTGACGTTCGCAGATGGACATATTACGTGATTTAAAGGATATCTGGACGTCGTCTACATACATCGAATAAGAGATTGTAGGTGGCATTGCCTTTCAAGAGAGTTCATCTTAACTATGAAGATCGTGCAGCTCAACACTCCACCTTGCGGAAAGCCATTTTCTTGCACGTGAACCTTTGACAGTGCAAAACGGACTTTCCCTTGAAGCCGTCGCTCTGACAAATAACTAACAAGGGTGTTTAACATGTTACCCGAAAAACCGAATGACTTGTGGTCACTATGTATCCCGTTACGCCAAGCAGTGTCTCAGGCCTTCTCGAGGTCGAAAAACACAGTTAAACAATACTGCTTATGCACGAAGGCATCCTTGATGTACGAGCCAAGTGCGACCAGTTGATCGTTTGTCGATGGCCCCACCCTGAAGCCTGCCTGGCAGCTCTCGAGATGATCATTGTACTCAAGGAAGTACATGAGCCTGCGATTTATCATCTTCTCGAGTAGCTTGCACAGGCACCTCGTTGGGTCTCTGGGACGGTAACTTGATGGGGACGACGGCTTCTTTCCCTCCTTCAAGAAAGCCACTACTATGGCCTCCCTCCAAGAGCGCGGAATGTGCCCCGAAAGCCATATTTATTATATAAATGCGGAAGTGTTTCAAGTGTCTGCGTGTAGGTGTTCTAGCATTGTATATGTGATATTCTCTGGGCCTGGAGCTGAGGATTTACACGTGGTCAGAGCAGCCCTCAGCTCATGCAGTGAAAACTCTGACTTATAAGAGGATGTTGAACTATCGTTATCTAGTATAAGCTTCTTTTTGCCCGATTGCTTGTGTTTTATGAAAGTGTTTCTGTAGTGTGCTTAACTGGACACGTGTTGGAAGTGTTGTGCGAGTGTATCAGCCTGGTCTTCGAGTATGTCCCCTGTTGTGCTGACCAGAGGCAGGCTGTGTGTATGTTGTCCTTTGAGTTTGCGTATTCTTGTCCATACTTTCCGTGTCTG
Source organism: Haemaphysalis longicornis (assembly GCA_013339765.2). Lineage (NCBI taxonomy): Eukaryota > Metazoa > Arthropoda > Arachnida > Ixodida > Ixodidae > Haemaphysalis > Haemaphysalis longicornis. Next base: position 138,990,561 of record CM023451.1, on the reverse strand, counting down.
TGTAGGAGTTTATTGATGTTGTGAAGGAACGCCAACTCTCTCGTTTTGCCTCACGGCGCACACATTTTCCTAACGCCTTGGCCCGTTTGAACAAAATGAGGTTACCCGACGTGGGGTACCGACGAAGGATACCCCACGCCTTGTTCTGGGCCTCTCGCGCCCGCCTACAGTCCTCATTCCACCACGGCCTCCTCTGGTTGCACGGGGCACCAGAGGCGTGGGGAATGGACTTTTCGGCGGCGTAGAGGATGTGCGCCGTGAGGAGTTGGGTAGCTTCTTCAACGTGTAGGTGTCCTATGGATGTGTGGTGTAGTTTCGATGTCTCTGTAAATGTGTTCCAGTTAGCTCGTGCTTCATTGAACCTATTATGGGAGGATGGACTGCTTGGGCCTTTACCTATATATGTTAGTGAAGTGGGGAAGTGGTCACTGCCATATGGGTCAGTGCCCACTCCCCACTCAAGACATGGAAAGAGAATTGCCGAACCAATAGCCAAGTCAAGATTTGAGTATGTATTGTGTCCTATGTTATGGTATGTAGGCTGTTTCTTGTTGAAAAGGCATGCTCCAGAGGATGTTAAAAACTTCTCTATCAGGCGACCTCGGGCATCCGTGCGAGAAGAGCCCCAAAGAGAATTGTGTGCATTGAAGTCGCCTGTTAAGATGTACGGTTCAGGAAGCTGGTCGACCAGCGCCTCAAAGTCAGAGCTCAGAAGTGCAAGATCAGGAGAGATGTAGATGGAGCATACCGTTATCAACCTATTAAAAATTATTGTGCGGACGGCTACAGCCTCAAGGACGGTGTTCAAGGTGACAGGGTGGCATGCTAAGGATTTGCGGGTGATTATGGCAACACCGCCAGAAGAGTGTGTGCAGCCATCCCTGTCTTTCCTGTATAACAGGTAACTATTCAAGAAATTTGTGTGTTTGGAATTCGGATGTGTTTCCTGGACACACATTGTACTTGGCTGATTGGCATGCATAATCGCATACACGTCGTCAAGATTATTGAGAAGGCCTGTGCAGTTCCATTGAAAAATATTGTCTCTTCCCATTATTATATGTTCAGAGCTACTGGAGTGTGACTATTTATGCAGGGTCTTTCGGGATTTGGACTCTTGGAAGGGGTTTTCTGGCCTTCTCTACTGACCTGGACGTCGCAGCCCGTTCCTTCCGCAGCGATGAAAGCCGGAAGGGCTCGACGTCCATGTCGTCATCTGAAGGAAAGGGGGTGCCCAGCGGACTGGGCCCCCTTGACGTGGTACCCTTTTCGGGCGTTCTTTGCCTGCGCTGCCAGTGCCGAAGGCGTGGGGAGAACGAAGATGGCACAGGCAGTGAGGCGGGGGAGGGGGTCGCTGCGACCTGCCTCCATCTCCTCCGTGCCCTTGCGTGTGCTTTGGGCCGGTGGAGAGGAAGCAGTGGATGCAGCGGCATCCCCAACAGACGTTGTTGCCACCACAGCCGCTGCTGGTGTGAGCGAGCGGTTCAGAGCTGGTTGGGCTGCCTGGGCAACCTGGGGGGGGGGGGGGGGCGGGGGCGGACCAAGTCCGACTCGCGGTACTGGGTCCCCGCCGAAACCAGACGCCGCTCCCGCCCCCCGGCGAGCCGCGTCGGCGTACCTCCCCAGGGGGAAAGAGGCGAACTCTTCCGCGCCTTGGGAAGGTGTGTTTTCTGTCACTTTTAGATGATTATTTTCTTTTCCACTTGGAATTTCTCGCACTTCCTGGAGTAGGCCGCATGAGGGCCCCTGCAGTTTGCACATGTGAGGTTGTTTGCATCGCAATTGTCATTGGGGTGGTCCTGCACTGCTTCGCACAGGTTGTTTTGCCGCGGCAAGAGGTTGTGCTGTGCCCGAACCGCTGGCACTTAAAGCAGCGGCGCGGGTTCGGTATGTACGGGCGAATAGAGCGTCGGATGTAGCCTGCATTTATATATTGCCGAAGTGTCGATCGGTCGAAGGTCAGGATAATGTGTTTGGTGGGGATTATCTTATCGTCCCTGCGCATCGTGATGCGGCGCACAGCTGTGACGCCCTGGTCCTTTAACCCTTCAAGAAGGTCGGAATCTGTTTCTGTAAGGAGATCCGACTCTGAAATCACACCCTGGGAGCTGTTCAGGCTCCGGTGGGGCGTGATCTTGATGTCCAGATCATGGATGCGAGCTTGGGCAAGAAGTGTGCGGGATTGTTTTTCATTGTTGAGTTCGACAAGGATTTCTCCTGTCCTGAGCTTTTTGGCTTCATACTTTCCACCTATGTGCTTTGCAGAAATTTCGAGACAAGGAATACCGACAGTGAAGCGACGGGTCTCGTTGGGTCAGCTGACTCGATCACAAGAAAACGAGAATAGTTATTCACGTTTGTTGAAAAGACAGTTGTTGACAGAGGTGGGAATGAAACTTCGGTGCGGCCCCTTTTCGGGGGCCGATCACGTCTGGGGGGGGGGGGGGTTTAGAAAATGCCATATATCATAGTATAGAAGCAGGAGACGGGGGTACTTTCTTCTTTGACTTTACCCTGATGGTCAAAGAGGTAACGGAGCTCCCTGCCTGGTGAACAGACAGGGAGCCCATCCACCGGAGCTTGACATGGGCTCCGACGGCCACCGTTCGTGGTTTCTAACCCTCCACCTATAAATACATCGCCACGGTTGGATCCAGCTTATGTTTGGGGGATCGGGGTCCGCGGTATCGCCAGTACCGTCACCAAGATTGCTCAAGGCGCCCCGTGCGGGGCATCATTTTTTTTTTGCATCACCAAAACTTAAGCAATCAGTGACGTGATGCACGTATAGCTATGACGACATGCAATGTAATTTGAAGCTTAGCTCTTCAAGATCAGGACCAAGCTATGAAATATTGACGATAAAACATATAAAAACACTTGGCATGCATTACACATATTGGGACAGCGGGTGAGGCCGGCAAGGGAAACACATTCTTTAAGGTTAAAATTTGCGGCCAGTCCACAAGTCAATCATGTAACGTTGATTTAAAAGCGAGCAAAAGGCAGGTGTTGGGTTAAACAACACCACAAAATTTGTTTTACGTATCTCTCCATTTCTTTCAGTCACTTTTGGTAACATCGTTGAGCTCTCTGCTGGAAGCACGCTTTGTTACGTGATCCCCGTTCCTGCCGTCACCGTCGACACGCTACGCTATCCGTGCTGCTATTGTACAAGTTTATGGCGTGATCACACAAAAACACGGCACTGACCCCCGTGGTATGATAGGGTAAGGACAGCGAATCGCTACGTCTGATAACGCCGGAGCTTACCGATGCAGCCGATGCACTGTTTCGTGAAGTTCGAACTCAGTCAGCGTAGTAATGAATAAAACAGTCGGTTTTCTTTCTTATTTTTTTCTTGAATTCGATCGTGTGACCTACCAGCTTACTGGAACATGGACAAACGCCTTGCGTTGGGATGTGTAATGGATAGGCTTGTGCTGCCCTCTTATGTTGCTGTTACACCAAACAAATATTTTTGTTTATTTTATTGCCAATCATAAAACAAAATACGGTACGTTTGAATGCTCCATGGTCACTGACTTTCAAACAGTCAAAGCTATTATAATTTCTTTAGGTAGAAAACTGCCTTAAACTGTGCGTCATGCGAAAATGCGCCCGCTGCAAATTCACGGAGATTAAACGGCGCCGCAGGTCGGTGAAATATTTTGCCCTTTTTCACGACGACAGGAGCTGCCATTTTCACGTTGTTACGTAACATCACGTCACTTTTTGCTCAGCAGAAGTTGCCAATGTGTGACGCAAGCGTTCCCGCCAACTTTTTAAATTACATCGTGTCTTCTCAGCCAATCACAGAGAGGGCGTGCCATGCAAGCAGTATGGTTGTTGAATAGCAAAGACAAGCGTACCTTGTCATGTACGCTGCATTTCGTCTAGTTTTTCATTGCCCGCCAAGAATTACGCACTTCCAGTAGAGACAAGGTAAACTTTCAAACTTGGGCTAGTAAACGTCATGACACGTAAAAACGACGAAAGCGCACACAACCGCCCTGTCAACCGGAAACATGTGACCGGAATTGAAAACCAATCAAAAAAGACTTCCGGCAAGTTCACAGTTCAATGTGAATATAGTGCGTCGAGAATAGGGCCCTTGAAAGCAAGTGGTAGGGTCAACCACTTGAAAGCAAGTGGTCATGGTCGGCATTCGAGATCAAATCGAAAGGCTTGGGTTTGGTCCTCACTCTGGGCGCGTGCTTTTATTTCTTTATTTCTGTCTTTCTTGCGTAAATTTAAAAAAATGTTAACTTCACTAACCGTAAAAAAAGAGCCTAACCATACCTATATGCCTCTTTTGGCGTTGTAGATTGCCGATTTCTATTTCTATATTTCCTCAACGAGCCCCTCATTTTCTAATCATATTAATTTTCCGAAAGCCTATCGAGGGTTTCGGTTCTGGCATCCCTGATGCCAAGGTAGCATAAGCGGATTTCACGCCAGTTGCTTGCTCATGACAGGCTGTAGACGTTCGAGTCATGCCCAGGGGGTTTAAAAAGAATGTCCCCTTCTCCCCGTGCAGTTAGAGAGGCGGTGGCTACCACGCGCAAACGTCAGGTACAGTTGTAGTAAATATAAATACCCCAGAAAGTGAAGGAAGGCACAGTCGCCCAGATAGAAGAATTGCTAAAGCATTCGAGGTCAAATCGAAAGGCGTGGGTTCGGTCCCCCTTCTGGGAGCGTGTTCTTCTTTCTTTCTTTCTTACTTAAATTTAAAAAAAATGTTAACTTCACTAACCGTAGTAAAACAAAGAGCCTAACCATACCCCTATGCCTCCTTTGGCGTTGTATACTGCCGACCTCTCTTCCTATATATATATTATGAATGGAAATATTTTCAATGGCCTAGGTGCGCCTCAGCTCGCTTTTGCTTGTATGGGGCTTGATGCTTTTTGCGCTATCTAACCAATAAATCTTGAAGCCGCTCTCAAATACTATTAAGAATTTTCGCTTCTTCCGTACAACTGCATCTAAACAATGTCGCGTAAACACAACCTAACAGTGTGGACTAAAGCAAGAACGACAAAGAGGTAAAATTATTAGGCAGTTCTTCAAAGAACAGCGATTTGAAAGGCGGCCTCTTTCCTGATTATACGGTCCCTTGAAGCGAGGTCAGAAAGTGTCACACGCAGAACAACACATAGTTGAGGCCCACTATTGAGGCTGTCAACACGGGCGAGCGTGAACCGTTTGCTTGGTGCAAATCCAGCCGGAAAGGAGGCTCTTGGTTTCACGGGTCATCGACGTGAAGATAAAAGCCCCTTGTTTTCAGCAACCCGAGGATGGCGGACACCCAGCGAAAACAAACGCTATTCCCCGGGAGGCATCAAAGTTTTCTTTGTAGGGGAAGACATTGTAGTCTTCAATGCCCTTTCATCAGGGATCGGTGTTTTTTTTTTTTTTTCGGGGTTCAGTTTTCTTTCCCATTTTTCACAGAAGGATTCAGACAAAATCTTTTTGCCATGACGTAAACAAGAGCACAATTTATGGCACGCGGCGATCAATGCAACACCTGAAAGCGAAGCAAAGTCGCTACAAGATTTTTGCGCAGCGATGCTGATGTGTTACGCTTATTGAAACGAACTTATTCAGAATGTCTGCAAATGTTCAATAAAGTTCAGAGAGTTATGCGGCCGAACTGGAGTGGGCGGGTACTAATTTTGACGACGTTTTTTGCATTCTTCGCCGGTTTACCCTACTCTGTTTCACGGAAGAAAATTATCCCGAAGTACAGTTTCCTAAGAATGCGTGACTGACGCAGTTTCGGACCCTTCTGACTTTCCTTGCCCACTTTCAGATCTTTCAAAGTCAGTGGAAATTAAACTTGTTGTGTCCCTTCAATAAATTAATATTTCAGCTGAATAAGCTATCTTAAATTCAATGGAATGATTTTCATGCACATTAAAACCCTTTCAGCATCACGGACGTACATGTAGGTCCTCTGAAAACACGTTCAAAATGGTAAATAACGAACCTGTAAGTCATCGCTTGTATGTTTTAAAAACGCGCCTTTTTCGCCAACTTCTCTGGCTTGGCATGTGCTCCCACACTGCGGAAATTCGTCAAATTATTTTCTCGTGCCGATGGTTCTTCTTTTTATTTTTTACGATTTACTTCAGCGGTGTGCCGGCTATCGCTTGCGCATCCGGTAACGAAGGGGGCGCGGTGGGTATCGCCCACCTAAAGCCCCTTACGCCCACTGGGCGCTTCTGTCTTCTTGCGCCTACCACAAACCAAGGGCGCCTGCTAAACTGATGAGGCTCTTTTCTCCTTTTTTGTATTTTTAGGAGTGGTGCACCCTCTATCGCTTGCGCATCAGGCTGCGGCGCGCCTGGGCGCAGCGGCTGGTTTTGGTATCGTCCTCCGGGCGCTTCCCGCTTTTTGCGACTGCGAAACTGATGTCTATCTGATTTCGATTCACTCAAAAGGTGCCGGTTTGTTACGCTCTCGTTCTTATTTAGAATTTTTCTGGTGTTACTTATGAATAAACAACATGTATGTAGCAACACAAACAATTTTTATCACTTTATTGTCACAATAAAAAATACCATAATTTTTTTCTGGAAGTAGATTCAACCGAAAATTTACATCAGGAATAAAAAAAATCGACCCGGGGGGGTCGCATTTGACAAAACAATTTGGCCCTCAAAGTTAATATAACTTTGGCCAGCTTTCCCTGGAATCAACTGATGTTTTGGCACGCTAAATGTTTTCATACCATAACAGAACTTCGTTAGATGGGGTCGAAACGTTCGTCTACATAGTTATTTGAAAGGAAGGGGGGCGAGGTCGAAGTTTATGATTTATCTTCGGTGGAGAACGACTGTGGAGTACGCGAGCTCCCACGGTGAGAGAATGCCTACCATGTACCTCCGGATTTCATCGGTATTATTCAGTCATAAAGTCACTGAACTCAACGCGGATGATACTTCATAAGGTGCGTTCCAACGTCTGGGAGATCCTATATGAGATTTACCGTCGGCTTGGCTGAACTGCAACTAAAACATCAGCAATCAGTTCTTCGGTAGTACAACGTGTGTTCTCATGGTAGTGCAATATTGTTCGTAGCTAACCTTCCTGTTTGATGTACATATTGCTTAATGTGGGTTATTACGTCGGGATAATCGTTAACAGTTCTGTATCATGGGTTTTGGCGCTGGTTAAAGACTGGCGACAGCGCCTTTCAGCCCGAACTGGCGGCTCTCTCAGCTTACTATGACGCGTATAGACGAAGGACATCTGATTGTCATCTGTGGAGAAGCGGGCGTGTCTCGGGGGCTTCTTTGACAAACACAAACTTGTCCTCTTCCTTTCCTTTGCGCATGGACCATGCTTTGAAGGGTTCTTTTTTATATACTGGGAGTCTTGCTTTCTAGTTTTTGAGCTAAACAAGAAAGTCTGCAACCGCCAATTCTTCTCTCCTTCCGGCCTATTCTTCTCGCGTTTCCTCGGAGTTCGGCGCTTGCTTTTGCACCCTTGGGGACTGGAAAACTCTTCAAATAACGGTCGTTTTTTCGCATCTCGCTCTGTGTCCTGTGTTTTGTCAGCGACATGTAGGTGTGTGACGTTTTCCTTTGGTTAAGCTTGGCAATGGTTTTCGCGTTCTTCTCTTAACTATTGTTAAAAGTTTTCTTTGCTCACAATGATTGTCATTGCTCTTAGGCTCTTTTCTGGGAGCCTCACCACATTTTTAAAAAAAGAAAAGGAGAAAAATCTACTCACCATCGAGGCTGTAATTTTTTACCCTTCAAACTTTTCGACCCATTTCAGTGGCGCAAAAAATGAACTACGACTGCTTACTTTGAAACGTATTGGTTTTCGTGCAGCACAGGCTATTCTGTTCGAAAATACATCCTCCTACAGCTAGCATGTAACAGAATGCTCTTGCAAATAATTGTCCATTCATTTAAGTTTCCGCATGTTTTTTGTCTTTCGATTTCGAGAAAGCAGTTGTCGCACTGCGCAATGGTGTAGTCCTGGATTTTCGACATCTAAAAGAAGAGTCACCGGGGCATCAAAATTGTATGTTTATTTTGGCAAGCTCACAGTCTGTCGACTAGCAGCATTTTTTTGGCCAAACAAAGCGCGTCAGCTACGCACATCCGCAGCTTCAACTTTAGTGTTATGTCTCTTATTTTTCTTGCTATGGTCACTACCAACGCTAGTGGCATGACATCTGTATAACATCCCGGTCAGAAGCAGGCTTACCAGATGTGAGCTTTTGCGAGATACTTCATACTTCTGCAGAAAACAGTGGTGGTTGTGGTAAAAAACAACTGAGTCCACTTCAAAACTTGTAAGGATGACTAACACCGTTATCTCACACGACATGTCACGAAACGATTCGAGATCATGTTCGTGTTCTGCGACAGATATTTTTCACGCAAGCATATACACGTATTTAAAAGTCTAGTTTGCCCGCATTCGAACGGAGGAAAAACGGTGCCCAAAGGCCCTACCTGGAACTGTCATGTAGTGCGTAGGGCTCATCGTAGAATTGTCAATGCTGCGCTGTCTTTCCATGCGACCGGGTGGAGTTAGAGTATCGTCTGGTTTGAATCAGCCAAGCACAGTTCTATGTTTTTTTTTTTTTTTGCTAGGTGCGGCTCGCGACAGCACTGGCAAGTAGCATTTCCTTATATTTTGTTTCTGTTCAGATTTTATCTCACCTTTCAGGATGGCCTCCTTTCCAAGCCCCTAATTTTCTCACAGCTCTTGAGATATTCGGCCTAGAAATTTGTCTCCTAAGGTTGCGGTAGCGTGGGCTGTACCCTGGTCGTATTAATGTTATTAACGCATATGATCCCAACCCTAATCTCGCTCTTCTGCTTGCAGTGGTCTCTTCAAAAGCCTTAATAAACTCGGCATTTCTACTAATTGTCCAGTTCTCCTTGCCTCTTCTCCTCTCTACCAGTATTTTAGACGCATGGCCTTGCATTGATAATAAAGGGTTGCAACAACAACAACAACAGTTCTCGTTCTGTTGTTGTTGCGTTTGGCGCCGTTCGTGGCAGGAGAGACAGAGTTTTGTATTTCTTGTTGCTGTTATGCTTTTATATAGCCTTTCTTCGGCGCCGTTTTCATGGCGATTTTTCAGTTATTTTCACGAGAATCAATACCCTCGATGTAACAATCCTCTACGTTACAAATTCTTCAATTTAACGAAGTTTTTCTATTCCCCATTGCCACCCCCATTTAAGCCCATGCGTTTGCGACCTGTATGTAACGAAGGTGTTGAGATGGTTTACAGTGATGTAACGAATTCACTACGTTGGTGAGTCATTGTATTTTGCCATTTTTCCGGAAGAATAGGCTATAGAAAGTTACTATTTTAGCGGATTTCACCTGCACCGTAAACTACTGTGCGTTTCCACAGGTGAGTGCGGTGTCGATTAGGTGCTAGACCTGCCTGTCGGGGTGTAGTTGCGCGTCGACGCTGCTACCTGTAGTGTCGGTTCTGCTGCCAGAAAACGGAAAATTTTGTCGTGTCAAGACAAAGTCGAAATTTTAAATGCCGTCTCCGCCAGCGAGAAAGAAGAACGTCGCCACCCTTTAAAGTATGCCAGCTGGCAACCTCTCAACATTTCTAAGTGCGTGAAAGAGCCGCAAGTTCGCAAAAAGGCGCCCCTTCAGCATGTGTTTGGTGTCTTGAAAGTGTTAACGCACCCAAAAGTGTCAAAAGGCAATATGGATACTTGATTTCCGTTTTCGCATACGGTGGTAAGTGATCTTGCTCCTTTGGAGTTCCGTGCAGTGATTAAGCTCGTGGGAAACCAGCAGGCGCAAATCACGCAGTCTTTCACGGTGAACTAAATCCTCGAATGGTGAGTTCACCATCACTGATGTCTAGCAGTGTGGTTTTGGTTCTGTTTCATTCACTGAAGCCTTAACTCGAAACGTGGATGTAACGAAAACCTGGATGTAACGAAAAATTGCGAATTTTCGTCAACTTTGTTATATCCAGGTTTAGCTGTATACCATAATTTTCTAATTAAAAGTGCGCTGTATATTTTGCCTATGTACTTGGGCCATGCAGTAAATCTGGTTGAGGTTACCAGTGCGCTAAGAAATCTCCACATCTAATGAACCATCCCCCAGTGGTACAATTTTAGAAAGGGGATGGGGTTACATAATTTGTCTTAGTGCTCTACATTCTGCGAAACATATGACGCTAGTGGTTCTCCAGCTCCATAATTTATTAAACGCACATAAGTTTTGCTAAATATAGTGATGTCCAATGGGATATTTTATAAGCTGCCGATTAAAGGAAGGTAGTAGTCTTCTTAAATAACCTATCACAGTTGTTTGTCCCTCAGTGTATTTATAGCCCACGTACAGCGCAGCAAGCCGTCGTTATTTCAGTTAGCATACAGACCCTATCTTTGGTCGTGTGGTTGGTTAAAATGAGCTTTTGTGCCTTGAACAATAATTCAGTGCTGAAGCGCACTGGGGCAAGGCACAAGGAACTACGTAATCAACAGCAAAGCCATAATTCCCAACAAAGCAAAGCCACCAGGGGAGAGGCAATATCTCAGTGTATACTCGGACTTGCATTAAATTCAACGTACGTTTTGTAGCCCGGCTTTCATGTTCCGAGAATACCGACCTGTAAGTACAACTAATCTCGTGGAAGAACGTGGCAAAAGAAGGCGCTCTATGAATGAGACGCCGTGCCAACGAGAAAAAAACAAAAATATTACAAAGTTTCTGTGCTGGTGCCTTCTTCCACGGCAGAGCACAGTGTACTACACTTATAGAAAAGTAGGCCAGAAGAAAGAGTAAATCTGAACACTTTCAATTCATGAAGGGCGTGGCGGTTGTTCGCGGGGCGGATGGGACACGGGCGGAACTCGCTCGAGTATTCTACAGTTTGGCTCATGCTCTATTCATAGCAGACCTGTCTAGGCTAGAGATAAATGATGGCGCCTCTACTACAAGGAGACGGGGTTATTTTTTCCTCCGTTTGGCGCGAATAAAGTGGGACAAGCTCCATCTTGGCATGGTTTAAGTACCTCTGGCAGGAATTCCCAAACGACGGGAACGACCGCACATTAAGGGCTCCACCCTGAAAGCGGTCGCTTTCGTGTATTTTGAAACCCAACTTGACGTAGTTGCACCGTACTCTGTGCGAAGTTAGCAATGGGGTGTCCTTAAAAGAATCTTCCGGCTTGCCTCACTGTTGCTTTTGCTTTACTGATCAAAAAAAAAAGATTTTAGCCTTGCAGTGAGACGAGTAATGCTTCCTTACCACTATACAGTGCGTTACAATTGATGTCGCCTTTCACAGTTTCAACTCGACTCTACTGGACTTACAGTTGCGCCTCGAATCAAAAAGCAAGTTTACCATTTATGTTGTAAATCGGCCCATTTTTTGCGAAGCTTCCTTGGTCCCACTGACAGCGGTGTCGTAATCAGAAAAGCACGGCAGGGAAGCCTATAATACACAATAGGAGGGCACATCATCATGATGATAATAATGATGAAGCAAAAACAAGACGCTTCCCGTGTTCGTATTTGAAACTGGGTCTTGTCCTTTGTGTTCTTTACGCGGGTGCTGGCTTCCGACTTACGACGATGGTTTAACGTGACGGTGGGTACGGGACACCCAGCTTTCTCATGAGGGATTCGTTTGGACAGATTGCAGCTGTTTTGAGTTGGGTATTTCGCCATTACATTTTCGCAAGAAAAAAAGCTTCGTGTTTCAACCATCGCCGTCGTCAGATGGAGCTACTTCTGATTTTTGTTTCTAACCATTATCTTATAGACAAAAATATAAAAAAGAGGTTCCTCTGACGGTAGGTCAGGAGGTGGGAGTTATATATTTCCACCACCTCGTAAAAACTTCGCTGTGAGTTATCTTTTTTTCTTTTTTTGATATAGTCTTTGCATTTTTGTATGTAGTTCCCTGGTATATGTAAGTGCCTGTATATGTAATTTCCCTGGTATATGTAATTTCCCGCAAACCTTAACTCACGTCAAGGCGTCTCGAGAACAAAGAAACGTGGTCGCACGAGAAAGTAGAAAACAGTTGAAATGTAAAGATCTCTATACCTAAAATGCTAAATGTAAAGGCGACAAGAGTGATTAGGCTGTGTCTGGAATGCCGTCCGACGGCATTTAACAAAATATGCGCCGCCTCTGGCTGTCCCTAACGTCAAGTATTGTAACCCAACCTAAACCAACCTAACAAACAGGAAGCAGTCATTTTAAACACCGAAAACTAACCTGAGCCATGAATAACATAATAGAAACCAAACGTGAAAAAATAATAAAAGCGGCAAAAGCAGCCCCCAAACCACCACCCTTGGTATCAGGAAGCTAAGACGCAGCCTCTGCACTAATACGGCCAACCCTTTTCCCTTTTCCAGCGCAGTATTAAGGATTCGAATGTCGTCGGTCGGCACTCTAGCCATGGCGCAGAGCTCCGCTAAAGCGCCGTGGTACGGAACTCGAGACTCTGGGGTGTGTTTAAACATTTTTGGTGGGTATTGCTATGAAGTGAACCCGTATTTAGTGTGAAAGTACTTTTTGTAATTTCTGCCGTTATTATACAGACAGTTATCCTGTAATGGCTATATTCGTTTGCGTAATTCGTTGTATAATTATTTATACGCCTTTCAGTCTACTTCAACAAAATGCTGTTGCGTGCATTGTTAAGTGACCATTCTATTTCACGTCTCACTAACTAGAATCCGCTGCTGTTTTATTGGCGAAAGCGTTCGGCTTGGGCTTGGCGATTTTCGTAGACTGAGTATCTGTAGACTCCCTTTGTTCCTATCGACGCTTCTCTTTCATCTTGGTCGTCCTCGCTTCTCGTTCATCTTCGATATCACGAGATAACGGTGGCGATGACGACGACAAGGACTACGATAGTGATGATGATGGTGGTTATGATGACGATACCCTTGAAATGTTGGCACGTACCCACACGGCGGCATTGACCAGGGCTAAAGTGTTGACTGTGCCCCGCTGCAGTTGATAATTGAATTTCCTCAGTGGAAAATATGTGCTTTAAATGAAATTCAGCTGACCGCTAACGAATCCAGAAATACCCAATAATTTCGTCTTCCGTATCAATTTAAGCAAGCTGTCGTAGAAATACACGCTTGTATAAAATTCTGAATCTCTTTTTGTACATAACCCACATTTGCGGCCTCAATAGACAGAATTGCGGGGTTGTCTTTGTCGAAAGCGCCTAGGCACATCATCAGGCGAAGGATTTTTTACTTTTAACTTAGACTCTGAATCATAGTACCGTGTATGCCAAAAGCTTCTGCTTCAAGCAAAAGCTTTCTCGTAATTGGTAGTGGTGCTGGTTTCCCAGCCCCTTACCACGGTGTTGTGTTGAAAATAGGGTGTATATTGCAATTTGTACACTAACATAATGGAGAATGCAGCAGTAGTACATAAGCGGACCGTCCGCAAGCCAGTAGATTAACGTCCTCCTCCTCTTCTTCGATCTAATTAGACTCACCTGTGCGCGTGCCGAGATGCTCTCACTTCGTCATTTTTCCGTGCGTCTGTAATCGTCACGTAACAAGACAGACAAGACAAGGCAGAATTTCAAGCGGAAACCTAAATCTCGACTCCACACAAAAAATGCAAGTGGTAACAAAGCCTTAACAAAACTTGTTGCTGAGCTAGTTGGTACATACTTATAAATGTACCTTGGTGGTTATTTTTTGTTGTTGTTGCTATTGTTTCTGCAAAGTTAAGTTATGTGTAAATTCGTGAGGTTTCTTTTGAATAAACAGTTGGAAGCTGGCCCCCGTATCTGTTGTTCCTTGTCATCATCCATGTCTAGTTTGCGCCACGTTTTCTTCATTTATAGGTAACAAAGGAAAGGACTTTCTAGAGTTTTTGACTCAGTGTTTGGGTTTCATTTTAGAATTAGGATTCTCATTGCCTTTTTTGTGGCCTGAAAATTTAAGGTGTGACAAAGAAAAACCCTTTACAGAGACGTTATCTGCCACACTAAGCCCCAAAGACACCTACTGAGCACTTAGCTAAACTCTTGAGCATTACGAAACCATTACTCTAATTAGAAGATCTTGGCAAGCTAGTCTTTTTATTGTGCTGCGGTTCAAACCATTACGGACAGCACATGCTGGAAGCAACATCTACTACAGCCAAATTAAATCTCCTTACTGAGGTTACCAAAAGGGCTGGACAACCAGGCAGAAGAGGCATAGATGCACACACGTCTCTCCACGAAAACAAGAACTACTCTGGATTTGCTTTCAACGTGAAGCCGAAAAAGTAAAGCTGAGAGTTTCAAAGCCTGTGGTTGAGCGATTCAGCAAAAATGGCTCTTATCTTTTCTCTTGTTGCACAAAGCAATAACTGCGCGAAAGCTTAAGCGGTTTTTGGTAGTGGCTTCTGATCACGGCAAAATGCTCTCCCGTAGTATGAAGGCCTCGCTGAGAATGCCGCATGCAATAATGGTGACGGTTCTAAGAAAAAGAGCTTGACAAATATTGCCAAGCAATAACTAGAGACAGGCACCAAGGTTCGTAAATACCGCGTCAACGTGATCAAGCCAAGTGCAGTAGGTGAAACAGGGCGCACAGAGAGTTATGAACAGTCAGGGCGCTAAGCCCTAAAGGTAAGTGCGTCAGGGGTTGGCGCATATCTGTGATGAGTTTTAGTTGATTTGTGGGGAGACCAAACACTTCAGGAAAAGCGCCATTCATTTCGCCGAATCGCAAGGATAGGGAATGGCCGCCCGTAGACACTGGACAGATTCACGATCCCTCAGAATGGGCGCAGACACGCTAAGCTCACCTCTTTCTCTCTCGCTTTTCGGCAGCTTCCTCTATAAGATCTACGTATCAGAACATCGTTTTTTTTTTTTGGTGAAAGCGAAGAGCACACTAGCATGTTCAGTGTATCCTATTTATTTTTGCGTCTTTATTTGTAACCGTCAGTTGTATTGTTTATCGCCAACAAAGAGTCATACATTACTTATCTGCTGTCCTGTGGGCCGTTTAAGTCCTAGTGGACTTTATTTTTGCGTGCACTGCCCTATTTGTTTATTACATTTAAATATTTCTTTCAGCAAAAACCACCGCCCGATATATTCGCAAGTCTGTCGCCGAACGCGCAACGTCTCCGTCGATGGTTACTGCGTTCGAAACATCTTACAATTAAATGAAGTACATATCTCACGCCTCAGGCGGCAGTCTCAGACAAATGCTATCTCAGACGACAGCAGAGAGCTTTATTGTTATGCTGAGCTAACAATTTCTTAACATTAGTCACCACCCTCAATTACCTGGGGCATAGCCAGTCAGCAGAGAGCAGCAGAAATCGTGAAAAAAAAATGTTCCGCTGTCCCCATTTTTCTGATCATTTTTTACGTGTACTTTATATAAAATCAAGCATAGAGTCAGTAATGTTTTTACTATGTCATCTACCTTTATTCTGGCAAGTTTAAAACGACGCTCTTAGCCTTGAAAAACGGCTAAGAATAATAAATTCTGATCTTTAAATCACACAGAAACCACTGTAAACTCATGCCAAGTGAAACGAAAGCTGTGTTTCCATAGTCGTATAAGCAACTCAAGCCAACGAAGATGTTTCTTTACCGTTATTTGTGCAACCCACTTGTAGTCTAAAAAGCTGTCCATACCGGCGCCCGAGAACAAAAATATAAAATGAGCGTTGATTCCTTGGCAAGACCACTTGGAATGCAACAAACACCCTCTAACATTTTCCGCAACGGGTGTGCCTGGTAGGCCAGTATGTGGTACACGGTACTTAAAATTATTCGGGGTCACAATTAGGTCCGCTACCTTTCCGCTACTTCATCCACACAACTTTTGTCTGTGCTCAGCGTGGTCCGGCAGAAGCACATCTTTAGCACGCCGGCAGATTACTGGATACATATACAGCGCCCAATTAAGCTATGAGCGTACCTGAAGGGTATCCTCTGTGGTGGTGGTGGTGGTGTGATGATTTATTGGCAGGTGAACCTAGCCCTTGCGTGGTATGCCGGCAATTGCTCCACCGATCAGCACCTTTTACCGCTATGCGCGGGAATTCACCATGACTCGCTGATGCTTGTGACACGTAAAAATTGCAGGATCAAACGAAAGATGTCCCTCCTCGTGATCCAATGGCCTTCCGGGAAAATTAAATCGTTCAAAGAGGCATGCGGAGCGGCCATCCTTCGCAGTTCTTTAAACAAAGCTAACCGCTCCTTCGCATGCTCTCGGCAGTCCATAATAAAATGACCGATGTCGCCTGTAGCACCACACGTTCCACACAGAGGTGAAGCGATAATGTTCAGCTTATGGAGCCACGCCGGTGTCCGCGCTGAGTTGGTCCGGATGCGGAACAGTAAGGTTGCCTCTGTCCTCTTCATTCCTTTTGTGACCAAGGTCGATGTTGGGTCGCCAAGAGAGCTGAAATGATCTTGTATGATTGTTTTTAAATGCGCCGTTCTGCTGGAGCCACCTTCAGAAGACGAGTGCACGATGACGCTTTACGAGCCAACTGGTCTGCAGCCTCGTTTCCAAGCACTCCTACATGGGAAGGGACCCACTGGAAGCGAACGCTAAATCCGTTTTCCATTATCTGCTGAAGAAGACGGAGGGAGCGTTGGCAAATTTTATCTGCGGGAAATCCAAGCTGCAAGAGTTGTCGACCTGGAATCCGTTAGAATTACCGCATGCAGCACCCGAAGCGATTTGATCTTTTCAAGGCCGCCTCGATCGGCTATGCACCCTCTGAAACCAAGAATTCGCAACTGTTTCTGCCCTGCGTACGCCTGCAGTTACTTACTCTTCTTAGACTAAGAGTCACATCTCGATTTTCCCTGCACATTCATTGGCCCCCGCCGTTTGAAACGTGAATCTCTAGAAAGCACTACAGTGCAATCGCGTTGGAGCTGATGGAAAAGGAATCCTGCCATTCTTAAATAACAACAAATGCATTCATCAAAAGTGGCCAGAATTTTTCTGAAAATGCTTAAAAGCGTCTCCCCTGCCGAATTTTACTAACCGGATGTCGGGATGGGCGAAAGTTTTGACGAGGCACCAACCTCAAAGAATAAAAGTGAAAACTAATTGATTAATACCCGATCTAGTATTTCGTGGATTGTCACAGACGCTTTGGAGTCACTCCAACCGTATTTTAACGTACAGTGCTCACGGATTGAAACGCGACACTGCGAGCGCGTGGCCGCCGGTACACGCAGCGCCACCCGTGGACGCCCGTGGAAGCTAGGTGTTGCATTGTGGTATACCGCGAGGATGAGAGCGTGCTGACCGTAGGCTTACTACTTCCGGTTGCCAATGAGCGGGACTGTGGTTCCCTGCAGCGACAGCGCGGCGCTGCGAGCCTGGAGCGCTGGAACGCGTTTGTGCGCAGAGGGTAGTAACCCGGCTGTGCGCGCATGCCGATTTCGCGACATCGTGTGCGCGTGCTCTTGTTACGCGTGCCCTTCCGATGCGGCACAGTAATGTTCATGTAATCCACAGTCACGCTCATCTGAATAAAAGAAACTTCTGTACGAAGTAACAGCAAACTTTATTCCAGGATTTAAAATAAAAAAAAGGAAAGAAGCCTAAGCAGGCACGTTCGCTTGTGGTGCGGTGCACTAGTACTTCGTCGGCTCTCCTTTTTTTTAGCTTATATCAGGGAATAAAGTTGGCTGTTCCTTCGCGCAGATGCTCGTTTTACTCAGAGAAGCGTGACCATGCCTTATATGCACATTATCTGTGTCGCATCGAAAGGGTAAGCGTAACAAGAGCGCACGAGCAGACGATGTCACGAAATGAGCTGCGCGGACCGCCGGGCACTACCACCGGCGCACAAACGTGCTCCTGCGCTCCAGGATCGCAGCGCACCGCTGTCGCTGCGGGGAACCACAGCCCCGCTATTGGCAACCGGAAGCAGCAAGCCTACGGTCAAAACGCTCTCATCCTCGCGGTATACCACAATGCAACACCTAGCTTCCACGGGCGTCCACGGGCGGCGCTGCACGTACCGCAGGCCATGCGCTCGCAGTGTCGCGTTTCAATCCGTGAGCACTGTACATGAAAAACATACCTGGCGGGCCTGTTTTTTTTTTTACTGCTTCCTGAACAACATACAAAGAACTCCCATAACCACATAGAATTAGGATCAGGCTTTCACAGAATTAGACCACACAGCCACATACACCATAGGCTTCCATAAACCACATAGAATTAAATTCAGGCAGTCGACTACAGTACTTACCCGATTCTAACGCGCACCTTTTTTCCGCAAAAATAGGCCGAAAAATCGCATGCGCGTTAGAATCGGATACGAAACCGAAACTGCCGAAACAGCTGAAATTTCGTTTCACCTATCGCCATCGCCATCTCAAGATGGCGCCAAAGCTTTTAGCAACAATTTTTCGGATCTAGGCGCGTAGGCTCTTCTTTCTGCGTTCCCACAAATCGTCAAATTATTCCACTAGCGTGCTTGATAACAGCAATGGCAGCAGCGGCAACAAAGGTGCGCCGCTTCCGCGGCTTACGAGCGGCTCCCACGCGTTCACAACGAACGGTTGGCTGAAGCCTATGAGAAGCTCGCGGGATGGGCATGCGAGGCGTGGGCCACGATCCATGAGAACGTTCGTTCAGAAGTGTGGCATCGCGAACGCGCTTGCCGGCACCAATGACGAGATGTTGCGGTCAGCGGAAGGCGACAAGGAGCTCTCGGAGAGCGACGAGGAGTGAGATGAGTGAGATTACTTCGAGGAATAAATCGCCCGTTTCTCTCGCATTCGTTTTTCTTGCTCACAAAGTTCCTTGCGCGTTACAAACGGAGGAGCAAGTTTTCTCGGTTTTTTGCCTAGAAAATCGGGGGCGCGTTAGGATCGGGGGCGCGTTAGAATCGGGTAATTACGGTACTACCTATTCACAGTACTTCGCGCATTTTTCACAGGGGGAAGAAAAGAATTCCTGGGCACCGGTTGAGGTCTCAGAAAAAATAGATGGAGTGGCATGGTACCGGGAGATATTTTCCTTTTAATACGCAAACGCTGTGAAAATCTTGAAAAATGTATACGCTTTTGAAAGGCGTTTCTCGCCTATATTTCACTTGAAGCGGCGTTTTGGTATAGCGAGTAAGGTAATTGTTGAGACGGGTTTTTCGCTTTTGGAGCTGTGCAAGTGTATTTTATGTGCCGTACGAACAATAAGGGTCCAGCAGATATGATGATGATGATGAATAAATCTATATTTGTCAAGCTGATGCACATGTTAGGGCTACCGCCCGGTGTTGGGCTTCCCTAACACCGGGATACATCGGCTTCCCTATCCCTATTCCGGGATACCCTGAGCTTGGATCCCAACGGTGGATCCCAAGGTCCGGGTTCGTCACTAGCTGTAATTCTCGATGGGCAGTGATGCCCTACATTGAGGAGATGAATGAGGGAGTGGGGTTGCGAATCAAACTCTTATGAATGAAACACATCGTTATACGCAAAATGAGACATACTGGACATGTGTGTACGTCCGGACACATTTTCCGTGCGATGTGAACTTTAAATGAGCATTTTTCAGACCAGATCTATCCACTCTACCAACGGTTGCCTGTCGGTGAAGTTTCCGTCTTGCAAAAGCGAATGCCCCATGTTCCAGCACATACTGCAGAATATCCAAGCATAAAAGACCAAAATACAGTTCTCTATGGTAAGAACATATGCGCGATTATTTGATGGAACGAATTCGTTGTAGTGTCAGAATTAAGTAAATGCCCTGCAAGATTCAAGCACAATTTTTCAAGCAGTCCTAAAAATATGCTTTCTCACCTCACCAAGTCAGTTGCGCTGCTGCGTGCACTTTTACTTGCCTCTGCCACCCTACGCTAGAAAAATGCTGCCATTGACTTTTACTTGTTACGTCACGCGTCAACCCAGATAATCAGATATATACTCCCTGACAAAAGACCGTTCGGATACCGTTGGCTTAAAAACCCCCACATGGATCCCCTTTCCCCAGAGAAATTTTAACCGGCATGCAAGTGAACGAGATTGTGTGGGTGACAGAGTAGTCTGCATTTAGAATAAATCAGTTTTTTTTTTCAACTCTTTATCATTGAGTATAGCCGGTAGCAAATACGTTACAGACTTTTGCGAGCGTTTTGCTAGCGTTAACTTCACAAGCCTGCCTAGAGGTATCAAATAGCTCTTTGAATAAGTTCGGCGCAAACTTTTCACCCACGTAACGTCCCACGGCCGCAAAGGCCACTTTGCGCTCGGTCTAACCTGGCGTTTTTTTTTTATGTAACGATGTATCGACGTAGGGACAGTGATAGACTTTCAAAAGATGCGCGGTATATACATGTTAAAAAGGAGTTTCGCGAGACACAGGCACATAGGTAGTGAATACATACGTGGGAGAGTCACGAAGCTTGCCTCGCAGAAAGAAACCGGAATCCCAGTGGCCTGATCGGTGTGGCTCATTTCCCGCCGCTTCAAAAGCATTGTCAAAAGGAAAACGCGTCAATAACTGAGCACGGGGACCCCTCACCGCTTGTAAAAGCAGAAATAATAAACGAAGGGCACGAAATATGATCCCCAATAACAGCGCCTTCAATGCTACGGGACACCAAAGAACCTTTTAAAGGTCTTTAGCACCACGCACGTTATTCCGCTTATAGCGCCTTGCGATGAACAAGGATTCCTGAGGTAAAGGGCGTACTAGTCAGGACAAAATTCTGCGGTGTGCTGAAAGCCAATCCTCGCCAGCACGCAGGATAAATCCTACACCCAACCTACCCCCAATAAAATCACTTTGCCTCAGCATTTCAGGGCCAATTTTAAATGAAGATGTTGGTTGATTTGTGATTATCGCACATTTTGAATATAGTTAATGCGTCGTTATTTTCCTTACCCTTATTCACAAGTCTGGGTGGCTATCCAATGGCCTTCAGTCGTATGAAGTTTCACACAAGGAATCAACGTACGCCAAAAATAACGTGCGACTACGGGTGTCTCAGTGACAGTTTTAGCCTTGCCTGCTTCTGTTATTTATAAAATCAGAACATTTCTCGCAGTTTAGGGTCTAGCGCAGAACAACTTCGGCAAGTAATTCGCAAATCCCATCATTGGGGAGCTAACTGATTATTGGCCCATTCCCCACGATAGTAGATAAAACTATACCCATTATGCTTTTGTCCAGTGAACCTCTACCAAAAAGGTGATAAGAACGGCTATTTGTTAGGTCGACTGCATCCCGGTGATTCACACGTGTATCGAAGTTTAGGGAACGTGAAAAGGGCTGCGGTGGTGACAGAGTAATGTGAAACAAGACAGTGAGTCTTGTCCTGGTCGCGTGGCCGCGTAGTTTGGGCCGCCTGGGCTCCTACAATTTACATGGCAACCATCAGTGCAGTAAATTTCAACGAAATAGGAAAATAGCAGCCCCAAAAACAAACGTTTCAGAGTAACATGATAGTTACATGAAATTCTTGCACAAAGGAACCTCTAAAAACAAGAGTAACCTAAGAAAACGTAAATACAAAAGACATGGCATTTCGCGAAATTCTGCTCCCTTGTTGAGGCAGCCAATCTAAGCCGACACAATCAAAAAGATGCTTTAAAAGTAACAAATACCTGCGAAGAAGAAGCATTTAATAATAAATCCCTGCGAAACAACCCAACGGGGAAAACGAACGACATAGACGGTGACAGTTCACTTGTGTATCCAGGAGCCGCGTGAAGTAGACAGTTTTTCTTGCGGTGTTTCGGGCGGTAAACTACAGCGTGAGCGATGATGGGGGTAGACTTCGTGGAATGGCGAAAGGCCAAGGCTGTTATATCTGTCGCCTGACCACCTTCGCTCGTCGTCTTCCAAATGAACTGCCCTAGGGTTAAATCGCCATCAACCTGTTGTCCGCCTTCGTACCTTTTCTCCTTTCGTTGGTTCAGCTTGTCCCCTCTCTTCGGACAGTGCCGTTTTCGCAAAAGTTCGCATGGCAGAAGTGGTCAAAGTTGTTGTAATTAGGTAAAAAATTTCAGAGTAAAAAAAAAGTTGTATGTAAACACATATAAATCAACAGGACATCACAAAAGGGCCTTTGTTGTTCTTGTGGTCTGACCTTACTGCATGAAAAGGCCGTACATAATCAAATGCTCGCAACTAATGAGGCTTTTCTATGGCGTGGGAACTTTACCAACAATGCCGGATATAATGTAATGATGGAATGCCAAAAGTATTTTCCTCATCAAAATGGGAGGAATATTCGCCTGCCGGAAGCGCCGGGCTCTACAGTTGATGAAATCATTAATTGGCCTGAGGTAGACTATACCAAAACCCTTTTATAGTCTTTATGCAAAAGAATCAGAAATGGGGCGGTTACGGGGCCGTCACAACTATACCTTTTTTGGTAGCTTACGAGAAATAAAATACGATCCTTCGCTTAAAAGGTCTAAATAGCAAGAACCGAGTCACTTTGCCATCACTTTGATTCAAACTGGATGCTTCCAGCCTCCGTCTCCATCGTTATCGTCATTTTCGTTTTCGTTATCCTCGTCATCCTCCGACGGCGATGACGACGATGGCTTTTACATGTTCGTAAGACTTGTGAAAGCCTGTAATTAAACTGACGGTGACTCCCGTAACGATACAGGCACACCAACGCCCTCCTGCAATTTCAGAAGACTTCAGGACCAAGTTACCACAAGGATGTCGGCAGAATAAATAGATGCTGTAATTACAAAAACATACATACAATTGAAGCACTTTCTTTTATTATGGAATGGGCAATGCTGGAAACATCTCTGGATACTTTTGAGGTAGCGTTTACGCGTTGTTTTAAAAAACCTGGAAAATCAAAGCAACAAGTGCCCATGAGCGCATACCTGCTTTGAAAATGTATTGCTTTTCAGATTTTGTTTTATAACTGCGTAGGCAAAAGTGGCAAGCGCGTTTTTGCTGCGGCATATATACCGTCACCTGAAGAACGTGGCACATTTATGATGAGGAACTACATAACCTGAAGCAGGAAAAAAATATGTCTTCACGGACAGAGAATAAGATGAAGGAGAAGGAGATTTCTCACAGACGGGACAAACACTGCAGCCAGCATTTCAAGCAGAAAACTAATGGACCCGAAACTAAGATTGCACCTTCCAGGCTAAGTGGCTGTTGCTACATAGTTCTTTCTGTAACCTAAAAGGGGTCTGAGGGAGACGTTTTGACTGTTGCGCAAACCAACCTGTTAGGCTCACTGCTAGTGCTGCTTAGGGACAAATCTCATTCCTTTCAATCTTGCTTTGAGTGGCAAATCCAATTTACAATACCGCCGCCCTTTCCGCGAGTCCATCAAACAATTGTTTTTCAAGCGGTTTTGGCAGCTTGCGATGTCTACAGATTGGTCATTGTAGCCTCAAATCCATATTCGCTTTCGTAACGCCTTCGCGTGGTGATGAATGCGCAATGCATTGCTGCCTTCTGCAACCACTGCTTGATTTGGTAGAATCCGATCGAATAGTATTTTGTCTACTGCCGCCACGTTTAAAAATGTGTGTGTTATTTGTTACCTGGCGTGCAAAAGTTGCTATAACAAGGCGTGAATAACAGTGATTTACCAAGACAAATCGTCTCGAACGCGTTCTAGAAACCGCAGCCCACTCGACAATAAATTCCAGAAAATCCGGGGCCGAAAAAAAGGTTCCAACAAAACCTGAATTGCAGAAGTCAAGTCACTTCGCTAAATTTGTTATTGTATTGCGCGAAAAACTTGAGATCGAGAAAAATGCCTTCCTGAACACTTCCCCTTTCTAAACCGATTTTTTTTTTTCTGTACACCTGTCGGAATAACGCTGCACGCAAGGACGATAATGCACCTGAGGATTTTGTTTTATTTGCCTTGCATATGTTGTAGAATACGTGCATATTCGATAGACAATCAAAGCTAATGCTTCTTTCAAAGGACATTCCCAGACAATTGAATAGCCATTTCACGATGTGTATGACCAGAATTATTTTTGCCTTAACTGGTATGCCCTTCTCATCGGTGGTTCATGGTGGCTGAAGTGTAGTGATAATTATTCCTAATAATGTGTTCTTTATTTATTTTGGATATTTTGTGTGATCCTAAACAAATTCCTACATTTAAATATTCCTGGTTAATACTGGCCTTTCTGGACTAATTAATTATCGTGTGTGAAAGAAACATAGCAAAGTATTGTGGCTTTGTGGTTACGATTCCTGCTGTGGAATTAGTGGGGCTTGCGTTAGGTCCACAGAGCTTACAAAATAGAAAATGGGCCTAATTTTTATAATCAAATCTAAGCAGTATATGCGTAAACGCACGCACTCACACACCTAAATGGAAATCAGTTGGGTAATGCCAAGACCATTTTATTAAAAAAACACGAACTGGAGGAAGAGACAATGCGAGAAATGTCTGGTACTGCCGTTTATACCCTTTTAGCAAATATAGCCGTTTATACCCTTTCAGCAAATAGTGGTTCTTTACTCCTCTAGCAGATTCTGAGGATGTTCATCTGAAAACGGTCATCTTCTATGTTGTTTATGATACTATAGTGCTGAAGAGAGCATTACTAGCTCGTGGACGAGGAACCACTTTCTATCGAACTGCTAAAGCGTCAAACCCTCAGATGTCTTGCATAGGCTCGGAGATAATAAACTTGGCGATCTGGTAAACCGTGCGAACGATATAAAACACGAAAGAAGAAATGTATCGCGGGAAAATAAAAGTAAGGTCGGTGAAGTAAAAAAAACACGCCAGAAAAGTATTCCTTTCTAAGCGTCTGAAAAGAAATGGAAGTTGAAAGTACAGTGAAATTAGGAAAAACGAGCAATTTCATTTCTCTCAGCTTGAGTTTCTGCGTTCATAATCCAAATGGCACTTTTCATCGGAGTGCTGCCACCTGTTACCATCTAAGTCAGACTTTCTTGTTCTTCTCTCGTCAAGAGTGTTCCTACTTTCTTGTGTGCATTCAGTGATTCTCTGATTTTCCTGTGTATATATTGACTTTACCATTCATGTGTTGCTGTTCTCAGGTATAAGGTTGGTTGTTTCACCCACGATCTTATCGCGCCTCATTACTCCCTTCTGGTCTTCTTTTTATTATTCTTTGTTTATTTTTCAGCCGGAACTTCTTGGCTCGTGATATTTTCTTATCAGAACAGCTGGAGTATTCCGCAGAAGTTATGGATTACAGTACTAAGCGGAAAACCTTGCAACAAATGAAAAGATATAATGTTAATGATAATCGTGCTCAAATCCGTACGGGAGCCGGTAAAAATATTGGCGGTACTGTTTTAGGAAATGGAAAGAATTTTTACCGAATTTGTGCACTTCAGCCTATCCATTTCTTTGAACTTTTCTTCCAGGCTACATAAACTGCTGGCTAATAGAAAAAATCGCCTAGGAGACGCAGATGCAAGAAAGAAGCTTGTAATCGCGTTTTTAGGAAGACCTCGCCAATGCTCCGCGAATAATACTATTTTATTTAGTACGTGGCTTTCTCTTCGAAAGCTCAAGTTTTTTATTTCTGACTCAATATAGAGAAGTTAGAAAATTGTACTTGCAATTTGTTTTTATGGCTTCTCTAATGTGTTGCAAGTCGACAGCTCACTTTATGAGAATAAAGCAGGGTGCTTCCCAAAAGATGAAGACACAGATCGAAAGATGAGTGACTTCGCTTAACCAAACACAGTTTTGGTACTGTGAGATCAAGCTTTGGGATCCCTTTGAAAAAGTAGTCGTCTCGATAATGAAAACTGTACTTAAGAGCTACAAAGCGCTTTTAATTATTCTACAGAATGACTCGGAGCAAGAATCCCGGATTTATCCCTTTCCACTCATAAAAGAGCTAAAATTTTAAGGAACCCTGTAGAAGATAAAGAGCCTCCTGTACAACTGGAGCTTTGTAAGAACGTATGCGTGTAATAAACCAGCCCTAATGTTTTACTGTTGTCCCAGCCAGTTTGTGCGGCCTCTCGCTTTACACATAAGGACAAATTCAGCAAGTGCGAAGGCCTGAACGACCAGCGGTAGCGCCAGGAACATGAATGCCGAAAACAATACACACAAAAAGCGCTTGCAGTCTATTTTACTTCGTGCTACGGAATTCTCAAGCGGCTTTGTGCTGCACTGTCTGAAACAGTTGTCTTAACGGAGAGTTACTTGAAAGTCTGGGAAAAGATGGTCGGCATCTTAGAGGCGGGCATTCGTCTTGCGGAGAAGATCTCTGTAAGTAAACCCATCAAGTTACCAAGGCTTCCCAGCGAGAACGGGCGATCTTCGAAGCTGACCCGGAAAGGAACTTGACCGGATGCTGGATATAGGCCGTAGTGGCGATAAAATAACTATGTCTGCGTTTCCAGAATTGCGCATAGTTCTCTAGCATTTAGGATCCCTGGTGCACATTTAACTTGGTTTTCTTGGCGGGAGCGAGCGTTTCTTACTCAATGAAAGAGTTTGTCTCTCAGTGGCGAGGGGGCGAAATGGTGTCCCTACACCTTCAGCCACCATCAAAATAACGGATATTAGGGCCATTGTGGGTGTTACTCCCCTACCACGCCAAGCTCGTAGATATCTTCGTGTCACACACCCCTCCTCTCTTTGGTGGGGTCACTCTTAATGTATTCAGTTCTTGCTCTATCGGCACTCAGTTTTGCACTTCTGCAAGAACATGCTACAACGCGACCGAAAAAAAGACAGAAAAATCCAAAAATTACCTGACAATAAAAACTCACATGATAATATTTTTAAGTATAGTGCAGATCATGCGGTGGTTTTTCAATTTTCCACTGCGTGTTAGCAAATCAGTGAAACTCCCCCTCATTTAGGTGGTTGGGTTATTTCGCCGCTAGAGCTTGAGCCGTGGTGTATAGCACTTGTATTTGTGAGACCACTCGAGTTGACCACTCTTTTCAGTTTCAGTATGAAAGACGAGAAGTGCGAGAAGTTCGTCATCCAACTTAGCATTTGAAATACAAAACCGTAAGGCGTTTGCTGGATAGATAAGAAGAAACGATAAATTTTGTGCCGCCAGATGCGGGCGAGATAATTGCACTAAACTGGTCAAATTCAATACAGGCCAAAAAGAGCATGCGTATGTGACTATGTTCCGCATGACAGTCCAATACATTTGTCAAGGAATTACCATATTTTAATGGCCTGGGTACAAGACAAAACTGAAACAAATGGGAATGGTACCACCGTACACCACCCGCAACTACTTAGGCATTTGCCCAACGCTTATTTGTACATGTTTTCTGCTAGCGATGCAGCCGAAACTGTTTCAAATTAGGGGAAGTTATGCGCTTATGCCGTTAGCGATTATCCCATCACCAAGGCGATGCTGGCCGGTCACAGGTAGAACCTCGAATGCACGGAGAAGTCGTCGGCATAAAGCATACGGAAACATTCGCTATTCTCGTCGCGTTGTCTGGAGTCAAAGCATCCCTGCCGGACGGGAATATTTAAAGCAGGTTGTGAAGGAATCGGAGTTAAGAAAGCCAGTTACTCTTGGTTATCTAGGGTTTTCTGAAGCCCACTGCACTTGGTCCGTAGACAATGAAAACGGCACCGACGGCGCTTGAGAAGCCTTAAATTTTCAATACACGGCAGACAAGAACCACGCGTACACGTGGTGCGAATTTTCGAAGCGATACTTTCCTAATTACACAAAAAGAACGTCTTCAACAAAGTGGAATACACACCCGAGAATCCCGGTTCTTGGATGTACCATGCATTCCAGTTTAATGCCTTCTATGTCCAGTGCCACACAAGAGGTAGAAAGGATGTTTGACATTCCAGCCTTGGCTTAGGGGCAGCAGGTTGTCACAATCACCATTGGCACTAGCACCGGTAGATTGTACTTGGAATGACACGCAGACACAAAAATGAACAGCGTTCCGCGAAGAAAGACGTTAGCCTTCCTCCCATCGCCGGGACTCTTTCTCAGACGCTGGTCACGTACTCGCACATCACTTCCAACTCCTAACAATGAGGATTACCCGTACAAACAACAGCGCGGCCAGGGAAAGAGAGATAGCCCACGCCGCAACTGCGAAGGGAAGCCAACGGGACGAGAATAAAGCTCGCGAAATTCAAATACAAACGAAAGAAAGGTCCAAGGCCGCACGAGAAATCGCAGAAACGCTTCCTCCAAAGCCAAACCGCCGGGAGGCAGGCAGCCCAGATGGCGCTTCCGCCTATGATTTATTGCAACACACAGATGAAGATGTAAGTGGCTTTAGCGGAACTGGGCTGACACAGTATTTTGAGCACGTCGCAGCGGGCATCAAACCTACGTTTCCGACGTGCCACGCGTGAGGACTGAAACGGTAGGCTGCCTTTCGCTTGTGGCTGCTGCGGCATCAGGCACTTTGTTTATCAAACGTCCGCTACCGCCTCTTGAGTCCAGGGGGTCTTTGACGCAAATGGTAAATCGTCGAAAGAAGAAGTGCCGTGCTCCTGGCTACAGACGCATGAAGTAACGTAACAATCTTCCGAAACCATTCAATGCGACATATTCTGCAACGAAGCTGTGTATCTCTCGGTTTCCGCATATAGTCTGCTTGAACGAACCGGTATAGACCAGAAATTTGTTGCACACAAGAACTGGTGTTTTGTGCTGAAATAGCTCTTGGAGTAACGTTTTGGCCGGTGTTTTTCCTGTGAATATATAAGCACGGGCACGTCACCGGCTGCCCCTTTATGCATGCTCTGGGTAAAAGGAGCGTACGCACAGCCAGGCTTCACCCGCTAACCATAGACATGCCAGTTGTGCTGATGGGAGATTTCAACGTAGACGTCTCATGGCCCGATGCGACCTGACTGCGGTCCTCCGCGGTCGAGTGGTTTGGATTGGAGATCTACACAGGCTGTAAGATGCTCACAACGCGGGAGGGAAACGGACAGCCCCAGTGTTTGCCGGCTACAATAAAACCTTCGTAATGTGATTCAGCTAATTAGATAGGAAGTATGCTCAATCTCAACTTACAGACAAACATATTTTGTTTCTTGCACTCCTTCGACAGCGCGTAGCTTCGCTAGTCAGTCTTCTTCGCATTGCGTATGGACACGGATTTTTTTATGCGCGCGTATCCGGACACAAGCCCACAATCATGCACGCAAGCACGCACAGTGCCTAACAAACGCTACGGAATACTTCTTTCCAGTGGCGTAGAAAATGTCACCGGTGGTTCATGCGAGACCCAATCCAATGCTTTATGGAACTCAAACTCAGCTCTTCCGTAGAAATTGTACGGAACATGTGTGTTTTAGTTTTGTGGACTCTAAACGACCAGAGAGTTGCGTGAAGCATGGTTGGATATTCTACACTAAAGCTGTTAGCCTCCAGTTAGTCGGTTTTTCTCGGATCGTTCGTGTTCGAGCAAACGCTCATACAGTGTTAGATGCCCACAGAGCAGCCGTACTGGTACTGGCGTATTGCAGGTGTCACGTTAGGCCTAACATTACGTTTTGAGGTGTTTCATGGTGACTGCATACTGTCCAGACTTTCCTTTTCCAATGTGCCACGTTATAGAACATCTCGCGCTGCAACGACATGTGAGCCTCCGCAGTTTTTCTTCATGGACATCGAAAATACACAGAAGCACAGCCATATGAGCTTGGCGTAATATTAATAAAGATGTAAAGAAAACCTTTGCTCTGAGTTCGACGCCTAAAACGCCGCTGGGAGTATGTTGAATGGTCTTCACTGTTAAATCAGAAAGAATACGAGTTGTCATAAAAAAAAGCGGACAGACGGTAAAAAATGTCGGAGAATGGCGGGAACCACAATAACCCAAAAATGGCCCAGGTTTTTTGGCCGTATGACCCCATAAAAGAAATCACGTTTAATTTTTTTTTATGTGTTCATAACTGTTGCAGACAAAATTCGTTTGACGTAGGATGCGTCAACAAAACGCTTTTGTTGCGTCTCATTACTTGCAATACAAGAGTTTCATGAGCCGTGATACGGTGTCCATGAGCTTTTTTTCAGGTCACGTAGCACAGCGGCGAAAACATCCCTTCTTCTGCATACACCAACGTCCCTGAATAAATTTCATCGAACAGCCTAAGTCATAATATACTTTGACTTTTTCGGTATTCGGCAGCGAAGAATGAGGCAAACGTAACGATGGTGATCACGTCTGCAGGAGTAAAAGAAAGAAAAAAACACGCGCACAAGCATTACGCGTTTTCGGACGCTTTTGATCCGCAGATGAGATCCCCTTATTCGCAGCCACTGTAAGTTCTGTGCAAATGCAGATTTTCGAAATTAGGGAGATAGCTTTCTTATGATCCATCTGTTTATCGGGGGAAATCTCGTTTGCCCGGCGGCGTACCCCGGAGCGTTTTGACGCCAGCTGTTGGGATACCTACGCACGCAACCTCGTCTAAGCGCAACAGGGCACAGTATCTGCTTTGCATTTCCCTACATTGGCTACCCTTTCTTTGCCGTTACGCAGACCCTTGAACAAATGTGGTTACAGCGAAGCCTATTAGCTGAGCTCCAGTGTCTTCCAATACATTGTGAGCCGCGTGAAACTGGCACTGGCTGCGATGTCTGTGTAGAAAGCGTCAATATTGTGAAGTTTGAACGAACGCTTACG
This sequence comes from Haemaphysalis longicornis, assembly GCA_013339765.2. Lineage (NCBI taxonomy): Eukaryota > Metazoa > Arthropoda > Arachnida > Ixodida > Ixodidae > Haemaphysalis > Haemaphysalis longicornis. The sequence continues at coordinate 138,959,959 of CM023451.1, read as the reverse complement.
AAACTAAACATTTAAATAATCATGACTCCGACATTACAAAAATGTTAGGTGCGGAAGACGTACCGTCGTGTTATAATGTGTTCATAACGGCGCACGCTTTTTTTAGCCAGGAGTAAAAACGAACAGTTAGGCGGAAGTGCAAAAAATAACGCTACATCGACAATAACTGGAAGTGAAAGTTTTTGCTTGTTAAAAGTATTACTTTACGGGACTGCCGAGAACATTGCGTGATAAATGTGCGTTTCCACAGTGATGTGGAACCGCGTCAGGAGGTGCATGGAGGAATAGGTAGCCCGCAGTTATAATCTAGCGAATACAAACTGAGCAGGCCAATGTCTGAGTTTATAGATACAAAGCCACACTTATGGAAAAGGGAGCAAAATAAAGACTCAAATACGGCCGTTAGCCTCTGCGGGCAACCGTTAATCTTCAAGGGGAGTAACTGTGGCAGAGTGTGGGCCATGTGCACAAATGCGGACTATGTGTTCGTCCCCGCCGAGCTATAAGGAGCAACGGGAAGCCGAAACGCATGCATTTAGTCTCTTTGCTGCGTGGTTAATCCCCTGTAATGGCGTTGTCGTTGCCATTTCGCGCATGTGTCTGTGGACAGTTTCATATTTCTAAAACACAGGTCATTGCAGTCAGTGGGTCTTTCACATGGTACCACGGGAGGAAATATCGATGTTAATTATAAGAAAGGCACCTAGGCATAATTGTACGGCGGCCAATGGCAAGCAGCCGCGAAGCGTGATGGACAAACGCTTCTCGGTGAGGTTATGTTAATACGCTGTGTTGCATACGATTCGCGCGAGGTAATAACAGGCAATGAAACATTTGAAGCGCGTCAAGAATAGAAAAATATTAGTGAAAATAGGAGACTGTGATCCCCAAACGTAATGAATATACAGTCAAGTCCACTTGTAACAATACCGGTTTTAACAATATATCGGATATAACAATGGACAGCCGCGGCACCGTCAGCTTTTCATTGTATTCTATGGCAAAATAAACCGCTTATACCAATGCTGTCATGATGCAATATCGGTTATAACAATTAAATGTGGGCACTGGAACCAACCCTGAACGAAACAAAAATGCAAAAACGCTGCGACAATGCCACCCCAACCCCGCCTATTACGCAAAAGGGCATGAGAGCATACGCGCGACGGCCAGGCGATAGCGCACTTGGCCTCGCACGCGGCGAGTGCGCGCCGAAGAGGCTCGCATGCCACCGCTGCTTTCGCCTGCCGCGGCGACGCGGAGGAGGGCGAGGAGGACCGGATGGGCGCCTCTACGGGCAGTGGGGCAGTCCATTCTGAGGGTGCGCCGCCTGTAGAAAAAGCACCGGGGCGCCTAAGCCGCCGCAGCCCCGCAGCGCTGTGTGCACTGTGCCGACCTCCCCTATTCTTCGCTAATTTGGCCACGTCTCCAGCTCCGCCGTTTGCACGTGTTCCGAGTCTGGTGCTTACCAGCGTCGTTTGCCTTGCCTGTTGTCACTGTTCCTGTTCTGTGGTCACTGTCGCCTCGATCCTCCTGTCCCCGCACGCGCGGACATCGTTTGTCACGTTTCGTTTGTCACGTTGTCACGTTTTCTTTGTTATTTTCGCCATAACCCGCTTATAAGAATAATCGGTTATAACAATGATATTTTCATGGCACCTCAATATTGGTATAAGTGGACTCGACTGTATATTTATTTAACAGGAGAGAAAAATGCATTAGTACAAATTAAAAAATGCTCGCTTCAGCTAAGCGTCTTGAAGTTCTTTTGCACTCGGTACATAATTGCCTTGTGCCCAGAAGCTATACAGGCTAAGCAACGCCGAATTAGGGTTCGCTTATGCAAAACAATATGGCCTGTTTCCCTATTCGGACACTCACAGAGACGACCGCTTTCATATACGATACCCTGAGCACTTAACATATGTAGCGAACACAAGAATATATTTAGTTTGCGCTAATTTCTGCGACACAAAAGAGTCGTCCGATCACCGAGCCACCTGTCTAAACTAGGTGATGAGTGGATTTTTCTTTACGAGAAAAAAAAACATGCTTGTGAGGCTCTGCATAGAATTAAACTGAGCAATAGTCCATACCGTTAGCAATGCGCAAATCGCGGTCACGTTTGCTTGCACGGATAGGAATCCGGACACTATTTGCAATGAAACAGTCGCATTGTGCATACTACTGCACGCTGTACACTTCAATAGACATTTTCTTCCGAAACTTCCGTCTAGCTGCGCGGCCTAATAGTAGCGGTCTGGATTCCTTGAAAGTCGCCGGGAGCTTGCGGGAGACGTTGGTTTGATCCCTGCTGGTGCCGGTTTTTTTTTTTTCTGCGACTTCATATCAGCCGTCCGCCCTTGGGGAATATCGAAACGAACCAACCGGACGGCGGACTAAGCGTTCGTCCGCTCACATTTAGTCCCCAAAAAGAGTAATGATCGGGGCAAATTGGTAAGTCGCTCACAAGATGAACTTTTAGTGCTTTTTGCCTAAGAGTATACCACGCTGAAAGTAAAGGAACCTTCGTTAGGTGGTGCTGGTTCACTTGCAAAAAAATTTGAAAGACTTGATTAGAAATATTTTCCAGGCTCCGGTATATCCTAGTCCGACGTGTCTTGGAACCCCAAAGCCTAATCTTGTCTAAGATACCTTGGCCGGGTTCCAGGCCGCAGCCACTTTCGTCAGGCAAAATACTTAGATTTCTCATAAAACGGGAAACTTGACTGTATTTGTCGTTGGCGTCAACAGAAATGGTACCAAAATTGCGCGGTAAGAATGACAAAACTAAGTACGTGTAATATTTAAACCCGCGACTTTCAGAGCACGAACCAGGTGTGTTTACCACCCCTACGGAAGGTTCTTGTATAAGACTATCGCAATTCGGGAGTCTCTCGGACAAATCGGGAGACCTGGAAGTGTAGTTACCACTCAGTTAACTCGACCCTCTGCCGAGACAGGAGAAAAAAATTACCCCACCTCCCCTCGCGGGAACCCTGTGTAGATGCGACGCTGAGGGGGTTCAAGCGCAAGCGGAGAGCAACCGTCGACCGAAAGGGCCCCCGGAGAGCGGCACACCGTTATATGCGAGCGCGCCCAAGGAGAGGGACAGCGGAGAGAAGCGCACGATGCGAGCGGCGCAGCGCCGCCACCAGCGTTTTATAGCGCGCATAACGTTGGAGGGGTCGCCCGCGGCGCACAGTGCGTCTGCCGCGGCTATGACGCAACACAATCCAACACAATCCACTTCAATCCAATCAAATCCAATCCCAATCACAATCCAAGCCAATCCAAGCCAAGCCAATACAATCCAATCATCCAATCCAATGCCCCTCGCGAGAGAGTGTTCGCTATCGGAGAGGAGAGGGGGTGAGCGGCGGAGAGGAGAGGCGCGACGCGAGGCGAGGCGGACGCGACGACGACGGAAGGCAGGGACAGGCGGTGAATGAGATGCCTTCGCATCTAAAAATAGCCTCGTGCATTTCGCGTGGCAGGTAAATATGACGGCTCGTGAACAGAACAGGTGCACGCGAGAAAAGAGCTCTTACTGCACAGTGTACTAGAAGATAAGGCGCGTGTGCGGGAGACAAACCAATGGAGAACGCGGGTCCTTTTGCGATGAAAAAATGCATGGAGCGCAGGCGTTCCCCTGAGAACTCCTGTTGCAGCCAGCACACCTATATGTTTTTAAATCAAATTGAACTGTTATTTGACGTGGGTTTTATAATACTTTATGCCATAAAATGAAAAAATAACACTATTTAAGGTAACAAATCACCATTAATTTAACAAACAAAACTTCTGAAACCAACTGGTAACCAGCGGCCGCCAGGGGCGCTCCTTACAACAGGAATTTCTCAGCAGAAATTTTCATCGGAAAAGGGAGCCCCCACTCATCGGTGCCGAGCGATGCACCTGTCTCTTCTAGTACACTGCACTTACTGTAGGGAATCTGCCGAATGAATGGCGGGAAGTCCGCCTGTCGGAGCAATTTGCACCAACAAAAACAGAAACGAAAGCATAGAAAGACATGAAAACACGATGTAGAACTAAAGAAGTATGATAATCGCTAGATCTCCTTCAAAGCACGCAAGACTCAAGTTTCCGAGGTATCACGACAGGATACTTTCAGGCACGGCTCACATAAAAACAAAATTGCTTTTGTGGCAGGCATCGCAACCAATTATGGTCAAGTACCGAGGCTGCAAGTAAAGATCCGAAGAGGTTCAGTTAAATAGGCTTTCCAGATCTTGCCTCAATGAGTTCTCATTTGAGTCAACCTCTTTGCGAGTTTTCGTTTGAACCAACCACCCTGTCTGCCCCCCGTTTATATTATCCCCAAAAAATCGTTCTTCGGGTATACTATTCATACTCAGTCGCTAAGTTTCCCTCAATGCATTCCTATTTTGCTGTCAGTGAATATCTGACAGTGGACGACCGCATTTACTTCACCGCTATATCAATACCCAACCAGGGGTAAAAGTAATAGCACCAACAGAGGCTTCTCGCACTATAAGAGAAAGGTTAGGTATACTGGCTCCCTTTTTGCTCATTGTCCTAGCAAGCTGGGCTTCACTATGGCTGGACTCATCTGGTCCGTCCGTCTGTCCGTCTCTCTTTGTTGTCTTCCCTCCATTTTTTAGGTGCGGAGTACCTTAGGACCGCACAATGTCCGTCCGCGTCCGTGCGCATAGCATTTACAATCTCATAAAATTACACAGGTACCGTCAGGATTCGAGCCTGTGCCTGGTAGACGAGGCAGAGTTAGTGTCAATCGTCTTACCCATTGGGCTACGACCGTGAGTACCCAAGAGTCAAACGGCTAACTCCCTCGCTTGTAACGGTGTGGAGTACTTTAGGATCTCCCAATGTCCGTCCGCGTCCACCATGCGCACACCCCCATCAAGCGAACATCAAGCGAAATTCGATTTGACCCGTTAGTTGCAGTTTCATTCAAGGAGTAATCAAGGTGCAACTCACGGCTCAAATCGAATGAAGGTCGCGGCGCAAATCGGATGACACTCGGGGCGCAACTTGGATGTCATTTCGAGTCCCCGTACTCCGCACCCTCGCCATCATCCACGGAGTGGAGATGCTGCCATTTTCTTCCCCTCAGTATTTCCAAAAATGCGATTACCCAGGTCGCTACACCACCTAAAGTGTTAACCTATTTTAAGTCACGCACTATATTTGTAACTATTGCATAAAAATTTCACTACACCTTCTTGCTTCTACTCATATACGCGTTATAGTATGTGGGGCCGTTTTCAGCCCTCTCCTGTTCAACCTGACACTCATCCACCTAAAGCGAGTCCTCCCGCATGGCGTACATATCACACTCTATGCGGACGACATCTGCATTTTGGGGTGCGGCGCGGTCACGTCGCACCACACAACAAAGAATGCAGAAAGATCTTGCGAAAATATCAGCATACCTTTCGCCAATAGGACTGCATCTATCCTCTGAGAAAAGTGTTTCGATGGCTTTTACTCGCAAGAACATGAAGCAATATCCATTAGTCCTCGGAGGCCGTACCCTGCAGTATGTACGTACTCAAAGATTCCTCGGAATCTTAATAGACCGCAATCTTTCGTGGGCTCCGGAGGTTAAAAGGCTCCGTACGAGAATATCTGCGATGTCAAAGATCGTCGGGTATCTTGCCGGTAGTCGATGGGGCAGTGACTGCCGCTCCATGATACTACTCTGTAAAGCCTATGTCGACGGCATACTGCGCTACAGTCTCCCTGTCCTCCAAAATCTGTCACCAACAAGCAGAAAACAGCTAGACGCGGCAAGAAACAATTGCCTCCGTATCTGCCTCGGACTTCCCAGAGGGTCATCGTGCTTGGGTACTGTCGCTGAAGCTGGCTGTCTGCCCTTGGACGTTATTAGGCTCCAAGAAAGCATGCGGATACACCTGCGACATCGGATGCACGCCAAAACCCATACAATAACCGACTGATAGAAAATGGGAACTCAAGTTTCGGTCGAACATTGAAGTCGTTGCACCTTTCGATTCCCACCCAGGCACCAAATTCAATGCCGTCTCATTTCCCGCCCTGGACCCTATCGCCATTGCATATTAGATGCAACATCCCGGGAATCGACTCTAAAAAGAATATGAATCAAAGCGGCTTGTTACAATTGACACTCTGCCACATTTGCCGACTATACTCAGGAACAAAACAAATTTTTACAGACGGGTCATGTACGCCTGGCCGCAGTTCCTCCGGGATCTTCATCTCGTCCACTGGACAGACGTTCTCTTATTGTCTCGAGCGGGCAACGTCATCTATGTCAGCCGAGCTTCACGCCATCAAGGAAGCCAGCCGGTACATTCTCCGCCAACCGCCGGGGCAATGGACCATCTTCAAAGATTCCAAGGCAGCCCTCCAAAGTCTACTGCGCAACGACTGCTTCAGCATTCACCAACACGCCTCTCGTGAAACAACTTACTTGCACCACCAGGCCAAAGACACTGGGCACCAAGTGACATTTCAGTGGCTTCCAGGCCCCTGTGGTGTTCCAGGTAATGAAAAGGCAGATGAAGCAGCGCGCAGGGGCCTTCAAATGCATAATATGAGGAAGGTCTTCTTCACCAAACATGATGCCTCAGCTATGACGAAGGCACTTGTTTTAATGGTGCGGAACCGTCTCTGGTCTCTTCCAGAGCACCATTATCCGTTCTTGCAATACATATACCCCGATCTGAGGATTAAGCTGCCAGAGCGACTTCCGCGCCGACTAGAAACTTTGTATCACCGATTACGACTCAATGCAGCGCTTACAAAAACTTACCTGTTTCGACTTGGCGCCACCTCGAATCCTTACTGCGATAACTGCGGATCGCCAGAAACCGTGGAACACGTACTGTTAGAGTGCCCCGCTTACATGCTCGCAAGGTGCCGTTTGGAGCAGAAGATTGAACACCTACGCCCAGGACCAATCAGCCTACAAGTGCCCCTTGGCCCCTGGCACACTTCTTCAGCACAACGCGAAGCACTAAAGGCGTTGTTTGAATACCTTTACGAGATCGGCGTCACTGAACTGATCTAAACCACAGAGAACATGATGTTCGTCGAACTGTTCACAGAAACTACATGATGCCCGTTCTTTTTTTTTAACTTCTCTTCTCTTTCTTCTGCCATGTATCTATAGGGACTTTTCTACCCTCCCCTACCCATTCCCTCGCCGAGTAGCATGTCGGTGGTACGATTCCGGCAAAACTCTCGGCTTTCTCCTCTAATAAAGAGCTTTCTCTCTCTCTCTCATATACTCGTACGCGTAATATGTTTTTGCCGGCAAGAGCTATGACCTACAAATCGCATGTGCGTTATATATATATATATAATATTAATATATATATATATATAATATATATATATACAGGAAGAAATGCCGGCATATACAGGAAGAAATGCCGGGGTTGAAAAGAAGGTCCCCTTCTCCCCGTGTAGTCTGAGTGGCGCTGGCTACCACCATCAAGCGTCAGATACAGTTGTAGTATATATAAATACCCCAGAAAGTGAAGCGGAACACAGTCGCCCAGATAGCCGAGTTGGTAAGGCATTCGAGATCTAATCGAAAGGCGTGGGTTCGGTCCCCCCTCTGGGCGCGTGTTTTTTCTTCTTTCTTTCTCACGTAATTAATAATAATAAATAATAATGTAACGTCACTAACGGTAAAAAAAATGTTCTAAACATTCCCTATGCCTTCTTTGGCGTTGTAGACTGCCGGCATTTCTTCCTGTATTTTTTAACGAGCCCCTCATTTACAAACCATATATATGTATATATATATATATATATATATATATATATATATATATATATATATATAGATATAGTCGTGAAGTGGAGTCCTTAGTTGCTGCAGGAATACGCACAAAGTAGAAGTACGCTCTTCGGAGACTTTATTTCCAACGTTTCGACCTGAGACAGTCTTTCTCAGGAAGACCTGTCTCAGGTCGAAACGTTGGAAATAAAGTCTCCCAAGAGCGTACTTCTACTTTGCGTATATATATATATATATATATATATATATGATATATAATATATAATATATATATATATATATATATATATATATATATATAGAAATAAGGGTTGGCAGTCAAGAAAACCTCGGAAAGCAATCAGGAGGATATGGCAGGTCATTTAAACAGATAAAGAATTTGGAAAGAAAGTGGAGGGGAAAAATAGCCTCGCCGGTAGCATAGTGGTTATCGCACCAGACCGCTATTCTGGAGCTCGTGGGTTCGGACCCCACCTGGGGGGCATTTTTTCACCACTTTTTTTCCAAATTCTTTATCTGTTTCAATGACCTACGATATCATCCTTTGCTTTCCGAGGTCTTCTTGACTGCCAATCCTTATTTTTCTCTTATTTCAACGAGCCCCTCATTTCCTATTCTGATTCGCTACATGCATGCGAGGGCCTCTGTTCAGGCAGTCTTGGTGCCATAGGAAGCTTAAGAGGGTTCAACGCTGGTCAACCACTCTCGACATGTCGTAGACACTCAAGTCACGGCCCGGAGGTTAAAAAGAAAGTCCCCTTCACCCCGACATGTCGGAATGACACTGGCTACCACCCCCAAGCACAGGAAAAAAATTACATCGACATAAATACCCAGAAATTGGAGGGGAAAAATAGCCCCGCCGTCAGCGTAGTGGTTATCGCACCAGACCGAGGTCATGGGTTCGGATCCCACCCGGCGGGAATTTTTTCTCCACTTCCTTTCGAAATTATTTATCTGTTTCAATGACCTACCATATCCTCCTCTTTGCTTTCCGAGGTTTTCTTGACTGCCAACCCTCTCTTATATCTGTCTTATTTCAACGAGCCCCTCATTTCTTATTCGCTATATATATATATATATATATATATATATATTTATATATATATATATATATATATATATATATATAATAAGGGTGATCAAAGTTAAGTCGACAGGTTTTTTTTAAAATAGCGCTTAGATTTACGCGAAGACCACCTCTACAGTGAGGTTTGGCGCCCAGGGGGACACTAATTAGGAGGCAATTATTGATGTAGGTGGCCTTAATTAACTAAAATTGGATAATTAACTTTTTAGCGGGCTGCAGTAACCAGGCATATTATGTATTGGAAAGTTAGACGCAATTGTGTTTCTCCGCAGTTTCAAGTGACAGAATTCTTCTAGCGCATCCGTAGTCCGAGATATCAAAATGGCGAAGTTTAATTGGCCGTTCGCATGATACGCATGCTAGAAGTCAAGACCAGCGCATAGCTCCTCCCTTTTGTTCTGTGGTTTCGATAGCGGTTCCGAATAGTGCAGATTGCGATAACGCCAGCCAAGAATGAATGGGTGCCAGTTATCACTTTTTCCTGTGCCTCCACCCCTTTGTCGAACTGAAACACCGTACAGAGCAGGCACGTCACAGAAGGGAGGAGCTTTGCGCCGGTGCAGACTGTCTTGCATGCGTAATCATGCGAACGGCAATTAAACTTCGCCGTTTGATATCTCGCAATACGGATGCGCTAGAAGAATTCTGCCATTGAGACTGCGTAGAAACATGATTGCGTCTAACTTTCCAATACAAACATGCCTGGTTACTGTAGCCACTAAAAAGTTAATTAATCAATTTTAGTTAATTAAGTCACCTACATCAATAATTACATCCTATTTATATGTCCCCCTGGGCGCATAACCTCACTGTAGAGGTCTCCTCGCGGAAATCTAATCTCCTATTTTAAAAAAACCTGTCGACTTAACTTTGATCACCCTGTATATATATAATATATATATATATAATATATATATATATATATATATATATAATATATATATTACTTGATTATCTAGAACTGTCCCTTCTGAATTTTGAAACTGGCTCCTGTCTCAGAATCCGTAGGTGGAAAAAATTATGGCAACATTTCAAAAGCATTGTAAAGCATTGCACTGATAATTTATTCCAACTCGTAAAAAGAAAATGAAACAGCTGAGTCCCTGGATAACCCGGGAGATCACCCACAACAAACGAAAAATAAAATGCATGCGGAAAAGAAAACCAACTCAGCAGCAATTGTACATTTGCGGGAACAGCTAAAGCCAGCATAAAAGAATCCAAACGAAAGTTTTATACCGAGACTCTTTCTGACTTCATTAAGGCTCCCCGCAAAATTTTGGCTTCACTTGAAGTATAAAAAGGAAGAGAAATTGAACAGATAAGAATTGGATCCGAAATAGTGACGCCAAAGTCACATATAGCACACTCTTTCAAATCAGTTCTTCAGTCGCGTCTCACTAAAGATGAAACTGATCAGGTAAATGCTGACCAGGCTTGTACGCGCCGCCTGCCCATTGGATCCCTTTATTATTATGCAGGAAGGGGGTGTTCAAGTCAGTTCTTAGGCTTGACAATAAAAAGGCAAACGGACCAAATTAAATTCCCAGGGAATTTTAACGAAGGTATGCCGAATGGGCGCCCTTTTATTTACAATTCTTTTCAGAAAGTATGTGAAACATCCTCTTTACCGGCAAGACTGGCGCACAGCGATTGTAAAGCCTACATTCAAAGCTAGGCAATCGGATTGGCGTGAGCAGCTATCGTACCAGTTTTCACTGACCTCTCTGTGTTTGTAAATCGTTATTAGAACATTCAATAGCAAGGCACGTTATTATTTTTCTTGAGTCGAAAGAATTCTTTTATCCCATCAACACGGATTCAGAAAGGCGTTGTCAACTGTTACCTAACTGATAGCGACAATTCACTGATTTTTATTTATCTCTCGAAGCTCCACAACAAATAACGCCATCTGTATAGATTTCGCTAAGGCGTTTGATAAAGTTCCGCACAACAAATAATTTTGAAGCTTCAACAACTAGGAATTAGCTCAGACATACTTTATTGAATAGCCGCGTATTTAAAGAACCGCGTATTTAAAAAGTACGTGCCGGTGATTGCACATCAAGTTCGTTGAAAGTATTGTCCGGTGTCCCACAGGGGTCTGTTCTGGGTCGAGTTGTTTTTAATTTTTATAAATGATACTTCCACAGTTGTCGAAAGCTCGGTTAAGATCAAGCTTTTTGCAGACGATTGTTTAATTTACACTCCTGTAACTAACGCAAACGACCAAATCAAAATTAATTGATGTCTGCAAGCCTTGCATAATTGGTGCGCCAAGTGGGGAATTAAAATTAACTTCTCGAAGACCACGTTCACGCATCTAACCAAGAAGAAATGTGTACTCTCACATGATTATAAAATTGCAAATAACTTTCTGACCAGAACACACAGCTTTAAATACCTAGGAGTGACTATAACTATCGATATGGCGTGGCACACCCATGTTTAGAAGGTGTGTTCAGAAGCCTATAAAAACTGGTTTTACTTGGCGAAAAAACTGGAACACTTCCCTAAAAATGTTAAACTACTTGCATATAAGATATTTATTCGCCCTATTTTGGAGTATGCGTCTTCCGTATGGAGTCCTCCTCAGCAGTCACTCTGAGTGATAAACAAGAAAAAATTCAGACTAGCAGTGCACTTCATTTTCTCATGGTACCGCAGGACAGAATCCGTCACAAATTTGTTAAAATCATGTAACCGAGAACTTTTACAAGTGCGCCGTGAAAAGCATAGGTTGAAACTCATGTTCCAAATTATAAAAGGCGAAGTGAAAATAAATAAAGACGCATATATACAACCCGCGCCCAAACGGGAACTAGGTTGAACCATAGTAACCCGATAAGGCCTTTTTAGGCTCGTCTTTGCGAGGATAAAATTTATTTTTAGATGCGAAACAGCTTATGGTGGCGCCTGTTCCCTCCGCCGTTGTGTGGGCACCGTTGTGCGGCGTCCACACCCCCACTGCGCATGCCTGACCAGGCACCGCTGATGATGATTGTGGCAGGATGCCCCTAAGGATTGGCCAACCAAAGAATCCGTCACGAGATAGCTTGGCGTTCAACCACCGTCGTCATCTTCCCGTAGGGGAACCTCCTCCCGCAACGCCGTGATGAGTGCCACGGGCAACGCCGCCGGTAACGCCACCTGCAATGCCAGCGTCAACGCCAGTGACAGTGCCGCGGGCAGCGCCGCGGAGAATAGGGCACCACCAGAAGAGCAAGAAGAAGAAAGAGCAGCACCTTGCTCTGCCATGATCGTCCACCCGGAACACGAATTCGCCGACCTCATCCCGAGCCAAGACTTGGTGCGCCTGATCAAACACGCGGACTCCGTGCGCGGCCGTGCACAAGCGCCAGGACATCATGGACCGGGACGAATACTACAACTTGATGAGGATGGCAAACGCGGAACATCATGAGCTACTGCGCGAGATCATCCACCGGCAGACGACCGCTGTCAGCACCTCAGTTACGGGTCTTCTTCACCGGACCGGCCGGTTGCGGCAAGACGTTCGTCCTCCGGCTTGCCATGGACATCAACAACCGGTACATCAACACCGGCAACAACACCGCCTACAACGCGTTCGTCATCTGCGGGGAGCACCGGGAAAGCGGCTGTGCGAGTGGGAGGAACCACGGTTGCACGCGGCTTTCAAGCTCTCTCGGAAGACTACCGGCCCCCCAACAAGGACGGAGACCTCCAGCTCCAGCGAGTTGAACACCTTCCGCGTGGCCTTCCGCAACGTGAAATGCGTGATAATAGACGAGGTGAGCATGATGTCTGTGGGCAACCTAAACGCAGTCGACTTGAGTTAACCTCATGGCTGCTTCGAATTGACTCAGGGTTCCCCTACGGGAAGATATTGAATCTTTTTCCTTATACCATAGAAGTGTGGAATACACTTCTAGAATATGCTGTTGCTAGTTCCAATTTCAAAGCATTTGAGTGTTCGCTAGAATTGTACTACCGGCAAAACGAAACCTAATGTATGTTTTGCCATTGTGTATTGTTTTCTTCTTTGTACTCCTTCCTGTAATTACCCTCTGTTGAGGGTTACAGTATCAATAAATAAGAAAATAAATAAATAAAAATGCCCTGTCCGAGAAGTAGTTTTCAGTGAAGAGAGTTGGTCTCTTCCCAAGTTTTGCTCTTACTTCCCTAAAGCTATATTATACCCTTTTCACCGAGCACGGCCATGCCCCTGAGCAAATGCAACCAAACACAAGGAAGTCACCGCTAGGTTAAAAAAACCATAGCTAGCAAACCAAGCCCGGAGCTTGTCTACGGGAAATTGAGATGGAAGACACGAACGTGCAGGAAATACTGCGGACCAGCTGCCGGAGTGCTTGAAGGATCACTTAGTTCGAGAACGAATGACCCGTCCCTGATGTCAATGCTTGTAGAAACTTCTTCCACGACAATTAAGGCTGACAAGGCGGCGGTCCGGTCCAAGCGACGGCTGTGTAGCCGCACGTTCTTACCAAGTACGTGACAGTCGGCATCGAAAAAGTAAAGACACAAGAACTAACTTCGTTGCACAAGTTAATTCCAGGAAACCCATACAGAGCAGCGTCCTTTCACAATTGCGCACACAGGCAGACGGTACGACCTACAGTTTTCCCAGAAAAAAACTAAGCGCTTCTGCTTCGAAAAGCCCTTTTTCCTTGTTATATCCACTGGTACGTTACTCGCGCGAGGCGTCCCTTTGGAGTGCTATCACCAAATTGCAGTGGCAGTAATCCTGATTATACGATGGAGAAAGGGCACGAAGAAAAGGCCTCTTATCTGGCTGTTGGGCAAATTTTCTAAACCTATTGAAAAATTTATATGAGCCCAGTGGTCCAAGGCACCGCCTTATATACCATTTTTTGTCGTCTGTTCCTTCCTTAGTCCAGTCTTTGCGCTGTTTTTAAACGATATAATGTACCAATAAGCTCTTCAATACACCCTTTCGCATTAATACCAGATGGGCAGTAGAAGGCAGTAGAAATAATTCCTCAAGTAGAAGTTGTGAGGGCATGTGTAGCTGTGCTATTTCACTACGGTACTATATAAATTGTAAGCACATGGTTTACGCTTAAAACGTCCCACCCGAAGCATGCACTCTTCGATCACGGCAGGTAGTCACATTGTGTAAAGACGGTGAGGTACCTTTTGTTGTCTTCTGAAAGGATACTTTCGGCATTGCATAATCGCAGGCTTCGGATTTCTCCAAACACTCTGTAGCCGGGTAAACAGTTTGATGTCGAAAGGTATGCTGCGTGTGGGGTTAACCCCGACTACGATGCTTGCTTTTGATATTTCAAATATTCATAGAAGTTTTTATACCGTCTGCGATGACCTGTTATAATAGGTGCTCACACGCATAATTTCCTTTCATTTTGTAGAAGTGCAGTGACATTAATACGATACCACTGTACTCTTCCACATAAACGAAATTAACCTGCAAGCCTTTTGCGGAGGCGTGGTGGCAACACTGTTTTGGTGTTCAGAGGCAGTCATATATGAACATTGTGTATATGAACCCGTATATGAACAACGTACGACTTCTTGTTAATACATCATGCAACGGAGAGCTGGGCGCAAGATGGGAATACTATTTCCATTTTTCCCCAACTGGCCGGGCGATCCAGATAAATACGGGCGTCATGGTGGTTTGCGTGGATATGGGTGCTCTAAATTCTCCCCGGTAGTGCCCAGTGACGAACAAAAAGACAAAAGTTAACTGCGAGTAAAAGAAGGCCCTGCCCGAGCCATTTGTAGTTAAAGCCTATCTGCCCAATTTTCCCATCATTGTCCCAGAATTTCCTACCTAAGGATGTGTATAACTGTGGGACAATGAATTTACAACTTCTACTCTTTCCCTTTCTTGCCCCTTCGATAAGGTAACGAAATTTTATGAGACGTTAATAAACAAAATTTGAGAGGAGTGAGAAATAAAACGGAGAAGCAATACGAATGAAAAAAAAAGCGTCTCGCCTTCTGCCTTGAGACTGCTTATTTTGAGCTACAAGCATTAAGCCGTCAGTCCTGCTTTCAGGTTTTTGGTAGCAGAATTGTTTTTCCAGTCTGAAACCACTTGAACCAATGAGGACGTTAACAGGGCGGGAACTTAAAAATTGCGGGGGCTTGTAGGAGAAAAACTGATAATTTCAGCCTGAAGCTGAGACCCGTTTTCTATGTGGTTTCTTTATTAACGAGTGTCTAGACGACGAATGGCTTTATAGGTAGTGACCTGCCCATTGCAGCCGGCGACAATGGGAGCCAGCGTGCCAGAACATTGCCGTGTACGAAAGGCGCACTACGACAGGTGGGACTAAGTTAAATCCCCAAACTCGCCAGCTTCGCTTCGCTCGCAGTGGGACCTGCGACGACTCGCATAAATTTTAGCGATGGTACCAATGAATGCCGATCGTACAGATTACTACCTATAATACCGACCCCCAATGATAATTCACTGTTAATTCTAGAACCATTTCTTCGCTATGCAAACATACCCGTACACAAGTAAACCACATTTCTACCACGTACGTATACTTCCCAGATCTCTTCCGGAAAATTTTGTTGAAATATGAGTCGCGCACTTACATTTTCTTGTCGGCACCGAACACCTGGCTGTGTGAACAAAACCTGCATGTTTCCTTTTTATTAGCTTAAAGAATGTTTATTCACCAGTGTTATTTTATGTACCGAGTACCCTTACTGTTAGTATCCATGTTTATCTATGCATACCCACCTGTTGTACTGTTATTGTCTATATCTATTTCTGTATACCCGCCTGCTCTGGTCTCAAAAGAGACTGGCAGTATTTAAAATAAATAAATAAATATCCTCCTGCTCGACTAGAATTCTGTATTTTCGAGCATTTTCGTTCATTTAAACATGCGGAAAGTTTGTTGACTTTCGGTTTATGTCGAGGAGCTTTCTTTTGACGACAACCTTATCTTTCCACGTGCAAACGTTTAAAAAGGGAAGCTCGATTTTTCTATAAACACCCAGAAAGGGGCCATTCTGCTCGTGGAAGCGCCGTCATTTCGCCGTCATTTCGCAGCGCCCTGTCTGTGGGCCCTTTCTGTAGTCCTGTTTCTGGCGCTGTTTTATAAGTTAGTTATGTACTGTGTTGCGGAGAAAGAATGTTTTTCCAGCGAGGGGAGCAGTAATCGAGGGCAACCTTTTCAGTGCCTGCGTGTTTTCCATTAACTGGGGAGTCACGTTGGTACGAGCTCCGTCAGGGTGGCTTACTAGCCCAAAAAATGGCAAAGTTGGCTATGGTAGCCGTCCCAGGTCAAGGCTTGCTCCGAGAACCAGTTATCTTCGGGATATCGTTTCGAGCCACTGACCCCTACTGAAGCAATTGGAACAAGGTGAAAACAAATATAGATTTTACCTTGCACCGGCCGGGCTTTCTCAGCTGTACGCAACAAATACAATTGCGTACAACATGTTCACTGAAAGTATCGTGCAAAATATTGCAGGATCTTTCAACATATTTTTTTGCGAAAGCGTTTCTTTTGGATAGGTTTATCGTCGAGCCTCCTGCCTAAGTAGACTACAACCTACAGCCTCTGCATCGCGCTTACTACAATTACAATTTCAAGAATCACTATTCCTGCTGCTTCTATACTGCCTCAGGAGTTGATGTTCAACCTAGACTGCTCGAGAAATTTCCGCCGCATGCTAGTGCTTTTTTGTTATACTCATGCTATGCTTCAAAAGCCAATGGGAAAACTCGCGAGGGGAGTATTTTTTTTCGATGAACGATATAAAACAGGGCGTGCACTGTGCTTCTTCCTGTCCATTTTTTCTGTTCTATGCTATAGAACAAAACGCGCTGAATATTCTTTGTGTTATTGTTTCGGATGTACGCACACTATGTAACATGTGGAACACCATAGAAAGCGCTAGCAAACGGTAGCAGCTCTGGACAGCTTTTTGCGTGCGATATCCGGTGGGTGCGCGTTTGGTCGTCGCCGGGCGGTTGCGTGCTTCCGCCATCCAAGCCAATTAAGAATTCCGCGTGAAGAAACTTGTATTTCACCACACCGCCGATCCCAAGAGAAGGTGTGCAGTTTCCCCACTGTGAATCGGCAAAGATTTAGCGCGACGGACCGAGAGACAGACGAAATAACAACGGTGGCAGCGGAGAAATGAGGATTAAATGCAGTTAAAGCCGGCGTCTAGGTGTCTGAAAGAACCAAAACAAAATTAGAGCCGTTACACTCAACGTGGAAGTGGTCGTAATTGCAGAGCAATGATTCGCCGTAACGGGTTTTGGCGCCGTTATCTTGCACCCATCGCGCTTTTCGCCTCTCTGTCTCACTCCTCTCTTGATGAATTGAACGAGGGTTTGTCAAACGTAATTCCAATTTCCCGCCTTCACATTTCTCTTGCGCCCCCAGCATGGAAAAGCACGAGTGGAATAGCGCACGTGACGGCGCCTTACTGCGCATTTTGGAACTCGTCGTTCTTGGTGGCCATTTTTTTCGCTTACTAACTTCAAAACCAACCCAACGGGCGTTCCTATCTAAATGGACGCGGGGGTTGCTGGTTAAATACACAGATTTTGCCTCAAACGTACCTGCCGTCCTTTTGCGCTAAACAATGCGGAGGTGTATGACAAACGCCAGCGGTTCAGAAATTTCGAAGGGTTATGAGTTTATAAACCGCTTGGTTTTCCAAGCCTCTGAGTGACGGCTGTACAGTACGCCGTGGGGCTCTATTGAGTCCGTTATCTCGCTGCATGCCTTATTCTGGCAGTCGCCTGACATTGTGGCAGTGAGCTACGGCTACAAGGCGAGCCCCGAAAGTGCTCTTCACTTAAAAACCAAAGGAGCAATAAAAAATTCGGCACGCAGCTTTGGCACGCATGGGCACGTCGCCATCTATAAAGCCGGTCGTGGTCCGGACAACGTAAACGCAGACAAAACTTTTCAAAACTACTACGGAGGAGCTTACGACGCGGAGACGGCTCCCCTTCTCCGCCTAATTGCCTGTTGTGTGCCTTGTCAGTCCTAGGTTTACCGTAGCCCTCCAGTGCTCGGGAAGAAAAACAAAGCTACAGCATCAGATGGAGTTGCTTTCCAGTCGTCCACTGAGTAGCCAATCCGACGTTGAATAGTTCTCACGTGTATTACCCCTAGAGGCGTGAGAATACCCAGACTCCGTATACAGCAAGGGCATACCCCAATCATGCACGTATTCTGCACTTAAAAGTGTAGCATGTGGGCAGAAACCGCGATTCCTCGGACGCAGTCGCATCACAGCAGAGCATCACGTTGTTATCCGTGGCCACGTCTAAAGGCAAGGCACCCTGCACTGTGAAGCCCCTGTAAATTGCGGCCTTGGGCAAGAGACAATAAAACCCTGTGAAAAAAGTCATCAGACAAAGCTTCCTAGGGCCCCGGGATTTCGTCCGTCTAATGTCGTTGGGTATCACGCACCGAGGCTGATACAGAAACTATTCAAGAGAGAGCGCCACAGACTATCGCAACAGACCTTGCAAACAGATAGCCGGTCTTTCACGCCATGAACGTCGAACATGAGAGGGTCAGAGCGACGGTGGGCGCTTGCTAGCGAAGGACAGCGATGCCAGAGTACCAAATCGTCTCTGCGACAACGTGAAGAGAAATCCAAGCGTCAACGAAGAGAGGAAAATCCCCAGCTTCATCCGGAAGCAGTCAAGGATCGACCACAGCGAAGCAAAGCGAATCCGGTGGTTAAAGTTCAGGAAGCTCAAGCAAACACTGGTGAACCACTGCACCGCACTTATGAAAGCTTTTACGCTGAACGGAACTCCATCCGTTTTTATGCAGACACCTGCGCAGGAATGCCGCAGTCGGAGCCAGTCATTTGTGACGAGTACCGTCTCAGCCACTACCGTGTTATCGTCTTTTTGGGAAGAAGGGGCATCCCTAGCATTCCGGCCATTGAAGTTTTCCACCAGACCGATCGGCAAGTCTTCTATGGAGGCAGTGCAATGATTCTCCGTAGGAAATGTCACGGGGGAATGTCAGGTAGCAACGCTGCAAACTATGTGGTGCCCCGTTAGAGCGGCGGACTCCGAAGAGGACCCGGGAGTCGTAAATATATAGAAAAAACACCTCCGTGAAGCGGCAGGCATTTTTATGAAACGATTCCAAAGCTTTCATATTACCCGAAAAAGAAGAGTCAAAATAGGAAACGTCACTATAATAATTTTGCCGAATTGTTACACCTTCACCAAACATTAGTTTTGTGTTTTACAATAAGAACGCTGTGGGCAGTGAAACATTATAGCTGTGTCCGAGGATGGAGAACACGTGAAACCGAGGTGAAAAGAAAATAAAGCAAGCCAGCGTGTGCCCATGCTGCACAGTACTGTCTATTGTGGGACGTCTTTCGCCTACGTAGCGAAAAGAGGTTATGGTATATTATGCACGCATCGACCATAAAACAATAGATGCTTACTCTACTGGTGATTGAATTTCTTCTTGCCTCTCCAAATGGAGCAAGGGTGCATACTCTCCATGATAATAGCGCATTTGCATGGGAAGCGATGTGTTCCTGCACACGGTGCTTCAGACGAGGCAGGTAATAGCACGCACGTGTATGGAAATATAAAAGGCGGTGCATAAACATGCTTGTGTACCGACTGTAATCTAATATCAGCCGGAAGCGGTGCGATGATTGATCGTCCGCACTGTATGTTAACATCGCTAAAACCGGAAAAACCAAAATTTGAAGGCTTACAACGAGTAGATACAGTGTAGCCTCGGAGGGCCAACCACATCCCAAAAACCACATTTAAAACATTTGCCTTTTTAGTACCCTAGGAAATAAAATTGGTCCACAAACCCACGATAACTCACAAAACTGCACTCAACAAGGAAAAGTACTTGTCAAAGGACAGGAAAGTCGAATATCCTCAAGAACGCTCAACGTTATTTAAATGAACATGATTGGCTCACGCGTCATGAATTGCGCAGTCTCTGTTTATGCGACCAATTACGTTTAATATTATGAATGAATGCTCCCGGAGTTAAATGCTTGCCCATCTTTGTTTTTTGCCAAGAGTAAGCATCAAATTAATACTTGCATAACCCTAATTCAGTTCCCACTGTACACTTGAGTAATATTATATCTCTTCATTGTACATGTATGTCCTATCACGGATTCCTTACGAATAGTACATACTAATTATTGGGTTTTATCGTGGGGAAATGCAAATGCGTATTTTTTGTTGCAGTAATCTACTTTTTTGATAATTTCAACGTGCGTTCGTGCACTGTCGTTTGCTCAAGTACTACACCTGTCTGGCTTCATAAAGTAGTTGCAGCTTTTTTCTCAGGGAGACCACAACATTTTAAGAATGTTGCAACTTGAAAACAAATTTTATTATATTGCTACGGTACGTGCATAGCCTATGTACCACATTGGGACATGTGCCAGGTACTAGCCGAAAGAAGATGACGGTAGCGCACGCGGACTCGGGAAAACGAGCTAGATGTCGAAGTAGACTGAGAGGATCTTGCGCCTGGCCTGCGGGGTGCTCTCGCGATTGTAAATACACTGTGCGGATACCTCTTGTACCGCTTGGCTACACGTCTTCCTTCACGTCACCGTAACAATATTTTATTTTATTTTTACGATCCACCCAGCAACACCTTTAACGCCCCTGGAATCACTCCGTCTTCATGGGTTCTGAAATATTCTGAACACACATATTTTCCGTCGCTATAACAAAAAACCACGAACAAAAATAAACGCCACCCCGCCAAGGTATCGAACCTGGATCCTACGCTCAGCGACACAACACCTTTACCACTAAGCCACCGGGAAAGTTCTTTTTTATGTGGGAGGATCGTATGCACGGAAGGATACCTGGACTATGATTCGTGCCGTAGTGCCATGGCCGAGAATAAATTTGGCTACATGGAGATGTTTAAGGCGCCTTTAAATATCAACACACGGGAGTTTTCGTTTTTCATTCGCAGCAGCCGGGTTGGAACCTGTGTCCTCAGGCTCAGCACGACAACGATTAGACACGGAGTCTGTGCGGCGAGTGCGTGTGCATAGAATTTCATTTCAAGCATCAATGCTAAACATTGACGGTGCAATGGTCACGACAATAACACCGTCTATCAAAATATGAAACAGCAGGGTTTATTTGCGCATGCCGTTGGATTCGCCGAGACATAAACACACATTTTTTTTTTATTTTATGAAGCTGGGGCGCGTTGAAGGCCAATGTAAGAAAGGCCAATGTCACAGTCAGAACATACAAGCGGGGCAGGTTTTAACAAAAAAAAAATGCTTCAAATATATAAAACAAATATTGCATGACTATTTGTCGAGCAAAAAAGGTGAATAAATTTATAAAATAGCAGGTAGAAAGTCACACGATCTTATATCTTTTAGTTGGACACAATACTTTTACAGCATTAAAGGGGCAAGCGAAGGGTCAAGCTCACGCATGATCTAACAAATGATCCAGCTCACCCACGACTGCTGGGATAGGTAGGTAACATGTACAATTCATCGACTGCGGCACTAAATAATGCGTTTTCTCTTTTTGTGGAGTACGTTAATGTTACAGGACAAACTGCTCGAATATTCTAATACGTCGCGAGGCACATGAGTTCGTGTTGTCCCACTCCTTGCCCAGCACCGTGGTCTGTACGGTATATATGGTACCCGCCGTGGTGTCTCAGTAGCTGTGGCGTTGTGCTGCTGAGCCCAACCACGCGGGTTCGATTCCTGGCCGCGGCGGCCGCTTTTCTGATGGAGGCGCAAATGAAAAACGCACGTACGTTCGAGATTTCGGCGCACGTTAGAGGTCCCCAGGTGATCAAATTTATACAGAGCCCTCCACTACCACTACGGCGTGCGCCATGTCGCCTGCGTAGCATCGGCTGTTAAATCCCCAAAATCAATCAATCAATCATCAATCAACGTTATATACGGTAACGACGGGAGTCTGCAGCTATGCAGCGTCAATGAGAGTGGGCGCTGTTGCTATGGTAAGGATATTTGATTTGTACAGGCGGAACTGCTTGCACGGGCGTTCAAGTAGTTCCGCCGGCACAAACTGCTACTGCCACAAACTGAGTCATGGTAGGTTGCAATTTTAATATCATCGCAGCGGTATGCTTCAGAAATTTTTTTAATGAAAGGTGGAGAGGATTGTAAGATGGAAGAGTAAAATGTACAAATGTAGTACGAAGTTTCAGCGAACATTAATGGTTTTTATATGATCTTATGTAATGCCCTTATGTAGTGCCCTCAGAGCCCTTAATGTCGAAATAAATGAAATGAAATGAAATCTAGGCTATTTCGCGGCCGTTCATTCCAGCTCCGACCCCGTAGCCAAGTTATAGTTTCGGCACATAAAACACAATTTAGGGAAGCGAATAAGAGTATTACAAAAATACAATTTCTTGGTGAACGTTTTTAGGGGACATGTACACAACCCACCCGAACCTCATAACGCCCCTCTATGACAGTACACACAGGAACCAAAGCGAGACTTATGACAACTGCTCCTCTCTTCTGAACCAAATAAAACGACAGGCTACGTACTTCGGAACACAATAGTTTTGATTGGAGTGACACCTTTTTTTTTTTTTAATGTTGCCATATCACTTTGAAGCTAGCCAAAGAAGGGCAGCGTCTAATTTCATCGCAAGAAAATTCTTCGTTCATTTTAGGTTGATCAGAACCTTACATATCCTTAATTTTATTCACGTCAGCGGATTTCCCTACAGCTTTGAGTTCAAATGTCGAAGTAAGATATTCAACGGAAGTACACAATGCTACAAGTTTTGTAGTCTTAATCTTGCTGAAACAGTGAAACCGGTGATAATTAAATATTAATCATCTTTCGCTGTCCTGAAGTAGTAATTGATTTCTTTGAAGAAATTCGTTGTTTCTTTACTGTTGCATTAATATTGTTTCTTCAACGTATCGCAAGGTGCATCCACGCGACAGCATCTTTTTGTTTCCTTTTTGGGCCACGCTGGTTTGGAGTTGTGCCCGTCTGAATAAAAGGGACACCGAAGCGAGATTAAAAATGTATGATTACAAATTTATCAGGTTAAAAATTGAAGTGCGTGGCGGGGGCTGTGCTCTTTTGCAGCCACATGCGCGCTATTGGCCTCGAGGACATACCGTGGCGCCACCTATGAGTGACGTCACTTGTAGGACGCCGGGTCGTGTTCTCGTCTGCTACAACACAGTTCCTGTGCGTATGCGACCGCGTGTTTTTTTTTTTGTTATGGCCATCGTCTCCCCCTCCTTGTGGATTTAATGCGAATTACCCAAAAAAGTGGTCTGCGCCGAACAATCCGGGCAAGCAATTAGCGACTCGCTTGTTCCTGGTGACACCGCCGCGTTCAGGTAGTTGCTGCCATCGCGACCCACAGCTCGTACGCAGCCAGCTAACGGCAAGGACGATGCAACTGATGCCGAGAAAAGTACGCTATAAATTCATTATGAAATACTTGTGACGAGACATGTACGAGATTGTGTGTGACCTTGTAACAGCGATGGAAGTGCGTCGCTCACTTGTGATCTCACCGCGCGTACTGCTCGCTCGCATTGCCTGGTAAATGAATGACTACGCGAGAACGGTGATCGGATTGCTTCGCCGCACATGCTTAAACGAGCTGCTATGATCTGCAGTTTAGCTTAAGCAGTGCCTATTTCCCCTACAATGTTTTTATAGTTATGCCCGGATTTCATTAACGATCACTGCCTTAGCCTGTACTCTGCACGGCTATGTTTACTTTTCGCGATAACTTGTCCGCAATGTATGAATGGTATGAACGCGAGTTTTGAACGCCTTCGAGCGGGTTTGGACATGGCTATATTTAGTTTTCATTAGGATCTCGGCGTGGGAATTGAACCTGTCTTTCTCTAGCATCGATTTCGAAACACACGACTGCTTACAGAAGGCGAGGCTGTGTATGAGGCAAAACACGTCGTTAATGATTCAGGGTAATGTGGAGTTTTAGAATAGGAGAAGCGAGCGTTGGGGGACCCCAAGAATTTAAGGGAACCCAAACGCAACACGCGGGCGCGCGACGACAGGGTCTTCTCCAACAGCTTTCCGCGGCTTCGGATGCGCGTAACCGAATTTTGGGAATTTTAGGCTTAGCGCCGCGGCAGAAATTTCATCGCCGCTATCGTTACAGTGCCGAATGACAGTCCCTAACAAAACTTATCACCGCACTGTTACCCCCTTCTCGTACGTGGAACTCTGTATCCGCGGTAATTGCATTTTAAGCGATCGATGATCAAGATGCCTGCCACTGCCTCCGCCGATTCTTGCGCGCAGGTATCGCCAACCTTCGGCCACTCGCCACACCGCGCGTGAACGAGCCGGCGGTGCCGGACCGAACTCCGCGGCCGGTCGGCGTAAACCGCGACAGATATTTGAGCGTCGCTTTGAAAACCAGAGCTGATGACACTACCTAGCACTATTTTTCGCCACACTAACCTCCACTTTCACCAATCTGGAACTTCTTTTTCACGACTTCTGTGATTTTAAAAAGCGGTGACAAGTTTTACTGTCGCGACCTGCGTCTGTTCGAGCCGCTGCGTCGTCCGTGCGGGCAGGCACGGCAGATGCTTGTGCTGGAGCGTTTTCGTGAGCAATACACGCTTCGTGATTTCCTGCTTTATACATTTCTCACCAGCAAGGGAAATCTAGAAACTTAATTCGGCGATAATCGTAGTCTACATTGTTGATCGGGGAAACGAGACCGCAGCTTAGGCTTAACCAGGTTCGGTCGCATACATCTGCATAGACCACGACGCTCACGTTGTTTGCGGATAATGTACCACTTTGATATGATTATAGAGTCCCGATGAGGTCAAACTGTGCTTGACGCACTGAGAAGTAACTTCAAATGACGGAAATTAACACGAAAATCTTTTTGGAACGCGCGTCCTAAACGAAGTACGTGCTGCAAGCCAACTACACAGCAAGATAAGAACGGTGATCCTACAAGTGTCGTCAAAACGATCGCAGCGCCGGCCTCTCCAGTGGTGGGCCTCGTGGCCAATACGTTTTAGAAAAGTGATGATAAGTATTCGTTCATAATCCCATAATCCCACCAATTTTTATTTCTTCATCATCCTGGAGCTACCAAAGCTACAACCTTAAATTTAGTCAAGCAGTTTCAATGAAATCACTTCTGCGGCTTCTTCCCCAATTACGGGTGCTCGTCGGTCCTCATTTCGACATGTATTTCATGTATTACCCATTCATATCCGATTACAGACGGGGACGTTGGAACACCGAATCGGATAATTATTCGGAGGGTAATTTTCAACGAATAATCTAAAACAGGAATATAAAATTTCACCAAGACAACGGACGATTCCACTCACACTGATGGTCTAAGCAAGTATAATTTAAGTTTGCTAGAGCGTGATTGCGTGTTCGTTTTGCGTTTCTACATACTCCATTTAGCTCGTCCCCGAGAGGCCTTAACGATAATAACAGTTTCTTCTGAAGTTCAAGAAGTTCGTCTTTGAAGGACTGAGAGGAACCGAGACCGCTTTTGGCAGCGGACGAAAATATCCATCACTTCATGAAATTTATTAGTCCAGAGGGCAACACATTTGTCTGTAACACAGGTTTGGTGCTCATAGCCTTATCTTCTCTCGGCCGAAAAGCATTTGAAGAAAACTATCGTGTCATTCTGAAGTCTTAACCATTTATTTTGACCTCAACGTTTTTTGTGAAAAGTTTGAGTCCGCAGTTTTGAGAGGTGACTTATTGAAGTTGAAATCAGTGTTATAGACAAGGATGTTGCGCAAGGATGTTTGCTACCAACCTCACCTTAAAGACCACATCCCGAAAGTGGCGCGAAAGACCCACAAAAAATTGGCTCCAACCCACGCTGTGAAGATGGTTGGAACGCAAAGCTTTAAACGACACCCGCAACAATTGCCCATGCGAAGTCACTTGAATTCACGCACGTGGCTCTACAAACACTGAAACCAGACATTCTGCCAGCCGTTACCTGGAATTCGCGGGGGCGGCGTTCCGAACGACGCATCAGCGTCGGCCACGGCCGGGCTAAAGCGGCAGACGCCGCCGCTGTAGGTCGGCCGTGAGTCGGGAGAGAGAAAACGGAGAGGAGCCTCTTTCGAAGGGTGAGACAGCGCAACCTAGCCATCCTGATGTGCTTGCTTGGGGCTACAGAACCGGGGGACTCAAGCGCAGACACCGAAAGAATTCGGCATCTGAGCTTAGTGATTCCTATTTATACTGATTTAAACTAGTTACTTTAGTAACGTTGAGCATTGCCTGAAAGCTGAGGGAACTTTTATAATCGCTGTTTATCAGAACCAGTTTCTCTTTTCGGCTTTTGTAATACCTCTTAAAACACAACCGAATTGATTTTCAGCAATTTAGAAAACGGAGTCCCATTCGTGACAAGCAGTGCGCAAAAGGTTTCTCTAGCGGCCAGATGTCTGTATGTGGTTTGTACATTTTGTTTTCCCGCCCTGGAAAGTAATCCTTAACTAATGTGCGCCGCACGACCACTTAATTCTGTCGGGTGCGGGCTACCCTGGAGGTGCTGTCGAACAAGTTACTCAGGCCGTGCGAAGGCAGCGTGCAATAGATGCGAAGCTGCTCCAAAACAGGCTCAAAAGAACCGTCGCTAGCAGACGACAAAGCCGAACACCGACGCCGCCGCAGGTGAGCAGGCACTTCCGCGAGGGGAACGCTGGGTAAATTCGCTGCGCCATCTAAAGTGTGCTCCGTGAGGGAAACCCTCCTCCGTACTCCCCCCCTCCCGCCGCCGCCTCCGCGCCGCGTTGGGAGTTTGTTGTCCCGAACGCCACAAGAGAACCGTTGGCAGGTAGAGCTACGAAGCTTTGCTTTAAAAGCGTCTCGACTTTATGCTTTGAGGCGGCTTACTTTGACCAACAAGCATTAGGCTGTCAGTCCTGCTTGCAGGTTTTTGGAAGCAGAATTGATGTTCCAGTCCGAAATTGCTTGAACCAATGGGGACGTTAACAGGGCGCGAGCCTATAAATAACGAGGGCGAGAAGCTGATCAGGAGAGAAACTCATCATTTCGGCCTGAAGCTGTGGCCCGCTTTTTATGTGGTTTTCGTAATGACGAATGTCAAGATCACGACCAGCTTTATAGATAGCGACCTACTCATCGCAGCCGGTGGCAATGGGATCCAGCGTGCCAGAACATTGCCGTGTACGGAAGGCGCGCTCTGTCAGGTTGGGCTGACTTTAACCCCCAAACTCGGCAGCTTCGCTTCACTCGCAGTGGGCCCTGTGACCTCTGTCATAGAAAGTAGCGGCCGTACCAATCAATGCCAATCGTACAGATTACTACCTATAATACCGACCACCAACGAGAATGCACAGTTAAATCTAGAACCGTTTCTTCTCTATCCAAACGTCAACGTCCATAGGTAAATCACACTTCTACCATATCCGCTTGCTCGGCCAGCTTTCTTTTATTTTCGAGAATTTTCATTCACTTAAACATGCGGAAAGATTGTCGCCTTTCGGGTTACGTCGAGGTGCTTTCTTTTTTGCGGGAACCTCGTGTTTGTACGTGCAAACGTTTGTATGAACACTCAAACAGGGCCATTGTGCTCGTGGAAGCGCCGCCATTTTTGAGGAAAACAATGTTTTTCTAGCGAAGGGGGTTCTAATCGACGGACTCCTTTTCAGCACACGCGTGTTTTCCATTAACTGGAGCGTCACGTTGGTAGGAGCTCCGTCAGGGTGGCTTACTAGCCCCGAAAATGGCAAAGTTGGCTATGGCAGCCGTCCCAGGTCAATGCTTGCTCAGAGAACCAGATATCTCCGGGATACCGTTTCGAGCCACTGCCCCCGTACTGAAGCGATTAAAACACGGTGAAAACAAATAGCTTTCACCGTGCGCCTGCCGAACTGGCTTAGCTGTACGCAACAAATACTGTCGTGTACGATATGTTCACTGAAAGCACGCTGCAAGATATTGCGGTATCTTGCAACATATTCTTTCGCGAACGGGTTTCTTAAGGCTAGGTTTGTCGCCGGGCCTTCTGCCTAAATCGACTACATCCACAGCATCACACTTACTGCAGTTCATTTTTCAAGAATCACTATTCATGCTGCTGCTACACTTCCTCCGCAGGTTAAGGCCTACCAAGACTGAACGGACAATTTCGGACGAATGCGAGTGTTTTCGTCATACTTGTGCTATGCGTCGTAATCCAATGGGAAAAACCCGCGCCCAGAGTGTTTCTTCCTGTTCCTTTTTTGATGAACGATATGAAACAGTGCGTGCGCTGTGCTTATTTCAGTTCTATGTTCTATTTTTTTGTTCTACGCTATAGAACAAAACGCACTGGATATTCTTTGTTTTGTTCTTTCGGAGGTACGTGCTGTCTAACGCGTCGAACACCATGGAACGCGTTAGCAAAGGGTAGCACCTATGGACAGATTTTGCGGGCGATATCCGAGTGGGTGTGCGTTCGGTGGTAGCCGGGGAGGTGCGTTCTTTCGCCTGCCTAGCGAAGTATCACTTTTCGCGGGAAGAAACTTATTTCAGCACACCGCGGATTCCACAGAAGATTTGCAGTTCCCCCACTGTGAATCGGCAAAGAGTGAGCACGACGCACCCGAGAGAAAGACGACATAACAACGATGGCAGGGCGAGCAAACGCTTATACAGCGGAGACACGAGGATTAATTGCACTTAACAAAAACCATGCGAACCTCGTAACGCGCCTGTATGACAGTACACCGAGGAAATAATGCGAGACTTATCACTTCCGCTGTCTTCTGACCAAAAAAAAAAACGACAACATAGTTAAGAACCCTAAAGTTTTGATTGGAGTGACAGTTCTTTCTCCTCATAATGTTGTCATGTGATAAGAAGCTAGCCAAAAATTGGCAGCCTAGAATTTCATCACAACGAAATGTTTTTTTTTTTTCACTTTTCTGTTGATCAGCACTTCCAATGCCCTCACTCTAATTCACCTCAGCGTACTTTCTTCGGTATTTCTTTCGGTTCAAATGTCGAAGTAAGATATTCAAATAAGTACACAATGCTACAACTTTTATAATCTTGACCTTGCCGAAAAATGAAACCGGCGATAAACAAACATTGGTCATCTCGCTGTCCTGAAATAGTGACAGATGTAATAAAAATTTTTTCTATGATCTTTTATTTCACAGTTGTTTTGCTTCTTCAAGGTATGGCAAGCGGCGGCCGCGTGACTGCCTCAATTTGTATCCTTTTTGAGCCGCTCACTTTTTGCGTATGTGGCCGTCCGCATAAAAGAAACACCGAATGTGTGGCGTGGGCTCTGCTATTTCGCAGTCACATGCGCGCACTGTATGTTTTAGAAGGAGGAGGAGGTAGCCTTTATTGTGACAGGAAGACTCTAGAAAAGTGGTCATAGGTACCATACCAAAATCCCATAACACGACCAGTTTTTATTTCTTCATTATGCAATGCCTACCAAAGCTACACACTTAGATTTAGGCGCGCAGTTTTAACGAAATCCCCTTTGAGGCTTCTTTTCTAATTACGGGTCCTTGATTGTCCTTTTTTCGTCATGTATGCCCATTCATACCGATTTCGGAAAGGTACGTTCGAACACCGAATCGGAGCCTTATTCGGTTGGGAATTTTGCAGGAAAATATAAAACAGAAATATAAAAGTTCACAGTGGCAAAAAGAAAACGTACAACTCCGCTCACTTTGACAGTTTAAGCAAGTATAATTTAGTTTGACGGAGCAGGCTTGCCAGTGCGTTTTGTGTTTCTACTTACTCCACCCAGCTCGTCCCAGACAGGCATTAACCATATTAACAGTTTCTTCTGAAGTTAAGCATGTTCGTGTCTATGAAGAAGTGGGAGGAATTGAGGTCGCTTTTGGTGCCGGACGACAAAATTCATCGCTTAATGATATTTATTGGCCCTCCCCGACCTCTCCATAAACACCACTTTCGAAAAGTTGCGGGAAAGACACACAAAAAAGCACTTTAGTTTAAGCTCTATAGTTTGCAAGATCATTAGTGCTCGACCCGGGGCACATAAAGAAAAAGGGCACACTGAATCAAATAAGAAAAAAACCTGCAGGCCTTTCCGGCGTCCGCTGCTATAAAAATGGGGTTCTTGGCATCTATGAAACCGATACAGCAGCGCGGATATCCGTTAAACAACCATTAGGTGAAGCATAAAACGTCGGATGGTGGCTCAGTTTACAGTCGTTAATAACGGTTGCTTAAGTGTTGCTTTATAACGCAACCCTGGCTTGAGTGCTGCAAATGGACCCCGGGGTCGTTCTACTTTGTCAGCGAAGTGTGTTACAGTTGTAACAAATGTGTTCCTCTGTGAGGATAAAGCCAACATTGGAAAATATATGAACACCATGGCAACTCAGGACGGCTAAATTGCCTCTCAGCGCGAGAACAGAACTAGCCTGCGAGTAGGGGGACCATTATTACCTAAGCATTTTCTTTCTTTTAGGATGTACCGCTGGGCTCACGGTGAGAAGTAGTAATTTCGCACTTTGATGGTGTGGCCTAACAGTACTAAAATGGGTTCGAGACCTTTGAACCCATTGCACTTTTAGCTACAAAACGTTTTTTGGTGCACACTAATGGCAAGCTACAAAAGACAGGAAAGCTGATCTTACACATACAAAAAGTGGGCGTACGTGTTTCAATAAAACTGCCGGGTTGACTGCAATCCGGGTCACATATCTGCCGGCTGTTGCCACAGGCAGTTTTGCGAAAGCTGCTCTTTTTCTTCTCTTGGAAAGCTGGCGCAATAATGCTAGGATTTGGTAACCTTTATTTTAGAGACGTTGCGTAGCCTTTTGAGAATTTTAGTGAGCGCCGTAAACTACATTATTTTGAGTTTCTGTTCAGTTCCTGACATCCAGTAAATGGCTACAACGTGCCTCACTGCGCCGAATAACGGAGAGAAATCATGAAACCCATTCAGGAAGTGCACGTTTCGATCCTTATGAAGGAAACCTATGACCGAAATACTACGGTGATTAGGAAAAATCATGAGATGACTCGGTACGTCTAAACTCCGGCATGTCGTGGCTAGGACATGGGCCACAGAACGGCTGATGAAAGCGCAATACAAAGATGTGGAAGAATGCTGGTGCTCACCCCAAATTACTCTGGTCAGCTCCTGTAAACAAATACTTGAAAAAAAAATCCCGTATCCCGTAAATTTTGTGAATTGGAGAGGCCAGTCCTCGCTGGCGCCGAATAACGTGGGAACGTTTTGTTGGTTTTCATAGACCCGATGCAAAAAGCTCCGCTTAACACGAACAGCCTTGCGCGTATTCTTTTGATGAAGGCGAACAACTTTCGGGGTGATCACCACTGCTGGAATTGCTGGGTAGCGAACATAACAGTCTTGGCGGGGTGCGGCGGGCATTCGCACGAGCAGAGGGAAAGAAAAATAAGAGAAAACCAGCAGTGCGAAGCGAATTCGCCCAAAGGGGGAAAGAAAGGAATGAGAAAAAAAACTCCCACCTCCCGTCGCGGGAACCACTGTGTAGATGCGACGCATAGGCGGAGCGGCGAAGGGACCGCGTTTTATAGCGCGCATAACGTTGAGGCGACTGCGTAAGCCGGTCCCAGTCGATGACGACGTTGGCGTACTTGAAAAGTGGCGTGGACTCTAGGTGTTTGAGCCAAGCGTGGATGTTGCTTCGCCGGAGAACGGCACACCGGTTATTTGCGCAGCGCGCCCGAAGCAGAGGAAACCGCGGAAGAGAGAGTACTGCACAAGCGCCGGCCCCAGCGCGTCTGCCGCGGCTATGACGCAACGTGCCGCGGCTATGACGCAACACAATCCACTTTAATCCAATCCAATCCAATCCAAATCCAATCCAATCTAATCCAATCTAATCCAATCCAATCTAATAGAATCCAATTCAATGCCCCTCGCCAGAGAGCGTTCGCTATCGGAGAGGAGAGGGGGTGAGCGGCGGAGAGCGCAACTGGCGCGGCGAGGAGAATGGGGGAGGGGTGGACAACGCCGATGACGACGACGACGACGACGCCGGAGGGACAAGGCGAGTGAATCAGATGCTCTGTATCTAAAAATGACACGCGGATAAAGCTACCACTTCACCCACCCTTCAACCCGCGGAGCCAGCGGCAAAGCAGAGGAAGAAATGGCGATGGCGAGTTTTGTGGGGAGAGAGGCGCTAACCTAGGAGGATAAAAATGTAAAAAAAAGCAAAAAGCGAAGTTGGAGGCTTTCTGTTCGCGAACGTAACAGCTCTCCTGACCAATGCCGTTTCTTAGCGTGAGCATGTGAGTTTGCGTAGATTCGCGTCGCGAGTCCTACCGCATCACTGCTGAGCAAGCGAGCTCTCTAGCTCTGCTGCGTTATCGCTCTGGGTTGCGGGTGTAAGCTATCCGTCGCCGCCCGGACTGGATAAAACCAGGCAAGAGCACTCGGGCAGTCTTCTATCAGTTTGCGCCTCACATAAATGACTGAATATGATGATGAAGTGTAGTGAAGTGAGTATTGAAAACGAAAGAATAAGTTTGCGCAGAAGACGAGGACTAAGAGACGAGAGGACAGGACGAGCGCAACTTCCAACTTTATTTTACATAAAATGCAAGACAGATTTATACCCCCACCAAGTGTCCCCCTCTTTCCCATCACCATTTGCACCACCCGATAAGGCGTAACAAAATCCCAAATCAAATACAACAAACAAAACAAAACAGTTCGATAAAAGGGCGTAACATAACATTACCAGATAACAGATACGACTTATACTGTGTACGTCTTCCAAAAAAAACCCGTGACGCACTTTTAAAACAAAGATGAACTAGTAAAATCAGAGCTAAAAGGGCATAAAACCACTAAGAATAAGGCGACATGATAACGCGGGTATAAGAATGGAAGTTAAGTACAAACACAGCTCGCGTTTGCGAGACTGTGTTGGTCACCACTTCCTTTTCCATCCCACCCATTTTGTTATTCTATTTTTAGCCTTTTTATGCGTTTTGGCTGCGATTTTATGCTATTATTCGGTCATGCTTTATTTAGGGTGGATACGTTGTTAATACTAAAAAGCGTGTGTAAGCTCGAAGTTTGATTTGTTTTACCTGCTCATGAGTCTCGCAAACGCGAGCTGTGTTTGTTCTTAACTTCCATTTTTATACCCGTGTTATCATGTCGTCTTATCCTTAGTGGTTTTATGCCCTTTTAGCTCTGATTTTGCTAGTTCATCTTTACTTTAAAAGTGCGTGACGGATTTTTTTTGGAAGACGTACACAGTATAAGTCGTATCTGTTATCTGGTAATGTTATGTTACGCCCCTTTTATCGAACTGTTTTGTTTTGTTTGTTGTATTTCATTTGTGATTTTGTTACGCCTTATCGGGTGGTGAAAATGGTTATGGGAAAGAGGGGGACACCAAGGGGGTATTAATGTGTCTTGCCTATTTCATGTAAAATAAAGTTGGAAGTTGCGCTCGTCCTGTCCCCTCGTCTTTTAGTCCTCGTCTTCTGCGCAAACTTATTCTTTCGTACATCATGAACCAACTAGCCAGCAATCAAGTCCTACTAAGTATTGAAAAGCCTGCGGTGTCAAGATCTGGTAGTGCCCCCCCCCCCTTCCCCGCCCCCAAGATCTGAAGAGAACAAGAAATGCACAGAGAATTCTTTTCCGCTGCGAAGCTCTCATTCCATGGCAATTTTCAGATAATCCGTTTGGGGCTGCTTTCATTTTGGACGACAGATTGTGATTTGCAAAGGACACACCACCCATACCACCGTGTGCAAGGCTGGAAAATAAATAAATAACGACATCATCATTTGTAGCACCCCTGCATGGATGAAATATTGGTACATTACGTCATACCGGTTTGCGCTGACACTGAAAGCGGCAACTGAATCCTAATATCAGCTATGCCTCCACTTTGTAAACACAATCCAAGGTTCAGGCACTTTACGGAATCATCATCATCAACAACAACAACAGCCCGCTAGGTTTCACTGCAAAACGAAGGCCTCTCCCATCGACCTTCAATCGTTCTTGTCCGGCGCCAATCGAGTCCCTTTCTTTGACTACGAAATTCCTTATTTCGTCCCTCCATAGAGTACTGGGCCTTCACCTTCTTCTAGACTGGTCCCTCGGTATCCGCTCTATTACCCTGGTAGTCTACCGGTTGTCAGTTCACCTAACTACGTGGCCATTCAGATCCATTTTTTTTTCTTTATTTGAACTATGGTGTCTTCAACTCTAGTGTGTTCTCTAATCCAGGAAGCTCGTTTCGCCTCCCTTAACGTTACTCGTATCATTTTTTTATGGCCCACTGAGTCAACTAAAGTTTACTTACAAGTTGTTCAGTAAGGCGCTAATTTTCCGCTCCGCATGTCATCCCCGGCAGGACGCACTGGTTGTATATTCTCCTTGTCAGTGGTAGAGGTAGCTTCAGTCGTCATCATTACCATCCAAATAATCAGCCCTACTCAGGTCCACTTTAATACGGAGGCCTCTTCCATTGATATCCACCGCTCCTGTCCTGCGCCACTCGAGTCCACAGTTTACCGCCGAATTTCCGTATTTCATCCCTACAACGTGTTACTAGCCTTCCTATTCTTCTAGACTCATCTCTTGATATCCCCTCTGTTACCACTGTGTTACAGGTAGCTTACTATTCATTATTCGGGCGTGTATGCCCAGTGCACCTGAGCCCATACCCATTCTGCGTCGGATTTCTTTCCCGTGGTTGGGATCTGCACAGACGACCTCACCGAGGTTGTTATAATATTGGACTTGCTCTAACGTTCGTCATATATGCTGAACAGGGCTCGTTCGGCATGTTTATTGATCATTACTCCAGATTTATTGATATTTATTTCTTACGCAACGGCCTCGCTTCTGAATTATTTCAAGCATTTTTGCATGGTGTTCTGCAGACTTGCTTAACAAGACTATGTCGTCTGCAAACCCCAAATGGCTCAAGTATTCTCCGTTTATCCGTAATCCTGTGTTTCCCCAGAGAAGCCTCTTCCATACTTTATTGAAATATGACTACAAAATGTGCGGTGCCTCATTTGGGTTTCAGACTTGGCGTTTTTATGTTAATTCTATGATAATACGTTGACAATAAAGGGTTTGTGGAGTGGATGAACGCAACGCTTTCTTAATCGGCCTCTTGCAAAATGACAGTAAGAGGCTTCGAGCCCTTTTTAGAACGAAGTAATCGCTAGTTAGGTGAATTGTCAACAAAAATAACTGCCCACAAACAACATTTTTTGCGGACGTTACGTACTATTGGCCATTGTACTCATGGTCAGGTTGTCAGGTTGCAGCGTTATTTTAAATGTTCTTATGATAAACAAAGCAATAAACAAAGTTTTTACAGTTGCGTTTCTCGTTCCCTAAACATGTCGCAGCGACTACAAGCTCAGAAAAGCAAGGGCGTGAGGAACGCCACACTTGAGCTACCAACCTCAAACTGATGTGATGATGTTTTGTTTTTTACTTGAATAGAAACCCAAGTATTTATAAAACACGAGACAAAGTGCAGCGACACGAGTCGTAAACTTTTAACGACTGTGTCTCCAGATAGGGGTTGTTAGTTCGCAAGGTAAAGGTACGAAAGGTTGCGAGACAACGGCACGATGAAGCTTTTCGTTGCAGTCTTGCTTTTTTTGCTACTTCCGTGCACCAGAAGATTGTTTCTTGGCGACAGCTTGTCGGAAATGACCTCTGCCATGGGGCGCAATCCCCCTCCTTGTGCCTTGAGAGTTCGCTGGAGTGTACAGGCGCCTTGGCGGGGCTGGTAATAACATAAGGGTCAGACACAACTGCGCCTCGAGTTTATGAGTACAGTGACTCCGGGTAGACCGGCATTGCGTCAGTGTTTTGCACGGGTATGCGGGGTACATAGGAGCGGCCGAAAGAACAGACTAAGCCTAAGGGACAAACTTGCTTGCGATCTGCACGTCGGTAATAACTGTATGGAAAGAACCGTTCGAACACTAAGCGAGAAATACCTTGTTGATACCTCACAATTACACATTCGGTCAAGGGTAAATATACGCCGGTATTTCGGAGGGGCGGGGGGGTAGAAAATATTTTTGCGGGAAATGAAGACGCAAAATGGGAAATACAAAAAAGTTACTTACAGAGAGGACAATACACAACTACTGTGAAGTTACTTTTGTCCATGCGAACGGGTGACAGCACTAGAGGAAACGGTTTTAACAGCAAGCACTCTTTACGCGGTAAAGGGGCTTCATGCCAACGTTTGCGTCATCCAATAACTTATTATGGCCTGCACTTTCGCTCTTTTGTTAACCATCTTATCTGTCGTGAAAAATATAGCAGCACCATTGCTTGAAAACAATGACCACCCGTCAAGTTTATGCCGGTCGCGTAAACACAAAAGGGGCGTCGGTTGTACAAATCAGTTTGCACAGGACCTCTAGGCGGAACATTGTGACGAAACTGTGAAATGCAGAAGCTACTTCCCCATGGGACAGCGCCCACCCGAAAAAGAGACTGCGAGAAAGTGGAGCCCGTGGAACAACAGCCGCGGAAACGCGCAATCGTGGACAAAGGAGGTAGCGGGCGTAAGATAAAAGGGGACTGCGGTATTGCGTGTGGGACCAAGAGTACAACTTTCCCGATGCTGCTGTTGCCGC
Organism: Haemaphysalis longicornis; assembly: GCA_013339765.2. Taxonomy (NCBI): domain Eukaryota; kingdom Metazoa; phylum Arthropoda; class Arachnida; order Ixodida; family Ixodidae; genus Haemaphysalis; species Haemaphysalis longicornis. The sequence continues at coordinate 138,923,404 of CM023451.1, read as the reverse complement.
CATCACCTCAGAGCATTCATCTTCTCCCGAGCAAAAGCACTTCTCTTATTCCGCCGACCGGTTCTTGCTGCTCATTACCAGACTTGTCCTGCTTTTCTCAATAGCATTACTAGCAACAAGAAATGTTCACCGGACCGTCTTAAGAGCAGTTCCTTTCTAGCTTCGTCCGAAGGGACGAGAAAGTGTCGGGCTGAATAAACGGTCAAAGACACGCATACATCCCCCAACAAAACATCTCTTTTTGGGTCTCATGTTGGCCACAGAGAGATAAAGTGACTGCCGATTTTAGAAAAACAACGGCACACGCCCAGCCGTCTAGCTTTTACCCGTTTCCCGATACATGCTAACGCGAACTCTCGCAGTGTCAACAGTCGCATTATGGGGACTAAGTGAAAGTTTCAGAAATTAGTAAACGTGAAGTACGCTTTGAGCAGGAACGGACGTTACAACGTGATTACCTCTTTTTGGCGCTTGCAAATTTTACTTAAAGAAAGTAAACGAGTTATAGTGTTACTCATGATAGCTAGTGTTCCCCAAATGTTCTTTGAGCATCGCATAGGTTTATGGCAATCCATTAAGACGCCATGGCGGTGTAGTCGTGTTGTGACAATTGCATCGCGTCTAAGACTGCCACGTATCTTGTTCATGTGATTCTTAATGAATGGACAAGCGTTCTGGGGTTCCTATATTCTTCTTCCGTGGTTTCTTAAAAAGTCTTGCTTCCGAACTCTTGTTATAATTTCCGTGGTTATTGGCATATTTTTTGTGTATAAACCAACAATTTTGGCTCAAACCTAACACAGAGCTTTTGATAGCGATAACTAAAGTGCACCGACATAAAGCGCACCGACAGCAGGCCAGAAATGGTCCGCGCGAGCTCTATAATGCGCGTTTTGCTGTCTTAATGGCCTCGCGTAAATGGTCGGTTAAAATCGCTTTATAATGACCAGTTCTAAAGTTTTATTGAAACTTCCTCAACACTGTCAGGAGCCAAGGAAAACATTGGCCGCGTATCTGCTCCTTTCGTTGCAAATGTCGTCAAAAGACGATAGTCTTTATCCTCTTTTACCAAGTAAATGCCTCCCTTCGCTTTCCCGCACACCTCTCATGTTGTTCCTCTAGCGTCGCGCTCCTCCCAAGGTAAAGACGCCAAAGGTTTGCGTAAATCATTTTAAATTTACCGCGTTCCACTGCTCCAAACCAGGTGTATCGATGGCAACGCTGCCGTACGGCGAAGACGCGCGTGAATCGAGACGCCCTACTTCAACGTTTATAGAAACGCGTTTCCCTACTCCACGTGCGTTGCAAGCAGAAAGTGGAACCTATCTAGTGGAACCTTTCGTAACTGTTGCTGGCTGATTTCTTAAAATGGCACAAGAAGCAATAGTGACGCGGGGGACAGCAGGCGACGGCGGAGTGATTTTTTTTTCTGCAGTTGATGAAGTATTTAATTTCGCAAAATTCAAGCATGTATGATTGTTTATAAAGGAACACTGCAAATATCACTTCTGTATTAATTTGTTGTCTTATATTTGCGTAATGTCTTGTTCTTCTTCAACAATGTTGCCAAGTATGAACATTACACCGGACTTAGACGGGTGCATTTAGCTGTGACTATATAAGACTATTGCGCAGGCATTGTTTTACTTTGGCCGGGTGGCTGAATTGAGTCACAGACAGACAGACGGACAGAAAGACAGACAGACAGACAGACATACAGACAGACCAAAATTTCTGGGTTTAAGTAGCCCAAGAAAGGCTATCGTCTTTAAAAATAAGGGATAGAAATTACCAGACCTCCGGCTTTCACAAAAGCACGCCCCTTGCACCCGCTGAACCACGTGACTGTGTTTCCAGCACAGGCGCAAAGCCAAAACCCGGGGACGACCCAATTCCTCTCCATAAATGGATAATCCGTGCCATGTGACTTATGACTTGCTTGTGGTAAGTACTCTTCTCCATCGGCCGCAGTGGAACTAAACTCATGTAGACACCCCGCAACCCTCTTTCTCTGCCCCCCCCCCCCCCCCCCCTCCTGCCCGATCGTTTTCCGCATACAACGCCAGGTGGGGTGTTGTGTTGAGCATGCGGTGGGCTTTGCTCGCAGTAGATGCGTGTGCAAAAAGAAAAGGGGGGCAAACCAAACAGAAAACAGCAACACGGTATCCCTACTCCACCCCTGCAGTGAGACGGCGCCGGGCTTAGCGGGAAACGACGTGGCCATATAAATCCCAATTTGCAGCCGACGGGATCTGCCCGAGTGCCGCGCTGAAGGGTTACACAGAGCGGCTTTCGGGGCTTGTTGTTTTGCTTCCCTTTCTCATCTCTGTGACTGTAGACCTGGTTCAAACGCGAGACCATGCGGAGAAGCGAAGTTGCGGTGGACGCAAAGTGTGTCGCCTGCCACAACAGGGAGAGGTGGCAGCCCGCGCGGCGTGCGTGTGCTGAGGTAAGTGGCGCCATCGCGGGGCAGGTCACTGTTTAGAGTATTGGTGTTGGGTAATCGAACGGGGTGTTTGGTGAACGTCACTTCTATTTTACATCAGTGCGCAATCGACTATGCTCCCTCATCTATCGAAATCTGTTAGTGCCAAGAAAATTGAAAAACAAACGTTAATACCCTTGGCGAGGCATTAGCGCTAACTGCCCCCTGTGAAATACAATCACCGTGACGGGATTCGATAACGCTACGTCGAGCTCAGGGAACTTAGACTACTGGGACAGTACGACTGCGACATCTGGTTTAGCTTGATCTCTTATTTCTCCTACTTCTGATGGACTAGAAATGGTAAAGCAATTTACATCTATGTTGGCGTTATTTCCTATTAATACGCATAAACCAAATCACCCTCACACTGTTAAATGCTAACAACAATCTACATGCTGCAAATGGGAGAAAAAACAACTCTCTTGATTTTCTTTCTTAGCACACTACAGGTTTTCCCGCTCAATTTAATGCAATCGCCATACAATTTAATCCTAGCGCCATGTAATTTGTTCCTGGTGCCAGCGCATTTATTTTAAGCGCCAACCAAATTAATGCAGCTACGAGAAGAATGCTCAAAAATGTTTTCTGTGAAATTACGCACAACTTTCAGGACACTGTTGCATGTGGTGTGTTGAAAAAGTGGTGTTTCTTGAGCCATTATGTGAATATATCTTATGCGAACAGCTTAATGTGCATTTGCTAACGTGCGCAGACGGTTGGTTCTACGGGTGGTGAGCTGATCATCTGCGAGAGCGCCGTCGATAACACCTGTCAGAAATATCGTCTGCTTTCGCGTTACAATGCCTTCAGAAGTTCGTTTGATAAAAATTCATTACTTAAATGCCCTTTGCCTACTGATTTTCAATTAAGGAATGCTTTTCTGCAGCTTAAGCATTATTTCTAACTTATATCGTCTCCGAGATTGTCATAAATGTAGCCTGCTCGCGACAGAAATGTCGTCTGTTCGCGTAATAATACGGTGGCAAATCTTCTTGCGTAACAATACGCGACCAGACGATACTTCTGATGATCTCACAGACGATCAGCACACGGCACGAAAAGATCAAACGAGACCGCTCTCCTCGTCTACGGATTTTATGAAATGTCCATTAAGCTGCGCCAATATGGCAATTTGCACATATTGTTTTTATTGATTTATTTATTTCGAATACTGTTAGCCCTTTTCGGGCTTGTGCAGGGTGGGAGTATAGACACATTTTGTCAATACATCAAGCAATGAAACAAAATAAACACGCCACGAGAGCTACATTTCCAACTTCCGTTCAAATTATTGTACAGTGATTGCGTCATCAAAAATCTCTGCATCAGGCGAATTCCAATCTTCTATTGTCTTAACAAGGGGAAATTATTTAAAAACATCATTTGGCATTGTAAGGCGTAAAAACATACGGGTGATTCACACGGGGAGAGACTCTACCAGGGCGGGACAAATAGCGCGACTGATCTAAATTTAATTTATTATTAGAGAGCTGGTACAAAAAATTCCGTCGTGCGATTTTCTGCGTGTTGCCAGTGTCGATAAATTTGTCTTAGCGAGCAAGGTGGTTACGGACTGTGTTTTGCGATACGCTGAAAATATAAACCGCACTGCTATTCTCTGTATGCGTTCAAGTTTGTTAATCTGATAATGTTGATGAGGGTCCCATATAACACTAGCGTATTTCAAAGAAGGACGTATGACGGCTGTGTACGCCTTAAGCTTAACTGCAGGTGTTGCATGCGCCCATTTTCTTTTCAAGAATTCAAATTTTCGCTGGGAAGATCCACGTATGTTATTTACATGAATCTTCAAATTGAGATTATTTGAAATGGTGACACCAAGGTATTTGAGTTTTGTCGTGCGGCCTATTTGATGGTTGCCTACGGAGTAATTAAACCTAAGTGGCATCTTCTTGTTCGACACAGTCATACACGTGGTCTATTTAAAATTAATTTCCATATTCCATTTGGAGCACCAATTATGAATTACTTCAAAGTATTTATTAAGTAATTCTTGATCATCTATTGATTTCACTGGGCAGTACAAATATACAATCATCCGCAAATAAACGAACTTCAAGGCTGGTATCTACATGCTCGGCCATATCATTAATATAAATCAAGAATAATATTGGCCCCAACACAGACCCTTGCGGTACACCAGAAAAAACCGGTAAACTTTGGAAGTGTTGACCATTAATTTCAACAAATTGAAGCCTATTTGACAAGTACGCTTGAATCCAATCAATAATTTGTTGGTTGACGCCAAGGTCATAAAGCTTACTGATGAGTTTCCTATGGCAGACCTTATCAAATGCCTTCGACTAATTAATTGAAATTACGTCACCTTGCACTTTCGAGTTGACAGCTTCGGCGAAGCTGTGGTCAGTTTCAAACAGTTGCGTCACAGTTGATAGACTTCTTAGAAAGCCATGTTGCTTAATGTAGAAAAGATTATTATTTTCTATGTAGTACTGTTCTAACTCCTTAGCAATTATCTGTTCCAGGACCTTACATATTGTGAACGTAATAGAAATCGGGCGATGATTCCCAATAGCAAGCTTGCTTCCAGATTTGAATACTGGTTTTACCCTTGCCATCAGCCAGTCAGTAAGTATAATACCACTATGAAGCGATAACAAAAAAAAACTTTTCGAGAAAGCATGCTACCCACTCAGAATAACCTTTCAGAAAAGCGTTTGGAATCGTGTCCGGGCCCCGTGACTTCTTGGCGTCTAGATATAGCAAGGTAGTAATTATGCCTTCTTTCGTGGTAGCAATATTGTCAGAAAGATTCATGTCTGGGTGATTTGCAACAGTGCTGTCATCCGTTGGAGTGAATACAGAGCAGAAGTATTTGTTAAATGCTTCCGCCATAAGGGATGGTTCAGAACATGGCATACCATCTACAAGAACGGCTTCGATTGTGTCTTTACTCCTTGACATGTACCTCCAAAACTTCTGCGGCGATTCTTGCATATATGTAGTCAACGTATTAGAAAAAAACAGCTTTTCCTAAGAAACACCATGATTTCAGTACACCATGCCAAAAAAATCCGTAAAGCTGAGGCTAAGTTTCCACAAAACGCCCCTGAACATTCTTCTGATAGCTGTATTAATTTGGTTGGCGAAGGGATTAAATTTGTTGACACTGATTAATTTCGCTGGCACCTGGATTAAATTACATGGCGTCTGGAGTAAATAAGATGCACTTGGATTAACTTCGCTGGTGCCTGGAATTAATTATTTGGTGATTAGATTAAATTGAGCGGGAAAACCTGTGGTGGCAAGCTTGCACTAGATCTCCCATATGCAGTTTTTCCCTCTGAGATAAATGCACGTCGTGCTCCTCACAGCAAAACATTATTGCTCTTTATTTTTCTACTGCCAAGTTATTTTCCCCTGCAAAATATTTGATTGCGATGAATGAACCCGTGAATAATAGTCTATACGTTACAAACTTGTTTTTAACGGCCACGCTTATAGTGTTCTCTTACATAGACTTTACCAGTTTCTACAGCATTTAATAAAGACAGAAAAAATCAATACCTGTTTGCACTTCGCGTTTCATTCCTGTTCACTTTGCATGCATTAAACAATGTGTAAAGTATGAATATATTAAATGCAAAGCTGCAAATACGTTTCCCTTACAGGGGAATGCCACAACAGCTGGTGTGTTTCAGGATTCGAATCTGCTACCAAGATTAAGAGCGCGCACGCGCATACTTGCACACACCCGCACGCGCGCGCGAACACACACACACACATGTATGCACGCACACATGCACACACGTGCGCACGCACACACACACGTACGCACACATGCACACGCACGCTCACACGTGCACACGGGCGGGCGTGCGCGCACGCCCCTCAATGTGTGTACGTGCACGGGTGTCGGTGTGTGAGACTGGAGACGCATGCGTGTCATTGTGGGTCAGTCTGTGTGCTAGAATGCCTAAAGCATATCTGCCCAAATGAAAACAATTGAACACAAACACCACAGAAAACCACCAGAAGCCACATGACAGTCATTCCCTACTGTTGAGCGGCGTAGTAAAGGTCCACATGCACACCGCGATGTAAGTAACCTAGAATATAATTTGGACTTCGATCTGTGACCGAAGTCTAAATTATATAATAGCGCAGCTTCTTTTCTATTTTGTTAGTATTCTTCAACTACATGCGCCATCTTCCCTTCTAACTCAATTTTCTATTTTCTTGCCCCCTCCCTTGCACTACTACACCAAGTGTACCCAGAGACGTACCCAACCGTCGAATTCCAAGTCTGGCGCAAGAGAAGGTCCAACCTGGCGCGCATCCTATGGATGTACAAGCACCCAAACGCATCTACATCAGAAGCTTTCCAGTCACGGCTCGGAGTAGTCGCACGGACTTACCACTACGAGTTACCACTACTGGCCGTCTAGCAGGCCCTGGGGGCGCTCGAAAAGGCAGAGGTGGTCGCGAGCCGCCAACGGCGAGGCTGAGTCCCTAGCCGAGTAGCCACACCACCCCCGGAACTAGGACTGGACCACATCGCGGCGCGTAAAATTGTCGTCCGCTGGTCTCAATAAACGTTCCTTCAATCAATCAATGTCTCTCTCGCTGCCCTTTGTTTTGTCCTTATCGTCCACTCTTGCACGCCTCTCTCTCCGTCTCCTATTGATTCGCAATTTTCTTCTTCCGCCGAGTTCACTCCAGTTTGAAACATTGTACGTGGGAATAGAGAGGTTACGTGATCCGGAAGCTTAATACGGGGCATAGATGTCGAATATGGTAACAAAATGAACCTTCTACCAACCACTGCAGCCATATGGCAAGACTAGATTGCATAAAATAAGATTAAATTTAGTTTCGTTGACATTGCATTCGTGTTGTGTATTCAGTTGGATATGTTGAAAAAGGCTAACTAAATTTCTAAACAGCTAAAGAGACGTATTGGGAAAGCATGACGGGGAATTGAACACAACGTGAAATTCTGACCACATTGGTGACGTATGTTAAACCACAACGTAAGCTAATAGGACAAGGGCGATAGAAAAAGACAAACAAAAGCAGTGTTCATCCTTCACCTGCCCTGTCCTTGTCTTTATCGCTTGCGCTGTGGTTTACCAAGGATTGAATGCGTAGGGACGAGCTCTTGAATACCGTCATTCCAGACAACATTGGCACCATGTCGAAGTGCTTATGTAAACCTACTGAAATAACTGTATGTCGGAATCGGTTGCAAAGCAAACATTCACTTATAGGTTCCGCCCAACTTCCCTTCACTTTTCACAAGTTCCAAAGGACATTTACGAAATCACGCTCCGTGACCGTCATTAGCATTTCGAAACATTTCCAAGAGGCACTCTTCTATGGCAGCCGCACTCCCCTCTCACCGAGTTGATTTTCGGTGCCGTCAATGAAAGCTACTGAATTCGACTTTGCTTCACGAGTCGAGGGCTCATTGAGAAGATAACTTTTCAATAGCGTGAACCTCTACGAAAAAACATTCGCCGAAGCAGCAAAGGTCCCTAACTTTGAAGCCAGAACAGGGAGTCATATTCGGGTCATCCAGAGGCCTCAATGGCTGACTTCTCGCAATTTTGTTTTAGTGTTTAAAAAAGGCGTTCTTGCTTTTTCGGGAGCTCTATTTTCACTTTTTCTTATTATTGCGGTTTCTAGGGTGAAAACAAATAATCTCCACTATTCAGAATCAGAATAACCATCGTTCGTAATATCGAAGGCCAAACAAAATGGTTGCTCCTCTTCATTTCTTCCAAGTGCATTTAAAAAGGCCCATTGTGCCGAAAGTAAGTTACGTTTTCCGGAAGATTCTTATTTCCCAAGGTGGTAGAGCTGTGACATCAAGTTTCTCACCTCCCTGGGTTTGTGCGTTATGATCAGCTGAACCAAAAGAAAGCGATACACTCTGTTTTTCTTAGCATCAATGCAGCACCCTAATCATCTTGTAAAGAAGCTAAGCTACATAGCTTAGCTTCTTTTTTTTTTTGCCGCGTTAGTGGGGAGACTATTGGAATGTCTTATTGCAACAATAATGGAAGAAATTGCGCTGTTCGCGAGGTCATTAACGGGTCGTAAGATGAGAACGCATAGCTGGAGATTATAGAGCGCCGCTTATCATCGTCGTTGCGAGCTGCCCAATGGCGGGGCGCTGCTATGCGTAAGAGTTTATGCACTCAGCTCCAACTGTTGGGACCGGGTGAATCATCCGCAGCTCAGTGCGCTCTGTCATAACGAGCGAATCATTAGGTACCCGCCGTTCACCGACAGTTCCGCAGCAGCGAACGAGAGGGCGCTCACTTCGCTTGCGCGGGCGGTGGACGTACTGTATCCTCCAGGTTCCAGTGCCAGGAAGCGGGAACTCGGGTTTCGTTTAGTGCGACGGCTTAACGAAATATTCTTCGCTTTGGAGAGCGTTGCAGATGGGGCTAGGAAAGATACTAAGCAAGTCATAAAGTTTATCGATTAACAACGACTGAACAAAAGTAGTGTATCGGGGAGACATGGTCGCGTTCAAAAGTAAGTAGCTGGTCCCTAGTAGTCTGCGCCATAATCTCAGCGTTTATAAACTACTCGTTTTGCTTTCACGAAGGAGTCAATGGTCACTGCGAGACGTATTAGAAGGCTTGAGGCCCCCACGGGCCAGTATGGACTCATTATTTGCTAATGCAGAAAAAAGGGCAATGTGCGCCTTGCCTCGGCATGAAACGAGGAGTAATTTTTCGACGCCTAATGCGAAGGATGCTGTGGAATTATTCTTTAAATCGGAATAGTTCGATTTGTGCAAGTTGGGTGACTTCAACACTTCTGCGTGAGCACATTTCTCGCTTTAAAATGTTCGATTTAAAAGGTAAATACTGCATGTTGATCACGTTAGCCTCAAGTTAAGTCATGTAGAAAAAGAACGCTATAACTTGCTCTTTATAGTCTTTCTGTAAGGCTGATCGAGGCACTTAACATTCTTCTTTAGGATTATTTTAAATGGGAAGTTGAAGCCTCAGTTTACACTAGCACAGTGTGTACTTATGACTGCACATGGGAGCAGTTTACTAATGAAGTTGTTACTTTAATAGTTATCTCTTCGGAATCGTCATCGATGTGATTAAATATATATAGGACGGAAAAGTGCCTGACACCTGTTGTTATAGTTTGGCGCCAAAACTACACAGGTAAACCTCCTTCCTCGCAGGTGCCCGGAGGGGAATCTATTTCATACGCTCTGAGCGTGGCTATCTCAGCTTGATTCATCAGGCCTGGGATTTCATAGAATTATTCATATTAAAGACTAGGCTCTGTCTGTCTAACCGCTAACGTATGCTCCGTCTGACCTCCTCCAAAAACAACCGGGTAAATACAGATGTTTACTCCCTCGCTCTTTCGGTACTTGATAGCATTGGGACCGACTAGGCTAGCGAAGCCAAAAAAAAAAAGTGTCACCTTGAGCGACTCTGATGTTTAGGCAAAGTCAGAAAGAAAACTGCACTTCTTCAAAGTTCCCGAAATCCAGGAAGGCAATCAAAAAACATGTTTATGGGGAAGATATAGCAAACACGGAAAAAAAAAGTAAAAAGCTAACTGCATTTTCACGAAATATCATTAACTTCATTCGATGTTTCGGCTTCATTCGAGCCGACTTCATTCGATAGGGGGCCGCTCTAACGCAAGCAGCCGCGCTGCACTTCGGGCAACGCTCAAAGGCGCATGCGGCCTTAAAGAAACCTTGGCCTCTCGACTTCCAATATGTATGCAAAGCAAGGAAGAAACTTTGTGCTTCTGTTTGGCGTGAATCCCTGCTCTTCCTGCGGGACTGCTCGACGCCTGACGTCCCAGTCAAGCTCCCTCTTCGTCTGCTCGGGTGACCTCTCCGTGTTTACTTACACCATTCGGGTAACAAGCTTACTGCTCGTGACACTCTCCTGGAGGAATTTAGTTAAGCTGGACCCAGGTTTAAATGTTGTCTCAGTGCAGTTTTTTTATAAAACTTTCAATATTTAAATCAAGACGAATTCCTGTTCCATCATTTTGATTTAATTGATGATTGATTGTAGAGTTTAACGCGCCGACGCAACGCAGGCGATGAGGCGCGCCGTAGTGGAGGGCTCCGGATTAATTTTGACCACCTGGGGATCTTTAACGTGCGCCGAAATCTCGAACACACGGGCGTTTTTGCTTTTCGCCTCCATCGAAAAGCGGCCGCCGCGGCCGGGAATCGAACCCGCAACCTTGTGCTCAGCAGCACAACGCCTTAGCCACTGAGCCACCGCGGCGGGTATCATTTTGATTTAGATAACTTCTTTACCATCATCTACGATCAAAGATGCGGGAATCCACCCGTGTAGTTTTGAATAAAAATAGTAAAAGAAATACTATAACATCCCCTTTTAAACTTACAAGAACGCGTAAGCACGAGCAATATGTGCATACATCTTTAGTTGCCACTGGCGTTGATGGTAACTACCCCAAACCTTTTTTCAGGCAATTGGTGAAATTATTTCTACAAGTGAAGCCACGCACGTGTTTTCAGAGGTCACCATTAGCCGAAGTTGCACTGTTTACAACCTAGTGCACTCAACCGTCGAAACTAAAGAGATACCTCTTCTTGAATCGGATGTGAATGATATAATATAAAACCGGTCGACTATTGTGAAAAGCTTATGCCTCAAGTTTTATGTTCAAATCAGGCACCCGTGCCGTGCGGTTCTTTTCAAGCAAAGAATAGAAGTATGGAATGTCCCTTAAGCTCACAAGCTATACACTATATCTGTGGTCCCAAGAGAGCTTCGAGAAAAATAGGTCTCCCTTTTGTGGTCTCCAATACCTTCTGCCACGTCTTGCGTGATTATAAAAAAAAATTAGTGCCCTTCTATTTTCAAAAAGGGGTAGTCCAGCAAAGCTGGCGCTCTGGCGGGATTTGATATGTTGGGTTGTTGCAATACTGGGTATTTGCAGTGTTGAATTATGAGGACAGTGGTACGATATCTACATCACAGACTGAGGAGTCACATGCTTGGGGAGTAGAGACAATGATGTTTTATTATAGCGCGGCTACGCCAAACACTGCGCAGGCTCCAGTGCGGCGGACAGGTGGCCGCCAAAGAGCGTGCGCTATTGCGCAATGTCTATGCAGAAAGAGATGACGCGCGTGATGAGTAGTACACACGACTACGGAAAAAAGGTCGCAGTGGTAGAGAGGAGTGCAAAGAGGGGCTGCTACCGTACTGCCGTATACGGCTATGCTTCACTGGGCGAAACAATGTGGGAAAGCCAGCTCACAAAGACCAAGCTTAATTAAGCCGACCGCCTTAAGTCGGCTTCACCTGCGTTCACAAATGCATCGGTGGAAAGACATTTTTTGAGGGTAATATCAGCCCTCATGACAAAAATATTGTTACGTGACGGCAGGACGCAGGAAATGAACCATGGAAGATGCGAGTGATGTATTTACACTCTATACACGATGTCGGCCATAAGGGAGCCCGCACAGCTGGGTCTTCGTCTTCTCTGGAGATTGGACCGATAGCTCTCTTCTTTCCGTGACATATCCCCCTCGTCGAAAGCGACCGTCCCGGTCGAGGCCGTCCGAAATGTACAGATGCGGTGACAATGCACGATGAGAGGAAGAGTGGAAAAGTCCTTGCCGCCACGGATGAGGGTGATGGTCGTGGTGAGAACTGGCCCCGGTGCATCAATGCCCGCCGACACAGTGAAACAACGTTCAAAGGCCTCTGAGATGCACCGGAGTTCTGGGCAGGGGAACGGCGTCGTCTTCTATGTAGGTCGCTGCTGGTCACGTCGGTTTATCTCGGCAGGTCATAGGCTGGGGACACTGGGCTGGGGAATGGTGCGTCCATGGCTCACAGGGGCTGGGGCGGTCCGACGCAATCCAACAGCCTTTCAGCGATGTTCAAGTAGCCGAGACGAAGCGAAGCGGGGCCAAGATGAGGATCAACTCCGCAACCTCCACCAAAACATGTTACGTGACGGCAGGACGCAGGAAATGAACCATGGAAGATGCGAGTGATGTATTTACACTATATACACGATGTCGGCCATAATGGAGCCCGCACAGCTGGGTCTTCGTCGTCTTCTCTGGAGATTGGACCGGTAGCTCTCTTCTTCTTTCCGTGGCAATATAGAGGCCCTAGGACCTTTTTTAAGTGTACAGCACTTTATGGGCTCGCCTTGTCGTCGTAGCTCGCTAACGGTCGATGCGACTGCCGGAATCAGGCGGCGCAGCGAGATAACGCACCCAAGTAGAGCCTTCTGCACCGTGGTCAGCGGGTCCCGCTGAGGCTTCGAAAACCACGTGGTTTAAATAGTCATGACCGTTCAAACCTCGTGAACCGCTCGCGCTTGTCTTACATCTCCCCGTTGTTTAGCGCAAAGAAAACTGCACATACATTTCGGGCAGTGATATCTGTATATAACCGGCAGCCCCCGCCTTCACTGAGTTAGGAACGCTCACTGGGTAGAGACAAAAAGCGGCCGCGCAAGAGAAAAATGGCGCATTCGAAACGCAGCAGAAAGGCTCCAGCCACGCAACAAAAAAAAATGTCGCGTTCTAAATGACGGAGAAATGCTCCAGCCGCGCTACAAAAAAATTACGTGTTCGAAATGACGCAAAACAACTCCGGCATATTAAATTAACGCAAGCACAAAAAGAACAGAACTCCACCTGGCGCAGTTTCAGGGAGGGGGCGCGCGAGCACTGCGAAGGCGGGAAATTTCAAATGCATTGGGTGGCAGCAGTAAGCAGATAACGGCACTGAATCCCATTATGGCCTATCACTGATCTGCACTTCTGAGAGCTTTCACATTGGGTGGAACGGCTTTATTATTTTTTTATTTATTGATGAATGTTCCCCAGACGCTGAAGATTGTTCTACGTGGCGTTTGTACGCGGTGACAAGATCCCCTGGATCGTAGCAATAGGCAGCTTCGCTTTAAAAATGTCTCGCCTTAATGCAGCTAGCCGCGGCTTTACAGTCGGCAACACCGAAAGGTACTTTGATAGGGGTACGTCGCAGAAAAGATGGAGTGCACCTTTTTAGTGGGGGCTAATATTCCCGATATAACGGCGACCAGGCGCATGTCGGCGAAGCATATTCCAAGCGTACTTTTGCTGATACTTCGGCACGTTTTCAGGTGTTGTCCCGTTAGTCTAGACGAACTAAGCCCGTGGCACCGTGTGGATGCGAGAATCAGCCTTAAATCACGTTACACGCTCGATATGTAATGAATATGATATACAGCCGTCCACAGTCTTAGCTGGAGAAACGCTTTAACCACTCATTGTCTCCTCCTACCCTGGCGTAAAGTAAAGTCGTCACAACTGCTCCGTCCCTCTTGAGTTTATGAGGCGCTTAGATCCTCCACACTAGTTTTAACTGTTTTTCTTAAGAAATTTATAGATATTCTATTATAAAGCCGAACCTGACGTTCCAGCTGAGCCTGTGCACGACTGTACAATTAAAAGTAGAATGCCTGAGAAAATACACACCCAATTTTTATGTTAAATTGTGCATGATAAAAGCGTGAATCCAGGAGAATTCCGTCCCGGTTTGTGTTTTGTGTGAAGCAGTATTTTCTGCTTGGTGTTAATTACCTAGTCAGATGCTTCGCACCTCTCCGCTATTTGCGTTCTTCGCTACGTATTTATGTTTCACAACTACAGATTTCGCATGGCATAGCGAAAACTAAGATGATAACGAAAATAGGTTGCTGCTGGAAGAAACAAAAGATAGCACATTAAGTGCTTTTTTTATTACGATGCAGTGAATGTTGTAAAAACTTTGAAAGGAATCAATATCGCTACCACAGAACCTTGTTTTTTTCCTTAAGAATGGCCGTAGGAAACGTTTTTTGTTCATTTTATAGAAAAATGGTTTTAGTCTACCATGAACACTCCAATCCATTTCCGGGTTTTTTTTTCATAAAAGTTTCGTTTCTCGCGGCGAGCTAGCAGGAGTTTGCTAATTCATGCAACGTACTCATTCATCGCCCGTATAATCTTACAAGGCTGCAATTTACTGGGCTTTAACAACGACTTACCCACCTAGACACAGGAAGAATGCTTACCAAGGATACGATCGACGATTCATGCCTGTTATGAAGTGTCAGCTGGGGAGCTTCACATAAAGACGAAATATCGGCCAAAGCGGGTGGTATTTCGCAGGATAAGCGGTTTTGCGGTAGAAGCAAAAGCGGAAGCGCTTTAACTACAGGTAATTAATAACCTTTTCGGGCAACAAAGAAACTTGAAAGCGCTTTGCATATTTGCTCCTTTTGCTGACGCTGCCCAAGCTTACATTCTTTGTTGATGAATGCCCTCATAGCAGGGGGATAAAAAAGAGCACTTTCTTTGCAACGTTTTAGGTTTCTCTGCTCAAACCCTTTAATCATTGTTAACAAAAACATGATTGTGCGCTGTAGGATGCCTCGTTTTACTCTACTCCGGAGCGCCATAAACAGGCGCGCGTAAGGAATCAATCATTGTTCGCAAATTAAGTATTACAGCCCCGCTGTAATAGAATGTTACGGTTAGTAAACATCCTCATAGCGCACAAATTGCGGGACAAAGCGGACGAAAACACTGGAGAAGTGCTTAGCGCTTGTCCAGCAATTTTTCGTCCCCTTTCTCTCCTTATTTGTGCGCTGTGAAGAGGAATTCGCACCAATTAGACCGCTTTCTCTCAGCCCTTGCCCAGTATTTTTCCTCTGCTTTGTCCCATAGTTTATGCGCTGTGAAGATGAGTCTGTTCCAGCTAGCCCTGTTTTTACGCTACTTCAGTGTGTAAACATTTCGAGAATTTTCGCGCGGAAGCAAAAAAAAAGTGCTTTGGAAAATGCAATCTGTTTTGCTGTATTCTTGCTGGGCTAGGTTGGACTGGGCGTTCACGTCGTGCTAGGAACTAAATATAATTAACTGCAGCCATCCAGCATTTAAAAAGACCCGCCGCGGTGGCTCAATGGCTAAGGCGTTCTGCTGCTGAGCACAAGGTCGCGGTTCGATTCCCGGCTGCGGCGGCCGCTTTTCTGATGGATGCGAAAAGCAAAAATGCCCGTGTGTGCGAGATTTCGGAGCATGTTGAAGATCCCCAGGTGGTCAAAGTTAATCCGGAGCCCTCCACTACGGCGCGCCTCATCGCCTGCGTTGCATCGGCGCGTTAAACCCTACAATCAATCAATCAATCAATCAGCATTGAAAAAGAGAGCTTTAGTAGGGTTGATTAAACAAAAAATCCGATAATTTTAATTCAAGAAATCCCTTACAAAAAATTCACCGACAGACAAATACCACATAAATTTACCTGTTTTGTTTGTATTAATTGTTTTGGTAACTCTCTTGATCGAACAAAGCCTGGACCACGAATTTACCGACGGCTAAGCTTGCGTACGGACCGACTCAACGCTATGGGACTCATGAGGTAAGCGACAGCCTAAACGCTAACCCTTTGAAGGCAAATACCTAGGACCAGTTAAAACATACAGGGGAAACCGAGGAATTTACGGCGGAGCCAAGGAAGAGCATTATTGCTGTTGTGTAGAAAGCAGCAATGCCGTTCTCCAAACAAGGCAGCCAGATTTATAGGAGGGGCTTCATGCGCCTATGGTTGCTTGCTGCAACCGTCGTGTTTTCTTTGTTTTGTTCTTGGTTCGCCCTAGCCGTACTCTGCAGGGACCGTAAGCGATGGCTTAACCTGACGGCTTGGGGCAATAAAGCCTCCGTCTTTTTGAGACAAAGAGAGCAAGCGGAGGCTGTCGCTGACCCCATAAAGTTGTCGTTGCCAAATATTGCCCTCTTCACATGCACATAGAGCTACATGTACGTAAACAGGTCCAGGATATGACGAAAGGGCAGGAACTGTCCCACCAGTGATAGCTATAATAATTACTATGTAATGGTCCCCCCAGGTGACACCATTCGCAGCGGCAGCTGTAGACGTACCGCTGTGCCACTGCGGTGAATATCGTTGGACGATATTACATGCGATACCTAATCCACGCATGTCGTTTTAAAATGTGGTAAAAAATAAAATGTAAGAAAGTAAATGGGGTAAAAGAGAAACGAGAAAAAAAGAAAGAAAGTGTCCTTGCCGGGCCACGTGCCGCGTGTGCTGACGTGATCACCGCTCTGACCACGTGTGCTGACGTGGTCAGAGCGGTGAGACTTAGAATAAATATTAGTAATGTAAGCCGGAAAGTCGATCCCCGTGCTGGCATGCATCATGTGCGTATGCACCAGTGATTCCCCATATGGAGAGTTGTAGTAGTGGAGAACTCGGTGAGGCTCCTCCGTCCGGGAGCCGAAATAGCAATTAGGCCATCTATTAGACCACTGGTTGCTAGGGCGTATAGGTCAGCAATGACAGTCAAGTTCACCCACAACTGGGAATGGGAAAAGGAGAGGGGGTGGTAGCAGCAAGGACGTGTTATACATATATATATTTCTTGATACCGCTGTCTCCAGTTGATAGGATAAATTCATCTTCCGCCGCCTGTATTCGTAAAAAGGCAACAAATTTTGCACAAAAAAAACGCAATTATACCTTCCCATCGCCGGACACATGCAACAAAATGGTTATCATTTTAGCTCTCTAGCTGACAAGGCGTGCGCTCGAGACAGAAGACAGTAAAACTGTCAAAAAATTGGTGGGTTTACACTCCTCTCCGGCCACGCATGCGCTGTGACAGTGAGGATGAACAAAATCCCAAGTTAGCAGGGATGGAAATACGGCGACGAGAGAGAGAGGGTTTAGTCGAATGACTCTAGTCCAAGATGCGCGATTACTAGGTCCTCTGCATTCTAGGTTTCGGCTGAAGATTAACGGAACTCGCGGCTTCTGAAACTCCCAGATGGACACGCTGCGCACAAGCAGCTCTAGTATGGCTGGAGATTTTATTTTTGAACGGTCCAGAGCGCCCAATGTATGAACCGGCATTAATAAAACACAAGAAAAGAAGCGCACTTCTTGCCAGCGTGTACGCATGCACAGCGCGACATGGAAAGCGGAAAGTGCGGTGTTGGAGGCGCTCGGTGTCCGGGGGAAGTGACACATTATCAGGCAAGGCTCGCGCAGGTCTTCCCCAGTGGCACAACAGCAACCCGGGAGAAGGACAGCTCTCCGTGGCAGTGCCGTTATTAGCACCCAAACGAATCAGGTCTTCAGCCACCGTGATGACGTCGAAAGCTGAAACAATAACCCCCACCAATTTATAGTCAAAACCGAAAGCACATCAGGCAAAAAAGCACGAAAATGTTAACCGAAGAGCGAAACTGGAAGATGCACTCAGAAGCGTTTAAATGGATAGTAATGCTTTAGAATTGCTTATACGCAAGAAATGCTTAGGTGTCCCCGAATATTTAGTATTTCCCATGTTGTCAAGCGGAGAACATCCCGACTAATTTGCGCAGTGTTGCGCACAATACGGACACAGATTTCTGTGGTGAAACTGGCGGTACCTTCCAAATTTCTGCTAGGCATAAGCGGAGATGAACTGTGTCACTAAATGGCGCTGTTTTTCGCCCCTGCCCTCGACTTGCTTGCACTGTTCATGCGCTTTCCAAGGCTTGGAAACGAGGCCAGCGGAAATAGAAGTGAAAAATGAGAAAAGTTGTATACGCGCAGCACAGAATAGTGCACCCAAATTCTAACTTATCTGATGGCGTCTACAACCAAACAGCCCATACAAAATGCAAAGCAACTTACCCCTGAGAGAGGCTGGGGTCCGAAATACCGTATGACAGCTACCGAGTGAGCTCAGACGGGGCCGCAGGGCACGCTGGGTGAATCAATCAACGTCGGCGTTGCTATCGGCTGCCAAAAAGAAAGATTCAGAAATCCATTCCCCCTGCTCACCGCCCTCCTCTAATTAGGGCCCACCGCTGCTCGCTCTATAGGTTGAATCTACCCTGCCCGAAGTATTGTGCCTCCCTAAAATGTCACGTTGTTTTAGCCTTCACAGGTGCTTTGTTTTATACCTCCTAAATTGGCCCTCGGACCCAGGCAGCAACGAGGCACCGTCCTGCCTACGAAGTAGGCAAGCCTCGACGCCAATGGAGGTCGCAGCGGAGGGGTACACGTATAGCCACCGCTATTGCAGCGCTGGCTGGAACACGGACTTCGCGCGAGGACTGGGGCGTCCATGCGGGCATCGCGTCAATTTCCGCTATGTGCCTAATATGCCGGAGTGCATCCGTGCTGTAACAATCAGGTATGAAGCAAGATGGAAATTTGGAGTTGATCGGAATTCACATGCGAACAGTGCAGAAGATGAGATAAGTTCTAGCAGTAGCACCGTTATTGTCTAGGAGGGCCAAAGGCCGGTTTGGAGAAGACGAAGAGGAGTACGGGACAGGAATGCAGCTTATTTTACAAGAACGTGGCACCTTTGCCGGTACGAGTCGACCCCGAGCTGCAGTGCCCATGCTAGGCAACTTTTGATGAAAAAACGGAAAGACCACGTGATGCTGCCTGTCTCGTGCAGTTTATTCCTCCTCGTCTGGTCCTTTCCGCTGTACAAATATTAAAGGTTTATGCATATTGTTGACGTGAAAGAGCGCTTGAGGTGCCTCTCACCCGGTTTTGTAAAGGCTGTCGAGAAGAATAGTCTTCACGAATATTAAAAAAGGTCATACCAATAAGTGCTCAATGAAAAGGATGCGTATATTATGTCGACCACGCAAAGTTGTTCGCCCTTTGCAAGTTATGTGCTTCCAGATCAAAGTGGGCTCGTATGTTCTTTAGCCACTTGCAGATATATTTTCAATATGAGCGCTACTGTTAAGTGATCAGAATCCCGAAAACGAATTTCTCAGATGTAAAACGAGTGTCATTTCCAAATGCTCTGAAAGCAATTTTGACGGCACCCTTTGCGATGGCCAGTACTTATGTGGACGAAGACGTCATTGTGTACGATATTATTTTTTGCTGACACTGAAGTAGTAGTAGTAGCAGTAGGGATCTTTTGTTACACAAAGAGAACCACTGCTTACGACGTAAGAAAAGGATAAATATACTATACGCAGGCGCAGCGTTTTTCTTCTTTCATGGCCGGCATTTATAGAGCTTCTTGCCCAAAATACGGGTGTAGTTTTTACGGAGAACTGGGTATTATTGTATCCCTCTTTATACAATAATTGAGGGTTAGAAATAGGCAAAACAGCTCTGGGGGGCTATTCCAGAAGGCCCGAGTTTGGGAGAAACTCGGGCAAGGCAGTAGTAATAATAAGCTCATGATAATATTTCGGGGCAGGGTTAAACGCTTTAAAGATGCGATTCATGCTATTTGCTGATTATTGAGGTGACGCAATCTGTCCAGGGCAGCGCGCTCCAAGGATGCGCGACTAGGGCGTGGCACATCTTTCAGTGCTTTCTCTCGTTCCACTGCTGCACTGGTGGCTGCTGGGGGCAAGCAAATCCAACTACTTTATTTTATTGTACTTTTATTTTATTTCACTACAAAGTTCATTTTATTTTTTATTTGAGGCGTTCAAATGACCTTTTTATTTGAAATTTTTCGTTCTAAGAAGTAGCTTCTGCCGTCGCTGGCCGACAATACAATCACGTGACTATGGCCGACTAGCAAAAAAAAAAAAAAAGTAGGGTGATAGAAGTGCGCCGCATTCGAAATAGTTGCTGCTCGTGTTACGTTATCGAAACCTTCCGCTTTTCGACACAAAATTCCCTCGGCGCGGTCCAGTTTGCCTACGTCATTTTAGGAGAAAGCCTGGCGATACGTATTAGCAGCGTCTTTTCTAACACAGTGTACTTACGCCTTTTTCACCACTTTCGTTTTTTTTGTCTTTTGGCACAGGTTAATTTAAACGGCTTCTTTACTACTATTATGTGTTTCCGTCTGTTTCTTCTATTTCATTTGTTCGTCCTAGTGTGGAAGTAGACTCGAGCACGCCACAGCCTACGTAAAATCGGGGTTCTGTGAGGGTGGTGCGCACGTGTCTTAGCTCCCGTGACGTCGACGTTCAGGCTTCACTGTGCACCCACTATTCTAGAACTGTTGCTTTTAAATTCACAGTGTTACGAATTTTGCGTACCGGGCACATTAGTTCCTCAAAACTCCCAATTGCGGGCCAGTCCCCCAAGTGGTCGTGTGTTACAAAGGAAGGAATAGCGACAAGGACAAATACTTTTCAGATTTGTTTGCTTTATTTATTTTGCTCTTCACCGCTTTCCTTCGAAGAACGAAAGCGGTGAAGAGCAAACCACCACGGTGTTTTTTTTTTTTTTTTCATTGAGCTCAACCACTTCATGACCCTCTCTTCTTTCGCGCCCTTTCCACTCCGGCTTACCCTCCCTCTGGCGTCACGCGGTTACTTTAATTCTTAGCTCTCCCCTTTAGTCACTTTCCGTGCTCTGCGTTCCTGCCGTACAGCAGTGACGCTAAACAAAACCCGTTGAAATCTGTAACGATCACCTCTGACAATAGGCACGCGCCGTTGATTGTACTGTAGCGAGGATAATGAACAGACGCAACAGGCACTCAAGCTATCGGCGTATGCGCCTTACCAGCATCAACTATGTGGAAGTGGAAGGTAGGATTATGTCCCATTCATACACGGGGGATATGCGTCAAAGACGTGTCAGGGGTAGAAGATGAACCCCATAAGGTGCATGCGCGAGAAACGAGCTGGGTTATCTGAACGCTCGGACCTGCGTTCCTGTCGGCTTCACCCCTGCGAATAAACCACCTCAACCGGCTATCGGTGCGTCGACTCTCTCCTTGACAGTATATGTAATAGGTATAAGCTGTCCTGCCAGCTACTTTTCACAAGAAATACGCGTCATGCAATGGTTCGTTCGAAACTGTTTTACGAGAAGGCGATAGCTGAAGCGCACGTCCGGCTACACACGGATAGACGCGCGGTAAGAACCTGAAGAAGCCATGTCCGCCAAACCACTTAAAAGAAAGGCGAGGTTTTGGAAACATGTCTCCACTGATCGTATCGCGCACGCACCGGTTGACGGCCGACTGGTGACGGGCGATGGTGCGGTCGCCACCAACGCTTCTGTACAACCTGCCCTTCGCGTAAAACCGCAGCGCACACTACACTTGCTCCTCGACAGACATGTAGCGAAAGCCGCCCCAAAGTTGTCGCAAACGGGGGTCTGTCGCCAGCCGACTGCACAACCAATGCACAGCACTTTTCGAGAGCTGAAAACGAGCTCGAAATTACTCCTTCGTTTAAAAGACCTGTCGGGGTAGAAATATGCCTGCTACGGCGACCATAAAAAAAAACCACGCCGCAGCAGCGGCCACCACAGAAGTCCCGAGTTCAACTCGGCCGGGCAAAACCATGCCCGAGTTTCCTCCTAGTTCTAATGTCAATCCAACACACCCAGCCCATTCGTGGGCGCGGCGTAACAACCGAAGCCACACTTACCCATGGCGTCCGCTTTGTGTGGGCGTAGCGTCGTATCCACGAAGTCGTCCTTTGATGCCCACTAGCAGTGACAAGAACTTAGCACAAAGCAAAAATAAAGTCCCCAGACCACCGTCAGTCAATGGTGCCACAGTCGCGGGTGTGTTCGGTTCGAACTGGAGTTCCCTATTGTAGGAGCCGATTGGAGAGACCAAGATGACACGATTTTACCACGGGAGCCTTCTTCATACACGGTGAAAACACAGTCGATGACAAATGACACAGCTTCAACGCTTAAAACGCAATCGCCAATGCTCAAACAGGCTCTTGACACAGGGACGATTTCTGATTAAGCGCCCGCCGTGCACACTCAAGCAGGCCGTGAACCAGAAGCCATTGGTCGTGAGCAGGGCGCGTTCCGTTCGCTACAGTGGACCCTTGATTACTTGGTTTGTGCTTGTGTAGAGCTGCACTGGGACTACCATCAGAGCCAAGTAGCAAACATAATTCAGTGGAAGAACAGAACACCGAGAAAAACGGACCGCCCCGCGCCTGGCGTGGCCAACAGCCAGGCTGGGGATTTCAAGGAAGCAGTGCGTTTATCTAGTTTATGCTAGGGAATGAGTATTGCAGTTCGATTTCAGATGGTGCTGCATGCGGAAGATAGCACAAGCAGTACTTTATCAACGTAAGCGGCCCCAATACAGCGCGCTGAATATTCCAGGCGTCCTACGCGTGATTCTGGCGGTTTCGCTCGAGGTGTGTCGAATGCTCCACTATCTCTACTTTCATAACCCAAGCAGCTAGAAACTCGGGAGTAGGTGTTACTCGGGCTTCCTGGAATAAAACCCCTGGTAACGGGGTATTGGTTCGAGAAGAAAAATCTGCAGAAACTTAGAGAATTCTCTACTACTACAAAGCATTCCTATTCCCTTTTTCTTGAGTTCGAGTTCTTTACAGCGAAATTATTTGGTTTTTCTAAATCCTGTCGACCAAATATTTCCATTTACCCTCACATGACAATTAAATGTGCTACTTCCGCCAAATCTGCATTTTTTAGAAATGAAGGCCATTACACGGCTCGCAATTTCCAGCATTATAATTAAATTTTCTTTTCACTAGTTTTTCAAAATTCTGTTTTGCCAGTTACCTTTATTCACGCTGCTATCAGGATTACAGGTGGAACTTTTGCGACATCTCCATTATTGGGAAAATTCAGGACGTTTCACGGTTCGCCATTTTCCGTATATTCTAGTTCTTTATTTATTAGTTTTTCAAAAGCCTGTTCGGCCAAATATCTACATTTACGCTATTGTAACGATTACATGTAGAACTTCCGCGAAATCTGCATTATTGTGGAAATGCAGGGCGTTACACGGTTTGCTATGTGCTGTAATTTTTTTAATTTTTCTTATTTTTTTGTTTTTCAAAATTTTGTTCCAACAATTATCTCCGTTTACGTTAATATAACGACTAGCAGTTGAACTTTCGTGAAATCTGCATTATTGTGGAAATGCAAGGCGTTACGCGGTTCGCCATTTTGCCTAATTCTTTTATATATTTCTTCTACAGTTTTACAAAATTTCGTTCGACCAAAATCTCCATTTACGCTATTGTAACGATTACAGGATATCTGCATTTTTGTGGAAATGCAGGGCGTTACACGGTAAGTGCTGGGGAAGGGGGGTACCCGGCAAATAATGTTACGCATTAAATATCGCGCCGAGTAATGGTGAGAGCAAAAAAGACAAGGTTGAACGGAAAGCAATAAAGGGAGGCAAGTGAACCAATGCCATAACGTATGAACGATAGCAATAAATACAGGGGAAGTATGCGGAACCGAATTACAGCTGGTATTCCAGCCTCAGTTTGAAAACTTTATGACCGGGAAATTACATCTAAATTCGCATTTCCAAACGTCCGCTCTACCACAACCGAAGCATCCTCAGTGAGTGCGGAAAGGTCCAAACTTAAGCTATGCAAGTGAGAAATTTAACCAGGTGAGCGCTAAAATTATAACCTCCAAAAGAAGCAAACAAAACAACATACCTCCCTTTTCTTTATTGTGCACGGCTGCGCAGCAGAAAGGTAATAAACAAATTTTAAAACGCATTAAAAAAGAGCATTAAAGAGAGCCACGTTTATCCGATGACTTCCTTTTTCAACTTCCGTATGAGAGTGTAAAACGGGTTTTCGTGTTTTATATTTCGATTGCACGCGAGCCTGTTTCAGCGGGCTGATTAGTCTTTGTAAGCCTTCGGTGGTGTGGTTTTAAAAAATAATAAAGCGTAAGAAAATTCTTTAAGTTTTCTCTTTAGAATTTCTTTTTTACAAACAAAAAATACATCCTACTCAAACTCGTTTAAATTGCTCTGAGATTCGTGGTCTCAATTTTTTCTGTTTAGACAAAACAAGATAAACTGGAATTTCAGTGCTCTCTAAACGTCACCCTTCAACACATTTTTAAGCTGGCAGCACAATTCTTTTGTTGAGAGGACAAAATTTAAAGCATTTTCGCTCTCTAATTTTAAAAGGCCCAGAAATTCTCGGTCATGTGCGTGCTTGTACAACAAAGATTCTAGTTTTCTATGTAGATTATGCATAGAGAAGTACAAAATAGGCCCACGCAAGGTCGACTAAGTTGAAATGTCGCTACGTTTACTAAAAATAAACACAAAGCTAGTAGCACTCATACGCCGGAGCTTATAACAGCGCCACACATCATATGCTCGCTAGAGTAGGCGACAATAGCCTGTATTTTGAGATGCGAACTCAGCGCATCGTTTTAAGGGCAAAAGAATGAGGGAAGGGACGCGTCAGTGCCAGGGCCTGGAGATCTGCCATCAAGATAGACAAGCGGCTCCAAAAAACCTAGATGGCGGAGAAAGGTATTAGGACCGATCAAGGCCGACGGAAGGGATAAAGGGACTATGTTGTAACGGCAGGTACGGGCCGTATTGTGGTCTGCGCGCACCGTTTCTATTCTTTGGTTGTTGTTTGGTTCTTTTGTTATCATATACAATATGATAAACCCGAGCCAAACGTATCAGTATCTTCACTGCTCGGCACAAGCGTAATCGGACACATCATTGCGTAACCCCGTTCAGAAACACTGTAATATACCCGCGTGATAAATCTTAAGATAAACATGTGGCCACCATTTTCACCTATGCTGGTCAACCATCGTCGCAGGATGCACAGGTCGAACATTTTAATAGCGAACCCGCTCTTATTCGAGAGAGAGAAGGAAGGTTTTAATGAATACTGCAGCGGTTAGCCCAACCAAAGGTGAAGCTTGCTACTTGAGATTACGGTGAACATAGTCAGGACGCAAAAATAAAATATGGGGAGACAAGGAACGTAAAATAATGCCCAAGAGGGAGAAAAAAATAAAACCAATGAGTAATGTCGAAAAAATGTGCAATATTAGGAGAAAAGGTCTGAGGTCGTCAAGGTTGTAGAACCTCGACCAATCGCGAGTCAGATAAAAAACATCAAAAGCCATTTTGTCTCCAATGCCGCACCAACGTGATTTTGCCACTGTCCAATAAAGTGGCTCAGTTCTCAAGAGTTTCCTCGCATCAATCGCCCACGAGTTTCTTTTATAGCCCTACCCGATCGATAGACGCCATTGTCCACTTCAAAAACACCCCAACTAGTAGAACCCTGAACGAATTCTCCATAGCCACCGCCGTCGAATGCGCTCTGAAATTCGAGCCCCCTGCCACCCCAATTTTCGTGTTTAGTGACTCGCAGGAGGAGCTACGAAATATTTCTCGATACACCACACACCCTCATACCTCTGACACCCTCAACTGCGCCCTTCGCGCCCATCCCCTCCACAAGATAACACTGGTATGGGTCCCCGGCCACGCCAACTTGGACGGCAATGCTCAGCACACGAGCTTACCCGAGTACTCCCCCCGGGTCCACCCATGTTGTGGCCACATGTGTATCACCCTGGCACTCAAAATATTTCACAACATCATCACGCCGACAGCATCTCTGCGCGCGACGCCTAAGCAGACAGTGTTTCCCGGTCCCCCACCTCACTCTCTCCCGTGAAGTCGCATCTGTGGTCGGGAAAGTACCAACTTCCTTTATTATCACTCCATCCCGTATTCACTACATGCATGGCAACCTTTCGTGTCCAACTTGCCCTACACCCAACTGCCCTTCGTACCCATCAGTACGACACCTTAACTGGGAGTGCTATCCGCCAAACCTACCCCCACACCTGCGTTCCCGCATCGCTTCTGGGAGTACTGGTTGAACCCGGATCCTGGCGTAGATGTCAAATCAACGCAAGAACTTCTGGCGGCCCACTGCCTTCGTGTTAGTGCTGATCTCTGGGAGTGCTACGGACCAGCCGTCTCCTAATGAAGAGACTGTGGCACGACGGCCCGGACAAGGGCTGTTTAAAAGAATAAAGTTTTCTCTCTCTCTCCTCTCTCTCTCTCTCTCTCTCTCTCTCTCTCTCTCTATGCAGATTACACCAGAATTTTTAACTTTGCCAATAGCGCTACATCTTTAACTGAGAAATCAAACTTTGATATGACCAGGTTGGCGAGCTAGTGCACTAAAAATATGTTACAGATAAACGAGTCTAAGACAAAATTTGCCGTCACCTCACCCCAAAAATCTTTGACTGCTATTCCCCCCATCAAAATTGCTGAGAACAACATCCCGGTAAGCGATTCCTCTCGGTTTCTCGGTGTCGAACTCGACTTTAACCTGAAATACCATCGACACATTGCACTTATAAAAAAGATGACGTAAGGCAGAAGAACAATAATTAAAGCTCGCCTTTATTTCGACCAGGAAACACAAAGGTCATTATATTTTTACTTCATTTATTCGTACATATTGCATTGTTTTATGGGGTGGCACATACAGAACTGACCTTACGTCAATTCAGACAAATCAAAACCAAGCAATAAGAATTGCCACATCTAGCCCATTTCGCGCTAACTGCTAAGTCATTGCTTCATGCAAATACCATATTAACGGTTAAGGAACTTTTCAAAGTTAATCCGGTATTTATATGTATAAAACCACAAATAATCAACTTCCACGCTTAACAACTTCAATGTCCATGCTCACAAACACTAATGTCAGCAGGTTTGCCCTCCAGAACAACCTAATCTTACCCCAAGTTCGTTCTAACTAAGGCAAGCAGACCGTTTATTTTTCTGGGTCGCATTTTGGAATACCTTACCCCTGTATATTAAAACATCACGTACAGTGAATGACATGAAAAACAAGCTAAAAAATATACGATGTTTATGGACTAGCCAGTTTTTGTATTCCCCTTTGTTATTGTGTTGCTCTTATGCGCTTGTTTATTTTTACGTCTTTATTAGCGTAGTAGCTTGATTGTTAACTTTTTCTTTATATTGCATACGTGTATCCGTGTTTTATTTGCCTTTAACAACACTTATTGGCGTATTTTTCTCTGTCTCTTTGCTGTGCTTATTGAACTTTTTTTCACTTCTACATTGTACAGGAGGTCCCCTTACAGTCATCGACTCTGTCACCAGACTTTTGTCACCAGACTCTGGAGACGTGCCGCTAATTCCATGCAACAGCTGAGCGAAGAGGTGGTTTTAAAATCATTGCCAGAGGGAAGAAAACGTCAGCGGCACATTTAATTTGACGAACAGGATTTTGTTTTCTTCGAACCAATTGGACAAAGAGGGTTCTGGATTCTTTTAAGTGGTAAATTCCGTTAAGAACCACTTCCACTCGTAACCTTTGATATTTCGCTTTCTGCTCAGGCATCGCATGTGGGAAAATATAAAAGATAATGAGACAAACAAAGACAATGGCTCTGCGCAAAGAAAAGGACGCGGCTCCGGTTCCGCTTAGTTAGAGTGGCGCGCTTGGGGGAAGCGCTCAGCTTGGTCTAAGTTGGAAGTTTCAGACAGGAGACGTTGTCCCTGTTTACATGAGGTTTGGGGATAACTACACAGCTCACTGGCTTATACGTATGGTACAACATCGCACGCTGCTAAAAACCGAGTAATTCGTAAGTTCTTTTTTTTTCAGCGCATGCAGCCATTAGCAGTTGATTTACAGTAGGCTAGGTATGAACATTGTAATTCTTTTACAGGCAGACGTGGCAATGCAATATTTTATTTTTAATTTGTGTGCTTTTTACTTTTTGCAACGTTTTCCACAAGTAATGTACAGTGGAACTACATCAATAATTAACTGTGTTAGCCTCAACAATCGTGCATTATATAGCAAAGATAAAAGGTGTTCCACTGTTGATGGTTTCTTACATTTTTTGTTTCTTTTTGTTTATCCGGGTTCTTTATTTTTTCCTAATTGTGCGAGGGTTGTGTACAAGATACACCAAAGGAAGATTTGAAACAACCAGAAGGAGGGAGAGCATGACTACGGCAGATAAATAGAAGGAAATGATTTTTTTACAGCAAGGACATCAGACCGATTTTGGCACGAAGAAGTCGCCTGAATCATTTCTTGGCGGAAGCTGTTGTCTCCTGCGTCTTGATAGTGCGTCGCTCATAAATATTTCGGGCTGTTTTGTGCTTATTATAAATTGCTGAAATTATTATATACTAAAGCTTAAGTACGAGAAAATGCCGAGTACATAACATGTACGTGAAAAATGCCTAAGACGAACGTATTGGTGTATTGGTAAGACCAATATTTTAAAAGACATTTATTGCACAGAGTCAGGAATCTTTAAACATTCTAGTCAGTATTTTTTCCTCATTTAAGTGCTAGGGTTGTCCGGAAGGTTTATTCGTACAAGAGGGACTCGTGAATATTGCCTTAGGCAGCTCAGGCGCCCTTTCGAATTTCGAATTTTCTAAGCTTCCCAGAAGCAGCAGGAACAGAACAAAGCAAATAAACTATGCGACCTTTTTATGAGCCCCACCAGGGCTTCAGAGCTAATTCGACAGGAAGCATAAATGCGTCAAGACGAGCCTTTCATCTAGGATGCTGCGCTGCTGTCGAGCGTCTGCTAAACACACAAGGCTTTTGAGGCGAGCTTCGGGAAACGATGTGAATTGCCGAGGCTAGGACGTAGGAACGCGAACGTGTATACGTCATCCTTTAGGCGCGACGGTTCGGAAGCGTAGGCGCCGACAGCGCTCTAGACGTGCTTCAAATACCACGCCTGCTTTGTCCCTCCAAAGCACTTATACCTTCGTCGTCGTCTCCAATAAACCAGCACTCAAACCCCGCCGCTCTGCTTCTCCGATTGGAGTGTACAAGTTTGGGAACGCGGTTGTGATTCTCCGTCTTGTTCGCCTGAATCTTGAAATCATATTCCTCACTTCGACTGGCCAATCTTCAAGCCCACATTTACGGCTTTCTTGGCTCCTTTGTGCGTGCTCGTGTACGGCGAATTCCTATTGTTTGGGAGCCGAAAATAACGCGCCCATACGTGACCAGCATTCTGCAACCGTCGAACGAATGCGGCTACAGCAGGAAAGTCAATGAAAGTCAATGCTCCGTAGCAGAAAAAAGTTGGCTTTTGTTTTCAGTGCTCTAGAAGCAAGATGCGTTTCTACGAAACGATCATTGGCGTGAGCTCCAGTCGACGTTCGGCCGCGATTCCAAAGTTTGAATATTTTTGCAATAACATTCACGAACGAGAAAGGAGGGGAAATTCAGATAGTGAAATGGTTAATCACCCTAATGTTAAACTCTATAGAAAATAAACCGCGCCACGTAGTCGGTGCGAAGGAGGATTCGGAGGAGCATTGGTGGGAACATTCGCATGACGCAAGTCAGCGTATGGGCGTACTATTATGAGTGTTGCAGGCTATGGAGATCACTCCAGCGGAAAATGGCCCGGTATCTTTATTCCCCGCTTGTTCTCGGCAAAGTCAACTAAAGATCTTGCAAAAGCCTCGAGGCCAGTTTTTGTTATTTTAAGAAGCATCATGTATCAAGGTTCACGACGTCAGACACAAGGGAGACCAGATTTTGTTATTTTGTTGCAATGCCAGACAGCGACATCGCAACTGTCATCGCATCGCAACCACAGTCTATCACAAAGACTGCACGACAGTCTGAACTCGTCTTGCATAGAGTGCCTCTCGGTGTACGCAACGGCCCTGCGGTAGGTGGTCGCTCAGGAGCTTGGCAACGCTTTACTTCACGCATTCTTTCGGTTCTCACCTCAGGCAACTCGGTGGTTTCGCGGAGGCAGAGTTGACGATCGGGCGTCCCGCTTCTGTTCCATCTTCTAGACGTCATCGGTACTATTCGTCCTTCTCCGTTGCCTATCGGAGACGCTCGGCTGCTACGCGGCTCCATTTTCTTTCGGGGAATTCATTTCTCGAAATTTCCTTTCATTTCATTTATTGGTACCCCCAGGACTGGAAGGTAATAGAGAGGGGAGTGGTTGTTTTTTATACGTAAAAGATACACAAATGCAATACTTCATATATATCATTATTAGAGCCATGGGGCTTCTGCTGATACAATATATATCTTGGGCTGAAATGTAATACGCGTTGCGCAGGCATCTTTCCTCCCTATCCCACCTCCCCTGCGCCAGCAGACGCTCCGGTGTCCGCCCCTAGGCGAGACAATTTACGCCTGCTGGTGGACCTTCCTCTATTCCTAATCATAAATAAATACATGTATACATTGCTCCTGGCAGGAGCCGAAGATTGGCTTCCCATTAAAACACAATGGAGTGTTTCACCTTCCTAACTCCGTAGCCGCGTGTACTGTGCTTTTTCCAGACGACAAGCGTGGAACCCGGGTTTATATATGTCTGGAAATGTAGAAGTAGAACCGAACTTAACTTTCAATGGGCGAAACCAGAAAGCCAGGAACCCGAATCGCTAACATTTTTTTCCACTTTCGCTGTGCACGGCCAGCACGGACTCCATGGGGACACTTTCGTGTCCCTTTGTTACAACAACAACCAGACGTTTATGTCCTCGTCACTGTGAACCGTGTTTTATGGCGGCCAGAACTGAACGCCGCCTGTATGATTGAGTGGCAAATGTATCTACGCATTGAGTCTCTAGCGCGCCCAGTTAAAAGCAGTTGGCGTTAATTTGACATATTTGCTATCCCACTCGCGGGATATTTTGATTTAGGCAAAGTTATATCAGTCTTCAGTTTGCCTTCATGCGGCTTTGAACTTGAGGACAAGACCAGGGGGCGACATAATACACAGAAACCAGAGAGCTCCTGCTAAAAGTCATGCATTAGCTAGATAGGGCCGCATTTGACGACATTGGTGAACCCATTCTGTACTTCATGGATCTTGTAAGCAGAGGCCACCTCCATAATTTATTTTGAATTTGCCAACGTTTGTGGCGCTGATTGCGCCCATCATGCACACTGTTTTGCGTCTCTTATTTTCCTCGCGGCTTTTAAACGGTCTGCAGTGTTGCTAGCTTAGAACGTCCTTGTGCACCCTCGTGGGGAGATTCCTGCTTCCCTGCCGCTTTATCTCCTAGCATACTAGCAGAGTTCGTTCTTCGTTTCCAGGTGGTCCTTTTAACGAGCTCTCGTTCCAATCAAAGGACCCCGCCTGTGCACACAGCGGTTATATCTAGCGGGAGACATTTTCGCTCGACTTGATGTGGGCTTCATGGACGAACAAGGCACTTCCCCGGCAGGCGTGGCCAAGCTTCATTAATTCCATGGGTGGCAACTAATCATTCGCACAATATATGTTTCGAAACGCGTTCAGGCACTTTAAGGAAACTAATTTGACATCCACGTCGAGGAGCACCTGTCATAGAGAGAGTAAATTTCTAAGACGAAATCGTGCGAACGCCATTATGCTTGAGCCAGACGCAAGCGCTTCGCGCATGTATAATGGTACAATACTCGTAAGGACCAACGCATCCGGGAGATTTTGGAATCATACAACATTTATAAGCGTGCAGACACCTGCTTGAGGCTCCTTATTCATAGGGCCTCACTGGAAGGGAACTATATATGTCTTGGATTTTTTACACTAGATATGTATGCGTGTTATTGTTTGGTTGGTTTTCCCTTTGAGCATGCATTTATAAACTGGTCGCCGAAATAAAGCATTCTTTGGTAGTCAGCCTTCGCAAGGCTGTGTTTCCTTCGAGCCGTCCGTGCGCTGTTTTTATGTGTTTATTTCGTGGGCCAGACACTGCTGTATGCGGGTAGCAAAGTACAGTTGCATCGCCGAAAGACTTCTGGTATTGTTTAGATAAAGAGTGCATTTCCCGGTAAATGAGACTTCTCAATAAACAAATACCAGGATAAAATTATCTCTAAAGTTTACAGGTACAACACAAGTACATAAAGGCCATAAAATCCTGACTCAAAACTGCTCAGTCCACAAAACACAGAACTTTTTTCCTCGTTCAAACGACGTCTAGTTTACTCGTGGTGGGAGTTCACCGTTTTAGAAGTTTAGGCCTTTGTGACTCAGCGTAACGGGATTGCCAAGTACTGCTGTCGGGAAGAAAAACTGCCTAGTCTGAACTTACGAGTCTGCCGGTAATTTCTTGAACTCAGGTTAGTCTTGTTTAGCGGTCTTAAGTTCGGGTAACTTAAGTTGGGCTGTTCGAATAATATTCCTTAGCTCTTTTTTGTGCAAAAGTGAGTGATAAAGGTAGAAGAAAAACAAAGCAAGAAAGGGAGAAAATGAATATTGTTCAGCCGGAGCCAGGGAAAAGGGAAAAACAAAGCCATAGCGTCAAGACTTCACATTAGAAGTTCCCATTTTCTCGCTACGATTGCTTGAACCCACCTTCTAGTTATTTCTTCGCTCCGAAGCATTAAGTCTAAAGGGGTTATATATGGCTTTTCCTAACTCGACGTGTGCATTGCTTGATCTTGGAAGGAACCGAAATTAAATTTATGGAAAGTAGGTAGCGTAAACATTGCGGAAATGGTTGGATGAAGCTTTCTCGTGCGTGTTTGTTTTTCTGTGTATTAGCGAAATGCACAGACAACATAAACATTACGATTTATAGTGGATAAAAAGCCTGTGATGCTATTTTAATGTATTACGAAACGCGAGAACACTGCGCAAAGAAAATCTAAATCCTAATGTGCGCGTAGGCTTAATCAGACATCTTGGATTTTATGCAACACTGAGAGGCCGATTTGTATATTGAGCAGCGCTCTTACAGTAATTATATGGCTGTTCGATATTGTTACATTCCACATAGTTAAACCGTAAACTCATCCTCGTAAACTTCGACATCACAATAACCCCATCTTTTATAACCCGTCAGTACGGTTTGTTCAGTATAAAATGTTCCCAAGGTCAAGGTCATTCATAGCTAAGTAACATGGTCCCACTTTGTGTTGTCAAGTAGAGCCGACCGGATCTGTGCAGTTTCAATCAGTTGAAAGCAGTTGTAAGTGTTCGCCTCTTTGTGTTTTGGGCCGCTCGCGACGACGAGAGAACAATACTTTTAAGTTTTGTTTTTGTTGTGCTCCTCTCTCAACTTCCACGGCATTTTATCACAGGCATCGTATTTGTGAGGAGTTTTTTTCTTAGGTTGTGTTTGGCGCTGCTCGGGACAGCGTAAGGTAGAGTCGTTTTTATATCTTGCTTTTGTTTTTTTCGCCCCTCTCCTGCGCCGAGTTTGCCCCGGATTTCTTCATTGTTTTTGTACAAACCTACTCGACTTGAATTTTGAATAAAAACGCCATAATTCTGGAAATAATGCTTGTGCTTTGGCTGGAATGTGCTCAAGGATACGTGCGCACTAGAAAGCATTGCCTTGTATAAACAGAAATACCGGGAGGCAAATAAAAGGAATTAAAAGGAAAGTGCCCTTGCATGCGGCACAATGTACAAACAGTGTCACCAGTGGTTATAGTTTGGAGAAGTTTTGCCTGACACATTTTGCCTTGAGGCTTGCTGTTATGAAAGGCTGATAGGGGCCACTGGTGATTTTTAGGAACAAGAACACTCAGCAGCACGAAAAACACCCGCAAATTTGCGTATGCAACTCTTAACCCCACGGTACGAGTCATACGCATAGAATGCTACGAAATAAGACATGTCCTACGCAGACCAAAACTATGGGTTTCCATCCTCAGGTGCAGGTCTCCCGATTATCGATTAAGAGCGGTGACATACGGGGCAGGCCCTTCCCGCCTACTGCCTGCATGGTCAGCGCTGCCCACATTTGTGCTTACGCCCTTCGTCGCTATACTCGGATGATTCCATTGGGGGCCTGCCACAAGAAGAGGCGTCAATGCCGAGGCCTATTTTCGTCTCGTCCATTGGCGCTTCCTCTATGTATTGTACGGGCTTCGTTCAAATTCTGATTTGTGTGCGCGTGTCTTTCCTTTATCCTTTGTATACGCACTCATAGATGTAGCAGCAGCCGTCGCCCTTGTTTGTGATTCGTTTGTGCTTGACAACGCTTCAAAACGTGAAGGCTTTTTCTTGTGCAAATCTTGAATAGCTTTTTGCCGAAATAACAGGAAAACTTTCCCTCTGGTTTGATGTCCGCTCAGCCGGACACACAGAAGATCGGCCACTAAGAAAGTTTCATCAGCTGTACATTTTAGGGCTCATTTTAAACTTTGAACGATTTTGTAAGCGGGTGCAACAAAAAATTTTGCGTTTGTTGAGTCATTATGGCAATTTCGGCAGTAAACATTTACTTAGTCATCTACAACCCGGCAGCGAAAAAATATTCCCTTCCTTCCCGCGTTAAACACAAAAATATATCGCCACACGCGAGTGTTTCTTTTTTTGAACCTAAAGATTTTTGGATACGTGATCATAAGTGACCATTGTCTATATTTTTGAACACCAGACCAATCTAATTGTTCTTGTGTCCGAATATTACAACAGGAAATGTACAGCAATTTTATTATATAAATTCACCCTGAAGGTTTTATTCCAGAACAAAACAGGCAAAAATCTAGATTGAGCACAATTTTTGCGTCATGCGATTACAGCTGATGTACTGTGTACCAGCTTCCAAAAGTAGCAGCTCCGGAATTGTGTCCCAACCCGTACGTCGTTCAACTGATATATTGTATATTTACACGCAGAAAGTCTGACCCAAAATTGGGGTTGGGATGGTTCAGGCAGCAGGCAGTGCATCAGTGGAAGATGACATATGCTCTAAGCATAAGTGCATTTAAGCACTGCTATCGTTGAATGCGAAGTATGGTATGTTGCCTGGGAGCCACAAACTTCTCCACGCGGAGCTCTTGATAGGCACCGCCGTCATGTACATTGTTCTAATGACCGACTCCTCCTTATTAGAATAAAACGTGTGGTGTCAGGCATAGATACCGTTTCTTTAAAAAAATGTGAAGGGAAAGTAGGCTGTGGAGACGCATCTCAGGAATATCGTACCTCGTAAGAAGCAAGGCAACATCATGATCCTCCTTTATTGTGAGGCAGGGTTGGGTCCTCAAGATATTTCTACTCATGACAAGCAGCCACGTGTGATCTGTTCATTCCCCTAGCGAGGAGCGGAAGGGCAAGCAGCGCGGGTGTTTTATTCTCCGCTATCATATTCTATGCCCTTCCGCATTCCTTTACGCCTTCTAAGCTTTCGTTTTGCCTCAAAAACTCGAAATACTGATTTGATGCTTCACGAAAGGCAGTTTCCATTTTATGTTCATTTAACATATTTTAGTTGGTGTTGTTTTTTATTCTTTATAAACCTAAATGTATTTCGATGTTCCGAATACCTACGTATGAACTTGCTTTTCGAAAATTTTCTCAGGGTACTGCACATTTCAAGTGCGAATAATTTTGTTTGAATTAAATACATTTATCTGTGTGGATTATTATGATTGGCCCGGGAGGAACTCCTAACATTAACTTCCGTAATGTTTCCAAACACGAAAGAGTTCTGCACATTGATCACATGCATATAGGTATAAAGGACAGCTGACACTGTATTCATTGTAACTTAGTCGTATTCATTTGTAAATATTATTCAGTAGGTAGTCGCAGAATGCAGTGGATTGATTGGGCCGCGAACCTTTTTTATTACCCTGATACGCCCTACGACTTGTCAACTTCATGAGCCTGATTGCGTCTACTGCCGGAGAACGCCCGTTGCGAAAGATGTCCAGCCACTTCTGCGTAAGTTGAGTCCATTTTCGCCTTGAGTATACTTAGTAAATCTCTCCATCTAATTCTGTTTAACATTAAATATCTAGTCAATTATTTGCCCTTCTGGTGGCACCTATCATTATCATCGGGCAAATCTTATGGCAGGGTGGGAGTTTATTGAAGAGGAGGGACTCGGCCTTCATAGAGTTTTCTACTGAAAACATTTCACTACGACTTCTATGTGCGCCACGAACTGCTTCCGAGACAGGGTGAACTTCTTCAACTTGTGGTGACAGCTGTCATCCTCATTGCCAAATCGTGCGAGTGGTTTTGTGGGATGTTCGAGGCCGTTTGCGATAGCGAACAGCGGAGTCATAAAAGACCTCAGCAAAAATATCGTTGCCAGCTTTTCATGACAATAATAATTTGACATAACTTTCTTTTTGTATTTATTTCCTTGGATACACATATACACAGTACTGTTTGGACCAATAGTTTAGGAGGTTAGTTTGGCGTCCAATTACAAAACACACATACGTAGTGCAGCATACTTATTGTACGAGACAACTTAAACACGCGTTATAAAGGCATTTTTACAGGAAACGTACAGGGTAAACAAAAGGCTTAGTTATGACAAAAGGGGACCCATTGCCGGTAAAAAACTTTCAAACGTGCTTTTTTTACGAAACACGAGAATCTGCAAAACAACACCTTTTCTTTTGCATCGTAAAGTGACTTAGACATTAAATATGTGATTCGGAAAATGAATACCAAACTTTCGACCCATGACTGTTTTTTTCGTACAGTTTGCTCGTTTTACTTTAGCACGCATAAAACATTTAAACGTTAAATGCCTTCGAGGTATACAAAATTTCTGTTCCTCATGCTAGCACGCCAGACAATTGTAATCGTGAAAGTACATGGGGCCTCCTACCCTACGGGACGGCTGTACGATATCGTAATTGAGATAAGCTCAATACATCAACGAAGAGGTTGGGAAAGAGATAGAGAGAAAGCTTTAATGAATACTGAAAAGGTTAGCCCCACAGACGGCGGGGCTTGCTACTTCAGATGGGGGTGAACATAGTGAGGCAAAAAAAGAAAAAAGGGGAAGAAGTACACAGCAACAATGAATAATAGGGAGAAGAAAATAAAATCAGTTCGGGAAGTAGAAAAAATTTACAGCACTAGGAGGAAAAAAATCTGAGGATCCCAAGGCTAAAGAACCTCGATTAATCCCGAGTCAGACAAAAAAGTTGAGAGAGCCTCTGTCCCTCGCGCCGCGCCAGCGTGATTTTTCCACGGACCAAGAAAGTGATGCAGCTCTAAAGAGTTTCCGCGTAACAGTCGCACCAGAGTTCTTTTCGCTGTTTCGCGATGAGTTGTGTGCTGCGGGCAGTAACACAAGACATGCCCTATGTCTTCTCTCATAGAGCACACAGAGCACAATGTTGAGTCCGCCCAGCCTATTTAAAAACAAAACTACCACTGAAGACAACGTTCAGGCGTAGTCGGGGAAGGACACCTTCTGTTTGCTTTTGTAGGCCTCGCGGAAACTGGAAACTGCACTGAGGGTCAATCACGTGCAGAGGCAAGGGTATCCTAAGAGGGTCCTACCAAGCTGGCAACTGCAGTTTCCATCTCAGTGCATTCACGGCCGTACTTCCGTCTTGTTTGGAATAGGGGATTCCAATAGACCCAGGCAGATTGTGCACCTCTTACGCTGCTGCGTCAGAGACGACGTTCCCCTGGATGCCGGAATGACCTAGAAGCCATTGAAGCGAGATGCAGTGCCCGTCTCGTAGCCCAAGTGTGTGGAATGCGTGTAGATCACGCACAAGTTGGCTGCAGCGGTGGGATGGCTTCGTCAGTGTTTGCAGGGCCGGCTGCGAGTCGGTAAAGATCACCCATTGCTGAGCGGGAGCGAAACTATTGGTAATGTGAAGAAGTGCTGCCCTAATAGCAGTTAACTCAGTGAAGGTGGCGACGTCTTGTGACTGAGTTTCTCATTCACAGTTAGTCCCACCGACGGAATCCACACTTCAATAACTGACAAGTCAGACCTCACGGACCCGTCTGTCTACACGTGAACGTGGTCAAGATAACGCGAGCTGATATGCTCCAGCGCAAAGTATCGCAAGGCGGGCTCAGGCAGAGATGATTTCTTGCCTATACCTGGTATGGTGAGGCATATATCCCGTGGTGCAACTTTCCATGGCGGAAAAGTAGGCTTTATTGGGCGTTCGAAGTTGGCTGGTAGGAGGTTCCGTACAGGAGGGAAAGACACCTGTGCTAGAGGATGGTCAGCACACCGGGTTACGTGACGGAGGCTGGTGCGAAGGAACTCTTGAGCTTGGAGTGTCTGGGCTGACATGCACCTTGCTTTGCAGACAATTCCATTCGTGGATGTGCACCTTGGAAGGCCGAGACAGATGCGCAGAACATTGAGCATGTGCACAGTCTAGCACTCTGAAGTTTGTCTTAGACAAACCAGTCAGACCTGGGAGGCTGTATCGCAGAAGGCCAAGAAATAGTGCCTTGTAGAGTCGCAATAGTGAAGACACTGAGCAGCCCCATGTTTTTGCTGCCAGCATCTGGAAAATGGGCATAAATGAGTGCAGGCATTCTCTGAGGTGACGGATATGGGAGGCCCAGGATAGTGATCGATCTAATGTTACCCCAAGAAATTTATAGTTATGAACGTACGGTATTTCTGTGTTATGTATGACCAGAGGATAGCGGGATACATCCCGCCTCGTAAAGGCAACTGCGGCACACTTTTCTGGGGAAATTAGCAATCCGCAGGTACTAAGGTACTTTTGAATTGCAAGAAGAGCTTTCTGCAGTTTGGATCGGATACTTCTCCGGTTTTTGCCACAAGCCCAGGCACAAATATCATCAGCGTAGAGAGATATGCTGACACCTTGGGGTAGTACTTTCGTGATGCGGATGAGGCCGATGCTAAACAGCACAGGACTTAGAACTCCGCCTTGAGGGACGCCCTGTGTGATCTCATGCCGCCTTGTGTCGCCTTCATTGGTGGTCATATAGACATACCGATTCTGCAAGTAGTCGCAGAGCCAAGTGTGAATCCGCCATCGTAGCCCTACAAACGTCATTTTCCTTCGAATAGCTTCATGAGCAACGCTGTCAAAAGCCGCATTGATGTCTAGGAATACAGCTACTGTGATATTTTTTGCAGCCTTTTGCTGATGAATATCCCACACAAAAGCAATGACGTTGTCGATGCTACTTCTGCCTTCTCTGAACCCCGACATCTCTGCGGGATACACTTCTCAGTCCTCAAGATCCCATACGAGTCGCTGCAGCACCATTTTCTCCCTTACCTTCCCTATGCAGCTTAGTAGAGTAATAGGGCGGTAAGAGTTGATGTCAGGCGGCGGTTTTCCTGGTTTGAGGGACCGCTACTAGGCGACCAACTTTCTAGCTTACTTCTCCACGCGATCTGTCTGCCACGACTTGTTGCCGAGGGTAAGCAGTTGCCGCAGGGCGTTACTGCGGAGGTGACGCAAGGTGAAATATGTAACTCCATCGGCGCCTGGCGAAGAAGGCAGGTTAACGGACGCTAACGCTGTGATTAGCTCGTGCACAGTGAATAATTTAACCATGAATGTAGCATTCTTTGCGGAGAGCCAATCAGTCAGGACCTCTGAAATAACTGCAGAGCTCCGGGGAGCTGTGACCTTGGCGCAAAATTCGTCAGCTACGTCCAGTTCACTGACACCACGCTGGAGAGCTATTGATAGCAAACCGCTGACTCGTATTTGGCAAGTTTTCCGCAGCCTGAGAGCAACACCGAGGTAGGGAGTTATCTAGTGCGACTACTATGGAGATGTTTCTTAGCAATATCCTGGAGAGTAGCGGGAATTCAAACTAGTACAGTTATACCGCAGAAAAACAAGCATAACCCACGGTACGGAGAGCCTGGCATCGTTCTTCACTGCAGTTTCAGAGGCGATGAAGCATCGTTAGGCGAACACTGTCCAATATTGCTCCGCGTGTAGCAGGTGCTTCGTTAAACCAACCTGACAACGCCTCTGTCCAT
Source organism: Haemaphysalis longicornis (assembly GCA_013339765.2). Lineage (NCBI taxonomy): Eukaryota > Metazoa > Arthropoda > Arachnida > Ixodida > Ixodidae > Haemaphysalis > Haemaphysalis longicornis. The sequence goes on along the minus strand of CM023451.1, from coordinate 138,883,425 downwards.
TTGTGACGTTGAAACGACTTTATCTTACACCGTAAGGGTGAGCAGTGCATTGAATGCCTGTTTCGCCAAATCTATTACTCCCAGGGGTTTCAACGCAGCAAGCACCCTCAGTTCAAGCTATGCGGAGGCGCGTAGCGATGAAGCACGACTATGGCTTTCCTACTCCACCACAGCTGCCAATCGTACTCCTCCTTTGAGGCGACAAATGCAAGAATAACTGCCTTGAAAACCGCGACTTGATCCTACTAATGGATTCCCCTAAAGGACCTAACCAACAGAATGAAGGGGATAATATTCAACATTCGTTGCACTCGAGACAGTGTATGGCATTGAATCTTGTCTCCCCGTGGTTCCAATTTACAAACGTATGTACGAAGTGAAAGAAAAGGCAAATATGTCCAAACAGGATATGATAGACCATAATCCGGCATAAAAAAAGCCCGAAGAAGTACTCGTTATAAACACTTATGCGTGAAAGTGAGTTGATTTTAGTCTAACATAGTAATAAAATTGTTGTTATCCAGGAAATGTTTCAAGTAGGGAGGCAAGTATGGGCGTAATAAAAAAAACGAGCAGCTAATTTCCCTGTGAGACGTGTAAGAGAAATAATTAAGAATCTTACAGTCTCAAGTGATAGAAAAATAGTCCCGGGATGGGCTGGAGGAAAGAGAAAATTCAGTTAAAGAAACGGAAAGCGAAGCGTATTCGAATAGGCTTTCCTCCTCGATTGCAGTGGCCACATGGTGGCGTTGACAGACTTAATTGGAGCCGGGCTCTTTGCTGCTGCGTTGAGGGGGCGACGGTCTCTGCAAACAGTAGCTCGCAACAAGGCACATGCTGCTTCCCCTCTTGGGGCTAACGAGATGCGGGGCGTTTGAACAACGTAGACAGGGGCTTTATAGAGGGCAAGGGCGTTTAACGTACTAAGAATCAAATACCCACGAAAGAAATGTAAATGGTGCGCTGTGAACTGTTAGAAACGAAACTCGTTTTGCTCCTTCAAACACTTGAAAGAAACCCTGTTAGCTTTTCCACTCGGGTAGTAACGCCAGCAAAGAAGCGATATTGGAGAAAGCACTGAGGCTGCCGCTGATACCGCACTTTGCATCCTAATTATTAGGCATAAACATTTTGCGTTCGTAGACACTGCACTTTTTGATACTTCGCAAAGATCCACTTTAATGTGATCAGAAAATGTCACATTACATGTAATTATCTTCCACGATGGGTTACAAATGAGGCTGTTTGCTCTAATTACGACCTCATCTTCTCATGAATAAGACCCGTAAGGGCTCAAAACTTTATCATGGATGTCCTGCAGCAACTACACAGATGAACTCACAGCGTTATGGCATAAGACGCGTATCGTTCATCTAAATATAAAGTATGAAATCGGCCACGACTTCTCGATTTACTCGCGCCGTTTCAAACTCCCTGTTAGGGGCGTCAATCCCAGTAAAGTGTGGCAGTCAAAGGTGAGGAATTATTAGGGCATGGTGCGTTCGAAAATGTATTGGTTGCCTGTTGGCGGTCATATTTCTTTTAATGGTCAACCTCCGAATCATGGCACTCCACCTCCTTCCATGCTACGTCAAACTATAAACATTGACAGGGCATTCTCTACTCTTACAGCGATAAACAGAAAAGATGGAGCCTGAACTAGTGAAGAGTGCCTGGTTAAGTATATGTATGTGGGTGTGTATTATAATCCGATTAAGGAATTATAACTTGACAGGAAGATAAATGTACTGTTGCTAAGTGAAGTCAGTATCTGGCCCACCCTGTGCCGGTGTGCGGGTGCTTCTTCATTATTGTTACAGTTTGGGGAATCAACATATCATTCTTTGCGCCTGTAGTTTGGGTCGCTTTGTGTTACCATCAGCACTAAATTATATACTCGCTAAAAAGAAACTTCTTATTGCTTGTCTCCTGACACCCGCCGCGGTGGCTCAGTGGCTAAGGCGTTGTGGCTGCTGAGCCCAAGGTCGCGGGTTCGAATTCCCGGCCGCGGCGGCCGCTTTTCTCATGGAGGGGAAAAGCGAAAACGCCCGTGTGTACGAGATTTCGGCGCACGTTAAAGATCCCCAGGTGGTCAAAATTTAACCGGAGCCCTCCACTACGGCGCGCCTCATCGCCTGCGTTGCGTCGGCACGTTAACCCTACAATCAATCAGCTTATCTCCTCACTAAAAACAAACCTAAAATAGCTCGACAGAAATTTTGACGGTACCCCGTATTTGAAAACTAAAATAAGATTTCATAAAAATACGCTGAACCATGTTTATGTGTTAAACTGCAGAAAACGGACGACCGCACGTCAGTGAGGAAATTATTCCAGCATGTATTAACAACACTTTGAAACTTGTCGCCAAACCAATGTTGAGCATGAAGTCCCCTTACCACGCTTACATCCGAAAAATGTACTGGAAAGCAAAAAGTTGTGAAAGAGTTATTCCGTGAATGCTCAGCCCACAACGCAAACGGTCAGCAATACAGGCACATCAAAAATAAGGATAACACTTAAAGGCTAAACAACAAACATTTCTAAATAAAATTTCGCTCCAACGATCCCCAGACAAGCCTTGCTTTCGAACAGGAAAATTCTCAAGCCGACTAAGGCAGCACATGCACAGAGGCGGCTCTAAAATAACCACGAAAATTTAACAACAGAAAAAAAAATAAAACCAGAAATTGAATTATGCCCCGGCTGCGTGAATACTTCAAATGGCTGCGAAAGGATGGAATGGGCCGATAGAAGTGGAGTTCTGGTGCCATCGAAACAGCAGTGGTATTGGCGGCGGCAGCGCTGCTGGCTGCTGACGCTTCTATCATAAAATTGCCTCTCCACGACTTCCTAGAGGGATCCTGAACTGCTTTTCTGCAGAACAAGGAAAGTGGCCTCTTTCTCTGCTATTTTATGGTGCATCACAAACTAAAAACGTAAATCTCGTTGCGGCAATCTCTGACGCGTAATGTTCTTCCGCGTTTTGGTGCCACTACATAAAGAAGGGACTTTTTGCATTCTTTTTATATTGCTGGTAGACCTTGACCTTGGAAGACAGCGAGAACAGTGACGTAACCCCAGAATATTTGCGTTTAAAGTTACGTTGTCTGCGTAAAATAATCGGGTTGACGTGGGGTGGGTTATGTTAATTTTCCACTTATGTATTTTTAGATACCCCGCAGGGTTTGTTCGAACGAATAAGCACAAATGGAGTGGCTGCACACATATTTGGAGCTGCTCTTCTCTTCCGTGTTGTGATAGAAACTGTGGCATGAGCGCTTTTTACCGAGGCCAGAAATTTAAATTTTAAAACGAACACAAAAAAAATTTTTTCGAAGTAATCACCGCGACGAGAACACGAGTTAGAAAATTTGAGATGAGAGTTGCTGCTGACAGCAGGTAGGTAAATTGGAACAGAAACTGGCGACTTAAATCTACTAAAGCAAAGCACGTATTAATAAAATCACAATTCTTTTGGTATGCCTACCGTTCTAGGAAGGAGGAACGTACTTAACAAAGGAAACAACGAAGCTAAACACTTTATAAAGCTGAAGATTTTATTGGCTAGTGCGTGTCTCAGAGAACTTACTGCACAAATCAGACTAGCAGCCGTGTCTAGAGAAAATATAGAAGCCATGACACTTCCTTTCGTGCACCAAGTACCTGAAAATGAGAACAATATAATTCTTTTAAGAAGAGGTCCGGCATCAGAGGAAGGACTGTGTTCATGTAAAGATTGCTGGAAAACTGCGCAAGCCGCAACGTCGGTCTAGCATGAATGCTGAGCAGGGGATTTGGAAACATCGGGGCCGGCACTTCCGAATGAGTAAATCTTTGCTTGGCGCTCCACTGCTCATCGGAATGAAACTGCAGAAGAAAGGTTGTATTCTACTCTGAATTTTTCGACGCGTCAGGTTCTGCTTAGAGTTCTTTGCGGGAGGAAGTTTGTCTCCTGAAATCTCCGCATCATTCCTCATGCCTCGGTGCTCAATCCTTCATCAGACTTCTTTTTAATTTCGATATTCTTTGCTCGTCAGCATTGGGCGGACAGACTTCGAGCAGGGGCGCTGAATATTGATGAGACAAGACTCTTAGCGTGCTGACTTTACAAAGAAGTTTCTCCTGGCTAGTTACCTGTTATGGAACTGTGTGTGTAAAACTCTGCGAATGATTCGCAGCTGTCTTGTAGAGATTGCTGGCGCACTCACGTAAACTATAACTACGCGAATATTATTTTCTTTCAAAAGACTATCCAGACATTATTCGTGGCCAGCTCTCTGCCAGTAAGAAAGGGGACCAATATTTTATAGTATACGTTGTTTTTTTAAGTGCAATCATCAGGACCTAAAATCTGCAGAAATTGAGAGACCTGTCTATGAATGCGTAGCATTCTTATTCCGCTGTCTTGGCCCTGAGTGTTTTAAAGCCATTTTTTTGGTGTTTCCAATTATCTTCATTTACCCTATTATAACAATTAAAGCTGGAACTTCCGTGAAATATGCATTATTGTTGAAATTCAGGGTATTCCACATTCCGTAATTTCCTGTATTTTTTGCATTTTCTTATTTTTTAGTGTTTCAAAATTTTCTTCAACCAATTATCCCCATTTCCGATATTATAACGAGTACAGGTGAAAGTTCCGCAAAAAATGCACGATTCTGGAAACGCAGGGTGGTACACGGTCCTGGCTGTGGGGGTACTCGGCAAAGAACGCTATTCATTAAAAGCGATGAAGGAAAGCGTTGCGTCGTTTTGTTCCATCCTCTGCTCAGCTAGGTTTAACTAGGTATCCGGATAAACAAAATAATTTTAGTTTTATTTAAACAGCGGAAAATACATAAAACTACAGTTAGGTTCAACCTGCAAACTGCGGCGACATCGGTATAAAAACACTACAGAAGATCACGATCGACGAAAATCGCTTAAATGGAATTTCCGCTGAAAGGAACAGCAGCTTGTAACTCGGTTGGTTCTGTATTCAGATTGCGTGAAAAAAACTTTCGGTTATCAGGAACTAAAATTTCCGCGCCACCGTAAAACGGAACCGAAAAAGTGAACTTGTTGTCAGACCCATTGCCATGAGCATCAGCTTTTTCGGTTCCGGCTGTTTGGTCTTTGTTTTGTTTTTTAGCCTCGTAAGCCTCGTCTCGTTCGTATGAGTTAGTCTCGTTAGTTAGCATTGTTGCAGCCCATGGATAAGGGAGTTATTCAAGTCCTCAAAGCACGCTGAAGTTCAGGATGGACATTCTGGGCGCCATTAACCTTATTGCCCATGCCTGGAGGCATCTGAGCACTTACACTATAGGAAAGTGATTTAGTCATGCAGAATTCTTTCCCAAGTAACCTGGCATCCGATTTGCAGGATTTGCTTGAATGTGACAGTGAAGATGCCACTAAGAGGCATAACGTAGTAGAGAAGAGCGCCTAAGAGGAAATCCCACCAGGCTGTGATGAGTGTGTGCACATCAAAAGTGATGTGGCGACTTTCCCTGACAACACAGCGGAAAGCCTTGTTGCAAACTTGTGCGAAAGAGAGGAGGACGAGGAAGATGAGTCGGAAGGATAAATCTCAAGAGATAGCTACCATATAAGATACCACACTTCAAGGAGTACAGTCAGCTGGGAAAGTGTCTACGATTTTTTCAGAAGAAACCAGGATCTGAAACATTTGTCGAAAGCTTAAGTGCCATGAAAAAAACCTATCCTGAAGGTGCAGTTGTAAGGACTCAAACAAACACAATATGACGTATTTCTTGGTGCACATTGATTAATTGTTGCCAAATAAACATTGTAAATGGTGACCCTAAACCTTTCGTAGTTTTCTTGCTTTCTAAGAACTGTCAACTACATTGATCTTCTAGTTCTTGGAGTCACTTGAAATGGTATTAAGGGTGTGTACGCACATCAATTTCCACTTTTTCACATTTCTTACAGTATACAAAGCTCACCTTAAACGAAACTAATTTTCTCGGTCCCTCGAAGTTGCGTTGATCAAGAGTCTAGTGTATGAACATGCTGACCGGTAAGAGGAGCTGGGATGCAAAACAAACTCTGAAGTACACAATATATAGTGATGTCAATTTTGGTCCACAGACAGGATTTGCTTCGGCCATTTGTACTACTGCACTGCATGATAATGTACGGACATTTTCAGCAGTCCACGCCTACTGTTCAACCTTGAGTTACGACTGCCGTTAGTTGGCACGTCCACCCTTCAGGCGCACCTTACAAAGCTTGAGGAAAGTCTTTTCATGCGGTTAAGTTGCCTCGACACTGCGTCATTCGAAAGGTACATAAGCCTGGGCATAAACGTTCTACTTTATTCGACTGCCTGACAATAATAGCAAACGAGAATAGCCCCATATTAATTTCGCGGTCTTCTGATTGTTCTACCTTCCTGTTACATTTATAGCTGCAAGTTTATCATTTTCACTGCTGTTCGCTGTCTTCTTTTGAAATAATAGCCTGAAAAAGCTGCCTTGGATACTCATGCTCAATGTAATATGACTATCAAATAGTAATTTCACGGCGCAAGGACTACACTCAGAAAGGTCAATTCTGAGCTGAAACAAAACGGAAGATCGATGACTGAGCTGACCTGGAACTTCGTATTCCAAAAATCCGGTAGTTTCTAACTAAATAACGAAATGAATGTTGCAGAGGTAGAAGGCGGTAGAAGCCATCGATTTGCATTAATTCTCCTCCAATCTGACCGGCCTAATTAGGCATCGGCAGGCACTACGAAGATCAATGGGAATCATGGCCTCTCCAGAGCATCCGAATTGTTTGCTCGCGTTCAGAAAGACGCTAGGGTTTGTTGTAGGCCAGTGATTATTCGCCGGAGGAGCAATTTTTCTTCTCGATGCTTACGTCATGGGTAGAAACCCAAGTTCTGCAAATAGGTGAACGCCATTAGCTGAATTCGCAGATCGCGGTTTACTGTGTCTGTATACTCCTCTAGGCGGAGATTTTTATACCTCGGAGTTACCGGCTTGGGATGCAGCAGGAACGAGATTTTCCTGCTATAGACCTGTTTTCGGTACTGGTTAGAGGTGAGGTGAGACGTACCTAAATAATCGAATAGCCTTAAGCTCCTATCAACGGAGCTCGAGGAATGTTTTTCCGGATGGGAACAGGTCGTTTGCTCTTAGTCAACAAAAAATGCCGCGCAAATAAGCGCACCTGAACTTGGGACTATTCAACAGGCGAAATATATTCTATGGTTGTCTTAACGAAAACTTAGGCAACATTATTTTAATTTCTTATAATGTTGGCACCCAGAGCTTCGTACGTGTAGCAAAAATACAAAGCGAATCGTGCAGGCTGCACAGAGGAAAACCACCCCGAACTGTCACACTATTCCCGTAATTCATATAACTGCGATTTGCTTTTCGTTCAAGTTTTTATGAATGTTAGGTTTTGTGCATTAGTAATTTCTCGCAATAAAATTTCATGTGATTTCCAGTGTCCGTTTGACAAATAATGGTGTCAGATGTCCGGGTCAAGAAATGTTTAATTGGGGCCCAGATAATATACCAAAGGCTCGCATATTGCACATCCCGGCGCAGGGTGTTGACCAAGAACTGCAAAGCCGGTCTTTACCTACCTCCAAATGGAAGACGGTATGCCACAGGCTCTTGACACGCCTGCGCACATGGCAAATTCGAAATCTAAGAATTGAGCAAAGCGAGTCGAAGTTTTGTATCACGTGCGGTGAATGCACAGCTATTGTGTGCTGCTGCCGCTTGTCATCTTGCTTTTTTTTTCGTCCGGTTCTCTGGTGGACTAAAAACGACGTGTCCGAATTGTTTCCTCACTTTACCCTCCGTGAACACTGGAAAGATTTATTTGGCATTTAGTGCGACGCGACTGTCCCAGTAAACAAAAAGCAGCCATTTGTGCGTTTGGACGATAATAAACATTCTTGTAATAGTTTAATCTGGCATTGAAGAACGCCTTCATTTCACGCAAAGATTCATTCATTCTCTTCTCTAAATGTTGGCCTCAAAGTGCCTCGGCAATGGCCCAAACCATTGCCACCCCTTCGTGTGCACGTGGACGTTTTCAGCATAAACTTATAGAAAAATAGACATCTTTGTCACTACCGGGGAATGAAATGGGAGGTAAACGGGACCAGAAGCGTAAATCATAACCAGTTGTTCACATATCCCATGATCATGATTAAGCAAAATTTTTGGTGTTAACGCAGAAATATGAAAGCTGTCGTTTAGTCCAGGAGGCCGAAAAATAATCCTCCATGGTTTGCAGAATTTTCTTTCCTGTAACCAACAGACAAACAAAAATACCGGTGGACTCAATGCAGGCCGAGGGGCCACACGATGACCAGAAACAAAAACTGAAGGTGCATGGCGGGTATAGTGAATTGGCAGAGAATGAACCAATCCGCCTATACTGTGTGAAACAGCTTCTCCTGGAAAAGGTAAATTACAGTTTTTTTCTCGTATTTTGTCTTTCCCCTTCTCTGCCCTTCCTAGACGAGAAGAGGAACTACAAAATATCAGCCACATTTTGTTCGCACATAAATAGGAAATATTGAAGCTTTCCGCGTTTATTATACTCCCTCATCTTCCCCGACCATTAGATGCATCCTTTACCATGGAGGCATTTTTCTTTTTGTGTCCTGATTTATCCTTTCTACGCATTCTATGACATCTACACAGCTAGTGTAGTCCAGTACCAAGAATATCCTAAAAAACATAAGATTCGCATGCTGCTATCTCTAGGATTAAGTGCCTTTTGCATTAGTAGGAATACGTGTATTATTATCTTCCCTCCCCCTCCTGTGTGGTGGAAGTTCTTCCCCATGACCCAGTTCTCGGTTCATATGAGGGCCCAGTGAAGGGATCAATACGGGACCTCGTTCATGCCCTCGTATCGGCCCAGACGTTTGCTCAAACCTGGTGTTTGCGCACTCTGCAAACTGGGACAAACTGTCTGGCCGTGTAAGCAGCTTAAGTAGTTCAGGCATGCTAGCCCTAACTATGCACCCATTTATAACCAGTGATAAATGGGTGCATACATGTTCACAAGAGCAAGCGCTCAGTACGGGCGTACGTCCCTTCCAAGGCGAAGGTCACACTATGCGGGTCTTTCGGTGTTTGTCGCTGATATTTTTCTAATTTATCAGCTAGTACCTGCCGTGCCTGTTTTCTTGTTTCGAAATTAGACATTGAAACTATTTTATGGCTCACTGCAAGCATGGGTCTGCCATACCTTTACAACACTAGTATTTCCCTAGAACGAAGGACATACTGAGCGTACGTGCTGAAAAAGTTTTAGTACAAATTCTTTTTTCCTACATAGTTTGTGAAACAAAATGATGGGGTAACACACTATCATTCTTAAAAAAACAATTGCTCAGATTCATTTATTAATACATTAAGATAAGATAACAAGACAGGCCGTAAACATTGGACAAATCGTATATATGTGTTCTTGAAACGATAAGGGTTAAAAAAGCTTCGCAGGCATGTATTGAGGAGGAAATGCTTCATCTGGCCACTTGTTAAAATTCAAATAAAATCATGAGAAATGCAGCCTACATAAGGGAGCTTAGATATATGCAGATTACATACAGCGCCTGTGGCGCGCTATAAAAAAGAAGGAGGTAAAGCGCAAGATGGAGAAAGAAATAGGAGCGGAAGGTTGTAAATGCTTGATAGCTACAAAACGTGCTGGCATGTTTTTTCTATCCCAATTGCTTTACATGGTAACACCCTAAGGGAAAGGCATGCACTCAGTACGAGGTAACGGCCGAAGATATCCACCACGTAAAGGCAAAAGCAGTACGTAAATTACACTGGAAGGCATGCGCCCAGGTACGCGGAATTCAGGGGTATTACAAAAGCGCGGCCGAGGTGGTGTAACTTTCTGAAATGCGAGCTCACCAACGTATTTTACCACTAGCAGTAAAAACCATAAAGCGGAGCATAGACTCAACCTCCACATTCTTGTAGCTGATATTAATGAGCTAAACGTGGTGCCTTGTAATGGCCTATAGCGAAAGAACAGCGTTGCGCCACGCGCCGAAGTAAACCCAACCATCTGTGTTTTATGGCCAGCCCCGTGTTTGATGCCCCCGGCCTGGGAATAGCCCCTGTGTTCTTTCTTTTCCCATTTTTGGCACTGATTTCTTTACGGTTTTCTTCTTTTTGACAGTGCATTCGTGGCCTCTAGCAATGTTATTGATAGAGTAGAGTAATATCTCGCACAGTGGGGGCGATAGGAACGCGATTGCCCTTCTTTGATAGGTTTACAGGCTGCCTTTATCTGTCATGAACGAACATCGACTTCGCCTTGACCCCCGTTGGCGAAAGGACAAACCCCTTTCATCCGCCGCCGAGGGAGGAAATTTATCGCGAGGGAATATCGCGGCAGTCATTGGAAAGCCACACACCAGGCCGGACCATAAAGCAGCAGCTCTCGCCTGACGACGAACGCTGGCAGATAGGTTGTGCAACCACGGCTTTCTGGCAACTTGATAAATAGACTCTCCGAACGACGGAGGACTCGGCTTTCAGCGTACTTCATTTTGGGTCTCTCGAATGGGCCGTCGAGTTACCGCGAGACATCTTTACAAAAGTGCCCTCAATTAATGCTTGCGTTAGCTCAAACGTGCCGAAGTGTATTGAAGCTCCGCATTTATTTTTGTTGGTGGAGTGGAATTGTAGAGTATAAAAACGGTCAGTGCAAATAGTCGGGAATCCTGGGGTAACTGCGGGTGACCATTAACGGTGCATTCGCTCGTGACCACGTGGACCCAAGTTGTGTTCAGTTTCTCTTACACCAAAAGACAATTGCGCACATGCCTAACATTTTTTGTTATCATTTTCTGAGGGGACAAGAAGCGCCAACTAAGTCACATTGCTCTCAGCAACAAAAACTACGAAAACGAAGTTTATATTCGCCATGTAGAGGCAGCTGTTGGTTGTTTTGCGTGGGCGTACTGGCGACTTAACAAGTTGTTCTGGGCGACGGGTTGAGTCTGAATTATTGAATTTGACGATGATAGAGAAAGCAATAAACGTGCAATGCATTCAATGTCAGTGTGGGGCTTTGACTACAGGTACATCAATAAACTTTGCGGCGAACAGCACACAATTCAAGGCGGTACTTTTGATAAATGGTAGCTTAGGCGACTTGTTGCATTTTGTTATATTCAATGCTGTTCTGTTTCTTATCTCTTCGTCGTGCATCGCTATTGTTCGCACTTTGTATTCTTTCAAAGAACGCTTACCTTCGCAAATAAAAGCCCCATGGCGAAAAATCTCCCTCCGTAGAATAGGTCACGCGTTAAATGGGTTCATTTTTTTCTCTATGCGTGTATTTTTTAAAAAAGAGAGAAATTGCTGAATACATTCAACCTTACGGGGCTCAAGACCTCGGCGCAAAGCTCAACTGCTGTGTCAAGGTGTTTTGAACTTCGGTGAGAATGCTGCAGTTTTAGTGTTTAGAAGATTTTTTTCTACTGCTTCCCTGTAATGAGTAAATGCGTCGCATAGGGGGTGGGTGTATTGCGTTAACGTTTAGCGTTTGGGGAGTTGGTGGTAGTGAATGCGTTGTATCAGCAGCTTCTTGACGTAGTTTGAATGAGTCAAGGATATAAGGCGCGTTCGTAGCCTTTGATTCTGTGTCGGCTTTGTGGCGCAGTGGGAAGAGCATCATGTACCTTGCGTTCCGCCCGCAGGGTCGTGGGATCAAAACCAGGCGTCGATAAGTATTATTTTTTTATATAATGTAGGGGGAGGGGTGCGGACCTGTTGTTGAGAGCGAGGAGGGTAGCGTGATGCGGGAGAGGAGGAGTGGGGGAGAGGGCGCACCTGCGCGCTGAGCTGTTGCGGACGGACGGCGGACGCTACATGTGAGTTAAAAAAATGCTCTGCATTTAAAAACCCAGACTTTCTGCGGCTGAGCCCCTACTGTTTACGTGAGCAGTTGGAGACGCTACTGTCCAGCTGTCAGCTTAAGGACCACCTCCTGCTTGTGAACATGGTTACGGAAGCCCAGACAGCGCATGGGCTCCTCTATTGAGGAACCACTTTGCAGGCAGCTTTCCTTAATGAAGTTTTTAAAGACGATAGTCTTTCTTGGGCTACTTAAACCCAGAAATTTTGGTCTGTCTGCATGTCTGTATGTCTGTCTGTCTGTCCGTCTGTCTGTCTGTGACTTGATTCAGCCACCCGGACAAAGCAAAACAATGCCTGCGCATTAGTCTTATATAGTCACAGCTAAATCTACCCGTCTATGTCCGGTGTAATGTTCATACTTGTCAACATCGTTGAAGAAGAACAAGACATTACGCAAATATGAGACAACAAATCAATACAGAAGTGATATTTGCAGTGTTCCTTCATAAGGAAATCATACATGCTTGACTTTTGTGAAATTAAATACGTGATCAACTGCAGAAAAAGAACTCCCTCCGCCGTCGCCTGCTGTCGCCCGCACCACTATAGCTTCTGGCGCCATTTTAAGAAATCAACCGGCAACAGATACGCAAGGTTCCACTAGATAGGTTCCACGTTCTGCTTGCAACGCGCGTGGAGTAGGGAAACGCGGTTCTATAAACGTTGAAGTAGGGCACCTCGATTAACGCGCGTCTTCGCCGTACGGCAGCGTTCGCATCGAGACACCCGGTTTGGAGGAGTGGAACGCGGGAAATTTAAAATGATTTAAGCAAACATTTGGCGTCTTTACCTTGGGAGGAGCGCAACGCAAGAGGAACAACATGAGAGGTGAGCGGGAAAGCGAAGGGAGGCATTTACTTCGCAAAAGCGGATAAAGACTATCGTCTTTTGACGGCATTTGCAACGAAAGGAGCAGATACGCGGTCAATTTTTTCTTTTGCTTTCGTTGGCTGGGTGTGCACGTGTCTGTGGTGTGTCCTTGAAGCTTTTGTCTCTAGATGTCCATGGGGGATTCCCAACGTAGGGATAAAGAAAGACGCGTGCTGGTTGAGAAGGTGTCCGTGGCGTGGCCTTTAAGCTTTCTTCTCCTGGAGTGCACGCGACATTTGGTGAATTGCCGTGTCTTTGTTGTTTGATCCTTGAACGGAACGTGTGGCTGTTGTGCCCCGTCTATTCACTTCTTGACTTATCTCGTCGCTTTTTATTTTGTGTGATGGTCTCAGTTGCGACCATGGTCTGCGGGTATGCGTGTCCGTCCAGCAATGGCCTTAAATGGCCAGAAATGCCCTTCGCGCTATACATGCAACAAATCATAATTAATGTTTCATTAGTGTACGAATGAAATTTTTACCAGTTTTTACCGTTATTGGGAGGGTAGTGTTGGAATCCTCGTATAAATGTGGAGTCAGCGCGGGAACTGGACAGCTCCTACAAACTAGTTTCCTACTTCTTTTGACAAGCACCTCAATGGTCGAGCAGTAGGCCTTCTGAACAAACGGCGAAGTGCGAATGTCAAAGCCGCCGCAATCAAAGTCCAAGCGTCAGCAATCAAAGTGCAAACTGCCTGCGAAACAAAGTTCCAACTCAGGCTACAGCAAACCAATCCCCCACCCCCCATCGTCGCCGTTAGACGGAAGGGATTTGAACGTTGTATGAAGATAATAGTTCAAATAAAAAAAAGCAGTGGACCTGGGCTGGCCATGTAGTGAAACGAACCGACATCCTTTGGACAATAAGAGTAACAAAGTGTATACCAAGAAATGATTCTAGAGGAAGGGGAAGGCCAGTAGTCTCATGGACTGATGAAATAAATTCGGGGGTAAACTGTGGACTCCAAGCTCCGCAAGACAGGAGCAGTTGGAGGTCAATGAGAGTGGCCCTTGTCCTGCAGTGGACCTGAGCAGGATGACGATGAAGATGATGAAGACGAAGCTGACGATGATGAGAAATTGCGCTTAAGATTTATTGTGTGGTGTTGTGTGAATGAAAAAGGTCTGGTGACTGCACCGAGCAGCGTCTGTGTTTTGTCCTGTGGTCCATTGTCTGCACGTTTGCTGCGCGCTGTCGATGCGAAGAGACGGAGCTATCGCTCGACAAACTTTGTTTATTTGCGTTCAACCACAGCAGCTTTTTGCTACATGTTGACCCTCATTAGGCGTAGTAACGGGAGTCCATGAGTTCCTTTTCTGCTTGGAGCTATAGTTACAGTTCCTCGAAGCCTCCTGTGCACAACGCTTTTCAAGTCTGTGCACACGACATATGGTGAGATAAGGATACGACCTGATATTCGGCAGGCAAATAGAAATACTGGACGCAGTAGAGCATGTGTACATAACGGCCACGCCCGGGACTACAGGTATCTTGCCCACCGAAAATTGAATGGCCTGGTCGAGTGCACAACGCTTGCCTCAATGCAACCGACCGTCCAAGCACACCGGGCCCGCGTTCACACGTCATCGACCCGAGCTCAATTCGAGTGTCACACGAAGCAACGAATATACCGAACGTTTTTTTGTCGTGGACCTCGAGAGCGACGTAACGAAGCCCTTTTCACCCCTGGCTAGTTCTCTTTGCTGTTTTTCTTAAGGCCAAACACCAAGGTACATTGTTGTAGTTGTCGTGGGTTGTATTATACGTTCGTTGAAAGCGGCACGTAGTAAGTTGGAAGAAGTGCGCCTAAAAATGAAGGAAAGAAAACAGAAACAGCTTCGTTTCACCGAGTTTGCGTCATCCGGGTCCTTGCCCCTCTAGTAAGCTCTTCCTTCTTGGAACGCTGTGGCTTCCCGGCGCCCACAGCCAATTTAGCGTTTTGCTCGGTTGGTCACGAATGCAGTTATGTGTCTTTCGCCTTCGCGCGACCGGAAACTTGCCAACAAAAGTGTTTTTTCTACTCCCTATTTTGTTATTTATTTTCGTTAAACAATTTTACGTGGTTTTACGAGAATTACTTAGCAACGATGTGCGGGATTTTTGTTTTCCAGCTTTTGTACAGTTGTACGCTCATGCGGGAATTCCTGTACTGAGTTGATTGATTGATTGATTGATTGATTGATTGATTGATTGATTGATTGATTGATTGATTGATGATTGATTGATTGATTGATTGATTGATTGATTTTAGGTTTTAACCCACCGACGCTTCACAGACGATGAGCCACGACGAAGTGGAGGGCTCCGGATTAATTTTGAGCACGTGGGGATCTTTAACGTGCACCAAAATCTCCAACACACGGGCGTGTATTCTTTTCGCCTCCATCACAAAAGCGGCCGCCGCGGCCGGGAATCGAACCCGCGTCCTCGTGCTCAGCAGAAGAACGCCTTAGCCACTGTGCTACCCTGGCGGGTAGTCCTGTACTGAGTACTGTATTTGAACAAAATAAAGAAAACTTTTCTCAATGGCTTCGTCTTTGCGTTTGCGTAAACATACACGAATGTTTCTATTATTTTTTTAATACATTCCCAGCTACACTTGTAACCATAAACGTTGTCTTGATGCCTGCACGACCGATAACGTTCGTGAGCTAGACGTTTCGCGTCCGTAATAAGAAAAATCCGCTAATAGTCTGCCTAACGGTGTTGTATACGTACCTGACGAATGAAATGACGACTTCCTGATGAAATGGGTCGGTAAAATGTACGGGACCTCAAATCATGATCAGTTAGCTTTATTGTTTCTACGAAACTATTGGTTGGCGGTTGGTGCCATGACCTAGTGCCGTAAGAAATTCATAATTCATGTAATAGCGCTTCAAAAACGTCAGGCAATAGGACGTTCTGCAGTCCTTTAAGGCCCAATGACAAAAAATGAGACGAATGATAAGAAATGATGGCACTTCGCGTAAAACGTAAATGGAGATAATTGGTCGAACGAAATTTGAAAAAGTAAAAAATAAGAAAAATATAAAAAAATACGGGAGTTGGGGATCCGTATAACGCCCTGGCTTTCCACAGAAACGCAAGATATCACGTGAGATACACCGGTAATCGTTATAATGGCGTAAAAGGAGACAAATGGTCACACAAGATTTAGAAACCCCACAGAAACTGGCTCTAAATAACTCACACTCAATACAAGCGGCATAAGCACGCTCTGCATTAGCAGACACTTCTCTGAATTTGTGCAGATTTCTTTTTCACCAATGTTCGCAGATCTCCCTAAGAGTCTGAAAAACGCTTGCCGGGGATGCTTGGCGGTCGCTGGGAGGCACAAACACACGAGCGCTCAATATTTTATTGTTTTTTTTTTAACTTCTGGATGTTCGCAACGAGGCATGGTTCACCTGCGCGCGGTCTTCATTTTCTTGGTATGTTTACGTGGGGGCAGGAAAAACTACCATTTGCTAAACAGATTCGCTGTTATTAATTTGCACAAATGTATATCAATCGTGAAACCCCATAGTAAAGATGGTTTTTCCCCGAAGTCCGGTGTCGATCAGGAATCCAATCGCCCGGGCTCCGGTTGATTTGGCAGGAGGCTGGCTGGGCGATGGTGTTGAAGTTCTTGGAGGTGGTGGTCGAATTGACGAACTCGAGGCGTTGAAGTTGATTTAGTGAAACGGAAGTATATGTACAGCTATTTACAGTACGAAAACTGGGTACATGAATAATAAAAAGAAAAACTTAAAACTTCCGCTAGACGCTAGCTCCGAGTGCGCACAAATCACTCGAGCTCCTCAACTTCGTCTAACTCTCCTATTCTCGGAGCGTACACAAACCGCTCGAGAAACAACGGCCGAGACCCTGTCTCGCCGCAAGATCCGTCTAGTTGCCCGGTGCGGCGCTGCACCCTAAACCTCCGACGCGATCTTAAGCTCGACTAGGGGGCTCACAACTCCCAACCTAGCGTTAACGGTCGAGACTCCTTGTCTCGCCGGGGACTGCCAGCTCAGCGCTCAGACCAGAACGATTTCCAACGGCCAAGTTCGGCCTTTTTAAAACCTCGAGATCACCCTCTCTCGGGAACGCCCCTGTAGCGTTCGTACGCGCGTATGGGAGGGCCCGCATTCACGTAGACAGCTGTCACTCAGCACGTCACGGAATATTCAATGAGGCGCCGCTATCTCAGGTCAACGGACCGCCCGCGGGCCAGAAAACGCGTACGACCCCGAGGGATGAGCGCGAAAGACGCGACTGTGCGTCATGCTGACCGGGACGTGTTAACAATAGAGACTCGTGCTGCGCTTGTCCGGCCGCCGGTAATCCCACCACCTCGGCGCGTCAAGTGGACATTCCTGGAATCCGGCGCCGCAGTCTGCCCTCTCAATGGGGGATCATCCTTGTGGCATGCGGTGGGCCAGACAATCCGTCTCCCGCGCACGCCGTGACCAATTGGCGTCGACTGCAGCGCAGTGTCGGCAGTGCTACGTCGCCAGACAGAGCGGCGGGTTCTCACACGCAGCCCGGGCGCCTGGCCGCTAATCTCATAAGTGGACCTTACACCCATACTCGTTCAATGTGCGGTCAGTCAACTGCGCATACTTCCGGTTGTTAAATATTCTTTGGGTTTATAGAGAAGATAGACAAACTTATAATCGCGCTATGCTTCCCTGTGCATTGATGGGCGTTGCTATTATCCTTAGCTCCGTTTGAGTCAGAAAGCACTCTAAACTACCTCTGCAAAAGGCTGAATCTTCGTTCATAAAGCCTCATTCGTGAAGCCTTCCGCATTTTCAAGATTACAACAATTCGCGCACAGATGGAGGGGGACACGGGTATGCGAAGACCTGACGCTGGGCTTTGCGTCATACTTCGAGGCCTAACGTCTGCAAACAGCGTTAACAACGCCACGTTGAACGAGCATTGAGCATGACGTTGCTTGGAACGTGGGAAGGCCCAAATTGAGTTTTACCTAATGGCAGGTGCAAACATGGTACGTTACATCAGTCGTCACGCTTCGAAGCCGAGCGCCGTCGACCGGTGCTCATTGGAAAATTTACTTCAATCGTCATTGGAAGATGCTTAAGTCGCAAGACCTCCAAGCGAGGCGTTCAGCTTAAACTTCGTCGCACAGCCTTCTGTTGCACTTGTGAAGTGATGCATACCCACACAGTACTACATCTCATGGTAGCGTATAAAGCCCGACCTCCATGCAGCGAAGTTCCTCGGCGAACTTGGCGCGGCGGACGCCGCGGTTTGACGCGCCGCTCAGTTTTCGTCCACCCAACCTCCATGCAACGTGATGCCAGGTGATGCGGCGAACGCCGCCGATGGAAGACAGGACAGGAAGTACAAGGAAGTACAAGGCTGTGATTGGCTGCGGCCTCAAAATGCAGTTTGCCGCTTCCAGTCGCGTTCGCAGCCACGCGTTCGACATCTAGCTCGCGTAGATCGCCGGCGAACAGCCGTATTTTCGACGCCGGCCGCGGAGCGGCCGCCCCCGGGCGACGTTCGCCGCCTTTTCGTCTACATTTCGCTGCATGGAGGTCGGCCTTAAGACAACGCATTTTAAGCGGGCGTGCTGTGCAATGCGCGTAGCTGCAAACGCGGTCGCCCACGGTGCATGGCGGATCATGCACCAAGTAATGAACGCATAACTCAATAAATACATTTGAGCGCATGCTTAAAGAAAAGGAAGACACGAGAACTCTGCGAGTGCTCTAAAGAGTGGGAAAGTTCTCGCAAGGCTACAAAAGGGTTACATACCCACAGATATATCCCATATCACCAGGGAAGCATTGGAAAGTGCTCTAACAAGAACAATGTGCTCTGCTTTTACACGAAATTTTATGGTTGATGCAGCCAGATCGTCTGTGTTTAGTGCGACACAAATACGTCCGCCGTAGACATAAATCCCGAAGCCTCAAGGAAAAAATGTAGCAAGCTCACACCAACGCGTAAGACTTTGAAATAGCGAAGCTGTACGCAACCTTCACGACCAGCACGACGGTTAAAACCCATGATTGCAGCCAATTTGCTTCTTCTTTGCTGCCGCAACAAACTTTACTCATCTTTGTTGCTATAACGGCGAAGAAGAAGCAAATCGTCTGCATTCGGGGACGACGCGAAAGGGGGGGGGGCGGCGGGGGTTCTTAAACTTGTCGCCGCACGTGGAGCGTGTACACTATCACGTGTTCTCGATCGAAAAGGTGGCGTTATTCCTTTCCCCACATTCGAGGCCGAGTGAGTAAGCCGTTTTAATCTCGGGTATTCACGGTCGTGGCAGAGCTGGTAAGACGACTGGCTCCGGCTAACCGGTTATGACTTCTTAGCCTTTGTTGAAGTTTGACTATGTGCCACCTTGGCCATTGAAGTTTCAGCCTTTTGTACATCGGTTTACGGACAGCTTCGCTGTAACGCCCAGTTTCACGCCTGGTGTAAGGTTTCCTCACTTTATTTTATGGAGGGGGTGGGGTTGGTCCGATTGCGTGGACAAGGGCTCGGAAATCTCTTATTATATTTACTGCGCACACCTTTTTGTGGCCAATTTTGGCCAATCTCCCTAAGTGGGTTGACGAAGGTGCTGTTTGAGGCACGCGGCGAACGCTGAAGATTTTTTTTTCAATATTGGCCAATCTGTCTAAGCGTGTATGCTTAGCTTGACGAACGCGCACTCAAGGCACGCGTGCATGAGCACTCGGCGTTTTCTTGGTGTTTTTAGCCGCGGACACCATACACAAACAATTTTCTCAGTAGCTTCGCTGTTAAAATGCACCGGCCATCTCCACTAACGTCAACCCTAAAGAGGAGCCAAGCATGCAGCGTATCAGTGTATTCAAAGAGAGTAAGTCCCGCTCTTGTCACACACCGCGAGCGCTGTTGGGCGCCGGAGAAGCGCCGGTGAGAGGAGCAATCACGCACTTGCTGAGGCGGTGGCGCCCTCCCTTGCATTGAAACGGATTTAAACAATTTGCATGCCCCAGCTGCTACAGTTTCAGGTTGTGACAGAGATCAACGCGAGTGCAGTGCAATGCCCGCGCCTACCGTTGTCAAATGGGGGGGGGGGGTTGACATGTGAGGTCTCGCCCAGGGGGCTCTTCCTAGAGTTGTCGGGTGGTGGGGCTGTTTCACGGTGATCAATGAGGACCCGGCACCAGGTAAGTATGCGTTTTCTTGCTCCGACCCGACCAAGCCTAGCGTCAGGAGCCGGTGGGTATTTGAATGTAACACAATTTATGGCGCGTCTACAAACAGCTTCTGCTTGTGCTAGGCTATTGCTGAAGTGGGCAGAGAGCGCTCAGCAAATCTCTATTTAAATCATCTTAGATTATTTTGAACCGGTTTTAACCCTCATACATTTTTAGTACGCGTTACGTTCTACCGCGAGGCGTTGAAAACGGGTGCCCAGGTGCTGTAGTACCGTGACCCCATAAGACGCCGACAACCACACCCCCTAACGGGCTTCGCCCCTAAAATGTAGTTAGGGAGGACCCGGGAATCGAACCCGCGAACTTTACGCCGTGGAACAGACAACCTAAGCACTGGGACACCCCAAAGGCCTTGGGAGTACGGGTTGGCAGCGGAGGGGAATAAAATGCAGCCAATTGGGGAAAAAAACGCTTCAGGTGGTCGGAATGGAAGCTGTGTCCACCGCGTTACGAAATCGGTGTCTGTGCGATTAAGCTATCATCGCTGTTTTTGTTTTCCACATGGTATTAATTGCACTACATGTGAACCTAGGAAATTATATTTACAACACATATGTACAAGTATGTACACATACAACTGAGTTGACTACAAGACGAAAAAACAAATGTAAACACAATGAACGAATAAAAAAATAATGCACACTTAGTTTAAAATGGGGCGACAGTAAACAACTAAGAAGGCGGGGATACCAGTCAGTGCGGGAATCATTTTGGTCGTAGGCGTCTTTAAGATGAATGATCATGTGGGAGAAGTGTGATCTAGAAGAAACCATAGGTTCAGCGTGCCCATCGAGCATTCGCGTTTTCCATAAACTATGCAGAGAAATTAGAAGAAAAAAACAGTGATATATAACAATACCGTCTGCGGGTGAGACGAGATATCGTATACCATGTGCAGTGTATTCAAAGTCCTTCTGAAGAGTTTTTTGGAGGACATCCCGAAATAGTGTGGCATTCTTACAATCTATGAAGCAGTGCTCAATTGTATTTAGGCACATCGCACAGACGACAGCTCACACAAGACGCAAAAATGTTTCGGTTGTGCAGCCGCGTCTTAAGAGGAAAAGTTTCTCTGTGCAGTTTGAAGAAGAACGTTTTTGTTGAGGCAGAAAGCGGCAGTTTACAGATACGTAAGAGCGCATCTTGTCCAGACAAGTTAGAATAAGCAGTTCTATACAATGGGGCAGGGAAAACCACGAAAATTAGACGAGAGTATGAAGTTCGGCTTGTTTGTGATGCATTCTTGTAGGCTGAGCGCGAGGCAGCCACAGGACGAGACAAGAGATGGGACGAGGACGAGCGCTAACTTCCAATAAAGTTTATATCGAGAAGCAAACGAATGTATACCCCCCCCCCCCCCCAAACAGTGAGACAATACACACAAACCATCCAAAGATTTCACACTTGCCGTGCGCGAACATTCTATAGACTCAGGAATTTCAACTCTATCACAAAGCCAGAGGGAGGTGGGGAGGGCTGACACATTCCGGCCCCACTCTACAAATCTTTTCCGTTTCGATGATTGCGCACGTG
The DNA here is from genome assembly GCA_013339765.2 of Haemaphysalis longicornis. Classification (NCBI taxonomy): domain Eukaryota; kingdom Metazoa; phylum Arthropoda; class Arachnida; order Ixodida; family Ixodidae; genus Haemaphysalis; species Haemaphysalis longicornis. Next base: position 138,861,878 of record CM023451.1, on the reverse strand, counting down.
GGCCTACTTTTGTTTTTCCCTATCACAAAAATTTTATTGAAAAGCCGACTTACAACCACACGTGCTGCAGTGCATTGCGAGGAAACCATCCCGACCATTCATGACGTTACATGCGTGTTCGCGGAGCGTATCATTTAAACAGTGACCGGTCTGTCCTACATACTGCTTACCAAACGAGAGAGGGATCTGGTATATAGAGTCTATAGAATGTGCGCACATGGCAAGTGTGTAATCTTTGGGTGGTTTGTGTGCATTGGTTCACTGTTTGGGGGGAGGGGGGTGTATATATTCTTTTGCTTCTCGAAATAAACTTTGTTGGAAGTTAGCGCTCGTCCTCGTCCCATCTCTTGTCTCGTCCTGTGTCTGCCTCGCGCTTAGCATACAAGAATGAAAATTAGGTCCTTGTAGAGATTAACACAAGGCACTGCACATATAATCTGGTGGAAACGAACCAGCAAAAACCATTTTTGAGTGTACACTTCGTAGATAAACCACCACAAACATGGTCTAGTCGAGAATGACGATGAGACAACAAGTTTAGGCAAACGTCGGCGAGGTTAACTTGCACAAAAGCGCGAAAACAGGGTGGGTAGGGTCTAAAAAAAGGACCCTGCTAACTATTTGCCGTATCAAGAGATGAGTTAAACAGCCCGCTAGCGCAGACCAGTCTAAAAAGGTTGTCATGCCTCACTGGCTCCATAGTTAGACGACCGCACAAATTTGGTTAAAACCCGGTGGAACCGCTGTATATGACTCGTAGCGCAATAATGAATTTGCACTACAAAGACCAATGTTGATGCCAGGAATATTTTAAATGCCTCGGCCCTTCCAAAAATAGACAGGTTATGCAGGACGAAAGCCTGCGAATAACTACGAAGGGCCTCGGTGCGCCCTACCAATAGCGGGCGCTTTGTCGGTAGGAGTCCAGCCGAACGCCGAGATATTAGGTGGTACAAAGGACGATTTGATGCCGGCATACTCGCTTGGTGTTGTTGCCCATGTGAGCCGAACCATAGTTCAGAGCTCTCCAAAAGGTTCGACTTTAGCACCAGAGGCTAACCCGAATTCGTTTGTCATAGAAATTCGCTGCGCACAGCATTGCCTTCGGGTTCGCAGTGTGAGGCTTGGGACTTGGCCGCGGGTGCTACCGCGTGCTAACGCGTCCCACTTTGGGAGAGATGTAAAAGCCTGCGGGCGAAATTATCCCGGGCCGGCAGTCATGAAAAACTTTCAGTGGCAAGTTCAGAAATAATGTGAATTGATGACATACGGAGCGAAAACATGGCGACTTACTCAACTGTTAACATGAAAGCAAACATGGGTCGGCTCAACGGGCCATGGGATTAATAACGATCGAAGGGACACTTAAAGACATAAAAAAAGCTTCCTAGCTCAGAAAACGAACTAAACTAGCAGATACCATAGTTCATATAAGGAAATTCAATGGACTTGGGCTAGCCACGTAATTAAGAGAAATGACAATCGGTGTACTACCAGGGTGACAGTGTGGGCACCGAGAGGTGGGTTTAGAAAAACGGGAAGGCGAATTACTCGATAGAAGGACGAAATAAGGAAATTCGGGGGAAATGATGGACTCGACCTGCGCAGAACAGGCGAAGTTGAAGGTCAATTGGAGACACCTTCGTCCTGCACTGCAACTAATGGACTGCTGCTGGCGATGATGATCCAGCATCCTGGTTTCCGACGAAGGGAGTGCTGCCGCGAGCGCTGCTGTTCATCCATCTTTGCTCCAGTAGTGCTAGCCAACGTTACTAGTTTATTCTAGTAACGTTGGTGCTAGCTGCGGCAATTTGTTTTGCCTGTTTCTTGTCTAGATGAAACTTTACGCTGGGAGGAAGCCCTACAGAGCTCCGGTAGAGTATACCTACTTTCCCAAGTTTTCTTGCTGAAATCTTCATGCATTAGACAAAGAGCACGGGTTTGAAATGACAGTAAAAATAGAGATCCTATACTAGATCAATAGTATAGAGCTCCTATAGAGAACCTACACAGTATCTGTAAAAGCGGCGTTTCACTCCTGTCACGATGACTTAAGCGAAAAACAACAATGCGAATGGACTCCAAATTCTGACTCCGTAAGAGCCGGGGGACCTGTATTCCTAATTAACACGAACCCGTTTTACACGCGAAGCATATCCTGCAAACTCAGGCATTTTCTCCCATATATTCTTGGCCAACATCTTTTTGTCTTCGTGGCTTTTTTTTAAAGCCTTTGGCAGCGCCCGTTCTAAAATCACTTTCCCTCACCAAAACAATCATTACGAAGTATGTAATGGCAAGAACCATCTGAACGACCAACTCATGACACAACTGTTCTGTCCAAAGCAAATATTGAACATATTTGAAGCATAAATTAGGTACATAAACGAACAATACAGCGTCAAACTTCCGTTGGATATTTTTAAAAGATATAAATTGAAACGGTCCTGACGGCAGTCGGTGCTGAAACGGTGCTGATTCCCTTCGACAGTCTTTCATAGAACTCAACGCGTGACTTCCTCCCCCTTTCCCTTCTCCGATGTTTCACAAGTTGTTTCTCTCATTACAGCTCATTAAACAATGCGCGCATACTATGGCACGTGCTATTACGTTATTACTTTATTAGGTTTTGAATGTGCGACAACGTGGCGACGTTGAGAACATATCTGTGCTCTATACAATTATTTTTGTATTATAACTTTTACTTCTCTTCAATAACCTTCGACAGGACGAGCAGGGTGCCCTGCGCGTGGCGAACTGCAAATATCGCTTGTGGAATGGTTCGCGAAGTATTTTTCATAAAAAATACTAATAATTACGAGAATGGACCCGGTTGATGTTCAACAATAAACATCTTGTTTAATATTTTTTTAAATAGCTGTGGTGTCTAGAGGAAAGGAGCTTTGAAACGCTTTGCAAAACGATACCTCGAAGTACTACTTTTAGCGTACAATAGGTTATAGCAGCAGTATGCTTTCCTGCGTTTAACAAGTTCTACACATCAGTGCTATAAGTAGCAACCCTTTGTTTTTGGTCACACTTTCTCTGGACGGTCAAGCTAGAACGTGCAGACTGAATTACCCTAACTTCAGACTGTCACGATACGTCCTTCCGAATACCTAATTTTTCGGTTCAACAGTTAAAGGAATCCTATTAAAAGCAACACAGCCACAGGATTTCTCCGCTACCTTAGTTTGCCATAAAAACCGTGCAACGAAAACATACAAACAATGCGGACAGCGCAAAACCCGCCGACGTGTCCTATTCGAAGTTCAGTCCATACATTGCAAACAAAAACAGTTACTTTTAAGTTGGAGGTAGGAAAAATATGCTGTTTGAGTGACATCTTTTACCTCAACCCCCAATATACTCAAGCGAAGTGCCGGCGCCATCTCCGCCGCTCCCTTTTCTAATATTTTTTTAAGCCATGGTATGGTATTTCAGCTCGCCCAGGTACCACATCGTACTTGACAGTAAAGCCAAGCTGTAGTTCTTCCTGTTGAGATTTGTTTTCGCTCGGCGCGAGATCCCGCTGGCGTAGTCCTGCCTTATGGCCGTTTAGGTCGATACGTTCCTACTAAGGCGAAAGAGAGCCCGGGCTGCTTTTAGCGCGCGCGAGTTTACTGGCCCACAAAGGGGGCGGCGCGTTTCGTTTCTCCTTCCGGTCTCGGAGATAGGCAGGAGTGGGAAAACAGTTTCCAGGTTGATCCCCCGCCATTTACGATCACTGCGATTCTCTTCGGCCCCTGATGAGATGTGAAGGGATGGCCGGCAGCTGAAGGAAGGGCGAAGGGGTTTTGAAAAAAGCAGCGGCAGCGAGGACACACAAAGCTCGCCTATAAATCAGGCCTGTTTGTTTCGGAAGCCGATGTGCCCAGGAACCATGCGGTGGTTCTCTTTACTTTCCCCCAATGCTGTGCTTTTCCGAGCTACCTTGTTTCGTATGTTAACTTTCACTTGTACCAAGTTGCAGTGCTTTGTCTTGTGTCTTATCTTTCATTTGCACCAAGTTGCAGTGCTTTGGCTCTGTTGGTTGTTTCTGGCATTCTGTACGACTATTTTTGCTCGTACACCTTTTTAGTGACGAGCACAGGTGCTGGGCTTCCCTCGCCAAGGGCTCAGCTTCCCGTTCTGAACGTTACGATTAATATTTGTGCAATAAATATTTATATATAATGAAGTGGCGAAATGGACACACGTCGTGTCGGCGTTGCTCCAACAATCAATTACATGGAGATGGTCTTCAGTATAATTCAAATATAAAAGAGTGCCAGCTTGAGCCTAAGTTTCTTCTTTTTTGCCATTTGAGAGTTGACTACTTTGTCGTTTATTATGTTTAAAAAAATTGTTGGTGGCGAAATTGTTTTGTTAAAATGATAATGAATGACTCACAGAAGTTTCCTTTTATCAAAAGATTGCCTTAACAAAAAAGAAGTCTTTAGAAAAAACGCAGGCATGGATGCCACGCGCAGAGGCATTTCCCTCGCTCACCAAGTGACTTCACCGCGCTGTGTCGCCGTCCACCGTCTATATAGTGGCGGATGTCGTTAAACATATTCACAAGCTTCATGAAAAGGCGGCGCCATTTCTGCGTGGCTTGTGCAGCACGGCGACACCGAAGAGCCCCTCACTCTACCTTGGCCGTGCGGATTGCATATCTATGAATGACTCCAAACACGAGGGAAAGTTGAAGAGTTAGTGTTGATACATTATAGAAAATGGCCCGAAAAAGTAAAAAAAAAGGTGAGCGAAGATAGCGCACCCTTTTTGATGGACGTTTTTTTTACAATGAATAATTCTAAGTAATGTACGCAATATCGCAAGCTCGGGTAACAACGGTCCCCTTTGGAACAAGTAAAAATCAGTTGGGCTTAGATGCCTGATTCTACGTCATAGGCAATTTTGGCTTCAAGTTCATTGTATAAAGCAATCGGGGTAACCTTGGCCACGCCTTCGCAGAAGTGAAACACTCCACTAAATTTTGCTAAGTTCAGTTTCTGCTGGACTGCGTCTCTAGGCACGCACGCATGCTTACTGTCTGTTCCCCAAGTGTGTCGTAAGGGGATCTTTCTTGGTCTCTCCCCCAATTGCGCCACAAAGGGATCGGGGTCACGTAATATGTAGTGGTTAATAATTAGGAGTGTAGTTTGAATTCTGTTTTTCATATTCAAAGTGATTTGTTGTGAAGCAACATATCACGCGGAATAAAATGGTTCCGGTGACCAGTTTGAGTATTGATTGGACATTTTCTGCTGCCTTCGAATTCCTAACAGTTTACTGCTTAAAAGCGACGGCATTTTCTACACATTTGATAGGTTTTGTTGGTCTTCCTTGTATGTTAAAGCTACCAGAGCTGTGTCGGTACACACAATTATGCCACCGTTCGGCAATAAGCTGATCAACTTACCGATGGTATTTTTGTCTGTCGTGCAGTCTCCTTCGATGGACACGATTTACTGTTTTTTTTTGCGATCAAATGCGTATATATATGCACCTTTTTCTCCTCAAAATATATCTGGACTAAAATACTCGATTTTGTATAAGACAGCAGATTTGTTGAGGGCATCCTGGCACCTTCACTTTGCGAGGACGTATCGAATACGCGGATGTTGCTTTTGTGTATATTTTGTTATTTTTTACCCTCGATCAAAAGAAGTTTTCTGGTTGAAAAACTGTTCTTGTGTGTGTTTGCAATGACATACAGGCACTTTGGAGCATGTTTGATGAATCAAAATAAACCTCTAAGGATTTAAGGGAGTGCCTTAAAGGGGCCTTGAAAGGCGTTTTGAGCACACTAAATGAACTAGCGCAATCGTTAGATTGGGTCGTCAACGCCAGCTGTGCCAAGTATTACTCTTTTACGTGCAGCGGAAAGCTCACACTGTTGTTCCAAAGTTTGTCGCCCATTTCTCACCCTTTCCTGCGTGTTTTTGGACGCCGCCATCTTCACATGTCTACGTCATCGATTCCCAGATGTTCGTCATGAGGTAGACATCCTGCTATTGGGCGGCTTTTTCACGCACTTCCGGCAAAGAGATGTGTCGTCTGCTCAGCGTCAACTCGCCGGCTGATCTGCCAGCGGAGTGCCGGAGTACTTGGACATTTTACGACAAACAAAACAAGTGTAAACAAACGCTTAACCGTTTGTATTGAATGACGGCCATAACACGACATCGATATTATCTTACGTAAGTACGTACCATAAAGGAAGCGTCGAAGCCCCGTGGCACTTCTTTCGCGCAATCGCAGAGAACGCCCTGAGCCGAATGCCCGGGTTTGACGCATACATTTTATCCAACTTCAAAACAATCCAGAGAGGCGTTTCGAACGAACACAACGTCACAACATGCGTTGGAAGTCTGAACCGCGATTGACAGAGGATCGGTTGCTTCCTCCTGCCCGTCGTAAATTCGGCACTCACCTTGCGTCCGGTTTGCGGGAACGAACAGCAAGTCACTTAACTCTGGCGCGCAAGCCGAGAAGGCTTTTAGCCAGGCACACTGCACATACCCCATGCGAGGTTGAGTCGTACGTCGCTCGAGAAAGATAATCCAGACCATGGGAAGCACTATCCACCCGCAGAAGTACAACGTCGCATTTCATCGCGAAACGAACGCGTCCACAACACAGGAGGCGATGCACACACACACACACACACACACAGCTTCGGTCGCTGTTTTGGCTTAGCTGCAAGCTTTGTTCGGACAGTCAGCGATGTTACGACTATACAGAGCTGCGTGAGGGCGACGTGTTAACCACTTGACGTATTTAAAAACACAGGGGCAAAGAACTTGGTTTATCGGAAGCAAAAAATCTTTCCTCCATCTCGCGCTACTTGCCGCCATGTTGCGGCCTCACGTACGCACGCCATTTTGCTGCTAATAGAGAGTTTTATAAAAGTACAGCGTTTGTTGCCTTTGCATACGCTAAACGCTAAATTTTTGCGTCCCGCTACGTAAACACCGCGAGGGGGTTTTAGTAGAGCGTCTCATCAGTTTTGCGTAGCGACACGCTAATGCATACGGCGCCATCTGTCGAATGTTTTGCGAAATGACTCGCCGGCTGATCTGCTAGCGGAGTGCCGGAGTGCTTGGACATTTTACGACTATCCAAACAAGTGCAAACGAACGCTTTCCCTTCAGTGTTGAATGCAACACATGGGTGCAGCTTGTCAGAACACGGGTGCTCGCTGCTCGAGTGCGGCGCTGGTTTGCTCTGCGCCTTCCCGTTCATCGCCACTGATAAAGCGATCCGATCCGGCACGTTTTGTGTACGGGTTCTGCGTCGGTTTAAATGTCTTTTTCACATGCCGCCGGTAGGAATTACCACCGCCGCAAAATAAGACCCGGCACCAGCGGGGCCACATCTGAGACGCCTTTTTGGATAAACAGTGCGCGGTGCATCAAAGGGAACGAGCGCACGATTCTCCCCGTGCGGCTGCGAGTTTGCCGCCGATAAAAAGTCACGTGCCGCAGATAGCAACTGCAGCAACGTACACCGCGAAAGGGCAAGGCCAGGCAGCACACATACGCCCAGGTCTTTTGTTCGCTTTTCCAGCCTTGAGCGGAGTGCGGGATCCATGTCCAAGGTGTCAACAAAGATGAAAAAGCCGAAAGAGCTTGCCCGTAGCAGACGGCAGTCTGAGGAGCGCAATAGCGGAAGTACGTCACCGCTGAGGAGCGCAGCATCATGGGAGGGAAGGCTCTCGCGCCGACAACAGGGAAAAGAAAGTTGAAAGGAGGAGGAACTCAATGCACGGTTTTTGTTTTACGATTTCTCAGCTAATACTCATCGCTTTAACAAAACTCTTGCAGGAGGAGATTGCTAATACATTGCTTTATTTGGTTAGATGTACTTGCATGTATCGGCGGAGGTATTTCAGGACCCCCTTAACTTTATTTTAAAGTCTCCCACATGTGCTCTTACCTAGATTCTGAACTCGTAGTTTAACATTATACGTGTTTTCTGGTTCATACCAGTTAACCACAAGATAGGTAGGTGCAAGATAAAAAACAAATATTCTTCGAAGACAGAAATCTAGTTGCTTAACAAACATTCGCGGAACAGACAATCAGCCTGCAGCGAAGCGGTATGTTTAAACTTAAAGTACATTGCTGTAACCTCGGCGTTAGTGTGATGCAGGGCGTACACATACAAGAGCAGTGTCCCGGAGTAAACAAGCCTCGCGTTCGAGCCACAGAAGCTGTACTGAAAGAAAAGAAGCAACGGTAAAAGCCGCCTCTTGATTTGCATATATATTGAACTTGCAACTCAAGAACCTTCCCACAGACCCATTTTTTGAGTTTGACCCGAAATAGAAGGCCTCACGGCTCGCGTGAATATCTAGGTCTCAGTGAGGTTTCAATACAGCTCGGGGTGCCAAACGATTTTAGCGAGCGCCATTGGGATCATTCTGTTTCCTTCTGATGCATTTTTTGTCTGCCGGGAGCGTATTAAAAGACAAAATTGTTATATGCTTAGCACACCTTAGTAAATTCCGCCATTTTTTGTGTTACATTTCTTCTGAGGATTGTATGACATTATTATTGGAGGCCAAGAAATCGTATACCGTTGCAAAGAGCATTTCTGCCTTAACAAAAACCATAAGTAGAAATTATATTTAGGCAGCATTACTTTCAACAACTCAAACTGCTGCCATGGCTCCCACGTGTCGACACTGTTCAACGCATTTGAAACATTACATCGACAATGGGGAAAGGGAGGCTGCGAATCCTCGAGCATCATCGTTCCTTTAAACATAAACGTTGTATTGGTTTCTCTTAAAAACCAAATGAGGGCAATCGGTATAAAAATGACGACAGAGAGAGGCGAGATAAAACCAGAACAAAAATAAAATATGTAAACTCGAGCAGCAGCAAGCCCAACAAAAGCAAAATATATTAAAAAAGACACTGGCTCGCTCTCTAAGAAAGCACTGCACCGATAGCTAGTGTAAGTAGTCTAAACCGCTCATATATGAATACGGTCTATGTTTGTGTGCAAGGAAACAGGAAAAGAAACTTCCGCGTGCTCCCGCTGACCGCATGGGCTACGTTGTTTATCTGGTCCAAGCAGCAACGTGGTTCACCCCAATATTGCTAGTGGCCATGCCTCAACGTTCGGTGGTTTGGGGAGGTGGACGTGTTTGCCCATTTCACTATACTCTATTTGTCATTGCGTATGCTTTTGAATTCGAGGAAAGCTGTTTCGACGTGTATTAAAGCTCCTGAAAATAAATCTATATCAGTCGTATCAACAGTCTTGTCTGGGCTGACAGTCCTTCACGGCAGGCGCCTTTTTGAGATTGGGCTGCCTCGATTTAACAGTACCCGATGGCCCACGGCCAGTGCTCGAACTGCCTTCGGGCTCAAATTCCCGTACAAATACATAGAAAAATCGAGTGCCGGACCGCGGAACGGGAAGCCCGCGCGGGAAATCAGGGACTAATAATCGAGAAGGCCGTTGATTATCTACGCTTCGCATTGCCTCAACAACCTTCGAAAAACACATTTTCTATTTTATAGAAGCTAGGGTCATTACCATTTAAAATAAACACTGCCAGTAGCCCAGAAAAAAATTCGCAGTAACAACAGGGTGCTTTTCCGCATTTACCCCTGGATGTATCCGTTTTCTTAGGAAAAATTACTGTAATTATCTATGTTTTAAGCCAAGTCGAAATGAGGACACTATGAATTCCCTTTACCGTGCATAAAAAGCAAACCTTAGCCCAAAGAGTCGCTAGGGAAAAGAACATGAATAGATCGAAAAAAAAGAAACAGAACAATTGTGTTTAAACAAACCCTTTTTATTCAATTACCAGTTTTCTGAATCGTACGAGTCATAAGTCACAAATTTCGTGGACGGAAATTTGTGCTAGTTGGTTACTGAATACATAAAACAATATTTTAGCGCTTACTTGATGTGTACAGTTCGTCCCTTGTATTTAAATCATGTGTCCCGCCTTTCAGCGCTAACATAACGGCTTCAGTACAAACTTTGGAGCTGTTTTTCTCCAAGTTTAAGGACACACGCAAGTGGGACAATAGCTGATACCTACCACGAATAATTCATCCAAAAAATTTAAAAATTGTAGAAATGATAATCACTCCAGAGAAATTGAACCAACTAAGAGCTTCATACAAAAGGTAAAATTTCCAGTGTTGTACAGGACCTCAAAAAATTGTGCTTTACTGAGGCTAAAAACCAAAAAGCCGTTTGCAGATAGTTTTATGTGAATCCGATCCTTTGTACTCATGCTCGTTAAGCTTGGATAGAAAAAAATCAATCGGTTAATATATAGGTTGCGAATTTCGCAAAAACTGCTAGAACCTTAGTATGACATTTATACGTTTCATTAAAGACTCTAACGCAATATATTGCTTGTTTGTACAGACCGTAGTTTCTTGTTGAGGGTCCACTTATCTGCCAAACGCGAGCTCATTCTGCCATGGATGAAATGCCAAAATATTCCAGCACTTGTAGCAGTATTTTCAGAGACAGGACACACCTAGAGACCACGTAGTATAGCAAAATAAAACTCCGTATTTAGCCATAGCCGAACAGAGCAAAATGTGCGCTGGAAATTCTCTACGAATCCGGCTGCGAAGATACATCAAAGAAACGAAACTGTACCACATCTTCACGAAAACTGGTTTACTTGTACGCGTGAAAGCCGTAAGCCATGCTTAGAAGTTTTTTTAATGCTCTCGTTTGCATGAACTTAAAGCAGATTGCGCAAATGCTAGCGACTCCCTGTTCTCAAAAGACATTGCATACTCCTAAAACAGTCGAAGCACTTTTTTTCAACTGAAAGGTGTTAAAAGAGTGCGTAAAAACGTTCCAAATTCAATACCAGCCCTAGTTTTAGCCTGGAGTTGTTAATTTACGAGATGCGCGTTTCTTGACTACTTTTATTTCCAGTATTCGTACAGTTACGCCATTCAACAAAAACGCAACATATATGGTTTGTAACGCCCGAACTACAGGTCGGCAGTAGGGCGTGCGCGGCAGTTTTCGTGCAACAGAGGGATTAAGACCAAGTTGGTTATTTAACGGGCACCTTGGCCAGTTGAGCGCATAAGAAACTCACTAACCTCGGCTGGAAATCGAGCGTGCAATATCGCGCCAAAGGATTCGTAATTGCCGTAAAATGTCGCTCGACGGAGAGCTGTGTGCGCGGAGGCTTTTCCGAGCCCAATCTGATCTCGCAGCGCCTACTCGGCGGCAATCAGCGTCGGTTCGACCAAAGCCCAAGCTGTTGCGAGAATTGCTCGGCCCTGCGCCCGTGTGCCAGGTCAACCAGACATTCGATCACGCGGTACACAGGAGGAACTCGCCCAGCGCCTCCTCCCCTCTTGGCGGTCGAGCACACATTGCATCCACAGCAGTGTGTGGATCGATGCCGACATTTAGGTTCGCATCATTCGATGGCGCTTGCAGGCTCGCAGGGAAGGCCTGCCGATGTGTACATCTCCCGTTCCTCGTTCTTGCACCCACAGCAAACCAGCAAGGAAGAATGTATGCCCAGTGCTTACTTTTCGGGCTGTATTAGAGCCCGTGCTGCTGACGTTTGGTGACTAATTAAGCCAACAGAGCAGAAAAATAGTTCAAGAGAATTTTGGCCGTCGGCGTCAGTACCAACGTGAACATGTCAAGAATAGGTGGCAATTCGGTGCACGCTAATAGTGGAAAACGCATGGTATTGTCGAACAAGCAATTGCGGTAACGTATTGGCGGGTGCTTTGCGAGCCGAGGGCGAAAGCTGACTCATCCTACGGCGCCAAAGCAAACCATTTCACGAAAAGAACTTGGGAACAGGAAGCACTGAACTGTGGCTTAACTTTCGGAAGAATATTGTAGTAACCATTCAAGGTCCCAGTCCTCTCTGGAAAACGCAGGATTATTGTTTTTCACCAGTGTTGTACGGAACGGCATTCCAAGGAACGGCGTTCCAGGAACGCCGTTCCAGGAACGCCACCGCTCCATTAAGGGTCGGTGGATCTGTAACGGTAACTCATTAGGTTTATGAAGGAACGGCAGGAACGGCGTTCCTTCTACAAACGTTACATTGCTAGGATTTTGTTGTTTTTGATGCTAAACCTCGAGTATAAGAATCCATAACCCGCTACTGTGTTTCTCTTCCTACAAGCTGGCCCTTCAGCCGAGCGTGCTTCCTCGAAAGTTTAAGGCGGAAGAATAACCACGCAGCGGGCCACAGCTCGTGCTTGCTTTCATGCCGGTTGAGCTTACGCGGCGTGCGACGGGTGAATAGCGCAGCCGCGAGAATGCTTTTCACCTTTCATCGTTTGTCTACGGAGGCCAGGAATCCACGTCTGGGCGATAGAATTCTTCCCTGCGGGGTGGCGCTGCAGGTCTCTTGTGAAACCACCATATCTGTATTGGCCGCGAGGCCCACCACTGGACAGGCCAGCGCAACGATCGTTTTGACGTCACTTCTAGGATCACCGTTCCTACCTGGGTGTGTAGTTGCGTTGCGCTGCGCGTGACACTTCGCTTAGGACGCGCGTTCTAGGAGTATTTCCATGTTAATTTCTGTCATTTGAAGTTAATTCTCAGTGCGTCAAGCGCTGTTTGACTTCACGGGAACTTTATGATCGTATTAACTGTGGTACACTTTCCACAAACAACTCGAGCGTGGTGGTGTATGACAAATGCGACCAAAGCGTAAGCTGTGGATCGCTTCCTCGATCAAGAATGTAGACTATACGACGATCGCAGCTGAGTTTGTAGATTTCCCTTGTCTGCAAGGAATGTATAAAGCAGGAAATCATGAAGCGTTTACTGCTCGCAAAACGCTCCGCACACACACCCGCCGTGCCTTCCCGCACTGCCGACGGAGCGGCTCGAACCGGCGCAGGTCGCGGCAGCAACAACTTGTCGCCGATTTTTAAAACCCCTCTAGTCGTGGAAAAGAAGTTTCGCGTTGGTGAAAGTGGATATTAGTGTGGTGAAAAATTCTGTGCTAGGTAGTGTCATCAGCAGGAATTTTCAAAGCGATGCTCAAATATCTGCCACGACCTACGCCGACCGGCCGCGAAGGTCGGTCCCGCGGCACCACCGGTTCACGCGCGGTGTGGCGAGTGGCCGGCGCGCAAGAATCGGCTGAGGCCGTGGCAGGTATCTTGATCAGCGATCGCGTAAAGGGCAATCCCCACGGATACAAAGCTCCACATACGAGAAAGGGGGTGACAGTGCGGTGAAAAGTTGTGTTAGGGACTGTCCATTCCCAACTGTAATGATAGCGGAGAAGAAATATCCGGCCGCCACGCTAAGCCTAAAGTTCCATTACGTGCATATCCGAAGCAGGCGGCGAGCTGTTGGAGAAGACCCTCTCGTCGCGCGTACGTGTTGAGTTTTTGTCCCCCTAACTTGTTGGGGCCCCCCAACGCTCGGTTCTTCTATTCTAAAACTCCCATTACCCCAAATCACTTAACGACGTGTTTCGCCTCGTACACAGCCTCGCCTTCTGTGAGCAGTCGTGAGTTTCGAAATTGATGCTAGAGAAGGCAGGCTCACTGTAAACAGACAAAAACCCACGTTGCAATTACAAATTTTCCACGCCGAGGAGCTAATAAAAACTAAATATAGCCATGTCCAAACCCGCTCGAAGGCGTTGAAAACTCGTGTTCATACCATTCATACATTGCGGACAAGTTGTCGCAAAAAGTAATCATATATCAGCCGTGCAGAGTACAGGCTACGGCAGTGATTGTTAATGAAATCCGGGCATAACTATAAAAAAAACATTGTAGGGGAAATAGGCACTGCTTAATTAGGCCAAACTGCAGATCATAGCAGCCCTTTTAAGCATGTGCGGCGAAGAAATCCGATCACCGTTCTCGCGTCATTCATTTACCAGGCAATGCGAGCAGTACCCGCGGTGAGATCACAAGTGAGCGACGCGTTTTCGTCACTGTTAAGGTACGTCCTCACTTTCGGCGCCACGCGCGCGCATCGCCGCGCGCGCAAAGTGTTTCCTTGCACACACAGTATAGTAAGTGTCACGTCACAAGTATTTTATAATGAATTTACAGCGTACTTGTCTCGGCACCAGTTGCATCGTCCTTGGCGTTAACCAGCTGCGTACGAGCTGTGGGTCGCGATGGTAGCAACTACCTAAACGCGGCGGTGTCGCCGGTAACAAGCGAGTCGCTTATTGCTTGCCAGGATTATTCTGTCTGCAGGCCACTTTTTTGGGTAATTTACATCAAATCCACAAGCAGGGGGAGACGGTGGCCACACACACACACACAAACAAAAAAAACACGCTGTCGCATACAAACAGGCAACGTGTTGTAGCAGACGACAACACCACCCCGGCGTCCTACAAGTGACGTCACTCGCAGTTGGCGCCACAGTATGTCCTCGAAGCCAATATTGTCACCGTATTAGTGCGCGCGAGGCACGGGTGCGTTGCTGTCTTGGGAGTTGCGCTCGCGGTGAGGTCATTCGAAGGGTCACCGGCTATCAATAGGGCTGGGCACGCAGCAGTGTCTCGGGATGCTGGACTGCTTCGAAGTTACAGAGTACGCACGCAATTCGTCACGGCGCGGTCTGTCGCCGATCTGGCTGAAATGAATCGATGGGAGTGCCCGGTCCTTTTGTATTGCACGCGTCGTGGTGACAAAGGACAGGAATTTCGTCATTGTTGGGGATAACTTCGTCGCGTGTCGTATGGACAATATCTGAGAGAGGCCTCCCGAACCTGGACGGCCAGCGTTCAGAGTTTCTTTAATGTGTCGGTTTGAACCTGTGCTTTGATTTTTTATAGTTTAAATGTTTTTTTACGCACGTAATTAGGCTCCGCGGTATTTATTGGGCTTTTCCCTTACGCGTATTTCTAACCACAGCAACTGATTTGTGCGTCGCGTCCACATATTTGGCTATCTTTGGTTGTTTCCTTTATCTACTAACCTGATTGTGTTCGGTATACTTTGTCATTCTTGTGCGTATATTTCATGTGTGACTACGCTTTTGACTTTTTTTTTTTCATGTTGTCGTATTCCTACTTAAACTTGTATTGCGAAGCTCGTAGCCATTACTTGTTCTGCTGTGTTTTCTTACTCGCAAATTTGTGCTGTATGATACGCAAAGCTTCATTTTTGTAACCCCCTTACTCAATTCCCTGCAAAGGGTCTGTAAAGTATTTTGAATAAACTGCAATTTTGAAAATCATTCATTAAACACCTATGTATTGTTTCTTTCGACACAGTTTCTTCAGCAAGAAATTTAATGATATTCGGCATGGGTCAGTAATTTTCTATCTGCACAACTGAAGCGAACTAACTTAACTGCGCATTTGTAAGACCGAAGTGGAAAGTGTCAAATGGTTGCACCCATAATAGACGAGCACCAAAATCGCAGTCAGACATGTCTGGAGTTTTTCCGGTGCTCCCTGAAAAAATTCGTCTGGGAGCGTTTGTTTGGATTGTTTTTATCTCCAGATAATCTGCTGCCGGCAGTGTTCCTATTGGTATAATATACATAGTTAGGGTTCAGTTTTAAGTTTCGTATTTCATTTCGAGTCCCGATTATCGGAAACCATATTTTAATAAAAAAAAATAAATGTAACGTTAATGTAATGACACGTTCCAATTTTCGAAGTGGAACCGGAACGCGTTCCTTTCGCAATAAAGGAACTTGTAACGGGAACTCGTTTCAAAATAAGGAAGAAACGAGGAACGAGCTTTCGTTCCTGTTTAAGAGGAACGTGTACAACACTGTTTTGCACCCCGTGTATGTTTTAAAAAAATGAGCAACAAGTGAGCACGGTGTTGAAGAGTTGTAAGGACTTCAGACGCACTTATTTCACATATCGGGTTTGTACTCACTTGCGACGGGCATGAGGTAGTATTTGAGTAACGAGGAATGCTGCGACTGTAGGTTTATGATTACTTCAACGAACAAACCAGGGAAAGAACGCTTCACTGTTTGGATAAATAGAAAACGCAGGGACAGCCACTGCGCTTGCAACAATAATGTATTGATAGAACAAATACTTTTTTTCATCCCAAGCATGATTTGAAGGCTCGTTTAAACTGAATATGCAACCGCTTCTTCAGGTTAACCTATTCGCTGTTAAAAGCGCTGATGAGCTGCCTTAGTAGTTCAAACAAGGACATTAACGCATCGATTTTAACCTCTTTCTTCGGTGAGCTCATACTGGAGGCTACGCGAAATTGAAGAGGGAATACACCGCACAACACGTGTCCAGAGCAAGAACATCCCCTTCAAGCCAATGTCGTATACGAAGTTGTGTGGGCCACAGCACTGGATCAAAAACGAGGCGCTTACCGGTATCTTTTTTCCGGACCCTGGAACGTCTTCCGTCGTCGTACTCACTCACCTGATAGTTTTTTTCCAGATTTTTTAAAAAGTAATATTGCACCGAATATTTTCACAGAGGAATCTATTATTGATTTTAAAGTTATAAAAGGGAATTTTCACATCTGTAACCAGTTAGGATTTTTATTGCCAGCTCTGAAGAAAGCTACAGAAAAAGTCTAAAATAACATAGTTTTCGCGTATGTAACCAGTGACGTTTTTTATTGCCAGATTCCAACAAAGCGACAGAAAAAATAAAAAAACATAGATTAACATGGAAAAAGTTTCAAATAACATGGCATTGCGCTCTCCTGCATTATCTACACGCCATGATAACATAATAGAAAAACATGGCCACACCGTCTACTTTAAAAACTTTAAGAACTCATTTTGCAACTTTTCGCAGTGTCTGAAGTATTTTTAAAACACGTGCACCTAGCGCATTATAATATGTCATGACAAAATACCTGAGCCAAAAAATTATTTTTGTATGCACGTTCAAATAACTTAGAAACCACTCAAAACATTTTATTCTCTTCCAATTTCTTCAATTTGAGACATTATTTGTGTACTTGTGAGTCGTCACAGAAAACATTACGCGGCCATTAGCCCGGTTCCTTCTAGTTGCAGCAATGAAAGCATTTGGCAGAACCTAAAAGAAACGCGCAACGTAAAAAGCCGCAGACCAAAAATTGGACGTGCTGCAGCAAACAAAAATTACGAAAGTTGCTTCATACTGGCTATAGGATATGCCTTCTATTTCGCCATGCTCGCATTTTGCATTTTCCTCTTTTGCACTTTTACATTTTGCACTTCCCCGCGATCCACGTTCACTTTTCCCCTAGTTACCACAATTCCCGCGGTACATCTTAAATTTACCGCTTCAAAAGAATAGGAAAAGTCGCGACCACAGGGCGTGCAAATTGTGGTTATGTAGTTGTTGGCGCGGTGCAGATTGCCCTCTAGATGTAGTACCAGTAAATCTTTGAACCTCCTTTGTTGATCCATCCTTTTGGTTAAGATATGTGTTATGTGTCATGTGTGCATTCGCATTGGTCTGGACCAGTAGCAGCATGTAATTTTGATGTTCCTGTTCAAGCCATAATACATTGTTTTTTCTGCCTTCTGGTCTTAAAGTATAAATGCACGCTTCAATATAAAACCCGCCATCCGAACTTATCATCTGAGACTCGTGGACGATTGGTCATGATTCCCTTTTCAAAACAATGGTTCCCTAGCTTTTTTAGAATAAAAAGTTTATTTTTCGTAGAACAGGAGTTACAATTCATAAAATATACAGACGACCAGAACTTACCAACCCACCAAAACCTTTTTTTCCTGATCCGGGCTCAACCACGAATGCGACATGATCCCAGCGATGCCGACATGGCCAACGACACCTGCAACTACACCTGCAGTTTCTAGAACAACAATATCAAATGCGATGGCGATAGAGGTACGGAGCTCCATTCAGCCTCATCGGGGGGAAATGTATTTTGGCGTAAGTGATCTGTTTCTCATTTTATACGGGCTGGCAATACAAGTCGAGAGCCGTAGGTAACAAGTTCCTGAAAGCGTCATTTATAATCATAAAAGAAATCTTTCTCAAGCTATCCTTACGTTTCTGCTTCACACCGCACACTGATAAAAAATTAGGAAGTTTTCTGCACGCGGTCTCAGTCACCTCCACCTCCCATTGATCGGTCTCACTGCGCTCCCGGACGGTCCAGTGGAATAAAGCCACTAGGGCAGCAAGTGAGCTTCGGTGCGGTGCACGTCTGTGAAAGATAGCTTCGTTTTAGTCCCCCCGACACCATTGCTTACTAATGCGTGTTTCCGCATGTCGTCGGGACTTGCGGATGCGTCTACGTCAAAGTCGGGCTTAACAGGTACGGCTGCGGATACTTTTGTTTGGTAGAAGTGTATTTTCTGTGCCAGAGGTAAACTTCCCCCCAAATGGAAGCTTGTAAATAAACTAGTTCCTGCTTCAAAATCTCCGAACACGCCAAGTTGAGCCTTTTTCTGCCATGTCGCCTCCCTTAGTTGGATCGGAAAGTTTGCGGAAGAAATAACGCAATCATTGGATTACACGGTTTTGTGGGAGCGGGAGGGCTGACAGCGCGGAAATGAGGCGGTTCTGCCTAACAGATCGGTGATAGATAACACCGATCTCAGGCTCTGGTGTCCTCACTGTCACAGATTTTCTTAACTCCGGCTGACCCCAAGGAGCTATTTTTCATGAAAACCAAACAAGCGTCCGCCTCAGTTTTCCACAAAGCAATGCTTACCGCCCATACTCAATGTCAACGTCCTCCTTTTTTCCTAAAGGTATATCACCACCTTTTCCATAAAATCTTTGGAATTTGGGCGGTAAATTTTTGTTTGACATGGATCTTAAGAAGTGCCGTCTTTTAGGATATTCAAAAGTTAGAAATAGTAAAAAATTATTTTTGATGTTTGTTACAGGCAACAAATGCCCGACACTTGGCCGCTACGGGAACATTCATAACTATTGAAGGGATTGAAGAAATTGCACAATGTTTCGCACAGAGGTAGCCAACTAACTCTACTATGTAACGAAGAAGCATATTTGCCATCCGATATTTGAGAATCAAGTTATAGTGAAAACACCAAAGAAAATAAAAAAATGTCATTCTTCTCTGCATTCATTGAAATAAATCATAATTACATCAAAAATTACCATCAGTTTTTATAAATCCTACTTTATTGCAGTCTGGAAATAGAGAAACGAGCCTGCGTAGTTTCATTGAAAATATTTATTCATTTTGAATTTACAAGTGATCTCGCAAGTACAAAGTACAAAAAACCAAATTTGAGAAAAACAAGAATGAAGTTTTTGATCAGTGTATAAACTATACAATCTTGCCCCGGAAGGTTAAAATTCACAAGGTTCATAGCTAGGGCTCTCCTTTGCTGCTCCGAGCTAATTTTTGGCTTTTGTTGCTGCCCGTACTTCTTCCTTTTTACGGAGATGTTTTGTCACACCCAATGACTGGCGCTTACCCTCCTCTCGGTACTGGTGACTGGCACAATATGCTACGGGAGTCTTGTGGCCAGGTTCGATGCTCACTTCCCTCAAAATATCCGCTGTACTTCTGCTGCTATCGTTGAAGCATAACACAGCACAATATATACTTAAAAAGTATTATGTGCAGGCTTATGTGGACGTCTTGGGCAACCCAGGACAGATTGTGCAAAAACAGATGACAAGGTCTGCATACGTAGTAATGCTATTACCTTTCAGTAAAGATTCCCCCAGAGCACGTCACGAAGGTTTTGAAGTCCCCAACGTTCAAGCACTAACCCGATACATTCACGTCCACATGGTCTTCTGTTGAAGCATTCACTGTGCACCGACTGTCATAAAACCCACTTCTGTCGCTTTTTTAGCCTGTACTTATCTACGCATATTAATTAAAACATCTAGTCTACACTAATAGTGCTCCTGCTAATAATAATACATATAAAAAGCACGATCCCGGTAGCATTCACAGCACGACCATAACGCGCGCGAAGTATACAACAGAGACGCTTGTGGCGTCACGTATCCCCCTTACAGAAATTTACGGCAATGTTTAGAAAAACGAAGACTCAAAAATTGTCTTTGAATACTTTTCTACGTATCAGACTAAAGGATACCAGAAAATTTTTAATTACGCTGCTGATATTTGTTCTGTTACCAGTTTCTGTTATATCCCCACTTAAGTTTCGGATTCAGAAATATTCACCAGCTGTTTGAAAATTGGCTATCTTATGATAAGAACATTGTTCTTTCTGCAGAACAATTTGGAATGCATAGGGGATCTGAAAATGTCACAAGAAAAAAAATGGTATTGTTACAAGGGAAGTCTAGAAAAGTGGTGTCATACCTTAAAATATTATCAAGAAAACACTGGCCTGTTTCAGAAAAAATGAGCACCTTAGCGTGCTTTCTCTTTCTTCCTGGTATTGAACTTTGAGATATCCCAACCTTCGTTCTTGCCTAACTGTTTTGGTACCGAACTGATCTTCCCGGAGCACGGATATCAAAAGTTGTTAGGCTTGAGTATTTCACTGAACGCATATTCTATAGGACACCTGGGAACGCCTGGATAAGAAGAACTGATAAAAGAAATTAACCGGAGCAAAAGGCAAAGAAGAAAAAAGAATCCCAGGCCATCTCAACTAACGTGAAACTTGGGGAGGCGCGAAGCATGCAGCGTATAAGTGTATTCAAAGTTTCTAGGTCTCTGCCTCGCCACACGGTGCACGCTGATTGGTCGCCGGAGAAGCGCCGGTGGGAAGAGCAATCGCGCGCTTGCTGAGGAGGTGGCACCCTCTCTTGTGTTAAACCAGATTTAAGCAATTTGCATGTCCCATCTCCCCTGTTTGCGGTGGTTGCAGGGGTCAACGCGAGCGCAGTAAAGTCCGAGGACGAAGGCTCGTCCTCGTTGATCAATGAGGCCCCGGCACCAGGTAAGTATGCGTTTTCTTTCTTTGACCAACCACCCGACCCGAGCAAGCTCTAGCGTCGACAGCCAGTGGGCACTTGAGTGTAACACAAATTAAAACCCGTCTAAAAACAGCCTCTTGTGCTCGACGATTGCTGAAGCGGACAGGGAGCGTTCCACAAATCTGTAAATCATGTTAGTTTATTATGAACAGGTTTTATTCGTTATACACTTTTCTTTTAGTACACGTTACGTTCTAGCGCAAGGCGTCGGAAAATAAGTGTGCCGGCGTTTTAGTACCGTGACTACATGAGACGAAAAGGACAGGAAACACAGACAGCCCGAGCACCTAAGGGGCTTCGCCCATAAAAATAGGCTCCGAAGGCTCCTTCTCCAAGACTTGCATCTATTGCAGACTCGCCCTTATTGCAAAGCTGCCGGGAAGGCAAAACGAAGAGAAACTAGGTACAGAAAGGAGTCAGCAGTTCTCTCGTGAACCGCAGCTCGTACCAATAAGTGCGGCGCCGCAGCAAACCTGCTTCGTCAAGGGTTCTGCCGTCGACCGCCGAAAGCTGTGCCTAGGATTATGCAATAAAAGTTAAGCAGCCAGGTGCTGTCTATACTCCGATGCTGCTCCAGGACAGAAAGTTACCCGGGAAGTCAGCTGCTGGGGGGGGGGGGGGAGGCGTCTCTATCCACGCGTAGCTAAGCCCAGAAAATGCCGGCAAAGTAAACGAAGCCCAGAATGTAGGCTCGTTTAGTACAGACGAGTTCTTTGTCAAAGCCACAGGGCTGCAGGCTGATAGATATAAGGGGTCCATTTTCGTCCTTCTGGAGAGCTTGCCTGAAAGTTCCGGGAATAGGAACTGCATGTATTCGAGGATTACTTCAAAGAACATCACCCGCATAATAAAAGAGTGCTTTCAGCCTGAAAGAGAGCCCAGCGAAATTCAAGCTTCGTTCTACGAACTCTACTGATTGCGAAAGCTTGCTTAACGCAGCATATGGATGTGTAACCCTGCCTTGACGAGATGGATTCCTTTTGCACGATTTCTTCCCACAGCATTTACAAAGCACATGGGATCCGCAAGATCAGGTGTCTTGTGCAAGTTGGGACAAGTCAGTGAAAATCTCTGAAGAGCTAGAAAGCTTCCTGGCAACAAATCCTCGCCGTAACCGGCGCAACATCGACATCATCGGAGCAGTTTAGCATCAGAGGGCGGTAAATAATGGCGGAAAGACTAAAAAATATCTTAGTCGTCCTTTAACTGCAAGGTAATGCTTAATTTACAAGGAAGATAAAAAATAAAAGAAGCTCACACAGACGCAGAAGACTTGAGGTAGCGAAACTGTACGCAACTTTCATGACCATTACGACGGCTTAAGTCAACGGTTGCAGCCCATTTGCTTCTTCGCTCCCGTTACGACCTTTATACCATCATTGGTGCTATAAGTGTGAGCTTCCTTAATTTTTTTGGAAGTTATAACCTTTGGACATTACCTTGGAGGGGCGTACGCTATGGAGTGTCTTTCTCGTTTTGAGCAAGTGTTGCCACGATTGCGGCGAACGCTGGAGTTTTCTTTTTTTTTGCTGTTGTTTTTGTTGTTGTTGTTGTTGTAGTTGTTGTTGTTTTTGGCCAATCTCCCTAAGCGGGTATTCTTGGCTTGACGAACGTGTGCCGGGGACACTGGGTGGTCACCGCGAGGCACGCACACACGAGCGCTAGGCATTTTTTGGTTTCGTTGACTGCCGGGCGGTCACCGCGAGGCACGCGCTCCCGTGAACGCGCTCCAGTGCACTCAGCATTTTCTGGGTATTTTTAACTGCGGACACCAAACTCTAACGATTTGCTGAAAAGCTTCGCTGTTAAAAAGTTCTTCACCAGAACAGTGGGTAGGCGAGTGAGCATGAAGCAAGGAAACCAACAAGCAAGCGAGCAGGAACAACCGGCCACAAGCAATCAAGCAAGGATGCAAGCAATCCCAGCAATTTTAGCTTTTGTAAAACACTTTTGGGCATGGTAAGATCAAGTGACTTCACTTTCTTTCAAACACGCATAAACAGCGGGCACGGCGTTTGTTATCCTTCCCGCCTATATTAGGGCACCTTTTAGGGCACCGGAGAGAGCGTATGTGGTTTCACAAGCATTGACAGCTCCCCACCCACTCCCGGTCTTGTATTTTGTGTGCTTCTTTCGTCTAATGTTTACGAAACGCGGGGGCATATTGAAATTCAGATGCCAAAAAACTTGAAACAGGAGGGCGAGCATGCACCCCCCTTCCACACACACACACACACGCACGCACACGCACGCCACACACCACACACACACACACACACACACACACAACACACACAACACACACACACACACACACACACACACACACACACACCACACACACACACACACACACACACACACACACACACACACACACACACACACACACACACACACACACACACACTCATGACCGTGGCTTGGCAAAACGAAGCTGCACGTTTTCGATAGTGGATTCAAGAGTAGAAATGTTTGTGCGCGACCTTCGCTAATAATTTTATGAGTGGCATACCACTATACATCTCTAGGTTGTCTTGAGCCTTTTATTACCTTCGGGTTTAGTTTTTAAAATTTTCCCTAATTTTTATCATCTTTATGACACAGTACAGTTGTTTATCGCACAGCGTTGCAAGTGCCCTCTGTGGTACTCTGCAGTGCTACCTTCCCCGCAGCATGGCTGTTATTGCTGTGTGCTTGATGATTTTGCATTATCCCGGATGTAGGCAGCTGACGTCTTCCCTATTACAGTCGACGCTGTAATGAAGTGACCAGCAGTCATCCTTCTTAGTAGCTTTGTGCGTTACTGTATACAGGGCAAGAACAACCAGGACCTGCCCCTGCCAAAAACTAGCATACATTTCGCGACATTTTGGTACATAGTAAGATTTGAGTTGAATAATTTCGTGGTTATAATGCTCAAATAAAAACTCAGGTCTGAATGGCGGTGTGGATATTTACAACGCATAGAATTCTGTAAAGTGCTGTAAAAGCTCTACGGCATCGGTATTTCCGTCTTTCCACTTCATCAATAATACGTCTTCCCCGACCCCGCCTACGGAAAAAATGCCGGTGCAGAAACTACGTGATCGCGTTCGGCATTGTGCAAACCACGGCTTGTTTACATCGCTGTCATTGTGTACGGTTATAATAAGAGAAGATAAAATATTGCCCGTTTAAGGTATTAAAGACGGATGGAATTATGGGGAGCGTTTATCACAGCATTAATATCCTCCTAATATTGGACATGACGTAAGCCTTCTACTCTCTCAGGTATCCGACCGTTCTTTCACAAGCCCTCCTCCACCGGCACATCACGAGGTAAGCCGCTGGAATTTCCTGGTTATCATTCTTCACACAGCGATTCGTAATTTGTGGTGTTGTACGTTCAATATTCTCAACACCATTTATTTACCTCCCCTGGCAGTTTTATTGAACATGACTTGTTGACCTGATCGATGGACGCGTTTGCTTCGCGGCACATGTATGGCCCCTCAAAGGTCGCCGTGGGAACGTTTTTTCGCTTTTTCAGCCTTTTGGCCAGCCTTCCTCTCTTTTTCCTGAACTACGATTTAATTTTGCGGTACACTACCAATTATTTAAAAGATTTTGTGTGCTTTATGTTTTATGTGCGTCGTTTAGGACGAACATTGTAGTTTTCCTCATTTTGGTAGCAGAAAATACAAATATTTATCTTTATCACCACTTACTAAAACCAAGATCACTTCTAAAACTTATATTTTTGCACGCACATAATTATAACCTTCAGGCATAGGCCAATTTTAGCGTCTTTAAGATAGCCTTCCAGAAATCAGCATAAGGTCGTTAAAAAGTTCTGATTCGTTTAGGTGTATATCATACTTATAAATATCCCCTTCTATCCTGTAGCGCTCACATGACATAATACATTGAGTAACACGGCGAACATTGATTGATTGTAGGGTTCAACGCGCCGACGCAGCGCAGGCGATGAGGCGCGCCGTAGTGGAGGGCTCCGTATTGATTTTGACCACCTGGGGATCTTTAACGTGCGCCGAAATCTCGTATACACGGGCGTTTTTGCTTTACGCCTCCATCAGAAAAGCGTGCGCCGCGGCCGGAGTCGAACCCGCGTCCCCGTGCTCATGAGAACAACGCCTTATAATATGACAAACAACGCATGAGGGCCGTAAAATATAACACAAAAGATCATGTCACGTTGTTGAGTCGACAATCTCTTCATATATTCATTGCGTTACAGAGATTCGTCACACTCTCAATCTGGAAGCCGTGTCACCCGCGTCCTTCGTTGTTTCCGCAGGATATTTTCTGTATCGGAAGAATGTCTAGTAGGCGGATTCCGTCAAATGTTTTGGCGTCGCTTTCTTCGAGGCTGTAATTAGCTCACTGGAACTGTTCTTCTACCATGGGAATTTTTGTCAAAACAAAGAGCGCGAACACGAAGGGAAGATAAGCGATAGTTTCCCAGCTACTTTTTCTGATAACACGATTCATACATCTCAACTTTTCACACCGTCAATTTAACCTTCAGGACATTTAAGGCAGGACAACGATATTGCCTAGATCTAAAGTCCTAGCTTTCATGGCTCAACACTCTGAACACTCGGAAACCTAGAAAAACCATGGGAGGAAAGTGATGTTTCGCGCAAAGCAATTCGTCGACTTGGATATTAACACCGTTAAAACAGCTGAGAGAGCACTGAACTGTGTGTAATTCGTTGTCAAATGTTATTGGACATACATTCCGACAAGATAGTTTCCAATTCTCTGGACACTGGTAGAGAAACGTGCTTAACTTCAAAATGCGCCAAAGGCAAGCTTTCGCACCAATATTATCGCCCAAGCATACTATGAACCACACAGAGTAACATTACAGTAACCACTTCTGAAAAGAACTGTAATGACCCGAGAAAGCTGCACTTAGGAATTGCCTTAACAACCCTTGAAGAGTTCTATCGTAACTTTGTTATTTGGAACGTCGCTCTTGGACCTCGAGATTCCAGCGCTAAATATTTTCGTCTATCCCTCCGTCCGTACGTCCCGCAGGCCACCCTTAAAACTTCGCCACTGCTCCTCCGAGTTGTTGTGACAAATAAAATTCTGCGTTTCAAAATAGTTACAAGAAGTAGCAATTGTTTTGTGAAAAATATCAGCAATGTCGCTTGTTTTTCTTTTTTCGGGGCAGCATGCAAACTTAAGATTTCTCAATTCTTCGATTCCCGTTTTTTGCGCTCTTTCATACCTTGCATTTCAAGATAGAGACACGTGCCATGACGACACAACGTGTAAGTCATTCCTATGCATACTGCACGTGAAAGAAACAGTAAAAAAGATACCAGCGGAGTGGTGACGGATATGTCATCTGCGACAGCGCAATTGCAAAACGGGGATAAGACTACCTCGTCTATCGCTTTCACAGGGAACTTTCTCCTTTGTTTTTCGTACATCTAGCTTTACCCTCTGTAAAGGAACGACTGCTAGTCTTGTATCTACTTTCTAGTTAATCATCTTTGCACCTGGGACGAGTTGCCGACACAATTTGGCGTTCAGTTTAGTCGTCACAAAGTTTATTTGTTTATTTATAGTTAGCTTTTTTAATGCTGCTTTCACCCTCAGCTTGGTCAGCATGATCTGAGCGGCGTCGCCTTAGTCGCGACACAGGGCGAAGGACGGCTCTCTTCGCATCGTCTTCTGTTTTTGGCATAGTAACTTTAGTTAAAAGTATCGCAGATGAGACTAAGATGAACTCTTTTGCTAATCACATCCCTATAAAGGGATCCATCCGGGTATGGTAGAAGTTTGTAAGATACTTCTCTGAAGTTTTTTTTTTTTTACAGTAAACAGGTCCCAGACACTCACCCACAAATTCTGTCGTTTTTGCGGGGTCGAAATGCTTAGGATGGCATGAAAACGCATTTACTTTGTTTTTAATTTCAAAACTAAAGCTGTTGATCGGTAAAAGGCGTCGATATATTTGTTTCTCGACACTTTTTCCGCATTCCATTTATTAATGCCTCACAGCAAGCTCATTTACAGTAAAAAAAAGCTATCTTCATTATGCAGAATACGGCTATGCCGATAATTGAAACCGGTTTTCCGGCGAATTTTTACAACACAGGAACTTGTCGGTGATGTTCATAAAATGAACTCTCTAACGCCACCTACCAGCTCAGGGGATACGCCTAAAAGGAGGGCGTTAATCAAATGTAGGTTAAATAAAGGCATTAGAACCCACTAACTCGTCTCAATGCAAAGCAAATTTACTTTAAAGAGTTATGGCACGCAGCTATGTGCGTCATGGCTGCCCGTATGACGCTCTCTCTTTGGCTGGAATTTACGTTTACGCGTGCAGCAGCGTCTGTTTATATGTTTTTCTTTATTTACGAATAGAAGTTGAAGTATCAATGAGGGGCCCCGCGGACTAAGGCACTGCAAGACAAGAAGAGTTGCAGAAAAATTAGAAATATTTTCGTCCTCAAAAAGACATAAACCTCGGGATGGTCATGATTACGACGACGATTACATTATTAATAATGATGGTGATGACGATTATGTTGAATGTAGAAAAATACGGTGGCTGCTGTGCGAGCGATCAGTTTCGGATTTAGATCGATATTGGTGAGAATAGACACAGTTATGGCTACACAACTTATTCATCATCATTATCAAACAAGAACAACAACAAGCGCCTACTAGGTGTATTGCAGGATGGTGGCTTCCCCCATCGCCCTCCAACCGCTCCTGTCCTGCGCTGTTCGAGTCAATTCTTTGCCTCCAAATTTCCTTATTTCTTCGCTCCGTCGAATTATCGGCCTTCCCCTTCTTCTAGTCTCTGGTATCCACTCTGTTACCCTGATGGGCCACCAGTTACCATTTCGCCTAACGTTGGCAATAAGAGATATATGCGCGTAGTTGTGGTGGGAGGGACGGGAGGGCAGCACTTCAGCACATAATGGCCAATGCACAATCACAGGGAAAAATGCGGACGGAGGGACACAATTTCGGGATTTCTGAAATGTTTTTAGGCCCTTCCTTCCAATAAAAACCTTTAATCTGACGCATTGGTCTTTGTCCACCTTTTCAGGAACTACGTCTTAGAGGTGATCGAATTCTTTCGACAGCGTAGACGATTTCACGGGGATCTCCACGCTCCTCGTAGTAACAGTTCACTTATTACAGTTTAACAAAAGAAGCTCCCCGAATTTAAAACTTTAAAAACGCGAAAACTGTACCCGAACCAGAACTTTTAAACGTCACTCCCAGCGCAAACCTCGAAGGGGCGCTCAAAAACGTTCACATTCAGAAGTCATAACAGGAGGAGCACTCTTACTGGAAGGGAACTCTCTAGCCTATTCTGATGAAAGGGGGGATAGGGAAGGACTAAGGCCCTGTGGTGCCTTCAAGGCAAAATATCTGGACGTATGTACCAAAAGAAGTTAGCCATGCATTCATTGAAGCCATTCAGTCCCACAGTGTATTGGCGATAGTGGGCGTTAAACTGGGCCTAGAAACTTCAAGCAAGTTCTGTGACACTCCTTCTTAAAAAAGATATCAACTGACATAACCAGACATATAGTCGTGTCCAAGGCGGGTAGGACCTTTTTTCTTCGAATTGATAGGAAAGGAGAGCAACCGCTCGCTGTTCCTGGTTTATAACGTGTGATTTTTATGTATACATCTGAAATAAATAGGTGGTACGCATTTTTTATCGTTTTAATGTAATCAGGTGGCCACATAAGATCAGATACAATCCCAATCTACTGTTGCTTTTCCTTCCAGCTTGCCCTACTGGAAAAAGCCATTGACGTTACGTTGGTTTCACGGAAGCAGCCTATACCAGAAGACATTTCGCGCTTAAAATATGGCGAAAGCAGAAAATAAGTGAACGAACGGCGATTCTATAGCCTAAGTATATAAGAAATAATGTGTCACTGAGGTCGGCTGAATTTATCTTGTTTTCTTGAGCTCACCTATTTGAGCTACAATGGGACCTGAAAGAAAGTGGTTCCATAAGAAAAGTACATCGGCGGCGACTCCCAAAGGAAATAGATTCTGAGAAAGTTATTGAAACTCACATTACCGGAAACAGGGCCAGTCATCCGGCACATCCAATGTCGGCCATCGCCCAGCGGTTTGCTTTTATGGCCATTTGTCGATGAGCTTAACGTCGCTAGTCCTTTGAGATTGGTTTTTATTATATTTGTTGCTGCTGCTTTATTTCGGTTCTTAGCTACTATACAACCCTTCGGTAAACTGATAAAGTGTATAAATGCTTAAATTGACTTGTAATCAAAAAGCTATCTTGCAATTCGCTTAAGCTGAATTCGCTTAAGTTGTCACAGAGCCTTCTGGGGCACCTTGTATCGTTGCAAAACATTCTTTGCAACTAGGGCGATGGTTTTTTGGGCCTTCTAATTTTGATAAACGTAAGCTATTGTGTACAATAAAACAATAATGGAAAGAACTTGCTGATAGTAGAACCCACCGGTAAACAGCTAAAGTGTATAAATGCTGAAACTGACTTGTAATCGAAAAGCTATCTTGCCATTCGCTTAACTTGAATCCGGTTAAGTTGTCAGAGAGCCTTTTGGGGCATCTTGTAACGTAACAAAACATTCTTTGAAACTAGGGCGATGGTTTTTGGGCATTCTAACTTTTATAAACGTAAGCTATTGTGTACTATATAAGCAATAATGGAAAGAACTTGCTTATAGTTTACTGAAGCAGACCCTGTAAACATAAAGGCATAGGTTGTGCAGATGAATTCGTTTTACGATGAAGGGTGCCTGTAACATGGCTGCAAACTTTGCAGAGAAACAACGTTAAAAGCGAGTACGGACTACAATGACATGAACTTTGCAGTCCTTTGCAAGCATGCCTGGCACGTTCGAAGTAAAAACGTTTCGGTGAATAAAATAAAAAGGACGTTTTCGATAATTACCACACGTGCCTGACGCAATGGAAACGATGTGTATTCTTACTTTCCTGTTCCCCTAACGTAACTACTTTTATCAAAAGCATAAGTATCAATTCAGTAAGTAGCAGATATGCTGTTTTGCTAGACGTTTACAACGAAAGTACGCCATGTGTTCATTTTACGCTCGTTCTAGCCTTTCAATCGTCGAGTTGCACGTCAGTAGTACGAGTCCCACTGGCTGCCCACATTGTTACGAGTTTAATTTTAATCCAAAAAAGCTGTTTCCTGTTTACAGTGAACAAAAGCCGCAGAATAATTGCTGTCTTGAAACACATTTCAAACATATCGTTTAGTTCGCACAACCATTATTGCAAGGATATCTCTGCGAAATTTTCCTTTTTCCCCGAACAGCAGAGAACATAATTACGCCGCGAAGTTTTATAACACTACCACGTACTTTATTTAAATCTCTACTACCTTTTATAAGTAAGTACGTTCACTCACCGCGGTAAAATAATTTCTCCAATTGGTCAGCTTTTTTCGCCCACTTGTGATTTACCAAGCTTAGTCATTGCATCCTGTCATCTTTGCACTCATGCATCGTTCCAAGCGCCGTACTTTCGTCGTACCCTCCGTCGACACCGACGCTTTGTTATGATTATTTTACCTGCAATACGCCTTTATCCCGCCGTACTCGTCGCTGTATGTACATTGTAAAGTATCTTATCATGCACGTCATTGCAGGACACGATTGCGTCTTGTTGAAACAACTTGTGTTGGGTGCAGTGGTCGGCAGCTGCGAGTGTGAACTTTGCCTCGAGCAGTGCGTGTACAGAAACATTTGATTTTTAAGGCGAAAGTCTTGGGTGTTTTCCCAAACGCGAAAGAAGACCAAGTCGTAATCGTCGTTGTAGTTTTCATCGAGCGCCAACATGAATGGTTCCAAAATGGCCGCCGCAAAAATAAAAACACATTTCGATTCATGCAGGATTTCAGCCCCGGTTTCCGCCACAGGAGCGAAGTGCGCTGAGCACTCCGCAACAGAGCAAACTGCCAGAGTGAAACAAGAATTACCCAGATGCCCACGCCGCAGCAGGTGAACGTGAGGGCATGTGCGTAGAACAGGTAGGAGGAGACGTCTGGACTGTGGGAGAAGCTGACGCTGAATAACGGACAGTGGGCTCATACGGGAATAGGCAGCAAAAGACAAATAAGAAAGCGAAGAAAGAGATACAAACGCGATGCAGCAGTGTGAAGAAGTTTGATAATCGCTGACTTTCGCCTTCAAATTCGTAAGAAGAGTTACGTGGGGGAGAAGTTTCTTATTGAACTTCTTGATGAAAACAAATTTGCTAAACTTCGCAATGTCCAAAAGCACAAATTGCTAGTGCTACCTGCTCTCGTTCTTTTTCTGCATACACGCGACACAATTCCAAAACATACAGCGTTCACTTGTATTGATTGTTACGCCACATCACGGCAGTGTTGAAATTAAACGCAAGGGCTGAAAGTAGCATGTAGTATATTATTTTACGTTACAAAGGTTTGCAGGAATCAATAAACACTCCCTACGAGTCAAACACCGAGGAGGCATGACCTCTGCACCTGGGGAATTAGAGAACCTTGTTGTGCGTACAATCACTGGCGCCACCATGATGTTCATTACGAGGGGACAGAACATGAGAATATGTCGGCGTGAATAATTCACCGTGAGAATTATTTGGCATAGAATCAACTTCGGATCGAGTTAATTACCTAATTTATGCATAGATGTGGACAAAGATACCGACAATGGGATAATACGAACCAAACACGCAAAATCTTGAATTTTGGTTTCTGAACGTCGACGTAATGACGCAGTGCGGACATTTACAAAAGCTCCTTTTATCACAATGTATAACATTTTGTAACTTACCCACGAAGCATTTTGACGTAATAAAACAAAAAAAAACATTTTTTCCTGGTTCAAATTCTAGTTTCCCGTGAAATTTGTTCGTTATTTGACGTACAATGCCCAGCGTATCGAATTTGATACGCGGTCTTTTAGAAGCCAGAAAGGGACGATAAATCTCATTAGGCTGATACCAAAGCCCAGAGTTTCCTTTTTGATACACTGACAAAGTTTTCGCATGTCAGCAGTTCAGAAAGGCAGTGCCACAGGTCTGCTGGTAGCCCGAGAAATACGGCAGCACGCGGTAGCTCGCGCGCTGGCCTCCAACCGGCATCAGTTTACTCGACAAACAGTGAGCATTTCCTTCTTTCGTCCTACATTTGGCCATTTTCTTCTCCAGGAAACCTGGCGCGGCCAAAATTATCTCTTTGTTGTCGTTGTTAAAGCCCGCTTAAAGTTTAAAGTTGCTTCAAATTTTCGTGTATCATAACTGATACAGTGGGTCTTCATTGAGGGCGCATTTTCGAATCGCTTTTGATACTGCTTATAAAACACTGCGCTAAACTGACATTGACGAAGACGAAGACGAAGAACGGCGTAGCACAAGATGCACACATACCAAAGCGCAACTAACAACTCGCCTTCATTTTCCGACCCTATCGGAAATGTGAGAAGAGAATTTATTAGAAAACCACATATCAGCACGCAGCGACTAGTGGTAACAGCGCTGCCCGAAAACATCTATGTTCGATTCCTGATAGTTGTGTTCAATACTTGATAGTGTGTTCAACTCACTGTCACTCTCCCCGTGTGACAGCGAGTAAGAGAGAGAGAGAGTGAGACCGCGAGAAAAAGAGGGAGCGACAACTATCAACAATTGAACACAGATACAGTTTGGTGTGATGGTTTTGAATGTTTTTCTTTTATGTTTACGTTTGCAATGTTTTCCGATAGGGTCAGAAAATAAAGACAAGTTGATAGTTGCGCTTTCGTATGTGTGCATCTGGTGTTCCGCCGTCCTTCGTCTTCGTCTTCGCCAATGTCAATTTAGCTCAGTGGTTTATAAGTAGTAATGTACCAAGTAGCCCAGAAGAAAGCTCTCATCGCTTTTGTTACGCTTTCGAACACAGCGCTCAACTACTCCAGGTTCTCCAAGTGCTGTCACATGTATCTCATATGCCATGCTATGCTTAACTGCGTCATGAATGCGTGGAATGTCCGCGGCCACTCAACCGAATGACATTGCCAACCTATCAGAAATCCTGATCTCCACGGGAAAAGAGCGAAGAGGGCTGCCTACCAGTTTCGTTTCGCCTTCCGCAAGGAAGACGAAGGTCACACCACGTCGGCCCCAAGATGACGTACGAAGAGACATGGCTGAGCATCTTCCACTTGTGACGAGCAGGCGACCTCAACGGAAGAGCTGCGTACAAAGCGCTAGCCCGTCTAGCGCTGTTTTATTCGTGAAATGCAATATACCTCTCTGCATTAAAAAGCAACGAAACTGTTTCTTCGAATGCCACATGCGATGACACTGTAGCTGACAAGAAGGTAGCAGAAACGCCTACTGTATCATATACGATACATTCAATAAATGTTTACTGAATTCAATTCCATTTTTATTTTTGGATGAAACAAGTCGTATTAGCTCCAAATAAACGTACACACGTGTCTTTAAGTTTTATTTTCCGGAAATGTGTTTGGGCTTTGTGAGGTTAATTGTTATTGACAGCGTAAATGGAAGTATCTGGTCGAACAGAATTTTTAAAAACCAAGAAATAGAAGAAATAGCAAAAATTGCGAACCCTGTAACGCCCTGCATTCCCACAAAAATGCAGATTTCGCGCAAGTTCCACCTTTATTCGTTATACAAGCCCACAGGCAGATGGCGAACTGTTTGACGCCCAGCATATCCACAATACTGCAGATTTTGTGGAAGTTCCACCCTTAATCGTTATGAAAATAACTGGTGGAACAGAATTTTGAAAAACAACCGCTTAAGAAAATGACAAAAAAGTAGCGAAGATGACGAACTCTATAGCGCCCTTTATTTGCACAAAATATTGCAATATGCAAATTTGCAGATATGGCCGAAGTAAATACTGTAATCCCTATAATAGCGCAAATTGAGATTTTATTAAACAAAAAAATTGGCTGTAAAGAACTCACTTTCTAAGCAACCGGCATAAGAGCGCTCGGCAATAATAGATAATTATCTGAATTTCTGCAGATTTTTATTGCAAATAGAAGTATAATAAGCAGCCATTAGTTTCGTTCATATTATTTCAGAACCAAATCTCTTAACCTTTTTGTGATAGTTTATATTTATAGAAAAATTAACCTCCACCCGCTCAAGGCCTACTAAAAAGCTTGCTCGCGTCATAATTTCAACACAAATATTTTTACAGATAGCCTACACAAAAGAGCTTGAGCAGTTTTGGGGCGGTCTTTTTAATTGCCCCGCGTTATCCTCCTAGAAGCGGACGCATGAAACACCCCCTGTTGGTTCAAAATACGCTTAAAGGAAAGGTAAAGAGGTTTTAGAATTAAAAAAAAAAGTTGACTAGCAGCAAGTGCACATTGAATAGTTCCCGCGTAGGGAATATTTTCGTAATACAACCAATAGAAGCGACAGCAATACGCAAACAAAAGTGGCCCGATGCCCGGCCCCCATCTCGGCGCACGATGCCGGAAGACCGAAGAGCGGAGGTGAAAACCGGCCGGGAAACGTCATACCTGGACTTCCGGCCGGAGCGGCCGCCTCTGCCATGCTCTTTTCGCCGTGTTTCCTGTAAAGGCTCGCCACACGAATAATGATACTTGCTGTTGCTGTTGTTGTTGTTGTTGTTGTGTTGTTGTTAGCACTTATTTGTGCAATTTCGTGTTCAAGAAGTATGCACGAACGCCAAACGAGGCGTACGTTACCATGCCGTATTCCTAAGCAGGATAATACCACGCCGGGATGTTTTATAACATACGGAAGCGACAGCCGAGGTAGCTGTGCTTGATGACAGAGAATATACTACACTACGTTAGATACTTTGTAAAACGCTCCAATGCGTTTTTCCTTTTTTTATGCGACGGACAGTGAATGTTCACATTAGATGCTAGATTTAGGAAGGATGGAGAATACTTCTGTAATTTGGCCCGGAATGTTTCGTTCAGTTCCAGAAACAAAGTCACATTTGTTCAGGAAATACCTGTTTCGTTAAACGCGTCGGTTTTCTTTCCCTGATGGGCTTAGAACAGTGTTCAAAAACCCGATTTTTAGCGAAACTAAAACAAGGTGCAAGTCCTGATAAAATTGCTCTCTCGGCTAATAGGTAAACAGTATTCCTGCAAAGCACTTGTTGCCGCTGAACCTCGACTGTGCTCCAGCGATAGTTGTTGATATATATAACGATGAGACTCAAAAAAGCAGGAGCGAAGAGTAAATATACGGCCTTGGTACGGCTACTGTGGTAAATGCTTCAATGTAGAAAGGCTGAAACAGGCCAATGATTCATTATCACAAACGTTTGGTGATTGTTACCTAAAGTAACGTAACTACAACGTAACTGCCTTGTCCGACTGGTCTGTCAATTATAACGAGGTGGCCGCAATGTTTCAGCAGAAGTGCGCAACGCACACGCGAAAATCAAGCCCTGCTGTAGCAGATAATGCTGCAAAGGCACCAGTATGCTACAATGATTTCAGAATAAATATATAAGTCAAGCAGTAAGGCGCCACTCATCGAAGTGCAGCTAGCGATCGCGGAGGCGCCTTAGCACCGCTGAACAAATGGCGCGCACGCGCGCGCGCGCGTGTGTGTGGGTGTGTGTATGGGGATGAGTAAGGGGGGTTAGGGTGGGCGACAACGAACAAAGGAAATTCGGAATCAGAGTCCGCTTGTTGGTTTATGCATGTCGGGCGACATATGTCTTGCATATACGTTTACAGAGCATGGACGCTATATTTTCGCGCAGTGCACGCACGTACTTTTCGTTGTCGATTGTTTATAAAACGTCGCTTAATCTTAGGTATAAATGGTTTCGCATATAGTAAGAAACAGTTCAGGCAGTACCTAATATTAACATAACGAATAGAAACCCCCTATGCTGGTTTCCCAGTTCAAAAATACTCCGACGGAACCCTCTAGCCGAAGCCACAGTCACTGCTTTAGGGTTTTCGGTCGTGTAAAGCAAATTCAAGCTTTAAGATACTTGAACCAACAGCACGGGAAGTTGGAAAATAAACTTGCAGTCTTGTGCGAACACTAAAATGCCAGCTAAATTGCCGAAAACGCAAGCGCCGCTGCCATGCGCTCGTTTTCCAATGCTTCCGACAACCAGCGCGGCCGAAGGGCGTCCTCCTTTGACGTCATGACGGGCGCAACCAATCAGAGGCGTCAAAGACGAAGAGCGCGCGTCTTTCAAACGGGACCGCGCGTTTTACAAGATAAATGCCGGTTGGACTCGTGTACCATAAAATTCAATGTGATATTCGGAGTCAACCCAAAGAAACTATATAAAAGTGCTTCTAACTCATTTTTTTTGGAAAGCGTTTCAGCTTCCCTATAAAAGACCAAGACTCAAACCGCAAAAAATAAGGTGACAGGAAGTAGGATGAGCATCGGTCCTGGTAACGTGCCACGGGTGAGTGGCCCAGTGGCTTTGGTAATTTGTCAGGCCTAAGCCGGGGCTTTATACATTGACATGGGCTGCCGTAGAAAAGACGCGCGATACTTCCCTTCCCGGGTAATGACGCTCGCCTGGAAACTTTTGCCAAGCCGAAGCTCTTCTTTTTCTATTATCTACACGCCAAGTGGCCATTCTGGCAAACAAAAAACAGCAACAATACCGCTTCACTTTGTTCCCTTCCGGCTGGTACGGGCACCCCACACACTCAAGAATCATGCCTTACTACTTGTTTTTCTGTCTTTAACATCGGAAGCTTATCGGCAGGACACACTGTATTGGGGTGTCACTCTGTTAAGTTCACTGGATGCTTTTTAACTTTGGCGCCGTTCTGTGAAGCGATTCGAACCATGGTGGTGCACACACACAGGCATTCCATTTCTGTAGAGGGTGTTTCTCCTGCGAACCACGCGGAAGCGCTGCTGACTGGACGTATTCGCAAAGCTATAGACGTACTCGAGGGGGTTGAGAGTGAATGCGAGCGCAAATAGCCACGAACGAAGCGTGGTTTCTAAGCCGCAGCTAAATTGCCCAGAAACTGTGCAACGCCTAAATGCGCCGTTACGTGCGGGGAGCATAAATTTGATAAGGGCTGTAGGGGAGTTGCCGTTACTCGGAAGACGTAGCTCCCGCAAATACTGCTGAGGGAAGCACGCGCGCAGCTTCTGCCTCACGGCGAATAAATGGATGAGCACAACGCAACACCCGCCACAAATGGCGTGTGTCTGAGGCTCCGCTTTCATTTGAGATTCCGTGCTCGGGGAGCTTCGTCTGAAACTTTTCCCTCTTTTTTCGCATACAGGTTGCGTTTTATTGAAGGTCGCACTTTGAACATCTCTTGTTTTGCTGGATGAGCGTCTCAACCTACTCCTCCCGACATCTGCCCGTCCGTCCGTTCGTCCGTTCGCCTCTCTTCAGTCCATCTGTAACGCGTGACACGGCGCTCTCTATAGGTATGCACACGGCAGTTGAGTTATACGAATGGCCATGGTACACCACGCCACAAGACATACGGCCACGTATCTACGAATAGCGCAGCAGTGCTTACGTGTGCACACAGCGGTCCTGTTGTGTGAGGCCACCGAGGAGATAGCAACGCAAGAATAAGAAGCCCAGCCGAGATTGATTGATTGATTGATTGATTGATTGATTGATTGATTGATTGATTGATTGATTGATTGATTGATTGATTGATTGATTGATTGATTGATTGATTGATTGATTGATTGATTGATTGATTGATTGATTGATTGATTGTAGGGTTTAGCGCACCGACACAACACAGGCGACGAGGCGCGCCGTAGTGGAGGGCTCCGGATTAATTTTGACCACCTGGGGATCTTTAACGTGCGTCGAAGTCTCGTACACACGGGCGTTTTTGCTTTTCGCCTCCATCAGAAAGGCGGCCCCCGCGGCCTGGAATCGAGCCCGCGACCTCATGCTCAGCAGCGCAACGCCTTAGCCACTGAGCCACCGCGGCGGGTCCGTATGTATGAGCTTCTGGTGCGTAGTGTACCCATGGGCGGATGAACCCTCAAAACAATGCTTATACACTAAAGAACAATGCGTACTAAATCATTGCTATGTTCTTTGCTGTTTTCTTTCATTCTCCTGAGTGGTTATACGCGCGGCCAGGGAGGGTGTACATATTTTCATTCCCTAGAGTGCTGGGTCCTTTCAATGCGCCTCATCATACTTATTATGCGAAAGCATTCAAGAGCCGGCATTCAAAAGCATTCAAGAAAGCATTCACCCAAGAGCCGGCGTCTGGCGTCTATGTCACTTCTCACGTTTGCGGAGACAAGGTGACACGATATTGTCACCCTACAATGCCAAGGCTATGGTTCCTACTCTCAACAAGGAATGGGTAACTGAATTATTGAACAGAACAAAAAGTGAAACTGCAAACTTCGAGCTTTCTCGACCAATGAATTCCAACAGGGTCAGGGATGCGAGACAGCCAAATTTAAGATCTGCTCAACAAATTATGAAAAATTCTGAAAAATTCCCAGCAACAAGAAAGTCCCATAAGAGACACAATGAGTGTCAATAGGAGTCTGTCGAAAGCATTCTGGCATGAGCTTAATCTCGCAGCTACGGCAAGTCCGCATGGCGCCAAATTTTTATTCTCTAGCCTAAAATTACGCGGACCACATTTCCCAAGAAGAAGCAACCTGAGCTCATGGTGCGAACGCGTAACCATGAATCTTCATATTATTATAAAATGTTCAGAAACCTACCTACAATAGCACCGAAGGTGCAATAATTTTTTACAGGCTTTGTCAGGCTAACACCATGCCGGCGCAATGGCATGGTTATGGCTTGCTAAATACTGCGGGTGTTTTGAGCCGAACGCTTTGATTAGCCAAATTTTTTCTTCGGCGTAAGTGTGTAACGTTTTTATGTCTTTGTGTAGCATACATCTGAAGGCGCTAGAGCAAAGTATGACGGCTGACTAAATGAACAGAGCCTTTCCTTTCCCAGAACAGTTCGTATTTCGCGAATTATATTACGGTGAAGCAGTGTATGCCAGCCACGCAAATTTTCGTGCCCACGTAAGCAAAAAACTCCCAGGCTAAATACAAGAACTTTCTGGCACCGCCAGGTATCGAACCTGGACCCTAATAAAGTAACGGAGCGACAGCCCGTCGTCTTACCGGCGAGGCTACGCCCACACGAGTAGACGGGGTGGAGCAGGAGGAAAAACTTTATTGGAGCGCCTGAGTTCCGATGATAGTCTTCTCGAACGCGTAGGAATTTTCTCACTTACCAGTGGTCTTTACAAAGCAGTGTAGAGAGGTCTGACAGCCCTAGTAGGGCCTGCAAACGGAGAATTTGTGTTTAATAGCGTACATGAGATTTTCATTGAGGCTTTCGACTCCCCTTCCCTCGTCTTCCAATAACCCCCCAGGGCCTCAGGCCTATTTCTAAATAAGGTCATTCATTCATTCATTGTGAGCCTGGTGATGTGGGAGTGGCTCCTCAGTCCAGGAGACCATAGGACGACCTCGCTGTCTTAGCCCTGGACACCCGGAGTTGCCGTGCATCCAAGTCGGCGCTGGTCGTCAGGTTCTCCCACAGCTCAGGGAGCGGAATGGAAGTGGGTAAAGGTGGGAGGGCTGAGTTGTGTGCGCACCCCAAGATCATGTTTGGAGACATACGGTGTACTCAACAAGCACAGCGGCGGGTCTACTACGTGCGTTCATTCAAAGTACTCGTGGGAAGGGCGAAACCGACTAAAGTATGATAAAGGAGTTTACATGGTTTGGACTAGCGGCGACCGCAACAGCCTCTGGGGAGGGGGAAGGTGGGGAGGACGCTCCTTAATGGCGACACATGAAACAAGAGTCAGGGGAAGCCTTAGAGAGAGATGACGCCACAGCCGCGTGCGCCGCCCTCCTTCTCATTCTTCACCAGACGTGCCTCCCTGTTTTCCATCTGCCGTCGCTGCTGCGTTCGGTACGCCGCCCACGCGGAAGCCAGATAACTTTTGCCCGAATCTCTGGTTTCACTTTTTGTAGAGTCACGTGTGTGAATTCAAGTCCCGTCGCATGGGTATTCGTTGTGGGTGTCGTTTACAGCTTCGCAGTCTAACCGCCTTCAGAGTGTGAATTGGGGAAAATTTTTGTTGTTGACATTTTTATACCGCATTCTCTAACATGGGAAATAGTTTTAACAACCACATCACTTCAACTTGGAAATATACAATTGCAGTTTTCTTCATTGATTTTGTTTTTCTTGGAAAGTGTGGCTGTGTTTCTACAAAACTGTCATTTCCTGAACACCACATTGCTTCCTCAGTCTTATCACGTTGAACGCGGTTAGATGCAGCCTTAGTACTTGCGTTTCGAAAAGCTTACTCGCGAAGCAATTTCTAGGAACTCTCTGCGAAATTGAAAATTTTGCTTTTTTGTGGAACGTTTCTATGCCAACCTGCCTCGCTTACGTTTTATTGGGATCGAAAAGTACTCTACCGCATATACAGCAGCAGTTGTCGCGAAGAGGTTTGCACTTGCTGTTTGCATGGCAATTTGAGTGAATATTATGCACACTTTAAACAACGGCGAAGCAGCAAGTGTCTTTCATGGAGATACCGCTATCTCGGTGGAAAACAGTGGTAAATTCATTGTTTGTCTTTTCAATGTGATCAAGTGTGATGTCATTTTTACTGGAGCTGGTGTGCTCGTACTTTGCCTCGAATCTCGGTAGTTAACCAGAGCTTCAAATGGGGCTAGTTCCGAGTATTTCGGTAGGTTGGCTCTCTGCTTCACAGTAGGCGAATTCACTGTAGGCAAAAGTGTATGCGTACTTGCTCTGCGATAGCCACCATTCCAGACGTCTTCACAATTAGCTGCCGACGGATGTAACGTCAGAACGAGTGGACGAGACAACCACTTTGAGTTTCGAACAGATGTGTCATGTGTACGTATTAAGCCAGCTTTCCTTATGAAAAAATTGTTTTCGTGGAAAAAAAAAAAACATTTTTAACGGCTTGCAATCTTGCGACGAATATTGAGCCTTGGGAGAAATGGCTACATGGACGTT
Organism: Haemaphysalis longicornis; assembly: GCA_013339765.2. Lineage (NCBI taxonomy): Eukaryota > Metazoa > Arthropoda > Arachnida > Ixodida > Ixodidae > Haemaphysalis > Haemaphysalis longicornis. Next base: position 138,820,992 of record CM023451.1, on the reverse strand, counting down.
TCCTGAGGCCTTACGCTAACTCGGGCAGCTGTAAACGCACAAGGCGGGCCTCCGTGAAAATGTCATACAATAATCGCATTACCACCTCACCAGACATCGGTAGTGCGGTACAGTTTAAGGGGATGTACATTCTAATACCGCGGATGGCGGTGCTATGTGGTGTGGCAAGTTGATTAAAGGCCCCGCTTGGTTTAAACGAAGCCCAAATCCTTCATTGTTGCGCAGTGGTTGCGCCACGGCGGTGCTTTTACACAAGGTTAGCGGTAAAATTCATGGCCATGGGAGCTGTAATATGATGGAGAATATACCGAAACATGTCCATGTTCAGGTGATTTCGGAGTGCGTAAAAGCCCCCGAATAAGTAAAAGCCTCGTTTAGGTTACAAAATAGTTTAGGCTAAGAATTATCTGTCTAGCTTAGCGTTTTACAACGGTGTTGTTCTTAAGGTCCGGTGTAGCTTTAGCTCGTGAGGTTTCAATGTGGAAAAGAACTCAGCCGCGCGAAACTAATATCTTCGGCTTCTTGGGCGTCCGATTGGGCCAAATCCCAACCCCTCCTGTGCCTGTTTCTGCTTTGCAATGGTGGACGTCGGAAACACGGAGCTACAATTTAGTCGGAAACCTCCCACTTCGTAACACTTAGATTAGTTAATTTTTGATAATCTCTGGCTTTTAAACTATCCCTTGGCGACTATTCGGGTTTATAGCTCCGGTAAGACGAGTTAGCCACAGCAGTGAATGGTTTCTCCATGTATCAACAACTCAGGCAGGGTACACTACTGAGTGTGTAAAACGTTTATCGGAGCTGAGTAAAAGTACACAAAGAACAACAGAAAGGAGGGTGGCCTTTCCTGAGTGCAGAAAGCCGTGCGGTAGCACCGCTGCTCGGGAACGTCAGATCCCTAATTTTTTAACCTTCTTGCGGCTTGCAACGAACTGCATATATATTTCCAGGCGGGTTGTCGTTAAATTACATTCAATACTACAGCATCCACTATCAACGCGCAATCTGATCAAACCTTCAGGAAAAACAATTAAAACAATGTAGCATAAAAAGATAAGCATAACCTTACAATCTATGCATAGAACATACCGAAGCAACTACAAACTAGGAAGATTTTTGTGGCTATCTCGTTCCTTGTTTGGAGAAACGTAGACACTTTAACTGCACAGTAATGAAAAAATCCTCAGAGAATGTTCAAACGAAATTGACATAAAGGTCAGGGGACCGTATATTTGTTGTGTTGTGAGATAAGGTTCTAATTCTGTCGGAATGGATGCGCTGGAAAACAGCCATTGCTATGTAGTAAAATGTGGGTAAATAAAAAATAAAAAAAAACAGCGGAGCCTAAAAAACTGCCATTATGACAAAGCAATTCCTCGAATAAAGATATTAAAAACTTTTCGCTGTATCTTTAATAAAGTGCAAAGGGAAAACTTCTGAAAAAACTTAATCTGTGCTCTTCGCCGACGAGATTACCTCGGCGGCGTATCCTGCTAGCTGAGTTTGCGCAGTATTTTGTTGTACGCTTGTTTATTTTGCGTTCAACGTAGGCTTAAAATTAAATATGCTAGAAGTGAAGTTTTTCAACTATAAAAATTTCTGCAAAAATTCGCACCACTGCAACCATATCCTCCTGAATATGATTTCGCAGAACTGGTTTGTCATTTTAATTTTTTTCTCCGCTGTAGAGCCTAGGAGCGAAGGTGTTTATTTAACACTGGCGCTGAGTTTTAATCAATCACGTTCTAGGAAACTGCTTTTGCATTGAGTGATTTTCCAGAAATATAAGCTCAATAACTGAAGCAAAAAAATGTGACAGACAGCGCGTTTACCGTGATCCAAGGCCTTCAGCGATTACCTCCTAAATTTTGATCTGTAAACACAACGACGTGCACGAAGCTGTGACAAGTAAGACAGCAAGTGTGGCCGGCGGGAGCCACTTTTAGCTCTGTAAAATAATTCGATGAGTGAAACGTTTTCAGGAGGAAAATTTCGTTCAAATTCATTTATACGGCAGTGTCCTTGGTTTTTCCCATCACCAGAAAACATTTTTTTTATATTCCCGGTATTCTCTTTCGCACTCGCTTTGCAGTCCTTGTTTAATTTATTGAAACGTGCTCTAATTTAGACTATACACGAAAAAATCCCGTTTTTTGTAATAAATTGTCCTGGGAAGTGACAACGTAGCATAAAATATAAAATTTCGCTTAAAATCTTTAATGACAATCGTTTTTTTTGTCTTTTATATATTCTATCTCTTTGTGATCTACAATAATAGAAAATAAAGGAAGTAATTGTGTTTCCGTCAGTACAAAATGGCGTTTTGTAAAAGAAATGGCCTGATTAGTGAGGAAGCCTTGTTATTCTCAAGTAAAGACGCCAAACTATTATTAAACCTATCAGCTGCGTCTTCACCCCTCTTTGAATGAGCACCCCAGTACGCTTGATAAGTACTTTATTCGTAGCACACTGTCTTATTCGCATAAAAGTACCTTTGCCGGGCAATTAAAGTTGCCTACCTAATTTATTCGGCACATCAAAGTACATTTTCTTGATTTCTGCGTGCTAAGCGATTTTAATGTGGTATGAGCTGAGTATGAGTCTTGTTTCCTGCAAGAGGGCATTTGTCGTCTTCAGTAGCAACCATCATCACCAGTAGCTTGCGGCTACCATACCGTCTCCTGCACATACACATCATCACAAGCACAACCTCTTCTTCGGCTAATCATCATCAGCAACGACTCTCGGTCTCCAACTTGCTGTTTGCCGCCTCGGTTCAGAATAAAGGAGACTGAGTGATACGGCCTGCCGTCTCCGACTACCATCCTTACAGTATATAGTCTAGTCTTATCTGCAAGGCCTAGGTGCGAGCGTCGTAGAGGGAACGTAGAATTCTGAGAGCCCATTCGGATCTACACCCTTTACATGAGCATTAACTCACCAAGGAATTGTAAGGCGCAATCATTATTTGCTGTGTGCCCCAACACAAGCAGTGTAATTCAATCTTTAGAGTATTGTGCAATTAGAATATTCTGCCCATATAATTCTTGTATTACTGCAGATGCAAATTCCAGTAAAAATAAGGAAACAAATGAACTATGATAAAACCAAAATGGGGAATAGTCAAATTGCCTACTGTGGCTATTGAGAGCAAAATTGTATTAGCATTCTCCATCTCAGGATGCAAAAAAGCTAAAAAACTAAAACTCAAGCAACCAAACACGAAAGTGGACGTAATCCAGTGACCTGACCCGTTCATTAAAACTAACACCAACAGAAATCAACAAAAACTAGGAGAATGCTGAAAATGCATTACCAATAACCAAAAGGGGTTTCTAATCCAGCGTCTTCTTTCTATTATTCAAAAACAAAGCGCAACTAAAATACTTAGAAAGAACTGATGAAATCGAGAGGGTCTGTCTAATCTAGCGCCCTCCGCGATAAATAAATAATAAAAAGAACACGAGGCTGTCTGGATTGACGTGTCTGTCCAACTGCACCAAGAAAACGCGAGATTGGTGAAATCAAGAAGCGTCGTAAGAATTCTAACGGGTGTAAAAATTTTCAATATTTATGCACTTTTAGTTCGCACCACTCTGGCTGCCGGGACTGTGGTTTCGAGGTGGTGTGGTAACCGAGCGAACCATGGGAATAGCGAACACTGAAATAAAACAGAGGAGCGTGTTGCGAAATCGTTTGGGGCAAGGTGATTTGTCGAGGCAGCGCAGAGACGCTGCTCTCCGAAGGTGTGAGGGGGAGGGCAGTATACCGAGCCCACGCCAGACACGTGTGTGAAAACCACCCGCGGCGTATAGTGGCGCCTGAGAAAGGAAACCCAAAATCAGAAATCCTTGAAGGCAAGCGTCTTGTTCTTTCAAGTTCACAAAAAACCGCGGTTGATTTCTTTCTCATGGGAATCGGTAAAAACGACAGTGAAATGTGCTGCGAAATCTGCAGCTGAGCATGATTTGCGGGTCGGCGGCTGTTTGGTGGGGGTGCTCGGCGAGCGACGTCCTGCTGGCAGGTCGCTTCTGCATAGGTGTACTGGCGGCATTTCCGTGATGGATATGACGTCAGTGAAATCTTGGTGTATACCGGCATAAAACACTTTCCTGTTAAAATAAAAAAACGAAAAAGAACAACCCTAAGTATAACGTACTCTTTACTACTAAAGGTTGCTTGCCCTCAACAGGTCCCTGTGTGTAGGGGTGCACCCTTTACAGGCCGCTTGCTCCGTTGTACTGGCGTCATTTCCCAGACGGATATGACGTCAGCGAAAGCTTTGTGTATCCGGGAATATGATGATGATGGTTTGAGTTTAATGGCACAAGGCAAACAAGATGCAAAGAGCGCCACAGACAAAGTTATTTGATGAGGACAGATGTGCAATTAAATACTAAATTGTCTGAGTAAAAACAAACGTGAAGCGAATGCATGAGGCTGTATAGAGCCAGTGCGATTATGCATGATATGAAAGAAGCTGCAAAACTTGACGTCTGATAAAAACTGAAAAACACGCTTGTTAGAAAACATTGGGTTGTCGCCCAAGAAGTGTGATGGGCGTATCGGCATGTGCTGTCTGTGCAGTTGAGGAAATGGTTTGCGTCGTGTGGTGTCGAGTGCCTTGCATTGAATGAGTACGTGAACTAAGGGTAGGGCCTCTCCGCACCTGCTGCACTGGGGTCTAGAAGATACCGTGAGCAGATACGAGTGCATTGCATGGGTGTGGCCTATCCGTAGACTAGCCAAGGCGACTTCCGTGTGTCTGTTGTGTGAGTCAGTTGTGTACCATCCCAAGTGTGGCTTTATTACATGTAGTTGTCTGTTTGTTCACTCCAATGTGTTTGCATTGTCTACGCAAGTGTTGTCTTATGTGTGGCTTGATGTCTGTATAGGTTACCGTTGTAATGTCTACAGTGTTCCTGAATGCAGCAGCAGTGGCCCTCTCGTCTGCCAACTCGTTCCCAGCAATCCCAGCGTGTCCTGGTACCCAGCAAAGAAGCATCTCATACTTTTGCGCATAGAGAGACATAATGGTGTTGAACACAAAATTAATTATGTGGTTTTTGGGGGCTTGTGCGATGATAGTACACGAACAACACTCAAGGAATCTGTATAGATGATGGGATTGGGAATTTGATTTTCAAGAATGTGTTGTACAATGAGTAAAGTTTCATATGCTTCTGCTGTGAAAAAATGATTCTGTGTACGCTCATGGCTCTGGCTGCATTGAAATTCGGACCATGAGCAGAGCAGGACACCACGGTGGAGGTTTTGGAAGCGTCACTGTAAAATTCTGCACATGGGTATTTAAACTACAGAGACAGAAAGTGCTGCAGGACTGCAGCTCTTGGTACCCGATTTTTGTCAAGTTTAATAAAAGAAAGGTCGCAGGGTGCAGGGCGAACTTTCGAAGGCCGTAAAATGTCTGAAAAGGATGATCTGTACACATCTAAAAACGAAGCGCCGAGATCCGTGGCTCGCTCTCTCACTCTAAGTGAAAAGGGCAGAGGAACGTATGGGCGATTTACAAACAGCAGAGATGTGGATGTAACGTTAAGGACAGGATAAAAAGGGTGGTTATTCAGCGATGAAATTTTAAAAGAGTAAAGCAAGTCTATGCACGTCCGTTGGTTCTCAAGGCAGCACTTGTTACACTCGACGTACTGACTTTGGACCGGGCTAGTGCGAAAAGCACCCGATGCAAGGCGATGCAAGATGTATCCGGGAATAAAACGCTTCGGTGTTAAAAGCACAGAAGCCGAGTACGCGCTGCATGGTGAACGTTGATCGCTCCTTCGGGTCCTCAGTCGTCGTTCTCGTTGCTGGGCTCATTCTAACTACTTCACATTTGCGGGGGGCGGAGGAAGGGGTGGGTTCAAACACAATCTACAACATGCTCGCTGGCGCCGACGCGCTGCGACGTAACGACAGCGTATCGCGCGCCGCCGTGCGTTCGCTGATCACACGATCACTTCCTGAAGCACAGCAGTTAAGCGCCTTGACCGAAAAGACTGCAGTTCCCGCTGCGCACAAACTTCGCAGTAGAGAGTTTGTAAATGTCAGGCATATTTTGTTAGATTTACACTAAGTAAAGCTTCATAGTTAGAGGAGCAAGCTTATTTTCTTCATTATTTTTTTGCGGGCAGCACTTTTTTCTGATTTGCCTGACAATTTGGTTTTTTTACCTTCCTTTCTTGCCCATTTTGTTCTTTCTGTGGACACGTTTTCGCTAGAAACATTCTGATGGGCTTTTTATCGGTTTGTTTTGTGGCTTTTGCCGTCTTTTTTAAAGGTTTCTTGTTGTTACTTCAGCAATCCACAGCTTGTGTTCTATTGTTTTGGGAGTTTTACCCATCTACTACTCCTTTCGTATGTTAGGCTTTCTGGTCTTTCTTGTCTGTGATAAAATTTAACGATCGTATTTTTAGTCATGGCGTTTTCATCTTCAACAAACACGAATTGTTCATTCAAAACTATCAAGCACCAAAAGGTGCCCGTGATGTTCGTGGAATACAACGTGGCAAACAAGAATGTATAACGCATGGCTTTGAATCGCAAAGATGTAGCAAACGTCAACGTGGACACTTCGGTAGGAGGAGTTTCGTTTTTTCCCGTAACATATCCCCTCTTCTGACCCATTTGTTCTCGCCTGAGGTTACGCGGTAGCTTAAGCCCACACTCTGACAAATGGTGCTTTTAAAGCAGCAAGGTCGTACGTAACATTAATGCACACCTCGCAAGAGGGCATAGGCAAAATCCCACATGTAAGCGAAATTACCCTTCCACGGTGAACTCCACACAATTAAAGGAAGCGGATAACCTTGTTAAATTAGCTCCTCATTTTTTTTCTTTATGCTCTGTTTGTGGTTTACCTGCACTAGTTCCTTAAGAGAGCGATACTGAAGCGTGCGTTGCTATCACATGTACTCTCCCCGAGCAAGAGCAAGTAACAGAAGAGTTCCAGAAACCCTATGATAATGGCCAATTGTGTGAGGGCCGCGTGAACAGGCCTACATTTTGCCGATTTCGAATACACATGGTTTTCGACTGTTAAAACCTGGAAGGTGTTTCTTTTTTTGCTCCGTTAGTCAACAAAAAGAATAACTATGGAGTTTAGAAGATCCGAAACCGTGTCAAGACAATGTCTGCAGGTGTGTTTTTCACGTGCAAGAAAGGCTACGTATATTTCACAAGGCCCCATAAAATAACAAATAGCATACTCTGGACTGTCTGGCTTTTACACGTAATTGAAAAGCCATGTTGCCAGAGCAAATACCGCGGTGTTTATTTCTGACAATAATAATGCGAATGACCTTATATTTTATTGAAAGGTATCACTGTAACTGCGCTTAACAATGCTCGTCTGCTTAATAACTGTTTAAAAAATTACTGTGGTTACCTAAGCCTATTACGTGCTTTAAGCAAAAGCATTATGCCAATGAAAATTTAGGAACGGCCGTATTTCTCTGATGGCAGCTGTAATATTCTCTGGCCAATCCCTGAGAGGGTATAAGGGAATTGCGGGTGGGTATGAGGCCGCCCTAAGCAAAGTGGAAGCTACCGTGGGTTTCTCACGGCAGCTGTCATCGAAACTGGCACATCCTCCTTGTGTCGGTATGTAAGAAATGTGGGATGGTATGGTGACGTCTCAGCCAAACGGGAATTAATAAAACAGCCGTGAGCTTTCCCCAGACGGCGGAATCACTGGCCGATCCCCCTGAGTGGGTATGTTGTGTGGGCTATATTCAGTATTACCATGTGGTTGCCGATAACCTCTCGGCCTTTCCGTTTGCTTTTCTCCACCTCCTTCCCGTTAGCCCTAACAACGTGCCAAATGACGTCATACTACATCAAGCTGCGTATACTGATTGTCGACGTTTTCTGAGTCGAAGTCCACAGTGCATTCACGAAATCCGCCTTGGCTCAGAAAAAGCCACGGAACATGGTGGTGTTGGCTGTGAATGTTAACGGGCAAACCGTGAGGCTGTGTTTCGCAGAAAAAGTGAACTATTGTTCAAACTGTATTAAATGGAAAATCCAGATGCGGAATTTATGCCAACACTGAGTAATTGGCTTCATTTGATGTTTTTTTGCAGCTTCCGCAAACCAAAGCATGACAGGCCCTTTTTATTTCATCGTACGCCTGTAATGTGTCTAAAAATAAATACTAAAGCCGTATAGTTGTGGGGGGGATGCGTACTAGCATTGAAGATGTTTTGGGTTCGACTCTTATCCAGTCCCAAATTTTCCTAATCTGTGTGTTCATCCCCGTTACATAAGCTTTATGGTTTTCTTATGCGTGGGCAATTTCAAGGGCCGTTTCTTTGCTACACACGCTGGAAGACGAATTTTCGGCTGAAATAGGCCATTTGGGGTTTTAGAAATATAAAACCTTTAGCAATTATTGCTACCTGCCCAGAAAGAAAGCTACGGATTAAACAACAACAAGCAAAAGAAATATGGAATGCACGTACACCGTGAAAACAGGAAAAGCGGCCATGAATGTAACTCGAAAATGGTTTGCGTTTTGCCGTGTTGGGGATATATTCTCTCTACTTCTCAGTCCAGCAGTCACTGCCGCTGCAGCCTTTGTCATAGAGTTTCTCACTAGCTTACCTAGAGTGGAATCTGGCGCTAGCGTCAACGTGATTCGGCGGAAGCGCTCTACGCCTCCATGAGTGCCGCCATAGTGTGTAGTTCGGCCGGAAGTTCGGCATGGCATGGCCGGCAATGACTTTGTGGCTACGCAAATTGAGTTTTTTGTTTGAAAAATTGCTGCCGAAAGTGCCGCTGTCAGCAAATTTTATTTTGTGTAAGGCACTGTGTTCGAGGTGTTATGCTGCAATACAAATTAGAGGGTTACTAAGAAAAAAAAAAGTAGAAGTCCTGCCTTTGGCTCACGCTGCCAGATACAGCGGGCCGTCTCGGATATATTTTTAAGTTATTACATCCTTCAAACTGGGTGAGGTTTTCTTTGATTTTTTGTAATATTTAGCTGAAAAAAAACTGTTTATATTGTCTAAACTGTGTTCTTGCTCCATCTCATTAGTCTCATTATCGTATGCTACGCGCCTTGGCAGGCGATGCAGATGCAAATAGGATGCAAGAATGATGTAATCGCGTTGTATTTATTTGTTTTGACTAAGCAGGTATAAATTATCGTGGAAGCGAAGCCTGTTACCGCAAGTAAGTCTTCAAGTACGCGCGCAAAGCATTATGAAATTGCGTGAATGCTTCAAATGGCAAATAAATACTGGCTTGTCGAGTTGCTATGTGTGTTGCCCCATTGCGCCTGCCCAAGGCAGCGCATGCTTCAAGGGGTAAGTAAACGCAGCGACGGCGACGAGCGACACGAAAATGTTACAGAATGGGTGCAGAAAACGCATAGTGTGTGCTAGCGAAGCTTATTTAGTGTCGACAGCAGCAAGCGGGAAGCGGTATAGAGCAGCAAGCGGCCGCCGGGGCCCTCACTCGCTTTTTTCCGGCAAGAAGCAGCCCACAAGCGAGCGGCAGCGGCGATACAGTGAACTGTAGCGACGAGCGACGACGACAGAGGACATAGGCGGCAGTGAATTATTTTATTCACTTGTCGCTTTGGCCAAGTACACTCTGTTGTTGCACCTTTTGGGTTGCGTTTTTCGCGTCGCTTGTCGCCGTCGCTGCATGTGGTCACCCCTTCATCTGAAGAACCTCCCCGCTAACGCGAGAAACATGCGTTAAGAGGTAATCACGCTGCTGTTTAGAATGTCTGTGATAGCCATTGAATGCCAAACAGGGCATCCCGAAAACAGAACTAACAAACGCTTCAGAGCCGAGAAGCCTAATCCTTAGCTCTTTGCACTAGCCACTTGCTGCCAATCCGATTCGCACACTACCCACAATTCCCATGTCGGCATGCGATCGCAGCGACACTTTCCGCTCTAGGTAATATTGAGAAACTCTATGGCCTTTGTGACCGTGGTGCATGATAATATGCATTGCATAGATGAAGGTTTCAGAGCTGCCGGCCATGATATTGCCCGCTAACTTAGAAACTGCCAAATCCGTGGGCGCACGACCTTTGTGCCCCAAAGGGTGGATTACCGAGACTTTCATAGGTTTTTGTTCTGTTCGCTTCTTCAGCGGTGTATTTTCCAATCTGCATTCATTTTGCGCAAGATTCCTGTTCGCGGTGAGCCATGATCCACTTTCCCATTTCGAACTTTAAGCTTCATCTCGGTCATTCGTCTGGTAGCTTCACCTCTAGGCGACATTTTGTAAGTGTCGGGTTTTTCGCGCTTCGTTGATAAGGATAAATGTATCAATCCGATTGTGTCGTTTTGCGTCAAGGGGAGAGGTGTCTCCAACAAAGGGATGCTTTCTACTTCTAGAGGTAAACTGCATTGCTTATATATTTATCCGCACATTTCAGGAGATTTGCCTTCCAAATGGCGGGCGCATTTGCCCTCTTTGCTCTTTGAGCTCTGACTAGCTGCATGTCTGGTAATTTTTTCTTCGTTGTGACATTCTATTCCGTGCAACAACTTCGGAAGCTCGCAGACGAAGAACCTTTTCCAGCAGATCTTGTTTAGGAAAATGGCCATAGTCAAGTATTTCTGGTTACTTTTAATGCGAACGCACTAGGTATCTTGGTAAGTTGAATATCCGGCGTCCCTGGGACACCGATGGCGCACAAAAAGCTTAATAATGGCACATAAAGTGGCTGGCTGCTGCAGAGAATAAAAGCAGGGTAGCAGAGTTGACAAGAACTGGGCTGCTGAGCACCCGGACGCGGGTTCGATTCCCGGCCGTGGCAGCAGCTTTTCTGATGGAGGCGATAAGCAAAAACGCAGGTGTGTTTCGAGATTTCGGCGCACGTTAAAGATCCCCAGGTGGTCAAAATTATTCCGGAGCCCTTCACTACGGCGTGCCTCATCGCCTGTGTAGCGTCGGCGCGGTAAACCCCGACGTTAATGGATAGTCGGCAATAACGTTACGCAACTTTGTCTGCGAGCGATTGGAATGCGCAACTAACGTGCTCCCAGCACCACCTTCAGCTCTGCGACTCTAAATAACACAAGGTAGACCTAGGGAATGCATTGTGACCTCCGACATAAAACCATGTGTCCAAGACATGTACTGAAGTCTACATATTTTTGAGCCAGCTGATTACAGAAGTAGCAATAAGGCTAGTAGTAAACACTATTCCCGTTAAATGTCCTCTTTCGTCAAGTTGGCAACGCATGCCCACACTCACAGTTACAGAGATAACACAAATACGCAAACACAAAAGAGAAGAGGTACACCTAGTGCAGCCTGTTGCATACTTTTGACTTACAAATGTGTGTTGTGTTAAAGGCATTAAAGACGTGTACTCACTCCTGCATGAGAAACTGTCATGCCGATTTCAGAAATTGCAAGTATGCCAATACAAATGTATGTATGACATGACATTGTGACGCATTTTTTTGCCCTCTAATGTGTACGCACGTATGGCGCAGGCCATAATAACGGAGAGAAGAATAAAATGACGCGAAATAAAAAAAAGATAATGATAATAGTGAAAAAACACCTTCGTAAATTGGACACGGACGTTTTGCAATCGCTACGTCATGAGGGAGCTTAAATATTTACATATGTTTTTTTTTAGGTGATAGCTTAACTTATTCTGATAAGGACATGCTCCATTCAACCAACGCGTAAGTAAAGTTTTGTATTCCTTTCTATAACCGGCCCTGTAGACGTTCAAAGATTCTCTTCTGCATTTTACTTACTTGTAGGGTATTGAACATTTAGAGTGTCCCGCCTCGGCGTACAATGTGAGCTTGGAAAAAGAAAGCGTAGCTTGCTCCGAAAAACAGTTTCTCTTTCCTTATGCATATTCCCGACGGGCCGCTGAACAGGCTTTCAGGGAAATCAGATTGACGACTTATTTTCTACGACTGGTGAATTATATATGCGTGCTGCAGAAAGTTCAGTTCCCTCTTGTTACAAAGATCGATTCGGTGCGGTGAAAAACAGGCAAAAAAATTATTCTGAATCTGCGTGAATTTCACAGAACCAATTTATTCATTTTATTCATTGTATTTAAGTGAAATATTGAGTTCACATTAACTAGAAGCCACACAGCCAATCCGCCGTGGCCGATTCCGCCATTCCCATTGACTGAGGCGTGTCCCCACACCCACTCGATGCTTTTATTCGGACATTTACGCTTTCGCGTCCCCAACTCAAAGAAGTCCCTTTAGTGCCTCCGGAGCTTTTCCAGAGAGAAAACAGAAAATATTAACAAATAAGTCAAAAGAGCACTTTAAACAGGTTAGTGGGCTTTATTTTTCTTTATTGAAGGCATGCTGCAAAAATGACAAATTATTCAAGCGTGAGTGATAGCGAACGTATAGTGAGCAAAACTTCTTGTATGTGAACAATCTCTTCGAGTGTAGTGGTTGTTCTTTTTTTTTCAGGCATGTGCCCGTTATCACTGGTATGACAGTAGCCCCGACTTGGTTTCTGAATTTATAATCGTTTGATTGTATGGTTTAACGCGCCGACGCAACGCAGGCGATGAGGCGCGCTGTAGTGGAGCGCTCGGATTAATTTTAACCAATTGGGAATGTTCAACGTGCGTTCGAAATCTCGTAACACACGGGCGTTTTAGGGGCGAAGCATAACTAAAGCCGTGGGTCTGTCCATCCCTTGTGTCTCGTGGTACGTGACCGCCTAGTTCGATGACCACTCGCAGGTGGCGCTACGTGACCGCCTAGTTCGATGACTCACTCGCAGGTGGCGCTGGTGTGAGTGACGTCATGATGACGTCACTCGCACGTGACTGACACTTAAAAGGCAATCGCTGTTGACACGCTTCCTCTTTCGCAACGAGTCACCGGATGGAGGAGGTGGTTGTTGACAAGGCTGCGCAGCGGAGGGCGCGCAGGGCGGCGGCAGCGCGCGCTCGCCGACAGGATCCCGCCGTGCGCGGAAAGAGAGGCCGAAGCATCTCGTCTAGAAAGTCGCGCTTAAACCGCGCGTCAGCAGGTTCGGGCTGAGCTCGCTTGATGCGTTTTGCAGCCGCCTCGCGAGCTCTCACTGCATCGGGTTTGCCTGCCGATACGAGCGCTTGCTTGCAGCCTCACGAACCCTACAACAACAACAACAAATGAAACAATAACAAAATAAAAGAACAAAATAAAAGTTGATTTGTACAATGTACGCACACAGTCTTGCGTCTTTCTTAATGATGTAATGGGCGAACTTTCACGGGAGAGTTACGGTTACCGATGAACTCCCCCTCTCGAGCTTCGCCCCACTTATCATCATTCATTCCGTGGATATGGCGTGATTTTTTTTGCTTTTCGCCTCCACCAAAAAAAGCGTTTTCTGAATTTACAAATGCTCCAGCTCAGTTTCAAAACAAATTCAGTGGTTGCGATATTTAATGTTTCGAAGCGTCTGCTCCTAATTTTTGAAAAGACAAATCATTGGTGTAAAAATGCATACATCGTTCATCGCTCTGCTCCGCACAAGTTCATGCATTGGCTTAGGCATAACTTCATTCATGGCATTAGTTGTTGACGTCGTAGCAAAACGGAAATTGGTGAAACCGCCGTGAGCTTGTGTCACCATGTGTCATCGTCATTGGCCAATCCACCTGTGTGAGGTTGTTGTTACACGTATATTTAGCCTTAACGTGTGGTTACCCTAGCGTTGACGGTTGAACCTAAAGACATGCCAGGAAACGTCGAGCTCATTGCACATCAACGAGAGTATGCAGGTTGTCGACGTTTTTACCTCGAAGGCCACAACGCGATGATTAGGTTTTTCTATAATCATCTACACCCATACAGCGTAGTGGTACTTGTCGAAGTAATAAAGGAAAAAACGCATAGTGGTGTTCGGGATGAGTGCTCCCTGGGGGCTCCGGGTCAAATTTTCCTAACGTGGTTTTCAACTATATTCCTTCACTTTTTTAAAAAAAAAAGAAATTTGCGCCATCGGCTATTCTACGTGCCCTTTCGCTGCTACAGAACCACCCTGCGGCTTTTCTGCTCTCTTGACTATTTAATACCGGTGCATGAAAAGAACACACACATGTAAAAGGTTCTACATACTGCACGGAAAAACGATCAAAGAAACATACCGCGTAATCAGAAGAAACAAAAACAAATCGTTTCTGGCTTCCTATTCTTCAAACGAACCCTCAGCAGTCGTGGGGAAACAACTTTTTATTCCTGTATGCAATAATAATGAACTTAATGATGCGCAGAAAACAGTCAGGGTAAGAGTATTTTTTAGGCAAGAAAAAACGTTTTTGCTGTCCTTTATTTTGATAGTTAACTGACTATCCGACGTCGGAGCCATTTCCGCATTTTCGAAGGCTAACACTACGGGTAATGAGCTGGAACTCGAACGGCCCTTACAGCACTTCTCAAGCGAACTTATTTTGGAGTTGCTTCATTGTAATGTTAGGACTGTGCCTTCTGCAATGCGTCACTAATATCGGTTTGCGAGATCGTTTTTTTTTTTTTTTGCTCAAGTACTAACGACTATGCAGGCTTTCTCAACCACCTGTTTCTCCAAAAAAAGAACTAAACTCTGTCAGATCCGCCCGAAGTCATAACTCTCATTAGGCGAGGAGATGAAATGCGTTTTTCAAAAACAGTGTCACTTTGGGAAAACAGGGTCTTCAGTAAAGAAACTATACTTTTTCTAAAATATTGTAAATCGACTTCTTAGCTTGCACAGCTTATTTTTGGGGCACTTCCGCAGCGCACGCTACATATACTCGTTTATATCCCTACCTACCAAGAAATACAGTGACATTAAAAATCAGGGATGTTTGCGGATACTGCCACCTACCTGGATTGCACATGCAGTTAAACGTCAAAAAAGAAACTGTAACATAGCAATGGCGGCCGTGACAATTAGGGAGGTCGTCGAATCATAATATGTTGGAATGAATGCATCCTCAATGTTATTATTCTTCCTATGTCGAAGAAAATTGAAGAAAACCCATGCTCCCTCAACTCGCCTGCCCCCCCCCCCCCCTCTCCCAAAAAAAGGGGGTTCTACGTTACTGGAGAATTTCGCTGGACATCCTATGTCCAGGAAAGTAAAAGGGATAAGGGATATGATTGGCATCTTAGTAAAAACACACAGGATGGGACTCAGCACGGGTGGGGCCTGAAACTCGAATCACAGTATCTAGAGCTCCATCTCGGAAAGAGCAAAGGGCAGCCGTTAGCATCGATCTGCTGGGGCAAGACAAGGCCAGCCCGGCGCGATACTTTGTAAGAGTGACTTTATCGATAAAAGGCGCAAGCTGAAGGAATGTACCCAAAACCAAGTCTGTGCCACTTCACTCTGTGAAGGAAGATGACTAGCGGAGCGTGCGTTAACGTGGTAGTAGGACTGAGGTTCGCGGGAAACCTCAAGCGATCAGACACACACACACACACCACACACACACACATATAATATATATATATATATATATTATATATATATACTATATATATATATGGGAAATTCAGGGGCTCGTTGAAAATAAGACAGAAATAAGAGTTGGCAGTCAAGAAAACTTAGAAGCAAAGGGGAGGATGTGGTACTTCATCTAAATAGATAAAAAAATTATGGAAAGAAACAAGGAAAGTGGAGAAAATTCCCGCCAGGTGGGGATCCGAACCCACGACCTCCAGAGTACCGGTCTGGTGCGATAACCACTACGCTACCGGCGGGGCGATTTTCCCCCTTCACTACTTTCTGGGGTATTTTTATGTTTTAAGGTATTATTTTTTCTGTGACTTGGGGGTCGTGCCAGCGCCACTCGGACTTACTCGTGGTGAAGGGGAGCCGGTTCTTTTAACCCCCGGGCCATAGACTCGATTTTCTCGACATTCAGAGTGGTCGACCTGCGTTGAACCCTCTTAACTTCCTATGGCACAAAATGCCAGAAACATCCGGCCCTCGCTATGCATGTACGATCAGAATGGGAAATGAGGGGCTCGTTGAATAAGACAGAAGATATAGTATTGCGTCAAGAAAAACCTCAGAAAGCACAGGGGAGGATGTGGTACTTACAGTAAACAGATAACGAATTTGGAAAGAAGAAATAACGTGGAGAAAATGTCCGCCAGTGGTATCCGAACACACGACCTCCAGACTATATATCTATCTATATATATTATATATAGATATATAATATATTGATATTATAGATAATATATATATATATATATATATATACTATCTATATATATATATATAAAGATGCACGTTTTGGTGTAGACACAGCGGCCCGGAAAGCTATCAAATAAAGTTGGTGGCGCCGCATGTACAATTTCGATTGAAAGTACATCTGGTGTAAGAACTCTTATCTTAGCTTCGCAGTAGCCTAAGCTTCAAGTGGCTTACCAACGACTGTACGAAGCAAGGTGGTTCGCAGGCATCAGCGGCGTGCGGGTAAAACAACTTTTTTTTGTGAGCTCACCGTGTCAGCTCACACTGACGCGATCTTAACGCGTGATTTCAGCGCATTTTTAAACAGCTGCGAGAATTCGGGCAGTCCGCCTTAAGTTCATTTGGACCCCCGCCGAGGCTCCTCTGAACATTGAATACCGCCAGTGAGTTCGACAACATTGCTTCGTCTCCACTGCTTCCTGCGTGAACTTACCTGAGTCATGCAACGTCATTTACGACGAAGAAACATCAAGGTACTCGCCGCTAGTTTAATTCATTCCAGGAACTAGGCTACCTTCCTTGTATTTCGGGGCGTTGTTGCGGCAGCCGACGCTTCCTTTTTGCCGCTGCTTGTACTGAGTAGCTGGGGCGCCGTATCCAACGGTAGAATCGACGGCATTGTATCATTTGCGAATGCGCACATCTGCGACATTCAGTAGAACTTCCACTCCAAGCTCCGAAAACTACCGTTTCGCACATCCGCATTCTCAGCGAAATACCGACTGCAAGTAGCATCATATTCTGCAGTGAATGAATGGCTGCAAAGCACGCATTCATTCATTCATTCGCTTAAGATCGCAGGAAACAAATTAAAACACATTTTCTAGTGAGATGAGCGTACCGGCATTGAAGTACGCCCTTTTAAAGCATTTGCACCCAATTGTTTCGTCATGGAAGCAAGAAACCTCACTTGTGTGAGGGTTCAACGTCTACGGCGGCACACATTCACCTCGATTTTGTGTTTTAAATGATGTTTTGGTTGTTACAGGCTCAAAATACCTCCCCAGAACACGTTGAAACACTGCTGCGAGCGTAATTGCTTTCGCTCGGCTTTCGCCAAATTATCGTCTGCTCCATCACCCGGCAGAACCAGCCAGGCCGCGGTGAGCAAACACCGAGCAGACGGCCAGATAGAAAAATTGTCAAGAGGGCCCAACGAGGAGCCGAAAATATCGAAACACCTCCGAGAGACTGGTACTAGGGCAGCTTCTTTTCTCCGCCGCTGGAGGGCGCTGCAGTCAACGGTATCAGCGGCGTCTGTTTGGCGACTTTATTGGAACGACGAGTAAACGTTTGCCTTGCAAGCTTTGTCCTCAACCAATAGTGTATCTTACACCGCGGCCTAAAGATACAGCGCAAAAACACACACGCACGGCCATAGCCTCCTGTATAGTCGGTTGTACAGGAGGCTATGACACGGCACGTGAAGAGAACACCGGTAAAGGAGTCCGATAACGAAGGCAAAAAGAAAACACATGGCTTCAGCAACCGCAAGGTGTGAAAGTCAGCTTAACAAGTGTCCTACGGACAGGAATAAAAGCAGGGGATTTAGCCCGTAAAACCTGCTCCGTGAAAGCAACAATTCGTGTTTCCATGGTGAGCGGGAAGCTCGCCAAGTAAACTCCTTCAAAGTTAAAATTTGTTTGAAGAGAAGATAAAAAACTGGCGCATTTTCTTTATGTTTACAGTGTATTTCTGCATCACGCGTTTTTATTTTCTTCCATCCAACCCCTTTGTAACGGTATATTGCCACGTAATGGAGAAAACTTAAGGATGTAGCTAATACTGCGTGCTTCAGAATACCACCAATATCATATTAATTTCGACCCAACATTTTTCCTCTAAGGAATCCGCCGTTGCCCCTATGTTTTTCAATAAAGTGCAGCTGCGCTATAATTAGGCTAATCATCTCAGTCATTACCAGCCGAATACGTGTTCTTTTTTTTCCACTAATATAAGACACTTAAAACTGATACAAAGCGACGCAAGCATCCCCACAAGTCATCGCTTGCCCCTTCCACTCATGCATATACACACAAAAAGTGCTCATAGAGCACATAAGCGTCGTTTCTCGCGCATTATTTCTGATTACCGTGCCATCTTACGCTCCATCAGAGCCCAAGAAGAACTTTCTGCGGCATAAGATTGGGCACTTTCGAAAAGCTGTCATGAATGCTAAACTGGCCACCTAAAATGAACTTCCAGAGTGGGAGCTTTCTTCGTTCCAGGGACTTTTCTTTTTGTTTTACCCTTTGTAAGTACTCCAAATGTTAGCCGCCCTGACGATCTTCATTAACTGGTGCGTCAGCCCGTATCGCCACCCGCATGGCCCATCAGTCGCATGGTCGCACAACTGAGTACCCGATGGCTTCTTAAAAGCGGCTGACGTTAGGTCCTACACACCCCTGCCTTCGTTGTTCTGTATTTTCTTTTTCCGACCATTTTCCATCCAACCTCATGTAGAAAAGAAAACAACTGAAGGAAGCCTTTAGAGAAAAAGCCCAGCACAAGAATATAACGAACACCGAGCCTTCCAATTCAACAATCAAAGAAAACGACTGACCGTAATGATCCGCTCGTTACCACAAAATGTCGCCACACCCGTCCTAGAGAGCGGGAGGTTCTTGACAGCCGAATTCCAAAGCTGGGTTCGGGTGGGTCTTCAACAACTGCGACGGGCAAGAGAAGCTTGAAAGGGTAGGCACGACTGCCTGGCGCAACGCGTGGAAACCTGCGCAATTCCGTTTCTGCAAACGAGGGCTTGGCGTTCGGCTGCAGCCTCGTGAAAAAAAGAACGTCGCCAATCGGGAAAGACAGAATTAAAAATAAACAGAGAAGGAGCGCTGACTTGCAAACTGAAGGCCTTATTCAGAAAAGTTGGAACTGAGTTTTTCACTCCCGCGGTACACGAAGGCTAGTAAGCACGGCGTAATGTGGGGTTATAGAGGCTTATAAAAGCCACATGGACCAGTTTTTTCATGCACCGAAGTATAAGCAAACGGTGATTGTATTTTTTTTCAGTACAACCAGATAATTTGGACCCGTCGCGTGGTGGTGGTCAAAGGCATAGATTTGAAATATTGACTAGCAAAAGTGGGGTCTGCACTTCTTTAAACAAATGCGCAATGAGCCTTTTTGATGTGGACACAACTTAGAATATTGCCGCTGTACCAAACGCAACAGTGACTTTAAATTCGTAACTGGTAGCAATACAATTTTAGTTAAATAAACAGTACGGCACTTAAGAAGCGACGACTGGTCGAATGGACTCGCAAGAGCCCGTTACTACCTGGCATGTACCACTGCTAGCCAAATATTACTGCATATAATCAAACATAAGTGTGACAACAAACATAGTACTTGAAAGTGGTATTGGGGATTTTGAACTCGACAGTACTAGGTGGCTCGTTGAGCAAATCCACCGCCAGGCCGAAACGGGGTGCATAAGATCCCACTGGTTGCGACCTATTTCAATAGCATGTGTCTGAAAAATTAAACACCCGCCGCGGTAACTCAGCGGCTAAGGTGTTGCGCTGCTGAGCCCGAGGACGCGGGTTCGGTCGCGGCCGTAGTGGCTTCTCTTCTGATGGAGGCGAAGAGCGAAAACGCCTGTGTGTCGATATTTCAGCGCACGTTACCAGGTGGTCAAAATAATCCGGAGCCCTCCTCTGCGGTGCGCCTCATAGCCCAGGTGTAGCTTCGGCGAGTTAAACACCACAATTAAATCAATTTAAAAATAAAACACAAAGAAATGAAGGCACCATGCTACACAGCGGGTGGGCCCCCGCAGAGCCACGCGTAATAACGGAAAGGGTGGTGGCGACAGCGACAGCGATAACTGGTTGGTTGTGCTGCTCTCTTCGCACCAAGCTTCGCTCTCGGGCCCCCTGATCATCGCATAGCGGCACAGCTGTCACCTCCTTCTCCCCGCCCGCCTCCCCCCATAAAAAAAACATACCAGAGCACACCGAACGACGTAGAACGCCCTGTGGGATTCCATTGGACCATTAGTGACGTTCAATAAATACTTATTGCTTTGACGTTTACATCTCAAAAAGTGCTTATTAAGTGCCCTCAGAGTTTTTACTTTTCGTTTGTCTCCATTTGGACAGCTGCTTGAGATTACCGCTCTGCCAACACCAGGAAGTAAAAGTCCCTCGAACAGCGATGCCACAACTACAATAACAGTGAATATTCTGAACAAAATTAACCCTGAAAACATGGTGACGTGTCACCAGTTTACAGTAAAGCCACTTTACATTTCGTTCGGAGAAGTAGATGTTTTTTTTTTTTTGCACCCGACTTGTTTTTAGATGCGAAGCAGCTTATGGTAGAGCCTGTTCCCTCCGCCGTTGTGTGGGCGCCGTTGTGCGGCATCGACACCCCCACTGCGCATGCCTGGCCAGGCACCGCTGATGATGATTGTGGCAGGATGCCCCTAGGGATTGGCCAACCAAAGAATTCATCACGAGATAGCTTCGCGTTCAACCAGCGTCGTCATCTTCCCGTAGGGGAACCCTGAGTAGTGTGCGAGGCATTCCTCCTCTCCTCTCCGACACTCCTCTCCTGTCCGGCATTCCTCCTCTCCTCTCCGAAGCTCCTCTCCTCTCCGGGATTGCGCAACAAATGGCAACAGCTGCGGCTTCGCGCGCGATGATAATGCGAAGCAGCTTAGGGTTAGAGACACGACAGTAGCAGCTGCATACTCCGCTGGGGCCGCCACTGTAGCTCCGCGGTATAAATGACGCGTGCGCGGTCCGCTCCCCTCATTCTCCTCCCGCGACGCCGCAATCGAACTGAAAACTAGTGGGAACTTGAGTCGACCCCATGGCTGCTTTTGTCAAAGATTTCTACATGTCTCCTTGATCATTCCCACAGCAGAAAAGTGTAGCTATTAACGCGTGTGCGATACTTAAAGGAAATACGTTGGCTAGGACATCAGCTCTACTACTGGCTGGCTTCGCATTTTTCCTGTTCTCTTGAAAAGGCACATACCTATTTCACAATGCAAATAATCACATATTTTATTTGTTGACCGTCAATACACGCTTTAGAAGTAAAATGTTGCCATTCCCGTCTCTTCAGTAGTTGACAAAACTTTCTACAAAAAAAATTAGTGGGTTGTTTTATGAAGTAAAATTGTATTTCACGTAGCTATACTTTCTCTTATTTGTGCGTCATTGTTTATATAATCATTCTTTTCTTGTTTCCATAACTGTTCAAATACCGACGACTAAATTATGTAAGGGTGGCGAATATACTCTCACTACCAAAAGAGACAGGAGCCAGCGCCAAACGTCGAACTGCTCTTAAAGAGTGCTAAAAGACAGACAAATGTAACATACACTGATACTGCTGTTCTGGGAAGTAAGGGAGCTTTATCGCAATTCGCACTGAACGTGATAACCCTTAATCTTCCAGGAATGTTCTCATTTTCTTTGAACAGTCCTTTTCTTTTGACAAAAAGCAAGTCCGAGTTACACTGAGCCTTACGTGTTTTTGCTTCGCCTATTATCCTATTTGCGCTATCACACACGTGTACTTTGACAGCGTCGTACGCACCTAAGTTGTCGAAATGAGTGTCGAAATAACCGTTGTTGCTGCCAGTCCCCGAGTAAGCAGGCGACGTGTTTGTTAAACTCATCAGACAAGAGATTGCGTCGCTTCCTGGGGTTCGGGCGAATTACGTTGCCGCAAAGACAAAAATAATCAGCCAATAGTGCCGGAAAAAAATAATGGGAATGTAGAAACGAACACTGCAAAATGGGAGGAAGGAGCCGTCTCCGCGAGAAATAGAAAAGAGGCAAGAAAGCGAGTCCACTTCCTTCGCGCCCAGTCTCTGCATTGGCAAATTGGTCAACGCTTCAAGGAAAGTTGCGCAGATGCCAAGCTCTGCGGGCGACTGGCCGGGGGAGCTTGTTACGCCCCACGCGTCCTCTTTACACCCGTCTGTTCTCATCATCCGGTCTAAGCTTGCGTCACAAGCGCAAGCTCGTTTCTGTCCACGCTGTGCCCCCAAAACCCTTCCACGCCAGCAAAGTTTGTACTGAGCGATTGGCGTACTTTACTCCAGCGGGCATCCTGTTTTCGTATCTAGTTGATTTGGGTCGTTCCGGAAAAAGGAGAGAGAGGAAGAGGGAGAAGGGGAAGTGGAGCCTCGTTATCCATCCTGAGAGCTCTCAGCTGGCAAAATGCAAACGTGTTCTTGGCGATAACTTAAGGTACGTGTAGACATATTGAAAAAAATTCATTTTTTCTTGAACATCCTTCGGATAACTGTGCACGCACGCACTTTTCGTCGTTCTTAACACCGGTAATAATATCTATAATAGAAAAAATGTCAGAATAGCGCTCATGAGTTTCATACAAGCTTCTTTCAGCGACCTCGTAGGACTTTCGGATAAGAGCTGTGCGTTAAGCTGACAAGAACATATGAAACATTGAGCTATCTTTATACTATGTCATTCCTGATACTTTACACTGTGAACACCAACATTCTGAAAAACAAGTTTAGCCAATATTTTCCCTATCGTAGTTTTGCAAGGTCGCAAAACGCCGGTTGGGCGGCATGAAATAGCAGGGCTGACAGAACTCACCATGGTATCTTGAGCACCCCTCTTGTCATCATCATCATCATGAGGCCTATCTACGCCCACTGCAGGGCAAAGGCCTCTCCCATTATTTTCCAATTACATCTGTCCTGTGCCAACTGTGACCAATTTATCCCCGCCAACTTCTTAATCTCATCTGCCCATCTAACTTTCTGCCACCCCCTGCAACGCTTGCCTTCTCTAGGGATCCACACTGTTACCCTTAATGACCCGCGGTTATCTTGCCTTCGCATTACATGCCCTGCCCACGTCCATTTCTTCTTCTTAATCTCTACTAATATGTCCTTAACACGTGTTTCTTCCCTCACCCACTCCGCTCTCTTCTTGTCCCTTAATGTTACACCTATCATTTTACGCTCCATTGCCCGCTGAGTCGTTCTCAATTTAAGTTCAACCCTCTTAGTGAGCCTCCAAGTTTCTGCCCCGTAAATGAGTACCGGTAAGATGCAGCTGTCATACACTTTCTTCTTCAGCGACAATGGTAGGCTGCTATTCATTATCTGAGAATGCCTGCCATATGCACCCCACCCCATTCTCATCCTTCTAATTATCTCTGCCTCATGGTCGGGATCTGGGGTCACAACTTGGCCTAAGTAGAATATAGATAAGTAGATAAGTAGATACCCCTCTTTTGCGCGTTTGTTACTTGTGCACTACTAAAAATTAATTTATGATGCAGTACAAAAACACCGCCTTTATTGCGATGTTATATAGTCCACGAAATTAGGTAATATTAAATTGTAACACAATTTCCGAAGGCAAGGGGCTTCCATACGCTTCTACTAGGGCTATTGGCTGGTTGGTGACATCCAATTTTCAAGTTTCAAGTTTCAAGTTTATTTTTCCAACATTACAGTGTTGGGGGTCCACCAGGCGAAAAAGCGGTCAGTGACCACTTGAAGGGTGCCTGGCATCCCGTAAACACAGCAGCTGTCTGGTAAAGGTAAAAAGCATACACATGCTAATATATACGTGAAATTAACAGATATATACAGATGCATAAGTGTACATGCAATAACAATGCATAAGTGCACATACTCGTAGATAATATTCATCATGATATACATTAAGTAACAATAGAAAAAAATGCATAGACACAATAAACACAATTCTGAAATATAACAGAACCAGCTATACCTTATCCAAGGCATGCGACACTTCACTGTGCGAAAGAAAAAGAAACCAGTACAAACAATAAAAGCCTATACAAGTGCACGAAAGTTAGACCAATAACTATCTGGCCACAAAATATTTTCGCAGATTCGTCTTCGTACACTTTCTGTAGTCGATACCATCTTTGTGAAATTTGTTAAGGATCGAGGGCAATGAATATTGCAAGGACTGTTGAAAATACCCGGTGCGCCGAAGGGGAACGAGCCACCTGTCACCGCTGCGTGTGCGAGAGTCGCTTGCTTGAGGAGTAATGCTTGAAATTGTTGTAATAAAGTTTCTGAACTTGTCATTAGAAAAAAGATACGAATTAAGTAGACGGAAATCATAGTAATTCTTCGCGCTAACTATTTCATGTCGGGAAAACAGCGGTGCACTAGGATCTCTGAAAGGGACATTTGAAATAAATCGAAGTGCTCTCTTTTGCAGGCGTAATATTAAGTCTAGGTTATGCATCGTAGTTGTTCCCCACACTAGGTGGCAGTAGTTAATGTGGGTAGCAAATAGGGCGTGGTAAATTTTTAGCTTAATGTGTTCTGGGAGAAAATGGCGACATCGCGATATCGCACCAGCGGCGGATGACAGGGATCTAGCTAGCATTTCAACGCGCGACGTCCATGTGAGATCTGCAGAAAAGGTGATACCTAGTATTTTATGTTTGTCAACTATTTCAACAGGCGTTCCCCCTAATGTTAATATACTTTCCACCTTTGCTGCTTTGTTCTTAGATTTAAATAAAACTGCCTTAGTTTTACCCGCGTTAATTTTAAGTCCATTGGTGTTTGACCATTCGAAAACTTCAGTAAGTGCTTTTGAGCTTTTAACATGATTTCCTCTATATTACTGCCCGAAACAAAAAGACGGTGTCGTCTGCATACAACAGGAAGGTAGCATCACAAGGAATGTTAACGATGTCATTGACATATGCATTGAAAAGTAAGGGCCCTAGAATGCTTCCTTGGGGTACACCACTGGAGACTGTTTTGAAAGAGGAATAAAAATCGCCTATCGCCACGCGTTGCTGTCGATCAGAAAGATAGGACGTAAAAAGGGAACTTGACACGCCGCGTATTCCGTAGTCATACAACTTATTTAGTAATATTTTATGATTTAGATAGTGGAAGGCTTTGCTAAAATCGATAAATATACCTAACGTCATTTCGTTTTTTTCTATGTTGGCGATTATAAGCTCCTTCTGGGTTAATAGCGCCGTCTCTGTAGATTTTCCTTTCTGAAAGCCATGTTGGCATTCCGAGGGTATGTTATATCTACACAAAAAGCTGTTCAGGCGTGAGTAAATTATTTTTCCTAATCCTTTTGAGAAAACCGGAAGTATGGATACTGGTCTGTAGTTATTAGGGTCATTAGCATTGCCACTTTTGAAAAAGAGAGACACTTTCGCCTTCTTCATAGCACGTAGGAAACAACCGGAACACAGAACGAGATTAAATATATGTACAAGGCACGGCACGAGAATATCCATTGCATGCTTAACGGGTTTTATTTCAATATCGTTAACATCTTTAGCCGTGCTGTTTTTTGAAACCGTGCTGTTTTTTAATTTTTAAATCGTGTGTGTTGTTGGCGGCAAGCTTCTGTGTGTGTCCACACTTCGCTACGCCAAGACTGTCCAAGAAGAACGTGTGGCGTCTGCGTGCTAACGCGTGTCTTGCCCTTAGTAATGTCCGCGGTTCATGGCACTCGACTGCCGATGTGACACTGCCTCCAAGGGCCTTGTTGCCGTTTCTTGTGGAGTGCAGCCTGGACAAAATTTCGTGAACGTTTTACGACGAACTCACTCCTGTGCGTGGGTTAAGTTCGCGTTTCTGCGTCTGGCAGTGTTCGTGTACGTTTTCTGTGCGAATTTGTGTGCGTTTTTGTGTGCTGGCGTGTTTCGCCTATTTTTGCTCTTTTTATTTATGTAGTTGCTAGCCACGTTCTGTGTTAGGCTTACTTCTTTGTATAAGTAGAGTTACTCTCTCTATAAAACATTCGCGAGCGCACAATAAATGTTTTACTTCACGTTGAAGGAAACGTCACCTAATTGGGGGCATTCATTCGGTGCAAGCTAAGCAAGTTGATTACCAAGTAATGCGAGGGCTCCATTTCGAGCTCTCCACCGCATTAGCCGGGAAACTAGCGTGACGGAGCGTGCTCGATGTACGCATCCAGCGGAACCTTTTAATGAGGTAAGCGCCCTGCAGCATTAAGAAAAATGTCAAAACAACAAGCCATGCAGCTTCCCCCAACAAAAGCCCTAGGCCGTTTCGATCTGTCTTAATTAAGCACCTACCGCCGCCAGACCGCACTTCAATCGATGTCGTTAAGGTCAGTCGATTTAGAGGCAGGAGTCATGCCAGCGTCGCTCAAGCTCAAATCAAGGACCTCTTACGCTAGATTACAACTATGACGACTGCCGTTCCACCGACCGCGTCGTTTTATAAGCGAAGCATATCTTGGCGAACCCCTGCTAGCTTCTACCACTTATTTTCCGCGTCTATTCTTTTCTTTGGAACCGTTTTGAGTGCTTACTGCAAAACCATTTCTTTAATAGACACGAGTGTGTACGCAAATTATATACGGGCAATACGTTTACAAACTAATAGCCTTGGTGACACGACCTGTGCATGCGGAAGCTGTTTAGCGCAAAGCTAATATTGGCGTATTTGGAACAGAAAATGAGTGCATAAACAAACACTACAGCGTCCTTCCAATTTAGAGTTCACGTCGAGTTGGTTTTTAGAAAACAAATGAAAACGGGTTAGAACAGCGTCAGAGAGAGGCGAGATGAAAGCATAACAAAACCGAACATGTCGGCCCGAATAGCGTCAGAAATAGCAAAAGCAATACGTAACAAAAAAAAAAACGTTGGCTCGTGCTGTGGGCTCGAGCGGCGCCATAAACGGTGTTCAGCAGTTTTAAAAAGCCCAGATGCAGTTAATCATGCATGGTATTCATTGTATTGATAAAAAAGTAAAAGTCCCCGTATTTTCTCTGCTAATTAAGGGGAGAAAATCTGAGGGCACCTCAGCACTTCTTATGCGTTTGGAATGCGAAAGCTTGAATGTCCAGCTGAACGCCTCAGACACCTTGTTTTGGATCTTTCTGTGGAAGCGTTGTACAATATTGCCGCTGGAGCCGCTTTGCATTGCGATCCGTCTTACGCTTTCGAATGGCATCGATCTGTCTTCCACGCGTTGCGCCGCTGCTGGTTCATGCCGCTGTGTAATGGGAGAGTTGACGACACTGGGGAATTTTTGTGCTTTTTCTTCCCCTGCCATTATCTGCAGTGTACTAGTGGAAACGACCACCTCTCCCTGTTGCTTCCTTTAATCTCCTGCTCTCGAACCCCTCGTAGAGGTGTCGCTTTTCTATTAGTGGCTCAATGCCGGACGGGGCTTCTTCGCTCAAGCTTGCACCATGGAACGCTTCGTAGTATAGAACGCCTTAGGTTCAACGCGTTTTAAGGAGCCGTTCTTTTTATTGCGGACGCAGGTAGTTGCTTTTTTGCTCAATTGGTCATTGAAAGCTTTCGCCTGAAAATATATGCGCAGTTGACGTTAATCGAGCCTGGGAGCCCCAGCACGGCTAGTTACATTTTAAAAAATAACCTTGTTGATGAAAACCAACTTTACTTTCGTTCCAAAAAAAAAAAAAAGAACTGCTCGCTCTTCTTTACAGATAAATGGGAACCTTTCACCAGCACGCTTAAACTGATTTTGATTGATTGCAGGGTTTAACGCGCCGACGCAACGCAGGCGATGAGGCGCGCCGTAGTGAACGGCTTCGGATTACTTTTGACCACGTGGGGTTTTTTATCGTGCCCCCCAATCTCGAACACATGGTCGCCCAGTGCGCGTAAACTGTGGCTCTCACTGTAAGGATGTACTAAGAAGTTGTAGTTTAAGCGACTAAATGTCTTCCTCAATCCCCTTTGGACGCTGTGTGCAAGGCGGTCATGGACAAGGGTCAGTTACCGTCTTTTATCACTTCGCTCCCGATGGACCTCCTTAACGACGTTTCGCAGCCTCCTAGCCTCCTTATATTAAACCTGGTAGAGCGTTAAAAAGTGATGTGCCCCTCACAATCCAAGTAATTCTTCTTGGCTGGACAAAAAAGCTTGTGTGATTCGCCATATGGTTGCGGCGTGCACTTTTCTCGCGAGCTACTAAAGTAGGTTTTCTAGGCGTCGTTATCAGTAGCTCACACTCTCAGGGTTACTGGACGAGGGGTCGCTTTGTTTTTCTCCTGTTGAGCAGCCGGAACGTCTGTCCCGTGGCGTTATAATTGCCATACTATTAAGCAATTCCATCGAAGGAAGAGAGAGAGAGAAAAATCTTTATTGGCCGAGTAAGGTCAGCCAGGCTTGGCGCCCGACTTGCGGCACCAAATGGGGATGAAGGTCTGATAAAAACATATGAAAAGAACTCTCACTTACACATAAATGCTCAAACACAGAGACGCACACAAAATGCACACACACAATCAGACGATATATTCATTTGTCCGAGAGTTCATAGCTTGCTGTTAAGTCCTGTGCTTCGGAAGAACGTCAAGAGCACTTTTGTTGCGGGACTTGCCATGCCGGTTGCAAGCCAGGGCCCAAGGAGGTGCCTCGAAGAGATCTGGGCGGACACCGGCAGTCCCAGAGAAAGCTTAGCCGCGGTAAGCTCAAGTTCGTAGCGAAGACATGCGGAAAGAATGAGTTTCAGGTCCTCTCGAACTGTACAGGTCAGGCACAGAGGTGAGGAAGCCTGGCGCACTTTAAAAAGGAAATGCATAGTGTATGCCACGAAGGAAAACTACAAGGTATTGCATTGCTTCGACTGAGCGGTGATCTGGCTGTGTGTCTTTCGAAACAATTATTTTATTCTTGGAATTCTTGGGGTTGCAATGTGAAAGATGGGAGGCTATTCCTCGCATTTCACCAATTTTCCTTATCCTCAAGTTTTTTCTCGCTTGATGGTGGACACCTAGACCTTTTTCC
The DNA here is from genome assembly GCA_013339765.2 of Haemaphysalis longicornis. Lineage (NCBI taxonomy): Eukaryota > Metazoa > Arthropoda > Arachnida > Ixodida > Ixodidae > Haemaphysalis > Haemaphysalis longicornis. The sequence goes on along the minus strand of CM023451.1, from coordinate 138,792,003 downwards.
TTTTTTCGTGTCTAATGTGTTGCCCCAAACATGCTTAGAGGCAAGGACTGTATGAACAAGCATCATGCAACTTAGTGACTTCTGGTTCTTGACATATTGGCAATATTGCTGTATGTGAAATGGCTATTACTAGTTATGCACATCATGAGTTCGCTTCATGCTGGGGTTCTGTTTTCTCTTTGGAACAAACATTTAAAACGTGACCTTGTTGGTGTCACATCGCGGCTGACCCAGGTAATAATGTGGCAGAAAAAGACATTTTCAGCGCCCACCATAGGCTTGTTTTGGGACATTCGATGGCGTTTCTTCCTAGATCCCCACCCCAGCATTTCTTTGCTGTGGTGTGAGTATATTTGCTAAGTAAACGGCCTAACTTCTCACTAACATCAAACACGTGTTACAAAGCACAGAATTCTTTGCCGAGTGCACCCACAGCAGGTACCGTGCAACGCCCTGCATTTTCACAGGTTTATTTTTGACCAAAGTTTCCCCTATAATCATTAAAATAGTTTGAATAGAGATAATTGGGCAGATGTAATTTAAAACAAACAAAAAATAAAAATAATAACACAATACAATTTTAGCAAAAGTTATCTTACAAAACAAAAACACGTATCTCGTTCGTCATCCGCGAAAACGGGAGAAGAAACAAGAAGTATGCGAAAAAAAGGCTAAAAAAAACGAAATACAGACTGGCGAAGTTGCGAACCGTGTAACGCCCTGCATATCAACCAAAATGCAGATTTTGAGGCAGTTCCACCTATAGTCGTTAAAATAGCGTAAACGGGCATAATTTGCCGTACAGCATTTTGAAAAACCAAAAAATAAGCCGAATAAAAAAAATTCAAATGATCTGACAAAATCAAAATATACATCTTATTCATCTCCCCCCAAAACAGAAGAATAAACAAATAAAGGCTGCAAACGAATGTTCAAAATACGAAATCAAAAATAGCGAACGAGGCGAAAAACCCTGCGACCTCCTGCTTTTTCACAAAAATACCGATCTGGCAGAAGTTAAACCTGTACGTTATAATAGCATAAATAGAGATAATTCGTATGACCAAATTTTCAAAATTCAAAAAGTACGAAGTGTGGAAAAATAATATTATAACAAAATGAGCTGACAACAGCAAGAAGATGCATCCTAAACATCTTCCGCAATAACCAACGAAACAACGAAGAAGTCCGCAGAAGAATGCTCAAAATACAAAATAAAAATGGCAAAATCGCAAACCGTGAAACCCCCTGCATTTCCACAAAAATGCAGATCTGGCTAAAGTTGCACCTTTAATTATTATAATAGCGTAAATGGAGATGATTGAGCAGGCATAAGTTTGAAAAACCAACTAAAATGGAAAAAGAATAAAAAGTAAACTGTAATAAAGGATCTTATACAATGAAAAATACGCATCTTATACATCTACCTCGAAACCAAAGAAAAAACAAAAAGTTCGCCAAAAACACTCAGCGCTACGCTCGTAGACCCCCTTCAGTTCGTTTTTCTTTTTTTTTCTGTCCAGTCAATTTTTTCCGGCTATTGTATTCCCCATAGGGCTGATACCATTGCGCAGCAAAGGCAAGTGAACCATTCAACGCACTGGCTGCGTACAAAGCCTGCACCATGATTTGAACGTTTGCTGCTTCTAACTGTAGAAATTAGGCGGGTTAGCCAAGAGTTGAATCGACCGATGAAAACCGTATTAAGGAAAAGCCGCTGAAAAGCCTCTAAATGAAAACCCTACGAATATTAGATTCCGTAAGCGGAAATTTATAATTCCTATCAACCCCCTATGTATGTTCGCTGTCCAATAGACTTCGAACCGCTAATATCTTGCGATGTTAGAATACAATATATGCCCGGAATTTTCTGATGTCATTCTTTCAAGTCAAGTTCAAGTCAAGTACAGCGAGTAACTTCTCCTACTTTCAATTCAGCCTTTTGGTAGCCATGCTTATTCGGATAAACTATCTGGTTCTCGTTCTCGGCAATACACGCCCTCCCAAAGTACACTTCTCCACCTCCACTCCATCTGGCTCCCTATATTCTCTCCACTTGGCTCCTTAAGCGTTGTTCCTATCAGACGCCTTTCGATGGCTCCTTGGGCCGACTGAGGTTTCTTTCAAGCTATTTCGTACAGCGCTAAGTCCCTACCCTTTAAGCCAACGCGAAGATCGCATACCCTTTTTTTCGCTTGACACATGTAGCCTACATTTTATTACTTGAGAGTGCTGGCCGAACATGCCCCAGCCCATACATATGGCCACGGGACATTTTGGAGAATCAAAATCAGGATGGCTACAGGTATGTTCTGATTTGGCGGGACCTGGAAATGGACGACGAACGTTTTGGGTTACGGTCTCTATGATGTCCCGGTGTCATTGCCCAACATCGTAAATAGTGGAAAAATGCATTTTCTTGCATCTTCCCCGCTTGTAAGGTCCACTGATGAGGTCAGGGGCCAAGCTCCCGGGCGGCGCGTGAGAACCCGCCACTCTGTCTGGTGGCTTAACACTGTAGACTCTACGCTGCAGCCGTCGCCAATTCGTCATGGCGCGCACGGGAGACGGATTATCTGGCCCACCGCAAACCACAGGGATAATCCTCCATTGAGAAAGCAGACGGCGCCGCCGGATTCCGGGAACCGTCGACGTGACGAGCGGAGGTGGTGGGATTACCGGCGTCAAAGCGCGCGCCGCGCGAGCCTCCATTGTCAACGCGCCCCGGTCATCACGACGCATAGTCACGCCCTTCGCCCTCACCCCTCGGGGTCGCACGCGCCTGCTGGCCCGCGAGCGGTCCGTTGACCCAAAGATGGCGGCGCCTCATTGAATATTCCGTAGCGCACTGAGTGACAGCTGTCTACGTGAATTTGGGCACTCCCTTCCGCTTGTACGAATGTTACAGGGGCGTTCCCGAGAGAGCGTGAGCTCGAGATGTTATAAGGCCGAACTTGGACGTTAGAAATCGTTCTTGTCTGAGCGCCGAGCTGGGCAGTTCCCGGCGGGACAAGGAGTCTCGAACGTTTAAGCTAGGTTGGGATCTGTGAGCCCCCTAGACAAGAGGTTAACATCGCGTCGGAGGTTTAGGGTACAGCGCCATACCGGGCAACTAGACGGATCTTGCTTCGAGACAGAGTCTCGGCCGTCGTTTCTCGAGCGGTTTGTGTGCGCTGCGAGGATAGTAGAGTTAGGCGAAGTTGAGGAGCTCGAGTGATTTGTGCGCACTCGGAGCTAGCGTCTAGCGGAAGTTTGAAGTTTTTCTTTCTATTACTCATGTACCCAGTTTTCCTACTGTAAATAGCTGTATATAAATTCTTCGTTTCACTTAATCAACCCCAACGCCTCGAGTTCGTCAATTCGACCACCATCTCCAAGAACTTCAACACCATCGCCCTGCCAGCCTCCTGCCAAATCAACCAGAGCCCGGGCGATTGGGTTCCTGATCGACACCGGACTTCGGGGAAACGAACTACAGGACCATCTTTACTCCGCTCCTTCACGAAGGTGTCAGGGGGCAAATGCAATAAAATACAATATACACTATTTAAAATGCTGGATATTGGCAGCCGGAGAGCATAGAGACCGGTAGGCAAAAACGTTAGTCGTTCCCCTTTATTTCCCGCCCGAGCGGTAGTGGTTGTATTTTCAGTATTAGTAGTGCTAACTATGTAGTAAAAGTGCATGTTGTAGTGGAAGTATCTGCAGTTTTAATAGTAGTAGTACTGGTAGTAGTAGTACTAGATTATTGAATAGTAGTTCAGTTATACTAGTGGTAGTAATATGGAATTTACTAGGGACTGTGGAAATTCCCGTTTTGTTGAGACAGCCGCACAACAAAGAACAAAGAACACCAACGACAAAACACACCGCAGATGTCCGTGCAGAAATACGTGCATTCAATGATCTACCTGAATTACTCAATGCTGAGAAACCTCACGTGTCGCAACTAACGACCACATGAACAATTCAAGCAGTTCAACAGAATCCGGCATTCGGACCCAGCGGCAAACTACCAACTCCGATGCAGAAATGTGAGGCGCCTACTCGCGATTCCCTCGTTTAGGGGAGGCCAAATGATGACACGCCACACTATTACGAGAACGATAACAATCCACTTTATCCATCTGGCATGTTCCAAGCAACGTCTTCTCTGCGTTTCTGTTCTCCAACAACACCACTGCAGACAGAGCGATCAGCCGCTGTAGCGGTAGCAGCCAACAAGAGACGAATGAAAGGTGGTCGCATTAGTGTGGCCGCACATGCACAGCCTCCTGCTATTTCAAACCGGACACTATCGACAGTCATCACTCGTGCAACCGAAAGCACGTCACTTCAATGCCAACTCTGTTGCTGTAGTCTACATACACACCGAAAAGCTGAGAAAAAAGTTACGCCCACCTCCCCTCGCGGGAACCCTGGTGTGATGCGACGCTGAGGGGGGTTCAAGCGCAAGCGGAGAGCAACCGTCAACCGAAAGGCCGCCGGAGAGCGGCACACCGGTTATATGCGCAGCGCGCCCGAAGGAGAGGAGACCGCGGAGAGAGAGAGGTACTGCACATGCGCAGCACCGCGCGTAGCGCCGCCCACCGGCAGGGTGAGAGCGCGCTGGGCCGCACACCCGCAGATATATGTTTCGCCCGACAAAGGAAGGGGTCTTTTGCTGTCCATATTGCTTGTGGTAGCGGGAAAGAGTTCCGTCGACGCCTGTTGAACCCGGAAAGCTTCTCGTAAGACCAGTGCGGGTGTTTGCTTGTTGTCCTGTATATATCATACAGATTTTCTGTACATAAAGCGCACATAGTTTTGACTCAGAGTTTGCCTCGTCCCTCACTGTGACACGAAACACAGCGATGCCTTCCTGAAGAAGCAGAACTAAAATTTACTAACACCCTGTTTCTAAATGGAGCGGACCACACGAGCCCACGTCTCTGCGACACGTTCTAAAGAAATTATTGGGGCGGAGCGCTGTGGCACCCGGTACAGGGTTTTCGCTGCGGCGGCGGCGAAGGCGTCCGCGTGACCCAGCGAGCGGACGAGCTAGGCCAGCAGCAAGAAGACTGAGAAACAACACCTGGCAAAAGTGTGAGGGGGATGGTGGCACGCGCTCCTAAGGTGTCGTCTACCTGCGCGTCGCCACGGCTCAGTATGGGTCGCTGCCTTCCCCTCACAATTTCGCCGTTCGTCTCCGCCGCGGAGTGCGATTCTCTTCACCCTTTCGCCGCACGCTCCTTCGCCGTTTGTGTCTCATCTAAACCACGTGACATTTGTGACTGAGGATCAAACACGATTTGCAACATCATGCTCGGCGGCAGCAAAGCGCTTCGAGATTACGGCAGAGTAGCGCGCGTGGCCGTGCGTTCTCTGATCACGCAATGCCTTCCTGGGATGTAGCAGATACAGGGTGTTTCAGCGAACACTTTCAAAAATTCTTAAAAATAGGCTCTTCGAGAAAAAAATAAACCCTGTTCAGAAGGAGATTGCTAGCTGCGGCGGACGCCAGATAGTATCAAGGGTGTGCACATTAGTTAGGTGGGTAATTAAACTCTACTAATGAACTTCTTAATTAGCGGAGTTTGGTGGTTATTGTCAATGGTGATTTTGTAGCCCCTGAGAAGACGATTTCATGTCAGTTTTTAAAACAACGAAAAAGTCGGTGTTTAAAGCCCTGTAGCGCGAGGAAACGTGCCGTTGTTTTTCGCTCAAAAACGCAACTCGGCGCTCGAGGAGCTCTGGAAGTCTTGAGCGAACGCAACGTCGGCTGGTGACGTGTTTCAATGAATGTGGCGGCCAATTCGAAATGTAAGTTCAATTTTCCCTAGCTAGGAAGCCTCAGCATGCAGCCACAGCCGTGAAAGCCCTTCTCGCCCAGCAAACAAACCTTTCCTTTGTCTGATGCGCTTTCTAACACGCAGCGATTAAAAACGAACAGCAGATAAACCTAACGAAAAAAAAAAATGAACGGATAGTGACGTTTCACTTCTTGCACGTCTGGTAGCCACGTCAGATGTGGTCGAGACAATAAAAGAAAAAGAAAAGCAAAACTATCACCAACGCCCACTAGGGCTCCCGAAACGGGTGACCGTGTTGTGGGCATGTTGTGGTCTTTCTTGCACCTACCAACGAAAGAAAAGATAACGCTAGCCGTGGTGTAAGGTGAGCGTTGATCGTTGAAAAAATACAGGAGGCGATGGCGTTGATATCAGCTGATTCTCTAGCGTGGGGAATCACCAGAGCCTTCTTGGATTGGGCGACACAGTCACTGCAACACGTCATCAGCGGATGTTGCGTATGCACTAGACTTCTGGCGCACCATGTGCGCTGCGTTTCGGTTTCACGGGGGAAAAATACTTGATTTTCGCTGGCTGCAGGGCTCTACGGAGTGTATTTTCCTTTGCTTTAAAAACTGATCGGTTATCGTCGTCTCCTTGGCTACAAACTCGTCATTGGCAATACCCGCCAAAGATCGCTAATTGAAAAGTTCATTAGACAGTTTTAGTTAATTAACTATGTAATTCGCATGTTTCTCATAACTGCTAACGTCCGCCGAACCTGACAGCTTGTTCCTTAAGAGAATTCCTATTTTTATTGAGAAGCCTACCTTCAGGAATTTTCCAAAGTGTTCACTGAAACACCCTGTATACGCCGTGACCGAGAAGACTACATTTTCCGCTGCGCACCAATTTCGTATTAGGGAGTATAGAATAGAAATCGTCATGTGATTATTTTTGTGCATGTTTATGTCAAAAAAGAGAGCTGGGCGAGTTAGTTGGCGTTCATCTTTGAAAATGCTCAAAAAGAAAGAACAGAAAACCCACGCGAACGTAAGATTAGAGATACGCGGTCAGTCATATTTTTACAAAGCGAAGAAAGCATATTTCTAGACCCCTCACCACCGTTTCCGGTAGCAAATATAAAAAAGATTGGTATAGAGCTCCGAAAAAATTTCCATAGCTTTGTGAGATCTAAAACATCAAAGCACAGTTTAAAATAGAATAAAAATGGTGGATTAGGGTTTGTTGCGCATACGCGGGCTTCGTTGCTGGTGCTAAAAGGGGGATTGGTGTGGCCGAGACTTTTTAAGCTCAGGAGCTAGTATGTAAGTGGCCCATAAAACACTGTTTCCTAGCATGGATTTTTTGTTGCTGTCGCTCCTTGAACTCCAGAGTGCCACTTTTATGGGGCCATTAAGTTTGCCTTATGAGGGCGAGGTGGCTTGAAACACACCTTAACCGAAGGCAGGCTTCGCTCCTTACGTCAAAAAGTACATGTGAAATTACGTACGGGCAAGCATCTTAGTGCTTACGTAATGCAGCTATCTTAGCGTTCTTATTCTATGTTTACATTATCCTCGGCCTACTATCTGTCAATAGCAAATAGAATCAGCTGAAAGCAGCGAAGGCTTTCAACAATGAGGAGTTGACGACAACCTGTCGTCAAAGTGAGCCTACCTTCCTGATGCGCATGAGTAATTCCCTGTAAAAAGTTCACATAAACGTTGTGCACGCATAAATCGATTCCCCTTATTTCCTATGCGCAAGCAAACTTATTCTCATCCTTTTCACGTGTGCTTTCGTAGCTTTGTAACACAGCATACTCGCTAGGCATATCTCCCGACCGACGCAAAACTAGGTTTTCGATACGTTCGTGGCTATTGCCTTTTAGGAAACTAAGCCTGCATTCGTCTTCTGCTACAATTCCTCCCCCTACTGCTGCCGTAACGCACTAGTTCTTTACAATTATGGATCCTTTTATGACCCCTGACTTAGCACTTCCTTAGCATATTGTTAAAGAAGACGGTACCTCTAGCTTGATAATAACCAGAAGACATAAGATTTCGTGAGGCTCAGAGTGCTTAGACCATACATTCTCACCTGTTATCACCATTCAAGAAAAAGAGCGCTACAAACCACGACAGAAAAAAAAACGTTGGACGAGACAGAAGGACGAGACAGATCGTTTATTCTGTCGTGGTTTGTAGCGTTTTTTTTTTCTTGAAGCAATATGCACCAACCAGCCCACCAGCATATTTTACTGCAGTATAACGCAGCTTACCATCAAAATAAGCGTATACGTGTTTCAACTAGACATGCAAGTTTTCACAAAATTTTGAATGGTGGGAAAAAAGCGTGTTTTCTTCATGTTTTTTTTTCAGAAAAATGTAAAAAAATTTGCAAAAGAGATTTCGCACAGATCTATAAAAACTCGACGTACTCCTTAAGGCAAAGGCCTTAGATGTCTCATCAAACCCGAAACGTGACTGTAGTTTGAACCCGAGTCACCATAGCCGCAGCCAAGTGTGGTAACTACAGCTGTAACCCGGTTCTGTGCCAGGGTGGAACAAGTATTACTCGGATTTGTGCCTCATGATATTTCAACGTGACGCCACCGCAAACACGGCACAGCAGTGAAGAAGTCTGCGATAGTCGCTCCCTTTCGCCTTCGAATCACTTGCTTGGATTCTTGCTTCGGTGACCGTCAGTTTCGTTTTACCACTGCTTAGAGTAAAAGTACCTGTTGTGGCACTGCAGGGATTTCATGCAGTAATGTTTTCTCGACAAAACGACAATTACTTGGGTTAACTACCACAAGTTATACAGGCTTAATAACGTCTGCGGGACCTTTTATCAGCAACTCTTCTCTGAAGGCCTGGATATAACGAAAAGAGGACATCAACAAAGTGGACCTCATTCATGATTTAGTATGGGAAACAGGAAGGTATTTCCACCGTCGCGTGCAGTCCAGAAGACTTGCTAAGATGGTGCGCATAAGGCGTGATCTGATGTGTAATTAGCCCCATCTGGCATCAAAATCAGTGCCTGTCATCACTTTCACACTACTCTGGAGAGAAAAAGGGCATCTCTAGCTGCCGGGTGATAGGGGACGGTAGCGCGGAGACATTGTGGGCAGTATCGTATCGACCGATAGAGCCTGGATACATTTTGCCATTAATATACTTTGCTGTCGCTTCAAGTAATTTATTTTTGTACGTCTATCTATAAAGGCTGAAGGTCGTAGTTGTCAAAGATACTTCTTTGTAAGGCTTGAATAACTAAAAAAATCCCAAAGCGCCGAGGCTATTTTTCTCCGCAGAAGTGATGTCGCACTGTTGATACGGTGCACGTTCTTTTAATGTCTTTCCGAATTTGCTAGTCATTTTCTTCGTACCAACTAAGTTATTTACTGGCTTTGAAAATCAAAAGCACACTATGCAAGCGCGCATGAGGCCCCCGCAGAAAGTGTGGCCTTTATTATTTCCTGTTATATAGTGTTCCGCACGATGCTTTGGGCCCACCTTTCATTGTTCCAGATTGCACTGCCTTCAGACCCCAGCCCTTAGCACCACAGTGGGGAAACGTGCGCTGTACGTGCGTACTGCGCGTCACTACTTTTCGGATGGCGGAAGCACGCGGTGAGAAGCCATACGTCTTTACGCTGCCTTGGATACCATCAGTCGTGCGTTCGGTTCCACTCTAGCACGCATCAGGCCAATTTGGCTGATCAGGGCGCGAGCCACGCAGACTCTAACATTACCTTTAAGTAGCCACCTTGTCAATGCAGAGCTTCGTCTTGTAATCTCCGCTTGACGACTGCGCATGGTTTTAATATTTAGCATCGGCTGTTCCGTGTGCCGAAGCCACGGGGAACACGGCATTCGTGGAACAGTAAACCTTCGTTTTTCCAAAAACCTCAGGGCAGGAAACTTGACTTCGATATAAGCGATACTTCGTTAAAAGCGGACATGATTTGCCATCAACGCACTGCAGTTAGGACGATAAAACAGTTCGACTAAAGCGAAATTTCTAATCAAGTGATTTCGTTATAGTGAGGGCAAACTCACACAGACAAAAAACACTGCGCGCGACACTCGTTGCTCCATAACGCGTGCCTCTGAAATAAAAAGATTGAGTCTCTAGTTTGCCTCTGAAATATGTAGGAACATCATGCTGTGAACAGGTTTGGTTACTGCTCCGCGGGTGATGCACTGGATTTGCCAGCTAGCCTCTTTTTATTGAAGTCACTAGTTAGCCGGAGAAGCTTAATTTTAACATTTGGTTTAAAGAAGCTCCGCATGATAGGAGTGGTGCCGCTGACGGCGCTAAGAATTCTTCATCACGTGAAAACCGACTGATTGGCACACCCTACGTTGCAGCACCCGTTTGTAGGAATACACTAGCCAAATGAAACGCTTTCTCGTCTTAATTTCACAAGAATATGCTCAGAGATTTCAAGTACTCACGAAGGCGAAGGACAGCATAGTTGAACATGGTGCATGAGCATGTTGCGTGTCACTGTTACGGCCACTCATTAAATTCTGTGGTACAAGTAACAGGAACAAGGCCAAATCACTAAAAAGTAGTCATGAAGAATAAATACAACTTTGTCAAATATGAAAAATCTATTTTTTTGGTAACTCAGCGAGGCTTTCAAAGTCTAAAAAATCGTTTTTAACCGAGAAAACGCAAGAAACAAAACATGTTCAAATTTCCGATGCAGTGATACAATAGAGGCAGCAGGGACGCCATACCGGTCAGCGCTAAGAACATAGGCGACAGTGTATGGACTACACGTTAGCTTTCAAGGGATACATCCTAACGGAATTAGGAATTAGAATCCCCACTACAATGGTGCATTCACATTCCTTAGAGGTAGCTTTGGTAGGCGGCGGCCAATCACAAAAACAAGTCTCTATGACATCATAGAAACTTGGACAGGATGTGGATACGGTGCCACCACGGCTTCAGGTGTTTTGCTTAATATATTAATTACCTCTTCGAAGTTATTGCATAAAAATGGTATCATTTTTATAGGACGCATCGGTCTTCTAATGAACTAAACTTGTATTTTGTTTTCAAGTCTCTTTTAGGCAACAAACCATCCGGCTTAAAAAGCTGCTTGATTTATTTGTCCGTTTCCTTTCGATGGACACATACTATATTTTGTTTATTGACTACTACTGCCTATCACCTTGATCGTCAACGCCAACAATATACTAAGCTTGGGGCTGCAGCTGCGCGAAATCTGATCAAAAAATAAAACACTGAACGTTGCATGATGCTGAGGCAACAATTTTGGGTCCTGAAATGACAATCGATTATGCATCGCTTGCACTGCTAGGAGAACTGCACCAAAAATTATGAGAAAACACATGCAAAAAAAGCGCAGCCTATAGCGGGGCACAATCGAAGGTCAAATTTACGATCAAGCCGTAATAGTCGCTCCATTGATCCGTTCAGTAATCCTCCCACGCGTGCGTGTGTTGGCATAAAGGCTCAGACTGCTTGCACGCAACAATGCGCATTAACCAAAGACACAGCGTGCATGGCTGCTTTGTAGGCCGGGGACTAACGGGGCAGAGCAGGAACATGGCAGGAAGCACAGCACGGTGTACACATTAGGTGCTGGTGGCGGCAGCTGGAAGATATTATTGCTGCGCCTTATGCAGAAATGTGGTGAATTGGGTTTTAAGATCCAGGATCGATGCCTTGTCAGCAAGGATGACTCCGAGCGACGCCTATAAGTACTAGGCGCCGTTTACAATGAAGAATTTGTCATTTGGTTAACCTTCATACGAAACTTTGATTTGCATTTTGTTCCCCGAACAGAACTTTCCTGTAAGCGAAGCTGTCTGTGGTTAATTACAAGTGAAAGAGATTTTGTGATGATAGCATCCAAACTGGTGCTGTCGTGGTCAGTGGAATTATGAAGATTTGATCAGATTAATTTACGTTAGTCGCTTGATGGCATCCTATGCGGCTTTTACCTTCCGTAGGATGAAAAGAAAATTCACGCATTTTTGTACGAGAGGCTTTAGCGTAGGAAAGACACGAACTATTGTTTGCTGTCTATGGCCCCAATAATACAATCTTTATACTAAAGGCAGAGGCCCACCTCTATGCATAAGTGGGTGCATGAATAATGCCTGGTGTGCTAAGTTCCTTACGCCGCAAGTCCTTCAGAAGGAGCTGTGTAACGCACGGAGCAAGAGTATACAGGAGGCAAAAGGGCCCTTTGCGGCAAGCAGCGGGCGAGCGGCCAGATAAAGTCACAATGAAAACCAAGGCGGACTACAAACCTTCGTAGCTGCAACGGTGAATGAGAAGGTAGCGGCACCTGATGGACGAAATGTCAGCGGCCGGAATTGATTTCGTGGCTGCGCAGTGAAATGCCGATCGCGGCGGCCATGCAGTTTCTTCACCCGCGGGAGGTGCCGCTACCTTAACCCATGGCGAGCGCTAGGGTAGAGAGTTTTAGCAGTCCGTCTGTTCCGTCGTCTACGTTGCTACCGTGTTGACCGGGACCCGACTGCGCCTGCGGGCACGGCGAGGAAGTCACCCCCCACCCTAATAAATGTGGGGGCGTGGCGAGGCCCGGCCCGCGAAACTAATCCACCCTACCGAAACGAATTCGAAAGTGTCCAATCGGGTCCCGGTCAACACGATATCAATGTAAACAACGGAACAGACGGACTGCTACAACAATGTTATATGGCCGCGCTAGGAAAGCTCGTTTCCCCTTCAGTCTTATTCTTGCTCCAGTGCACAAGGAGTAATTTTTGCCCTAGAAGGTCCTCACCGATTTTGTTCATAGCTGTGACGTGTTAACTCGACGACCAGGGCGGCGACCTACTTATCGATCCACCGGTAATAAATTACGCACGCCTACTGTCGCCAAAAGCGCAAGTAGAAGCGAAGCCGATGCGGGAATTAGGGACACGCGAATCTCGCATCTAATCCAAACCCCACGGCATGTATAAAGGAGAGACAGAGTGGCAAAGGGATCCAACGTGACACCAACGCTCTCTTCTTTCCCTCCTTAGCCGCCAGAACAGCCCAAGATAAAGCACGAGACAACTTGACCCGGGATGCCTTCGAAAAGGAAGCCAAGCTTCAGCGAGTCCCGCCCTGGCCTTCGTTATCCTCTCTTCACCTCTCTATCACCTCGTTATCCTCTCTACCGCGCCGTAGTCGCAAACCAACGTGCGGCCAAAGTAACGGCCGCCAAAGCAGGAAAAATACGGCCAGCACTCATGAGCCAACACCGCAACGGCTTCGAGTTCAAGCTTTTGTGCAAGAGAGGAACGTTTTCTTGAATTAACAAGCAAGTATATGGGAGGAATGTAAGGGCAGCATCTTCCCCATTACGGCTTAACTCAAGATCTCTCCAATGGCCTCCCCGCGGTCTCCTTTCAAAGTCATCGGCTTTCGGACAGCAAGGGCACAGGCGGGAAGGGAATTGGTTTTCCAAGCAGCTGCGTTTTTTTCTTGATTGTGTAAGCGTCCTACAGGCGAAATATCCTCTGAATTCCTTTTGTTAACTTCAGTTTGATTTTCTATTATAATTACCAGGTCACCGATGTTCAGGTTTTTATTATTTTATATTTTCCCTAAGAGCCTTATTCTTAATGTTTTGTCTTACTTTAAAACCTCTCAACCCCTTTTACCTCCTTGGCCTCGTCTATGGACGGCTAACTCAGGATGGGGCTATTATTACGGGCAACGCCCCATTATTCGCGGATCACCGCTTTTACGTACGCTTGAGTTGGGTCATTGTGCTTTACCGATCTATAGATTCAGCATCTATGTTGCATTCGGGTGACAGATGTTTACATTTTAATTTAGTTTATCTTTATTTACCGTGTTGCATCTCTATCATCATATAGTTTGCAGTCGCCAGTCTTTTGTAAACTACCCCAGACAGTGAACTGAAAGGATAGAAAGTGTTTAAAACTATCTTTTCTACTGAAGGTATTTCTTACCAAAATAAGGCTCGAATGGCGGTTTGGTGCATAATAAAACACACAGTAAAGAAAATGTCAACCAGTTGTTTCTAAGAAAAAACGACTACAAAGTGCCGAGGCAGAAAAAAATAGCGGCACATTTTGAGGCACGGACGATTTTTCTACAATTCACAAGTTGATATTCGTAGTAACAGCGCGTAGGCTGGTTTTGTGTATGTTGTGTATGTTTGTAGTTTGTAGTTTGTATGTAGTTTGAATGCAGGCTAACTGTGTAATGTTTGCCCAGGATCTAGGGTGCTAAAAAAGCAACAAGAAGAAACATTTAGCACATTTCGGAAGGATAGCAGGGCGGAGGTTCTGCTAGTGCATGCAGGCGACTATGAAGTGAACACCTTTGGGGCTTCTTAACTAACCCTGCTACGTTAACGGTGTGGGCACGTTTTCTCCTGCTGGCAATTTTTTACGAACGTATCTCATCCCCCATTCTCCAGCCCCGTCCAGTACTGAGGCCAGTCTCATTGTTGCAACCGCCTTCCCCTACCTCCTTTAAATGTAACCCCTGCCAACATTTCTGGGGTTCATACTGTGTCACTTTTTGAACACCTTGCATTTAGAGCTTCAATTTCCCAAGATTATGGGAATACGGAATGAATATATTCGAACACCACTCACTTGAACCGAATCCGGAAGGCATATTACCATCTTTTATCTCGTAAATCAAAACAGAGTAGCTTGGTACAAGCCTTACGCTGTCTAAACATTATTTTTTTCTGTAACTTTTAAAGCCATTTACTTTTACTCATAGCACAAAGATAAGGGGATATTACTTAGTGGGCTGGAAGTTTCACTAGCAGTAGTTGTGCTGCCACGCCATAAATACTCGTTCTGTAACAACTTTGTAAGAAATAAAACATTCGTTTTTTTTATTTCTTTGGTTTGTTTCTTTATAGAGCTCGATCCAACTTTTGTTTCAATACTTCATTCGCAACATGGAGGCTTCACCACATCAAGAGGGTTATTCCTGTGGAGTACATTTGCAGGGAAACCAAGATATGGTTGGAATTCCTATTGCCTGCTCATGACCGCCTTATTTGCGTTTAGTACCGTTCTCTCTTATATAAAGTTGCCTCGTATAACAACACTCTTTATTTTTATGTGAAAGCATTAAATAAACCAATGGGCAAAAATTCTGAAGTCCGGGGTCGGCGTCGGGGTCTGGGGCAGAACAACGGCTTCTTGAGGAGCTGTTTTTCCGGCTTCTTGAGGAGGCTGCCAAATGGCTTACCTATGACGTCTCCACCGCCTGCCTTTCTAGTGCTCCCAGTGCAACTTCTCCCAGCTGTCTTATCGCTGTTCGAGATAAGAGCGGCAGAAAAGTTTACAGATTTTTATCGAGTACGCGGACACTAACATGGTCGCTACAGTGACGTTGGTGGAAGCTACGAGGTTAGCAATAGAGCACACGCACAACTTCTGCACAAGTAGAGCACCGCTCGCTATGCAACGCAGAGCCGCGTGGACAGCCGGAAGTTCCAGCTGTCACTGTGAGTTTTGGGTTCGGCGAGATATCGAGCACGCGTTCCGCCAACCTCACACAGCGGCGCAACAGCCGCTATTACTGCCTGCGCAAAACTGGGAAGGGCCCTGAGCAGCGTTCGATTGAACATGAATTCATAACTCGCAAGAAGTGCTTCGGTGTGCTGTGATTTATTTCGTGATGCCACCCACTTTGTGATAATATTCTCGGCGTCTAGCATTTGTTTCATTACAACCCTTCTAATCGCTGGAATATACTTCCCCGATACTTTTGTAACATTTAGTTTTGTTGAATGCCTCCCATCAGAGACGGCATTACGCGCATCATGAATTCAGCCTTTGGAGTCGGTCCCAAATAGGAGCCTTGGGTCTCCCGCTGCAAGCGTGAGTCTGCCTCAGTACACCCATCGAGTTTGTCTGCGAAATCATCAATTGGTACGCAAACTGACATGCCTGAAACGTGTCCTGTGTAAACAGAACTAATTAAACAGATGCAAATTCCAGAATCATAAAGGGGTTGGGTTTGCACGACTGTCACCGAAGTGGCCCGAAGATCACGCGATGTACTGTGAAATGGTGGCACAGTGGTAATGATAATTAGGCGAAAACGGGGCAAAGAACCCACTCAATAGGCCGCATTCCGAGGCCCGTTAACTTCACCAGGGCAATGCAACCATGCATAATCTTTTTGTTTGCTGGTGGGAATTGTGGACTGGAGTAGCAAGCCCTTAATAGAGAGCTTTATCATAACAGCTCGCGCACGCCACGCTACGGTCGGCAGGTACGCATTCGCTCAGCGGGAACGAGTGGCCAGCCTCGCCGATCCCTTGCATTAGTTCCGGGGAGGGGTGGCCTTCCTGGCCATTCCCACGCGTGCGCATACAGTCGGGTCCCGTTGCCAGCCAACCCTATCGTCACGTACATTAGCCTCTATGCTATAACTGCCTAATGTCACATCACGTAACACCTCGCTATGCCGCAGATGGGAACGGCGAGTCACGTCATCCAGTCATGTGAGCTGCCCTTCTCTCTCTGCACTCTCGGCCTCCTTCCCCTTAGGAGCTATTTCGGCAATAAATTCGAGAGGAGGATGGCCAGTTCTTCTTCCTTGGCAATAAAGATGGCTGTGCGACAAAGTGTTTCTATGCGGGAAGTCATATTCGGGGCCGCCACTCTCTACATACCAGGTGTCGAACTCTCAAAAAAAGGGGCGTCGCTTTGAAGCGATGCGGTAGCTCCATGGAAATGCATGTATTCTTGAACTGGGGCGTCGCTTTGAGGTACCGGGGAAGGAATAAATTAGGCGGGTGATGCCCAGGGGAAGCACCTGGGGCGTGTCGCAAAGCGTCGTTCACT
Source organism: Haemaphysalis longicornis (assembly GCA_013339765.2). Lineage (NCBI taxonomy): Eukaryota > Metazoa > Arthropoda > Arachnida > Ixodida > Ixodidae > Haemaphysalis > Haemaphysalis longicornis. Next base: position 138,775,370 of record CM023451.1, on the reverse strand, counting down.
GATCCCCGTCGTTTTGTGCGTCACTTTGCTCCTCATGCACGTGCTCCTGGAATCACCGCCTGATTTACTCCTTCCCCCGCACCTCGAAGCGATGCCCCAGCCCAAGAATACACGAATTTTCATGCGGCTACCACGTCGCTTCAAAACGACGCCCCTTTTAGGAGAATTCGGCTCCAGCTTTACTTTCTGTGTAAAATAGTTATTAGGGTGTCTCATTGTACTAATATTCACTAACAAAGAAAGGTTGTACATATACTATATGTAGACCGCAGGATGACAATACTGTAAACATGAATACGTCATAAATAAGAACGAAAGACCTAGGCTTTATTCGTCCAAGCCCCGCTGTCCTTGTCTTCAACCACAAATTCATCAAAGATGGCCGTTTGAATAAACTCGTTAATGATGATTACAATACACTGATTTATGTTGGTTTAGTCAAATTCACCAATTTCAGCCCTACTAGACGCTGCTGCTGTTTTTACGAGTACATTCCCCAGCTTTCGGTGCACCGCTGCAGTTTTTGCCAGGAACCCTCGACGCCAGGTTTGTCTTCTTCCCATTTCACTCCCGTAAGCCCATTTTAATTCGCCTGCATCCGTTATCCGGACGTACAAGCATGAAAGTATGATCATTTCGGCACAGCTCATTCACACTATTGTGAAAAGGCATCAAGAAAAACAGTGCTCAAAGGTGCAACTACCCTCAATTTTCGCCGAGGATGTAACGGTGGAGTCTTCAAAACAAACGGAAAAAAGGAACCTCCGAAGAAAAAAAGTACACGTCGGCCCACTGCATGCAAACACAACCCCGCGCCTTAACGACAACAATGTTTCCGCCCGTGGCAATCACGGTGACCTTGCCTTTTAAAGCCCTCACGCCGAAAAAAGCTTTTCACACCACGCCTCGTCCATTTCGTCTGATACTCCCGCACTCGACGCCTCCCTGTCGCATCACCCTCGCTCGGCGCTTGTTTATTCGTTCGAGCGCGCTTCTGCGGTTTTTAAAAGTACTTTCCCTCCGCTTTCGGTGCGCCGTTGCACTTTTTGCCAGCACCCTCGACGCCGCGTTTGTCTTCTTCCTATTTCACTCCCGTACGCCCATTTTTCTCCGTCTGCATCTGTTTCGAATCTATTCGCTCTCCTATAACACGCGAATCCTTTAAGGTTCCTGATGTGGCATCTCTCTCTCTCTCTTTTCTGGCCGTTGAAAGGGAAAAAAAAGGTGAAGTGATGGCAGGACGGCACGTAATGTTTCGTCTGTGATGGCACAATCGAAAAGGAGAAATCTGCTCGGCAGCATTGCCTGCTCCCCAATCCCAGGCGGTCTCGGTTTCTCTCAACAATCACTCCTATTTCCCCGACCTCCCACTCTACTTTCCCGCCTTCGTTTTTACTCCCCGGGGCCTTCACTTTCCATTGGGATCAAAGGCACCCCTTGCTGCTGCTGAGCACGCCGCTGTTGACTAGCACCGTGTCCCAACCTGCTTTTTATTAGGATTTCTTTCTGTGTTTGCGAGCGCCATTCTTTAAAAAAAAAACGACATCGCCGCTTCTATCAGTTTCCAACCTTCCTCTGTGGGCCTGAGAATAAAGAGTATTTGCGTTAAAAATAAACTTTTTGGCTTCGATGCTTTTCATCCAGTTTTGGTTGCGCGCCCGTTGGGTAAACACGCATAACCAAGAGTAGGCCTAAATTTGACACCCAGTGTTGGATCTCACCTTTGGCGATGTTGCTCCTAGCAGTGCATATGTATTGTTTGTGCTTTATATTGGAGATAAGAGTACTTGCAGCATAAATTTTTTGCATTACAACCTCTAAAGTGTACATCCCGCAAGCTCCGCAACCGTTATTTGATATTATTTTTTTGGAAAGGCCTACTAAATTTCACGCAAGTATTTTTATGCTGTCTAGCAGTTACGTAGAGTATATATTGTTACGACATTTTGGCTGCACTAGAACAGAAAGCTGGCGGTATGCCAGGTAAACACTTGTGGTCGTTGTGCTGTCATGTTTTCTTTCGTTTTTTATCCTCAATAACACCGAGGAGATCGCACAACGTACTTTTCTCACGGATTTAGAAATTACCTTTAAGATGAGCGCTGCCTCTTCATGAGCTTGCTCAGTGATCTGTTTTACAGGGGCCTTCACTGATTGACCCCTGCTGGACATTGATCGACTCCGGCAGAGTAGTAATTTTCTTGCCCATTTTTTCGGCTGCTATAAAATGTGGAGCTCCAAAAACTCATTTATCAAATATAGCGTATTTTGACAAAAGCAAACAGGAACATTATGACCGCATTTCACGGTTACAAGTTAGCGAGAAATAAAGAAAACCAAAAAAACCGTGCACACAAAAGACCAGAAAAATCTAGCAGAAAAACTTCGTCGCTTTTTTTGCACCTGCGATCGGGACGCTATTATTAATGATCATAGATTCGCCGAAGGAGAGACGAGAATATCTTGAGAAGGCTGTGCTGTAAGTTATTGATTTTGCCTGAAGCAATAAGGAACATACCAGAACCAAACCTTTACCCATAGTCTTAAGGCGACGTTTATTCCTCTTCTCTTCACTAACATGCTCTGGTATATCAAATACCTGTTGATACGTAATTGGTGATGAATAGAGCACCCTTTCAGTGAGCGCAAATATTAGGAATTTTCTCTGCTGTGCTATCTCATTTCGTACAGTAAGGTCAAGGCCGATAGCACTGCCTCTCGTATAGCTTCACAGCACATATGTATCTCCTAAAACATGAGAGACATTCAGTTAATTGTAAGGTACAGAGATGTTTGGCTGGAAGGATAATCCATGGGAGATCCCCTGAGGGCGCTACGTTTCTTTTTGGAGATAGAGGTTAACGTACTTTCAGATGGCGCCGCGCGGTTAGAAAATAGTTGCCAAAAGCGTTTTAGTTGTAAAGCTAGTTAGAAAGTTAGAAATAAAGCTACAGAAAGAACGGCCCTATTCGCTATTGAGTTTTTTCTTTAACTCTACAGTTGAAGAAAACTTTGTTCTGTTCTGGTGGTGAAACCCCAGTATAAGTAATCATAACTTAAAAAGAAAATCGTGTCCTCTACCAAGACAGAAACATAGTTACCCAGACATAGGAGAGCTACAAAAGACACGCTTCACCAGTAAGAGTAGAACAAATTTTCGCGAATCGGTTTGGAATAACCAGCACGCAGATTGCCTTCTTAATCGATCACGAAGGTAACGAATCTTGGGAATTGTCCTGCTAAGCTTGCAGACCATCCTGCGAGAGTTTTGCTATATCTGTCAGGGTCAAATTGGAGCTGGCCGGCTTTCTGACCCTCCATCCCGGTGAGGAAGATTATAGAAGGGACAAGAATCGACCTGTAACACACCGCAGCTTAACAGCATGAGCAGGCAATGGCCATCGACAACAGGACGATCGGTTCCAGCAGATTAAAAATTCCTCAATTTGTCTGGGAGTGCCAGGATATCCCAGACTTGACTCTAATTCCCTTGCCTACCTACGAGCAGAGAAAGCACCACTGACCCGAATAGGCAGTTATAAAGGGCGATGAGGGAGCGTAGAACACACAGAGTCCTGGACTAAGGACCCCGCCTACCTACCAGCTCTTCGGTCGAATAAAGTTCTTCCATTCCTCCGCCTCCTCCCGCACATCATAAAGGAAAAGCAGGATTCAAGGCACAACTTGTCTTCACAGCCTGACAGATCAGCGACGCGATATACGGCGTGTCATTTTAAGTAATTAAGAAGTGTGCATGCACGGTTGAGGTTCCGTTTCCGTCATATTAAAGCTGCTCCGTTGCCGAGTAGACCTTTACTTCACGGAACTTCTATATCACTTGTGTGTCACGGGAAAATAGGCCACCAGCCGAGGTGAGGAAATCGATTTTGTCGTCTTCTCGTCTAATGCCCGCAGTTTCAAAACTACCGGTGTAGTTCGCTGACTCGATTGATAGATGAATCAGCATGGTTTAACGATGTGCACACGGATTTTGAGCGGTGTCATTGTGCACATGTAATTGAAATAAGAAATTCCAACTGTCCGGCCTGTTTAGGCGCTGCTCCAAAAAGTACAAACATATAGTGGATTCTTAGCATTGAGGAAATTGATAGGCGCCGATAAAGAGGAGAAAAGCAATAATTTTGAATGTGCTTACATAAGAGTATCTATAAAGTGGCGCCATGAGGGGTAAATAAACAGACAGTCTTTCTTGGGCTACTTGAACGCAAATTTTTGGTCTGTCTGTCTGTCTGTCTGTCTGTCTGTCTGTCTGTCTGTCTGTCTGTCTGTCTGTCTGTCTGTCTGTCTGTCTGTCTGTCTGTCGATTCAACCGCCCGCGAAAGGCTACAATAAACTCCAAGGAGAAGTTTATACGAGAAAAAATTTTCAAAACCCCTAAATCTGAACAAAAAAGACTTCCTACTTGTTAACATTTTTAAGTCAAAAGGAGGCATTCAACCTATTTGAGTCAAAACATCAGTACGTAAGTTGTATTTGCAATGTTCTTTTCGTTAGAAATACATGGCCACTTTATTTTTGTGATAGAAAACACAGCCAATATGCGTTCAGAACAATATTTTCCTCAAAAACACAAAAAAGCGCTCACAGTGAAGCCAGGAGCTCGTGGCTCGAACTCCAAGAAAACAGTAGCAAGAGGTCCAACCAGATGGCGCGCCAGCCGTGCGAACATAGCAAAATTATTTGAATTCAGGAAACGCCTGCTCAATTTATCATGGGAGGACCGAGACAGGTGGGAAGAGCGTGAAATGTAGGGCGGCCAGAGACGAGAGGTATTTACGGGGCAGGACGGGCAAAGGACTAATGTCTTTCGACGACATTTGCAGCCAAGCGAGCAGATACGTGCCAGATAATTACTTTACCTAACAGTTCCATTGGCCTTGGAGAAAAATTAGCAGTGGCTTAGCTCGGCTATGCCAGAATATACGTACCGTGAGCTAAGGTTCAGCTGGTTATTCTTAGGTTTCCTGGTTGTCTAGGATTAGCTGATTATCATGCATACTGCTGCTAAAACGATTTCCAATCCAATTCAATCTAGTCCAGTCCAGTCCAGTCCAGTCCAGTCACTTCTCCACCCGCATGAGCAGCACGGCTCTCCAGGAGCCACGCGAAACGGCTATCAGGCGGCTCCGGCGCAGTGACCGACTTGGCTACTGCGCAGCGAAGCCGACAGCTGAGCACGCGCCGGTGCCAGTGCGACTGCCGCAGCTATGACGTCCCTCCTCTGGAATGCGCAGACTGGCGAATGTGGAGACCCAATTCTCTACACACCCGTACTACAATTGGATTGGATTTCCAATATAATCCAATTTAATCCAATCCAATCCAAGCCAAGTCAAGCCAATTCAATCCAATCCAATCTCATGCTCTTCGCGCTTGCGCAGTACGGCCCTTCAGGGCCCACGCGAAACTGCTCAAGCTCGGTCAGCCTACCTTACGCTACAAAATACGGTAATTAAATGAAGATGCTGCTCGCTCATTTTATTCATGCGGTATTCAGTTCATTTGCCCTTCCGCGCTGGCTCAGTGGCTAAGGCGTTGTGCTGGTGAGCACAAGGACGCGGGTTAGATCCCGGCCGCGCTCGCTGCTTTCCTGGTGGAGGCGAAGAGCAAAAACGCCCGTGTGTTCGAGATTTCGGCGCACTTTAAAGATACCCAGGCGGTTAAGATTATTCCCGAGCCTTGAACTATGGCGCGGCGCGCCTTATAGCCCCGGTGTAGCTACGGCGCGTTAAAGGTGTTGTGCCACCAAATTTTAAGTCTGTAAAAAGCCTGCTGTAGGCTTCCTCTGCATGCAACGACCCTCAACACGAAGTGCTGGGTACAGCAAGCGCTTAATATATATTTTAATTCGCTTCTAAAAATTACCTAAATTGCTCTTCTGGAAATCGGGACCCATCGCTAGCGCCACTAACCATGCGTCAGTGAATTGCCAGCGCCGCAAAGTTTGTTGTGACGTCATACAACGCTAGCGACCTGGGCGACGTGAACGTGAACTCCAGTTACCACAGTTTTGTTTGGTCGCTTGGTCGTATCGACACACTATACCGATACGACGGCGACGACGACGCGACGCCGGCGAGTCGTTAAAACATCGGCCGACTGCCGAATTGCCAGACCGCGTTGTCACACCACGCCGACGGCGACACAACACGTCGGCCGAAGGAAAGTCGCCATAGTGTGACTGACTCGCCGACCGAAGACGCAAACAAAACGGTCGCCTGACTGGTCGCACGACGCGTCGTCAATCGACCGAGAAGCGAGAACTGCGCCCCGACAACATTCGTGCCGCAATGAACGCGGCTCTATTTTGTTAGTTTCTGGAGGTATAAAGCTCAGTAAGTTCCATGAAGCCATACAACTCAACACTAGCGCTAATGCGATCCGTATTTTGGCGTTCGACGCTTCGCCGTGCTCTTCGGCGACCGCCGCTACCCAGGAATGTGTGTGCCATCGGCTCGCCCTGTAGAAAATATAAGGTCAGTTTGTGCAGAAGAACAGTTACGTAGGGTAATTTGGGTAATAAGGATCAGTATCGGCAAAGGTTTTTAACGTAAAACGTAAAACCAAAGTACGGCAAGCACTATCCCTTCAGTGCAAAATCGCAGTCGCAGCCGGGCACACTTATTTTTGCGAGCGCTTTCGCAGAAGAGCAGAGTTGATGGCGATAAGCTGTCGAGGGGGCTTCGCGGAACCTTGCTGCGCAAGCGCTATTTAAAAAATGTGAGTTTACAAGCCAGGAATTCTGTAAACTAGCTAGTAAACACCGACGTACGACTCCAAGGATGGGCCTCCATCTAGTACACCGGCCATATCGCGAAGCGGAATCGTTTGTTCGCTGGCTCAGTGGTCTCGCGGGTTCGCCCATCCGGTCAACGTTGCCGGTTCGATCGCGGCGGGGGCAGCTTTTTTTTTTTTTAGCGTTTTTTTTTAGCATTTGTATGGTTTGCAAATCCATGGTTTCATTTGTCGCATCCGAGGATGCAGACAAAGAATCCAGGTCGGAGCTGTCGCGGCTTGACGTGACGAGTTGGCGTGTTTACTTCCGTGGTGAAGCACGTATGTGGAGGAGCAGACGCCGCAGTAAAGTCGCAACGTACCGCAGCGCCGCATGGTAGACACGCGTGGCAGAGCGTCCGCGCAACCATAGCCTCCTATATAACCTACTAAAGGAGGCTATGGCGCAACGCTGTGACGTCACTGCTTGAATCGGCGCCCAGAAACCGAAACCGAATCCTGTTCACATGAATCGTGCGATAATAAATTTTTCACTCAGAATATGTGCGTGTGAGAGCATGTATCATGCTTTCTAACGAATTATAAAACGTTTGCAACAAAGAATGCACAAGCAACAAATTTGGTGGCACAACACCTTTAAACCCCACGATCACTGTCTCTCAGTCAATTTTCAATGCGATTTCTCAAGGAGGGTGGTGAACTACTGCGTTTCAAAACTCGTTTGAGTGAAGATGGTATGTCAAATTCATTGTAAAAGCATTTAAGCAATTTATGTACAAGATTTTTTATTTACTACGTACTGACGTATAGTTTACATTTGAAAAAATATTTCAGAAAAAGTTCAGTGCGCAATTCACTGTACGTAACAACGACCCTTTTTCAGTGAACTTGTGAATGTCTGAGGTGTTTTAACTTCCCCTGCACCCTTCATTTCCCACCATTCCACCCAGGGCGCTTGGGCCGCCTTTTATTATTAAGTTTTTACTACTCCCACTACTTTTTCAACCGACTACATCACAAAATTCAAGACTAAACCTGCTCTCATAAATGTTGGGTACGAAAGACGACACCTTGGGAAACAGGTTAGCCAGTGTGCTGCAGTTGTTTCCTATACGTTTCCTTACCTAAAATGTGAAGGCAGCTGAAGGGAAGAAGCACAAAAATCGGTGCTCTAGGTTAGTACATTGTGATGTGTACGTAGCGAATTCATTTTAACCAAGGCATATTTTGTTGCAAGCCCACAAGTGTTCCGCTCTGAACACTAATAAAATTTTGCTCTCCCGTCTGAATGTCGAAGCCAATAATTCCAGGTGCCCTCAAACCCACGCATACTTGAATTTAATTTACGCAAACGCGGATTACTGTTCATACCAGTGGCTGTCTCTGAAGAAAATGGCGTGCGATATTACACACCAGGACTACAAAGACGTTTGAGTTTAAATTCCGCTACTTCTTCCTAAATAGAGGAACAAGTATGAAGCTTACGCACGTCCGCTGCCTTTTATGTTCCGCTGTTCCTTAAGTGTCTTCTGTTGTAAATTACATTCCACAGACTACTTGTAATCGGATAGAATTCAGAACTGCAGAAAAAAATTCGGTGAGATACGTGCCTTACGGACGCCAATTTATTCACCCTAGATTATGTAGACAGCCACAACATCTTAACGTTGTCCACGGCTCAGCAACACAGCTGTCCTCATCTTCTGGCGAAGGTCATAATCCTTCCTAGATTTCCTACGATAATTGTCCTCAATTTTCTGCGATAATTGTGACAATTATCGCAGGAAATATATGAGGGTAATCTTAAATCTGGCCTAGTTCCTATCAGGTCATAAAACAGAGATACCGAGCAGTGCTTGTTTAAACTGTCCCACGCTAATTTTCCTTTTCCCCCTAAGTTTCGCGTGTTGATGGGGTATCCCCACGGGCTTGACAATGCGTATTTGCCTGCGTGCTCTGTTTGCACGCTGCAAGCCTGAGGCTAATTCACACGACATTTATGCTGGCTATTTGCACCGCACACAGTCTGCATGGTTCGCATGGAGCGGATGAGTATATTATAACGTCCACTGTGCCATGTAGGTGAAGGAGATGCAGTCAGCCTTGCAAATGAATTCAGCGTTTTCAAGCTTTTGGGGTTAAGACAGCGATGGGCTATCCACCAGAGTGGTTGTCAAAAATTGAACCGTAACTGCGCTTAAGGAATACTAAAAGACGCCGCCGGCCCTTGGGGGCATGCCAGCATTACTGTTGATTATTTTTTTGTCATTGCGCCTGGTGTCTTGTGTTACTGTCGAAGATCGGCTATAAAGAAAAAAAAACTCTTAACTTCATACCATGCTTCCTAAAAGCTTACCGTAAAAACCCGCGTATAATACGAGGTTTTTTCCAAATTTTACTACGTAAAATTTGTGCCTCGTATTATATGTGGGTCCCAAAGTTTTCAGCCGAAAATTTGAACTTTCGATTTCGGTGATGATGATGATGATATTTTGGCTGTACCCCTTGAATCGAGTGGGTGTGCCGCGCACACGCTAGCCAGGTTTCAGCGGAGGGTGCGCAATCCTGCGGTGGCGTTAGCTGGCTGCTGCTTCTCTCAGCCGGCGCCATTTTGATTGTTTTGACCACGCGAAGGATCGGCACGTTCACCGTAAGTCCCATCACGATGTCGGGTGCGCGAATGCAGTATTCGGCTGCAATTAAAAGAAAGGTTATTTATGTGCCGAGACCATCAGGAAATGCGTCGCAGGGACGGCAGTCGGCCGTCACCGAAGGCAGCATTTGCGGTGGAGAAAGCAACTGGTGCTGGCTGGATAAAGTCTGTGTGTTGTCGGCGGCCTGGAGCACTGTTGGGGTTCCCGTCAGTGCTCGTGTTGGACGCCTTTCGCTGCCACCTGGCCGATTCCGTGCAGACGTTTGTTGCGCGAACCCCCGCACCGAGCTCATTGTCATTCCAGGAGGAATGACATCCCAGCTGTAACCGCTAGACGTTTGCATCAACAAGCCTTTCAAAGACTGCATCAGGTCCTGCTCCCAAGAGTGGATGAGGTCAGGAGACCCGTAAGTGACAGCTACCGGATGGCTGACGCGGGCTTCTCCAGCGGTGCTTTGTGGCGATCGCGGGTGCGTGGGCCAGCATACCAGAGGAGCTCGTCAGTCGCTCTTTTCAGAAATGCGGCATCTCGAACGCCCCTTGATGGCACTGAGCCACTTTCTGTGGAAGACATTCCGACAAGGTGACTTCAAGAGACAGCGGCAGCGAACCTGACGATGACTGAACTGACGTCGGGAGACAGTGCAATAAACGTTTTCTGTGCTCTTTAGCTCGCATTATATGTGGATGAAAACTTTTTTCTGATTTTTCTGTCCCAGAATTACAGCTCGTATTATACGCGGGTCCGTATTATAAGCGGGTTTTTACGGTATATCTGGGAGCGTATCTATACGGTTTTCTTGGTTCTAGGAAACTAGGCTTAGATTACCAATATACTGGCTCGCGAACAAGAAACCTTCGTCCTTCTCCCGTTAATTTTAGCGAATATTGTTACCCTTGCCTTAAGTTTTCGGGTCACGTAGACTTTTGTATCAAGGGCATTCTCTCGAGGGATGATCGTGTAATGCATGGGCAGATGGACTGAAAGAAGAAAACGAAGATCAGGCTAAGAGCTGTGCCCGTAAGACGCCCGTGCGGCGTTGGATGTGACAGCGTTGCTGTAACGACTGAAACTGCATTACCGAAAGGCTCGAAGAGGACCTTAAATTGTGTTTCTTGCGAACACTCAGAGTTCCCTGCAAGGAACAGAGTTGTGAAGGTGAGAAGCTCAATAGTGAAGGCTAGAACATATTAGTCTTGTAACGAAGTTTGTATTCTTTTACAAAATAGTTTATAAAGTGCAAACATTCAATTAATTCTCCTGCAAACATCACTTTTAAGGCTTCCGGTTGCAAAGATGAAATAGAGATAACAAAAATGCGACCTTCTCCTGTAAACTGCTCATTTCAAATTTTTTGCGATGCTCGTAATGCATTCTTCGTAGTAATCCGCTTAACTCTTTCATCACCAGTAACAAGAACACCCGAAACAAAACACCTTCGGGTGTTCTTGTCAAACAGCCTGGTTACAAATCACAAGCTTGAAAGCATTACGGTGCCACCGGAAAGATAAAATACCTTTTTTGTGTCCTATCAGTTTAAAGTTCACTTTACGTGATCTAGAAATGTTTGCTCCTGGATATAAAAAATTGACTATTTGGAAGCCAAGCATAACCTTAACTACGTCATAAATAGTGATTCTCGCTTTTTCCAACAACGAAAAAACCTGCGAGGCACTCCAACATAGGCCTACAACTCACCTTCGTAGGAAATGCCTGGAATGTAACTTTTCTTCAAAGTTGAGACAACAGCAAAAAGCGAGGAACTAGGCGCATAAAAGGAAGGTTGTTTCATTTTCAGGCGCCAAGCTGGAAAGATGGCGAAATTCTTAAAGTGGCTGAACTGAAGTCCAGCCGTTTCCTCTAGAGCAACACTTGTAAGCCTAAGAGGCCCGATCTGGAGCTGATTAGCATAAGGACGCTGGTAGAATCCCCAGAATTTGCTACACGGGCCGGTATCCAATGGCAACCCGGTCGATACCGCACGTAAGAGGGATACTTGTAATGCTTTTGCTATGACGTGATTGGAGCAGCACACCCTAATCCGAATTATTCAAATGAGGTTGTTAGCCGGAGTCTCGGCTAGCGCTGCCTTCCAGACACAAAATCTCTTCGTCCCAATCTTGTCGGACCGTTTCAAAACTCAGAGTGAGGATTTACGGGCTTATACGCTCGACATAAATCTTGACGGTACGTTTTACCGGTGGCTGGTCGCCTAATGCTAGCCGTAGGAAATATATTGCCTCCCGTTGACCTGCCTACGAAACTGACAAATATGTGTTCACCAGCAAGGGTTGTTTTAGTAGGGGTTAGTCGCTTCAGTCGGATGCCACGTGGTCACAAAATTAAGGGGCCGCATGTTCCAAATAGAACCATACCAGTGGTCGCTTCTTTTATACCATGAAATTCGTTGTGACAAGTTCACATTTTATGAGCACGCGTTTATTAAGCTCGAGTTCTGGGGCACGAGCGTCCTCACGAGGACATAACGTACCAGGTAAAAATCTCTCACTGATTTTGCCAACGTTTTAACACAAGCAGAGCGGAAACGTTCAGTTATGCATCGTTCCCACTCTAATCTACTGAAAAAAACTCTCACATGGTTTTATGTATTCTTTGTAAAGGAATCAGCTCGTTTATCATATTTTACCACAGCTTATAAGGTAAAAACAGGTAAAAGCAGTATTGAACAGTATTGAAAATACAGTATTGAAAATAAAAAAGCAAAACAAGAAGACGTAAAAACACAAGAAGAACCGATGAAATAAATTTTTGCTACGTAATAGTTCCCGCATTGCGCTTAAAACGTCTTTTTGCAGCAAATTTGCGGTTCGCATAATTAGTAATTAGGGGTGTGCGAATATTCGAAAATTTCGAATATTCGAGGGGTCGAATAATCGGGTATTACCGAGTTTAAGGAATGGACGTAGCTTTCAACTTCACGAAAAATGACCGAAGCATCGTTTTTCTTTAATAAAGCCACATATTCGGCTTCTATGTTTTCTGTTCTGTGCGTTTGCAAAGTCTTTCCGCCGAAAACCCTCGCAAATTGGCATAAAAATACTTTTGCCACCCGCGGTAGCAATATGTCAGCGCAAAAGGGCGAAAAAACGGCAATTTTCGGAGCGCTGTATCTCCGCAACTGTGCCACCAGGCGCGGTCATTTTCGTACCATTGGATCGGCCGAGCGATCCCTTTGCGCCCCTGCCCGTCACTTTTATCTTCGTTCATTCACAAACACGCGAACGACAGAAAAAGAAAGACGCACAAACGAAGCCAGAAATAGAAGCTGAAGTGCGGTTGGCCTTCTGGTCGGCGCGCGTTGAAACGGCCCTCCTGATTGGGCGTCGCTGCGATAATGGAAGCAAGCGGCCACCCGAACTGTGTAGTGCGCGTGTCTGAGTTCATTTACGCTGCTTCGCTCGGCAAAGTTTCTGTTCAGTCATTTTATCTGCTGTGGTATTCAACACGAACATTATCGTGATGGGAATGCCTGAGATGTTGCGTGGCTCGAAAGGCGGTGGTCATCGAACGCTTCGTGATGCGCGTGACTTTACCCTGGACGGTGAAACGCGGTGTGCGCGCTTGTGATAGCGGTTCGCGAAGTGGACTTTTCGTCTGATTTGCGATGCTTACACGCCTAGTTATTGCTAAGCTAGATAATGCACTCACTAGCATTGGGAAAGAAACGGCCATCGCGTCAAAAGCTGCGGCACGCACGGTGTAGCTACTGCGCGTTGGAGGATCGCCTGACTGCGCAACCGCATGCGATTGAAAACCAGTAGTTGTAATTATTGCCTGGGGCTGACGAGCCATGTCAGAGATAAGCAAACTATGACATGCGAGCCCCGCGATCCGGCCGAGCCATATCGCTTTCTAGCGCTATGTCCTACCTAGAAGATCATGACTTTCTCCCACACAACCTCACCGGCTTCCGCCCCGGCCTCTCCACTCAGGACACCCACCTTCAACTGCACAATGACCTACTTCTTTCCCCATCCAGTAGCGACAGTGCGGCTATCCTAGCCCTCGACTTGCACAAAGCATTCGACAACGTCTCTCACGCAGCCATCCTACGGTCTCTAAATTCCCTCAACCTGGGATCTCGCACTTACTACTATGTCGCCTCCTTTCTCAGTAACCGCACAGCAACCCTTCGCCTAGGGCCCCTTACCTCCGACCTCTTCCCCCTACCACCAGTCGGCACACCTCAGGGTTCGGTTATATCCCCCCTTCTCTTTAACCTCGCTATGATCCCTGTGGCCACCGCCCTACTAACTATCCCCAACCTACACACTTCTGTATACGCCAATGACATCACCCTCTGGATGACCAGTGGCAGTGATGCATACATCGAAGAGACGCTGCAGCTAGGAGCAGAAACTGTGAGTACAGTCGCCCGCAACAATCGGTCTATCATGTTCACCGCACAAATTCAGAACTTCTCATCCTTACATCCCACCCGCCCACGCCCACCCACTGCGCCCCCCATCACCGTCTGGATTGACAACACACGAGTGCCTATCGTCCCTCCATACGTATACTTGGCATCACTATACAAGCTAACCGCGGCAATACGCTCACCTTTCAACGACTCCGCTCACACACACTTCAGACCATAGGACTCCTCAGACGTATTACATCTCGGCACCACGGCCTCACGGAGCCCGAGAGACTTCGGCTGCTCCATGCTTTCGTAATTAGCAGGTTCACGTACCACCTCCCATACTGCAGGCTCACCGCATCAGACAAGCCAATCGGACTGCCTTCTCCGCAAAGTCTATGGGGCTGCTCTTTTACTTCCACCAAATGCCCCTACCGACCGCCTCCTTCAGCTTGGTGTACATAACACCACGTCTGAACTCATCGAAAGCCCAACCGCACGGCCCAAATCCACCAACTGGCCCGCACCCACACTGGGCGTTCCATACTGCTCGACCTTTCCATCTCAACCCCTATCCTCCCCCCATCCTCCGTCCCCATCCCTAGAGAATTTCGCCAACTCATAAGAATTAAGCCACTACCTCGCAACTCTCACCCCACATTACATGCGGCCAGACCGTGCTGCACGCGCAAGCGAACCTGCAACGCCTGCACCCCCCATCACCTCATACATCTACGTAGACGCTGCTAGCTACCCCTCCCGATCTGCATTCTCCCATAGTAACTCTCTCCGAGGATAGCACACCTCAGGACTCCCTCACTGTCCTCACGAGTTCAGCCACAGCGGCGGAGGAGGCGGCCATATCCCTCGCCCTAGCCAAGACCCCTGTCCAGACACCATCCTGTCAGATTCACAATCGCAATCAGAAATTTCCAAGCTGGCCGGATATCCAAAATTGCCTTCCAAATTCTACCCCGAAAACCCCCTCCTCACCCCGTGGTCTTGTTGTGAGTCCCCGCCCATACAGGAATAGGTGCCAACGAGGCGGCCAACCGAGAAGCTCGAGCTATGACCACCCGAGCAGCCCTTCGTTGGAGACCAACCACGGCCTTCCAGTTCCCGGGACATTCTCATCTCGTACAGGAAGAAATCACACAACATTATCGCCTCCTGCGCCGCCACTATCCCCCCCCCCCCGCACCCCAGCCTCACACAGGAGGAGGCCCGAACCTGGCGCCTCCTCCAAACGCACTCCTTCCCCTGCAGTGCCTCCCTCTCCCACTCACATCCTTCCCTGTTCCCCTCCTCACTCTGCCCACTCTGCGGCGCCAGGGATTCTCAACTACACTCTCTCTGTGACTGCCCGCGCTCCCCCTTTTCCCCTTTCCCCACACCCACCCACTGGGAGCAGGCCCTGCGGAGCTCGACCCTGGAGACCCAGACCACCCTCGTCTCCAGGGCCCAACAGGTCGCGGAAACCCTTTGGGCCACCGCCACCTCCTCCCCCTGACCCAGCCGTAAAATAAAGTGGTTCTCTCTCTCTCTCTCTCTCTCTCTCTCTCTCCCGCGGTGCACTTCGAGTAATCATGCAAGCAGGTCTGAGTTGGAAATAAAAAAAGGTTGAGGGCACGGAGCAAGTTTATATCTTGCTCCGTGGTTGAGGGTATTAAATATGTACCGTACTGTCGTTCAATTTAACAAATACAATTATTAGGGAAACTATTAACACCAATGCCTATATCAATAGTTTAGTGCATACGGAATATTAGATGCCCTGAATTTCAAGAGTACAAAAAATGCGCATTTATTGAAGTTCGAGTTATGCAGAATATTATACCAATCATCAAAGTAGCTGATTTGTGTCCTTGTGGTATGTAAACATGTGGCAACGTCAGCTGCTGCCCCAGGCAAGGTTATAAAGCATAAAAAAGCAAAAACTCAGTATTTAAGTAAAAAAAGTGTTCCACTTGTTGTCATGGTGACAACACTGCTTAGGGAAGTTGTCCAGTGCAATACAAGCAACCAGCTAACCTACTTTGCATTAAAAGCCATCTCCCTCTCGTTTGGTCAGCAAACTGGTCTATGCAGTCTTCCCGGAGAAGCTGAAAATGGTATTTTATGGAAACAAAAAGGCTGCAAAAGGCACTCCAATTTCAAGGCAAGGCCTTCCAGCAGCCCCGCGTTCAAAAACTGACACGAAGCGCAACAACCCTAGCGACTTTTCATGAATGAAATCTATGTTGCCACTTCGGAAGCCGTTTTCTCAAACCGATTCTTTTTTTGCCACCTGCGTCTCTTGTTCCAGTGATTTCTTCGTGACCACTAGGTCTATTTTTGATTCCGTTTATTGCGTTACATTCCTTGATGAACAGTTCAGGTCACGACACTCTTGGTTATCAGCTTGACTTTTTGTGAATTTTTTAATCAAATAGTCGTTCATGCATGTTGTACAATGCATGTTGTACATTCACCTCTAAAAAACTGAAGACGAAAAACATTGTGTTCTAATCAATAAAAATCTAATGCTGTCACGATGTCGTCCATTCATTTGGGAATGAAAAGCACTTCGAACAAGTTTTCTATCATGCTTTAGGCCACTCAAGCTCGATACAACGTGAAGCAGAAAGAAAATTTTATAAGAGCAGTTTTCGAAACATTACTTTGAAATTTTTATGGTGCTATCACAGAAGCATTTCCAGTTGCTGTGCAAATTTTCATCAAAATTCACAAAGAAATAAAAATGTTAATTTGGAAATCCACGTCTCCGTTTAATTATTCGATATTCGATTCGATTCGATATTCGAACCTAGATATTCGTATTCGATTCGTATTCCAAAAATTTGATATTCGCACACCCCTATCAGTGATATATTTCCCAGACTGCTGCAACTTGTAGCAACACTAAGCGGTTATTCAGGTGTTGAAGGGAGTTTTCAAACGACGTGGCGAGCTCTGCAATTTCTGCCCTAACTTGCTTGGTTATAAAATGAGCTGCGTCCACGTCCTTATTTTTACTTCAGCCCTTATGTGCTTTCTTTATTTATAACAATGGTGCACAAGCTTGTCCCAAACACCAAATCCTCCCGGTACTCTGCAAGCATTTGACGACGACGTTAGTTCAAATCACCGTAGCTAGGGTAACCGAGGTCTGTAACAGGTCAAAAAAGTGACGCCATTTCAATCTGTAAGCTTTTTTAGGCGACTCCGCTTAGCTATCTCTCCGTCCGTCCACCCATCTCACCATACGTCAGACGGTTCGTCTCTCGGTAAAGCGTTCACAATAAGCTCCTTATGTATACATGGGCCTGTCGGAGCATTCAGTAGGACACCCTGGGGATTTTTCCTAATAAATTGCCGATAAAAATGGCCCTGTTAATAACAAAATTTTACTGATATCAAGAGTATGACGCAATTCTCCCCGTATAAGAAAACGGATGACAATAATTAAAAGCCAACTCTGGCCAGGCAAGTTAAAAAATTGTTTCAGCAGATTTGTGGACATTGCAACCGTACGATACCCGAAACGTCTTTGTCGAAACGTCCTTTTTTAAACTTCCCTGGTCAGATTAAATTTATAATCATTGTCAGAAAATTGCTTCACTAATAAAAAACCTTTACTTTTCCAGCATACAGATTAGTAGGAGTGTGTGTTTGCGCAGATGAGCCTCGCGAAAGAAAACGGTTCGAGAAATACTGGAAGTCAGACACGGTTACACATATAGACCACATTCCAAAAAAGTGGGTGGAGTAGCGCAAGAAAGGTCACTGCGTCAGAAGAAAAATAAGACGGAAAAGAGTTGAGTTCAATCTACGCTGTGGAGGTGGGTAGACGGCGTTAGTATCAAGTACCCTTTGTAACTGCGAAACAGCTACAAGTTTTATGCTTGCAGCATTGTTCGAGTTTCAGAACTCACATGAAACAGAAAATTCCTGAGAAAGCGTTGGTAAATACACCTCGGCGGGTATAGGATCTTGTGTGGGTATGTTAGCCTGTTTGAGTTCTGGGGCTCGCACGGAGCGAAAATATTTGGTAACGGTATACATGCCGCCAACGCGGTAACCGAAAGGTTAACACAGTCACAAAACAAAAAAAAGATAAACCTCTATTCGCCGAGCGCCGCCGCGAAGATCCGTCTTGGGAGTCTGCAACTGCGACGTCTTTCCTTTTACTGGGAGGCCCGCCAACTCTCAATTTCTTGGAACAACAGGAGTCTGAGCTGAAAGCAAGAATCGATAAACTGGAAGCGCGAAAGGGTTGGTGTCACCCTCATTTCCTTCAATTGATTTTTTTTTATTCCTGAGATTGGACTTCAGTGAGCTCAAAACGAGAAACACCAGAGCTATGGTTACGTCTTTCGCACTCAAATTCCGAATAGAGAATGTCAGATAATGTAGTGGCATTGTTTGTCTCGAGTGCCCAACTTTCTTCGTTCTTGTCTTTTTCCCTGCAGTGCATGTTTAAAAAAAAATCAAGTCGTCCAAAACGACACTGTATTAGGTTTTTTTTCCCCAATTTTTTCCCAACCCATTTTTTTCCCTCTTCCTCTATCCACGTGACCTGTGGCAATGTTATTGGTAAAGGCAAAGGTCAAAGGTAAATTTGGACCAGACAATTATCTTCTGAAACTTGGTCTATACACAAATCTTTCATGCTAGCTTAGGCGTAGCTACATCTCTAAAATGTTCCTGGAAAAGCTAAATCCTACGAGAACTGGATAAGAGCAGAAGTTACAAAAATTGTATTCAAAACACAAGTGAGGATCATTAGAAGACGCAAAGCACCGCAAAGTGTGTTTTTACGCGTGCGCTTCCCACAAAACTTCTGACCGCTTGATACTTGCGCTTAGAGGGTATTTCCCCGCCAGATTTCCTGTAAGCGACGTCCTTTCTTGGTATTTGAGCTTGGGGTAATATAAAGGTAACCCAGTTCAAAAAAATCACGCACCTCCACGCCGTCAACGATGCCGAGGGTCCATCACTGGGATGCAAGTTGTGTATTGCCTGTGTGATGAGCGTCATCAACCGTGCGTTCTGATGCACTCTGAGTTTTAAATGATTCTGAGGTGCAGGAAATGCACTTTAAATGACAAGCGCCTATTTAGTGTAGTTAGCGGGAGCTCAGTTCATTCGGGAAGTGCTAAGGGTTCTGGCACGGCGAGTGGCAGTCAACCTCCGACACCTTTGCCAACGTCATCTGGGTAACAACCCCTGTGAAGTACCTTGGTGCCCCTTTGCAGTTCTATAGGTACACTGAACCGCATTGGCGTACTCAGGAGACTCGCGCAAAGGCGGACAAGTGGAAAGGGGCTTTTTTGTCAACCTTTGCTAGGGCAACGGTGTGCAACTTGTTTTTCGTTTGTAAATTGTAGTACGTAAGGCAGGTGCTGCATTTCGCTCGTGCGAATGTGCAAAAGTTACGTCGGGTGTTTGCGGTTTTTGTGTGGGACTCAACACGGGAGAGGTGCAGCCGCACCATCTTGTTTAGGAGAGTGAAAGACGGGGGACTGGGAGTGGCGCATTTATTTGTGCGCCAGCTAGTAAACAGATTTCTTTTCTGAAGGGATGTAAGAGACCCTTTTCTACGCACCGTATGTCAACTAAGGCAGGGCAGGGAACTTCCTGACTATGTTGTCTCCACGGAGTACCTGTCAGGGGGTATTTTTGGATTTCTTAAAGAAGTAGGTGGCAGTGTGAACTTTCTGAGTGCACGTTTTCTAAAACATTTTTAGGCACAGTGAAGCGGTAAACCCTGTACAATTAAATTGTGAGTGTTGTTTTCCCTGTGCCCTTGTACAGAGCTATGTACTGTGGAGGACCTGGCCAGGATGTGGCCAAAAGGGTGAAAAGAATGCAAATACAGCTCTGGGTGAAGTCTTTTTTTCTTTAGGCTGCACACGGCAACATTATTAGTCCGGACGTTTGTGGAACAAAGGGGGCTTTTTTGTGCCATGGGGGACCGAATACTTTAGCTGCAAATCCCCGGAGACAATAGAACATGTTTTTTGCATTGTTTGGAGGACGTCTGTTTTTGGGATGTTTTACAGAGGGCACTTTGCAAAGACTTCCCTTTACACCCTCGTGGCATAAGGTGTCTCTCCGCAGACAAAGAGGAATCGGATGCGCTATGACTTAGTCATGGCGTTGGGCCTCCACAGCATATGGCGCGCACACAGAGCAAGACTGTACATCGACGTAGATGCCCGTTCTGCAAAGCAGTATTTCAGAGAAAGTGTAGGTCGTTTTGTGCAGGTTAATAAGTCACAAGAGGTCTCGCCTGTGTGGCTGCCAAAAGAAAGCAGCTTACGTCATTGAAGGAATTTTAAAGGAGATCACTAGCCCTCAGTCGGGTTCCGCCTCACCGAGTTGTTGTTGTATATCATTTACGCTGTTTATCTGTGATGTGTTGCGTATTGTCGAATCCAGGCAATAAAGAAAAAAAAGAGGAGTAGTCTAGTGGTAGCGTATTGGATTCCTTGCGTGTTGTTGCGGGAGTCGGTGGTTCGAATCTTGCCCGTGCTGGTTTCCTTCTTTTTTTTCTGCGACTCCCTTTGATCCGTTCGTCCATAATGCTGGGTGCACGGGCACCAACGGACTGGACATTGCGAGGTCATAAGGTGCTTTGCACCGAAAAGGAGCACCTCATAGCCAAGGTGTAGCTTTGGTGTGTTGGGCCGCAGACGGTGGCGCTGTGATCGCGATTAGGGAGAACTACCCGCCGCCGTGGCACAGTGGCTAAGGCGCTGGGGGTTCAATTCCGGGCCGCGGTGGCCGCTTTCCTAATGGAGGCGAAAAGCAAAAATGCACGTGTGTACGAGATTTCGGCGCACGTTAAAGATCCCCACGTGTCCGTAATTAATCCGGAGCATTCCACTACGGCGCGCTTAATCGCCTGGGTAGCGTCGGCCTGTTAAACCTTATAATAAATCAAAATATTTTATAGCTCGCTACCGGTGATTTCTCACAGCAACACTTAATTGCTATGGTACTTCAAGAATTGAAAATTTATTTTTCGCAGTGTTGCCGCTGAATACTAGGATAAAAGGAATATTTTTTGGACAAAACCTATAGTGCTAAAGTAACATAAAACCATACCGTTAGGAAAACACACGGGTTTTTGTACCAGGACCTCGTTTCTCTATCGAGGTGCTCTAACTTATCGCATGAGATAAAGCTGTCCCCATCAAACTATTCACTAGCTGCCCTTAAACGGGCCGACAGCAGATACAGAACACTGTTTCATACAATCTACAGGATATTGTTTTGTATTTTATTGCTGTCGTTTTACCCGCTCCGCAGAAACTGCGATTTAAGACAAACCAACGCATGAGCGTTGTCGGTTCAGTCGAAGGAGGAGGCAATTGCTTGGTAAGAAATGAAGTGTAGACTGGGGAGAATTCTTATTTCTTCTTTGTTAGTGACTGTCCTCTAATGACTGTGAAGCCATCACTGGACTACAGGAAGCCCTTGACAGTTATTTCCGCTTTCTGAGAAAATGGGTCACGCGATAAATGCGACCGAGAGCCTGCGATGTGGGTGTTAAGGCCGGAGCCACCGAAAAATCAGACTTCCAACCAGAAATAGCAGAAAACAAGCACAAGGCTCACTAGTTAATAACTTCCGGGAAAGCTTCTTAAAGAAAGATCGTAATCTATCTACGCACGACGAAGAAGATACTAACTTTCCATGCGACCATGCTGTTCATTGCTCTAAGGAATTGTTAAACATTACATATACCGGTGATCCCTAAATATTGCGTTTCTTGATAGCAAAAGGACGCAGTCAATGCCTCTTCTACTAGAAAGTTACTTCAAATGCATTATTATTTGCAGTAAATATACCAGATTTATGTCGGCCGTTCTTCAAGCACAGACACAACCTACGACAAGGCATCGCACAGTACAAAAAGGTGGATGTTAGGACTGGCGGCGTCAAATGTGGAAGAATAGTCTTCTAATTCGTTTGTCAAAAAGTCGGGATGTCGCCGCGGGGAAAGGTATAATAAATCCGCAGAAATAACGGTGGGGCCTATTATAAAATTAAGAATGATTTGTACACTGCTGATGCCACTCCCTCCTTTTTCTCCAGGTGTTTCTAGGTAAAAATATTCCAGATCGTCATGTTACCATCTGAGAGCGATATAACGCGAAACTCGACGGGCCCCTACGTCTTCTACAGGACCTCTGTGAGACATCATTAGTGCGGTAAGCTTGACGTACAAATTAACAAAATGCTAGTTAATTTACAGCTACAACTGTAGCTATGAAATTGCAACAACGAGTGTAGCTGTAACGCCGAACCACATGTTTGACCAACGCTGCTTGTTACTACTCTGCGCCATAAAGTGTTTTATTTTGTGTCGTCCTAAATGTCAAAGGCCTCAGCTTGAAATAACGGCTGAAAAGCCGGCCCTAATGCACCGCGGCTGAGCTGCCTAGTCGGCACGACGCTATTTCCAGGTTCAGCAGCAACAGTTACGCGTTGCTACAGCCCCCCACCCCCCCTAAATTCGCACCTTCGACGTGGGGAACTTCATGACAAGCATATGCCGCCTCCCGGTCGCCACTGAATGGGCGGTCACGCGCGGATCGGCGCCTAGAAAAGGGTGCTGTGATCTATTAGAGAAACGTGATCAGAATACGGGGGGAAAGAATCCAGCGCCTACGCAGCAGGGCTTCAAGAGCACAAGGGTTGCACCGTGCGTCATGAAGCGAACCCACTGGGACCTGCGAAGCCCCGCAGCAAAGCTAACTAGTCCCCTTTTCTTGAGCCCTCTCTGTGAATAGAGTATACTTCAGCCCCATCAGCATATTTGAATGTAGTATTTCCTTTCTTGTGTCGCTAGTTTATCTTGCAAGCCGGCACCGTCTACTGGATTAGGACATTCAAGCGATGAACATATAGCTATTTCTAAGATTTGAAGGCCAACGTACGGTTTTCTGTGTCTTAGGACGGCGTTCCCTTCTACGCGTGGTTGGACGAATCTCTTATTTGAGGTTACCACGCATAATGATACATCGGGATTCTGCCTACGGTGGATGACCAGAAAAAACATTGAGTTCTTTTTTTGCTTTCGGGTTCAGGAATAGCCACACAGCTGCTGGAACTCTCATATCTCACCGACCACCTCATAAACCTGTTCTGTTTGTTCAACTCGTTTTACAACTTCTGTTTATTGGCCGAAAATTGCGCGTCGTTCGCTTTTTTATCGCTGATTTTGTTTTTCATTGCTTGTTTTATTGCCTAAGTGACACTTTTCTGTAGATATCAGAGCCAAAGAACCTGGCGCACTAAAAGACGGCATCAACACGCCATTTGCTGAAGTATACCAGACATCTGCCGTTACAACTGGCCGTCCACGTGAACGCCATGTTCAGGGGCCGTATACCTTAAATGTTTGTAAACATGGCGCCATTTTCTGCACTGAAGGGGCTGGCCAATACGTCTCAAAAAGTGACCTTGACGGCCACGCAGAAAACCCATCTTCTATGTTGATTTTTACAGCAGCTCAATTATTATCTTGTTTATCCTAGTTTAAGAATAAACTAAATCTTGCTACTGTAGTACAAATGTTCGGCAGCCCAATGCGGTCCTATTCTCGAGTAAAACCGCCAGAGACGCCAATTAAAAGAGGTGTGGGGTTCAAGCGCGTCGCTTCTACATAGCCCACAGAGTGGTGGATGAGCTCCCTTCCCGATCCTAAAAGAGAGAAACAGCAGACACCCCAACCAGCGGTGTCACAAAGGGACTCGCTCAGCGGCGTCCGCAAGAACCACTCCGGGAAGTGGAGCCACTCGCCGGGGGCGATCCGGGGCAGCGCAGCCTCCTTGCGGTCTGAAAAAATGCTTACCGCACAGGCACGCGGGATAATTAAGGAGCATATGGAAAGCGTTGCAAGGCGTCAGGGCATCGAGATAATTAACCGAACATATGGAGAAATAAATCGACAAGTGCACTAACGTGCCGCATTCGGGGCGCCTTCTGTGTTCCCCTACTCAATGCTGCTCAAGCCAACATCCCTTCATAATACAAGAGAGTGCGGGGCCAGTACCCCGCAATGCAATTAAAAAGGTGCGATGAAAGGCTCCCCTCTCCTGATGAGCCATGAGTGGATCCCACTCGACACGCACTCGATTGTAATGCGATCAGGCGGGAGCGGATAACGAAACCTCGTCTCCCCGCGCGATGATCTTGCTGCTAACAATCGCGCCAGGTTAGGACGCCGCATTTGATTCGCGCTGATGGTGCGTTTTCAACCCTGTCCGTGGGGTCCCACCCCCGTCCGCAAGGTCGGAACAAGCACAAAAAATTCTGCGGGAACTTGAGTGGGCTCACGTTCCTTGGAGGCGAAAGACTAGTGAGTATCAAAAACTTCTCAACTGCAATATCTTGTTCGTATCGCGTTCTTCGCTTTCCTTTCTTCGTCTTCCGACGCTGATTAACCCAGAGAGGCAGCCTGGCCGCAATACACGCGGCAGCTTCCGCACAGTCAGCGCTCTCCTACACGCGCAGCTGTTCTGGTCCCGTGCCCTCATGTTCGCCTGTTATGCGGCATGCACTAGGCTACCTCTTGTTTCTCCTCTGGCAAGGCGCCGGGTTGCGCAGTGGCCACGCACTTGGCACCTGATCTGGACACCTGGATTCGGCTCTCAAACGAATCCCAAACGAACCGAAATGTGTTTTTACATAGATAGTGTCACGCCCTTACCTTCTTTACGGCTTTCCCCAGCCCTGACTAGACCTTCGGTCATTCGTCATGAATAAATATTGATAATAGTAATTAATCTATTCTGTATTTACAATGGCGTGGCCGTTTTGGTTCCTTGAGTATAGACGACCACGACAGTTACTTTTTGCTTTTAGTAAGACGTCAAAGGCTCTCGCCTCACTAAAAGACAGACAGTTTGGGTGCGCCCACGCTTGAATATCGTGCGAAAGCACCACACGTCCGTGCTTACAAAGCCTTGCCCATTAGACCCACGGGACTAGGTTCTCAGTATTTAATACTTTGCTATAGGCTTCCCACTACGTGCACACAATGTTTTGTCGTCATAGGGCAAGCGCTTTGATTGATTGATTGATTGATTGATTGATTGATTGATTGATTGATTGATTGATTGATTGATTGATTGATTGATTGATTGATTGATTGATTGATTGATTGATTGATTGATTGATTGATTGATTGATTGATTCATTCATTCATTCATTCATTCATTCATTCATTCATTCATTGTGCCATATATAGCACCTACGCTGTGATATCAATACACGCCCGAAATTTCAAATTTCTACGTGGAGCACTTTGGCTTATACCCGCTTATCCGTTTTCCCTCCTTCAGTGGTGCAATTGCGAAAAATTCCACTAGAGTGTTTGGAGTCATCCTGGAGCAAATTCTGTAATTGTTTTTTTGTGAATTTGTTTGGGTAACTTTTTCCAAAATAACACAATTCGACACAATCATATGTCGAACATATGCTGAAGAATTTATAAAAGAAAAGGCTAAATTACACATGAATCCTGTGTCCCCATAGCAGTAAATGCTGAAACTAATGCTTACACATTTGCATGGGTTACATATATCACCAAACATCAGTCCCAAATATTCATAGGCCAGCCACATTGCAAGAATATGCGCAATGTCAATTCAGCACCTTCTACTCTGCTAGAGGTGTGTATCCCAAAAAATAAACCTTGGTGAACCCTTACCCCAGAATATAGTAATGTACGCCGGAAATCTTAAGTCTCCAGTTCACGTAGTTTCGGCTGGGCGTTGAATAATCACTCAGTCAGTCGGGCGCTGCTCTTTGTAGATAGGTACATACAGCCAGTTTTATGATAAAGTAAAACCCCGTTAACTCGTCCCCGCCACTTCCGAATTCCGGTAATTCGAACGAGGGGTCTGCTACCGTCCCCATTCTGCATTGTTCAAAGGCTACAAACTTTAATTATTACGGACAGATTCGGCCGAAATTCGTTTAATTTCGACTCCCCACGTACTTGAAAAACGCATGGCACTTGTCCACAACGAAGTGAAAGGCAGAAAGCCCATCGCTGTGGCCAACAATCTATCCGGCAACCAGGGCGACCGCGGATTTGTTTTATTTTGTTTGTTTGTTTGTTTGTTTGTTTGTTTGTTTGTTTGTTTGTTTGTTTGTTTGTTTGTTTGTTTGTTTGTTTGTTTGTTTGTTTGTTTGTTTGTTTGTTTGTTTGTTTGTTTGTTTGTTTGTTTGTTTGTTTGTTTCGAACACTTTTAACGTTCGCGGCAACGGTAACTGTTGCCGGAAATGTTACCGAGAGTGACATCGTCGCAGAGGCTTTGAATGAAGCCGAATGTGAGTCGGCTGACGAATACCCAGGTGATTACGACGTAGCCCGCGCAACACACTGAAGAAGGCCGGGCATGCGTTGAGCTTTTAAGAGGAAATTTGCAAGATTTCTCTGGACAGTGGGACCGGACTGAACCACCTCCAGTACGTGCGCAAAATAATTATTTACTGGCAGATTCCCTCAGCGAAGTAAACGGCAATCCCTGGCTTGAAAAAAAATATAAATATTTGGTGATGTTGAAAGCATTTTTAAGTCGTTATGACCAAGTCACGGTAATTCGGACACTCAGAAATTGGATATTCTCTCTTGTAACGTGAAGTATCAGTTAACGGTGTTCAATTAAAGTAGGGTCTTGTTAGCGTGAAGACATATCGCTAATACAATGGTCTACGAGCTTCTCTGGCTTCCCAGCCACACGTAAACCCGAGACGAATGAACGTTGTCCAACATGAGCCAAGATATTTAGCTAGAAGCTGGTAATGCGAAAGTC
This sequence comes from Haemaphysalis longicornis, assembly GCA_013339765.2. Classification (NCBI taxonomy): domain Eukaryota; kingdom Metazoa; phylum Arthropoda; class Arachnida; order Ixodida; family Ixodidae; genus Haemaphysalis; species Haemaphysalis longicornis. The sequence continues at coordinate 138,748,761 of CM023451.1, read as the reverse complement.
ATTACGTTAATGGTCGGACGACGCGTCGTGGACACCCTCATTACAGACTGCTTGTGCGAAGCGGAGGGAAGTCTGCACACGGAAACTGCAGCATTGGCCTTGCATTCAATGCTTAACATACAGTCCAATAAACATATACAATAGCCTTCTGATAACACGAAACGTTGTTGCTTTCAAAATAGTGTACTGTTTAGTTTGCCTTACTAATCACCTTGTAAAAATGCCCGTGTCGTTTTACATTAAACAGATATAAATGTACACTAGACATAAATTTTTGTTATTTTATTGTGATACGAGAAGGGTAGTAAGCATAAAGTTCCGGGGCCATTAGAATCAGCCGTATAAAGCTTACACAATAGCTTCGAAGTTTAAACTACCGTGTTACCCTACAAACCTCAATCCTTATTCTCCGTAGGCTATGAATTAATTTAGGCCACCAGGAAGTTCTTTACCGCGCTTCGAAATGTCGTACACATCGATAACTACGCGTAAGTACACGATTACAAGTTGGCTCGTAAGGCCTCAGACCTTCAAGCCTGTTTCGTACACAGAGCAGCCGTACTAGTTTGATTAGTATTTATAGTGAGGTAGCTCAAAAAGCTTCCATGTAAAGCCTTAATGGGCGCCCCCCAAACAGCGATACACGCCTTTCAGAGCAGCCATTAAGTGGGAGCCTCTATGAATGCCTGCCCTTTATACCGGTATAAAGTTACTTCAAGGTATGACTGCAGGTCCGCGTTTCAGCCTGTATTCCGCGTCACAACATTATCCTCGGCTGCTTGTTGCACGTGCTTAAAAATACCTCAGCTTGCGCATTGAGGCATTTATACCCTGACGTGGAGCAGGCAGGTTCTTTCCCACGCACACATGAAAGTGTGCACTCTGTACGCTTCATCGCCTCACACCAAGTTCAATTTTTTCGCGAAGGAAACAGTGAAGGTGAATATATTTGTTGGAATACCCGAGGCAGCCAATTACTAACATTATCTTCCTTCCGGTATGCAAAAGTATTTGTACTGGCCTCTTCAAACAACCGTCTTTTGTTTGGCGTTTGTTATCACCCTATAATATCATTGTCATTGTTAACGGCAAGAATATTCTATGTGTTCAATTGTGCTCCGACATCGTTTTATGCAGTTCATTCCCTTAACCATGCAACATTGGTATTGTCTATAATTGTGTTCAAACGTACTTGATGATCAGGATGGGTTGTGTGTAATGGCGCATAGCCATCCAGGGCAAACAGCGCTAAAGACAAAGTTATTTAGTGGCACAGATGTAAATGTAAATGCTAAATTATGTCAGTAAAAACAAGAATGGAACGAAGTAAAAGGCAATAAGGATGGGTGGTGTATAGGATGAAGATAATTATGCATACTCTGTAAGGAGCGGCAAAAATATGACGTCTGCTAAAAACTGAAAAACACGCCTAATAGAAAACAATGGGTAGTCAATCAAGAAGCATGATGGGTGTAGCGGGATGTGTTGTCCGGACAGTTCAGGAAAATATTTGCATCGCGTGGTGTGTAGGGCTTTGAATGCAATTAAGATATGAACTACGGGTAGGGCCTATCTTTACCTGATACACAGGGATCTTGAAGATCAAATGAGCAGATACGAGTTTGTTGCATGTGTGTGCCCTATTCGTAGTCTAGCCAAGGTAACTTCTGTGTATCTGTTGCGTGTGTCAGTCGAGTATGGCCCCGAGTGTGGTTTATTACGTGTAATTTGTTGCATCTCCGTTCCATCCCCTCCGTTTGTCACGTTTAACAAAAGTATTGCCTGATGTGTGGCTTGAGGACAGTGATGCGTATTGCATTCGTGAGTGTAGCAGCAGCGGCCTATTATTCAGCTGTCGTATTGCCGGTAATGCCAGAGTGGCCTTAAACCCAATAGAAAGTTGTTTCAAGGTTTGATGCCTTGATAATAGGTTTGATAATATGCGGAAATAATAGCCTTCAAAGCAAGATTGATCCAAATGTTTTTTATAACGCTTTCCGGATGCAAGTGCGTCTTGAATGCTAAGACAGTCCGTGTACACCACGGTCTTGAAAATTTGAAGTTGGAAAATGTTTTGTCATCATCATCCTCTTCAGCCTGTCTACGCCCACTGCAGGGCAAAGGCCTCTCCCATAGATCTCCAATTACCCCTGTCCTGTGCTAACTGCGACCAAATTATTCCCGCAAACGTCTTCATCTCATCTGCACTCATAACTTTCTGCCGCCCCCTGCCACGCTTGTCTTCTCTAGCGATCCCCTCTGTTTCCCTTGATAACCAACGGTGATCTTGCCTTCGCAATACATACCCTTCCCATGCCAATTTCTTCTTAATTTCTCCTAATATGTCCTTAACACGAGTTTCTTACCGGACCCATTACGCTCTCTTCTTGTTCTTGATAGCGTTACACCTATCATCTTCCGTGCCATTCCCCGCTCAGCCGTCTTCAATTGAAGTCAAACCCCTTTAATGAGCGTCCTAATAACACTTCACGTGCGTCCGAGCCTCAAGGGGGGAGCACGACACAGCTTGCGCTACAGGCGCCCAGTTAGCGAAGCCGGTCGCCGTTGATTCTACACAGTGCTGTCGCGTTCCACTTTGGGAGAAATGTGAAAACTTGTGGAGATAACGATCCGCACCCACACGTCATGCATGAGGAACACGACGATATAGATGGATATAACGATGACTACAACGACCACAATTAAAAGCGAGGACGGAACATGTAAATAAACAATTTAAAACCTAATTCAATTTGTAGCGGTGTGTCCTTCAGTGCTTACATAGAAAGAAATCATCCAGCTTCGTTATGGTTCAAGCCTTGCGCGACTTAGTACAAGATTCGCCAATTTTTGTACGATGGCCGCATGAAGTAGGCTTAGAGGAATTTATATTTTAATTTAAAATAGCTTGAATTTTTGACGTCATGGTGTCGCACTGCCTACACATAGCTTTTAATGGATCGAACTACCGGGGAACTAACCCATAAATTTGCATGCGCGTTAACAAGTCCATCCGGTCATCGATGAGCCAACTGATAATTGATTGCTGAAAAGTTGGCCCTGAGCTTTCGCTTGGGGCTATTCGTAGTTACGAGTGCACATGCGAAAACAGGAAAAACGCTCTTTTAAAAGTGGACAACTTTCACAGCGTGGCGGAAACTTACAGCAAAAGCAAATATTGAGGACGCTAAGAGAGAGACTTTTCAGGAAGCCAACGTTTGTTCCCATGATTGCTACTCTGACACAACGTCCTTCGTTCCGAGGTGAAAAATGAGCATTCCGCTTGTTACCAATGATCCGAAAACTTTTGTGTTCCTAAACTTTGCTCAGGTGCGTGCACGCAAGCGCTCCTTCATTTTCGAAAAGTTACCTTGCAAGGAAAAAAGTATTTTCAATTGCAGCTATGGCTTCAGTGGCCGAATTGAATCCGCGGATGTCTCCAGAAATTTGCCAGCTGTCAAAACACTGTTCCAACGCTTGATACCCTTGGCTTACAGAGCCCGTCACAAAGTAATCTCGGGCTCATGAAAGACAGATTGCGAATCTGTCTAGAGATAACAATATATCTCGCACGACCTACACCGTTTTCGTAAAATGCTTTTTTCTGTGCTGATGCGTTGTTATTGTAGCCTTTCTAGAGAAAGCCTGTCTCATGGTCTTCGGTATTTTATTACGCATCTCAGCTCTTAGCGCAATATTTCCTTGTTTATTTTCCGGATCTAATTGAGCGTGTCAATGTCTTTATATAAACATTGAAATCCTTACATGAAAAAAAAATAATTTTATTAATATGTTTTATGATAAATATGCACAACAAAAAGTACACTGCAATAATTAATAATTTTACTTTAATCTGGCATGTCATCACAGATCTGAATGCACCCGTCGCGGTGGCTAAGTGGTTAAGGCATTGCGCTGCTGAGCACGAGGTCGCGGGTTGGATTCCCGGCCGCGGCGGCCGCTTTTCTGATGGAGGCGAAAAGCAAAAACGCCCGTGTGTACGAGATTTCGGCGCACGCAAAAATCCCCAGGTGGTCAAAATTATTCCGGAGCCCTCCACTACTGCACGCGTCATCGCCTGCGTTGCTGTCGACGCGTTATACCCTACAATCAATCAATAGATCTGAATGCACACAAAAGAAGTTCTATATCAGCCTTCCAACAGAATATTTGTTGATGGTTACCTTGCAGCCTTATTTTGATTATTGCGAACATTGTATATCTGTTAATATAGATTTATTTACCCGTCAAAGACGCCGAATCACCACCACGCGACCTTTCGCCTATACCCCCATTTCTCACTTAGTCGTGTCCACTGCCTTAAAAACAGAGTAAGTAACGTAACAGATAAATTGCTAACATATTATAATAACCTTTGTTTTAATGGGCAGCTTACGAGGCTCCGATTGGACTATGGTGGAAGAAAACCACCAAAGCAATGTAATGTATTCCGTGGTAACCTTATGTGCATTGGTCACTTTCTTTCAAGATTCAAGTTATGGGTTACCAGGATGGAGTGCCGCGCTTTCCATGTCCTGGTCTAGCAACGCGCACTGTCCTTGCTACCATAGCACTCGCAGCAGTCGACACCGCGATAACGTGAAAGTCACGAAAAAGCAGGGCCGTACCATTGACTGCAGCGCTATAGAAGTGCCCAAATTCAGGAGAAATTGAACTATGTTGTCGTCACAATGAGCCTCCTGTCCCACAGCGTAGTAGAATCGAGAATTGATTGGATCCTCAAATATTGCTATCCCCCCCTCCTCGCCCCCATCTGCCTTGACGTACAATAAACCCTCCTGTACTTCTCGATTTGCTCGTCCGTTCTAAATCACCGATATTCTCTTCGCATTCATCGCGGCCCCCGGGATGCTGAGACTGAGCCCTTAATAATCTATTCGCGTGAGTAGAAAAACCGGTAGAATGACTCCGCCATTATTTTTCCTTCCTGGGGAAACGTGGCCGACTTAGGCGAAGCTATTTGGGTCCTGGTCGCATCTCTTCAACGGAAGTAAGCGCATTATACGCTCAGAGACTACTGTCTTAAAGCAGATAAGCTCCTTGATTGTTTCCTTTATTTGCACGCAAAAACATTTAGGCGTTGCTGCTTTTTTCTCAGGAATGAGCGGGGCAGTAAACACGCTACAGAACTTGCATTCTATTTATGAATTTGAGTTTTACTCGCATACCACGCTTTCGTGGATTGGCTTTGCATGCTTGAGTGGAGATTGTGTGCATTTAAATTTATTTTGCTTTTCATAGAAGGAGGGAAGGTGTGTACGGGGGAGTGGAAAATAGCTGGTCCCTCTAAAGCTCGAGTGCGGTATCATCCGAATCAGCGTTTGTTATGCGAAACGTCGTTTCTTTATCGCAAGATTTTGGTTTTTACCATTACTTTGAGTAGTTCACTGGCTAGGCGGCCGGAAGGTAGGAACTAGCTTAGAAATTGCACGCTTCATATTTTCTTTTTTTTTTTGATAGAGGAATTTCTGGCGTCAATTTTTGTGGTCAACGACATGCCCATCTACTCGTTTACTTTTAATTTTTAAACAGCAGTAAGTTTGAGTGTGCGCAAGAAACCTTAGTTTCCTTTCTTGAGTAAGTTTTAATGGTTGTCTATAACTATATCGCTGCTGCCACTTATGACTACTGCCGAGTTCAGGCTCTCGCTATGGAACGCCTCAGGCTATGGAACTCGCACTGCGAAACCACCTCGCTTCGCCCTCTCTTCCTGCCATGATTTTTGTACACGAGCATTTGTCGAACCGGATACATGCCCCCTCCGTGGGAATGCATGCGGGACATTCGTACAGCGGCTGGTTGTAAACAGCGTCCCTTGGAAAACCAGCGTCGGTGTAGGTGCTCATGTCAGAAGCCATGAAATGGCTCCTGGGGAAGCGCTCTTATCGCGAGGCCTTCCATAGCGGGAGCTTAAGCACGGCAGTAGCGAGAGGTGGCCGTCCACGCGAGTATGCCGCCGTTGAAATAATGAAGCGGAAAAACGTAGCCTAACAAGCGAACACGCAGGCAGCAGAATTCGCCATCGTCGTTGACTCTGTCATTTCAAGGCGGCAGGAGCACGCAGTGGCGCCGCCGCACCGCGGAGACAGACATAAGCCATTCGAAAGAGTCAAGGCGGATCGGGGAGTAAAGCGTCTCAAGCAGCAAGATTACTAAGCCCTTCGACAACGCGAAGCCGGAAAAAAGTGCCTCAGGCGTTTAAGTAGACATTATTCTCTCGCATTCACAACCAAAAAAAAAAACTACCTATGTGTCCTTGGAATTTCTGAATACTTAGACTCAAGGAACAAAACCCTCACACGCAGAATATTAAAACTAAATTTTGCAATCATTCAATTTTAGCTCTCTACTGGAGTACTCATGCCTCACCCGCTGGTGCTTCAGTGCGCTGCTCGGACGTCACTGACAGTAACGTCACCACACTCGACATCTTCTAGGGTTGATAGGCCACGTGCGCCTTCTCTGTCGCGGATGCCATTAAACTTTTGCGTCATCCTTCCCCCCTCCCCCAAATCACTATTTCTGAGCCAATGTACTTGCAGTGTTGTTCCTGTGGCGTCGCGGTGACCTTATTTTGATCTTTCTATCTTCTATACGCGCCCTTCAATACCCAGGCTTCCCCATGACAGGCTTGTGGAGCCTGTACATGGTAATCGTATTAAAAAGCAGTATTAGAAACAATGTTATCTGTAATAAAACTCTCAACAAGCATAACCAGGACGTAGTAGCTCACCTAACAAAACGAAACTAACTATACTCGAACGTTCAGCGCGAAAGGCACATGACTGCCCCATTCTTCATAATTCAACACCTGAAGGTGCCCTGAAGCGATGCCCAAAATTTAAATTCAGCATGTCTTTCGGACAAGGCTGCAGGTTTCCCCCACTGACTTAAAGTTTTTTTCCAACCTAAACGCTATTGGACTGTTCTTGATATAGCTAGAAGTTTATAGCGGTGTAACTTTACCTAGCAACTTATAAGAATTTATACCTCTCTTTGCTCATTACCTATCACGTATATTTACCTCAAATTAGCAACAGTGTAAATTTTGACAGATGAGCTGAAGTAGCGGGCATATCATGTTTACATAGCTTATTACCGACACAACATGATAATTAGGTTTCACAAAATGCTTCCTTGGAGCTATTTAATAACACAAGCGTACAAGTGATAGCAGCTTTAAGGAAACGAACGTCGCCAAAGCATTTCGCCTAGGCCGAACATTGCCATTTAGCGGAGTTTTTTCTCTTAGTCATCGCCCCTGTCACATGTTGTTGAAGATTTTCCACGATCGAGTGGACATTGCCGAGGCAGGGAGCCCTAAATCTATACCGCCGATCAATAGCAGCGACAATTACACCGGGCGTTCCCACTTGGGCATCATGTCATGCGTTCACTTCGAGCACGACTTGTACGACTTCGCCGGGCTTAAGAAGCTCGGTGCATTCGGCTCATTGCGCACTCAAAGCATTCGGCGATCCTTTCCGAGCTTACCCAGAACTGCCTGCGAAGCGTCCTGAGGCGAACCTTAGTTTGTCAAACAAATGGCTCGCGTCGCGCACTTCTCAACTACGAATTGTCGGAGAGGCGCCGTCGATCAATGAAATGCCGTGCTGCTCCTTAATTGACTCGTCCGCAGATCCGACCTCCGTCGCAGAACGGCGTCCTCGGTTTCACCGATTCTGAGCTTGCCTGTTAATGGCGTGCAGTTGACTAACGGTCTGTGCTTCTATGTGGAGCCCCTTTAACAATCCACTTCCCAGAGAGACCGGATCGCTTAGTTTTTCCCCATTAATCAAAGTGACCGATGAATTTAACTAGGCTAATTATCTCCGGTCTGCTCTCGCCAGCCGTGTTGCGATGAAACTTGGAATGACATGTTTTAACAGCCCCTTGGGCCACTGCTCGGTATGTAGTGAGTGGACGTCCAGTTCCGCATTGTTTTATTGATGAGCCTCAACTGCCCTTCGGTGGAGACGACATTGAAAAGTGTGACAGCGTCCTATTTTCAAATGACGTGGAAGAAGCTGTTTGCTTTACGATTTCCAGTTGGGTTAAATTAAACCATTTTCATCACCGCCGCCATCGTCGTCGTCAACATCATCATCGTCATCCTACTTAAGTCCATTGCTGGACGAAGGCATCTCCCAGTGATCTCCACCCGCTCCTGTCCTGCGCTGCCCGAGTCCTACAATTGCCTCCGAATTTTCTTATTTCGTCTTTCAGAAAGTTTTTTTTTAAATTTTACATTTACTATGTTTAAAACACTATATTTTTTTACGTTCCGTGAATACTGTGCCTCATTTACTTTTTCGTACTGAAGGCTAATTAAGGCAAGTAGAAGTTAGGAAACACACTTGGGGATAAGAACACCATAAAAAAATAGCTTGGTGGGCCGTTGAGACGGGGATCGGGTGAAGATGACATGACCACGCGGACCACGAGTCCTCATTAATTAGACCAGTAATGTCTGTGGCAGGAAAAAAAAACACCTTCAACGGCAAGTTGCATACACATTTGTAAAAATAAGGGCATTGTATACCCAGGAGTGGCTCCCCGACGACACATTACCATCCCAGAGTGTCTTCGCGAACTAGTTACAAATGTGCGTGCGGTACCCTAATGGGCATAAGCCGCCGTGCCTAGAACAAACTTTTTTAGAAAATGTTCGCTACGATTGCTCCCCTTTAACAAAGCAGAGCCCTTTGGCTTCCTTGCTACCACAAAGTAATTCAAACAATTCCTTTACAAGGGTGAGGGCGTCATCTATTAAGTGAAGTAACCGAATTTTAACCAACCAACCAACAATTCGCCGAACGACTTCAAGCCATTAAACCAAAGTACAAATACAACGACGTGAACTGTTTCAGTTGTGCCGCCCACTGCTCTTACGTGGGTTGGGCAGTCGGAATAAGGAATGCGGTTAGTTGACATTCACATACTAGGTGGCGTATGGAATATCTAAGTGGGGTAGAGTGTGGGATGCATGGCGGAGGGCGGGGTTTTGTGAGGGGAAGAGTTAGTTTGCAGTCCTAGGAAAATGGCAGCGTCGGCCCTGCATAGAAACGGTTGGGTTGCTGGATATTTTAGGCGCTCGTGCCAGTAGTGGGCGAGTGTACTGGAACATTTCTGAAGAGGCGGGGACTCAAAGTTGCCTTAGGCTTGAAAGTCTCTTCCGTTCTTCGAAATTTTCAGGTGTGAATTGGCGTGGATGGGGGCGTGTGCCGTCCCTGTTTACTTCGAGAGATTCGTGTCCAGGTAACCAGACAGTGCGCAGGCCCGGGAGTTTCTTCCCTTGTTCGGGAATACGTTTGACACGGGGTGCAGCGCGGGATTCGGTGAGTTTAATTAGATATTCCTTGCCAGCGGTGCCACCACCGCGCGTCCCCAGCACTGCATCAAGCCCGCAAAAAAATTCTGAGTGAAAGGGTTGTTTTTAGGGCTGTCACCGTGGCACTGTTGTGCCACTTCCTGGTTTGGTGAAACTAAAAGCGAAAGCGTGGGCATGTCTAGGATTTCTTTTTCAAATAGGCGTAATCTGAACGCTCGCGCAGAACTACTTCAATTACATTTGGTTCCAAGCATACCCGAGCAGCTCCACGGGAAGCAGGCCTGCGTTTCCCACTGAACACCGCAAAATGTTATCATTTCAAGCTTCCTAATAACTAAGAGCACCGAAGAGGAATTAACATCGTGCCTAAGGTTAGGGTTTCGGGCGACAGCCTTAACGATACATTCCAGGCGCCCCTTGACCATACGCTTTGTATTGACCAACAGCAGGCGCACAAAAGCCATAGCTAGGTAGCCACTCCTACGTATAACTGACACTTTGGTGGGAAATGTGACCCCACTGAAATAAGGCTGCGATTTTATATTTACATTTTAGTATGCATTACGGGCCTGCCTACTGCTACGAAGGTCCCTCTGAAAGTTCAGACGCAAGACAGAGGAGGTCTGTACCACGGGCGACACCCTATTATTTCTCCACGTTTCGAAAGAAACGTACTGCTTGTTTGAATCGTCGCATTGAGAGAGTTAAGCGGCCACCACATGGAGCGTTTTGCTCGCGTCTGGTGGCCGTCGGCGTCTCCTAGCGGCAACATAAACCTCACGTTGGAGAGGACGAAATTCAAGAAAAGAAAGAGCCAATTTGACCAATTTATGTGGTTTTTAGGTAATGAACCAATCTGATGGTGTGGTAAATTGTATTTTTCCAACGTTTTTGGCCGTCCCCGCCAGGACACGCCGACGGCCGCCAGACGCGAGCAAAACGCTCCATGTAGTTGCCGCTTTAAGCTCGGTGCCTGAAACTCAACTACGAATATTGCTGCAAGCCAACACAGTTTAAAACTTCCCTTTCGGTTGTTTTGATCAAGGACTTTCTCCTCTCGTTGAATTGATAACAGGAACTTTACCTGGGGCATCAACAGATTTATTACGTTGTCCTGAAAGACCGAACCAGACGCTGTTTACAAATTTCCGCGGCAAAGGGGCTCTTCAGAATAGAAATTCTATCGCATCTATACCTCTCGCGTGCAGCATAAGAAATGACCAAGTTTCCGAGCTGGGGCAATCGGCTGAGCGCTAACACGTCGACCTACAGTTACCGAGAAGCGGCGGGACAGCGCGCATGCATCGATCTGCAAAGGCGGCAGCACGCAAAGCGAGAAACCGCGTGTTCGTCTCAGCCCCGGAAGGAACAGAAAGCAGCGAGAAGCTGCGGTTCCAAAACGCGGCGACTGCAGAGGCAGCATTTGGGCGAAAGACGTCATAGAGCCCAAGGCGGCGGCGGAGCCGAGTCATCAATTCTGGCCACCTCTGGCACGTTCGGCGCCCGTCTTCCGCGCACGCAAAATTCGCACGCTTGCCTGGCCCCGGGTGCATCCGCGCGAAAGTAAAGCGCCGCATCTGATAGGATTCGTACGCCTGTCTTCCCTGTCTCCCTTTTCTCGGCCTCTTGCTGTCTCCGGCACTGCGATGCCTCCTCCCCCCCTCTACTGAGCTCCCCTCCTCGACCTCACCCACAACCTCTCTCTCTCTCTTTCTCTCTCTCTCTCCGAAGCAACAATGCAAACGCGCACGTGTCGACGTACGGCTCAACCTCCAATCTACCCTTTCATGCCGTGCTTCATGTATACGCGATGTCGACAGAAGATGGATTTTTTGTCTGTTGTTCCAAGAGGATCAGGATCTACTTACCCAACTCCCGTTGAAACTGCTCCGGTACTGCGTTCGCTTTGGAGCGGACAAGTATAGCTGAACGGAACAAAGCCCACCAACAATAGTGAGGGAACGACGCGGTCGAGACAATAGAACGCGATGTCGAGTTGAATACATTTTACCCTACTCGGGTATGATCTGAAATTTTACGAGCACAGATGAGATACAACAGACCGTAGAAACTCGCACCGCATGCCTGCGGCAGACTCACTGAACTGTGGAGACGGGAGGTGCCACCTAGAATGCGCCCATTATTATTACTGGCTTCTTTTTTCGTGTTTCCGTCCCTTCGTAACCAACGAAATATTCCTTCCTTACGCTGGTGGTATGGTGTCGCTTAGAGGTATACCTGCACCCGAGTGCGCATTTGCTTAAACTTTAGAGAAGAGGTCTGAATTCTGTTCGTGCTAACCTATGTTTCCCGCGATATATTTGAGGGAATTCATGAGTCACCAGTCAGAGATGATGTCTGCATGTACGTCTCAGCGCGCGTGTGCGTGCCGCATGACGAGCGGGGTGACGGTCCCGCTGCGGATGAGCGCCAGTGCAGTTTCACTAGGTTTGTGATGAACATGATGGCTACCGTTAATGGATCCCAGGAGCACTTGACAGTGATAGCAATTGCATGCTTTCAGTTGATATAATCGATAACGGCGAGCATTTCAACCATATAACACCATGAGCTGTGCGGATGTTATGAGAACTACTTTAAAACTGTTATCTTTTTCACGGGATTACGCTGACACTATGAGCAACACCATCCTAAATGATAAAAAGCCCGAGTGCTGCCGTTCTTCCGTACAAAGAAGGCGCACTAGTATTCAACTTTTGCGTCACTATAGGTGTTTGTGTGGGGAAGTTGATATTATAATTGGCAATCAATGTAAGCACGAAATCTTACTGTTGATTCGCATGTGTACGAATTGCAGTGCGATACCAATAAAACTTGCATAAGTAGCTTTTAATGCGTTTGTAATATTACGAAAACAAATCTCGTTAAGTTTTGAAGAAAGTTCTTTTTAGTTTTACGTAGTTGCATTTGCTGAGACTCTGTGCCCTCCGCAGTAGCGAAGTCAATTTCTCTTTAAGTTTTACGTACGCTTTCTGTTTAGAGGGAGCGTTGCCTGGCCACGTATACTTTAAGCTCTTATGATGTGCTTAAAGAAATCAATCGCTTTTATTGAACCAGAAGTTGACATTCCGTTTAAATATGGCAGTTTCTACAAATGCTTTCTAAAAAATACAAACATTTTTTTCGTGCTTTCGTGACCGCCTCCGTTTGTTCCATTTCAAAATAACGGTGCTGCCTTCATCTGTTAAACCACCTCATATCTGCTACCCGCACTCCTCCGTCTTCATTGTCAGATGAAAGCATTTGCGTCTATGATTAGAGATTATGCTTACTTAACGGTGATTGCATGTCCGATGTTACAAGTGCTGAGAACCCCGACAAAAGGACAAGACCCCGGAGTTTGCACTTCTTCGAAGACCAAGGCGCTGGGTCGGAACTTTGGCGCACCATTTTAGTGCGGGATCACCGGAACCAAAACCGCAAATACGACAGAAAATGCTTCCGTGGCTACTTCGACCAAAAAAAAATAAACAAGAAAGAAGCCATCCGATATTCCCTTTCAGTCAAACGATGGAGCCGAGAAATCCCAGGACCCAGTTCTGCAGCTGAACCAAACCCTCAGTCCGCAACAGATGATTCATATATGGTCGGCGAGTATCGCGGTCCACTGATTATTAGACACGTGGAAAAGCGGTGGGACGTAGTTCGGAATGTCAGAAGCTGCACGCGCGCTAGGGCTTACGCAACCCCAGCAGTCGCTCCCTGTGTTTCCCAATCGCCGGTTGTTGGCGCGGTTTCGCCACTGCTTTCACCGCAGACAAGTTACTTTCGATCTTTTTGATAATGGCTCATTTTGAACTCTAGTATTCGTCAAAACCCAAAGAGAGATTGGGCTCATAAAAAGGATATCTCACATTCGTTGGCTCATTTTCCTATCGTATAGCAAAGAAAACAATATCGAGCCGTCCGCAAGATCATCTCGACATCTTAAATTTCTGCATAGAAGCGAGCTCACATGCTTTGCTCTGCGAAACCTTCCAAATTTCTTTTTCTTGCGGCGAAAATTAAATGGACGAATCAGAGACTTGGTTGCGTTGCGACTGGTGCTAGGATTGATATACGGGGAGCCGAAAATTTCTTTGTATCCCAGGGTAAAAATTCAGCTCCAAAATAAATAAAAAAAAGTATTGCTATCGGCAACCAACCTCTTATTCGCGCCAAGCAGACCCCTATGTGAATAGGCAGCTCAATTATAGTTCTTGAGCCACGAACAGATGAAGGGATATTCCTAGAACAAGCTGCCTTCAAATACCTCTTGCAACAGTGCGAATATCAGGATTGTGACTGCCAATTATAACTGCGATTTGGTTTTATACTTGTATTGGCCGTTGCCGGCGTTTGTACAGCGGAGCTGTAATAGGTTCACTCCCCGTCGTTTTTGCTTTTCTGTTGTTTTTTTTTTTTTTTTGCGTGAACTAGAAAAGCTCATCCCTCTAACAGCTCCCGGGCCAGGTGTCTTCTGCTCGTGCCGTGGCTAGCCGCACGTGTTTCTTCTCTCACGCTGTAGGCACACTCTCTGGCTTCGGTCACCTGTTCGCCTCCAGCGCTTCATATTTTAACAAAAGCAAGCGTGTAGTGCCCCTGAAAAAGGTTTTCCCCGCCACGCACTTGTTTTCATAAGTGAAGCCGCCTATAGGGAGATCGATGTAAGCTTAGTCTTTGTAGGATTGCACAGGGACGCCTGCTCGTAAAGGAAAAATAGGCTAACTCCTCCTGAACTCAGTGGAAGAAGACATCGGACGACAATCATGCCTAGCGTAAGCGCAATGCCCGTGAGGACCCCAAATACCGTGAGGCGGGAAACGGAAGACGTTGTCGTGCTGGCTACAACCCCACTAGACGTTTCCCCAGGCGACAGCGCAGTTGGAGCGGGAGTTTGGGGCTACACAATTCGGCATCGTTTGTTGTGTGGTTGGTGACCAATTGGTGTGCGGTGGGTGACATTGTAAGTGGTATTAGTAATACAATTTTAGTCATCGTACATAGTAATCGATATGCGCAATATCTTTAAAATAGCTGCAAGTGATATCGTTAGTAAGCAAGCTCCGGTGGTGATCCACCTTCACAGAGTGGAATGGCACTATTTTTTTTCTTTTGCTGTCTAAAGCTCCCTACGTCTTTTCCCCTAGTGTAGAGCAGCAAACTTGGTCATCGGCTAGGGGTTCTTCCTCCCTTTCCGTTCGCATATAAAGCGAAGGTTTGTAAGGCTAGGATTCCGTGCAACTTTCGTGACCTCAAAAAAAAAAAAAAAAAAAGACTCCCGTATCTCCCCGTGTCTATAAAACGGAAGGCGTCCAATTATGCGATACGTTTAAAAAAGAAAAGCCTTAGTGGGTGCAATTGTGCGCACGGTCGCAATCAAAGCCGCACGCTGTTTGCTACCTCGAGCCTATACGTCTCATCACTTGGGCATGGAGTTTCAGTGCATTAGCTATCAATAGGCCCCATTTAAAAGATCAAAACATGGTTTGCATCATCAGGCCTTCATGCCTCATCCTTTTCATGGGCTTTTCTTAGTAGCTTAGTAAACGATAAGCGCCATTTTCAAGATCACTAGACTGTCAAGTAGATAATAAAGGTTTCTCAAAGATTTCCTTCTCTGCGAACCACGTCGGCCATGTCTATGTTCCCACTGCCCTCAGTTTCTCGGTGTTCCAAGCGCATGTGTGGTCAGTTTCCTGTGTTTCCCGGGCGGGGCATGTCCCGTCGTCACGACAAATTTCCCTCCTACATTTTCGGTTTCGCTTCGTTTATCGCCTGAATTGGGAGGCCGCGTATGTTCCGGAATCCGGCTACTTCGGTCTCTAACTTCACGGTTTGGAGTAGCTCATGATTTTTGACTGCTGTATGACCATCGGCAGTAAAAACTTAGTGGTGAAAATTTTCCTTTGGGCCTGCAGGGGTGTAGGAAAAGGTAAATTATACAACTGTTGATGAGCAGGACTTTACGCTGAGTCTAATTCCCACACTTTAAAAAGCACGTAACATCTGTTTGGACCTGCATAATGGCAAAGAGGGAACCAAAACTGGGGCTTACCTGTACATTTACAACTATTTTGGGTCAGATAGTCACCATAGTTTTATTTTATCATGTCCGTGGTTTTACGCGTGGTTCATACCACGAAGCTTCCGTTCCAAATACTAGAAAGTAGAAGCGTTATTCATAATTTAACGCGTCAGCATTCATATCCATGGTTGCTAAACGAGGAAGTGATCGATGAAACGCAAACAGGTGCGTGAAACGTGGCGTTAAGTATAAGGCGTCATCGGCAAAGCAAATAACTTCAAGTAACCAGAAGTTCTAGGTAAACAACCGTCAGCGTGAACGCGCCGGACGAAATGAAGGAAGGCTTGGGTTGTGGCTGTGTGCGTATACGCCCACTGAAAATCGTCCTTGTAAACAAGCAGGTCTGAGTTATAGGAGTGATTTATGCTCTCCGTGCCACCTAACTCCCCCTTTCCGTGTTCCTCGCCGTAGTCGTGGGCTGCGTTCTGCAGAGATCGTAAACGGTGGCTTAACCTGGAAACTACGCCCATGGAGTGCGCGCTGGTGTTCCGGGACCACAGAGACACGGCGGAAGAGGAAGCGCGGGAAGACTGTAAAGTCGGCCAGGCTGCACAATGGAGCGTTCCTTTTTCTGTCGCCGAAACGTATCAGCATAAATACCCGTAAGCGAGGAACACACAACAGGCGCCGCGTGGAGAAAGCCGACGAGGACCGGCTCAAGAGAGGTTTTCGTTTAACTCGACGTTCCAAGAAGGTACGGCACTGGTATGAGATGGTGCAAACACGGTATCTCATCTGAAGGGAATAAAGAAAAAAAATGAAACTATGGCATCATTATTTTGACAATGTGTGGCTCGACGTTTCGGATGCTGTCCATTTTTTTCCAAGAGTAATGTGTTCAACACTGGAAGCTGTTTACATACAGTTCAGATACTCTACAATCAGGACGTATTTTTAAGAGAGAAAGACATCAAAAAATAAATAAAAAGTGAGGACATGTGCAGGAAGAGAAGGAGAGGCGAGAATATTGCGCTCATTTGCTTAGGAGAGGTAGGCGGGACATACCTGTGCAGTTGGCAACGGTCACGACTTAAACTGCTTTCGGTCAGCATCCACCTACCTCGAAAGGTGAACTACAACTCGCCAGTCCAGCATTGATGAGCCAGCATAATGTAAATAGAATAGTTGAAGTCTTTCACAAAGAAGTAAATGTACTTAGGGAGTCATATATTTTGGGGTTTCATAGACAAGTATGGCCTCGGTTCTGCCTACCGCATATCGTTTCGCTCATGCTTTAATGCTTACACTAACATTATTATTGACGAGCCCGTTACTCGCCTTCTGGCTGGTACTTTGGAGGATTGATACGTCTGCAGGCAACTTGATACTGGTCAAGAAGTTATAGTGACCCTTCAAGATTTAGGAACCAAGAAGGTGGATCATTGAGACGTACCAACCGAAGCAGGAGAAATTATCACTGGGGAAGTGTTGAGAGGAGAAAAGCAATATTAGTGCGATGGAGAAAAAAATAGGACGGATAATTTCAGCGTGTGCTCCGGCTGCACAGTTGCTTTGTGCCAGAGTGCCCTCACAAATTCGCTTGGCTTGACGACAGCGGACGGCTGGGCTGAATCACACCGCGCGGTCCAACGGCCCGCGGCAAACACGCGTGGAAGCGGCGGTGAGGACTCCCCTTTTTCTTTTCGGCGGATCGTCTGATGTGACCACTTCGCGTCCATTCGTCGGATCCAAACAGCACCCAGCGGAGAGTCCTGATTGGAGGGATTTCAACTGCTCGCAGCTGAAACGGGCCTCAGGGGAAATGAAAAGCCGGGGAAATGAAAAAGCAATCGGCGGCGGCATTCGACGGATTCACCGAACAGAGGATGGTGTTGCACAGGCTGCAGAGACACCTCGAGGAAACAGGACAGATGCCGGCGATCATGTTCAGTTCACGCAAAGAACTCGGTACGCAGGACGTCATGGTTCAGTTGCACGAATTCGTCATCAAACAAGCAACCAGATCGAGCCCTAGAGCCATCCTGGCCCTCGACCTCAAGGGGGCGTTCGACAATGTCACCTACGCCAACGTTCTGCGTAACCTGAACGGGACCGTCTGCGGCGCCAGAGCGTTCCACTACGTCCGCAACTTCCTCGATTACAGAACGGCCGTTCTGACGATAGGCAACGCGAAGACGGACCCGATAAGGCTAGGAGAACGCGGAACACCCCAGGGATCCGAAATATAGCCCCTGCTGTTCAACCTGGCACTGCTACCCCTACCTAAACTGCTGGAACGCATTGATGGTTTAGACCACGCTTTCTACGCCGACGATATCATGGTCTGGACGAACAGGGCCTGATCGGAGGGGTGGATGGAAGAAACACTACAGCGCGCAGCGACGACGGTCAACGAGTATGCCAAGTCGAGCGGCCTGAGCTGCGCCCGTAAAAGTCCGAGCTATTAGTAGTCCAGCCGGGCGTCGGCAAGAGGAGCACATGCGGCCTGACGATATAGATCGACGGCATCTAGGTCGAACCCACTCAACAGTGTCGGATCCTGGGGTTGTTGCTCCGCAGTGACGGCAAGGCGGACGCGGCCGTGGACAAGATATGTCTAACGTCGGAGCAGGTCCTCGGCATGCTCCGCCGCGTAGCTAAAAAGAATCGTAGCATGAAGGAGAACGACGCGCTTCGCCTGGTTCAGGTCTTAGTGGTTACCAGAACCACTTACTCGGCTCCATACGTTTACCTAACCTGAACACAGAAGGCAAACCTAGACGTCATCTTGAGAACAGCCACGAATCAAGCACTTGGACTACCCGCGTACACGTCGATCAAACGGCTGTACGAGATGGGGATCCACAACACCGTGGACGAGCTCGTGGAGGCGCACCTCTCTAATCAGAGGGTGCGTCTCATCGGGTCCGAACACGGGAGGAGGATATTGGAAAAGATCGGATGGAGGCCAGAACCGGTGCAAACGTCTGGCCGCGTCCCCGAACATTGGAGAGACGAGATCCACACAAAACCCCTCCCACGCAACTTGGCGCCGGGGGAGAATGACGACAGGAGAAAAGCGCGCGCCAAGGCTTTGGAAACGCGCTTGGAAGGCAACCCTAACGTCATGTACGTCGACGCCGCCCTGGTAAAGGGAAGCGAGAAGGCCGCTTTGGCAGTAACAACAAGAGACAGGCTCGTCGCCGTGGCGTCCACGAGGACAAGAAACGCAACTAACGTTGAAGAGATGGCGATCGCATTGGCACTAATACAACCCGGGGCAACGCACGTCGTGAGAGAGAGCAAGAAAGCCTACGCGAACTACCGCGGGGGGTTGATCTCCTCCGAAGCGGCACGCGTCCTCATACGACACCGGACAACGAGGTCGAACTGATTTGGACCCCCGCGCACTCCTCCCTGGTCGGCAACAACATCACCGACTATCGCGCCCGAGACGTGTCCCGCCGGCAGGTGGACGAGGCGGAGGTCGACTCGTTGACACTAATCACTATCTATAAAGATATCATTGCAATGTATAGGGGAAATAGACAAACACTACCTGAGCCTCATCACTCCCTCACCCGCAGGGACCAGACGATAATACGCGGCATACAGGCAGGGTCTCTGGCCCACCCAACACTACTACACAAGATGTATCCACACCAATACTACGAGCTGTGTCCGTTCTGACAGACTAGCAAAGGAACGTTACAACACGTCATCCTAGAGTGCACCGCACTAATGGCACCAATACCCGACACACCCTCCGCTTCCCCCCTTCCAATTAATGAGCGATGGGAGATCCTTCGGCTCAGCCCCTCCGCAAACGTCCACGTGAGCCTAGAGGCCCGTGGGCCGGAGATGCTAGCCCGGAACGAGGCCAGGGAATGAGGCTCCGCTCCCGTCGGTAGTCCCTCCCGCGGGCTCACTCTTTCATATAATAAAGTTTGATCAATCAATCAAACCGAACAGAGACGTACTCTCGCCTTTGAGCGAGCCATGTAACGACCTTGTTACCGTTATAAATATTGTGTATAAATGCTGCTTTGACTCGTCGTCGGTTCGACAACTTAATTGTTCAGCTCTGCGCAGCACTGGTGCAAACTGCGCAGACATCTTCGTAACAGTGCGGAGCGCGTCGGAGTTATGGGGTATGATTTGGCGCGGGCGAGTTGAATGGATGCGTGCTTATTTTCACAAGGAAATGTACGGAAGAGCATGTGAAAAAAAGTCGCAATCAGGCAACTTGACTGGTCCCAAACTCCATTGCAGTTTACTACAGCGGCCTACACACACAATCAAAAAAAAAAAAAGGAAGAGGAAGAGAAAGAACGAAAGCAGCATACACTTCTATACAAAAGGAGACGCAGAATAACGTAGAAAGGAAGGGTCTTGTAGCATACTCCTGTGAGCTGAAAGGAGAAACCCAGTAAAATGAAGGGGCGGAGGGAGGGAGTAGCAGGGGCGCAGAGCAGAATGTAGCGCACGACACAGTCGTATGTATTCGTTTAAGGTGCACTCCGTACAAATACTATGCAGGCATCCATTAGCAGGCAACAATGACTCCAAATGGAAAACAAGAAAAAAAAAGCAATTTGCAGATGTTGAGCCCTAACACTGAAGTGCATGAAGTATTAGGGGAAAATGCGTCGTTAGTTGTGTAAGGCTGGGTGGTTTATTACTCTATCAGATGAACACAGTGTTACGTCAATTCCTAGAATGAAAGGCTGTTTAGTAATTTTGTAAGGTTGTACATGGCGTGACACGCCCTCTTGCCTGTGAAGGCAGCTTTATTGATCACGGATCAATATCCTGTTGTAGGGTAAGGGTGAATGGTGTGTGAGTACGTTGATTTTACAGACAAATGGAAAGGAACAAACCGCAGGCTCCTGACGACCGATGTCATTGTCATTGGCCAATACATTTTAGTGGGTATGGGACCAAACTGAAGACTGCTCAAAAATCTGTACTAAGAAGCTCCGAATTCGTATTAAGACAGCTTTATAGAACCAGCATGACATACGGACGATATGGAATAAAGCAACGGCAGGGGAGGCCATAAAGCTGTCGCATTATAAACGAACGAGCAAACCTCAACGCTCACAAAGCCGTGGTGTACGTGGTGTACGTGTGAAGTATTTATCAAGTCACTTGCCTAGTATCGCGTGTTGCATGGTCGATGCCCGTTGCTGCCATGCTTTTAAGTTGGAAACAAAAAATATTGGGGTAATCCGCTGTTACAATACCGGGCTTTTTGCTTAACTGGCCGCATAATGCGTTCGCATTAAAATATTCGATGATTGCATTTCGACTTACTATAGTGCGCACGCTAACGACCACTTCGTTGCTCAAATGGACACCATTGGTCGCTCCTGCGCAACCAGAACAACTCTGCATCACATCGCGTCAAATGTTTTCTACCTTCTAATGTTCTTCGATTGGTAACGGAGACGGATACGATCTCCGTGGAAGACTGAAGCATCATTTTAAATAAATCTACGACGCTGCATGGAGCGAAGCATGTTTACAAGCGCAGCAAAGGTGACGTTCCCGCTAAGATCCGCACAAACAATTCACAAGAAGAACTGGCAGATCACCCCATAATCACCCCGCAATTTTATCCATGACACAAGGTGCTAAATCTGTTGAAGCATTAAAAAACAAGTTAGACATGTACTTTTTAGAAATACAATAAAAAAACGTGTATTGTAACTGTTTGTTTTTTTTTTCTAAAAACTCAGAGGTAACTTTTTTCGCTCTATGAAATCTTATACTGTAAATATTGTTTTTTTATGAAAACTGAGAACTGTTTTTTTTTCCTTACTGTGAAACCCTGAATTCTACTTATCCTTGTGAAATGTTTACTGTAATTATTGTTTCTTTCTGAAAACTCAAAGCTGATTTTCTATGTGTATAATTCCCCGCATTCTTCTGTTATTTTGTATAGTCACAAAGGACTTGCCCCCGCAGAGTTGTGCCAAAACGAGGGGGCGGGGAGGAGAGGGGGACATCACCTTGTCATGATTTTTATTTTTGTAGCCTTTTTGACCGTTCCCCTCGACAACTGTATAGCTACTCCTGTACATTTAGCAGTAAACTTTAACTTTCAACATACACGCACGCAACAAAAATTCTTGACTTCGCCACAGCCGCTAAGCGAAATGGTAAAGCATTCCTTGCCCAACGACGAGGCCAGTGCTGAACATGGAAAAGGGTTTTGAGTAAAGCCTGCCCTGCTATTGCTCATTTCCGTTGAGCAGCTTACCGACAGGAACTCGCTACACTTTTGTTCAACTACAACCGAAATTCCCAGCGCGTACATTCTCGTCCACCGTTTTTTTTTGTGTGTGTGGTCATATTGTGGTATCTGCCTGTTGAAACTTCAAACATTTAAACCTATGGCTAAAAGCGGAAAATTTTTGTCCGAAGAATAAGGCATGCTGCAATGAAGGCTAGGAGGCTTGATTCAACCATATGAAATTCCTGATTTTTTATCCGGCCCTGAGCGTCATGTAGAAGTACGGTATTTTGTTTAGGCTTAAGGGAATGGAATATGCGAACGACACAACAGGAAATCAAATATGCGATTTGTGCGTCATGTCTCGATTCGCCTCAGTCGCCATGCTACCCGATAGAATTACGTAGAAGGGCGTGAGGAAAAGGAAATGTGTAACTTAACATTCGCTATTTCGTTTAAGATGCAACAAAGAAATCCATTTTGCCGCCCACGCTTCCCGCCGAAGCTGGTTGCTTATTTTTATGTTCAAATTTATGTTTAGCACCACTCACGGAAAAGTCTTATTTCTAGATACGTATAGAATTCTCAGCCTGGGACTACCAGAGTTGCCTTAACTTTTCTTAATGCTGGAATAAAGTTTCTAGCAGGCTCTGGCGTTTCACAAACTATTTGATAATAGTAAAGGCTTAGCGTACGCTGCAGTCATGACTTAAGTTGAAGGCTAACAGATCGCAACGATGTCATGATTAACGTTTTTTTTTTTAGTTTAGTGCTATGGCAAAGACTGGATCCTGCTACCGAAAATTTAAATTTTCAATCGGTGCACTCAACGCGCTGCAAGCCGACCTGAATTCAAATTTAGGGCACGCTGCACACTTGGACGAGGAACACAGACAGTGGGAAGATGCAAACCGACGTCTGGTTTGTCTCTCGTCCAATTATGCAGGGCATGCTAAATTTCAATTCAACACTATACCAACTAGCATCTAACCAATCCCGTGCTAACTTCACTTCATGTGGACATTAATGTCCCTAAAATGTCGTAGTGGATACGCCTACGAGGCGTGCTCCAGTGGGGACCCGCAGACTATTTCCAGTTTCGCCACTTGAGGTCGTTGACGTTCGCCGAAGTGTTGAAACCACGGGCGTGTAGTAGACGTACACACTATGCAAACGCTTATGCATTTATTGTCGTACTTTTATCTCTTTTAATCTTTTATTTTTGACAGACTCTCTTGTTATGATTGGCTAATTTATGTGTTTGTGTTTCTATGGAGCTTTAAGTCAAAACCATGTTCTTTCGCTACTGCCCAATTCACCAGAGCCTGGGCCGACCTGCGGTGGTTAATATACCGAAAATGAGTTTTTTCTCACTGTCCGTAAAATATCAGCTACAGCCTCTGTCGAGATAAAGTGGACTCTGCGTCGACACTAGTATTGCCGCACTAATACGGTTTGGTAATTATCGTAAAGCATTTTAATATAAGGAAATTCATTCGCTTATTTAAACCACATTACAGCAAATTTTGGCTCTGGAGGTATTACAGAATATTTTTAAGTGTCATTAGTTATAGAACATAACGAATGATTTCTCTAACTTTTGAAAAATTGCCCTATTTAATTTGGCACAGCCAGAAGGGATCGTTT
Organism: Haemaphysalis longicornis; assembly: GCA_013339765.2. NCBI lineage: Eukaryota > Metazoa > Arthropoda > Arachnida > Ixodida > Ixodidae > Haemaphysalis > Haemaphysalis longicornis. The sequence goes on along the minus strand of CM023451.1, from coordinate 138,725,496 downwards.
GGGCAGAGTAGGATAAGCTGTGCCTGACATAAACGAGACAATTAAACGACCACTCACAACAACAATGCCTGCCCCGCTCGAGCGAAACTGCTTCTTTTTACTTACTAGTCACCCGAGATAATGCTTAGGAATTTCCTTTAAGTTTTCTGCAAATAGTAGATATTTTTTTCAGGTCTGTAGTGGGGCCCGAAAAATTAGACGTGAACAAAAATGTAGCATTACTGTAAGCCTATTTTTGCTGTAGTAAAACAGTTACAAAATACAAGCATCGCGCATTTCAGCATCTCCAAAAAAGTAAAAGCTCATCTACAATTTTGAACGTCTTGATAAGAGTAGGTAAGAAGTGGGAAAAAATTCATCCTCAATCATAAACCCCCTCTAAAGGCAGCTAAGCAAACACAAAAACACAAACGACTTAGGTGCTGCAAGTCAGCTGTACCTAAGTGGTCTGTGTGTGTGTGCGTGTTTGTTTTTTGCCGTAAAAGCAGCAGCCCCTTCCGGCCACCACCTCAAGTCTGTATGCAAATTTCTGCGCTTAAATTAGGCAAAGCGGGAGTTTGAGTTTGGTCTCCTAGAAAAGAAGGTAATTTGCATGGCCGTCTAGGGAAACGTGCGGCAGCCACTTAGCATTAGTGTCGTAACAACGCACTCGCAAACAACTAGAGCAAGCGCGCTTGCCGGTAAGTGTAGTTTACGGTCTGAAGATAATCGCGGCTTGTTCCCGCTTGCTTGCGTGACAACCGCTTTATACAGAACAGGGAAGGGGGAGGAAAACTTTGAAGGGCATAGGTAGGGACACGAGTTGCAGGCCGTAAGACGCAATGAGCTTTAGCTGAGCTGTAAAGGTGTTTCGCGGCCTCATTAAGTGAACCAAACAGGGCATGAGAAGGGTAGCCTTGCGGCTGTTCTTGTGCAACGAAAACCAAGCATGGCGATAATTTTTTCATTAACGGTCTTGTTTGTTTGGCTAAAATTGTGTAACGTGCCGGTTGTAACAATTACTTTATCCTTTTGCTAATATAAGATCCAAACCCATTTCAATCAATTGGATTATAGTAAAATGTTACGTTGTTACGAGTAACTAACAGCGGTAGAATTGTTGGCGCGCGTGAAAGAAAGAAATGTAATCGCTGAAATTTGAGGTGGAAAGGGAGGGCGGCTGCAGACAAACGGGTGGGAATTCCGTCTCATTAGGCGAGTCTACTCGGCTAAGAAATCGTAACTTTACCGCGACTAACGAACCGGAAGGGCTCCCTCAAAGCTTTTCCTTGTTATACTGCTCCTTTAAGTTATCTTTTGTATGTATGTACAGGCGGTCACAGAATAAACCGGACCAAGCGAGCGGTGCGCGAAAACTATCGGCGCGACACCTTCCGGCCCAGCGCCTGCTGTCGAGATAGCGGAGGGCGCATGCGTGTCCCTCCCTATAGTTTGCGCATGTCAGTTTCCTTGATTTCGGCTGCAGCACTTCGTTCCTGTCGAATGCGAAGCGCGGCGGCGCCTTTCCCGGCGCGCCTACCGAGCAGGCGTGATGCTTGGCAGCAGCCGGCAGCGTGCGACATGCGCTGGTGCCGCGTAACTGTGCGTTCATCTGAAAATGTTTGTTCGGCGCTCTTTTTATCATTTTATTGACTGGAACGCAAACTGGCGTTGAAGAAAGGCTGAGATAAAGATTCACACATGACTGAACCAGTGCTGGTCGTTATGCGACGAACACACAGTTGATAGCAAGAACTGAAAACAGCGATGGTTTATTCGCTTCGGAAAAATAGACCGAAATACACAACTGTCGGTGTGAGTGTCCACTATCGAAAAGCAATGAGGCGTTTCCTTCTATGTCACCCATCGGACAGTGATAGCTACGAAGCGTATAAAGCACGTAACCCGTCCTGCATGGCCATATTCGTGAAGAATGCCGTCCCGTGTCCCCATCGAGCAAAGGAGGTATCGTGCGACATTTTATCGGAGGGACTACGCAGTGGGAAATTTTCCGCCTCAACGGGAGGACTAGAACTTCTGTAAGCCGCATTATTCAAGGCTACCGCGATGATCAGGGCAGACTTAATGACGCTGAGCGCAGCGGGGGGCCTGAATTCACCAGTGAGGAACAGTAACTGCTAATTGTCGCAGCCGCTGTGGCAGATCCCTTCCTGTCTGCAAAAGAAATTCGACAGGAGCTGTCATTGAATGTCTCTTGCGAGACAATTCGAAGACGACTGAAGGAGGCGGGGCTCGGGAGTTGCGTGGCAGTGCAGAAACCGCACCTTGACGGACCGCCAGAGGCGGAAAGGCTGGAGTTCGTAAGGGCGGTGGAGCAGTGGACAACGGACGAGTGGAAGGAAGTTATATTCACAGACGAATCGACTTTTCCACTCGCTGGGATCAACAGCGGCGTGTTTGGCGTCCGATGAGCTGCAGGTACGAAACTGAACTGTGAGTAATGTGCATTCTAGACGATACATCAACCACTATAGCGCAAGAGGTCAAATTGGGAGCCCGGTTTAATGTGACAATTGCTGAGCATTCCTTCGGGGGTCCCGAATACAACGCTAAGCGTAATTGTTAAGGCTAGCAATCATAACTGCCTGTTAATACCTATATTTCGGAGCAACCGCTATACAATGTCCCTGTAAATTTTATTCAGCTGGTTCATTTGAAACGTTTTAATCGTAGTTTTATAAGCACCGTTTGTTAAGCGTTTCTTGTCGTTGTTTTTTTACGAAACACTTCAGGTAACCCGCATCGGCTAACGGGGCATTTTGTAATTCCCGTGTGGAAAGCGGATAAAATTGATGCATAGTTTTATACAGGATACTGTTCGCCTACGTGGCAGTGGGGGTGCAGCCTCCCGCTAAAAACGAAAATGTGCCAGTAATTTCAATCAATATAAACTATCCAACACGGCGAATGTCATTTCATTGATTTAGCTAGTATACCCTCCCAATATCTTCGGGGATACCTTTACTCGGAGATATTTTTCCTGATGTATTTCTGTATTTAGAATACAAGTTCGCTTTCTTCCCTTTTCACATACCAGCCCCGCTACATCCCAAGCGGCTTTTCCAGTGGGAGCGTGTCCGTCAGCGTATGGGGCGCAATGAGTGCGAAAGGCCTGGGACCCCTCGTCAGAATTACTGGGCCATTCAATGCTTCCCAGTACTTGTAACATTATTTCGACAAGTCTGCTCCCCTACGTCCTGGACGGCCCGTTCATGGACGGGTGCGTCATCCTGCAACTGGACCGAAGCCCTAGCTGTCCACACAGCATGAGCCGTGAGATCACTGCTCGAGGACCACGCGGTGCGACAGCTGCGGTGGCCTCCGTGCGGGGCAGACCTAAATCCGATAGAAAATGTGTGGGGAATTATGAAGATGAATCTCGGTAAACGAAACGACTGCGGGCGCTCGGCGGACGAGTTGTGGCAGGCAGTGGAAGATGAATGGGGACGCCTGCGCTCCCGTCCCGAAATCATAAAGTCGCATTATGAGTCGCTCCCCCCAAAGCATTCTTGAAGTTATAGAGAACGACTGAAACTTCACACACGTTTAATAAGGGGAACCACTCCGACAATCACCGATGTCTTTTTTTTTTTTTTTTGTTCCGAACCGAATAAACCTTCGCTGTATTCAGTTCTTGCTATCAACTGTGTTCGTCGCATAACGACCAGCACTGGTTCAGTCATGTGTGAATCTTTATCGCAGCCTTTCTTCAACGCCAGTTTGCGTTCCAGTCAATAAAATGATAAAAAGAGCGCCGAACAAACATTCTCAGATGAACGCACAGTTACGCGGCATCAGCGCATGGCGCACGCTGCCGGCTGCTGCCAAGCATCACACCCGCTCGGTAGGCGAGCCGGGAAAGGCGCCGCCGCGCGTCGCATTCGACCGCAACGAAGTGCTGCAGCCGAAATCAAGGAAACTGACATGCACAAACTATAGGGAGGGACACGCATGCGCCCTCCGCTATCTCGACAGCAGGCGCTGGGCCGGAAGGTGTCGCACCGATAGTTATCGCGCGCCGCTCGCTTGGTCCGGTTTATTCTGTGGACGCCTGTACACTCTAAGACCAACAGAGCTCTGGGGCGCATGGACGTGTGTCACTACGAAATATTTTATCCACTTTGTGATATTTCAACTTGCCCCGAATTCTCAACACAAGTCTGTTTTAGTTTTCCAGTTTCACTTTATTTTTGCTCCCTTTAAGATCAGTGCACGCGCCGCGAGAGATCCCTTCTATCCCTAATTTACACACAGCAGTCGTGATTTGTACTTTATAAAATTTATCTGTCATTTTCCCTGATCTAGAGCAATTACATACCAAGTTTTGATGTTCGTCAAAATTCGATAAACAAGCATTGGTTTCCTTGTCCTTGAATTAAAGTTTTTTCTTTCATTATTCCAAAATTTCGAGTAGTACATTTGCGCCAGTTCGTCCCTTGGATATCCATTGCTTGATAGTTGCCCGCCGCGGAGGCTGTAACAAGGGCGTTTAGCTGCTAAGCCCTAGGATGCGGGTTCGATTCCCGGCCGCGGTGACCACTTTTCTAAAGGAGGCGAAAAGCAAAAACGCCGGTGTGTTTGACATTTCGGCGCACGGTAAAGATCCCCAGGTGAATATTCCGGAGTCCTCCATTAGGCCGCGCCTCATCGCCTGTGTATACTATACCGTCGGCGTAATAAACCTTACAATCAATCAACCGCTTGATTGGGGTTTTCATAGGCATATCAGCGCCGTGATTATAAGTCTTGGGTGCTTCTCTGGTGAGTCGTGTTCAAAACCCACAGAACGAAAATTTTTTCTCTTTGCAGCAGAGTCTAATCCGGTACCATTTGATTTGACGTAGGTGAAGACTGCGGCTACGACTGCCGTAGCTTTTCGCGTTTTATGAGGCACCTAAGGCTTTGACCTCAAAATTAGGACACCAAACTTACTTCATAGAAACGTAGGAAATCGACACGTGGAGGCATTATATTGACCCGCTGCCCAGACTCCGCAATATGGAAATAAATTCGCTGTAGTGAACAGAGGCTACCTTGACATACACTGCGTCAAAGGATTTACGCCGTTTTTGAAGGCACAAAATAAAGATAAACCTTTAGCTGAATAAATGAAATCGAGATGAACAACCACTGCACTGGCGTGACCCCCTCGTTGCGGAAATGCTGCGGGTGTCAGCCGAAGAAACGCTGGCCCATTTGACCGTCTACCGGACATTTGCGATTTTAAAAGCTCGGTGGCCAGAATCGAGCTTGCGTATATTGTGATTTAGTTTGGGTTATGCTTTTGTTCTCTGTCAGTTGTTTATTTTTGATAATCCCAAGATACAGCACAGTGTTGCTGTGTGTGGTCGCGCTTTTTCTTTATCTAATTCTTATACAGTTCTTTTTTTTTCAAAGAGAAACAGGCAAAGCCGAGGACAATAAATTCCCTTCAGGTAATGACGTCTTTTGCCCACATAATGCTTTACTGCAAATTCGGTTGATGCCATTTGTTAAATTGTGATTAACGGATTATAACGAATGATCTTGGAGCCCATGGTCACTGAAGTGCTTTTGGAGGTATGGGCCAAATCATGTCACCAACGTATATAACCTAAATTTGCAGTCATTTATGCAATTTCGCATGTTTTCATTTAGTGTTACGAAAAAGGAATGGAATTGGGGCTGCTAGTAGGGGCTGGACCCAATAGCACCAATGTTTAAAATACCAAAAGAGCTTGGCTAGAGTAAAATGCGTTTTTGTAGGCTTCGTATGTCAGGCCTATCGTAATGGAGGCCTGCGGGATTGTATAGGAACGCCTGCGCTTCTTTACGCATACGGAGCAGCATCTACTCAGATTTCTTTTTGACAATCAAGAAAGCATCAACCCCATTCCAGTTTCGAATCAGCAACCTTGTGCCATGCATCAGAACTCCCAACCTAGAAAAATTCCAAGTCGTAGGCTTCGAATACCACAAGAAAAGTCGTAATAAAGGTTATGAGCCAGTTCCCTAAACCACAGGCCTTACTACGTGATCATTCATTTCATTTCATTTCATTTCATTTATTTTACTCTCAGGCCCGTTCAGGCGTTACAGAGAGGAGTGGGGTAAGTAAAAAAAATGGGTACACAACAAACATTGAAGGGATCAATAAAGATGATTCGCGAATGCAGACTTGAATTTCTCCAGTTCACGTGTAGAAACGATGGCGGCAGGAAGGCTGTTTCAGTCCACACTGGTTTTCGGGACGCATGGACCAAAATGAAGGTTAGTGTTGCTACTTGGCACACCTACTTTTAAATGGTGGTCAAGGCGAGAAGAAATGTATGCTGGGGGGCTGAAAAGAAACTCTTTTAGAATTTCATTGTTGTAAAAAATTTTGTGAAAAAGGCACAATCGTGAAATGCGGCGTCGAATAGTTAGAAATGGAAGATCTAAAGTTTTTTTCAACAATGATGTGCTAGCTGTTCGGGCGCAATTGGATAAAATGAAACGTGCCGCGCGATTCTGTACAGATTCGAGGTTTTGGATTAATGAGGCAGTTTATGGATCCCACGCTCATGAGGCATTGCTCCAATTTTGGACCGAACTAGTGCTTTATAGAGGAGCAGTTTTAGTGAACTTGGTGCAAGTGAAAAGTTCCGGCGAAGAAAACCAAGCATGCGATTTGCGTTATTAGTAACCTCTTCAGTGTGCGCTTGCCAGGAAAGGTTGTTAGTGATATGGACACCAAGGTATTTGTAACTGTTAACGGAAGCTAAAGGTACAGTGTTAAGAAAGTAGGTGGCGGCTGTTGTGCTAGTTTTTCGTGTTATTCTCATTGACTTACACTTAGCAATGTTAAGTTTCATTAACCAAGTGTCACACCAGTTAGATATGTTACTAAGATCATGCTGAAGAGCAAAGATATCGGAAGGGTTGCAGATTTCTCGGTAGAGTACACAATCATCCGCGAAAAGCCTTATATGTGAGGTGACACCGTCTGGGAGGTCATTAATATATACCAGAAAAAGAACAGGTGCAAGTACAGAGCCCTGCGGAACCCCTGACTTGACTGGACAAGGATCCGAATCGTGACCGTTAGCTGTTACGTACTGGATGCGGTTATGCAAGAAGTGTTCGATCCATTTTAAGATACTGGTTTCGATATTAAGTTTGCTTAGTTTCAGAAGTAGTAAGTGGTGAGAAGCAGTGTCAAATGCTTTAGCAAAGTCAATAAAAATACAATCAACGAGAGAGGAATTATTCAGGGCAGAAAAGAAGTCAATAGTAAATGCAAGCAGTTGAGTTTCGCACGAGTAGTTTTTACGAAAACCATGTTGGTACTGGGTAAAAAAAGAGTTACTTTCTAAGAAATCTATCAGAGTAGCATAAATACTGTGTTCTAGAATTTTGCATGGGATTGCGGTTATGGGATTCTGGACAAAGAATACAAATTCCACGCTTCCGTCCTTCCCCTCAGTGAGGGTTGTTCATATTCTCATAAATTATCCCAAGTGAACATGTTCTACTGAGTTCTACTACGAAGAAGGAGCGAAAAAGTTAAAAAAGAACTTATACAACACACACATGTATTTGCTGGTGTTGCCCACACTTAAGACTCGCTAATACAACTCCGATATCTGCTTAATACGGTAACTTCGCCTGAAATATTATGTGTGCTTGAAAAAAGATACAATACGGAACCGAGTACAAAGCGCTTAAGTCAGTTGTTCCAGTTCGCGAACCTTCCAGAAATATTTTACACTTTTTACGGCATAATGTAGCACCTAGGCTCCCATAGAATTTGTTAGATATTGTGCGAAGCAAGAAACGTTCGGTTCTCGTCACAATCGCCTTGAGCGAAGCTCACCAGCGCCACACGGTACCACCGTCATAAGAATACAAAAAAAGTCCTCTTTCTTTAGCGGTGAAGTTAGAAACCTGATTTTAAATGTTTTGCTTGTCAATTCATCATCATCATCACCGCCATCATCATACAACCACAACAAAAACAACAACCTACTGGGTGTGGACGAAGGCCTCTCCCATCCAGTTCCGACCGCTTCTGTTCTACGCTGCTCAAGTTCCAGTCTTTGCCCCTAATTTCCTTATTTCGCACCTCCATCGAGTAATTGGCCTTTCTCTTCTTCTGGACCTCTCTCGGCATCCACCTGTTGCACTGTTGTCCACCAGTTGTCTTTCACCTACGTGGCCAGGCCAAGTATTTTTTCTTTACTTGAACGCATGCCTCGACTGGCTCAGTGGCCAAGGCATTGTGCTGCTAAGCCCAAGGTGCCGGTTTTCGCCTCCTCCAGAAAATGGGCCGCGGCGGCCGATTTTCTGAAGGAGGCGAAAAGCGAAAACGCCCGTTTACTCGAGATTTCTGCGCACGTTGAAGATCCCCAGGTGGTCAAAATTAATCCGGAGTCCTCTACTATGGCTCGCCTCATCACCTGGGTAGCGTCGGAGTGTTAAAACGCAAAATCAATCCTTCATAATCTTCATCCGGACTATAATATCCTCTACCCGAGAGTGCTCTCTTATTCAGGAAGCTAGATTTTTCTCCCATAACTTTACTGCTATCATTCTTCTTTACATGAGCCGTTCAGCCGGCCAAAGTTAGCTTTCACGTTGTTTAGTAAACGCCACGTTTCCGCTCCATCTGTGACATGACATCCTCACGGCCGCAATATATTTTATGCCACGTTTATTTTAGAAACAACAACGTGCTTCACAATTTAAAGCAGTTTGTTGCGTCGGCTGTTAGCTCCCGATTTTCTGTAAGTCCGTTTGTGTGCACTCATACATGCATGTTCCTAACTTCCTTGCTCGCATTACGTACCAAATGCGCTCAGAAAAAGCACGTGTGTAAATTTGCTAACTACTAAATGCCAGTTGCTTCACAGATTTCCAACGTCTGTCGTATATAGACATGTCTGCGGCATCAGGCCCAAACTGAGCGGCATGATGGCTATTGTTTAAACCTTGAACCCGCACATATTTCACCTTCCTCTTTGTAGTTATTTTTCAACAAAATTGACTTTTGCTAATGGGCATTCCGCAGTTCGTTTCATCGTGATACGCCCGATCATGCATGTTTTATACAGATACTGACTTTTTAATGCTTAAAAATTACAACTTGCCTAAAAGCAAGCTAAGCCTGCAATTCTCGAGCGAAAGCATGCAAACACTGTCTGCCAGATATTGCTTCTATGGCTTTCCTCCTAGCTGCCACAATTCATCCCAGAATGGTTCAACCAGCATTCATTCGAGCGTATTATTAGGTTTACCTACGCGTTCTATGTGAAGAAGAGACTGAGCAGTAACCAGGAAAAACTAGCACTTATATCAGAACGTTTGGTACGGGACAGATTCTTCAAGAAACGCTCAAACGAAAGTGAAACGGCAGGAAAGGTAGTTTCGAAACGCAATACCGCTCAGATGTCGACTTGCATCAGGCTTCGCCTGAGAAAACAGAAGGGATTTCGTTCTGCACTCACTTGAGGGGCTTTACGGCACACCATTGGCTGTACCTACTTCATTCAATTCTGATTTTTGGTCTTTCGCAGTTTAGACAACGGGGAAAGAAAGAGAAAATATTCCCAGTCAACTATGAGATTCATGCGGTGTATAATACGGGGCCACCAGCTAATTTTTGCTGACGTCATATAATTCTGTTTTTTTTTCTATTACACGCTACAATTTCTTGCTACTGTTTATAATGACTGCTACAGAGGGGAATTTGGTTCTTATATGCTTAAACGTTAGTAACAATGCACTGCTTGGTTAAGGATGCGGAGAAAGGAAAGGATGGAAAGAGGGGGGGGGAGAGTTTAGCAAGTGTGGAGCGTGATTTTCTGCCCTGCACTGAGAGGTAGGGTTCAGGGGATAAAAAGAGGGAACACGCAGAGAAAGAAAAAAAGTGGCAAGGCGCGCACTCTAGTCCATTTTAGGCACTACGGTGGTCTAAGTTTATTCGTTTCGCTTAGAAGTGTAGAAGGGCTTTCTTATCTATGGTAGAGATCGATGACCTGAGACAGTCTGTTCTGTGAATGGTCGATTGTAGTTTATTGAGACAATATCGACGTAGGTCTCACGAGAGGTATATATGTTCACTGACTGTGCATAATAACTGATATGGACAAAAATTGGTTAGGTTCCACCATGCTGCTTTTACAAAACATGTTTTTCTAAAAATATAGCAAGAAGATTTCAGCGCATTCTGATATCCTGCGTGCGTACCGATTGTATAGTCTTCTAACAATTTCTATCATCTCTATGTGTGTGTATACCTTTCCTGCAAACCAGAATTTCAGGCCCGGCCCTACAGACACAGAGAGAGAGAGAGAGAGAGAGAGAGAGAGAGAGAGAGAGAGAGAGAGATGAGAGAGAGAGAGAGAGAGAGAGGAGAGAGAGAGAGAGAGAGAGAGAGATCGTGGAAGAAGACTTCTAAGCGAAGGTGGTGGTTGGCCGCCGGGGTTGTGCGGCGACCTTTGTAGCCTGGCCTATACAAATCTTCTGTGTCTTTCCATCAGAGCAGCTCAACGTTACCGCTTACAGCTCCGAAAGAAATGTCTTGGAGGATGGGATCACATAGACAGGCCCACATGTGATGCTGTATAGCGGCCTTATTTTCACATAGTGGGCAACGGGAAAGGGGTATAGTACGGGATGCATGCGATAAAGGAGAGCCATATTTGGAAAAAGTTCCGTTTGTATGACTCTCAACAGTCCCTCTCCTATATAAGTCAGTGATTGGTGCGTTTTCAGATTAAAATACCCGGAGATACCTAAAGCGGGCCTCTTCCAGAGCCAGATCAGCCCGAGATAGATTATCGATTGATCTACAGCGAAATCACTACTCGGTTACTGGCGTCGTCAGGAGAATGTGCCAGACTTCACTCGGTGGTTAAGTGCTACCTGATGGGTGTGTTTGAAGGATGACCACACTCGGCCGCTGCAAAAGGCTGGCAGTTTAAAAAAGAAAACTCTAATTTAATGGCCTGAATAGCGTTCCCAAAATAGCAGCTCAAGCAGTTCTATTTTAAGAAGCACACATAGCGCTAACATGGTTTGAGTTCCAATCATCTTCCCAACATAAAGTGGCCCGGAATTCCTACATCTTAAGTGCATAGCACGCTTGCCAGGTTGGAAAAAAAAAACCTCATATTTGCTGTGATAAGCTTTAGTTATTTCTCGTTTTAATGATAGCGCAACAGACGTTTTCACCATAAAGCAACAATAATTTTTGGTATAAATACAAGAGTAGGCTTTGCATTACCACTCAGCACAACTGATCCCCAATGACTCGAACTCACTCAAAAATATTTTTCCTCAAGCCCTCCGCCGCACACACCACTCGCCTTCACAACACGTACTCACACGCACGCGCGTATGCACGAACGCACAACGCACAGACAGACAGACAGACAAAGAAAGCCTAGTGTCTTTAAAAGCCATCGTGCAAGGGCGCTCGTGATCGCGGAGTGGTGCTGCTAAGAAAGGAGCAGCCTCCAAACGAAAACACGCAAAGAGACCGGATGTCTGGACATCGGTGACGAAGCGTCTGCGTGTCGCTCACAAAGCCCTTTCACTTTGCGCACTTCACCTGGAGTACTCAACGCAGAAGAGTTTTGTTGAGGCCAACTTTCCCACCGACATCCGCTGTGAAAACGGTGAAGCTGACCAGTTGGCACTTTATAAAGGCTTCAAACAGCAGGGAAGTTCATTTCCCCACACTTCAGAGGGCAGCAAATACCGACAGAAACTAACTCCGCAGCGCCACCCACGGGTATCAGTCGTCGTTTAGTAGACAGGGCCTGAACCAGTCGTCGCTTAGATTGAACCACGTTTTTTGTCACTGTTGCACATATTCACACAACCCGCCCACCGGTCGGAGAAGGTATGCCCAAGAATTCACATTGCGTTTCCGTGCAGGCAACTACGCAAACAGCGAGAAATCAAAGCACGGGAACGAAGGCACATTGTGGGTTCCAGAAGCACTGCGCCTGAAGAATCGTCTGCCAGCGAAGGCAAACCGCTGACTAAACAGACTAGAGAGGCGTATTTGCTCAGCTGTCGGCCCACTAGCTTCGGCGTCGAGGAGAAAAATCAACTTCACCACATCTTAATATCGCCGGTGTCATCGCAGGCAGCTCCCGAGTACTTATAGCTTCAAAGAAATGCAACCATTTTCAAGTCATCAGGATTACCGACCATGGCAACCATCTTCTCGCCGGGACAATGAACAAGTGAACGACTCTTGGCCCGCGTTTGGGGAAACCCCGAATGCACTGATGCAGGACGACGGTGTAAATAAAAACGTCGTCACTGTGAGCCGATGAAAACCGTCGCGCCCGATGGTTACCGATAAAGAAGATTAGTGGTGGTGTTTAACGCGCCAAAGCTACACATGGGCTATTAAGTGTGCCGTTGTGCAGGACCCCGGAATAATTTGACCCCCTGGGGATATTAGATGCGACGCATCTCTTTAACTCGCCTTGTCTCTCCATGCATGCATCCTGCGTCCATCCGCACGCCTCTCCCCCATTCTCCTCGCCACGCCAGCTGCGCGGTAACGCCGCTCTCACCGCAGCGCCATCTTGCGTTAGCGCTCGCTCCCCTTGCCATGCCAGCTGTGCGTCAGCGCGCGTTAGCGCTCGGTTAACACATGCGCATGCGCTACTCTCTCTCATTCCCCTCACCGTTAACGCGCGGTACATATAAACGCGATAACTGCGCCGCCCCGCTCAGTCGCTCCACCGCCGCCGCTCCGATGACATCCGATGACCACCGATGATTTGAATGGAGACTAACAGGTCTGCTACCGCGATGGTCGGCGCAACCGTAACAAGCACCGCCCAGATGCGTCGCATCACCCCATGGTTTCCCCCCGCGGAAAGATGGGGTCAATTTTTAACCATAAAAAAAAAATATATATATATATATAAAAAACATCTTTTTTCGGGCTAATTCCGGCCGAATATGGTCACGTGAACGCCTAACTTTTGATCCTTCCGGCAGTTGGCACGAGTGGTAAAAAGTCTATACGAAATAAGGTTAACACACAATATTATACTTTAAAATTTTGTTGGTTATTAGACAACACACATTTATTTATGTAACAAGATGAATAGTTGTGAATACATTTTTGTGGCTTCTTTAGGAACGATATGAAGGCGAGCCTGGCCAAGCCGCAAGCGCATGCCGCCATTTGGCTCTTTCGGCAGCGTTTACATGGTTTACACGTGCGTTTCTCCAGCCTCGTGCTAACTTCTCTTGTGGAGAAAGAAACGCCTAGTGCTTTCTTTCCGACAACGGTTTTGCATCCTGAACGAAAGGTGAGGCTTTTTTCAAAGTGCTGGTGTGGCATAACATATTTACGTTTCCTTGTACTTCAAACACTGCGAGCACTGAGTAGACTCAGTGAAATCAGACATAGCTAGTTCTGCGTCTTTAGGATAAGAGCTTAGAAAACGACCCGGAAACGCGTAAGAGACCATTTTTTAGCCGGTCGTAATGATATTTTAGGCAGGTTGTGCCGTTTGCTCAAGCGCTGAGGGATCTCACGGTACGCGCCCGTCGTCGCACGTAGCGTTCACATGCCGTAAACGACGGCGGTCACTTGCGGAAGTGGCCGGCCTGCCGGCGGTCCGCAGGCGAAGCAGGCGTTGTGCGCTGTGGCTGCACTGAAGTTACATGAGCCGCACGCTGCGTTGTATTATACTAGCTAGCCATTGCTAGCTTGGCCAACTGTTACTGCTCTTATTTATTGTGACCGTGATGCACTGCAAAGCCGTCCGTGTGAATGTACGCGACGAAGTAGCCGTATCTGCATTATTTGGCTTATCTGAGCATAAACAGCATCCGTACACTCATCGTAAAGTTTTACGCGTGCCTGCATACCAAGCTGCTTGCGTACCAAGCGAACCCACTCGCCGACGCCAAAGACGCGCACACGTCACTTCGCTTTGGCGCGTCAAGTGCGGTGAAAACGCGTGTTTAGTCGGCAGATAACAGCTTTGCCCGAGGCGGGGTGAGTATGCAGTGAATTTAAACCTTGAAATTTGGGTCTTCGTTTTACTTTGTATATAAAGTCTCGTATCGCAGGCATTGCATAGAACTGTTCCACAATTGCTGTTTTTTTAGGCGTTCGCTCTTTTTTCTCTAGTCATTTTATGGCTGGTTTCATAAAACAGGTATTGTGCATATTTCACCTATTTACACTGAGCTGTGTGTGTTCTTGTCATGTTTTTCAGTCCATAGCCTCTGGGGGTCATCAGTACGCGCTCCCTGCTGCTTGCCATGGTGCCTGCACAGCGGCCAAATATACCTTTGCCAGATTCCCGGTCTCGGGATGCATTTTTTTCGCGGGCCCGTGGGGAAACAGGTGTGTTCGGGCTTTGTATTATGTTCATTTCCCTCTCGCTGTTAGCCCTGATTTCACAAAAAAGACAAAGGCATTCAGGCTATTTGAGCGGCATTATCGTTTTTGTTATACCAAACAATAGCTGAATTGCATTAGGAAGGTGCCTAACCAGTGTTGCGCAATTACAAATACGCATATTTTTAGTGTTGCTAATAGCGCGACCGCACGATTGCTGAATAGAATAAGAGAACTTATGTTGTACATAGGTGGCATACGCTGGAGGCAATACTTGAGTACTAGTTGCAGTGAAATTTGAAGACTTCGCAGGTCATCTGTCATTGCAAACACTTTGTGTACTGTTTCCCCTATTACCTGTGCAAGTCTACAGCATGGCTTGCCTACACTGGACGAGGTGCCATCAAGATAAAGGCAACCAGCCAGCTTCATTCGTCATACCACACCTGCTGTAAGCACTTCATGGCTCAGGACTTCATGGATCCCTACCCTCACACGACTCACAGAAATGGCCGTGCCAACTGTTCTCCCAGAGTTATTCAGTGGTATTAATGACTACTGCAGTGCTTCTTGCTCCCTTATTGGTGCTCCTGGTGGGTACGGCTAATATAGTCTATCATTTGAACGTTGACATTAGCACCCGGAAATCGAACACACGTTCAAGCAATCAATACGGCGTGACAAATGAAAAGCCTATCGTTGACACAAGGAACAAACTGTTTTTATCTCTGACGTGCCTCATTTCGTTAAAACCACTCACAACCGCGTCCAGTCTCCAAACTCCACTCGCAAATTATTCTGTGCTGCTTGCACTAATATTGTGAAACAGTACATCCGCGAATACCATGGTATGCGCACACCGAACGCTACTTCACACAATATCATGTAATTAAAGTTAATACCTTATACGCCTTTAGATTGCTAGTTATGTATAAGAACGCAATATCAAGAAACAATGAATCATTTATTTTCACGCCTCAACTCACACGCCATGCCACTTCTTACAACGTACGCCAGCGCCTGGCGTGGTTCCTGCCTTTTTTCCGTACTAACTATCGCCTACAGTCCTGGTGCTATATTTTACCATTGTATCTAAATTGTCTTGAAAGTAATAATATCTGCCTCGAAAAAACTTCAAAGAAAAAATTGTATACGGTTCTTGACCTGCTCGAATCACTGTGAATTATCTGGATGAGACTGCATTAAAATGTTTGTCAAGCAGCAGACTGCACGAACAGCAAACCCCGTGTGCTGTGTTTTAGATTTTTTTTTTTTTTGGGGGGGGGGGGGTGAATGCTGTGCCTTTGAAGATATGTGCTATGATTTTTATGCCTGTGTTTATTTTATTTTGTTTTTTCTTGTGGATGTGTGTTTTGTGGTTTTATTTTATCCTTCTGAGCGACCGACATATTACGTAGAAGTTAAACTTGTGCTTTGGCCAATGTATGAAGCGAAATGTATTTGAACTAAGCTGTCGGGTTGCGCGTATGGGGTCTTCAAGCTGCGTTGTTTGCAGCTTTTTCCCATGCGTCCTCTCTCTACTGTACCGCAGCAAGAGAGAAATAAAGTTTCAATTCAATTCAAAACCCTTTTACAATATGAAGACTGCAGGGTTAGAGGTCATTTCTAAGTGTCGTTGTTTGTCACCGTGCGTGCCGCGTGTTGTTGGAGTGTTGGGACCTACCGTTCTCAAATGCTCTCATAACGTCCTCAGCAAGGATGGCTCTCCTGCTACGCCTTAGAAGTTCGTCGGTACTTAGTATAACCCCTCAACAGGGAAATCTTTAGTCGGGTGTTTTTTTCTGGTGAATTGTGTACTCACATCGTGGTAAATAGATGCACCTCTTGTAATTGCAGTGTACGCCGACTATGTAGTGTGGTGGTCCTTTTGCGGACTCTTTGTTTTCAGGTGAAGCACAGCTTGCAAATATACGCAGTGATCCCATGATGTGCCTCGTAAACAAATTGCACTATAATTCTTGTTGTAATCAGGCAGATAAAATGTGTAATGCCATGTTGAATGCACATATGGTGTAACGCGCGAGCATATGGGCGGCACAGGCATTTTTAACCTCTGTCATATCTGTCATAGCACATGGTGGACTGCGAAACATTCCTGACGTAAAGTGTACTCTAGCAGCATTCCTCACTGCCTGGTGCCTGGTTGCGAGATGCAAAGCATAGTAATGGCAAGTTCAGTTGTGCGTTTGTGCGTTGCACTGTTGAAGGTGTGCTCGAGTGCGTGTTCGGAATGGGAAATATGTGGCATGTAGTCCCACAAATGTTGTCGCGTTACCTTATGGGACTCTGGAATGCGTCGCCATTGTCTCATACACAAGAACCGTAAACTGCTTTCCTGTTTCTTATATTGTACTGTTCGTATTGACAGCGGAAGACGTGAATTTGTGTGCCTCGATCGAGCCTGGAACCTGTCGTTTCACTACGCACTAAACTGCGTATTTTCACTACGTAGTCAAACCTGTCGTTTGACTTTGTTTGACCACGTACCTAAATTATCTCCGCCTGGCCCTTTGCCTTTACTGGGAAGGCGACGCTTTGGGAAGCTAACCCGGCTTCTTGGAAAATTGCACCCTTGCAAGGAACCAATAGGAAGTTCAATTTTTCCTCTTAACGTTTTTGCGTGTGGATGTCCACACAAATGTGATTTCTATTCAATTACTGATACCGATTTGAAGTTGCCCAGACGAAATAGAACTCATTGGAGTTCATCAAATAAGCAAGGCCATCAAGGGAGAAATTGCCACAGCAAAAACAATTATCTGCAGGGATTGTGGTCGTAAAACCTTGCAAGTATCCCAGTGTCTAGAGTTCGTTGTGGTTGATATTTTTGTATGACTGCAACAGCGCACACAGTCTGAGGGTGCTGTAGATACCAGTAAAACTGTGGATGGCTGATTCTTCCGGGCTCGCTGCGTTTTCAATTACCATGAGGATAAATTCTTTGTGTGGTTGTGTTACCTTACTTCTGCATTTTTTCCTTCCTGGAAATATGTTTTCCTCTAACTACTGTGTATATTGTCTCTATTATGGTGTATTACCCACTGTTTATTATTAGTGTGTATTGCAGAGAGTAATGACAATTTGAACTTGTTGTTCCACTTAGTGCCATGCAATAAATATATTTTTATTTATGACGTGTCTCTTTTATGTGGCTTGGCAAGATGTGAACACACGACAGAATCCGTAACCATCTGTAAACAGTACTGTAAATTGAAATTTAACATTTCAAAAAAATATATTTTTTTCTTTTAAAAGCATGCGCGCACCAAGCCTGAGAATGATATATTCAAATAAATGCTAACCAATGCATGCAATCGTCCGAATACCGTACCGATGCCTATCGCCGTGCGCAGCGCTCTCCAGCCATTCAAAACTATCCCGCTAAAATTGGTGTCCGCGAAACCGAAACGAAAAGGGAACAGTTAGTTGTTTGTCTGCCCACTTGGTGCGCGACTCATTTTGGCCGCAAGGGGTCTATGTGAGTGTCCTCTCTTATTAGTATTTCTTTCTCTATGCTTTAACATTCACGGAAATCTTAACACACGGACGTTTTCGCATTTCCCCTCTATCTGAAAAAGAGCCACCGCTGCCGGGATTGAACCCGTGTCCTTGGGCTCGGCAGCACAACGTTTTAGCCAACCGGTAAAGAAACAGCGCTAAGAAGCATCTGTGGCTGGCGATTAATGGTAATTGAACGTGGATAATTAGAGTTATTGGCTAACCCGCAGCAGCAGCTCAGTGCGAAGGCATTGTGCTCATCCGATGATACCAAGGGCGCCGATTCGGTCCCGGTCACTGCGGCTGTTTTCTGATGGTGACCGAAAGAAAAAACACCAGCCGCGGTGGCTCAGTGGCTAATGGCATCTTCGATAAACCGCACCGGTGCGCCTTTTCATCCTCGATAAACTGCACCGGTGTGCACCATTTGTGCTCGATAAACCGGGGCGCACCGTCGCGGGGCAATGTTTGGTTGCCCCACCACCTACCGAGAGGGTCGACGGGGCGGCGGTGTGGCAATCCCAAGATGCATCGCGAACGACGCCGGGGAAGGAGCTTCCTCCGCCGGCTGCTGCACCGACCGCGCATCGACGGACTCGTATGAAGGCGGAATGACTGCGTATTGTGGCTGCTAAGGACGACTTGCTTGCGAATTCATCGGGCAAACGATGCGAAAAGCTCCGAACGGGCGGTAACAATGGCCAGAGGTTTTAAATGAGAACGGAACTTCGTGTACTGCCAAGAAGGCTGCATGCATTGCCAGCCAGTTGTAGATTTCCATTCGTTTCGTTCGATCGAATTATCATGAACTGGAGTGCCTAGACCATGAAGACCTACAGAGCGCAACAAAACAGGCACTCGAATTATGGCTTTAGCGCAGACGGGAAGTAGCTTGTAGGCATAGTTGTTTAGTGGAAGCTGTGGAAGTACGTTGTCGCGCATGTCTGACGGATACGGATTGTTTGTACACATAATCATTGGCCTTCAATAAATATCCATTTGTTGTAGCGCTGTATCACGTTACACGGATGCATTACCACTTGTGAACGTTTTTATGAGTTCCTTTCCCAGCTTAAAACATGGTGCTTGGATATAACAGCTCAGTCTGTCCTCGATCAACGCTCCGTGCCGGTGCGCACCATCGTAGGGGCACTGTGCACCGCGCCGTTTTGGGGGCAAGCCCGGTGTGTGATTATCGAGGACGCTATAAGGTTCTTGAGGTCGAAAGAATTAATAATGTGAAGATTTCCTTGATGGGACACGTATTGTAATGCACATAGATCTATCATGCATACAAAAAACACTATTCACGTCATATTCCCACATTCGGGCATATTGTAGGCGCAGAAAGGCTTGGTCCCTGCACACACACACACACCTTGATTAGAGTCCACTTCTCGTGTCCACTCTCGTGTGAACCATCACGGCTGGACTGTTTCTCGGAATGTCCTCATGGTAAGACAATACGTTTCGGGTGCTGTATATTTTCGTAAGTGAAGACAAACAAACGACAAGCAGCGTGATTCCACAAACACCCACAGACAAGGAGCCCAAGGCTTAAGCGAAGAGGGACAAACTACACAGCTGGCAAACTGACACCAACAAAAACCGGAAACGAGCCGGGCTCACGTCTGATAATGGAGGGCTTCCCCAACAGGACGAGGCTCGCCGTGCACGGTTGGCTTTTTCCGTTTATGCGTTGTCGGGTAGGCCGTCCATTAGTGGAAAGCCTTGGAGACGATCGCCTCTTTATCTCAGCTACCGACACACTTTCGCATTAGAAGGCAGCAACGCAGGCTGATAAATCCCAGATCAGCTGGAAAATCACGGCTGCTGGGATAGCCTGCCGGAAACCGGTGTTTACTGCTGGTTTATGGCTGTGTTTTTATCTTTATCTGTCGGCTACCTTGCGTTGCTAGCCGACTTGTATCAGGGGAAGGTGTTAGTGTTGGTCTTGGCACTAAGATGGTGTCATCAGGCGGAAAGAAGCTATAAATTCAACGAAACGGCGTACCTGACAGGAAATGCTAGCGTTGCCTTCTTTCTTTTTACGTGGTATGCAACAAACCTATGTCTTTCACTGCAAAGAGGAAATTTTTAAGGTATAGTTTTAAACTGAGGCAATTATCTTTTTGGCCGCCCTTACCCTTGCTGACATTAGTGCTGAGAACTAATCCGAGGTTTAGCGTAGGTGCTAACGGTGCTTTTGAAGTCAACAAAATTTCTCCTCAACATTATTAAACAAACATTTTAACAATATAAAACACACCAAACTACCAGCTGGCAGGAAAGTCCGCAACACCACGTCACTGTGGTGGTACTTAGAAAAATCAGCCCCAAAAACGATACGATAGGGACTAAAGACAAACACTGCGCTGAAATGCCAATTGAGTTTTACTCAGAACAACAGCGAATATATACTAGAATCAAAAACAAGAAAGCGACAAGGAAATCCCAAACAGAGACACACAAAAAAAGGTTTTTTTCTAAGTAGCATCATGCACCAACTCGCCCGTATCAGTTCAGTTGTTCAGGCCGTGGTGGTGTTCTTCCATTCGTCCTTGTTCGAGCTATTTTATATTCTCCGTTATGGTTCCCCAACTAGCACACCTTCTAGGTTAGTCGAACATTTAAAACTTAAATAGCAAAGCTTGAGGCGAGATTTTACGAAGTTTCAAATACGGTAAGACAAAACTGCCGTGTTTTTTTTTTCTCAATAGGTGATTTTGCGCGGTCTGCATGTATTTATGTAATGACGTGTTGTATACGCGCCCCGTACGAAACCCCTTAAAGAATAAGATCGATATTCATACATGCGCAGCGCTGGTCATTCTGCACTGTGCCTGTAGTAGGGATGTTTATCGCCGTCGATCTAACTGAAATCATCGAGCCAAGGAGCATTTTCTTGGTACCTACGTTGTGGGCGTACATGATTAGATATCGCTGAGTGTTAAAGGGACACTGAAGTGATTTGTAAACATTGCGGGATTACTAGAGCAAATTATAGTACGTAGTCCATAGGCCTTGTTTCGACCACTCTGAGCGCGTTTACGCGAATTTATTAAATAGAAAAGCAATTCGAAAATGCTGTCCTCCTCTCTGCCCCCTCGCCCATTTTTTGTGGCGTTTTCATGTGACGTCACGAGGAGACGATGGCGCATATGGCTGCGCTACTGCACGGTTCGCCGACCTTCCGATCGAGTCAGTCGGCCCAGCGTTTAGACCGCCGGCCGACGACGGGTCGTCGTAATTCGCTCGCTCAATTGAAACTAAGCCACAACACGTTCGTGAATGGAAGAATGTGCCTGACTTTACTTTGTTAGTTTGTACACTGTATCAAGCTCCGAGTCCGGGTTGCTCCACACAAGCGCTGCACAAGTGCACATGGGACGCTTCGCTGACTTTACGCTAGTAGGAAAATGTAAGGCCACTTGAAGGCGGGAGAAGAGTCAACGAAGTCAATATTGGTACTAAGAAAATAAAATCAACTGAAACGTTTACCGTACAGCGTAAAACTAGGGAGCAGGAAGCAGTTTTTTGCGCTGGGTGAACAAGCACAGCGGTTAGCAGCACGACCACACATCTGCGAACGCTTTTCCGTCAAAGAAATGCAATTGCTAGAAGTGAGATATTGTGGAACATTGGGAGACGCTTACTTCACGGGCGCTATACAACAAATAGTCACCTAAAGTACTTGAAATGATAAAACCAAATAAAAGTGTAAACTGGTTATACATTATATACTTTATATATCCGAACTCCGCAGGGCTGGCTTGTGGCCGAGTGGTCTGAGTCGCTAGGTTATTGTTTTCTGGTAGAAAACATGGCAGAAGCGCGGTACGGCGATTACTGAGATATCGAGAATGCCCATCCAACGATGCCGTCGGATGTCTAGCATGTTGTTTCACCGAACCGAAACCGAAACTTGTTTGAATGCTAACCTTAGACATCGTCCAATCACGGTGTCATCTCCTCCCGACGTCAAAGCCTTTATGGTGCGGTCGCCACAGACCGCGCATGGTAGTTTTTAGATGCGACGCATCTCATTCACTCGCCTTGTCCCTGCATCCATCCGGCGTTGTGTCGGCGTTGTCGGCGTCCACCCCTCCCCCATTCTCCTCGCCGCGCGCAGTGCGCTCTCCGCCGCTCACCCCCTCCTCTCCGATAGCGAACACTCTCTCGCGAGGGGCATTGGATTGGATGGATTGCTTGCTTGGATTGGATGCTTGGCTTGGATGATTGGATTGGAACTCTGCGATGCTTCGCATCACCTCAGGGTTCCCCTCGGGAAGATGGTGTAATTTTTCTTCTTTCCCGCTTTTTAAAATAATTAACGACATATCAACCGGATAAACGATCAACAGTGTGTTAATTTGAGCCAGTCTACGCAGTGCAAGCAAAACCGGGAGCTTGACAAATTCACTTCAGTGTCCCTTCAAGATCCTGTGAGTGGTACCCATACTAGTATACTCAAAAGGCCTGCCGATGACGAAGTCTACGACAGGTTGCAGGGTTTCACAAAGAGCCAGAAATAAGGAGGTTTCAAATACAAATCTTAAAATCCTAGTGCAGGCACATCTACCCTACGGCAATATCTTCTTCACTGGAACGACGTCCCCCTAGAAACTTTCTCTATCGCTACACTTGACACCTCCACTGAATAACGTCGGTCGTTACATGAGGTCATCCCCCTCCCATTCACGTCGAACGAGGTGCCTAGATGATCGATTTTCCCCACTCAGGCACACCCAATGGAAGCCCTGCTCACTTGCTTCCTTGGGACGGAAGCCTTTTTTAGCCCACTGAAGTGACAGTTTCTATACATGTGAGCACCTTTTTCAGGACGACGCAATGGATGGGTTTCGTATTCTGCCGTTCTATTAAAAATATAGGAAAACTTAAAAAAAGAGAAACCTTGCAGTACCAGATCATACATGAGTCCTTTCCGAGGCAAAAATATTTTTGACAATTTTGCCACCAACAAACAAAATAAAAACACAAGCTTTCCTTTTATGGGCTCTTCCACGAAACGCTACAAGGTACACCCACATCGTTCTTGTTATTTTATTCAGTCCAAGAATCTTGTTGCAGAACGAACCATCCTGTTTTTTTAGAAACTCAAATTGGGTATCACAATTGGTCAAATCGGTTTAGAACAAACTCTGATCACTAGAAACAGGAACTTTAGTCAAAATGGCTATTTTTCCCTCGAGTCCTTATCAAGCCTATTTAACATATAAGCATAAACTAAAAACAGGGAAGAATTTTAAGCAATAGTTTATGGCGCCTATAAGTGCCTCCTTTGACTATGTGGGCTTTACCGGCCTAACATACCTTTTTGTGTTATATATCCGCCTTTTTTTGTTTTTCGAGTGGTTGGTCTACAAGGACTGTTCCCGCTTCAAACGACCGCAAAGAGGTATTTGACGCACGCCGTTTCCAAAAAAATTCGCGACCCGTGCCAGACAAGCCCAGAAACGGAAACCGTGCACGAGCCACCGCCACCTCAATCACGCCACATCGGCCGAGCCGCCAGAGGCCCATACGCAGCGACACCACAGTCAACCTCACCGACGTCACCCCTGTCCACGCGAGCTGTTTTGTTCTACGTACTTCTGGCGCGCTGTGTCTACGGACGAACGGCGAAAACTTTTTTACGATTTGCCCTATCCATTGCTAACGCAATAAAAACAAAAAAAATGAACAAAATTAACGCGACGCAGTTGCGCACATGCCACTTAAGGTCAAAGACGCCTCCACGTGCAAATATGACACACCAAAGTTTTAAGGTGATGCGATGAACACGTGCAGACATCCGCAGATCGCAGGAACACCGCCGGACCGCCAAATTCAGCGCTTTTATATGCAAAATGAACAAAAAACAGAGCCTATAGGAATGACAATATCGACATTTTTTTAAGTACTGCAGTAGTAACAGCCGTCTTTGCGGGGCTGGGTAACCTTCCAGAGCTTTTGGATGCCTAGAAATAACGGAATTAGTTTTAAGAATGTTGCGTGCTGTCTAATATTGATAATCGGTATATAGTGCATAGCTCCTGTATGGTGTTATTCCCGCAGCTTTCCTTGTTGGCTGCTTCGGAAGACAGAATAGCTCAGTAATATGTGCGGAATTATTGCACTTCCCAGTGCTATCTATGGGACCCATCGGTGCTGTTAATAGCTAAGGAGGAAGTTCTGCTCTGTCAACGGAGCAATACCTGCAGTTAAGATCTTTATTCAGTATTCAGTTGTGTCTTCAAGCAGCAGGTTGACGACTGTGCCTCTTCCACCAGAGCCCATTGTTACCCCTTAAAAACTCGGATAAGGACGGGAAACTACTACAAAAACACCCGCTGGTGTTACTAGCAGCTTTACATACAACAAAAGCGTCGCAGCCGAAATTACTCACACCACGCTACACTTGAACGTCAATTGGCGTGCACGCGTGCTTATATCACTCTTAGCAGAAAGCATTTCCGCAGCTGACAGCTTGGGTGCCATTGAGAATAAGAATGCTGAGCTCATGTCAAAGGTCACGGACAGATCCGCCACCATCCCCAGAGGACTGGTTGCTGATAGAGCGATTCCTGTCTAACAATCTGCCATTCTGTCTGACATAAAATTCTTGTACTTCTCGGTGCTAAAAGAACTGCCAAAGGTTCTGAGCACCAAGCATTCTGATATTCCAGATAGACGCAGGTCATGGAGCGTAGGGAAGTACAAGAACGCTCCTCCAACTTCAATGAATGTTGAATGTTTTTTTTTTGCGTGCAATTATCGACTGAAAAGAGGTACAACTTCATTTCGCAAGCCATTGCGATAGGTCAGCATTGTCATGGCTTTTAAGCTTTTTTTGTTGTTGTTGTTCATGGGTCACCTTGCATTTCATGTAAACCTGCTAAAATAATAGCAACTCTTGTGTCGCTAATTTTTACGAAGAAAATGACATTACTTTTCCACAGCACAAGACGTGTTCGCTGTTTTTACTGCAAGTCAAAATATTCCGTAAAATATTCTGCTGAAGTAAATACGAATTTAACGCATTTGAGGCCGTAACGATAGTACTTCGTGCCTACAAATGCCTAAATGGTGTTTTTCAGTGCCTTGTTATAAAACCTAAAACCTTAATTTTTGTGTCTAAAGGTACGGTCTCTAGTGATCCCACTGGTAGACGAAGCGATCAGGCGATGTTGAGCGCAAAGGACATTTCCTCTTCATTTCTTGAATTGGCGAAACACTCATCTAAAAATCAAAAATCTTATTATTCTAAAAACTGCGAGATATTTTATTATTCGTTTTTAAGCTATTTTGACATGACATTCAGAGTGTACCGTGAAAATTCCAGCGCTTCATAGACCCATTATATCAAGTGAAACGCGAAAAATTAATCACAAAATGGTATTGTGCTCCCTGGAATGAAGCGTCATAAGCTGCTACTAGTCGCCTGTAAAACCGCGAACACATGACAACATGCGATGGCGCCAATTCATTCTCATCTTTTCTTGAAGGGGAGGGAATAAACAATTATATATGTTGATATAAATTGCATTAAAAGTGGCAAAAAAGGTGGAATATAGGTGCATGCTTTGTCGCCACAGAAAGAGACAATAAGATATTTATGCATGACACGACTGCATCGACAATATGGCTTTTGTAGGGCGAAAAAAACACTCCACATTTGCAGTTGGTCAGCATACGTAGCCACAGCGTATGCATGGATGGCGTGATCTTCGTAATAATACGGAATTAATATCTGTTATGCAATAAACAATGACAGCTTGTGTTGCCCGTTACACCTTCCTCCTACTCTAAGCTTCTTTGCCTCTGGCGGTGGCTGCAGAGCCCCAATAAGGAGAATATTGACGCGCCATGCTCAACGCGGGCTGTAGCAATAAGGCTGATTCAGACCTACTTAATACGGCCGAAGAAAAGCACTTGAACGTCTTGGCGGACTCCCCTGCAAGCGAACACGTAGACTCTCAAGACTGTGGCTTGAACCGATATAAAGCGACAAAGCACCCTAGTATCTTGTGCGTTTTTATGGGAAATTTATTTTTCTTGGTGCCTGTTTATCATTCATAGGTGAGCTCATAAGAGGCTTACCTGGAGGAACTTGCCAGTAACGCTATATACATATCAGAAATCAATACTTTTCACTGGCCGGGGTCGGACAGAGTTCGCTAGGCCAAATTGAACTGCTATATATAAAAGTTTGTATAAAACACCTCTGCAATCTGTGAGATACGCGATGCCATTACACTCTCCGTATATCAATGGTGGAGAACAAGATTGATTGCTTCTGTTTCGCCGTAGGCCACAATACAGCCGCCTCTTCTGTTGTTTAGAATACATAAGCGCGCATTGCTTGTCGGACAATTTGAGCTGATTCAGGAATGTTTACCACTTTTTTTCCGTCATCGGTTTCCCTCTGACCGCCGCGGAGTCCCAGGCGATTCTTGCCGACAGTTAGGGAGATGAACGACAGTCGCGGCTAACTCCCTCTCCCTCGTGATTTAAAACAGGTGCAAATAAAACATTACTCCTCTCTCTCTCCTCTCTCGTCTCAGATCTCTGCTATCGCTCTCTCTCTTCTCTTCCTCCTCTAGCTCTTCCTCTTCCTCTCCTCTTCTCTCTCTCTCTCTCTCTCCCAAGAAACGCTCTGCACGTTCCCAGCACAAACATCTTCCGCGTTTGCGGTTAGCATAAGTATGATAAAACAAACCTGTTCCTGATGAAAACAAACCTACCCCGCTCCATCTTTTGCATCTAGTTATGTATACTTTTATTCGGCTATGACATTTTATACCAAAAACTATTGCAAGCCTTGCACAAATTTTATTAAGGAAATTGGAACAAAACAAAAAAAAAACTTTCAACCCATGCATTCTCGAATCCTGAGACTGCAGAACTTCAGGGATGAAGCGAAGAACGTCCTCTTCCTCACGTGAAAGCACCTTCTCGCTTTTCTGAGTATATTTCCTTAATGCTAGACATTTTCTGTGCATTTTAAACTAAATCACTGCACTCTATGCTATCATGATGGTACATTATTTATAAATAAATCTTCGCTCCCTCATTAACATACATCAACCGTAAATACGGTCGAGAAGAACATCAAAAATATTTTTTCTGGAAGTCAAGTGTCGCTTTAGGCGGCATCGATAAATAAAAAGAAAGCACTCTCGCTACAGCCAGACCCCTTTTCCGCCTCGCATTCGCAGGGCATTGATCCAAGTTTCTCCATGTGCAAAGTTCAATCGAAGGTGCGCTGAATGCAGCAGCAACTTTTCGCCCTGGTTTAAACGGTTGGGTTTGAAAGAGTGGCGTGCATTTTGTATTCCGAGCGCAGTCTTGGCATTTCTCGCTGTGCGAAAACGGAGGCACCCCGCGTTTCATGAAGTCTGAGACTGAGACGCTCAGACTTTTCGTAGTTAGCATTCTGCATGCAATGCGAGCTGCGAACTGAAACAACGACTACCTGCTTTTTGCGTTCCTCCGCCAAGTGCGACTGCAGTAGACCTTATTTCTCGGGTGTCAGCCTGTCTGCTCATAGGTTTCGTCGTTTTAATATAGTTTAAAATGTGGCATATAAACGTTCAGAGTATGCAATGCTGTCAACAGCTTTCTTGGGCTACGTTTACGCTTTTCTTCACAAAAGAGTATCGATATACACGTGATATTTTATAAACGGTGTTTGGCAGAATGCCGTATTTTCTTCGATTTATTTCGTGTAGGGTGACGGCCCCCCAAAAAAATTGTCCGAAGCTTGTGTGCCTCGGCGGGTTTCTTGTATTTTTCATGGTTGTGACAAATTTTCACTTGTCTTCACGAACCCCGCCTTCACAAACCACGCGTCTTCACAAAGCACCATGATTTCTATACCGCAAGGCGGTAAAAAACCAAAGCCCCGGTGTGTGAGTAGAACGAGGTCGCCGTCAAGGTTGTATGCTCTTCAAAACATTGATTTGGGCCTGAAGCGTCTTATGACGTAGTAATGCATTTTGAGTATATTATTTGTAAATAGGCATCCTTTTCAAGATCATAACGTCTCAGGAACGTAATAAATGTTTCCGAAACGTTTGACCCTGTGCATGCCACAGGCGCCATGGCTACGTTCGAACCCACCTTTTCTTTGTCGGCGTTTTGAGCGCTTGTGTTTTTAATTTCCCCTGGCTTTTCAGGACAGCGCTATCGTCATCAAGACAAGCTGCTGTTCTCCATTATGAATTTAATATTTCTCCCGTCGTAACGGGCACTCTCCGCATAGTCACGACTCGGGCTTCACAGAGTGAAATCTTTATTATTTATCGAAAAATAGAGGCTCATCCCATACTGTACCATTTGATCATTTGCAAACCATTAAGTCTGTAGTGCACACGAGACTATCCGCATGCAGTTCGTTTCGAATTCGTGATCAGCATCGCACAAGCGAGTGCAGCTTCGGGTATCAGATGAAAAAAAAAGCTGCTATGGTTGAGGTATAGTCGAACATGACAAGGGGGTGTCTGGCGTCAGTCGATTTCAAAGCGAGCTCACTGAATCAAACCACAACCTAATTCTCAAGTTTATTAAATTCAAGAAACCAGATTCCAATATTAACATTCACATATGTCTAGCTCTGCATGTGACAATGTTTATTCTGCACAGCTGGTCACAATACTGCTGTAGCCCCAATTTCGCATACTTTGCGGGTACAGAAAAATAATTCTACAAGTAGGCAAATTGTACCCGCCTAATAAGCCTGTCAATGATGGATTTTTTTTTTGCTCGGATCACGAGTGGCTCCGCTTCCTTGTGACCAACAGAACTATTACACCACGTTTCCGGAAATTTTGCCCGAGCTTCATTTGCGAATAGTTGCTGTGTTGGTTGCCGGGTGAAGTTTTCTCCTTCTAACTACCTTGAACAGTATTTTTGTAATTCTGACTTCGCAATAACTGCAATCTTCTGTTCTTTATTACGAATAGGCATATTTCTTTCCAGGTGAAGTGCTGGTTCACCGTTGTGGAAAATAAGTCCATAAGGGCAGTAGCCCTACACAAAACAGGACAGGGCTGACAACAAGGTCGCATGCGGACAATGCATTTTCCATCGTTTAATGTGTATGCCTCCAAAGACAGCTTCTTGCATTCCCTTCCGCCTCGAGTCGAATCGAAGTCGAAGTCGAAGTCGAATCGAGTCGAAGCCTTTGAAGTTGGGCGGAAGCACATTCCCAATCTATTCCTCCGGACTGCAATCTTCCCGTCTCTGAAACCGGTACAATGTGCAGCATTTTCTCCAAGAAATTCTATGCTTTTCTTCTCAGTGCCGTTTGGATTTGTTTGGTCCTTAAATATCCGTAACTACTTATGTGGCGCTTCAACTTCCGCCACAGCAACAAATCTGTAATAAAATGAAGGCCCACCGGCAGTTACTTCCGCCATAGTGAAAGTATATATTTTCAGCTTTGTGCATAATTTAAATGCTACGCTGAGGAAGCAGACAGTTCTAATTACCTGCATGCTTCAGGGCAGACATGTGCCCAGTCGGCAGTTTAGCTTCCAGGCTAGTAATTTCACTCAAAGCTATCCCAACTTTCAGCACTTTATCGTTTTCAAAGGCCATGTTCGTGGAAGGCATGTGCATTTTGTGGAGCAGCAGAAAACAACGTTTACATTCCTGAGAACGCGTGCTGGGGGAGTTACATTCTGTGCTCACTATAAACCCAGCAAAGTTCCTGTATGGTTTTTTTGCCTGTTAAACGGGCGTATATTTCAGCCTTCCCCATTTCTGCTTCATCTCAACCGATCGTAGGAGCTCGAAGATTTGCAGGCATACACAACATGTGTTTTTTTTTTCATGAAATGGGAGGCTGAACATCCGCCTGTCACAGTTTTTACGTCGGTACAAGTGCCACCAAAAAAAAATCAAATCGCATCCAGCACACTTTTTAAACAGGGAGCTGTTGAACCTCGAAGAACCTCGCAATTATCAGTACACGTACCACACAGCTACACATTTACAGCTATGAAACAACGTCAAGCTTTTAAAACAATTTCTAACTACAAGAAACCTTTCCGTGACTTTGGGAGAAACGTTTAAACCATCGTTTGCTCCTACAGTTCTTGTCTACTGTGTTGCATTGCGCTCACGGCAGTCATCTGCGTGCTTTTCTCAAGGGAGCTTACTAGTACACATAGAATAGCAGCGCAAGAAAATTCATTCTCTGGACTGAGTACTCGCCTTTTCATCGGCCGCAGCTCTAAAAAATAATAATTCATATTATTTATGCCCTAATTTGCAAGCTTTCTTCTTCTGAACTGAGATGAATTTCATGCAATGACTGGGCGTAACTAGGCTGACCAGTGTGCCATCACGCCTTTTGCGCAGTAACGGCTCAAAACCTTCTTTTGTTTTTGCACTGTGACCTTCCGTTTATCTACGAAAGCAATACTGCACATAAAAGAAGCGACGCAGAGAAGCGTGAGCCTTGTATAGCTCTGTCGCGATATGTGAGGGATGGTCACACATAGAAAGCATGAAATAACGTGGTAAGCAAAGACAAACAGCTTCACAACAACGAGGCGACAGGGATAAGGCAAACAGTCCCGTGGTATTTATTGCCGTTTTCTCATGTTTGTTCTCGCAACATGACTCTTACCCCACTTCTTTGTCCGAATGCACTTCCTGGTAATTCGAGTTTTGTAAACATTACAATCACAATTATGTTAGCGAAAATCGAGGCACGAAAGCAAACCTCCCGTTCACGCGATTACCGTGCGATGTGGAAGAACCCCTTGGTGATAAATAATCAACCGGGGTGCAACTACTGCTGCTTGCTGTTCTAATACCCTCGCTAATTTACTAAAGCTACACTTCACTTGGTTGCATGGCTTATTCGACATTTGCGGACCCACTCTTGAATCGTGACACAGGACGCCGAGAACGCTTCTCCAACGCAGAACACAATACGATTCACATGAACCACCTAAAAGTAATCCCTCGTTATTATGAAGTCCGCAGGCGGCAAAAAACTTCGTTATAAACGGTATTTCGATATAAGCGTCCAGTCAAGAAAAACTAAAGCAGTTGAGCTTTAATTGCTCCACAACTGCGAGGAATTAAACAGTGTATTCAGAGGAGCAAAACTTTAATTTGAGTGCAAAAAAGGCAGTCAGGTTTGACTGTTTCAAGTTCTTGCCGGGCGCGAGAAACTCTTGCTCCAATTTGACGACGCCCTGCATGAGGCTGTGGTCGCCGTGATTGGGCGCCGTGAAGAGCTGTGACTGGCGTCTGAACGCCTCGTAGACTGGAGAGCGAATGAGGAGGAAAGGCAGTGGCAACATTTATAGGGGCGCGCGGGTGTCACGGAACGCTACGAGATTTTTGTTCTGGGAAAGGACGCAAAGGCCGTGGCTTGAGTCTGAGGTTGTGTTTTTGAGCTCAAAAAACGACTACCCGCTCATTCTGGGTCAGAGCGCAATCATGAAAACACACCGGTTTTGCACTAAGAACTTTGCCTGATCACTGGACAATTTTTTGTCCGAGGTGTGAAGCCCTGATCTTTTCAAAACAAGAGTTTTTCGGCGCCCCGTTGTTGA
This sequence comes from Haemaphysalis longicornis, assembly GCA_013339765.2. Classification (NCBI taxonomy): domain Eukaryota; kingdom Metazoa; phylum Arthropoda; class Arachnida; order Ixodida; family Ixodidae; genus Haemaphysalis; species Haemaphysalis longicornis. Next base: position 138,694,050 of record CM023451.1, on the reverse strand, counting down.
CGACGCAGCTGATTCTACGGTTCGAGTGCCTTTGTGCGCGCACCGTGGCGTCCACGCCATTGTCCAATGTCTGGGAACAAAATTCAATACCTTACCACGAATTTGGACCTTTTGTTTAAAGTCTGAGGGCGCGAATTGAGCATTTCCGGTTCGAGAAAATCGCTGGGAAACACCGGCTTGCATTGACCCGATATGTTGACAGCCTGACTCGCCATTGGGTCGACCGTCGCCGCCACTCGGAGACACCCCCGCTCGCCTCTTCGCTCTAAGCGGGTCACACTCTTCGTGCGCTTCGAGTAATGTGGTCCAAAATGCAAAAATGCGTGTGTTTGGGTTGGGACCACAAGAAGGTTCGAATAAAGCCATATTTCGACTAAAACGATTTCGTTATAACTCGGGATTACTGCATATCTTCGCCATCAGTTTTTCAGCTCTTTTGTTCGCCGACAACTGTTAGCCTTTATGGTTCCAAAAGAAACTGGTGTCCCAGAGAAAGACGCCAGGGTGAGCGCAGTGGTCGAATCAACAGCATGGGCCTGCTACTCAACAAGCAGCGACAGCACACCGCGGCTCGGCCGACACCATGTGTCGATAACCTCTGAACGAGTATTGATCTTCGTGTAGTGGCCTCTATATCTTCAGTACGTTGCCAATGTGGGATCTTCGCTTTCCCACTGTCCATTCATGCCCAGGTTGGCTATCGACAGCCATAACCATATGACTAATCCTCAAGGCTGCCAGCAGGTGGTGGAAGTACAGTGAGCCCGTGCTTAGGGACTTAATTGCAAATTCTTGCAACACTCATGGCTCTTAATTAAAAGACGAGCTCGCAGGCCGAGGTTGCCGGTTTTTCTGCTGGTTCAGTTTGTAAGCATTTTTTTTTAATCTTGCGTTAACAAAAACAGCATGATGTGGTTCGGTTACTTCATCTGAGAAGTCAAGAATACTTGTCGTGTATTTTTGCTTGAACACGTTATTTCAGGCCCGCCAGACTTCGGAGAGAGGCCGACGAACAGTACCTTCCGTGTAGAGAGCTCTTTGCAACCAGACAAAAAGCTGGTGTCGACCGCAATACGATTGAGTTGCAATAAAACGTCTCGTGGTTCCTCAAGCGAGGGTCAAACTATATTTCCTCGTTTTCCCAGCAGCTTTTTCTTCTTCTGCGAAAGATCGGAAAAATTGAGTTACCTGGGCCACACGGGTGAAGACGAAGAAAGAAACAGACTCCATGTCACAACTCCTCATCGCGATCTTATTAGCGCGACAGCAGAACTGGTGACTTCTGGGAAAATTAGTTTCATCCCCGCCGGTCTTGCTGTCAAACCTGGCTAGAAGTGATCGAGCGGATAATGTGTTGAATAGATGGTGCGTTTGCATGAAGAAAACTGAGACAGGGGCATTAACTCAGACCCCCGTGGTGAATGGAAGCTAGAAAATTGGTGCTCCCCCGCATGCAGCAGGGAAGGCCGGAAGTGTTCGGGTAATTCTCTCTCTTGTTCTTTTTGTTAAGTAACTGCTCAGGCATAAGTGTTATTTCACTTCGTTTAATGAATTATAATCCTCAAATAGCAGCAGTTGACAGGTTCGCAATGAGCATATCAGAGGAGAGAGAGGAGGGGGGGGGGGGGATGTGGTACTGATAAGAAATTCGATGTCGAACACAAACGTCTCAAGCCTTTTTTTCGGTTGAAAACGAACATTTCGAGACATTCCTTCTTTTTTACTTACGTAAAACGTTAAAGGACTCCGCGGCTTTTCCATTCTTCTTGGCTATGTCGCACGAAGTATATTTGCCCTTAGTGCATGGGATTATTTTCTTTTTATTTTTGTTGAGTGCTCGGGTATTATCGTCTATTTTTACCCGTTTGCAAAGGATTTAACAATAAATTTCGTACTGTAAGCCGCTAAAAACCTCGCCCCGACAATTCTTGTTACTTTATTTAATGTTATTGGCCTAAATTTTAGGCCATGTGTGTAGGAGCTCTTATAGAAAAATAAACGCAGAGATACAGTGCTGCAGGCCTTGTGAATGGCGTTTCGAGTAACGGCTAAATGAGAAAAATGTGATGAACCGGATGATACTTCTACCCCATTAGTAGTTAGGCTGTAGTGATGTTTCGGAGCATATATGCCGGGAACAGTATCGAAAAGCAACGAATAAACGTAGAATGCAATATAATTAGAGCAATAAATAGAGACCAGAACCTTAGGCGCGAAAAATCCATTTTTGAGCACCTATAATTCGCACAGAAAAGTGTCATTTAGGCATAAATAGTTGCAAAATACAGGCGTTTAGGCACATATAGATTGAATTTGTATTTACTTCAGCAACGTATTTAAGGACAACTATTGTTACTTGCAGCTAAAACAGCGGACAAACCTTGTGCTGTGAAAAAGTCACTATTTTCTTCGTGAAAATAAGCAACACAAGAGTTGCTATTTTAAAATTTACTTGAAATGCTTGGTGTTTCGATTCCAAAGAAACGCGTGAAAGCTATGACAACCTAAACAATCTCAATTATTTGCTGCTTGATGTTGTACCTCTTTTCAGTCTATAAATGCGTGCGAAAAGGCAACGCTCAGCGTCAACTGAAGTTGACGAAGCGGGCTTGTGCTTCGGACTCTCCATGATTCAATTCTATCTGGTATAGCAGAGTGTTTGGTGCTCAGAACCTTCGGCTGTTTTTTAGGCACAGGGAACCCAGGAATTTGATGTTTGACAGATTTAAAGGGACACTGAAGTGAATTTGTCCAGCTCCCGGTTTTCATTGCACTTCGTACACTGGCTCAAATTCGTACACTTTTCATCATTTATCCGGTCGATAAGTGGGTAATTATTTTAGAAAGCCGGAAAGAAGGAAAACTACCATGCGTGGTCAGTGGTGGCCGCGCGAACTAAAGGCTGTGACGACAGGAGGAGATGCACCTTGATTAGATGATGTCCAAGGTTAGCATTCATACAAGTTTTGGTTTCGGTTCTGTAAAACAACATGCTTGACGGCATCGTTGGATGGGCATTCTCGATATCTCAGTAATCGTCGTACCACGCTTCTGCCATGTTGTCGGCTGTAAAATGACTAAGATAGGTCTCTCAGGACGGCTTGGAATCGTAGCAATTACTAGCCAAGGCCTACGCAGTGGATGAACGCCATCCGCGTCACCGCATACGCTCAAATGCCATGCGCTCTTCCCGCATTTTTCGGAGCTTGCCTCACTCATGCCTGTATCGTAAAAAGCGTGTTCGACCCGCCGCGGTGGCTCAGTGGCTAAGGCGTTGCGCTGCTGAGCACGAGGTCGCGGGTTCGATTCCCGGCCGCGGCGGCCGCTTTTCTGATGGAGGCGAAAAGCAGAAACGCCCGTGTGTACGAGATTTCGGCGCACGTTAAAGAACCCCAGGTGGTCAAAATTAATCAGGAGCCCTCCACTACGGCGCGCCTCATCGCCTGCGCTGCGTCGGCGCGTTAAACCGTACAATCAATCAAAAAGCGTGTTCGCTCCAAGCCAAGGGTCTGCTGATTCTGGCCTGTGCCCACTGCCCGCAAGTAGTCGGTGCTTGTGGCAACAGCACGCCAACGAGAACTCGCTGGCGCGTCAGGGTCAGTCTGCGCGCGTTCTACGAACTCGTTCGCGGGACAGTGAACGTTACGGCTCAAAAATGGTGAACTCAGTTCAGAAAACATCGGCCGTAAACGAAAAAATCAACTTACAAAAATAAATTATGTACCCTCGGGATTCGAACTTGCGACTTGCAAAGCAATAACCCTAGCGATTAAAACCACTCGGCCACGAGCCAGCGCTGCCGAGGACGGATATATAAGTATATAATGCACAACCAGTTTACACCTTTATTTAATTTTAGCATTTCAAGTAATTTAGGTGACTATTTGTTGTATAGCGCTCGGTCAGTAAGCGTCCCCAAACTCCCACAATATGTCACGTCTAGCACTTGGCATTTCTTAGACGGAAATACGTCCCAGCATGTGTGGGTGCTTTGCTGGACCGCCGTGCTTGTTCGCCCAACCGCAAAAAGTGCCTTTCCTGCTCCTAGTTTTGCGCGGTACGGTAAAAGTTTCAGTGTGATTTTATTTCCGTAAGTAGTACCTATATGACTTCGCTTGACTGCTTCTTCTCCTCTCGCGCCTTCCAAAGTGCCCTTAGATTTTCCTATAGCGTAAAGTCAGCGAAGCGTCCCATGTGCATCTTGTCGCTAGCGGCTTGTGTGGAGCGACCAGACTCGGTGCTTGATACAGTGTACAAACTAACCAAGTAAATAAATGCACATTCTTCCATTCCCAAACGTGTTGTGGCTTAGTTTCATCTGAGTGTGCGAATTTCGGCGACCCGTCGGGGGCCGCCGACTGACTCTTTCGGAAGGTCCGTGAGCCGTGCAGTAGCGCAGCCAATTGCCAGCTCATCTCTCCTGACGTCATATGAAAACGCCACGGAAAATGGGCCAGGGTGCAGAGAGGAGGACAGCATTTTCGAATTGATTTTTCTACGAAATAAATTCGCGTAAACGCACTCAGAGTGGGCGGAAAATGGCCTATGGACTCCGGACTACAATTTCGCTAGTAATCCCGCAATGTTTACAAATCACTTCATTGTTCCTTTAAGCAACCTGTCTTCGGGATAATGGCGGATTTGTCCTAGATTTTCGAAATGAACTCAGCAATTTTCGTCCGAATGGCGCCCAAGCACCCAGCTGCTAAAATGCTTTCTGCTGAGAGTTTGAAATACGCACACAACTGTGCCATGTCACGTGAGGTGAGGCGTGGTGTAAATAATTTTGGCTGCGATGCTTTTGTCGACTGCAAAGCTGCAAAGCCCGGGTGATTTTGTAGTAGTTTTCTGCCCTTAGGTGAATTACTTACGTTCTAGCAATGGGGCCTGGTTGATGAAGCGCAATCGGTAACTGCTCTTTGAAGACACAACTGCGCTTGGAAGAAAGATCTTAGCAGCAACTTATTATTCGTTGAAAGAGCAGAACGACCTTCTCACCTCTTCTCAACACCGATGAATCCCATGGATGGTACAATGAAGTGCGATGATTTCGTACAAATTACTGAAACATTCTGTCCGGCAGAAGCAGATTATTACCGAAAGTGCGGAATAACATTTAGTAAATATTCACTATACACGGATTATCAACAGTAGACATGTAGCACGCCATATTTCTTGCAACTAATTCTCCTAATGCTTGGTTTACAAATTGCTGTAGAGGTCACCCGGCACGGCAGATGACAGCTGTCACTACTTGAATATTTTTAAAGTGCCTAGATGTCTATTCCCATAATCTCCGTTTCTCGCTCCATCTCTGCACTACACTTGCTGCATCTTGCCGGCCAGCGGTGTTCCCGTGAACAGCGGCTGACAGTGCACGTGTTCGTGGCGTCCCCTTAAAACCTCGATGTGTCAGATTTTCACGTAGTTTTCCCCCAGGACGCGTCTTTGATGTATAGTGGCTTGCGATTTTTTTTTTTTTTTTTTTGCGCAAACGGCGTGCTGACAAAACACAGTTGCGGGAATCCAATGCGACAACAGTCCTTTCAGAACATAAACTCGTAAAATAAAACAAGGCGTATATAACACAAAAAAGGCATTTTTAGGCGTTAAAATGCCCATATAGGCCCATACAGCCAAATTGGCGCTAGAAACCACTATATACCCAAAATAGGCACTTGCAGCATAATAAACTATTGCTTAAAATGCCCCCTTTTCGTTAGTTTATGCAGATATGTTAAAGGAGCCATGGAGAGAAAATACAACTTTGTTTAATTTGAAAGAACTAGGATTCAGTATCTCACTCAGCTCCATTACAGCCAAAAAAGATGTTAACAAAAAAAGCAAGAAATTTTTAAAAACTTTCAAATTTTGCGCCACAGTGCCATGTTTTGAGCAAGAATGACGTCATACGGGCCAACAATAAAACATAATTTTCAATGCGTTAACTGCACGTTAGCATTCAAGTGATGCGGTCAAATGGAACTAGAGGCCCGATTACAGACGTCCAGTCATGTGTCGTCGCGACAGGTCAGTTAGGCGGCCGACAATCGCACAAACAAGGTTCCGTGACGTCATAGAAAAGTTGCGGGAAATTGGCTAGGGTGTCGCGACTGCTTCACGTTTTCTTTAATATCTCCGTTTTTTGTTCGAAGATTGCGATGATATTGGTATCATTGTTATCGGGACTAAGCAGTCTTTCTAATAAACCCAACTTGTATTTTGTGTTCATGGCTCCTTTAAGTAGGCTCCTTACAAACTCCAGAAAAAAAGAGTCATTTCGCTAAAGTCTCGGTCTCTAGTAATAACATATATATTATTGATGATTTTATTATATATTTTGCATTGTAATATTTTAAAATAACGTCTTTTATTATTAATTACTACGTAGAGTAATCATACATAGTAGATGGGAGGACGGCTGGAAAAATCGGCTGGCAGTTAGCATGACGATCCCACAGTCCCTACTTATTTCGGTTCAGAAAAGTAGGACAGGCGATACTGAATATACTAATTAAGATTTGAACCGAAATATATAACATACCGGAAAGCCATTTTTCAAGACAATTGACAAACAATAGATTGCAATGAAAGTACAGCACGCGCTGTGGCAGGAAATCGCAGAACATATAAGTATTCCAAATTTCCCGTTACATTTGCGACCAATTTTGCGAAATGGCGAAAGGTACATTTGCGACAAAATTTGATAGAATTAAAAGTCGGAATGTTGTCAGAACGCCAGGAAGCTCCCTCACGCTTGCAGCGGCTTGGTTTACGCGAGGTGGGCTGGTGGGAAAATGTTAGTCAGTTTTTTTTTCCATATAGGGCCCCGCAATTTAGAAGAACTTGTTGTTTGGCTAGTTGTTGCATCCTAGTGAATAAACAGGGGTTTTGCGCGAAAATGACAACCCATGCAAGAAGGACCTGATGAGCGCTCGTCCCGTCCTTCAATGTATGTGTTGTCATTTGTGTATTCTGTATGTGTTGTCATTTTTGGGCAAAGGCCACGCAATGCAGCCGTTGCAAGAATTAAGGTGACCTACAAATACACGCTGGTAGAGCAGTAACGTTTTTTGTGCTTTGGCAGCTCGCTCATTTACACACACAACTACAGCAACTGGAGATTTTATTTTGATGGCAATTTTTAAAAGAAATAAAAACTACAAGCCGGTATCCATAACGCAAAACAATACCCAGGAGAAGCTACGGAAGACGCGACAAAAAATAAAAATTCCTTCCAATATGTCTCGTTCGTGTGTGCGGTGGGAATTCGTATGGATGAATATGCGTGTACCAAATAAGGTACCTTTGTTCTTGCGCATCTTTATTGAGCAAAAAAACACTCCTTCCTTACGTTGTATGAAGATGCATGTACAGAATACCTACCTTTGTTCAGGCATTTTTATCATTGAACAAAACTCCGTTCTTACGTTGTTATAATCAAACCAGAAAATGAAGCTCAACCAAAACTTTCGGCCACGTTAGTTCGTTCATTTGAAAGCGATACTCCGAGACACCGGTAAGGCTTAAAAAGAAGCCAGAACAAAAGAAAATTGCACTTAAAAAGCTTCTCTTTGGGATGAAAGCTCACACAATGCCAGTTCCAGTCCGCCTTTGATATGTTTATCCTGCAGCTCTTTCAAAGTCCCCTGCCCAATTTTTCTTTTTACGTTACCGGAAACCCGCAGGGTTTCTTAGAAATGGGTCTGTGTTTTATCTCATTACATGCTGCCACCCAAAGCATAGTTACACATCCCATTTTTTGTTATTTAAACGGATGAGGTAGCTTAAAGCGGGTGGAGCTTAAAAATAGCACACCGTAATTATTCTTGCCTTTACAGATGTTTAAAGCGTATGCACAACTTCATTAGTGCAGTCATTGAACAGAAAAAAGCAATTCCGACTGTATCACGTTTCCGGGATAAGAAAGCATGAAGACGTTCCACAGAACTCCTCCAGGTTAATTAGTGTTCAAGACAAGAGGGCTTTCTCTACTTAAGGAGTTCTCTGTAGCAGAAATAATGCCGTCGCTTACACCCGCTTACTGCTTCAGGGGGAACAAAAATAACGAGCGAATTTAGAAAATCGCCCTGCACACGGGTCTTCAGTAAGTTCGTGTTTGCGTAACACACATGGCGGTTAGAGAAGGATTTGGAATTCCCCCAGGAAAAACTAGAAGGGCTGTAAACCATGTGCGCAAAGCTGAAATCATGCGATACGCAAAAAGGTTTTGTAACTTGGCACTTCATATTTATATCTTACACTACAATTGTACAGCCCACCAAGTGGAGACACAATAGGTAGCAAGAAGTTGTCTTGCACACTCCAACAAGATCCTGCCGATCAGCTGCACAACAAGGCACTCAAGCGACCAATACATGACGCCAACAAAGCAAATTCGGTGAATGACACCAGCTTTCTTAACATTTGAATCAAAAAAGAGCAATGCTAAACGTCCTGGTTGTCTGCGTGATTCAGCTGTGGAGACCCAGCTTTTGGATCAAAGCCTATGCTTGATGTCTTCATTTGCCATATCTTTGACTGGTTGAACTGGTCCATTAAGTGCATTGTGGCAAAGCTGAACCGTATGCTTGTTACAAAGGGCGTTGTATAAGTATGGCTTCACCTTTCTTTAGAAGCTGCGATCAGCCTAGTTGAACTCCGCATGTATTTTTACGACAATGTGCACGGATCTGCACCAAAAGACTAGCTGACGGACTGTTTTTTACAAATGTTTAAATTTCGTGGTCGTCAACTCTGCCCGAAATTGCATTTGATTACTGACATTGTTGACCGCCGTTCACCACCTGCATTTTTGTTGTTAGTAAAACCGATTGCATTAAAATTTCAAGTTTGTAACGACTTCGGGCATTTTTCAGGAACTCTTACGCAAAATGGCCACCACCTTGTCAGCGAAATAAAATCGGCTTTGTGAGAAGCAAAGAATCTTGTAGCAATATGATGCTTTTCTGTTAGATTCAAGTCTATTTCCATTGAAAAAAAAAAGAACAATGCCATCTAAACGACAAATAGCCCGCCAGGACATGCGGTGTAAGAGGGCTGCGAGGGGTAATGGCCGAAGGAATAGGGAAGAAGGGAGCCATTACGGGTAGGAGAAATCATTAGCTTTTCCCATCACGTTTCACGCTGGCGACGCCGTGCCGCGTGGGTCGGCACTCCATTTGCGCACGCTTCCAGCCTTATGGAAATTGGAAAGAGGTACTTTCCAGGCGGGAGCTGTCGCCGCCTTGGCGCGACGTTGAGTCCCCGCCGTTCCATGGCCTCTGCGGCCTACTGACGGCCATAAGATCTCCCTAAAGAGGCTTGAGAAAAACGCCTGGCATGCAGGCCTACTCAGACTTCTCGGCGAACCACGTGCTTCGCTTCTGCGTGTCGCTGACCGCGTAACTGGCAGAGATATTCCTCGCGCTCATCTAGCAGTTGAAACAATGCCCCAGTCTTTTTCCCCCTAATTGCTACACTGTTCTTCGGAGAAATTACCAGCCCGTCATTCTATTAACACTTGTTGATTTTGTCGCGCTCGGCATGCTTGTAATTCCTATGTACGCAGGAAGAAGGTTCTGTCGAGCAACGAAATACTGTAAGAAATACTGTTTATCAAATTTGTTGAAGCTATTTGGTGCATGACTAGAAAAAAAACACGGCGATGAGCTGACGAGGCTCTAGACAGAAATAAAGGACATTTCGGCGTCTGTATATGTCGTTTTGTTGCTCTCTTTGTCCTTGTCTGCATAGCGCCCTATTATTTTTTACCGCATCCAGTCAGAACACTGCCAAGTTTGTAAAGCTATGCGTGATGCGGTGACGGTTTTTAGCGCGTTCGCATTATTAGGCTCATTTTTCGATTTAGCACTGCCCTGAAAGCCGTTCGCTATCAGCCGTGCTCATCATGCATCCTCGGAGGTACGTCATCGGTCCTAAGGAAACTGCAAACTACGCAGCCAGATACGAGGGCTCCTCGGAATCAGGAATGTCGACTATTAGGGGCTATTAGATTGTGGAAACGGGAAAATGATGGCCGAGGCAAAAAAAAAAGATACGTGATTTGAGCAGGCGTCGCGCCTGCGCATTGAAGTTCGTTTTACACGCTGTGTGTAGTCGCATGCTGGTCCTAACCGGTCGCCAGCCATGGTCATCCAATGTCGCGAGCTGGTCATACACGGTCGCCAGCCAGCCACCACAAAAGCGCCTTTCCGACGACCTAAAATAATTCCGGAGCCAACATTGTGCTACCTACCGTAGAAAGGTGGCAGAAGATAAACACCAAGCTCGCAAAAACCAAGGAAATCCTATATTGTAACCCGAAACAAACTAAAATATGCCGCAGTAAGAAACAAAACCGAGTGTACGGCGTTTAATTGCGTGAATTTTAAATACCTTTAAAGATTTCGTGGGCGCATCACCACCGCAAGCTCTGCTCGGCAAATGATGAATAGAGCCACGCGGCAAAGTTAAAAAACACTTAAAATCGGCCCTCGTCGTGATTGCCAAATAAAAGTCACGTACGAATCCTCTGCTTCGCCCTACAGAGAAGCGCAGAGCCGATCTCACAATCACCAAAACACAGTAAATCTGAACATTTATCCCACATTGTAAAACGCCACTGATCTTAAGCCGGATATCGCACAACTTGTAGTAACAGAAACTACTAACCCGTACTGAAGACCACACAAACACCATCATCACAGCAACATATGAGGAAGTCTTCAAGATCCAGTTTTTCACAATCACCGCAAGGGTGTTTAAATTGTGTCTTATAATAGCTTCGAAGAAAAAAAAGAGCCCACTCTCCTAACACTACTGGAGCATCTGGAGAAAACACAATGGAGTACGGTCATCCTATAAAATACAGGCACACCTTCAGAAAATAAAACGCTGGACGCCAGGATGTACAGTCGTCAAAACTGTTAAGAACAACAAAGAACGAGGTGCCAGCGTATTCGCGGAGCGGCAGCTTACGATAGCGCTCATGCTGCTAAGCCAGGCTGTGCGCATGGGCTGAAGCAACAGAGTGCAGTAGGCCAGCATGGTGAGGGCCGATAACCAGGCACCAAAGGTGCGGCTGTGGCTATCGTGAACTCTGTGCGTAGGCAGGCACCTCGTGTTTTGTTGTTGTTAACAGTTTTGACGACTGTACATGCACCGATCCAACGACTTGCCATAAAAGCCCTCCCCCTACTGAAAAACCTAGATCAAAACCTACGGGGGAAGACGCGACAAGTCAGGATCAAATTTCTTCGTGGAAAGTTTTAAAAACCATGAAAACCACAGCATTCGCCGAGCAGGGACTTTAGAAAATACGAAGGCTATCAATTGTCGCACTGGGTTACCGTGGCTATCACTGTAATTTCATTACCTTCCTGTACTAGGGAATCGCATCCTCTTTGCGGTCCCCCTAGCGGAATTATCAAATAGATGATTAAACACCATTACACACACCCATTCGGCCATTAGTTCCTCGGCTACAGTCAGAGTACCTAACCGTTTAAGAAAGAGTCTGCAATTTACAATGATGAAAGTTCGTATTACATTAACACAGAGACACGGGTCCGGAAGGGAGGGAGGCAGTCGATCAAAGTCCACTCTAACTCGCATACCGTGCCCCTGTTGACCACGACTACCACACTACCCTCCCCGAAAGTAATGAAAACGTTTCTCATTCACACACGGTGATCTCATCGCTTCAGAATCGCAAACTCTGCTCAGGATACAAACCAAAACATATTTCCAAAAATCTAGGTTGTCGAAGGCGTTTGGTAGGAAATGTGCGACGTTAACTTAAATAAATCCAAAAACCCCCTCTATCCTGCGACACCTGGTCATATCCAACGATATGCTAAGGGGGAACAACTCAAACAATACATATACAACTTATACATGTCCTTTGAATATCAGCGTGGGGTGATTTCTGGAACCCTGGAATTCTGGTTCAACCCATGGGATCTGCCATCCCTTTAGATCCTTTTCCGAAACTTTCAATGAACCCTACTCAACAAAGATAATTATCTCCTTCCTTTCATCCTTCCCTCCCTCTCTGTTCCTCTGTTTGTACTATAAAAAAGAGAGAACGTTAAGTCAGGCCTCCGCGATAAACACTTTAAACTTTGGCACTGTCGCTTTCTTTTTCGAACTGACCAACTCCCCGCAGCCGCAACTTTTCACGCACATACCTTAAGCCACGCAAGCGTAGATGTCCCCCACATTTCCTGTTCCGCGGTGATTAAAACCATGGAGGATAGCCTACTTTTGTCACTGAACTTCAGTAGTTGGAAACCATAAATAATAAATGCCGCAACTCCCTTCAAAACGCTTCCTTCAAGCTAGTAACGCTAGCACGACATGCATCTTAGTAGTTAAACGTAGATTCATCTGCAACTTTTTTAATCTGCCTCTTCCCCGTCCCCTAATTCACGTTTACTCCTAGGCTTTTGATGGATTTGTAGGGCGCATTTGTAATTTTTGTATTTCTCTACATTCAAGCTACGTTTTTGGTAGTCACTCCAATATTTTTATACAAACAAACCACCTTACAAATGTTTCCCAAAAGGTCAAGTACATAACCATCGGCACCTAGCGTATCTTCTCAAAAAAGCCATCACTTAGCCAAGACCTCGATGACCCCCATATGATATTTGCTTCACCGTTCCCTCACTTTGAAAAACAAAAATCGCTGTTTGACGGTGGATTTGCCGATTCTAAAATAATTATTGCGAAAAGACTACCAGCTTTTTCAAAGTTACCGAAAGTTACAAAAGTATGTATCATTTAGCAGCTACAACGCCCTGCAAGCATATCAGTCCTCACACGTGGTAGCCCAACTTTTATCGGAACGCAAGGATACTAATTGACGAACCGGCACATTAAAGTTATAGTGGGGAAAGAAGAAATATGGACAAATAAACCCGATCAAGGGCTAATCGCAGAAAGTATGAAAGAAGGCCTTGTGTTCTCCCACGCCCATGAATCCAGTAAATGGACAGCGCCTGACGGAAGGGTAGTCGCGGAAGCAATGATTAAGGTCACAAATTTTCCACTGCAAGAATACAGTGCTACAAAGGAAGAGGAGAATCCGTACGTACCAGCTCCACTCTCAGCGGCCTATCAGGGAACCCTTGTCAAGGAAAGTATGTAAGCAAAAATTGCAAGAAAGAATCAAGATGAGCCAAGAAAAGACGCCGCAGATAACCACTCAAAACGATTGATGTGCGAATTTGCAATACTACGTTTTCAAAACTACCTCAGCCAAGGTACGATACTGTATCAAGAACATGCATCAGCTATATTTCTTAAAGCCCCAACAGGAACTGTGAAAACAGACAGGCGTCAAAATAAGCGTTGAAGAAGAAACTGAGCCACACTAGAGCCCGAGGAAGGAACAAACACGACTGAAGGTTTTTTTGCGGCCGCAATTATACACCAGAAGCGGTGGCCGAGGCTCACTGATGAATGAAAATAAGCTGAAACCACATAGCTTATAATTGTGTCACCAGTTATGCTATCACTTGACTTTGCCTTCTTGTGCACCATGGATTACGGGTGCTGGCCTATAGCTTCGTGATCGCAAACGCAACAGTCCTATGCCCTACCTGCTCATTGAGAAGACCCATAGTACCGGGTGGTACATCGCGACAAGTGTTTCCTGCTGTTAATAAACCTCCCAACGTTAAGGAGCCTTACTTGCTGGTGGACACTCAGCGCCCACAGGTGCAAACACACAATGCGAAACGCCCGTCTGTCTTTCAGCAAATTGACTCCTTCGATGCCTATACCGTGATTGCAACAGGGAAATCTTCTTTAAGAATGACTTCACTACTTGGCCTACGCAACTGTTGCCTTGCAACTTCGAGTTTTGTGTCGGGTACTGAGAGAGCCCGGCAAATGTTTGCAGCTACTCAAACCCAGATTGTGAAGGTTCCCGACATGGGGGTAGTAAATTTTCCATATAACGCGAAGTTCTCAGAAGCCCTGCTGGCCTCGTGAAGAAGCAGCGGCCCTACTCCAACGCCATCCAGTGACCCCTTGTAGCCGCCGTCCTAGTATCGTAAGCGTGATGGGCGCGTCAGAACCGCAAACTGTCGCCTCACAGCCAAGGGGGGAACCCGTGAAAAAATCATGCACCTTTCCGTCTGACGATGACATGGTTGAACGCAAAGCTTTCTCGTGGTGTTTTCTTAATTTGGCCAATCCCACACGGCTAGTATGTGCTACTCTTGAGGGGTAGCACTTTTCTGGAGTACCCACAGCAACCCTCGGGTGTGCGCTCCATAGGCCTAACATTTGGGTTTGGGGTGTACAACGCGAATCGGTACCTGATGCTTGGAGTTCGATCCGACATTGTCGAAATGAAGCAATCAGATACACACCAGCTTCATAAGGCGAGGAACTCAGGTTTGATTCCAGCCACGGGAATAATTTTTTTCTTTAACTTAACCCACGATCATTCATCGTCATCACCAGAGAAAGTTAATTTTCCTGCAGGCGTATTGGCGTACAAAAGAATCAGTGAGGACACTAAAGCTTTGCTTTAAAACCAAAGCTGTAGCCAGCACCACGTGGTGTGTAAACCAGCTCACCTGGGTGCTCTGCTAAACACGTTCCAGTGAAACAGGATCAAGGTGCCGAAAATCGCCAAGTCTATCAACCGAATCGCTCCGCTGCCTCGTGTTTATGACACTTCTGAAAGACTATTAATCCCAGCGAGACGGCCAAGAAGGGATGCGTTCACCTCAGTTATATAAAGTAAAGGCGTCTTCTCAGAACTCTTCGTGATCTTAAAGTTGTTACTGCTCACATGTTCAATGAAATTTAGGCCGCTCCTCAGAATCCTTTTTTCTGCAAAAATTGAAGACGTCTATGAGTTGAACACCCATAGGGAGGCAGAAAGTGGGAAGCGAAGACATAATTTGTAATCCCCAGGAATTTCTTTGCGCGAAAACAAAGCGCCACTCCTAGGAACGTGGAAAAATAACGAAACGTTTTGACGCGCACTTAAGCCACGAATATACTCCGACTTTCCTGGCGCACGGGCGCGCGCCCGCGCGGTCGGTGACGTCACGTCTGCTAGACTACGCCAGCAGAAATTTGTACCAGTGTACACTCCAGCTTTGCCGGCGCAGCGCATCCAGCGTCGCTTCCGGCTGGCGCATGAGCAGATGGTTTTGGCGATTAGTGCGCCAGCTGTCTGGAATGCGCGAAACGCTCGGCCTAGAACAGAGGCGCCCGGTTTTTTTTTTTTGTGTGTGCCTCCGTTAACCCGGCCGTGTGCCGCGCTTTTGCAACAGTGCTCCCTGAGTTCTATTGTTTGAACTTTATCCGTGTCTTTTTCTGTCTGTCCGTGTATTTTCCCGCACTTGTGTCCTGACCATGGCTTGGGCGTACCCTGCGTGCCGTAAATTGGCCCTGGCATTACTGGTTCGCCGGCTGCGGCGTAACTAAGCGGTCGATGCATAGCCGCGAAATATTTGACCAACGCCACGTATAGCTCCATTCGATTCAGAAGGGTGCACGGCAACGTTGCAGAGAAGTTCTGTGGTGCCGGTGCAGTGTAGCAGCGTGGGTCCGCGGTGCCGTGCATCACGGTTGCACCGTCAGTAGCGCCCCTGCGTGTTTACAATCGAGCGAGGTGCAGGCATAGTCGTCTGCTAATCATCCTCGCCTGTCGTCCTCTACAACTGGATGTTTACGGCCATCTGGGTTGCGTCGTACGCATAAGCGGCGACGCTAAGTTTGTCCCACGCATCTACGAGCTCGACGGACATTTTCACGCGGTCGCCGCAACTGCCGGTAGCTGCCTGCCAACCCGCAACGCCCCAACGCTCACGGCACCGAATCGCTGCACCTCCTCCGTAGCAGGTGCAGCGGTTCTCTGCACCGCGGTGGCACCGCTGCAGCACCATGAGCAATCGAGCGACGCGGTGCACGGCACCATTCCTGCAGCGGCGAATCGAGCGCTTTGGTGCAGCGCACCGTGCAACGGTGCAGGCGTTGCAGGGAATCGCGTCTGAATCGAATGGAGCTATAGTCGCGGTAGTCAATCCGTTTTGTCATAAACACGGGGTGCCGCCGTATGGCGTCGATAAGGGACTCCACCACGGCATTGGAACGTCGCTGTGGTTCGAAGCTTCCCTTGCGCACTTGTCGAGCGGTCGGGCACAACCAAAAAAATTTCCCCCGCATTTTCCCCCAGGGGGGGGAAAAGTGAAAGTGCGAATGCATGGTTGTCGGGCCCCCCCTTTCGGCGCTAGATCCAGTTTTTCACAATCACCGCAAGGGTGTTTAAATTGTGTCTTATAATACCTTCGAAGAAAAAAAAAAGCCCCACTCTCCTAACACTACTGGAGCATCTGGAGAAAACAAAATGGAGTACGGTCATCCTATAAAATACAGGTGTGATGGAAATACCCGCGAAGGGGACTGACGCCGTATTCTACGCGAGAAAGACGAAGTGCAAGGCCAAGCGCCTGCTGAGGAGTTGGAAAAAGGGAAGAGGTAAAGGAGGCACGGGCAGGGGGAGCGAGACCCAGCCAGGGAACAAGGGGGACTAACGGGGCACGGCTCTGTGCGACCTCAGGGCGAGACGTCTGGTCTACGTGCCACAGTGAGGCAAGGCCGTCGCCAGTCTCCGCTACGGTTCCGGGCGTCGCCCCCAAAAGGCCCGGGACATCGTCGCCAGCACGGGCCACCGTCGACCGGGTCCGGCGTTCCGAACAGCGCGTGACCAGGCTCGAGGCGGGAGAAAGGGGCCGTCAGGGACCCGGCGGAAAGTCTTCTGGCTACGGAACCTGGCAGCCAACCTCAACGACGCGGACACCGCTACGAAGGCGACTTGGCACCCGCGTCCCATACAACCGATGTGAGCTTTTCCTGCCCCGGGACGTTTACGCGGGGACGGTGCGCGGACTTTGTAGTTGCGGGCGCTGGACGGGCCGCGTGGGCTGTTTTATTATCTGAGTTTCCCCATAACGCTTGTGAATTCCCTTGTCATTGCTTCAACCCTCTGTGCTGTCCAGTCTGTAAATACAATGCATTTCCTCATCCGCACTAAGAGCGTTCCCTCCTTTGTGTGATCCGGCCCATTTCATTACAACAGGCACACCTTCAGAAAATAAAACGCTGGACCCCATGATTACAGTCGTCAAAACTGTTAAGAACAACAAAGAACGAGGTGGCAGCGTATTCGCGGAACGGCAGCTTACGATAGCGCTCATGCTGCTAAGCCAGGCTGTGCGCATGTCCTGAAGCACCCGAGTGCAGTAGGCCAGCATGGTGAGGGCCGATTACCAGGCACCAAAGGTGCGGCTGTGGCTATCGTGAACTGCCACTCTGTGCGTAGGCAGGCACCTCGTGTTTTGTTGTTGTTAACAGTTTTGTCGACTGTACATGTCACCGACCCAACGACTTTCCAAAAAAGCCCTCCCCCTACTGAAAAACATAGATCAAAACCTACGGGGGAAGACGTGACAAGTCAGGATCAAACTTCTTCGTAGAAAGTTTTAAAACCCTGAAAACCACAGCATTCGCCGACGCAGGGACTTTAGAAAATACGAAGGCAACAATTGTCGCACTGGGTTACCGTGGCTATCACTGTAATTTCATTACCTTCCTGTACTAGAGAATCGCATCCTCTTTGCGGTCCCCCTATCGGAACTATCAAATAGATGATTAAACATCATTACACACATCCAATCGGCCATTAGTCTCTCAGCTACAGTCAGAGTACCTAACTGTTTAAGAAAGAGTCTGCAATTTACAATGATGAAAGTTCGTATTACATTAACACAGAGACACGGGTCCGGAAGGGAGGGAGGCAGTCGATCAAAGTCCACTCTAACTCGCATACCGTGCCCCTGTTGACCACGACTACCACAGTACCCTCCCCGAAAGTAATGAAAGACGTTTTCTCATTCATCACCTAGGAACACAATTCTTCTCCGTGCCACACGGTGATCTCATCGCTTCAGAATCGCAAACTCTGCTCAGGATACAAACCAACACATATATCCACAAATCTAGGTGGTCGAAGACGTTTAGTAGGAAATGTGCGACATTAACTTACATAAATCCAAAAAACCCCTTTCTCCTGCGAAACCTGGTCATATCCAAGGATATGCTAAGGAGTGAACGACTCAAACATTACATATAGAACTTATACCAGTCCTTTGAAGATCAGCGTGAGGTAATTTCTGGAACCCTGGAATTCTGGTTCAACCCATGGGATCTGCCATCTCTTTAGATCCTTTTCCGAAACTTTCAATGAACCCTACTCAACAAAGATAATTATCTCCTTCCTTTCATCCTTCCCTCCCTCTCTGTCCCTCTGTTTGTACTATAAAAAAGAGAGAACGTTAAGTCAGGCCTCCGCGATAAACACTTTTAAACTTTGACACTGTCGCTTTCTTTTTCGAACTGACCAACTCCCCGCAGCCGCAACTTTTCACGCACATATCTTAAGCCACGCAAGCGTAGATGTCCCCCACATTTCCTGTTCCGGGGTGATTAAGACCATGGAGGATAGCCTACATTTGTCACTGAACTTCAGTAGTTGGAAACCATAAGTAATAAATGCAGCAACTCCCTTCAAAACGCTTCCTCGAAGCTAGTAACGCTAGCACGACATGCATCTTAGTAGTTAAACGTAGATGTCATCTGCAACTTTTTTAATCTGCCTCTTCCCCGTCCCCTAATTCACGTTTACTCCTAGGCTTTTGATGGATTTGTAGGGCGCATTTGTAATTTTTGTATTTCTCTACATTCAAGCTACGTTTTTGGTAGTCACTCCAATATTTTTATACAAACAAACCACCTTACAAATGTTTCCCAAAAGGTCAAGTACATAACCATCGGCACCTAGCGTATCTTCTCAAAAAAGCCATCACTTAGCCAAGACCTCGATGACCCCCATATGATATTTGCTTCACCGTTCCCTCACTTTGAAAAACAAAAATCGCTGTTTGACGGTGGATTTGCCGATTCTAAAATAATTATTGCGAAAAGACTACCAGCTTTTTCAAAGTTACCGAAAGTTACAAAAGTATGTATCATTTAGCAGCTACAACGCCCTGCAAGCATATCAGTCCTCACACGTGGTAGCCCAACTTTTATCGGAACGCAAGGATACTAATTGACGAACCGGCACATTAAAGTTATAGTGGGGAAAGAAGAAATATGGACAAATAAACCCGATCAAGGGCTAATCGCAGAAAGTATGAAAGAAGGCCTTGTGTTCTCCCACGCCCATGAATCCAGTAAATGGACAGCGCCTGACGGAAGGGTAGTCGCGGAAGCAATGATTAAGGTCACAAATTTTCCACTGCAAGAATACAGTGCTACAAAGGAAGAGGAGAATCCGTACGTACCAGCTCCACTCTCAGCGGCCTATCAGGGAACCCTTGTCAAGGAAAGTATGTAAGCAAAAATTGCAAGAAAGAATCAAGATGAGCCAAGAAAAGACGCCGCAGATAACCACTCAAAACGATTGATGTGCGAATTTGCAATACTACGTTTTCAAAACTACCTCAGCCAAGGTACGATACTGTATCAAGAACATGCATCAGCTATATTTCTTAAAGCCCCAACAGGAACTGTGAAAACAGACAGGCGTCAAAATAAGCGTTGAAGAAGAAACTGAGCCACACTAGAGCCCGAGGAAGGAACAAACACGACTGAAGGTTTTTTTGCGGCCGCAATTATACACCAGAAGCGGTGGCCGAGGCTCACTGATGAATGAAAATAAGCTGAAACCACATAGCTTATAATTGTGTCACCAGTTATGCTATCACTTGACTTTGCCTTCTTGTGCACCATGGATTACGGGTGCTGGCCTATAGCTTCGTGATCGCAAACGCAACAGTCCTATGCCCTACCTGCTCATTGAGAAGACCCATAGTACCGGGTGGTACATCGCGACAAGTGTTTCCTGCTGTTAATAAACCTCCCAACGTTAAGGAGCCTTACTTGCTGGTGGACACTCAGCGCCCACAGGTGCAAACACACAATGCGAAACGCCCGTCTGTCTTTCAGCAAATTGACTCCTTCGATGCCTATACCGTGATTGCAACAGGGAAATCTTCTTTAAGAATGACTTCACTACTTGGCCTACGCAACTGTTGCCTTGCAACTTCGAGTTTTGTGTCGGGTACTGAGAGAGCCCGGCAAATGTTTGCAGCTACTCAAACCCAGATTGTGAAGGTTCCCGACATGGGGGTAGTAAATTTTCCATATAACGCGAAGTTCTCAGAAGCCCTGCTGGCCTCGTGAAGAAGCAGCGGCCCTACTCCAACGCCATCCAGTGACCCCTTGTAGCCGCCGTCCTAGTATCGTAAGCGTGATGGGCGCGTCAGAACCGCAAACTGTCGCCTCACAGCCAAGGGGGGAACCCGTGAAAAAATCATGCACCTTTCCGTCTGACGACGGCGATGGTTGAACGCAAAGCTTTCTCGTGGTGTTTTCTTAATTTGGCCAATCCCACACGGCTAGTATGTGCTACTCTTGAGGGGTAGCACTTTTCTGGAGTACCCACAGCAACCCTCGGGTGTGCGCTCCATAGGCCTAACATTTGGGTTTGGGGTGTACAACGCGAATCGGTACCTGATGCTTGGAGTTCGCTCCGACCATGTCGAAATGAAGCAATCAGATAGACACCAGCTTCATAAGGCGAGGAACTCAGGTTTGATTCCAGCCACGGGAATCATTTTTTTTTAACTTAACCCACGATCATTCATCTCATCATCAGAGAAAGTTAATTTTCCTGCAGGCGTATTGGCGTACAAAAGAATCAGTGAGGACACTAAAGCTTTGCTTTAAAACCAAAGCTGTAGCCAGCACCACGTGGTGTGTAAACCAGCTCACCTGGGTGCTCTGCTAAACACGTTCCCGTGAAACAGGATCAAGGTGCCGAAAATCGCCAAGTCTATCAACCGAATCGCTCCGCTGCCTCGTGTTTATGACACTTCTGAAAGACTATTAATCCCAGCGAGACGGCCAAGAAGGGATGCGTTCACCTCAGTTATATAAAGTAAAGGCGTCTTCTCAGAACTCTTCGTGATCTTAAAGTTGTTACTGCTCACATGTTCAATGAAATTTAGGCCGCTCCTCAGAATCCTTTTTTCTGCAAAAATTGAAGACGTCTATGAGTTGAACACCCATAGGGAGGCAGAAAGTGGGAAGCGAAGACATAATTTGTAATCCCCAGGAATTTCTTTGCGCGAAAACAAAGCGCCACTCCTAGGAACGTGGAAAAATAACGAAACGTTTTGACGCGCACTTACCTGTTACCACAAGTATTACGCATTACGTCCGCAACCACAATTGTCTTCCTTACGGCGTTTTTATGCAAAAGAGTTATATCATGCCCGTTGAGCAGAAAAGCCGGTGTCAGCGTTGGCGGTGTCCGGCCTTTTTGGCGGACTTCTGAATTCCCATTGGCTGCGATGCATTCTAGAGTGCGTGCCTCAGAAGAAAAACACACAACAAAACTCACGAGCCATTCCACTTCTTTGATGCGGATGAGCAGTGAAGCTTGAGTCCCGAGTAGATATGGGGTCCCCATTACGACGGCAGAAGAGAAGAAACACTAAAAATGGAGAACGGCTACTTGCCTTGACGATGGCACAGCCACCATGATGAGCCAGAGGATTCTAGCCACTCATGCGCTTGAAACGCTACAAAGAGAGGGCGATGCGAACGCGAGTCGCTAGGCGACAAACTTTTGAGAAACTTTAAGTATCAACCTGATACTCTACTCAAGCCAGAATCTATTCAAAATTCATATCAAGAGATAAGACGTGTAGTCATTAGGCCCACGTGTTAACGCTTTGAATGGCGTGCAACCTTGGTGGCGACCGCGTGCTAAAGCATACACGCTGGGAAGCTCGTATCCAAACGGCCAGTACTATAGAACGCCCCGTGCTCCAAAGACAGGTGAATGTTTTGTTCGTAGGCCTGAAAGATACGTGAAATCCAAGACATATAACCTTCGCTTCAAAAGAACGCACAGCATGTTTCGCGTCCTCTCGCTCAGAGACGGAGTAGCCACCATTGAGCCAGGCCGGGCGATATGCTCGGCGATAAACGCCAGGGGGCGTTCAATTAGACACGCTATACTTAGCAGTGTTTAATAGGACGTTACTGCGTTGGCATTAACAAATCATGACAAGTTTCTTGGGTATACTCGAAAGTTTTTACTTTATGTCTGTCAGTTTCTGCAACCCCAAGAGTGGTAGAAAAAACTAGCGACGTGGACGCTTGGAAACTATTTGTAAGTGAATTAAGTAGAGTGGTAATACTGCGCTGGATCGGAGACAGATGCTTACTAAAAGGGCCTGCCACATTAAGCCACTTTAGAGAAAAGGTCCCCGAAAAGGGCTGTCAACCGAGTCTTGTAAGCACAAAAATCCACCGTGCTTTAGAGGACGGCAACAGTATAAAAAATTATGGCTATGTAAACACTGGGCGTAAGTTCTTTACATGTCCTTACACATCAGATTTCGCTGCGCATTTCCAAAATTCTCGAGCTGGAGGGTGACGTCAACATTCTTTTTTTGTTGTTCTTTTGGCGAAAACTGACATAAATGGAATTGGGAACAGCCCTCGAGTAACAATATATCGCGACTCCTGAAGCGTTCACCGGCCAACTTTGTATTCGAGCACACTAAATCAACGATTGCGCGGGGGAATGGCAGAAAAGCGCGTATTGCGAAGATTAAAAGATTGAGCTTAAGGCAGTGCTCGTTCCTCGTCAGTTGTGATACCGACCAGTTGACAGCATTTGAGGACACTCTTTTGGCACTGTATGCAACGAGCCGCCAAGCGCCCTTCTTGTGGCCTGGATGGATCGAAGGATGTAACACGGATGTAACAGGTCTTCTGAAAGTAGCGGCTGTAAGCCAACCGGTCAGGTGCCCACCAACGCGCATAGTATGCTGTGCGCCAGTGTTGTGAGTTACTAAGTAAGGCCTGGCTCATATTTTGCTGATATATTATCCATACATTCACCGCAACTTTTTATAATAGCGCGATGTATGATGTTCTAGTGTTGTGGCATTACTGCCAAATCTATACCTTTGATGAAGATCCGACAGCGCAAAAAAGCTTCACTTAAGTCAAAGTACCACCACAAGACGTTCTTCTGCGAGACGCAACGTCCGTACCCGAGCTCGGTTTTTCTAAAACACTAAAGTTAAAAGGTTAAAAACAAAATGCAAATTTTGTTACTGTTGTTATTTATTGCTTCGCCTGTGCAAAAACTACTTCAATACACATTTTTAAATAAAATTGTTTTTTTAAATAGGAGGAGGAGTTTATTTAAGTGCGTACGAAAAGTACATAAGTAAAAGCACTACAGACAAGGGTACAAAATCCTGTGACGGTACCGGGACTAGGAAGAGCTGACATAGTCGACATTACGGTCAAATAAAAATACAAAAAAAGGCGCTTGATAATATTTTTTCTCGAATTTCACCTAATTATTACTTCGAACGGTGAACAATATTTATGTAGGTTGGGAATATTGTTACATGGCGGAAAAATAGATGCAACAAACATGGTAGGAAATGCAGCGATCTAGAACATGACTCGAGTGCGCACAAGCGGCCATAAGAGCCTCAGCCAGGCTCTCTACTCCCACTGCTTCGTCGTCATCTGTAATAGATGAATACACACGTACGCAACACTTTCTTCTCGCCACAGTAATGTGAATTCAGGGTGTTATATCATTTCACGCCACAGGTGCCCTCTTTAATATCGCCGCTTCCAATCACCATTCCTTTGTCCACGCATTGTTCCGGCAGTTTTCAACGACAGCCTCGTACAAGAACCCTACTAAAGGATGACAGCGACCAAAAACTGTCTCCCTATTGTTGTTTGCTGAAGTTGAAATCGCGCCATCTCCGAACCAGGCTGAATGCGACTCCTTCCCCCTTTTCTTCATGCCGTTCTGCTGGCCGCCATGGAAAACAACGTAAGTTGTGCCAAGGTAACGAGGCATTGAACAAGCTGGGTAAGTTTGCCACCGTCGGCTAGGCGCGATGAACGCTGGGCATCTCATTATAAAGTTTGACCCCCAGCAGTGACTTAATCGTGCGTCTACTTAAGCCAACGCGCTACAATAAAGAGGTCCGGTTTCAGGGGCCGTGGTCTAATAACGATACCTCCCCTAACGGCGCCACATAGCAGTAAGTGCGCAACCGATCACGCAGCCACCCACAGCGGTAAGTGGATATTTTTGCGCAGGTCAAGGAGGCACGGACACTGCATAACGGACCATTTCTGTTCAGCCCCAGAACACGACGGATGTGCGTTGGGATAAGCTTTTTTTTATTTTTTATGTTCATTTGTCTGGACACTGCCCCTCCCCATCAGAAAACCATTCGTATTATTTTTTCAGGCACATACACTACTAAAGCACTGTCTAATTAATAGTCGTTTCCATTTACCAATAGCTACTGAAAATATCGACTTCTCTCTTGTTTTGCCCATAAGCAAGGAGCGTGCCCCTGGGACAGAGGTTTCACTATATTTTTCTTCACCTGATTCTCACAATTTCAGTGTTTTTCCTACTTCATTTTTATTGTTCTTTATTTCGCACAGGACTATCGAAAGTAATGACAGTGATGGCTCCACACTGTTCCCACGCGGCTGGAGATCCTGCTAAAGGGTTCACCTCCTGTACCACGGTATACTTGAGCGTAAGCCTTTGCGCAGGTGCACTAAAAAATGTTCACAGCAGGATAAGCACAGTACTGCACTCTGGTGCAAAATAGTATGTAGCAAGAACATACCTACCAGTTGTAATTAGTAAAAACCAGCGAATCAGGGTGCTGAAAGGAGTGAGTTTCATATTTGTGAAAAGTAAAGCCATGAAGAAAAGTGCGAAACTCAGAGTATGTCAAACACAAAGCGGCGTATTAGGAGCTATTTTCTTTCAATTTTGGGCCCCACACCACACTAAAGTGCTCCTAATAAATTTTATTCTCTCTCTCTTTCTCTCTATCAACAACAAAGCCATTCTTCTAAGAACTTTTATAAACAGCAAGAGAGACTGCGAGGACAAACTTATTTACCCAGGCCTGTGAACAAGTTAGAAGGTTATAGTTCGCACGTGTAGAATCGCGTAGAAGACGAGCTTATTAAAACGCTGCAGTTGCAGAACTAACGGTGGCGTAAATTTAAAATTCCAGATCCCAACTGACGCAGTGTTTTAGCGATTCAGTTCTCTCTTACATGTTGCCATTGCGGAACGACTTTTTTTAGGCGTTCAACATAAAATATTTTTAATCAGGATGAAGAATATTCTTAAAGGAGCACTGACACGAAAATTTTATGTTACACTTTTATTGCTTTTATCGATGCCTAATGGTCTGGCCTACCTAAAACAACACTTAAAATACTTCAGCGCGCGATAGTTAATTACATTGAACGGCCTGAAAATCGTTTGTTTCAAATTCCCGCGCTTTCATCCCGAACGGCGCATATGACAGACTCCCTGCCTGACCTCACCGCTTTGTGCGGACGTCACCGGCTCCCGCTTGAGAGGGTGTTGCGCCCGCTCGCCGCTCGTGGGGTCGCGCGCGTGAAGTGACATCACGAGTTTTTGACGAGCGCTGTCACGTCACTTCTTTTTCCTCTCCTGGAGTGATGTCACGCTGATGTCCATTTGCTGAGTGCCGCTCCGCGCGCTGCTCCGTCGGTGCGATAAATGAGATCCAATTGAACTATGTATGTTCTTCACGTCGCAGGCCGCTGATATTTCAGCCAGGGTATTCTGTTGAGTGAAGGAAGCGAACTGTGCAATAATACTAACGCCGAAAATTGGTGTCAGTGCTCCTTTAAGGTGTAGTAAGTTTCTGCGAAGAATTATTTGACATCAACTGCCATGCAGCCATATGGGTACAAACGAAAGCTATACAGCTTTCCTGGTTTACTCAGTTCGTAGAGCGACTGCCTTATATGGGGGGTGACCCCGGGTTCCAATCCTGGACCAGAACAAATCCTTCTTCAACTGCAAAGTTACTGAGAAATCTTTATAGCTTTCCTTTGTAACCGTACATCTGCATTTAAGGTGTATAACATATAAGACTGCGCCAAGTCTCCTTCTTGTGTTTTTCTCTCAAGTTGTCATAAAATGACGCCGAAAAAACTCTCCTCATTTCGACTACTTTGTTAAGCTCTGTCTAAAAGTTCGAACGTCCAAAAAGGTAATGCATCAATTTATTTTTTTGACATCAGATCAACTCTCGAGGGAAGGTCTTACTCGAAAACCAAAAGACTTGCGACCATAAGGAACAACTGCAAAGAAACTTGCAAGCATGACCTTATAAGAAATCCCCCACGAGCTAGCCTTCTTTACTTCAAGTTATCACTCACGTTCTCCTTAGTGCTCAGGCCCATTTTGTGCTTCCTCTCTTTCTTCAGAAAAGCGCTAGTCAGTCTTCGTGGTAGAAGCTTGACTGAAATAGCCGCAGCTAGCTGGTGTTGCCAGGGGCGAGGTCCTCCCGACGCCCCCGCAGGATCAGCCCATGTGCCGCCACTGCAGAGGCATCGGAAGAAATGGCAACAGCGTCAGAGACGGTGAGGCCGGAGTTAGTGCCTGTCAGTTAACCGATATTAAGAAAGCTGGCCCGCAGGTGTGTTGACGCCTAGCCCCCCAGGGAACGTCCTGTGCAAGGAATCAGACAAGAAAAATAATTGTCCTTTCGAACGGAAGTTTTCGCCTTTTCTTTGTCCTTTCGAACGGACGTTTTCGCCTTTTCGTTATGTTCTGAACAATAAAATAGGGTTAAAATTTTCGACCTGATTATTCGGCAGGTTTTATCAGTTAATCGGTCGATTAATCCGTCGCGTTAGGTTGGAATGAAAAGATAAAAATTATATTTTAGTGATAATCAGAGCAATATAGTATTGAAAAGTAATATGAATATGTTCCTCGGCCCGCTCACAGACATTCGAGATGAGGTAAGCAAACCATCACAATGGCGCTGAGAAGGGTAGGACGCTTATCACCGTTCTCGTCATTCGCACTATTTATCGATTCAGAAATATCCGCCCCCGTCGACTTTGCAGGAGTTCCGATTAATCGTGGTTTGTTCTCGCCAGAGTTGGTTTACGCAACGGTAAAACTGTATGAGTTTCAGCTCGGCGATTTTTTCGTACCGTTTTTTTTTTTTTTTTTTGTAAAAGTAGCCATTTTTTCCTCTGTCTAGGCTATGAGCTAGCGGTTTTAATCATCATCATCTCTGAGCATACTTTCCTCGTTTTCTGTTGTGACGTAAGGGCGCCACACCTGTGCGCAATTTCAACATGCAGCTCTTGTTTCACTTTGCTCACATGACTGCAACCGATGAACTGGTTTAAATATGTCCCTATTTATTTATTTATTTTTTTAACATAAAATCAACTTTGTAAAGGACCGAGATAGGATTGGAATACAATTTCGACAATGAAAGTGCGTACAGTATAGAAAAATCACAATCACCATGGCTTTGCATGCAAAACAAGTTCAAGTAAACACATATGTACAGGCGTCCGACAATTATTTAAACGAAAGCATGCACACAGCTATTGAATTCTATTCAAACGAAATGATGTACACATCAATGCAGGAACTTAACAATCAGCATTTTCACTGTTACGACTTAAACTCGAGACACGAGGAATAAAATTTTCACGTTTCACTGCGCACTTTCAAGCAATTTGTTCCATTCACGCGCGGTTTGCCCGAAGAAGGAATATTTGAAGGAGTCCTTGTTGAACCGTATTTCTACTGTGTGTCTAGAATGCTTGTTTCTTTGTATCCTCGACGTGTCCTTCTTTGTATATTGATGCTTCTCAAGAAGCACATGGTTATTAATGATATTGAAAAATACACTCGACCTCGTGTTTCCTACGGAGTTGTAGAAAATCTAGGTTACTTTCGTCATACAATGATGAAACCGAATCTTGTCTCCGGTATCGAGAGTAAATAAAACGGAATGCACATCTTTGAACACTCTCCAGTTTAGATACCAGTTATTTTTTACGTGCGGATTAGAAACTTCGCAGGCATATTCCAATGTCGGTCATACTAACATTTTATCAGCCGTATGCTTTGTTTCATGAGAGGCAAACTAAAGTGTGCGCCGAATGTAGCCTAACATTTTATTCGCATTACCGACTATGTTATTGACGTGGGTCGTCCAGGTAAGGTCAGAAATAATAGTTACCCCTAAGTACTTGTGCTCGCTAATGTTGGCCAAAGGGACCGAGTGAGATTTGTAATCAAAATTTCGTGCAATTAACGTGTGATTTATAGTCATACAAACTTTGATGGATTCAGGGGCAACGGTCATTTACTTGCCAATCATTTATTTTAAACAGATAATCATGTAGTTTAACCTGATCGCCCACAGATTTTACCATAGTGTAAATCATGCAATCGCCTGCAAATAATCTAGCCTGAAGTGGAGGGTCATCAATAAGGTCATTTATGGAGAAAAAAAAGGCAGCATCTCCACTCCGTGGATGATGGCGAGGGTGCGGAGTACGGGGACTCGAAATGACATCCAAGTTGCGCCCCGAGTGGCATCGGATTTGCGCCCCGACCATTATTCGATTTGAGCCGTGGGTTGCGCCTTGATTATTCTCTAAATGAAACTGCAACTCACGGCTCAAATCCAATTTCGCTTGATTTTCGCTTAATGGTGGTGTGCGCATGGATGGACGCGGGCGGACATTCGGAGGTCCTAAAGTACTCCGCACCGTTACAGGCGACGGAGTAAGCCGTTTGACTCTCGGGAAATAACTCACGGTCGTAGCCCAATGGGTAAGACAACTGACACTAATATTGTCTGGTCTACCAGACACAGGCTAGAATCCTGCCTGTGTCATTTTTTGCGATTGTAAATGCTATGCGCACGGACGCCGACGGACATTGTGAGGTCCTAAGGTGCTCCGCCCCTAAAAAAATAACACAGGCCCAACCTCTGATCGCTGTGGTACCGCTGAGACGACAAGAGATAAGGAGGAGCTTTATACCTTACACTAACAAGCTGTCTCCTACTAGTGAGAAATGCTTGAAATCACATTAAAGGAGGAGTAATCCCGAGGTTGGCGTGAAGTTTTTCATTTGACTAGTTGCAACATAGCTTAAGAGAAGTCTCGACTGCATATCGCAATCTTGCGCCCGTAATCTTGCGCCTGTTTCATTGAATATCCCCTTTTCTTTCTCGCATGCGGCTTTAGCTTTCTGCTTTCCCAGCGTACGCGTGCAGTTAGAAGACACTTTCTTGCGTCATTCATTAAATATATCTCAGGGCGTTTCTTTGTTGGACCTTTACACGATACCAAGTCTTCCCCCATGCATTAACTTTTCAACCCCTTCAGACATCATTGCGTCCTGTCTCCATACGTCTAGACAAAAAATCTGGCAATGTAGTGAGAAACTTCTGTTTGGTGTGTTTCCTCAATACCTTTCACACACGCTTCGAAGCTGTGCTGCCTAAAGCTTCCCGCCTGAGATATCAACAAAAAGAGCCGCTTATATTAATTAGTTATTGGAAAGTGTGACGCAGCCGTAGCACTCTTTGGAGTTAGTACAAAGCCCTCCTCGGCGTACCTTACTTCTTTTTTGAACTTTGAAACGGCATGCAATTAGTTTGTCAACTCAACAACAGTCACCACGTTATACTATAAACACACCTTATGACGTTATTTTATTAATTAGATTTGTCCCAAGCACCAGCCTAACTATTGGAGGCACGTTTAACTTTTTTTAACAATGTGGGAACACTTGAGCGACACACAACGATTTACTTTATCGTGAAAGTAGTAACACAAGACCGAAGAGGGACGTGGAGCAACAGGGCTTTGGCTTGCAGAGTTCTAGTTACTTTACTAAGCAATGAAAAACAGGACTAACGCTTGAGCCGCCACACTTACAACAACACTGTACTTTTGATTAGCGCGACAGATCTGGGGGTTTGCGTAACAGCTATCCCTGGCTGAATCTGAGTTTTTTTGCAGTTAAGACACTGTTATTATGTTATGCGCTACGGAGCATGTACTTTCTTTTATTTGTTGTTTCCTGGTCGTGTGAAGCTGACGCTTTCTGGCGTTTGTCTGTGCACGTCAAAACCCTCAAGACCAGCATAAAAGCTCAGCGCTGCCGTCGATGCAGTCGGGTGAATTACTTGCTATTGAACTGCCTATTATGCCCAAGGTTGCGTTTTTTTTTAAACACGCACACCCAAAGTTTTATACCTGCCGATTCTTTCAGGGACCAGAGAATGTAGACGGATGAGCCGGGAATTTTCTTCTGTACGGAGGTTGTTCGTAACAAGCAGGCTTCGTGAGGGTACGTGCGTACGTTAGTCTTTACTGGGTAAATAGTTCTTTACTATTTAAAAAAAGAAGTAACGCATCTGTACGTGCACAAATTACCG
Organism: Haemaphysalis longicornis; assembly: GCA_013339765.2. Taxonomy (NCBI): domain Eukaryota; kingdom Metazoa; phylum Arthropoda; class Arachnida; order Ixodida; family Ixodidae; genus Haemaphysalis; species Haemaphysalis longicornis. The sequence goes on along the minus strand of CM023451.1, from coordinate 138,663,616 downwards.
GGCATGCTAATACCGCGGAGCAACTTTATTTCGAGAAGCATGCGGTTGTCGTCGAGACTGTTGGACACCAACCTCATGATATTAGCGGGCTTTTTTTTGTTGTTTTCTGCAGCATCTTTAATTCCTAAAGAGTAACACCACTACAACATCTCTGCTTTGTAAGATAAGCTAGTTCGTATTGTGGATATGCACTGGGCTCTCAATGACGCCCTCAAGCGCCGCAACGGCAGCACCCCAGCTACAAGTGGCCCTTTCTTTTTGACTTATAGTGTGTTCACTGCCCTGCAGTACACGGTATTTATGGGGGACAGTGACATTATAAACGCGCTCGAGGAAACTTCAGATCAGCACGCTGCAATATATTTGTACCAAATTAACCATGCATATTCGAGTGTCGACCATACAAAGCTTAAAACGTTGACCTTTCTTCATGTGCCGTTAGAGGAATTGCAAGATTCTCGCGCAAGTACCGAGTGTGGTTGAAGCTGTGAAGCAAGTTGTTTGTGCATGAGATGCCCATAATAACGACGATGACATGAACGTTGGTGTTTACATGGTGAAAGAGAGCTAAACGGAACTGACTTCCTGGCAGAGGTGCGCTTTGTTGTGCTGTTTTTTTTTTTTTTGGGGGGGGGGGGGAATATATAGGTTTGCATTTACTAAGGTTCAATGGAATAATTAGTTATTTTCTAAATTGTGCGCCGAGTAATTATACCTATTTCTGCAGAGCAGTGGTGCCGTCTGGATTGCACATGGCAAAACGTAAAATACAACCACCTGCAAAAAGGCATCAGTTCATTTAAGGTTTACGCAAATTTCTTCTTACAGACGCTTTCTTTCTGCTTCGTTGCCTGATAAGTTCACTTTGTATGGCGCTTTCGCTCACGTGGCTCGAAATATTTTAAAGAAAGCGAATGAAGTAGTGTCATTTGTGTTGCAAAAACGAAAAATGTGTGCCCATGGGACTTTTCACGCGAGTTAGAGAACCTGAATTCGCCAAGAGCCTTATGCGAGAGACCAGAGCACAGGCGTCGCTGTATCTCTGCATAACTCCATAACAGTTGCTTCGGGACCGTCAAGAAAACGTGCAACTCATCCCTCCTAAAATAAAGTTGCGCGTTTATGGCTGCACGCCCTAGCAGTTTCCATTTTTTGACTCGCAAAATGAAAGCAAGACACAGAATCTTCCAGGATCTTCGACAAATACTAGAAAAATACAAAAAGGCGACGAAGCGATACGACAGCAAGCCCCAATTCCCAGACTGATTATTTTATTGAACTCTCATCTACACTGCGGCGCTGCTGCTGCTGCTGCTGTTGTTGCTACCAGAAGTAAAAAATTACCGTCGCCTTCGCTACGCTCTCTGTGACGCGTACCATCCAAGCTTTCCCAAACGCCCTCCCAGACGTACTACCCCGCATTCCCCTGAGGCCACCTTGGGAGAATCAAGGGAATAGACAAAGTTTCAAAACTCATCTGACATTTCCACCTCGCATCTGCACCTCTTGAATACTGCTGTCGCCTTCCACGACGATCCAACACCTTCTAGCTTTTACCCAGCTCACTTTTAGTTCCCCCATATTACCCCAGAGGTCAAGTTCACATACCACCCAGATGTGAGTTTAAAGCGTATTATTCTTTGCCGAGTACCCTCCCCCCCCACCCTTCCCCAGCCAAGACCGTGTAACGTCCTGCATTTCCACAAAAATGCCCGTATCGCCAAAGTTCCACCTGTAATCGTTATTAATAGCGTAAATGCAGATAATTTGTCTTGAAAAAGTTTAGAAAACTAAAAAAAAACATAAATAAAATTACGAAAATGTAGGGCAGAACGCCCTGCATTTCCACAATAATGAATATTTCGACAAAGTTCCACCTGCAATCGTTGTAATAGCGTTAATGGAGATAATTCGTCGAACGAAGTTTCAAAGAACTAAAAAATAAGAAAAATCTAAAAAGAACTACGGAAAATGGAGAACCGTGTAACCCCCTGCACTTCCACAATAATGCAGATTGCGCGAAAATCCCATCTGCAATGGTTATAATAGCGTAAATGCACATAATTGGTGTAACGAAATTTTGAAAAACTAAAAATTAGGGATATTTCAAAAGTTAAGGGAAATAGCAGACCGTAAAACGAATACCATCTCAACAGTACTACAGATTTCGCCAAAGTTTCACGTGTAATCGTTATAAAAGCATTAATGGAGGTAATTGGTCGCACGAAGTTTTGAAAACCAAAAATAAGAAAAATATACAATTACAAAAAATGCCGAAGTGTGTAACGGCCTGCATATCCACAATAATGCAGATTCCATGGAAGTTCCAAATGTAATCGTTATAATAGCGTAAATGGAGGTAATTGGTCGAAGGAAATTTTGAAATAATAAAAAATAAGACGAGCAGAAGGAATAAATGCTTATTTCACGAGCGTTGCAGACCTCGCGAAAGTTCCACCTCGTTATAATGGCGTAAATGGAAGATAATTGGTTCATCAAAATTTTGAAAAACTATTAAAATAGGAAAAATATTAAAAACATCAGAAAATAGCGAACAATTTAACACCCTGCATTTCCACAATATTGCGGATGTCGCAAAAGTTTCACCTGTAATTGTTTTAATCGAGTAAATTGAGACAAATGGTGGAACAAAATTTGGAAAAACTGAAAAATAGGGAAAATATCAGAAAATACGGGAAAGGCCGAACCGTGTAACGCCCTGAATTTCTACAATAATGTAGATTTTTGCAAAAGTTTCCCGTGTAATCAATATACTAGCGTAGAAAGATATGCATCGACAAGTAAAAATTTCTATGCAGTTTACTTGCTTTCTATTACAACAGGACATATAGCTAGCAACAACGCAAAGCTAATAATGATTCAATATTCGGTTTTCATGGGTTTCAACTATGTTGCAGACATTTGTCGGCGTAAAAGTGCTCGTTTTACTCAGAGCTTCGGCACTGTCGAGGCGGTAGTTATAGTGAAACATTTGTTTCATCTAAGTCCGTGCATACTTCTTCAATGCCGGTCCAGTTGTCATCGTTAAAAGACTTCTTTCTGCCTTTTTTCTCTTGAACGTAAATCCACAGATTTTAAAGCCATCTCAAAATTATATGACAAGCAAACAATATATAGGATCATTTCGTAGGAAATTAGCCGAAATAATTTTTAACAGCAGAGCTGCTTAAGCTTTTCGTTCCGCCGTCGATCTTCACCAGAAAAAATACCAAAAATACCGATCGCAAGTGAGCGAGCACCTTGTAAGGAGAGTCCAGCGTCGGCCAGGCTTGCGCATGGGGTTGCACCACGGGAGGAGCTCGCAAAAAAATACAAGAAAAAATGCCGAGGGCACGCGTTCGTGCGCCCCGTGAGGAGCGCCCAGCGTCGACCAGCTCGACCTTCGAGAACACTCTGCCCAGCGGTCGTGGCGTGATATCTCGCGTGCACTTCTACTCGCAAGTTGACGTGCGGTTGCTCCTGAAGTGGAAGCACAGACGCCGTGTTCCAGCTGCAGACGCCGAGTTCGCGAAGGCAGTTGCCACCCGTCCTAGCAGGTGCTAACACGGTCCACTTTGGGAGACATGTGAAAGCCTGCAGACAAAACGGTCCGGTCTTGCTAGACATGAAGAACTTTCAGCGGCTAGTGCGGAAATTCATGTGCGGTGCAACAGTCGGGTCTCCAACGAAGGGAGAAGGGACGCCAGCTCTGCTGTTTCTACAGCAGTGCATCGCTGTTGCAAGCTGCTACAATATTTTGGAGGGGGCGCATGTATTATGCCTACGCAAGTACAAGAAACAAGTTTGTAAGGTGTCAAGAACAACCTGAATGATGTGAAGCCCTGCGAAAAATTGCTGTGACTCACGTAAATACTCAAAACTCCGTTAACTGAGGATCTTAAAGTGTGCGTGTTTTATTACCAAACTTTTTAATAAATACAAGCTATTTATGTCGACACTCTGTCAAATGCATCACTAGTGAAATATTTTGGATACTAGACTACTTATAACAATCTAGCCGTAATACGTATTAACAAAAATGTTGGGGAAATGCAAAAGAATGCTTAAGCGGTGGGGGCGAAAGCATGGTCATAGAAATCTCCTTCCTGTAAGGAGTACTGTTGGGCTAGTTGGTAGGACATCATTATAATACTATAGCGCAAAGAACGGGAAACGAAGACGAGTAAGACGACGGGACGACGGTTTTAGCGCTCGTCCCGTCGTCTTGCTTGTCTTCGTTTCCCGTTTTTTGCGCTATAGTATTATAATGAGCTCCTTCTGTAACGCAGTTGGTACATTACCTGTTGTATACCCCTGCACTTCAAATAAACAAAACACAACAGCACGAACAACTGACACACCTTTCCTAAAGGAAACGCGGCAAGTGCTGCCTCTGAAATGTTTATTGAAGCGATAAAACACGTTCACAGATACTGCAATATTGTGCAAGCGCAAAAGTGCTACAAACCAAGAAAAGCCAGAAATTTTGTGTAAAGAGCCTTTCTGACCGCCTCACCTCCCGTAAACAATATTTGCTTTAAAATTGAAGAAAAGAAAAGGAAAAGAAAACCAACAGTTCCCTGCATTGTATAAGAACTGGGTTACGAAGTCCCAAAAGACACTAACACTGATCAACGCATTCCTTTACATGCTAGAGAGAACATAAATGTAGCCCCGGTACCAAGAAACACGCATCCGATCCACAACAAAGTGCGACGCAAAGCAAGAGTTGAGGCTCTTCGAACTGCATACGGAAAACGGCCTGACGCAGACGCATCACTCTAGACCAGTCGAAGAGCCCACGCCATCAGCATAGTCAATAATCAGGTACTGGAGTTAGCTTTTGCTTCTACACCTACCAAGAACATCGATACCACCGAAGAAGCATCCATTGCCCTTGCAGCTACAGTCAAACCCGGTTATAGCGAACTCCAATATGCGCCACGATTAGTTCGATATATCCAATAGTTCGATATAGCCGAACCCGCCTATAAAGAGTTTATTGTTACGAGTTCGCAATACGCGGGAATCCCCTTGCCATCCCCACATGCAGAAACGAACAAAATAAAGTATCTCATTACCATATACAAAACAATCGATTTATTGCAAATAATAAAGCTACTTTCCGCCTTAACGCCTTAACTGCCTAATTCCCAAAAAAAGTGGTGATTTTTGTTTTCCCTTTCGTTTTGGAAGCGTAAACTAGCACAGCATTCTTTACACGAGACATTGTTTGAACCAATTCGAGTCTGTGTCCTTCAATATCGAAGAAGTGTTGGCGGAGAACATCGACTGCCGAAAGCACTTCATTAAGCGTCGGACGGCTTTCACTCGCGACATACTCTGCCTCCTCGGTGCATTTCAACAGCATTACGACGGTGCTGCTGATGGTGCCCTCGTCCGGGGTGCTTACAGTGACGGCAACGCCGTCATCGACACTCAGAAAATCTTCGAAGGACACTCCTTTCGGCACAGCATCGGGAAGGTTGGCGAGCTGCCGCCCTGGTCCGCACTCACTGACTGGGCGGGTTCCGTCATGAGTACCGCGCGTCGAAAACAGTTACGGAAAGTGTCGGGCGTCATGTCACTCCATACGAGGCGCATTGTCTCAGCTGCGGCCTTTGCTCAGTGGTCGCGGCCAATCAACATCTCAATCGCGGCTCGGAGACCATGCATTTTGGCGGCCATTCTAAGCATGCCGAGTTCGATATATCACATGTGAAGTTCGTTAGTATAAGGAATATGTTTCGCGTGTATTTCCGTAACTGATTTATTTTTGTTCGATATATAGCATAATTCGCTCTATCCCGGTTCGTTATATTCGGGTTTGACTGTACCACTTGCAAAGAACATGTCACTATCATATCAGACTCCCAGAGAGCGTGTCGAAAATTCCAAATTGGACGCATTTCCTCAACGGAAGCAAAAATTCTATCGACCCAACCTGATTTACCCGAACTTTTTATCAGCATGGACACCGGCTCATTCATCACTAGAATAAAATGAGGCGGCTATAATGCCGCAACCTGAACTCATACACACCGGGCGCGTCCTTCTGGGATTTCAGCCCGTCCTTTAATGACCCCAACAAGAGAAATAATCCCCAGAAGCTAGGTATAGTGACATATTGGCCGACTACCACTTGGGACGAAAAACCTCTCCGCCTCCACATCTCAACATGTTTCGCGAAGACACGGTCATCTACTGACAGCTCCAGACTAACAGATTTCCACATTGCACATTACTGCACTTAATACATTCGACATTATACACACACACTTTAAATTCTCCATAGACCTATGCACTCTCTACCACATGGTATGGGAGTATGGGAGTGCCGCCACACACCATCCCTTGCCCCAAATCCCTCATTTGAGCAGTAGGAGGGTCGGTAGATCAGCTTAACCCGGATCACCAACGACATCTGGTAGACCGGGCGAGACAGGCCGCCAATGCTCCGGCTTCCTGGTAAGGAGAACCCCCACCTGGCGGTCAACCCAACAGCATTGACTACTCCACTAATCTGAATTCCTCCTCCTTAGTTTCCTGCGAAATCACTCAAGGCAATGAAGAAAGAGGCGTCGTCTAATTTATCAGGACTGTTGCGTAGGAACTAATCCGTGTGTGATTATGCTCAGTAGTGCTCGTCGTCATGCTCTGCGGTATCATGTCTGACGCCCTGATAAGTCCTCCCTTTTATGGGTATACTCCTTCGACACAAATAATGTGATAAGAACCCGTACCTATAAAATATTGTCGGCGAAAGCTCTTTTGAACCTGTTTCTGCTCCCTCGGCGTTGAAATTTCCAGAAAATCATCCCTTTGGCAACATGTACCTCTCGGAAGGAACGTCCTATTCAAATGTTAGGTCTCGAGCTGTCGGTTGGTTGACCCCTGGTCGGTCGGTTGGTTGATCATTGCTTTACGATATAGATTGAGGTGTTGTAATTCATTGATTGTAAGGTTTGACGCGCCGGTGCTACGCAGGCGATGAGGCGCGCCGAAGCGGAGGGCTCCGGATTAGTTTTTGACCACCTGGGGATCTTTAGCGTGCTCCGAAATCTCGAACACAAGGGCATTTTTGCTATTTGTCTCCACCAGAAAAGCGGCCACCGCAGCCGGGAATCGAACCCACGTCCTTGTGCTCAACAGCACAATGCCTTAGCCACTGAGCCACCGCGGCGGCCATTGAGGAGTTTTATACAACCAGCCGATTTTATTGTGAAAGACTTCGTTCATAACACCGCCGCTATATCTTATCTGGATTTCATATGTACGACCCTTTGTGAGTGCATTCTACAGCCATGAGCAAGGAAAGTGGCGCAGATAAGGAGTGTTTTTTCTACGTCCAGTGTCTCTAGTGGGATGACGATGATGGTGATGATGATGATGGTCATGATGATGATGACATCATGGCAAAATTTGCGCAGAAGGTTGCCTACGAACGTTTTAAGCAATAGTGAGAGGTACTGTCTCAATAAACCACCTAAATACACCACAAGTATGTGCAAGACACCTGAAACACGTTTTCTCGACTTGGCAGGCTTATATATCCCGCTTCTTATAAAAACATATACCCAGAAAAACACGGAAGCACCTCTTGAATGTTTCAAACCAAAGCGTACGTGCTTACCATTTTCTGCTGTTTTTCTGACTTATAATCCCTTACAATATTACAGAAGGAAATAATATCAAAAGCGCAATGTATAAACAAAACAATGCCCTGTTTCGCCGGGAATGACAGAATGATAGGCCACAAAGATAAACAGACCGCACCCCTTTTCAACCGAACCTGCCACGGCAGTCGGGCCGATGTTCCCGACGCCGTACTCTTTTTCGATACACGCGACAAAAAGAAACTGCAAGTCTGCCCAAGGCGATAAGAGAAAAATAGCGCTTCGGAGCAAGAAGGCTGGATGGAAAGCCGATGAGGGAAATAACAGCTGCAGTGCGAACTTCGATTTTGAATAGAAGCTGAAGAGAAGGGTGTCTGCTGAGCCAGGAGGAGTTGACGTCTAGGGCGACAAAAAAATAACAAGGAGCCACCGCCGAAGGCACGTGGACAGGCAACGTCACTCGGAACTATTTCCAGCAATGGTGGTCCGCTAGTCAAAGTGAAGCAACTTCCGCTGATTGATGCAGTTTTAAAAACAGGGGATCAGGTGTGCGGCATTGAAGAAAAAGTAAAAAATAAACAGACAACTTGTTCGATGATGTGTTTTTCTTCTTCGGCGGTGAAAGTAGGGCCGTATTCTTCAACTTTTTTTTTATATCTGCTTTTCGAGTTATTCTCTTGTTTTGACATCCTTTATTTTCAATATATTGCTTACCTTCTGATTTACTAGCACTGCGGATTCAAAAGGCATCGGTAAGTCTAAGGTTATGACGCCTATAAATCCTATAAATAAAGCCTCCATGGAAGACAGCGGAAACTGCAGGGTATGAGGGGAGACGATTTACGATAAGTAAGCTTTGAATGGCTCGTGCACCAAAAAAAGCCGCTGCCCTGCGGAAGCTCCCGTAATTGCGAAGCGGCTCCTAAAACGGCTCACATCGCAAACGGAATTATGGTATTTTAGTTGGGGAAAAAGTTTAGCGATATCTGACACAAGATGACAAATGAATTTCGGATCTTTGGAATGCAGATCAAAAGCTATTGCGTCACTCGTCATTTTACGCGTATATTTGGTCCAAATGCAAGGCTATGCGCTGCAGTAGCATCTTGTCAAATTTCCAGGCCCTTCGAACAGAAATTGTGAGATAAAATTATCCTGCTTGTACACTATAAATTTTCGCTTTGATAAATCGTTGTGCATTGTTCCTACAGTTTATGTTGTTCTCACAAACTATTAGATTAGGTCTTGTTATGAGTCAAACCATTATTTGATCTCCGCTACAATTGCCTACCGGTCAGAGATCATTCGAACACCCCTACGCCTGCGTTCTTAGTGCTAATCCTGCCTAACAATGCAGGAAAATGAAAGTTATGGTTTGGCCTGGCAGATTAGGCCTATGCTCAGAACATAGCAGTATAGAGCTTCAGATTCGTTCGTCTGCATTTTTGACCACCTATTTGGGCTTTCCCAGGTGCTCGTGTTCTTAACCTGCATCAGAAATACAGGCACCTAAGAAACGCAGACCTTGTGCTCAAAACCAGACACTGACAGCCACCTAACTCCCAGGTTGAGGGAAAGTTATCTGGCCCGTGTAATAATATTTCGCGCTAACAGAAATCTGAGAATAAACCAGAGGGTTATCTCCGCGACAATGCTGCTTCATTACTTTTATTGCCGCAGCCTGCGAGGTTATACACTGGTCATGCGGCCAAGAGAAATAAACGGATTTGTCTCACTCAAGAATCCAGCTACGATGCTCTGGCATTTTACACCACTGCAATATTCCAAGCTCACCGTCCCTTCACCCCAAGTGAAACTATCTAAAGAAGCCGATATGACACTGCGCCACCAGCAGACAACGAACTATTACCGCGGTGCCTTACTGCAAGCATTGTAGCCCACAGAATACACCTACACATCGAAGCACTGCCTATCTCTATGCGCTCTTCACCAATTGGTAAGACTATGCTGCCCATCCGATCCCTTGTTCCGAATCCCACCCCTGAGCAGTGGGAAGACCAGTTGGCCGGTTTACGCTCTGAATGTCAGGCCTACTGTTTGGCAGGGCCAAGCCGACACACCAAGCCCAAGGCTTACTCAACTAGGGAGGCCTCTCACTGTGACAACCCTACCATCCTTCGACTGCTCTGAATATACGTTTATTCCTTCTCCTCCATTCCCAGGAATATTTAGAACGAGGCTGTTAGTGTTCCATTCGCCGGGATCTCCTGTGAACCAGGCGTTCATCATCAACAGCAACTTACAAATGCCGATGACTATTTGCACGAGGAATCGAAAGAGTTATTGCCCCTTGAAAACGGTTCATGACAGCCCAAAAACCACTGCCAATTCACCAATGTCTCATCACGTTCAGGAGCTGCATGATCATCCAAGAAGTGCTTATTTGCAAACATCAATGACTGCAAGATTCCGCCTTCAGAAAAGGCATAATCAATTCACCCAGTTCAAACTACTGTGTGAAACGAATGTTATTCTCGTTGAGCCTTACATACCTATCAAGGAGATTGAACAATTACAACGACAGCTACCATTCCGAGCAGTAGATAACAGCCCCTCGAAAGAAGTTATGGCTAAAGCCTCTTCCACCAATCCGCACATAATCCGTGAAGGAGATTGGCAGATTGAAAAACAGCTTACCGCCGTTTATTGAGAATTACGCAATTTTAATATTGTACGAAGATGCTACCATGATATCAGGAGAAACGTGTATCAGGAGAAACGTGTAGTTAAAATCGATAGTCGTCGGTCACTTTGCATACGTGCGGCCGATTCAGGGATCAATGCCGGCAACCAAACCTCTTGTTGCGTTGTGTTGAATGTGTGGGGTTCACTCAAACATTATTCGGCTGAGCTGGTGAAAAGAAAAAAAGCGGCGTCCCCTGTAAAGAGTAGACAGAGCAAAATTCCCCTTGGCTGCCAAAATTGTAAGAAACATAACCAAGTGTCAGCCGGTAACAGGAAGTTCCTTAGAAATTTCCCGTTGGCTCTGATGGCCTGATGACATACGTATTCAGGTGGATTCGCAGTAGTGATGACAGTATCCATCAGAAGCTTACGGTTGGTGAAACAATCACGATGTGGCTGAAGCGGCCTGAGTTCCTTATTTGGAATGCGGTGGTCGGACGTTAGCACTGACGTTAGAATTTAGGTCCAACGTCATCCACCAGCACACGCAGCCGGACGTACTATGAGTTTGACGTCGCTTGGCACCTCGCTCGGCTCAACATTAGGGTAACCAGGCGTTAAGACGTGACCTAAGCATAACAGATCCACTCCGAAGGTTTGGTAGGTGACGATGAGGCGACATCCTAGGTCACTGCAGGCTGGAAACCTCCTGTTACACCGAGGTCCGTCAACTGGCTAGCTTTAGACACTCACCCAATCTTTTTGATGAACCGCTAAAACGAGCCGGCTGTTCGGCCTCTCTTGCCTAGCGAGTAGTGTTGTAGCTGGTAAAGCTTATTTCATGGGCTCACGCCGCGGCAATATATCTTTGCTTTATTTGCGGGTTTTTTTGTGAACAGAATGCGCCCTTAGTTCAATCTTGCGCATTATATTAGAAGTCAGTGTTGTTTAATGTCTTTTAGATGCGAAGACGAGCCAATTACCACGTTCATTTCAAGTTCCTCATCCCACTCGAACTGCTGGTCATGTACTGACTTGGAAACAAATTTTCGCGACGATGACAGCAGCCGAGGAAAGATCACTGTCAATTACCAACTACTAATTTGGCTGCGAAATCAGCATACAAACCCACAAATCTTACATACCTACTCAGAGGTGGTTGACAAGGGACGATGAAAGCATCCGTCCGGGAATCATGGCCCATTCAGTGATTTTATTGCAAGAAACATCACTATACCCACCGACATATATGCTCTCAAAACTAAATTAGTTGTTATGCCGGCGCCTTCTCACATCATAAAGGAAGGTTAGTTTCTTCGTTTATATTTTCAGTTAGCAAGTGGGAGTGACCGACAACAAGTGCACCATAGCCAGGTCATCTGGCGCATGAGTCAAGCCGTCATCTCTACATTTATCAGAGAAGACTGCCATAGTTCCTAGGAGATGATGGGAGAACAAAGAGAAATGGGAACGGGTAGCAGTGTTACTATATAATAAGTCCGGGCATGAGGGCTAGAATTAATACGAGGGTGGTATAGAAGGAGGAAACAGCTGCGCTGTCCGCGCACCCCCGACTGCGTTTGCGCCTGCGCCTGCGAGGGACACACGGAACTCCGCGCATCACGCATGCTATGCTTCATGCATTCATGCTTCATGGTGCATTCATACTTCATGCTTACTTAACTCCAAAGCGCAATGCTGCCAACGGCATATAAACATTTGCATTTTTGGCTTTGGCACTAGAGAAGATACTATAGTCCTGAATTTCTAGCGCAAGAAACGTAAGCAGTGATAAGCATAATAGCATATGTCCTCCGCATGAATTAGGCAAGTTTTACGCCTGCTGAAACAAGTAGTATACACCGCAGCCTAAAAGAATGCGAAAGGCAGAGGAAAAGCTTTACTTTGAAGTGCTGCAAACCGCACAAATGTCGGTCACTTCGTCGGTTACTACGATTTACCTTATCACGTTTTGTGCTCCCTCAAGACACACAGCATTGGCTCTGCTTTTTCCTTAGTTCGTTATAACCTCAGTTATTTCGCCGCAGCAGAATTTAGAAGAATGCGGTGTATAATTTTAATTATAAACATAAAAATGATATCAATTTTGAAAATGGACTTGGTGTTGGCCTCCTCAGTACATTTCGACAACAACGAGTCCAGCGAGAGCCATAGCACACGCTTCATCCCCTCGTTCCATAACATAATTTTGAGGCAGTGTGCAACACTAAAAAAATAAATTTCCCTTGTATTAAGTTACAACACATGGATAAAAAGGCTAGAACACTACAGGACGATATTTCGCGAAAAGAAAGTGAAAGAAGGAAATGCTGTAAATTTGCACCAAGAATCCTCGCATATAAAAATTCAACGTCTGCAGTTACGAGCCAGAATTTGCATATTAATCCACCCCTGTCATCGCCATAATATGTTACATACCACGGTTGTTTCTACTACTACAGGTCACGTGAGACCGATTGCAGCTTGGGACACAAGCGTTTTTTCAAAAAGTGAAACCGTAAAGTTTCTGCAAACTGACCCATAAACTCTACCCTGCTAAATCTTACTATCCCCACCATGAGAAAACCCGCACTGCTGCGTATGGTCATCTCCAAACGCCGTCCCCCCAGCTAGCCTCATTCACGTAGCATGCTGGTGAAATGCCTACTAAAACTGCCAACCAAATGCAAAGACAGCGTACTAAAGCTCCCGTTCACTGGAACACGAAACTTTCCTAAAGCCTAAATCTTGACGGAAGGAACTACTGGAGGCCGTCTACGCCACGTTTTCCTTTACATTGCTCGAACAAGCAGGTTTAACCTGTTAAAAAAGTTTCTGTATTGTTACAAACAGTGGTTGCGCACCAGCGCCCTCCATACATTTGAGAGAAGTGGAGCAATGAGCCTTCCTTTTAGCGCCAGCATTTACCTCATGAGAGTTCATCAAGGTGAAGGCGGAGCTATCGCCGTTAAGAATGCACAGCTCGTTTTTTAGCTTAAAAGGTCCGGAAAAAATGACCCAATTACAGCAAGGGCAAAGGGAGACCTTTGCCTGTGGCAATAAAGGGTGCAGACAGGGAATGAATCTGAGAAGGAACTCCTTATCGCTACTTTTACGAGCTGCCCAACTGCCGATCTGGCGCTGCTCATTCGGAGGGGAAAAAGAGCGGAGGATAAGAAGGAGGAAACATCGCGACATTTGGCGCTAAAGAAAGAGACGTTATGTTCTTTCTATACGCTCTCTCAGCCGCTATCCTGGGTACGAGAGAAGGGGGATGGGTTTATTGGCGCACTGTGAAGACATCTTGCCGTAAGAAGGAGTGAATGCGCGTAGCTTGGAGGGCACCCAAATCAACACTCCCAAATTCTTAGCTGATTTCTCCACTTTGAATTCTCGTTCAGCGTTAGCTCCATACTTCGACGAGGGCCAAGAACGATGCAAGGAACCAGCCATACGTTGAAGTGGGCACTTGGCATTAGTTCGTTCAGTGTGTCGATCCTCACATATAAGCATCCGATGTGGTTGTGTGTTGTACAACCATGGTGCAAAACTAATCAACAAGCAATCAGCTTGTGCATGTGCCCATAAGCCAGCTGATTTTGCTTTCGTTGGAATTTGGACTGTCCTATCGGGAAATGCCATTTTTCGCACCCTGAAATATTGACCCTGCTTCTACGAGAGCTTGCTGAAAGCCCTAGTCACCCACCGCGCCATCTGGTCCTGAAAATGGGACATAACAATTGTTCGTTCCACCTTTTCTGCGCATCCCCACCGAGTACACTGCGTAACAAGATGGCCCGACGATTGCACTTCTTTAGAAACGTTGTTATGCCCCTTAAGTCTTTCATCCACACACCGACCAGCTTGGCCGATTTAGCGTGCGCTGCGGGAAGTGAAAATTTTGTAAAAAAAACGCAACTACGCAATCGGTAGATTTTTTACATGTTTAACACCTAAGGCAGGGTACAGACTGTTGTCGCAACTGTCATAATATATTTAAATAATGACGTAATTTGACGTCTCAGTCAACCGAACTGAGTGAAACGCCGTTCTTTTACGTCCATAGCGCACAATATCGCTGTTACGTCAGTAGTGTGAACACAGCCTAAAACCTTTTTTACGTGTTTAACACCTAAAACCTAGGACCTCTGCCCTTTTTGTGTGGCTTGCTTCGGTGCAGCAACTCCAGAAAGAGGGCATTTGTCAAACAGTGTTAAACACGTGGACAAATATAATAAAGAAGTTCTAAAGAAAGGGACAATACAAAGGGCAGGTTTGCTTTCACTCTCTAGTAAAGGCTTCTTCCGCGTTGATGACTTGGCATTGAAACGTATTTGTCGAACCATTCTGTTATTAGAAGTTAGTGCACAATGTCTCTCGAGCAATAATGGTCCGCGCATTGGCATTTAAACTGACTCTGTCTATGAGGTGCGCAGTTTGTATGATCACTTCCTTATTAGATGCATCGGAATGCCATTGTGTTGCTTCTTGCCGCTTTTAACGTAGTAAACCGAAAGAGCCTCACCGTAGCTCTCGGACCACCTCTTCGGCCATCCACCCCGCGTTACGCGGCACCTTAACTAAACCCTCCCGGTAGCCTGAATACCGAAGTCGTGAGTTAAGCCGCTCAAAGGCAAGCTTGCCGCTCTCCTCTTTCAGCGCAGGGAGCGCAGAAACCTACAAAATCATGACTATGGAAATACCCCTGCGCAGCAGCGGGTTGCCTCCGCAACATTCACTTCATACCTGGGTACGGGTGCCACAGGCAACATATGTGAAGGACTCCTAAAGTATTCCTGAATACAGCATAACCCAATGACAACTAAATCGCACAGGACCTGAGGTGTAATTCGTTATACCCGACATTCGCTATAAAAGGAGGCCCCCAAATTTCTGGATGCAAAAACCGAGATAAGCCCAGTCCGCTGCAGGCACCTGCCACGCAGATGGAAATGAACTAAAGAGCCCCATTTTAGCAGCTGCACAACGCTATTTTTATATGCCGTATTTTAACAGGTATAGCCCTCTCCCTTTATAGGACCCGAACCCGCTGTTGCAGCCGCAGAGAGTGACAAAGAATATTCCACTCATTCCCCCGCTAATCGACCCTGTAGTGCAACCTCTTAGTCAAGAAAAGAGTTTTTGGAGAGGCGTGGACTCTTAACCCTAGCTTAAATACTATTTTGAGCAATGCGGAGAGCAGAATTCATTCGTTATAGCAAGTGTTGTTTCGTTATAAGCAACACAAGTTCCATTAATATTTAGCACGATCAACCTAATTTTTAATTTCGAATGTTACATTTTATAATTCCTTACATGAGTTTTCATAATATTCGGCAGCTGTGCGCAACAATTAAACTCTTTCTACATATACAGCTGCACTGGAACCATCGCAGACGCAAAAGAATATCGCGCAAATTACTGTCGAACTTGTTCTCGGACGACTGTTTTTTTTTTTAATGCGTAGTATTCTTTGGCTTGAGAGACTTGATCGCTATTACCTCAAAGGTAACAAACAGGGCAAAGCTAACGTTAGCTTCACCTCTATTAGACCCCTTGTGCGGTGGTGCACGCTTTACAGGCAAGTCACTGAGGGATTACTTTGTGTAAGAGGCTATTATTAAGTCTCGTATCCAGCTTGCCCGATGCCGCAAAATGGGTGAGGTACCCAACAACGGCCTCGAAATAAAATAGGAACGAAAATAAAGTTGTCCCCCGTGGCGCCATTTTTCAAAGCAGCCATAGCTTGTTTTGTGAACAAAGAGGTCCATCATTCTTAATGTTCGCACACGTGAACTTGGCCAAGAACGATGAAGGACGACACGAGGAAGCAATAGGGGAGCCAAGACAGCTTCCAACCCGTGTGAATATCGCTCGAGCTCGCCCGCGAAAGTCGGTATGACGGAGCACCGGAAGACTTGGGGTTGGTTGTGCCGCGATGGCGGCTTGAAAGACGCCCCAAGTACCGTTACGAATATTGTATGAGACGAAAATCGACGACGACGCTATCCGCGCTGCACGCACCCCTGTTCTTCCCGTACATCTCGCAGTTTATCAAATCTCAAGGCTCATGGTGTAAGTCACGGCGCTTTGCGCTGTCGTTCAAGCGGAAATTATGCTGCGTAAAATAAACAAGGCACATGAAAGGGGTAGCGTGGAGACAATTTGTGGGAAGCGGGCAGCGAGTATCGACAATGAAGGAGGAAAATTTTTATACTTAGGCAGCGACCTTGGCGGTCGCTGACGACCATGTTCGGCGTGCCGGGATAGCCCGTACGGAACCTTTGGACTGTCATATAAAGAAACCAAACCACAACAAAAGAAGGTCGAAACGACTTATAAATATGAGGTAAGATTTCTAAACCAGAGTTCAGCTTAAAAAAACTACGAGCTATCTTTCTGAAAATGCACCGAAGTTCTGTTCCGTTTGACCAACTAGTTATTTCCGAATCTCAACTTTAAAAATAGGTTAAGCAGTTAAAATGACTTTCACTTAAACTAATCACGACATGTCGTACTTTGTGTAATGTGATTGAAGTGTTCTAGCTTTTTAACAATCCTTTCGGATACAAATGTAGGATCCCAATGAGGAATTAGTGCAAAGGTGCGAATAATGGGCCACATTATCGAAAAAATAAAGTAGAAGGTGAAAAAATTTGGGCGAAATCCAACTGTGTTGGTACAAGCCAGAAACACACCTGTTCAACTCTCAATAAAGCTACTCAGGCCTACGGCAGTTCGCACGGTGAATTTTGCAAAAGCCTCGCGTTTACGCAGATTCAGTTGCAATAGAAGGCAATACTGGACGCTAGACGCACAGCAATGAACCACTGGAGACAGCAATATACGTAGCAGGGCCTGCCCGCCACTGGTGTTTACGTTTCCTCTTTTGCAGCTATAGCTGTCGGTAGCGTAATGACTGTGGCGCTTATCCTCGCCTGTTTTAATGCTGTGTCCACCGGTGATATAAAATTGTATGCGCGGCTGAGCAGAGATCTCAAAAACAAAATTACCTTACCAGTTCGGAACTTTCTCGATTACAAGTGGAATACACATTGATTTTTTAGTAGTATTTCATGATGATAATGGTCACTTGGCTACGAGTCTTCGATACAACAAATAATTCTGTGCGTTTAATTATGTTGCCACTAAATGCACGCATATAGTAACATTGTATGTGCCGGAACAGTTCTTTCTTTCGCTCTAAAGCAACAATTTCTGGAAGGGTGGCAGATCATAGTGTACATGGCGAATCAATAAAATAAATAGCCATACATCAACCGCTATCATTGTAGTTCATATAACCTTTGGCTGACAGGCTGTCTTTTTTTTGGGGATTACCATAGTTTTTGTTTAATGCAATATGGAGATACAATAAGGTTTATTCTTCCCCATTATCAATAAAATAGCGTAAGCGCATTGTAGCTCCGTTGTTTCCTACTCTTTGCGAACGCACCGTTGCCCTTATACAATAGGCAGGAATTCTCGGGTTAATATGTATGGCTCAACGAAATTATTTCTATTTATATGTCTTAAACCACATAATTGACAATATTTAGTATATCAGCAACCACACAATCAGAGATATATACCGCAAAAGTTGACGTTGTTTACGCTTACTTCTGCCGAAAACTGCCGCAGAAACTGCGTTACCACTGCCCAGTAAAAAACGTCCGCAAAGCCAAACCCTCAGCCAAGCGCATGCAGTTTTGTCTCTTGTTTGTTGTGGAGACACACACAACAAGAGAGCTTGTTCCAGTGGCAAGAACAAATAAAGATAGAACGTTGTTTGTGCAATTTTCACTAGCGTCTTTTATCTTCTTATTTTCATCTCATTTCGTTGTTTTTTCTTTCGTATCTTAAAGAAATACACTTCGGTATTTTACCAGGAGGACACGTAACAGCCAGCGACGCGTCGGAACAAGTTTATACGACTTTGGCTCTATCTGTGCAGAGATGTTTCTTTCCGAAGCGAGCACAAACAATGTAGACCCTCGGGGGAAATGAAAGTTTCTTCTGGCCAGTTTTTTTATTTTTTTTTTGTCGTTTCTTTCCGGCTTTACGCTTGGTTGGAGTGGCTTCTGGCGACAGCTTGCTAGAAATGCCTCCGGTGCCACGTCTCTCCGCGCGGCTCGCAGTCGGCAGACGTAGTGGGTGCCTTAACAGGGTACGCTGCAATATCGTGGCCCCACCTGCGATTGCTCCTTGCTGCTAACCAGCGTGCCAGGCCTGGAGGAAAGAAACGGCCATTAGGCTGGCGGCTTGCACACCCGGCCGGCCATCGGACACGCGGCTGTAATACGCGCCGAAGAATAAGTCAACGGCGCAGGTAGGGATCGTAGTTTTCTTTCGTCTGAAAGAGGAGGGTCAAGTTCCCTGCTTACACGCGCGCACACACACGCATGCATTTGTGTGTATGTGTGTGGGGAGGTATGCGTGCATCTGCGCGTGCGTGTGTGTGTTTGGGGGTGGGTACGTAGTTGTGAGGTGGTTGCCTGCATGCGTGAGGCGTCGTGTGTGGGGGGAAGTGGGTGATTGGGCGTGTGCGTGCTTTTGTGTGTCCTGTGCAAACGTGTGTGCGCGTGCGTGTGTGTACGCCGCATTTGTGTACGTGCACGCCTGGGTGTGTGGGGTTACATGGGGCTAGATAAATAACAGACATCTTGCAATGACAAATTTTCAGAAAACTGTCTAGAAGTGGGGCCTACTTTGGTGTGGGACATTGTGGCCATCTTGTTTACGCACAAGATTGTTCCCAGAATAATTGGTAAGATAAATTTAACTACGTTAGCTACAAGAGAAAGAATAGAATGAACGGCTTCGGCTTGTTTGGTCAAAGATTCTGACGGTTCTAACTGCAGCTGTTTAATCACTTCAAAACAAGAAAATGAAAATAGGAAATCCCAATTCAAGCAGCAGCACAAAGGGTATAACAAAGACAAAACAAAAGCAAAAGCGCGAGAGATATAGACATTGTATCGGGTTCTTATTCCTTTGAGCTCAATGGGATCAAGTGCAGACTCTGCTGCGGTATACGTCATTGGACAGTTCAGCCTATTGAGTTCCTCAGTTAAGGCATGTCTCGAATACCTCACATAACTGGTAGCTGCTCGAAAGGCAGGACCTGGAGATGTGCGCAACTTCAAAGCATGGCTAGGTGGGGAATAAATGTCAAAGCATGCCTCTCAGACAGCATAATATATACAGCGTATGTCGAGGCTAAAATTAACAAGTCATTCTGTAAAATCCACAACATAACATTTCGTGTTTTACATGCTACCTGCAGGTTCTACAAACGCCTCTTTAGCGCGTAGCTGTAAGGGAAACATGTCGCAGAAAAGCCGTTGTCATTGGCGTTGTTGACCATGAGCGGAACACCGGCGGAACCAACCATCCCATAACGCCACCTGGCGGGGCCCACTGCAACCCCCAGGAGCGTAAGGCCCTTCCAGAATAGATGGCATGCAAGCGAAATCGGAATGTTTTCATCGCTCGCAGGTGTCGTACACATAAAGAAGTGTTGTTCCATGGCAATTACGTCACTGTGTCACTCAAGATCATGACACGCACGTGATAATATGGCACGAACGGGGCCACATAACACTGTCACGTTTCCACGCTTAAAGGCGAAGCGTAAGCTTCCTCCAATTTCTTTATTTTCGCTTCTGGGGCGAGTCAAAATACAGGAAGTTTGTAGTTAGGTTTCTTTTTCATAGAACGAGGGAACCACAGTACCATTGCACTCTTTACCTGTGCTAACACATGCGTCCATAACTTTCGTGTATTGAAACTGCTTACAAAAGTTCCAAGGGAGATAGGTAGTTTTTTATCAGTTAAGATGTTTAAGACACCGTATCTGAAAAATTGTTTCGTTTGCAGCCCACTAGAAGAAGCGTGATCCCAAAGGTAAAAAGCCAAGATTGAAATTTAAGTAGAATATTTTTGTTAGGCATCTCTTCTCTAACACACGGAACTGACATAACCTATTCTAAATAATTTTTTTGTTCCTTCTTCTTCATTAGGAACCCAGTAAGCCTGTCCCCGCGGCGTTCTTGTTGTCACAGAAACAACACCACTGAAACAGCAAGGCATAATACTCCAAATCTTCAGCATCCGTTGGCTCTTACTAAACGCATGAACCAACCAAGAAGCAAAAACTGAGCATTTTTTTATATTTAAAAAAGTACCTGGTCCTCACTAAAGTTTCCCAAAAATACTTGCAGTGCAATTTTGGATGAAGATCTGTTACCAGTGCACTGTTTTACTGAGCCGCCACCGTGCATATTTTGCCGCTAAAGGTTTCAATGTGCACAACGGCTACAAAACTAACTGCTGCGGAGGGGGAGGAAGTTTGCCTAGGAAGCTTCGTGTACGCCAGAATTTGTTGCCATCTTAGAAGGCGTTACGAGTCAGGTGTTATGTGCCCCCATTTCTTCATTTCCGTGCAGCGGCGGAGAGCATTTGCCAACCTCCGGCGTCGTCACCAGCCGCAGAGTGTCAGTGATCTGAAACACTCCTCACAGCCGACGCTTCTCCTTGCGGCCGCATGAAAATCCCACCTGCCCTGCTCTCGGTGCAGGAGTCATCACGAATGGCCGTCGTGGACAATTTCCCTGTGAAAATGTTTTGACCTTCGCTTGCCCGTGGTGCGAAATTCGCAGATCTGTTTTGTCCCCTTGATGTCCGTTTAAAAGTGTCCATTTCGAGAGAGCCCTGATTGGTTCAAAACAGGTGGTAACGTGTGACGCTGCGCACGCACGAATTCTCTGCATGTCATTGGTCACAGGCCTCGATAGTGCAACTACGCCACGATTGAAACGGACGTGAAATGGACATTTTTGAAACGGGCAAACTCACAATTACGCTTCTGCTTTCGGCATGAATAAAGGCAAACTGGTACGGTCAAGTCACGCCTTCCAGTTGGTGCCGTGGGCAAACTTCTTGACGGTTCGCGACCGTTGGTGTGACCCACACAAATGCTGGCACGCTGTATCTATAGTTACTGAGGTCGAGGGCTGTTATGCGGTTGAGCGAGTACTCCCGTCGGAACACGTTGCTTTTTGTCGCGAAGTTGCTTTGCTGTGACCCCGCTGTACTCTTCATCTAGAGATGGGTTGAATAGTTTTAAGTCTGGCTCTGACTCCGCGTCATCCAAACAGGCACAATTCGCTCGCAAAGAACTTGCCAGCCACGCTGCCACCATTCTACGACGGCGAGGAAAGGTATGTGTCGCAACGAGAGCCATCTGCATAAACACCAGCTTTTAACCACCATAAGGCGCAGCAAATATTTTAGTTCTTCCTTATGGGGTCCAGTAAGCGTAAACACATAAACGCAGTCTCAAAACGTGGTTACACTTGCCCCCCTCCCCCATAAAACACTTGAGACAATTAGACGGAAGAATTATAGCCCGAATGGTGCTTAAGCGCTATTTAGGTTCACTATGTTCTTAAAATTCAGCAGAAGACACTAAATACAAAGGCTGCACAAGACTTCACGGGGTTTTTGCTTGCTTGCTTGCTTGCTTGCTTGCTTGCTTGCTTTGCTTGCTTGCTTGCTTGCTGCTTGCTTGCTTGCTTGCTTGCTTGCTTGCTTGCTTGCTTGCTTGCTTGCTTGCTTGCGTGCTTGCTTGCTTGCTTGCTTGCTGCTTGCTTGCTTGCTTGCTTGCTTGCTTGCTTGCTTGCTTGCTTGCTTGCTTGCTTGCTTGCTTGCTTGCTTGCTTGCTTGCTTGCTTGCTTGCTTGCTTGCTTGCTTGCTTGCTTGCTTGCTTGCTTGCTTGCTTGCTTGCTTGCTTGCTTGCTTGCTTGCTTGCTTGCTTCTTGCTTGCTTGCTTGCTGTTGTTGCTTGCTTGCTTGCTTGCTTGCTTGCTTGCTTGCTTGCTTGCTTATGCTTGCTTGCTTCTTGCTTGCTTTTGCTTGCTTGCTTGCTTGCTTGCTTGCTTGCTTGCTTGCTTGCTTGCTTGCTTGCTTGCTTGCTTGCTTTGCTTGCTTGCTTGCTTGCTTGTTCTTGCTGTTGCTTGCTTGCTTGCTTGCTTGCTTGCTTGCTTGCTGCTTGCTTGCTTGCTTGCTTGCTTGCTTGCTTGCTTGCTTGCTTGCTTGCTTGCTTGCTTGCTTGCTTGCTTGCTTGCTTGCTTGCTTGCTTGCTTGCTTTGCTTGCTTGCTTGCTTGCTTGCTGTTGCTTGCTTGCTGCTGCTTGCTTGCTTGCTTGCTTGCTTGCTTGCTTGCTTGCTTGCTTGCTTCTTGCTGCTTGCTTGCTTGCTTGCTTGCTTGCTTGCTTGCTTGCTTGCTTGCTTGCTTGCTTGCTTGTTGCTTGCTTGCTTGCTTGCTTGCTTGCTTGCTTGCTGCTTGCTTGCTTGCTTGCTTGGCTTGCTTGCTTGCTTGCTTGCTTGCTTGCTTGCTGCTTGCTTTGCTTGCTTGCTTGCTTGCTTGCTTGCTGCTTGCTTGCTTGTTGCTGCTTGCTTGCTTGCTTGCTTGCTTGCTTGCTTGCTTGCTTGCTTGCTTGCTTGCTTGCTTGCTTGCTTGCTTCTTGCTGCTTGCTTGCTTGCTTGCTTGCTGTGCTGCTGCTTGCTTGCTTGCTTGCTTGCTTGCTTGCTTGCTTGCTTGCTTGCTTGCTTGCTTGCTTGCTTGCTTGCTTGCTTGCTTTTTCTTGCTTGCTTGCTTGCTTGCTTGCTTGCTTGCTTGCTTGCTTGCTTTCTTGCTTGCTTGCTTGCTTGCTTGCTTGCTTGCTTTGCTTGCTTGCTTGCTTTCTTGCTTGCTTGCTTGCTTGCTTGCTTTGGCTTGCTTGCTTGCTTGCTTGCTTGCTTGCTTGCTTGCTTGCTTGCTTGCTTGCTGGCTTGCTTGCTTGCTTGCTTGCTTGCTTGCTTGCTTGCTTGCTTGCTTGCTTGCTTGCTTGCTTGCTTGCTTGCTTGCTTGCTTGCTGTTGCTTGCTTGCTTGCTTGCTTGCTTGCTTGCTTGCTTGCTTGCTTGCTTGCTTGCTTGCTTGCTTGCTTGCTTGCTTGCTTGCTTGCTTGCTTGCTTGCTTGCTTGCTTGCTTGCTTGCTTGCTGCTTGCTTGCTTGCTGCTTGCTTGCTTGCTTGCTTGCTTGCTTGCTTGCTTGCTGTGCTTGCTTGCTTGCTTGCTTGCTTGCTGGCTTGCTTGCTTTCTTGCTTGGCTGCTTGCTTGCTTCTTGCTTGCTTGCTTGCTTGCTTGCTTGCTTGCTTGCTTGCTTGCTTGCTTGCTTGCTTGCTGCTTGCTTGCTTGCTTGCTTGCTTGCTTGCTTGCTTGCTTGCTTGCTTGCTTGCTTGCTTGCTTGCTTGCTTGCTTGCTTGCTTGCTTGCTTGCTTGCTTGCTTGCTTTGCTTGCTTGCTTGCTTGCTTGCTTGCTTGTCTGCTTGCTTGCTTGCTTGCTTGCTTGCTTGCTTGCTTGCTTGCTTGCTTGCTTGCTTGCTTGCTTGCTTGCTTGCTTGCTTGCTTGCTTGCTTGCTTTCTTGCTTGCTTGCTTGCTTGCTTGCTTGCTTGCTTGCTTGCTTGCTTGCTTGCTTGCTTGCTTGCTTGCTTGCTTGCTTGCTTGCTTGCTTGCTTGCTTGCTTGCTTGCTTGCGTGCTTGCTTCTTGCTTGCTTGCTTGCTGTGCTTTCTTTCTTGCTTGCTTGCTGCTTCTTTCTTGCTTGCTTGCTGCTTGCTTGCTTGCTTGCTTGCTTGCTTGCTTGCTTGCTTGCTGCTTGCTTGCTTGCTTGCTTGCTGCTGCTTGCTTGCTTGCTTGCTTCTGTTTCTTGCTTGCTTGTTGCTTGCTTGCTTGTGCTTGCTTGTTGCTTCCTTTTTGCCTTCTCTTGCTTCGTTTTCTTCTTTTTTTGCTTCCCTTGTTTTTTCCCTTCTTCTTTCTTGCTTTCGCGTTTTTGGGCCTTTTGTTTTCTTCCTTGTTTTGGCGCTTTTGTTTCCCCTTTCTTGCGTTTTGGTTGTTTTTCCGCCCGTTGCTTCGCTTTTTCTTGCCGCTTTTTGCCTCCTTCTTCTGCGGCGCGTTCTTGTTTTCCCGCTTCGTTGCGCCTTGCTTCTTCGTTCCTTTGCTTGTTCCGTGCGCGCTTTTTGTTCGTTGTTCCTTCTTGCTTCTTTCGCTTTCTTTTTTTCTTTTTGGTTGGTTTTCTTGCGGTTGTTTTTCTTCTTTTCTTTTGTTTTTGGGTTTTTTGCTTTTTTTCTTGTTCTTGTTTTCGTTTTCCTTGCGTTTTTTCCTTCTTTGTTTTGTTGTTTCCCTTTCCCTTTTTTTGCTTCTTGCCTGTCGTTGGCCTTTTTTTTGGGTGCTTTTTTTTTGGTTCCTGCGCGCTCCCCTTTTTGCTTCTTGTTTTTGGGTTTTCCCTTTTGGGTTGCGGTGTTGTTTTGTTCTTGCTTGCGTTTTTTTGTTTTTGTTTTTTCTTGTGCTTCTTGTTTCTTTTCCTTTTTTGCTTCTTTTTGGGTTTTTCTTTTTGGGCCTTTTGCTTGCTTGCTTGCTTGCTTGTTTGCTTGCTTGCTTGCTTGCTTGCTTTTGCTTGCTTGTCTGCTTGCTTGCTTGCTTGCTTGCTTGCTTGCTTGCTTGCTTGCTTGTTGCTTGCTTGTTGCTTTGCTTGCTTTGCTTGCTTGCTTGCTTGCTTGCTTGCTTGCTTGTTGCTTTGCTTGCTTGCTTGCTTGCTTGCTTGTGCTTGCTCTTGCTTTGCTTGCTTGCTTTGCTTGCTTGTTGCTTTGCTTGCTTGCTTGCTTGCTGTTGCTTGCTTGCTTGCTTGCTTGCTTGCTTGTTGCTTGCTTGCTTGCTGCTTGTGTTGCTTGCTTCTGTTGCTTGCTTGCTTTGCTTGCTTGCCTTGCTTGCTTGCTTGCTTGATTGCTTGCTGCTTGCTTGCTTGCTTGGCTTGCTTGCTTGCTTGCTTGCTATCTGCGTAAAGGCGCATACAAAGCCTACGCACTCCTGAAATTGCTCGGATAAAAGTTGGCGCTTGTTCAACTCTTACCACCGTAGAAATGCGGAGAGGGACTGCGGAAGTGGTGCTTTCGCTAACGTAGTTATGGGCCCACTAATCACAAATTATTCAAGTAAAGTCATTTCTCAAGTAGGCACGCTTCCATCAAGAACTTCTATTCGCATTTTGTAGTTTTCAGCTCCTAAGCTGCGCAACCAGCGAAAATCTCTTAACCTACCCTTAGGGCTAAGTAGTTTTTTGAGAAAAGTTGGTAGTCATTGCGCAATTGAGACGACAGTAACAACTTCCCTTAGCAACGTGGATCAGAAGTTAGGACATCCACGAACCTAACAACCATAGAAATAAATTTGAGATGGAGTAAAAACTAAACTCAAGTACAAAAACCTTAAAATATTTTCCAGAGCTGTCGGTTATTTTGCGGCAATTCGCCTTCAAAAGTAACTGGCCTTATAGTTGCGGTTAATAGCTTTTCAGTCTCTGAAACCTGGTGCCACTACCTCTTAACTTTTCAGTACAAGCGAAATTGGAAAGATCGCAGATAAGTCCGAAAGCAGCACCTACGCTTTTTTCTGGCAGTTTTAAATAGGCACACAATTTTCTCAAAATAAACTGCGGTAATCGTGCCGTGAAATTACTTTTCGACAAAATGCAGTTTTACATTTTTCCTTGTCGAGACTTGGCACCAGATCTTTTGAAGCTCTCGCAATTCCGCTAATTTGTTACTATCGGTTTAGTAATATAACTACAGGCAATGAATATGAGAAGCCTCTACGATAGATTGCTTTTACCGTCATGCGAAATATTTGTGTTCCAGTCGCGCTACAAAAAACAGAATAGAAAGTTCAATAGGATCACCAATACCACACTAATACTTACTAAGTTTTATACAAATTTCATTTATTTACCGGAAAATGCAAAAAATAAATTACACGCGTGTACACCACGCGATAAGGCTGTGCACGGAACCCCTGTGTGAAATTAACTGCGCTACCTCGTAACGCTGACCGCGCAATGTCGCGATTAATCCTCCACTGAAGCAAGAAAGCATTACTCTGGTAGCCATCTACGTTCTGACAACTTCGGTATAAGTAAGGCCTTATTTTTTTCGTTCTTAGACAGTGACTCAAATGTCGAAACCATGTCAGCAGCAATCCACTGGCCGTGAGCTCTCTTTGGCTATCTGTGCCACGGAGACTGCCCGAAAGGAGCCCCTCGATATGCATTCATAAAAACAGCGCAGAAGGACGGGACACGAGTGAAAACAGACAGGGACGGGCGCTGACTGACGACTGAAGTTTAATGAAAGAAACAGAGACATAAAAAGGGAATTACAAAGCATATGGAAAACAACAATGACAACGTCATGAAAAACTAAGATTGCTATTCCGTGGTATCACGCGCGACAGTCACACCACCTAAATAGTTAATCTCTTTAGCATGTAGAGCGATTGATGGCATGCTGACGCAAGAGTCCCCTATTTCGTAGATAGTAAACGCCTCCGAAATTTCACGTGAGCGCTGGTCCGGGTATCTGCTCACTATCGAGGTGTGGTCGAGCTTCGGTGAGCAGTTATGCTTCCCGCAATGGATTGCCACATTGCTCCCCTGAAACTTCTTGAGCGAGTTTGCATGCTCGCGCAGGCGGTCATTAATGCAACGCCCCGTCTGCCCTACGTACGACTTGTCGCAGGACAGAGGGACGTTGTACACAACACCTTTCCTGCATTCCGTGTAGGTGTTTTTATGCCTAACCACACAGCGACCAAAGCTTTGGTCACCGCTGTTCACCTTTCTGCAGAGCCGGGCAAGCTTGTTGGGGGCCGAGAAAACCACTCTTACGCCACACTTTCTTCCAGTTTTTATCAGCTTGTGGGAAACACCATGCAGGTATGGAATGACGGCCGTTCCTTCCTTTTCCCTGTTCGGGTTCTTCTCCGGCCTACCCTCGCGGATTTCTTTTAGAAAAATTCCGGACAGGCTCTTGATTAGACAGTCAGCGAAGCCCGCCTTCTTCAGTCGCAAGCGTAGGCCGGAGGAGAACCCGAACAGGGAAAAGGAAGGCACGGCCGTCGTTCCATACCTGTATGGTTTTTCCCACAAGCTGATGAAAACGGGAAGAAAGTGTGGCGTAAGAGTGGTTTTCTCGAGCCCCAACAAGCTTGCCCGGCTCTGCAGAAAGTTGAACAGCGGTGCCCAAAGCTTTGGTCGCTGTGTGGTTAGGCATAAAACAACTACACAAAATGCAGGAAAGGTGTTGTGTACAACGTCCCTTTGTGCTGCTACAAGTCGTACGTAGGGCAGACGGGGCGTTGCATTAATGACCGCCTGCGCGAGCATGCAAACTTGCTCAAGACGTTTCAGAGGAGCAATGTGGCAATTCATTGCGGGAAGCACAACTGCTCACCGAAGCTCGACCACACCTCGATAGTGAGCAGATACCCGGACCAGCGCTCACGTGAAATTTCGGAGGCGTTTACTATCTACAAAATGGGGGACTCTTGCGTCAGCGTGCCATCAATCGCTCTACATGCCAATGAGATTAACTATTTAGGTGGTGTGACTGTCGTGGGTGATACCACGGAATAGCAATCTTAGTTTTTCATGATGTTGTCATTGTTGTTTTCCATATGCTTTGTATTTCCCTTTATATGTCTCTTTTTCTTTCATTAAACTTCAGTCGTCAGTCAGCGCCCGTCCCTGTCTGTTTTCACTCGTGTCAAGTTCTTTGCGCTGTTTTTACTATTAATGGATTCCCACCGACTCGCCCAGCTTCGCACTCTCCCCCTCGATATGCATGTAGCTTATGATATTTGTGATTTCGGGTCTTTTTGAATGAACATAGTAAGGAAAGCACATAGTCAAGAATAGCAATGAGGGCCTACAGGTTGTAGCTGATCCCCTTTTTGGATGAAAATTAACATTTTAAAATAATGGTAAAGAAAAAAAGGCACAGAAATAAAAATAAAGTAAAAACAAAAATAAAGAGAGAAACAATTGTGCTCCAAGTTCCAATTTTTCGGTATTTTTTATTGCTACCACCTCTAAATTCCTATTTTCCTTTAAGAAAAAGACAAACGTCTACTCGTATGCCCTCATATTAGGAAAAGTTTCAAGCTGGCTGGCGACGTAATGTCCCATTCGTCGTTTGAGATACCTGACGCCGTTTACACGGCATTCAAAGCTGAAAAGATTTAACATCTTCCGTGGACCCCAGTGCTGAATATACAGAACAAATTACTCGTAATTAAGATGTGCAAACCATATCCGAGGAGCCATCATCATCATTCAATAGAGGTTGGCCGAAAGATCAAGCATATGAGAGTGTACTTGCTTGGCAGGTGGGTATCGGCGGGATGACAAGAATAAACGGCAGGTGTGTGATTGTTAAAGGCCTCACAGAATGCAGGCTGACAAGGAACCCTCTCCAACAGACAGACAACCACTCCTTCAGCAGGAACGCACGCATGACAGCCTGATGCAGGGCCAGCCCGAAAAACAAGTAGGCCTTTTAATGACGAAAAGAAGGAGTTCAAAAGGAAGGCGAAAAATTACACCATTTTCCCGTAGGGGAACCATGCGTAGTATGCGAAGCAGCCATGGGGTCGACTGAAGTTCCCATTAGTTTTCAGTTCGTCGTTTCCGTTGACGTTCAGCTTCGCGTGCCTTCGTTGTATCAGTAGCTTCTTGACGTAGTTTGAATGAGTGAAGGACATAAGGCGCGTTCGTAGCTTATGCTGCCGTCTCGGTTTGTAGCGCAGTGGTAAGGGCGCCACGTACCTCCCGTTGCGGCCAGAGAGTCGTGGGTTCGAAACCGGGCGCCACCTAACTATTTCTTTTTATAGTGGACTGCGCTCACGTCAGCCCAAACGCTGACGGGGCTGAAGAGACGCGCATGCGCAGTAGAGTGCGGACAGCGGACAACGAGGGAGGGAGGGAAACAGCCCCGAGCATGAGATGCTTCGCATCTAAAAAATAATTTAAGGCTATTCCGCCCCGTGAATGTGAGTAAGCAGCGGATGTGTAAATTAATTGCCACGTAGTGACGAGGGCTTTGCTGTCGCTATGATGTACACTGATCGGCATACTTCTAACGGCGGACACTTTCTTGGAACAATGCCAAATCAACACACTTATGACGCTTGGAGGGTGCTTGGTCCAGGTCGGTGTGTCATCGCAAACCAAATCTCAAACAGGCAACGCGTAAACCACTCCATTTTTGATCCCGACTCATTACAATTCGAATCACCGGCTATGACCCCAGGGACAGGGTCATCACCGCTACCCACGGGCAGTTCAGGCACGTCAAGCAGTTCCCAAAAGTTCTGAATGCGAAAACAGTATTGCCCAACTGAACGCCTCAGGTGCCTTTCTTCCGCCCTCGTTCTCGAATGGCTTCGTCTTGACGTCGCTTGACACATTTTTGTAATCTGCTTCCCCTTACGCTTTCGAATGGCCTCGATGTTCCTTCTACTCATCGTGCCGTTTCCCGTTCTCTTACTCTGCTATCTGGTTAAAGTGCGTGGTATACGGAACGCCGTGTACTATCAAACGCCTCGCGCTTCAAAGACACATGGCGCCCGCGAAGGTTTGATTTGAGGACATCAAAATATATAAAAACCTAGCCTAGTACAGCTTCTGTGTTTAAAAATGGCACCGTATTAATCTATTCCAGTGGTATTTCTAACGTATTTCAATCAGCCGGCTTTGAAAAAATGTCTTGGAAAATATAGCCCGAAGTTTGAACAAAGGCTTATTCTTTTACGTTCGTTCGCGGAAAGAAAAAAAATGCTTCATTCTACTGTTATCTACAAATTCCACAGTT
This sequence comes from Haemaphysalis longicornis, assembly GCA_013339765.2. Lineage (NCBI taxonomy): Eukaryota > Metazoa > Arthropoda > Arachnida > Ixodida > Ixodidae > Haemaphysalis > Haemaphysalis longicornis. The sequence continues at coordinate 138,633,615 of CM023451.1, read as the reverse complement.
TCGTACATCTGCTGCGAAGAATAATCGCGCAGCGCTGAGAAGGAAGAAGCGGTGAGAGAGCGTAGTTTGGCAACAAGCAGAGCGCAGAGACAACTGCACAGAGCGGAGCCGTAGAATCAATGCGCGCAGCGCCGGTGGCCGGAAGAACCGCTGTGTCTTTTTCTCGATTCGCGATAGCGTAAACGTATGCAAATGCATTCGCTTTAAATTAAGCGGCACATACACATATGATTGGTTCCCCTAAGGAAGGCCTAATTTGCATGCTCTCCGAACGTGCCTCCGCATCGAGTTACGCCTCCGTGGACGCAGCGGCGGTTCTCGGGAGCGCTGTCGGCGAAACTGTGCGAGTGCTGGCCGCACGAGACAGCTGCCCTCGCCGGGACCGCCCTTGAGAACAAGAGAGCTGGCCCTCGCTCCGTATGAAGAACGGAGCACTCTATCCCGAGGGCGGTGGGTAAAAAAATTTTAAAATACAGAACTGCTCAAAGATTAGCAATTAGGAAAAGTAAGTGCAAATGACCAAAACATACTCCTCCAAAAGTGCCTGAAGTGGCCATGAAGACAAAGTACAAGTTTGTTTTATTCCAAAGATTTCGTGTTCTATAGCGCTGCCCCCAGCGCTTGTCCGGAAGCAAACGATGCTTTATTCACTGTGAAATTATTCAATTTAAGCTAAAATTTTGATTATCGCGCCAGAACGTGTGTTTGAACGACGTTTACAATGACATCGTAAGAACAGGTCGTTCAGCTAAATAAACTTGGTGTGGAGAGGAGACTTGCTTACTGCTGCTCAACCTCGATGGTGCCACCACACCGCGGCAATCAGTTTTCTGCGTTTTGTTTGTTACCGCATTTAAACCTGGCTTGTTCTTGTTCATGGAGAAAATAGTCGTTTCGTGAAACGTGGTGCTTGTTCGACAAATATGGTCACGTAGGACAACGTCGCTTGTGCCAATCGGCCAGTGTCTTCTGAGACAACCCCAAAGCCCCGCAGTGCTGTGCATCTAAACGAAGCGTAGTGCGCGCAGCACCAACAGTAGTACGCACCGGTACTTCTATGTTTACGTGTGTTTTCGTAACTTCCACTGTTGGTCCCACCATTCTTAATGATATAAAAAGAATGTGCCCTAAATTTAAGCTCAAATAGCTGGTTCGGCACGTTTACAAGTTCTGCCTAATTTGCGTTTGCTTTTTCCGGCCTTCGCCAATCACAGAGCTGGCTGGTATTACATTATAGGTTCTATTGCGGGAAATAAGGTCGTGGGTCGCATGGCCAATTCCCCTTTTTCCTAATTATACAGCTTATTTAAGAGAAGTTTACGTTAAAAGTGGCGTCAGCATGATTCTAACGAGGCAGTCTTTTAAATGAACCAAACTGGCATTTTGTCTTCGTGCCCCTTTAAAAATTAAGTTCTTTCAACGCTCGAAACAATAAGATATAAAAGACACGAACTCGCTTGGGTGAACATACCCGGCTACGCAGGCGGCCTCAGGGTGTCACCGCACCCCAGGAACCATTCAGCGCATGATCGTCAGATAAGCACGGCAGCGCGCGGTGTACGAGTCATCATCTCTCTGACTCACCGAGAGTGCTTTTGCTTGTGTGTCTTTGATTCTGGTTTGAAACTTGTAGACACAGTTTTAGCCGTTGGAGTTGTGATTTTAAAAAGGCTCGTCTTTCAGCGAGCTAGTCAGTGGGTTTGACAGTTGGCTTGAGGACGCTACTGTGGCCGCTTGAGTTGTCATATTTTCGTACGCCAGTGTGCTACTACATCGTAGCTATTCTATACTCGCCACAGTTTAAGTTTGACTTCTGGTTCTTCGTCATCGAAGCCGAAGACATCTCCTTCAAGTAGCTCGCCATCACACTACCGCGATAAGACGGGGGCCGTACTCGTATGCTTCGGTCCTGTAACACCTGGGATGACGTCGTTGATGGAGCCACTGACTTGTCGCGGTCGGTGGAATGGTCAGGCCGGCGCACACCCGCGTTCGCAAGCAATGGAGATGTCAACTATTCAGCATTTTCCTTGCCCCACGTGGTTTTTTTTTTCTCCATGCGCCCCCGACGCTTTCACGCGAAGAAGAAACTGCTACAGCTCTCACGAATCTTTTGACACCCATTATATAAACGAGTGTTGGCTCAAAGAAGGGACCTCGTTCATTTTAGAGTGCAAAATCTTCTATCGGAACCTTAGAATCTCGGTGGCCTGAAACCAAACCCCTCAGAGTAAGTAAAACATAAATGTGGAAGCGGGTTTACTGGGTAGCAAATCTTACTTCAAAAGCTACAGTCTCGATGGTTTAGTCCCACCGCTTGAATGAAACCGCACTTTCCATAATCTTCTAGCAATCATGGTCACTACAGCCGCCAGTTACTAAATATAGGAAAAAACCGCGTACTAAACGGTTCCCAGTGTAATTTGTCATGAAGCCACGACATATTTCTTAGTTTTTATTTCGTGATTGAAGAGCGCCGTTACGACCGGCGAATTTGTTTCTGCGCACGGCAGCTTTCCGAATGGTTCTTGAGTAAACTTCACGTAGCGAAGCTTTCTTATAAAAGAAAGGAGGGTACTGGAATTTTTTTTTCTCTTTGAGGAGCCCAGAACCGTAAAATGCGAAAATCGCGCTAAGGAGTAATCAGTGAATAACGCAAGTGCCAATATTAACGAATAATAAAAGAGGAAAGCTAACAGCCCACATGATTTAATCTCTTTCAGAATGAAAAAAAAAACTTTTTTCTCTAAAATGATGAACCCGGGTTTAGGGCGCCGAAGCGGGGAACAGATCATGCATCGAAGGCGCCCTCAGAGACCGAATTTTCTCACGCAATATTCGGGAAACTCAGCCATTACCACAACTTAGTAGTACTCACTAAGGAAAGTTGCACGTGCAAAAAAGAAAACAAAAAACAGCTCAAAACAGTTTTGAGCCCAAATTGGCGACGGCTTCCATCATCAAATTACCTCTTGGGGGCGCTTCGATCCCGCTGACGCCGCTCTCCGAAAACCTGCCGGCTTTTCTCAGGCTCGAAACGTGAACGCTCAGGCTAATGATTTCTTCCCCCGGATTCAATCTCCTTCCAGTCCATTTCCTCAACCAGCCACCACGGAGCCCGATGCCGCTTTTATTACACCCACATCGACGTGCTGTCTTCCTTTGCTTGCGCTTTTCCCGCCGCCTGCTAAGTTCCAAGGTGGTCAGAAACGGCGCACTTTCCGCTTTCTCTCCCATCGCCGCGAAAAACCGCGCGCGTCGCTGCTGCAGACAAATTGTTCGGGCACGCCACCGCAAATCTCAAGGACGCGCTATTCTCGTTGGCACCACCGAGTCTCTGCAAGACAAGCGCGCTTGCAGCAATGCTTTACTTATATTTGCACACCTCGAACGCTGCCTGGTGATGCAGGCCCGATGACTCGAGCACACCTGAAGGCAGCCTCGTTTTTTTTCAAAGTTATTGTCTGCCGTCCTATAGTTCAGTTACGTTGCAGGTGCGGGAACAACTAAATTGATTTTTACGAAGTGGAGTTAATCGCAAGGGACCTGACTTTCCGGCATATAAAATTATACCCAGTACCTGATTTCGTAAAATCCCACTACATCGCTCCACTAAACGGGTGAGGGGTGACCCATCTGCGTCTAAGTCGTTAGAGGGGAATAAGTATTTATGAGAGCTCCTTCAATACAAGTTTGTTGTAAGTCCAGTGACTCCTTGTCTTGCCTCTCCTCTTGTGCAGCGTGTTTCCACTGGTTCTTCCCTGAAGATCGGCCGCATTTCCTGTTTTTAGCGTCGACGGTCTTAGTACTTGGACAAAACGAAGATTACCACACTGATGAAGCGATTTGTAAAGTTTGCATTGTTGGATTTTCTTGGCCTTCCTATTTGCCCTTTTTTTTAATTACGCCGCTACGACGGCACTAAGTAGATCCGATAAGTTTCTAAAATTGCTATGACTTGCGAGTGAGTGAGTGAGTGAGTGAGTGAGTGAGTGAGTGAGTGAGTGAGTGAGTGAGTGAGTGAGTGAGTGAGTGAGTGAGTGAGTGAGTGAGTGAGTGAGTGAGTGAGTGAGTGTGATGTTCTCGCCCTTTTGGGACCTCTGTCCCCCCCTCCTCCCACACACTCACACACCATACTCCTCGCACCACCACCACCTCCGTTAAGAAGCTAGGCGGCAGGCCAGCATACTCCGCTTGGGGAGTATAGACGCCAGCTCAAATCGCACTTTAACATTTCAGTCGCGCTAATACGCGAAGACGACGTCGGCGAGAAAACCCCGGTGCACAATACGATATACATACAGTTGTCCTCAAGCACAGCACACGCACGACGCGTTTTATTCTTCAGCTCAGCTTCACGGCATACGAACAAAGCTGCTCGCCTTTCGCTATCACGATGCAAAAAGACTTCTTGTTGCGTTTCGCCCTGGTGTTCTGGTCTCTTTTTCTGCACCATAATGTCCGAGAAAACCCACACGATAAATCTCCCACAACGTCAGATGCGCGAGTTCACCTTGACTTAAAGCAGAGGCGGCAGCGGTGTCCGTTATTGCTACGGAGGGTGGTTATAGCACCGGAGAGACACGGAAAGAGAAAAGGGGGGATGTTGCATACGAGCAGGCGTACCCGAGCCGAGCTCCGTCACCTCCGACATGCGTGTGGTGGCGTTGTGAAGCGAGCGGCCAGCCAATGTTGCTGCCTCGAAGAAGACCAGAAGCCGAAGGCAAACTTAACTTGTTTACCGCATGGCGAGAGATAAGCCGAATCCAGGTAAGAACAATGCCACGACGGGCGAGGTTACAGTACAGGACTCGAGCAGAGTGACTGCATTTATTCACTGCTCAAACAGGGATGAACTACAGCGCTTGGGGGGAGGGGGTCTTATTTATACCCAAAGCACTAACGCTCAAACAAGCGTTCCCTTTATATTGTTCACACGACACGAACGGTACAGACACACACAACGCTCTTTCCAGAGTTCGGGAGCGGTCCGTAGTAGCGGCGCACGCTGAGTCCGTGAGAGGGGCGAGAGGAGGTCCCCGCAACGGCTTCCGCGTCCTTCGGACAAGTCGAAGCATGCCTCGTCTGCACGCCGAAGTTTGAATTGCGCAGAGAGAGAGAGGCGACAGCGATCCGGACTTTCCCAGGCATGTAGAGTCGTGTTTGGTTCCGTCGGCTGCAAGCGTGAGTTACCGACAGGGAGGCCTGCTCGAAAGGCGCACGTAGTAGAGGCTTCGCCACACGGCCGAGGAGTGCGACACAAAGCACTGCGGCGGGCTGATTCGCAACAGAGATGACGAGTGTTTTTGATCATACAGCGCAACAGAGCCAATAAGCGATATACCTCTAACTCACCCCCCATGTCAGCCAAACTATTGGCCTCCTCCGTCACATAACAGCTCGAAAACAAGGGAATGACGGAATTTGAGCGCCGCCGGCTGCTTCAAGCACTCGTGCTCAGTCGCCTGACATGCGCCCTCCCGTACCTTAGCCCGAGTAAAACGGAACTATCTAAATTCAACTGCCTCATACGAAAAATATACAAAACGGCGCTTTTGCTCCCTCAAAGTACTTTGACTGCCAAACTGGAACGCCTAGGCATTTACAACACAGCTGAAGAGCTCATAGAAGCCCGTTCTGTCAGTGAACTTTCCCTCCTTTCTACCACTTCTACCGGCAGATACATCCTAGAGTCGCTCGGGATTCATGCACCGATTGTTACTGACCCCAGAGTGCATTCCTCCCGACTTGCACAATCTCATGCTTGTGCTGCCGATTCCCCTCAATATGCACCCGGAGCACAATATTAAACGCCACGAACATCGCGCACGCGTCCTATCCCGCAAATACCCAATGGGCCAGTCCAACGCCTATGTGGACGCCGCTAGCTATACCCGTCACAACGCCTACGCAGTCACCGCCATCTTTGATCCAAAAGCAACCTCTTACCACTCACTCACTATCCGAACGCGCTCCCCTGCCACTGCCGAAGAGGCGGCTATTGCGTTAGCGCTCACTCATCGGCCTACCTCAAGAATTGTTATCTCCGATTCGAAAACGGCCATTCGAAATTTTTCCCGGGGGATTATTTACCCGCAGGCTCTCAAAATTATCTTTCAAAATCCTCCCACTTCCACGCAAAGTTGATTTGGACTCCTGCACATGCGGGGCTGGAAGGAAACCAAGCGGCTAACCTTGCAGCTCGACAGCTAACCCACCGAGGTGGGCCAGGTCACACCTCTTCCGATGGAGCCCAATCAACCCGCGAAAGCCTTGTGACTTTCCAGGAAATTGCCTGCCGCTACCGCCTCTCTCGCCGGCGCTACCCTCCACCCCATTGGTCACTCTCTATCACCAAGGCACGGTACTGGCGCCTTCTCCAAACCAACACCCTCCCCTGTCGCGCCAGACTACACGCAATTTATCCATCTTTATTTCCCTCTCCCCAATGCCCCGACTGTGCAGCCCACGAAACAGTTGCTCATATCATTTGGAAATGCCCTCAAAACTCATTCCCTCACATCTCTTGTGTGGAGGAGTGGGAGGCGGCGTCAGGCAGCTCGGATCCGCGGGTCCAGCAAGGACTCGCTGAACGAGCAGCCCAGGTCACCGGCGCCCTCGAAGCGCTGGTCATCACTCGTCGTTGACCCAACGGTTCCAGAATAAATTTCTTTCTCTCTCTCTCTTTCCACATGCCCGCTACGTTTAGGAGCGCAACAGTATAGAACTAAAACAAAAAAAAAACTGACATCGGCCTTCTGTAATCTCGAAGTGTGCTCTACCGCGGGATAAAATAAAATGCTCTTTAATAAAACCTGCAGCTTTGTGCTGGTCATTCTGGTCTTTTACACACTTTGTCTCAAAAACGAATGTACACAATCTAAATTCATTATCTTCTGTTTTGCCTGAGCATTCTTGTAATAAACTGCATTCTCTCTGCGTCTCGTTGCTGAACCCTTGAATTGAACCTCTAGCAAGTTGTCGTATTTTTTTTTTACTTTTTCACGAAGTTTTAACAACTACCCAATAGGACGATTCGGCCCTAATCTCTGTTTTTTTTTCTTCGAAGCAGTGGTGCTTTACTAAAATATATATGCAATGTGCTTGGTGTAACTCCATTAAAGACAGCAGGTACCACCGAATGATTTGAGCCCGGATAATTCCCGTGGTGACAGAAAGCAAACAAAGCCCTGTGTTTCCTGGGAGTTGCAGCAGCTGTTATTTCAGATTAATCGATGCAGCAGACGGCAAGTCGCTCAGGTCAACCTGCGGCAAACGAACAACGTCACTAACGGCTGTCTGTACACATACGGGCGAGGCGTACTGAGTGCTCGGCTTTCATACATTTTACCTGGTGTCACTACCTTGTGACGCTGTTCGAAAATCTATTTATATCTCCGACCAATTTACAGGTCTAATCCCACAGAAACCTCTGAAATTGGCGCTGCTTTGTATGTTGTCGTCTGTCTTGAATTCCAAACAGCGCCGTAAACGAAATATGACATTTATTAAAAGTGGTTCCTTCAGGTTTCTGCTAGATAAAGTTCTTGGCGTGTTGTTTAAAAGTTACCTAGAATTTCTTACAGCCATCTAACGAGTGGGAACTGGCCGCCTGGCCATGTGCCGGCATTGTAATTATGCTTATTGCGGCACACAGATTGCAGCGGATTGAGCGCCAGCGCACAGGATTTATGGAGGCTTTGGACTTGTCGATGCTGCTACTCCTTTTCGTTTTTATCTGCCTGCTCTAGCTTCAAATCATCTCCAAAAGTGTGTTAATTTTGCCCTATTATGTAAATTTGAAGCCTCTGCCAGCCTTAACCATGGTGAGGGATAAGACGTACGACTCAGTACGAGCGGAGTGCAGTGAGTCTTTCCTCAGCCTAAGCTCAGTAGGATTGGCCAACCGCTGAACCATGCAAGAAATTTCTTAATTCATTTCTTGACGCTCACACGTTCAATTGTCTTACGTGTAACAAGGTATTTCATCAGCCGGATTACGCCCGCAAAACAAAATATAAGCTTGGAAACAGCCAAAACTGCCCGGTAACAGACAGCGCCAGTTCGTAATTAGCAGTGAAATCTGCTGAACTGTCGATACTAAGCTGACTTCTTAGGCAAATTTTCTAACGTCTCAGCATCAAGCGCTAGTAATGTCGTCATCTGCACTGACGCAGGTGATGGGCGAAGAAGTTGATTACAAACCTGTAAATCGTGATACCTGTCGTCACAATCGGCGTGTTAAAGTAGCACCGCATACTATCGGAGAAACAGCCGCTGCTAAATAAGGCACAATCAGGGCTCGCCAGGACAGCACCCTCGATGCGTCACTGGGTCCTAGAAGTTTCATTTTTTTTTATTTCCGCAGAGAAAAAAACACGCAAATCATATTGAGAAGAAATTACCTGATTTGAGGTTTGTCGAGCGATGTACAACTTTCCAATTTACAAGAAATGAAACCATTGGTTAGGAAGTTAACCAATAAAAAAAACTATTAGTTTTAAGACTCAAGAAAGAAAAATGCTCCTAACTACGTGCGACGACCAAAAACATTCTATTAATACAATTTTACTCGGCCTGTACGTCTCTAAAAAATTTTAATAAACGTTTAGACTTCTCTCCACATCATAAACAGAACACTTTGAACAACTTACCTCCGTCACCGAAGGCAGTCAGCGGTAAACTGGCGACCACAGGGATGCTTAAAATACCTTTAAATTGAGCCTGCGGAAATTGAGAGGCTCTGCCCAGTGAACGAAAACTCCTAATCGGCTTGACGTCATTAATTACGATATGCCACTGGTCCGACTGCCGGCGACTGCGAACGCGTACGGGCGAAAATGAATTAGGTCGATTGCGCGGCGAAGCCTACCGGTAAACAACGCCCGTCTAACGAGTTCGCTTCCTAGGATCGCGCATTACTATGCCTCTGCATGTGGGAAGATGTGTCGACCTGCGGAGTTCCGCAGAACGCTTTGGGTTTGAAGGCACGCGCGCCCCACAGTTCCCCTCCCGTGGAACGCATTGCGGCTGTACCGTGCTTGGTAATGAGCCCACCTTCTCAAAAACCCAGAGACGAAAAAACTTGAATCATTAGCCTCCAGTACTCAGTGCCGAACAAGCATTTTGCGAGAGCCGCATTCACTTATAGCCACCATTTCAATCAAAGTTGCTCCTGTTTGTATTTTTCTTTTTGTTCGAAAGCTCGGTGCCTAATTCAATAATGCGGTCAGGGGGAACTAGTTTCCCGATATAACTATCCTATCAATAGTTAAACGAGCTGTATACGAACCTTCAAATATACATTTTTTTTGTTATTTGGGCACGGCGAAGACCAGAGCTTAGGTACATTGGAGGCCATTGTAAGTCCTAAGAATTTAAGTTTCGCGTAAAAAAACGTTTCCCACATTTGCTTATGTGTCAGTGCAGACAAGAAGTGTGCAGTCACAAAACAGATAGTCATAATTGATCGTGACATCCCGGCTATGCCAGAAAGGTGTGTGAATAGAGCACAAGGGAACTGATATCATTTTAAAGGCCGCTCAAGTGTACCTTAAACACTGGAAAACTGGGGAAATGGGGGGTGGGGTGGTATAGTGTTTGTTTATGAGCCTCTTCTAAATGACGCATTACAGCCATCGTAGGAATAATGAACAGCGTGCAGATTTGTCTCAAATAAACATTTTCAAACAGTTTTTGTTAGTTTAACACGCCCAAGCTGTACCTGGGCTGTGAGACGTGCCGTAGAGGATGGCTCCGCTTTAATTTTTAACCGGGATTCTCCAAAGTGCGCTGAAATCTCAACACACGGACGGATTCGCTTGTAGTCTCCAACAGAAAAACGGCCACCACAGCCGGTATCCCACCCGCTTCCTTGAGAGCATTCTGCGTGCATGCGTGCATGCATGCGTGAATGCACGCGTGAGTGAGTGAGTGAGTGAGTGAGTGAGTGAGTGAGTGAGTGAGTGAGTGAGTGAGTGAGTGAGTGATGTGAGTGAGTGAGTGAGTGAGAGAGTGAGTGAGTGAGTGAGTGAGTGAGTAGTGAGTGAGTGAGTGAGTGAGTGAGTGAGTGAGTGAGTGAGTGAGTGAGTGAGTGAGTGAGTGAGTGAGTGAGTGAGTGAGTGAGTGAGTGAGTGAGTGAGTGAGTGAGTGAAAGCGCGCGTCCGCATGCGTACTAGTTTTGTAAACTTTGTAATTTCTGAGCAACATTCAGCGTTCAAACAGGGCTCCTCTGATTCTTTCCCGAACGTCTGTTCTAAAGGTGCGGAAACATTTTTCGCTGTCATAGCATCGATGGAGCCGTTAAACTTCCATTTACTACCGAATTACCCTTTGCATTACAAATGCCCCATGTACGACAGTTTTTCTTTCGAGTATATTTTTTTCCTGCCTTCATGAACACACTTAATTCGGAATAGAAAATCAAAACTCCAAGTGTCGACATTTCTTCCGCGCGCGTCGAGACCCTTCACCTTTCGCCACCAGTTACCGGGGCCCCAATAGATAACAAGTGCTAAGAGTGAATAAACTATGTGAGCGTGCATAATTTATCATCAGGCCATTTATCACTGTCAGAGTTTTTACAGGAACAAAATGGAAAGCTATGGAAACACCATCTTTATGTCAAGTATTTGGGGCTTCGCTCATACGCGAAAACATGTATATTTAGCAGAAAAGAATTTAACGTTAGTAAGCTCGTGTAAACACTGAACTTAAAGGAGTTAAGTTGTTACAACTGAACTCGGAGCTTGCGCATTTCCTGTTTTCTTTAACCATATTTGGTCGGTCCGCAGCAGAATCACACAAGAAGCCAGATTCCCTCACGAAGGGCTTTTATATAACAAATAGTGTCAGTGGCGTAAGGCGGTCAAAAGGCGCTGCTTTCCGTTAAGTTTGGCAAATGTTTGTCTTCTTCCAATCGCAACCTAAGCCTTCGTGTTTCTCCCAGTTAAAAAAAACGTAAATACATTGTTTGCCTCCAAAAGCCAACTTTTAAGTTTTCTTCTATCTTTCTTTAGTCTCGCAATACGAGCACTTATATATAATTATAGTGTAAAAACAAATAAATCTCATAAAGAGCTTAACATATAGAGCAAATAAAGACACAGACAGACGTCTGTGTTTTTCGTCTTCCTTTCGTCAGTGTAGAGTGCAGACTGTGCACTAAGGAAGTCCTCTTCCTGAACCATTCGGACACTTCATGGTGAATCGCGTGTGTCTGTGTTTACTCCAATTTATTATATATATATATATAATATATATATCTATATATATACTATATATATATATATATAATATCTCTCGATATATATATATATATATACAGTGAATCAGAATGGGAAATGAGGGGCTCGTTAAAAATAAGACAGAAATAACAGTTGGCAGTCAGGAAAACCTCGGAAAGCAAAGGGGAGGATGTGGTGGGTCATTGAAAGAGATAAAAAATTTTTAAAGAAAGAAAGAAAGTGGAGAAAAAATGCCCGCCAGGTGGGATCCGAACCCACGACCTCCAGAATACCGGTCTGGTGCGATAACCACTACGCTACCGGCGGGGCGATTTTCACCCTCCACTTTCTGGGGTGTTTATGTTAAGGGTTTTTTTTTGTGCTTGGGGCTGGTAGGTTTTTCCAGATAGGTTTTTCTGCGACTGCAACCAGCAGAGAGCATGGTGGTCTGCCACCACTGTAACGAAACGGCCGTATAGGTACGGGCGGAATTTCTGAACCGCCCAAACAACAGCGAGGCTCTCCTGCTCAGTAATGTGTAATTCTCAGTGGACCTAAGAGAGAGGCTGGCGTAGGAAACACCCCTTTCCCTGAGTAGGTCATCAGCCTGCAAAAGCACTGCCCCAATGCCATGTCCACTGGCGTCAGTATGCAGAATAACCAGTCGGGACTTGTCAAAATGACAGAGTACTGTACCGGAAGTAAGTGCTTGTTTCAACTCTTGGAAGGCCTGTTACATTCATCAGACCACACAAAGGGCGTTTCGGAGTGCATGAGGTTATTGAGGGGGGAAGCAATAGCAGCAAAATTCCGGAAGAAGCGATGGAAGTACGAGGCCAGACCTAAGAAGCTGCACATATTCTTTTGTTGTAACGGGCGCGGAAAGTTGATTACAGCAGCAATTTTCTCTTGATCAGGCCGAATACCGTCCTTGCTCTCTACGTGCCCCAAAACTTTAATGCTTCGACTAGCGAAGTGGCACTTCTTAGTGTTGAGCTGAAGCCCCGAATTGGAAAGACAGGTGGGAACTTCATCCAGTCGCATTAGGTGCTCAGCGAAACTTCAAGAAAAGATAACGGGTTCGTCGATATAACCGAAGCATGTTTTCCACTTGAGACCACGGAGGACAGTGTCGAACGTTTGCTCAAATGTTGCAGGGGTGTTGCAAAGCCCAAATGGCAGGACGTTAAATTCTTAGAGCCGGTCGGGGGTGGTGAACGCGGTCTTCTCTTTATTGTCCTCATGCATGAGGATCTGCCAGTACCCCGAGTGCAGATCAAGACTTGAGAAATATTCGGCGCCTTGTAAGCAATCTAGGGCGTCATCAATCCGTGCGATAGCGTAAACGTCCTTTCGGGTAATTTTGTTCAATGCGCGATAATCCATGCGAAATCGCACCGATCTCGTCCTTCTTCTGCACTAGCACGGCAGTGGAACCAGCGCGTGTATTCTGAGCAGCAACCCAGAACTCCAGCACCAGGAATGATGATGCGGATGGGTATGAAGAAAACATGAGGTACGCCATGATGCTGATAATTGTCGTGAGAAGCAGACGAAGTACACGATGAATTGGCCACGACAGTACAAGGGCACACTTATCCATGTCTCCTCGAAGTGGGCACTAGCGCATCGCACAGATTGATGCTCACAATATATATATATATATATAATATATATATATATATATATATATATATATATATGCTCTTGTCGCTCATTTTAAAGTGCACCGTCCGTATGTTGTGTCGTTCCCCATAAACGTAAATACGCAAACACATACACATCTTAAGAAACGCCGAGCCAGTTATCCCACAAATTAAAACAGATGTCCTGGCACTCTGCAGTACAAACAGCGACAAGCTAAAGAAATTTTGCGTGTATATCTCGCGCAAAAATTACAAATAATTTCATGTACTAAACAACATTTTCCATTTTGCGGCAGAACGCTTACACAGTGACCTCGGCGTCATAATAAAACAAGGCGTACGGGAGCCGCCAACTTCAGAACCTGCAAGTAGCCCACAGTTTCAAATTCGGCTCTGCAATAATAGAAAACGGGAGCTGGCTGTGCAAATGCATACACAAAATTTTAGCGAAAAAAGGAGTCGCAGCAAGCGGTGGATAGATCGGTATACGACCTTGAAATTCTTAACGAGGGATTTCAGGGAGAACGCATAGATGGCCTACAGCGCAGGTTCATTTTTCCTCATAACAATTATTTTATTTACCCAAAGAGAAGTTGTAAGAGGGCACAAGTGGACGCCGGGACAAGCGGTACTCTAAAAGCCACGGCAAGTACCATTCATATTTGTGCCGTGCATGGTGCAAGCGAAGGAATAAAACTTGGCCCACAACGTGAGAGATCCACGGAAGCTGTTCTCTCCGCTTAGGCCGTGAGGGCGCCGGTTTATTCGGAGTAAACAGCACTCGTGGCGTGAAGGCAAAGATGCTTTCCTTCTGGAGCGAGAGCCTTTGACCCTTTTAGACTTTAGCTGTCTTTCCTGTGTGCCGCACCGCTTCTCCAAGAGGCTGCTCGTTCCCCTGCACGCCTTTCAGGGTGATCCACGCTCTGCAAACATCGCGCTTTCGCTTTGGACACACGCGAGATGTCGCTGCCGGCGTTAGAGCCTTGCTCGTGCTGTTGCTTCCGCGAGGTCGGCTCGGGCGCTTCGCCAGTAGGGTGACAAAAGCATCTCGTCGAGGAAAGCGCCGTCGCCAGTGCAGGGTGGAGGATGGGGCAGATCCGCACCACATACAAATACAGCGCCTGCGCCTGTGTTTGGGTGTGCGCTTGTTGAATGTGTGTGCGCGCATGTGTTTGCTAGAGAGAGAGAGAGAGGGGGGCGAGAGAGAGACAGTACGTAGCCGCGGTCTCGGAATAATGGGGAACTGCGTGCCCTAATGGCCCCCCGTCATGAGTCATTAATTCCGGCGACCTGCGGACGCACACTGAAGGGCTCGGGAACTTTACCGCACACAGAGGCGGTAAACGATGCTCCACGAAAAGGACTGGATGAAAGCCTGTAATATACGGAAAAAAATAGAATTTCGATTGGGGGCTTTTGATGCGCAACTTAGATTGCCCCGAACTTTCACTTTTAACCTAATTTTTTTTTTTAATATAAGTTGGCCAATCTATTTCGCAGCGTCAAAAGGAACAACATACATGAATCACAGAAGGAGGTTTCATTCTTTCGCTAGTCTTCTTTTTTGAGTGTACCTTGTTTTTTTAATACGAAAGTGTTTCGTTCAGGGATTCACGAAGATTCCGCTTACGTCATATCCCTCACAGAAGTGACGCCAGTACAACAAAGCAAGCGGCCTGTAAATGGTGCACCCTTGCACACAGGGTCATCTTGCGGGGAAGCAACCTTTAGAACTAAAGAGTACGTTATAATTCGGGTTGTTCGTTTTCGGGTTTTATATTTAAACACGAAAGCGTTTTATGCCGGGATACACTAAGATTTTACTGACGTCATATCCGTAAAAAAAACGGCATCAGTGCACCTTTGCCGAAGTGGCCCGCTAGCAGGACGTCGCTCACCAAGCACACCCCTAAGACAGCCGCCGACCCGCAAACCATGTTCAGCTGCAGATTTCGCTGCACATTTCACTTTCTTGTTTTACCGATTCCAATAACAGAGAAATCAACCACAGTTTTTTTTAGCCCACATGGCGGCTCGTTGTCCCCAAAGCTACCACCGTCGGTCTTCGGCTGTGGCGACAAAGTCTACGCTTTCTTATTCTCACAGAAAACGAAATTGGCTCTGGAGAACGCATGAAAGTGCAAATCAAGTTAGAAAGTTGTCTCAGAGTGGTTCCTTTTTGTCTAGGAAAGACAAAATATAAGTTATTTCAACGCCGTCATCTTAGCTGTGCTCATATCAGCTCATTCTGATATAATACACACAGTTTCTAACGTATCAATTTTACGTAGGAGACCTCGCAAACAAGTGTACACGTCACTACAAGGCTGCTCCTCGGTTCACACATGACTGCACAAAAAGCAAGGATCACTAAAGCAGCGAAGCCTGGCACAGCAGACAGATGGTTTTCCTGCGTCGCCAATGTACGTTAGTATACGTTCATAGAGCTCAAAATTAACAGGGAATCCGTAGGGGCTAGCTGCTGCTGCATAGCTGAAGTGGAAAGCGCTAAGTTTTGAACAGTGGGAACCGGACCAGAGAGACAACACAGGACGAAGCGCAACTAACAACTTGTTTATTAACGTACCTAGAACACATTTAATGCAGAGCACTTTAAGTGCCCGGCTTGTCGTCGTAGCTTGTCCGATGTCACGCTACCAAGCCACCGCAGTCACGCACCAAACAAAGGCTTCGAAAAGATACCCGCTTGTCCCTCTGGCCAAGCCTTCCGGCCAAATGTTAAGAGGATACTTGAACAAGAGGTTTGTGTAAGCAGAACCATTTCAAGCTCCTGGAACCGCTAGAACTTGTCACACATGTACCCATATTTAGCGCAGGGAAAACTGCAACTACATTTGAGGCAACATAGACGTAATTAACCAAATAATGTATATTAAACAAACTGATTGTTTTTGTTTTCTGTTTTTAGGGCAGAGCTGTTACCACTAGTCGCTGCGCCCTGATATGTGGTTTGTAATAAATTCTCTTTTCAAGCAGGTACCTTTTCAAAGCCTCTGTAGGGGTGCGTGATGGCCCGAGGCTCTGTTTGGGTCCGTGACGCCGTGCGGCTGCGGTGGCTAGATAGCGTAAGATAGTGGGAGACCTGTTTGCTTAGCTCCGACTCCGAAATACAGGGCAAGGTCGTCCAACTGGCCGAAGACGCCGCTCGCGCCCAAGGGCGGCAGGCCTCCATCTGAGGGGAAGGAATTCAGGAAGGCTCCACTTCCCCTTCCTCCTTTCCCCCAGTTTTGGGCAAAATAAACTTATTATCATCATCATCATTGCGGACGAGCTACGCCGACAAGGCGGGCCCCTAAAGTGCTTTACACTTAAAAGCTATAATGGTTGCGTAGGTCGTTCCTGCATAAAACGTGCTGAAAAGTTTTGAAGCTTCTGGCGTGCTTTGCAATTGATTTGGTTGGAACAATTCGGTTGGTGTCATGAGTCAAGGACAATCCCCGCAGCTACACCGAAGAAGGTAGAAGAAGAAAAGGAGGAAGGGAGATTGAGGCAGGTGTGCTGCGAAGACACCAGGTTCAGGAATACAGCAGCCAGGGCTGACACGACCCAAGGCCCCGACGTCAGTATTTACCAGCCTGGTCGGGAGCGGGCTGAAGACGCATCGGCTGCAGTCTCCTGAGCCACCGCCAACACACGCATTGGCGGCTCCAGCAGCGACGGGCGCGTGTTTTTGGGAGGCGGCCTCGAACCGTCATCCTTCGCTATGGCGGCCCCCACAGCGGTGACGTCGGGAATCTGAGGCGCACCACACCAGCCGCAACCCGTCGTGACACAGCATGCGGGCACCAGCTCTTTGCGGCCACCCGGCGACTTCCTTAGGTCAACGCCCCTGAATTATGTAAGCCTCACCTGTGATGAAACACCTTTCAAGGACATTGTTGAGGTAGTTAGGCAGAAGTGTCTTAGGTCGCTGTATATATTTTATTGTAGAGCGTTTCGCAGTTTGACCGCGTGTGTGATTTTCTTTGCTCGGTTTTGTTTTTTCGACGTTAGCTTTATGATAAATGTATTTTGTGACGCCTGTACCCATTTCCCGTTTCCTTTTTCTCTGCCGGTAAAGACGCGGGACAGTTGGGTTGTCATGGCTTGTCTGGAACCTGCCATCCGAAGGGATGGTATATTTCTTCATTTTATGTTTTCCACCTGCAAAGTGTCGTAGCGCCTCGGGCCCTCATGAGAGTAGACATTCCATAGATGACGTACTTTATGGGGATCACTGAGATATCAATCAGCAACTCACGACAGCACTCACGAAGCGGTCCGGGCTTGAAGCGCCAGATATGTTCGTAAGCACTTGCAGCCGGAATCAGCCTGGTTAACCTCACGTGAATCCTCTAAAAGCGTGATTTATGCTGCGAATAAGAGCTTATGCCACTTTTTTTCAAGCAAACCAGCCGAGTTACCGCAAAAATAAAGCGATAATATAGTATCATGCACTGACCGCACATCTTTTCGAATAAAAGAAAACTCGATGACCATTATCACATCTACTGATATCAAACCTGACTCATACTCCATACTAGGTTAAAGCTGTATAACCGGTCTTACTTGGCTTTTGTTTTTTTCTGTGTTTCTTTCGTCTTGTAACTGAACCTGTGTATTTGGCATTAATTTTCTCTTGTTTGCCTTTTTTGTTAGTTGTATTGGCTAGTGCGTGTCTGTCACTGTTAGTTTCTTGGTGCACAGTTGTATTTCTCCTGTACTCATCTACTTTCTTACATGTATTTACCCATTCCTTATACAATGCCTTGGGCCCCTTAAAGAACTAAGAAATGAAATGAAATGAAGAATAGATGGGACCCCTACGGCTGATCTTGAAATGATTTCGAAACTGGCATATTTTGTCCGCCTGCCCCAAGATACAAAGTTTGCAGGTTGGGATTTTGTCATTCACCTATGTCGTTGGATCAGATTCCATTTGGAAGATTTCGATCAAGTTCGCCTTCATTACTCCAGCTACCACCATTCAAAATTCGCACTCACACGAAAACGAGTGCAATTACAACACCAGAAAAGCACATGGAAATGATTTATTCGAAAGGAAACAAGACGGCAGCAGTGATGCGCTCATACTGAAAGACCACGACATGATGCGCCGAAGTCCTTTTAGAAGTTGGTTAGCTCCCGCAGTACAAAAGAACGTAAAAAACTCGTCTAGATGGCTTCGCTCACAGTGGTTGATATTCGATTGATGTACTAAAGAAAAACATACCTCCAAAGACTTTAATAGCAAGATCTCAACCCAGAATCCACTCTGGAATGTTATTCAATGTGGCGTTTTTGTGACATCTCACAGAATGGCCTATTTTGCAGTGAAAACTGTCCCCGCTTGTAGAAATGGAAGTAGGGGTGGTAGTGGTGTTGGTAGTAGTGGTAGTATAGTACTTGTGGTAACAGTGATGATAGCAGGAGCCGTTATTGTTGAGGTGTCAGTATTGTAAGGGCCTTGAAGGACAGCCGGTACAGGACGTTTATTAGGCGTTGCAGCCCTCGCGGAACACACACTCAGCTGGCGGCGAAGAGGAGGACACGAACCCCGAGATGGAAGATGATGATGAGGATGACTATCAGAGGAAGATGAGGTATGGGATAGTGGCCACTGGGTAACTGTGATAGCAGTCAATGTCCCCAAAGGGGTGGCGCACGACTAACTGCTCACAGTATGTTTGTATTGAGGATGGTAGTATTCATAGTAATAGTCAGCAGAGGTAGTAGTGGGAGTCTTAGCAGTCAGTAAAATTAGCAGGGATGTTAATGGTGATGGCTGTTGTGTTAATAATAGTTGTCGCGTAAGTCGAGTTAGTGCTAGAAGTAGCAGTAGGGGGGTGGATGTAGCAGTAGTAGTAAAAAATTGGGCCCATCTCCCCGCGAGGGGACTCGAGTAAATGCGTCGCATAGGGGGTGGGTGTATTGCGTTAACGTTTAGTGTTTGGGGAGTTGGTGGTAGTGAATGCATTGTATCAGCAGCTTCTTGACGTAGTTTGAATGAGTCAAGGATATAAGGCGCGTTCGTAGCCTCCCATTCTGTGTCGGCTTTGTGGCGCAGTGGGTAGAGCACCATGTACATTGCGTTCCGCCCGCAGGGTCGTGGGATCGAAACCAGGCGCCGGTAAGTATTATTTTTTTATATAGTGTAGGGGGAGGGGTGCGGACTACGACTACGGACGTCAACGCGGGTGACATCGTGAGTTACTGAAATGCTCTGCATTTAAAATAGTAGTAGTGGTAGCATAATTCTACTTCTGGTGGAAGCGATAGCAGTAGAAGCCGTTATTCCTGTGGCAGTAGTTGTATTGGTAGTTGTTGTGGTCACAGTAGTAGTGGCAGTAGCAGTAGTAGTAGCACCAGATGTGGTGGTTTTAGCACAGGCAGCAGAAATAGTACGGGTACCAGTGGTTTGGGCTATTGACTTAGTTGTCGTGTGAGTAGTGGTAGTGTTAGGAGTAGCAGTAGTAAGGGCCGCCGTAATAGTAGTGGTAGCATAGCAAGAGGAGCACTCGGTAACAGTAATGGTACTAGTAATCGCGGGAGTGGTAGCAGGTGGAGTAATAAGTAGCACTGGCTGTAGCAGTAGTAGTAGTAGCAGTAATAGTAATAATAGTAGTCTTGGTAGTAAGAGTAGAGTAGTAGTGATGGTGAATGTAGTTCTAGTGAATGTGGTAGTGAAAGAAGTAGTCGCAGTTATAGCAGCAGTACAATTAGCACTGGCAGTATCACTGGTACTCTGAAAATATTTACTTTCATCAAAAAACGGTACAGGCAACTTACCGGAACGATGGAAAACCCCGAAATCCCCGTCAAAATGTTTTGCATTTCAGCACGACGTGCAACATAAACTGAAGCAAAACTGTCAGAATTTCAGGCCCAGGGTGTATGGCTATTTCGCTAAAGTTTCTTTTTCAACAACAGAACTTACAAATAATGCCTTGTAACATACCTTTTTTAACCTGCTTATGTCACCGACCAGATGACGTAGTCGGAGCCGTAGCCACAATACTCGGGTTCTGCTCTGGTGCAAAACACAAATGAAAATGAAACAGCCTATTGCTGCACTTCGAAACTGCGCTCTTTAAAGTAAGCAACACGGCAACCTCATACACGTGCCCAACCATACAATGACTCAGATTTTATTTCGTTTTTCGTAGTTTTTCTCGGTCCCCGTTTTGCTTTTTCCAGCGGAACATTTGGAGCCTCCTGTTGAAAGAAATGAAATGGAATCGAGTACATTGTAAAAAAAAACTACCTTTTCTAAATAAACTATGTTACAACCCCTGTTCAACATTTCTAAAAGCATATCAGCTGAAAATAAACTGCACTTAGAAAATTCGACAGCACTAGTACACGAGGGGATATTACTGGGCAGACGGCCGCCCAGTGCGCTAACTTTCAATAGAACTTCAAAAGGCTGAAAGTTAAAGCACTTCGCTGTAGTCCTTTGTATGAAAGCTTTATAAAAGGGCGATTGCAAAAGCGTAAACGCGAAATAGACAGGTCCTATATTTACTGAAAGAGCGCCCGCTTGGGACCAGTAGTCGTAAATTGTCATTCATATAGCTTGAAGAAACAGTAATCATAAAAAAAGATTTACGCGCATAGCCGTTATAGCGGCAAAGTTGTGGTTAATTTATCGCGTTTGTTCTGTGTATATTATCAAAGCCGCCTTGCGGTCAAGACGACGAAGGTAGTATTAATAGTAGTCGCAATGAGCCCGGTAGGTTTTCTGCTTATTGCAGCATTATGATTGTCCCTACCTTTTTAACACGACAGTGCTGTATGCCGGGGTACACAAAGCTTCCCTACGTCATATCCGTCACGGAAATGACCTCGCCAGAAAAAGTTCCATTGGCGTGGCGGCGCTAGGTTTCTAACCCATGATCAGTCTCGCTCCAACGGGAGGTTTGAAACGCTATGCCCTCTGAGCCATGAAGCCATGCCCGGGTAACTGTACGCACGCTACCTATGTCCTTCCCTCTAACTTTTCCATTCAGATGGTGCTGCAGTCTGGGAGACGTGAAGCGAAGTAGTGCGTAATGACGCTAATAAGCGCCGATAGTTGGCGCCTCGATAGGGCAGTGTGTAGCAGAGTGACCTGCTGGCGTGTTGATCCATCCGCCGCCTATCTGGAACGCCGCTAAGCTTGTCGAACACCACGGCCGCGTTCCACAAGCTGAGCTCGTCGCAACGCAAGCGTCTGGCGTACACGGCACGGAGCAGGACCAATTGGTCGCACCTTTGCCGAAACGACCCGCCAGCAAGGCGTCGCTCGCCAAGCACACCCACAAGACTGCTGCCGACCCGCAAATCATGCTCCTTTCACTGTAGCGGACGGTGACTTCACCATACGATTCGCTGTCAACCCCTTCGGTTTTGTTCGCACAGATTGCGAGCGCCTGGGGTTTGAATCGGATTTACGCAATGCTCCGACGCGTGTAATCCAGTGTATAATGCTGATACGTTTAACGGTGCCATACCGACGAAATATAGAACATGTGCATGTTCATATCGAAGCACAATAAACATTCAATACTCTGGGAAGGCACATTTCTCTTTTGTGTTTTTACCGATTCCTATGATAGAAGGATCCAACCACATTTTTGTTTGGTTCTTTTCTTCATAATCAAAAAATAAGAAGGGGAGGGGAGAAATGGCTGAGCATTCATTATTTCAACGCAGGTCTTCTTAGTCCTCAATACAAGCCTTGCAACCTTTACATCGTGTTTCTTTAGCATTTCTTCCCCTTCGTTATCAAGCTTGAAGTTTCACTTCTCGGAACGTGCTTATCTACCAAACCCAAGAAACATGATAGATTAGGATATACGGCGAGTGCCTTAGAAGCGTGCCTTTTCGTAACAAACCTTTTTTTCGGAAGCAACAATGAATTTAAGCATAAACAATCGGTTTGCTAAAAGGGGCAAACACGGACCACCGCCAAGACAGCTACCAAACGCCCTTGTGGAAAGGAGTACGACATTAAACTCTCGCCACGTGTCTACGATGTAATCCGTGACAAAGAATTAAAACAAAGAAAACAAACAAAATATATTGCTCAAAACAAAGTTCTTGAGTAACACCCAACAAACTTGTGTTCCCATACCTCCGCGTCGTCATATTCCGGGTGGAATGAGAAACTTTGCGGCATCCTCCTACAAGAAACGATCTCAACCCGTTTCGTGGGAAGTCTATTTCATTTTGTGCTGTATTTCTCGCACGTGTTCGGGAGCACTCAAGCTTCAAAAAGGTTCTAAAATTACATCGAGAATAAAACCTCCTATTATACAGCGAAGGAGTACGCCGCTATAGATCAATGGTGAAATCCTGTGCTCCGTTGGAAACAGCTTTGCGGCGAAGCCAACCTTTTAGAGAGCCCTTCGTAGCTCTTAGTGTATTGGTAGATATTTGGGGGAAAATTCCACTCTAATGGGCTTCTAAGACGGCTCCGTTATTGCACCGAGCTTCATTTACTTGTTATAATTAGTTTCAAGTAAAGTCGCAAACAATTAGAAATTCTCGTTGTCTCTCAATGCACGGGTTTCTACGGCAGTAGTAAGCATACAAAGTACGGTTTTAACTCTGGTTTTACCGAAACGATCCATAAAAATAAATGCCGTTGGAGATGTCAAATGACGCCATAATCGCAGGAAGTTCTATCTTAGCAGGCATCATAAATAATTCTCAGTGGCAGTTGTAATAAAATACGATGAAGCGGTTGCTCCTAAGCCCTTCCAGTTGCCTCACAAAGCCACCGTAGAACGGACACCCCATATAGGTCGGCTAGGATGAAACTAAAATATTTCCGTGTTTCAATAGAGTCATTAAAATGAGAAGAGTGCGCTAAATCCCAAAATTAGAAACAATGGTGTTTCTTTGCACTTGTTTGGACTGCGACCCGGCGATTAGTGTTTTGTGCCGTGCACTCGCCTGGTTTTTTTTATTATTATTTTTGTCGAAACCCGTTCACGCCGTGGGTGGGGGGCTGTTTTTTGTCCCGTAAACTAGTTTGGCTTCGCTGTCTGACCCCGTGGGAACATAAATTTTGGCATTTATAAATTTCTTCGTCCAACTTTGACTAAGCACAACCTAAAACAATTCAGTAAATTTGGGCTGTTTGGTTTGCTTTCCCAGCTTAAACAACGACCAGTATTTTGTTTCGTTTTCTTGGTAACAGCCTTCAGAGCATTTAAGATTCTTGGTCGTTATCACCCGTAAATAATTTCTACAACTGTTTAAGAATGCATCGCACTCATATGTCGTCCACTTCACGATACTTCCCGGTTAGCTTTCATTGCGCCTGAGCAACAGAATCCTAAGTAAGCCATCCCAACCTCGCCTTATAGTGTAGGCTGATTTAGGTGGATTTAGTTTGTACAAACCATTGGGTGAAACATCTGTCGTTTGCTTTGGCCTCAGCGTCGGAAGCCGCGTGAATCATCTCATAACACACGTGTCTGGGTAGCGTTGCGTAGCGCGAGGTGTTCTATTGGCCAGGAGATCGTCTTATAGGTGGCGCGGCTTAAGTTAGGGGGCGCCACGGTCAAATTTCGATAGAGGGAAAACAAACGACAAAAATACAATGGTTTCTATAGGGCACTAGTCGGCTAAACAAGATTCCTTTAATTTACGGGGAAATTATGCGCAGTGGGGCAGTGGAAATATACGAAATGCACATCATACATTAGCCTGCATTGCTTTCCGCAGCCAGAAACCCAGCGCAAGCTCTGGATAACAAAGCTGAAATTTTGAAGGAACGTGGGACTCCATCTGTAGTACACTTCAGCACAGAGTGTTTCAGGCATATCTCAGGCGGAAGTGATTATCACAGCGCAGAAATCGCCACAGACACGAAAAGCCGACCCAAAAGGCATTACAATCATTCGCGACGGTGAAAAGGCAGTGACCTTTTTAAAAGAACAGCTGTTCCGTCGGACAATTTACCCGTGGTGAACACGACAAGCCGACGAAAGTTGAAAGTTTTTCGAGAATTCGCATTGAACGTTCCGGAACGCCTTACCGGGCACAAAAGAAGTTTGGCTCTAGGTGACTTTTGTTGAACGCTGGGTGTACGTAGTAAGTTCCATACCTACGAATTGAGTCGCTAGTCAGTGCGGCAATTTATAACACCCCGCTTGCGAAGACGATTGATACTCAACAGTGCTCGCTACGCAGAAATGAAACTTGAACATGCTAAAAGCTGCTCTGAATTTTTTTTTTTTTGCTAGCAACCTTCACTTCAAAAGAACGCACGCGAGAGGGGTCTAAAAACGCGTTCATTTTATTAAAAACGCGTACAAGTATCATGGGCGCTGGCGACCTGCAATGCTCACGCCGCAGGCCACCGTTAAAACAAGCTGATGTTTCCAAGATGAAAGTGCTGATGAAGAAATGCCGGGATACGGCTCCGCGAACGAACAAAAAAAAAAACGAGCATAGCACAATAACACAGAACGATTTCTTTTTAATTTTGCACCTGTTGCGCAACAGTCAGGACCGCGGTACTTACAGGTAGCAACGCAAAACACTCTCCCAGCACGGACGACCCGTAATCCGCACAAAATAGGCAGCGCTACACGTACCACACACTGTTGTGTGAATCGGTATCCAATGGTCATTAGACGTCGTAGCACGGAGAGCCGGCAGCGCATATAAGGCGGGCGAGCTGACACGCAGACAGTGATGGACCAGGCACAGGTAATTGAAGGCAAACCGCGAGATTGACACCCTTTAGAGTTTAATAACTCTATGGGACACACTGTACACTGACACAGACGAGCTAACTTAACGAGCGATAAGCGCACATTTCCCGCGAAGCCTTAGTGCCTTAGCACGTCGAGAAAACCAGTACATTTCAAACAGAAGCTGTCGCTGCGACACCAACACTCATTGGTCTAAACAATCACGCGACCCGTGGCTGTCTGCAAATAAATGCCTACAAAAAAAGATCAGTTGACGTTGAGACAAGGAACGATACGGAGGGGGAAGCTGGTTGCCGCCTCCACCACACTTCTATTATTTCCCCAGCACTCTGCGCTTATTGGATTGGTCGGCATCAACACAAAACCACAAAATACCGAGATCACTGCTCTATTTGTTGGTTCCCCTCCTCATTCCGGAACAGCACGCGAAGAAAGTGCGGGCAGTCGTTAGGGCAGTTCGGTGGCTCTTACAGCCGCGCATGATTCCTGAACTTAGTGGAGCTTTTTATGCATATATAACCAGGTCGGTGTCGCGCGTATTTGCACGTGTATAGTCTGCGAAAGACTGTGAAGGTATTATAACTCTGCCGCCTTAAGCGTCTGCTGGGTGGGACTGTGTTCAGTGGGGAGACAAAATTTTGTACCTGTCGGGGGACCAGACGAGAATGCAGTTTCTTACCAAACTGGAATTACATTCGAACTCCGAGAACTAAAGAACGTTGGAGACTTCGCTCCTCTGTTTCTTCTTTGATTAACTTTTTTCGTGCAGCAGTTGTACGGATTCTCATAGCCCTGGTAAGAAGGACTGAGTGCGGCGGACAAAACGCTGTAAAACTGCGAGCACTATCTTCTAGGGAATTGTGTATAGTTGGAGTAATTCTTTCAGATCAACATGTACTCAAAAGTGCTCCCTAGAATTGGATAAATGGCTAAATATAGTTCTCCAGAAATACAAGGTGCGTCTTCGGCCATGTGAAAAAGCCTGTGTTGTCTGCTTTGTTTCCCCTCTATTCAGTTTCTCGTTGGCGCCGCTAGGGGCGCCACTCTAAAATCTTCTTCCCAATAGCGTGAGCCTAAACTATGAGGTAGGGAAAGGTGGCCGTCCATGTCAGTACAAGGTTGTTGAAATGACGGAAAGGAAGATGGCAGCCCAATGAGCGAAAAAGACAAGCAGCGAGAGGGGGTAATAGCACTCACCCTATTGCCGTCGGAGCGAGCACTCGCAAGCCCAGTCCTGCCTCTTTCGATCCAGCTTCACTGTATTCGACCCCCCCCCCCCCCCTTTGGGAATGCTCCTTTCCTCGTATGCGCTAAGGCTTGATAAGCGTCTGGGAGGATAAGTAGAGAGCGCCGTAGAAGGAGAAGCCATTGCCCTTGTTGACCAGGCGGGTAATATCTCTCTGTTCCCTACTTGGGCAAGTAAGTTGCGTCATGTCAGCGCAGTTGTACGAAGCGACCAGAACAACCTTGAAGTTTCTCCAACACGCCAGATTCACGCCTGCTGAAACGAAGCCAAAAGAAAAATAAATAAGGAGGGGCCGCCGGTGGCACAGGCACAATTACAGTCTTCACCACCGTGTATAGCTGCCGAATGATTATTTGACTACTATACCTGCCACTAACAGGAATGAAACCGAAATTATCTTGTTAACGTTGCAGCATATATTTTTTGCACGAGCAACTTGTTAGTTTCAAGAAAAAGAGCGCTAGAAACCACGACAGAAAAAACAAAGACGATTATCGGCGTTCTCCGTTTTTTAAGTGCAATGCACTTCTTAAGCGACCCTGAACCTGCGTCCACCGGCGATGTCCGCGCACGTGGAGATGGGCGCGCGCAGCCTGGCCGCTGACATGGCACATACCCACGTGGGGGATTGGCCAGGAATCTCCTCGTCTTCCTTGGCAACGGGGGGAGATGGGCACGCGCTGCCTGGCCGCTGACATGGCACATACCCACGTGGGGGATTGGCCAAGAATCGGGCGTGAGAAGGGCTAATGCACCTGCTTAAAGGAGCACTGACACGAAATTTCAAAGCTGAGATCCGCTCTAGCAATCAAGTACAACGACAACACAAATAGGTGTCTGTGAATAAATGCATCTTTCTTTCTTTGTAGTTGTGTGTGTGTGTGTGATCTCTCTTTCGCGAACATTATCGAACCGCGCAAATTCAACTCGTGCATTCACACTTTCACATTCTTCCCCTCGGGGAAATGCGGGGAATTTTTTTCTGTAGTGGGTTTGTAGCGCTCTTTTTCGTGAAGCAATGTGCACCAACCAGCCCAACAGCATATTCAACTTGTTAGTGCTATCAGTAACATTTTTCGATGAACTTTGGGATACAGAGCCAGCGTTCAAAAAAATTTTGGATCGTTTCAAGTACATTACTTTACACTTTAAACACTTTTTGCTTTACAAAACCCCATTAAAACTCCTGCTCCATACAAATCAGACCGCAAGGGTCTACAAGATGCAGCTACAGCTATCAAAGTCATTTGCTACGCTTAATAACATATGCGTCCGAGCTGATTGATATTCGATTACCCACCACAGTTAGGTGCGATATTTTCAGACATCAAAGCGGTCGATCATATATTGTCTATCCTGCCCGTATGGCTAAGCCTCTGTTGCACGCGTACAAACAAGGCTCCGGTGAGTCGCAATGCACCGCTTATGATAACGAAGCAAGGAATGGGGCATCAGACCATAGACAAACGTACTCTACTAGCTGGAACCACGTCCAGGATACTTTTTTTGCCTCTGTACATTGATATTTACAGCAGCTGAAGACCAACGGCATGCAGTCCCAACGGCATCCAACGGAATGCAGTCCCGGTAGTTCGGCCGTTCATGGGCTGTGATACCGGTGACAGGTAAATTGCGATGGACAGATGGTGACAGATGCGCTGCTACGCACGCACTTCCCAAATTATAAGTGCCCCCTGTATTTTGAGTACCGACAGCTGTCAAGGTTAGCACGAATTTTATTCATTTGCTCATTCCCCATTTAATTCCGTGTTTCCTCATGTCAGCGTGTTTGCAAATTCGCCTCGATTCACGCGCGTCTTCGCCGTACGGTAGCGCTGGCATCGAAGCAGTCGTCTTGTAGGAGCGGAAGGCGGTATATTTAAATTGATTTAAGCAAACCTCTAGCGTGTTATCTTGGGCGGAACGAGACGGGAGAGGAACAGCGTTAGAGGTGAGCGGGAAAAAAGAAGAAAGGCCTCTACTTTCCATGGGCTCCATTCGACTATCATCTTTCGTCGACATTTGCAACGAAAGGAGCAGATACCGGGACTCCAGAGAGCCATTGAATCTAAAAGCGAAACAGACCAGTCATGGGCCATCCAGCAGGTCTTGGCCGTGCTCCAAAGGCACGCGATCCGCAAAATGGGCTTGTGACGAGTAGGGTCGCAGATGAAGGCGCGACGCCAGGCCACGTCGAGGAGGAGCCGTAACCCGGCTCCAGCCTACGGCAGGACTTGTTTCAATAAAGTCTTTTCCAGTCCAGTACAGTCCAGAGCCCGAACTGAGTGCTGAGCTTCGCTGAGATGCGAGTTCGAGTTTTAGTGAGTGGTTTAGTGAGTTCCAATGAGCCCGTCCTACTTTCCCGAGCTATGGTGCGACAAGGTTATTCTCAAGGCCTTCCGATGGCCTTCGAAACAAATGTCTGTCAAATTCCTCATTGTAAATACATCGGAACAACTTGTAACTGAGCGTTCAACTGTCAATCGTAAGTTGCCATGCAGAACAAGTATAAGAGATCCTTTAAATGGCGTTGTTCTTGCATCTCCGAGCTTGAGCGCATATTTGGTTGTATCACCGCTCTTGTAAAGACCCATATTTAGGCGACGCGTGCTTTAGTCGTCCAAAGAGCCGATGATAATTACTTAGCACGTTGAACTTGGACACTACATCGGGCGTCGACTCCACGGACGGTAAAGCTTGGCCCAAAAAGGATGTGAATCAACGCTATGGGTTTGAAACCTACGAAGCCACATTCACCGATCATCTGCAGTTATGCAAAAGCTCGAAAGTTAACATTATGCGCCTCCTACGCGACGGGGTCGGGAGCCTCTGAATTTTTGCGACTACGTGCATCACCCGCGATCTTTTTAACAGCGAAGCTATTTAGCGATTTGCTAACTCCAGCGTTTCACAACACCCAGATAACAGTATAAAGAAAAGAAATCCCCGGTAGCAGCAGGATCCGAACCTGTGCCTGGTAGATCAACGGAGCTGGAGTAAGTCGTCCTACCTACGCGGCTGCGACCGTGAGTTAGTTCCCCGGAGTCAAAACGGCTCACTCACTCGGCTGTGAGTGTGGGAGACAGGAATCGCGTTACCTGCTCGACACAGAACACGTGATAGGGTACGCGTTGCACCTGCGGGCGCATGTTTTAAGTGCGCCGCCTTCCATTCGTTCGTTCTGCTTCTTCAATTTGCTTCTTATTCGCCATTATAGCAACCAAGGTCGTTGTGGCAGCAAAGAAGAAGCAAATCGGCTGCAGTCGTGAACTTAAACCGTGGTGATGGTGGTGAAGGTTGCGTACAGCTTTGTTACCTTCAAGTCTTACCTGTTAGTGTGAGCTTGCTTCATTTTTTTGTGTGTATGTAAAATTGGCTGAGCCTGAAAATGGGCCGTGTGTGTATTTATTTTGATTTGTCGTTGCTACTTTTTACTATGCCGATTTTTTTTAAATGAGCAATAGTATAATGTGGGTCTTCAGCCCAATTATATTTCGTGGCATAACCCGTATGAGAAGGCGAATTATGACTGAGTGACAGGGATGAAACCATATGGCATGCAAACGAGTGGTATGGGAGAAGGGTACTCATTTTGGTCTGCGCACGCTCATTTAAGTACTCGTCAGATTAGAGATAACACATTTACCGCTTATTTAATCTATAACCATACATTTATTTAGTGTCCTACGATATTTCTTCCCGCAAATAATTAGATGAGCAGCCTTAGAAAATGATTACGGTTACAGTGCGGCATCGCTGATACAAAACACTCACTGAGAGCTGGGAGAAAGCGCATTGTTTAATTCTTTTGTGAAGAAAACCGGAAAAACAGTTGAACTAGAAAAGTCATACTTGAATCTCAACCGCAGCGACGCTACTGTCCAGCTCGCATCCCGGCGACCAGCTGCTGCTAACTGAAAAAGTGGTTGGATACCCGTGAAGAGGGCGCCACTCCTGCGAGAACATCATTGCCCTCACTAAAAGTCTCTCTCTCTCTCTTTCTCTCTCTCTCTCTGTCTCTCTCCTGCCGCGAAACCGCTTAGTTATGAAGCCCGCCGTAAACAGAAGAGCTGCAGATTATCTTAGACCAATTAAACTTTTTTGTGGTGAAAGCTACACTACGCCACCTCGGGTGCATCTTCGCAGGGGGACCACTTCTGACCTTGAGAGCTAAAGGTCAAACCTACACCCCCTTCCGCAAGCGCCTGGAATGGAGCAGCGGCCCGATAGCGTGGAGAGATAGGCAAGGAGGGAAACGAAGACGCGTGCGTAACCCGTGTCACAACCTCGCGGAGGAAGGCGAGGAGGCCGCCACCACAGGGATAAGCGCGCGCCACAAAGGAAGGCCAGGAGGCCACGTGCGGCGCTGAGCCGTGTGCGCTGCAGCAGACGAATATCCAACGTTCGTCGCCCGTACAGCGGCGAGGCTTAAAAATGCTTTGAGGCGAAAAAATGTCATGAATAAGCCATGCATTCATTGCAAACATGTCGGTATATCATTGCGAAACCACACATTGACCACACCTCCACAGTGGGCCTAGCCAGGGCAGTGAAGCTTTCGCTATCAACTAGGGTTAACCAAAGATAAACCACAGCAGTGTGCGGGGGCGGACACGCGGAGTGATCCAACATTATTCGCCTACTGGTTTATTACCCTTTCTCTTCCTCCTCTTCACCTGCGCGAGACATTAGACTGTTCTCTTCTAAATAAATTCCTTCAATTAATAATCCATCCATTCATCCCTCACAGAACTTTGGTAAGCCCGGCGCTATAATATTTTACATAGACGAGAAGAAACGCCTCTGCGCGTAGACTCTTAACTACTGTGCCACAATGCCGCGCAAGGGAATTCACCTTTAATTTATTCAGGTATGCGAGGCCAATCCAGTCACGTTTTATTTCCTGAGCACAGCTATTCATGGCTTTTGAGAGCCCCTGCGCTATTGTTTTTTACTCGAGACATGCTGCCGCTTATCTCGGCAAGATCGAGATTCCGTGGTCTTTTCGATAGGGGCATTGAACGAGCAAAGAAATTTCTGCTTGCTCCCAAGCTCTCTTACCTAAGAACGGGCCATTCCTGTTTTCTGTTTCCCCCTGTCTGCCTTCGCTTCCTGGCTGGCATGACCAGCACTCCCGCGGACTCGTGAGACGAGGGTGAACGATGGCATTCCATCGCCCTTGGCACAAAGACGTGAGACAGACATACTCCGGCAGTTTGCGTCAGCAGCTGTCCCGACTGGTTTCGCCACCGCCGCATTGGCCAGTGTCACCCGACCTGTATGAACCCCGACGCGCCTTTGTCTCGGTTACAGGCGACACACGAAGGCAAAATGATAGCGCCAACTGCATAGCGACAGAGATTACGAGCTCTCTTTTATTTCCAACTTTTCTTTCGGGCTGTGGCGCATATGGGAACGCGTGATAAGCGAAGCCCTCGCGCAAGTTGTACCGTTGACTGCTGGTTCGACTTTCGGGCTTGTCAGGATACACTGCTGCTTTTTAGTCAACCTTATTTTTAAAACACACTACTAGGTTATAGAAAATAGAGTATTCGTCGTGACGCAATTAAAAAGAAAGAAAACTGCTGTGTTGCGCTTTTGTTGGACATTAGGCAGGGATATTTTATTCGTAAAGCGCAAAAGGGATCAGGAAATGAGTAAAAGTTACACCATCTTCCCGCGAGGGGAACCATGGGGTAGATGCGACGCATCGGGGGTTGCCGTTGCGTTTCCTGTTATGTTATCGTGTGGATTGCTGTTGTTGTGTGTCCTATTTACGCAGCATGTTCATCCCCGATGCGTCGCACCTACCCCAGGGTTCCCCTCGCGGGAAGATGGTGTAAATTTTACGGTTGCGCCAACCATCGCGATATCAGGCCTGTTAGTCTCCATTTCAAATCATCGGCGGTCACCGGAGGATGTCATCGGA
The DNA here is from genome assembly GCA_013339765.2 of Haemaphysalis longicornis. Lineage (NCBI taxonomy): Eukaryota > Metazoa > Arthropoda > Arachnida > Ixodida > Ixodidae > Haemaphysalis > Haemaphysalis longicornis. The sequence goes on along the minus strand of CM023451.1, from coordinate 138,601,858 downwards.
GGAGCGCCGGCGGAACGACTGAGCGGAGAGGCGCAGTTACCGCGTTTATATGTACGGTGAGGGGAATGAGAGAGAGCAGCGCCGAGCAGCGCATGCGCATGTGTTAACCCGCGCCCACGCACAGCTGGCACGGCGACGGAGCGAGCGCAGCCGAGCGCTAACACGCAGATGGCGCTGTGGTGAGAGCGGCGCTAGCGCGCAGCTGGCGTGGCGAGGAGAATGGGGGAGGGAGGCGGACGCCGCCGGACTACGCCGGAGGGACAAGGCGGGTGAAAGAGATGCGTTGCATCTAAAAAACAACCTCATGCGCTGCTTCCAACAGCTTTTAGAATAAGAAATCAAGCACAGACATATTCTACAGACGGAGCCCCGAAAACGAAGATAGCCGCAGAAAATAATAGTCGCTTTGTAGTCGGTGGGCTATTTGCAGGCTATGTACACAGACAGTGTATTAATAAATTATTACAACAGAACGACAGCCGCTTGGAGCAAACCGAAGGTATGCAGCGCCCACCATACAAAACATATTGATACATAAAGCCAAAGTCAAAGCCGTTTTAACCTGTATAAAAATCTTATCCGTGCAGTTTATCACAAAACTTCACATTCTAGCACATCTTAAAAGCTTCGTTCTCTAATTGATGGCAAAATGGGAAGAACTCTCAAGCTTTCATCCCCTTCACTCTCTATTGTGGACGCCGCTATTATGAGGCGTGGATTTGTGGAGGACTACAGCTTAATTTTAAACCACCTGAAGATATTTAACGTGTGCCGAAATATCGGCACCTAGCGTTTTCGTGTGCCTTTTCGCAAAAAAAAAAAAAAAGAAAACCCACCACTATTGCTTAATACCGCGTCCTCGCTCCCAGGATCATGCAACGCCTTAGCCGCTGAGCTACTGCAGAGGAGTACCATAAATTGTACGAAGCAGTACGGGCAACTAGGCCCAACGCGTGGAGATTGCGTGCTTATTTTCGTTGCCGCTTGTTAACTCTGTACGCATCGTGCATAGGCACGTTGCGCTGATGTCTGCCTCGGAAGCAGCAACGCCGTTTTCTATATCCTGGTGGTTTGGGGGGTCATTTCTAGTAGGAAAGATGCCACGCATATCACGGGCTCGGTTCGTAGCATTCATATTACGTAAGTGTCGGCGCCCTGTCCTAGACAGCACTAGTCGGGATTATCACGAGTTACGCACAAGCGCCGTCACAAAGAAGGCATTTAAGGTAATGTCATGACAACAAGGACGAGAAGAACGAACAGTTTAAGTGGCACAGACGGAAATACGTTAGCTGCTGATATTGTAGGTGGCCAGACAGATCGAAGATAATACAAATGACAGAGAGGAACCAATGCATTCATCCCGGCCGTCTTTATACCGTGACTCAGGTACTCGCACGGCATGCTGCAGGTAGTGGGTGACAACGGGTCAAGGAATCGCCACTCCTTTACCGATGCCCTAGCGTGCGCTACAGACAACTTTAGTAGGAAAAGTGCTGCGCTCACAGCGGCCTCTGTCAGGTGCAACGTGCCTATTATCAGCTGGCCCGTACGCTCGCCACTTTAGGCAGTAATCTTGTTTTGTTTACTATCACGGCCTGGAAGCGAGCGCATTAGGTATGTCGAGCTTGAAATTACGGCCCACGTTAAATATACCCGGGCGGTCTAAATTATTCCGGAACCCTCCACTATAGCGCGCCTTATAGCCGAGTTGTTGCTCCGGTACGTTGAACGCAGAATTTGGATTTTGACTTAGCTGTGTAACAAACCGGCCGTCTGTTCAATCGTTATTAAATACTTAGTTCAGTCAAGACCCCAAGATATCCGGTTTGCGAAGTCGTAAACGAGGAAGAAGAGTTGTGATGTGCGAAATTTCGGGCTTTAAAATGCACGCAAATGCTTTCGTTAAACACTTTACGTTTGGTTAGATGACAGGCTATTCAGAGTTTGCAAATACTCGCTTTATGAGCCTAATATTTAGGCTGCTTTGAATATTTCATGCTGAATGAAACACCTTGGTGTATAAAACTTGCGACGAAACATTTCGGAAGCATTATTATAGGCTGATGATGTGAGTTGCGTTTCACTTGGTTATTTAATCACGCCGCTAAAAAATCAATCCCCTTTCTTATGAGAAGGCTGGGTAAAACACAATGCTTCCCCCTGGCAGCTGAGTCGAATCATAGTCATACATCTACGCTGCCAAGGTCCAAAATGCAAACTTCCGAAGTACAAAGCCAAAGTGCACTTCAACTCAGCCAAAGTCCAAAAATAACGCCCCCGCAACGAACCCAAACGAAATGCTGAGCGACCCGAATGCGATAATGGGACCTTCATTATCATTGCTATACCGTATCGGGTTCTGTGTGCGAAGACCTCCAATTGTTTGCGCGTGTGGTGTGATTGATGTGCCTTTGTGAAAACTCATTGTGTAAAGGTGGCTTTCCTGCAGTGCGTACTGGCATAACTACATCGCCATCACTGAGGCATAGAAAGCGAAGGATAAGCGAGGAAGAACACAACGCTGTTGACATTCGCATTTTTCAATTTCTGCCGTTCAATAGGGCTACAGAGCTAATATCTATCGTCCTCATGGGTAGGAGAAATTTTTCGTATAATAATGCTGAGTTCGCTTCTTAGCGAGACCTTTAGATTTGAGATGTTTTTTAAAGCCCAAAATGCTAAAGAAGTAATCAAAGTTCCCTCTGAAGCCAGTGGGGCATAAAGAAAGTGAATGATAGCTGGAACCTCTAATACGGTTTACTTTTAAGTTTAACGACTCGCCTTAAATAAAAACCCGCAAACTTGATGAGCTTGCCGTAAGGTTAGCTTCTTCCACTATGCATGTTTTCTTTGGCTGGTGTCTGGATTCTAAACAGTGTTCGGTCTGTTGTCCTTGGGCGCCGTCTCAGGGTTGACAGATGAGTCCTTAGTGTCTCTTACGAGAAGAGCGAGTACGTTTCGAAAAAGTAGAGCAACGTCGAATCGCTCAGTCACCTTCAAAGAAGAAGAAAAAAACACGAACAAAGTTTGCCTATTTTGAAGAGGGGGTCAAAGTGAAGCCCTTGTCAATTTAGCGCAGTTTCGTTATTTAGGGAGAGTGATGGAGTATCTTCTGACAATACCCTCTTAAACTTCTTTTCAATGGTCGGAATGCGGACTATTACTTTCACGTAGAGTTCGGAAATGTAATAGAACTTAACAGTTTGATTGCTGCTGTTGTCGGAACCGCGCGAGTGTATTGTCTATAAAAATCGGGGAGTCATCAAATATTTTCTTGTGGCAGACATACAAAACTTTGTAACTATAGAAGTTTTAACAGTTTCACATGATATATATTTGGAAAAAAAAGTAAAATTGCGGGGACATTTCAGCGCAAAGCTTTCTTTCCGAACAAAAAAAAGAGGCTGTTAGCAGCATCTGTCACATTTGAGAAGATATGAACGTGAAGAATCATTCACGAGAAATATTGTTCCAACTTTCTGATATAATTCCGAATAAACGTTTGCCTGAAGCTTGACCATAAACCGCCTGCGCAGTTTTAGTGCTAAAGCACAACTGGATTAGCAAAGTGGATTTCGCCTCTGTTTGCGTGAAGCGTCTTCTGAACTAGTGAAAAGAAAAAAAGTTACGCGGATTCCTACAGCGTTTTAAGGATGTGAAAGCGAAAGTCAAGTTGGACCTTCTGTTAATTGGCTGTTGAACGTTCGGTTTAACTTTCGACTGTGATTACGACGAGCGGCCTTTCAAGCGTATCTAGCATCTTCCGCCGTGACGTACTTTCTGCCATCCCAAACACCGACTAGGTCCTGGTACCTTGCCACCGATAGCGATGTCGAATGATGATGTGAGCCCACGCGGCGACGTATACTGGGCTCGCCCAGAAGGCTCTACAGTTCAGCAGCCTTTCTCGGAGCCCTCATCCGGCGCTGGTATTTTCGCTTTGCTGGCGCGCGCTAAGATTTTCCCTCCATCACGAGTAGTAAAAGATGTTTATTGGAGAGAAGGGAAAAGGGAAGAGTGTGGTTGTGTAGCGTCCCTAGTCTAGGACGCCTCTTGACGGGACCGACACGATGGCCTGAGAAACCAAGGCCCTCTGGCGGGCCGGGTTCGGGCTGGTCAGCTCAGTCACCAAATGCTCCAGGGAAGGGAAAGGGGGTGGGTTAGAAGAATGGGGACCGCAGTATACGAAGTGAAATGGGGTGAGTGGGGTGTCGCTGTATTGGCCTTCATAGACGTAGATAGTGGATGCGATCTCGTGAAGGATGACGTTGTAAAAGGTTTCGGTATGAAGGCGACGACAGATTATTGTTTGCTGGTTGTTTAGTGTGGGGTTTGTAGGGGGCACACCCGGCGGGTGAGAGCGTAGTGAGGCAGAAGGGCGTTGTACGTATTTTCGAGAGGAATTTGGAGGTTGTGGGCATTCGTGCGATGTCGTGGGATCACTTGGCCATCGGTGGAGAATGCCCGGGAGAGCAGAGCTCGGGCTGCGGTGTGGGCCGCTTCATTCCCCGGAAGGCTGGAGTGTCCGGGAGTCCAGATGATTGTGATGGTGGTCTCGTCAGGAGGAGCAGAAAAATGGCTTGGGGTGTGGTTAGACCTGCCTGGTAGAGGCGGCATGCCTGCTGCGAGTCAAGCTTCCCCCACCACTACAGTGATGAGGGGAAGCTTGCCGTGTGTGGCGGCGGCGAGGGCGATATCCAGAGCTTCTGCCGTCTGTATTTTGTTGGAGTGCGTGGTGGTGGCCGCTGAGATTCGGCCACCGTGATTGAGGGTGACCAAAGTTGTCCGTCAAGTGCAGTAGTCATAGGTGACGTCAGTGTAAAGGACCTCTGGGTCATCCGCTAGCTTCTTCGTGAGAAAGCGGACCCTCGTTTCCCGACGGACAATGCTTTTTTTAAAGACGATAGTCTTCTGGGCAACTTAAACCCAGAAATTTTGGTTCTATGTCTGTATGTCTGTATGTCTGTCTGTCTTGTCCGTCTGTCTGTCTGTGACTCGATTCAGCCACCCGGCCAAAGCAAAACAACGCCTGCGCAATAGTCTTATATAGTCACAGCTAAATCTACCCGTCTATGCCCGGTGTAATGTTCATACTTGTCAACATTGTTAAAGAAGAACAAGACATTACGCAAATATGAGACAACAAATCAATACAGAAGTGATATTTGCATATTACTTTATAAAAAAATCAAACATGCTTGACTTTTGCGAAATTAAATACTTCATTAACGCAGAAAAAAAGAATTCACTCCGCCGTCGCCCTCCTGTCGCCCGCGCCACTATTAGCTTCTGGCGCCATTTTAAGAAATCAACCGGCAACAGTTACGCAAGGTTCCACTAGATAGGTTCCACGTTCTGCTTGCAACGCACGTGGAGTAGAGAAACGCGGTTCTATAAACGTTGAAGTAGGGCGCCTCGATTAACGCGTGTCTTCGCCGTCCGACAGCGTTCGCATCGAGACACCCGGTTCGGAGCAGTGGAACGCGGGAAATTTAAAATGATTTAAGCAAACCTTTGGCGTCTTTACCTTGGGAGGAGCGCGACGCAAGAGGAACAACATGAGAGGTGAGCGGGAAAGCAAAGGGAGACATTTACTTCGCAAAAGCCGATGAAGACTATCGTCTTTTGACGGCATTTGCAACGAAAGGAGCAGATACGCGGCCAATTTTTTCTGTATAATTTTCTGTACCTTGCAAAGGTATACCTTCAAAACTATAAATCTAAGACTTTCGCCTCCACAAAACATTATCTGGATCAGTGTCAAGGCCTGCCTGGAACTTCGACTATCTCTGTTGCGCAGCCAAAGCCTTTTCTGCTATTGCAAGACAGCTGGCTTTTTATCTTTTTAACCTAGAGTAAAGGGGTAGTCATGAGACATGCACTGCGCGCGTTCTACAGACACTGCCTCCTCGCCTTGTCTGCATCTTCATTGAATATTTTGTACCTGCCGGAGTTACTCTTGCTGTTTGCAGGGGATTTGTTGAAATGCCTAGCTTCCGGCATCACAATTAATCGGTTAATTATCGTGGTATTAGCGCTATCAGCGCTATTCAATGCCGCTCTTGGCATTCCTATTGAGATTTTAGCGAGCCCAAAACGACACGACTATACATAAGCTTACTGATTAGTGAGCAAAACATGTTTTTTGGAGATAAAGAACGTAGAAAGGCAGTTTCCTTTAGAGTTCTCTCAAAACACACTTTCATATCTGCTCCCAAACAGCGCACCTACACATAAAGGGTCTTTCACTGCAGCCTCCGCTCCTAGATCATCACAGCGACGGAAGGGAAGAGGAAACAAATTCCCGCGGCTAAGTCGCTTTCCTTTCGCATTTCGGCGGTGCCAGCGACAAAGTTCTACGGAATAGCAACCCTGCTTCGACGAGTGTTTACGTTCTTATCTCGTAGCTCCTTGTTTGCACAAGTACTCCCATGCATGCGTGCGTAGGCATACGCTAAAGCGCGTAAAGATGCGAACCGGAAAAAGCAGTACGGGGGAGGGGGACAAGGGATTTAGTGGAATCTGCCGAACGGTAACGGCTTTTTTTTTTTTTTTTCAAGAGGACTTTGCTGGGAAATATGTTTATCCATTCCCCAATGTTTCTAAATCGTCTTTACGTTTCCAGTGTGTGGGTATCGCAATTCCGAAGTCTCTTTGGCCGTGCTCAATTTTCCACGGCCTTGCTGTTCACACAAGTCGCCTTTTTCTATTTAAAGGATAGAGCAGCATTTATTTCAAGGAAGAGATTCTTAAACAAAATCGTTCCTACGACAGTACGTCGATCCAAACGTCCTCCTGAGCTCGCTCTTAGAGATCATATATCGTGCGTAGCAGGAAATTTGACTTCGACGTGCATGACGTTATTGTGAGAAGCAGGAGGTCTGCCGCATCTTGTAAACATGAGATAAACTGAAATAGCAGAACATTGAAGTGAGATCTTATTGATGTTGTTTTTTTTTTTCTCATCGCGCAATAACATCGCTTACTATTGCGCAACGATGGAATGATGCTGAGCACCGTTAACCAGTAGCTCGAGATATGTGCGCACTTGTATGCACAACACATTTCGGCAGACTTCTTTCACGATGCTTAAACTACAATATTAGGCATTAAAAGTCGCGGAAACGAACCATGCTTATCTGCAGAAAGGCGATCAGAGAAGGAGTTTGTGCTGATATATATTCTATGTATGGAACAATGGCACAAAGAACACGCTGGAGAGGCCGCCAGGAACTCTAGGTTTAATGTGAATAGCGGTCCAGAGGCTAACGCAATGTTCATTTTATCTACATTGATATCATGCAATAGTTTTAACAGCCAAGTTATATAAGCTCTTGGTTGCGACGTCCGCTAACAGAAAAGAAAATCTGCAGAAATTCAGAGAATTTTCTACTAATGCGTAGAATTATTATGCCGCTTTTCTAGAGTGTCACTTCTTTACAGTCAAATTTTTTTAGAGAGAGAGAGAAAGAATGCTATTTAATGTGAACTGGTGAGGTCAGCCCTGCTAGGGACAAGGCTTGCTACACCAGATGGGGGGGGTGACTACGTTGATGAGTGGTGAATATTAGAGATTAGGGGTACAGCAGGAAGAAGACAAACAGGAAACGTTTAAAAAAAAAACAAGAGAATGCTGCCAGCAGAGCCCGTACATAAAAATACAATTGAGAAGAAAAGCGTTAGTGGAAACGCTGAAACGAAATGAAAAGTAAACGACGCGAAAAAAAATGAGTAACAACACCAACCCAAGACAAATAAATAGATGAACGTCACAGTGACACCAACACAAGAAAAATAAAAAGATGAACGCCATTGCGAAAGAGCAGATATCGTGACACACTTGCTCTGTCTGTGATCTAATGAAATTTGTCTTGTTCAGTGTCTCGTAAGAACTGGAGCAGAGCTTTTATACCTACGGTACTGTCAGCACTATTGGCCCAGGGCCCAAGAAAATGACGAAGTTCCAGACTGCCTCCATGGCGTACATGAGAGAGGGAGCTCGCTGCAGTTTTTCGCGCAGCACCGAATCGAGGGCAGACACACAGCAAGTGATCTACAGACTCACGCACAGCGCAAGTCCGGCACAGAGGGGAATCGTCCGAACCTATCTGGAACTTAAAACTCCGAGTAAATGCTACATTCAGGCGCAGTCGGTGCAACACTCCTTCACACCGCTTGGTGATACCCCGTGGAAAGCGGAAGTTACAGTGCGGGTCAATAGCCTGCAATGGTGAATACCTGCGGTGAGGGACCTGTTCATCCACTTGCGAGCATAAGGGCGTTGCTGTCCTCTCGGGAGAAAGGAAGCTGGGTCGTATTGCTCATAAGATGGCCTGCGCTGGCGGCTGCGTCGGATCTAATATTGCCTTGTATGCCCGAGTGACTAGGCAGCCACTGAAGAATGATGTCATGACCTTCGCGCACTGCCATTGTGTGAATTTCGGCAATTTCTGATACAAGCTTACTGTGGCTGTTGTGAAGGTTTCGGAGGGCTTGTAAGGCGCTGCGCGAGTCGAGGTATATTACCCATTGCTGGGCATGATGTCCGCTTATGTAATGAAATGCAGCCCTTACAACTGCCAGTTCAGTAACAGTCGAGGATGTTTCATGGCTAAGTTTTATTTCGATAGTGCACCGGGCTGATGGGATTCACACGCTGATGGCGGATGAGCCCGGGCGAACCGAGCCATCCGTATAAACATGTGTGTATCCTTTGTAGGTACTGGAGATATACTCAAATGTGAAGAACTTGAGCGCGGCCGCGGGCATGGCCGACTTGTTGCTGATTCCGGGCTTTTTAGGTTTTCTAAATTCTGTTCGAAAACTTATCTCCATTTGCGCTATTACAACGATCAAAGGTGTTACTTCCGCAAAATCTGTATTTTTGAGTGAATATGCCGGGCGTTAGACGCCTCGCCAATGTTAGCTATTTCTTTCTGTTCTTTTTTTTTTATTTTGTGTTCTTTGTCTCAAAATTCTGGCTGGCCAATTATCCCATTTACGCTGTTACAACGATTAAAAGTGTTACTTCCGTCAAATCTGCCTTTTTGTGTAAATGCAGGTGTTACACCGTTAGCCAGCTACAATATTTTCTTCTTTCTTTTTTTCTTAATTTCTGGTATTTCAAAATTCTGTATGACCAGTTAACTCCATTAAGGCTAATATAAAGAATAAAAATGTAACTTCCGGCAAATCCGCATTTTTGTGGGAATGCAGGACGTTACACGGTGCGCCATTTTAACTTTTTTATTCCTAGTTTTCTTATGTCTTGATTTTTAAAAATTCTGCTGACCAATTACCTCCCTTTACGCTATTATCACGATTAAAGGTGTTACTTCCGCCAAATCTGTATTTTTTGGAAATACAGGGCGTTACACGATCGGCAAAGAAGTCGGCAAAGAATTCTACGTATTAAAAAGGCGTGCGGAATCTACAACCATGAGTGATGTGCATTATATGATGGTCGACCATTTACACAGAGTGGAGTGGCTCGTAATCTTTTTAAACCTAAAAATTAATGAAGCTGGTAACAGTACCCGCTGCAGATAGAGAATTCCGGAGTCGCAGGGGAACAGGACACACGATGTGTCCACTGTGGATATAAACAATAGAAAAGTTTGTTGCACAAGCTCTGTCACCAAAAATTCGTTACGCTAACAACCATTTAACTGGGCACAATCACCAACGTTCGCACGCCCAAATAGCCGTAATTTCTGCCATGAAAAAACTGTGTATGTGGGAATACCTGCCTGCCCTGTTAATGCATCGGGGATATCTACCTAAATGTCAGTGGTTTTTGTAGGAAAGAAACTTACAGAACACTCGCAGACCAGAATAGGATAGCTACCCAATCCTGCACTTCAAATACGGTAGTTTTTTTTGGGCTACTTAAACACAAAACTTTTGGTCTGTACATATGTATCAGGGTGACGAACCGGAAGCAAAATCGAACCGAAAACCGGAACCGAACCGGTATTTTTGACGTAACTGAACCCAAACCTGGACCGTTATTTTTTTAGCACGCTTTACCCGAACCGAAACGGAACCGAAAAAATAAGTAACGGTTACCGGTTCACGACGACACTGTTCAACCATCCGTAGTTGATCTGCCATTCAGGCCTGTTTTCTTTCTCGTAGCATCAACTTCATACCCTCTGATGCACTTTTCGCTCCACACCAATCAAAACCCTATCAACGCTCACTTTACAGTCGCAACAGGGAAAAGGAATGCACGCCAATGTAGCGATGGTATATTGCTGCTGGTAGCACGAACAGAGTACAAAGGTTGATTGATTGATTGATTGTGGGGTTTAACGTGCCGACGCAACGCAGGCGATGAGGCGTGCCGTAGTGGGGGGCTCCGGGTTAATTTTGACCACCTGGGGATCTTTAACGTGCGCCGAAATCTCGTACACACGGGCGTTTTTGCTTTTCGCCTCCATCAGAAAAGCGGCCGCCGCGGCCGGGAATCGAACCCGCGACCTCGTGCTCAGCAGCGCAACGCCTTAGCCACTGAGCCACCGCGGCGGGTAGAGCACAAAGGGGACCAAACAAATTGTCATTCTCGGCCATACCTCGGCAAAGTTGGCGCGGCTCACTCAAACTCACTCAATTTTTTTTTTCGAATCACCACTCACTCAAACTCAGACTCAATGCTGAGCAGCACATCTGCGCTCACTCAAACTGAAACTCACATTAGCGCAAAACTCGGAACTCACTCGGACTCAAAACTCAAAATGTACTCAGAACTCAAAATATACTCAAACTCAAAATGTACTCAAACGCAAAATGTACTCACTACTCAAAATGTACTCAAACTCAAAATGTACTCAAAACTCAAAATGGACTCAGAACTCACTCGGTCTCCGGCGTACTCAAAAACTCAGCCGGGCTCAAACTCACTCATGCTCAAACTCCCCATGCTACACTAGCCTCGCGCTCACTCAAACTCAAACTCACGTGTGAGTTTAAGTCCAAATCAGTCTGAGTGAGTGAACTCATGAGTGAGTCCGCCGACCTCTGTTCTCGGCAGCTTGCAGGCGATATAAAATGACTTTGCCCTTCCCTCGCTGCAACTTTACAGGAGCAATCAGGCTGCAGGAGTACCCCACTGCGCAATAGCGAATACCCACACCCGAAGTGCGCAAAGTTTTTTTCTGTTTATAATTTGTTTAAAAAGGCCGCGCACCTGGAAAGTAGGAATACTTGCCAAGTGTGGCCCGCAGGAGTTGCTAAGTGGCTAAGCCGTTCGCTGCTAACCACAAGGATGCGGGTTCGATCACCTTGCGCCGCCACCATTTTTGTTTTAGACAGAAAACAAGAATGTCCATGCGTCGAGATTTGGACGCCCATTAAACACCTCCAAGGGGTTTATATTATTCTCCCACCCTTCAACAAAAGCTGCGCTTCGGAGAGAAGTGTAGCACCGGGGCATTATTAAACGAGCCAATATTTTCAAGCAGTGCGTTTCCACGAAATCAACAAAGAGAAAATCACCGCATGTGGTTTTAATTATTACGCAGAAAAATAAGCAAAATGTAATAAGCAAAACGCTAAAAGGTGGATAATTCGGCACACACATCCTTTTCTTTGCTCCGACCTTTTACAATCAGACGTGTCTTCATTGCAAAAGAAGCGAGTGGCGTGGTTCCTGGTGTAGTCAGTTTTTCACGACAGTAGAGAAGACAAGTTCGCGTTTTTTTACAGATGCGAAAAGTAATAGATATAGCAGGAAAAACTGCGACGGTATGTTATACGGTGCACACTTATTCATTTTTTTAGCAACAGCATCCGTCGACGTTACAGGCACTATGTATTTCTTTTTCGGAGGAAAAACAGCACTAAAGCAGATAACACGTGCATGAAAGGCCGGCCGTTCGCACACTGTCCTATTCACCCAGGCCTCGCCGTTTTACTTGTTCTGCAGTTTTCAGCTCTGATTAATTTTCATGGGTGCACTTCCCACTGGACCTGAAACACACTATATACTTGTCTACATTGTTCAGAAAAGAAAACATTTAGCATGTTCTACGTAAAACATCAAAATATCTGGTATTTGTATTGATTTCTAATTTAAAGTGCATGACAATTTTTGCTACAGCAAATCACAAATACGCGCTGAAAAGAATGTTTGGATTCGAAAATACAAAAAGCACTCACGCGTGTGCCTAGACCGCGTGGCGACAAACCAACAAGTTGAACAGTGACGAGGCGCGTGAGCAATGGAACGCGGGAAATTTGAATTGACTTAAGAAAACCTCCGAATTTTTATGGATGGAACGAGACGAGGGAGGAATAGCGCGAGTAGTGGCGGGAGAGGCAAGAGAGACATTTACGGGGCGAGGATGACAAAACGCTACCATCTTTTGACATTTGCAGTTAAGTTAGCAGATATGAGGCCAATTTTCTGGGCCCAACTTCCGTCTCCACTTTTCTAAATAAAACGTTTTCAAAACCCACCGTGACAAGACGTAGTTCCTTGCAGTGAATATCAAGGATTTATTTAATACATTTTTATGTTTCCTACAATTTGTCCAAAGCGGCTTAAGTTGAGATAAATGTGAAGAAAAAAGACGTGCATGTCGCCGTTAGTTTTCAGCATGCTGGCTGTAATCGTCGGCGAGGAGCGGTGGTAAATTTGTCTTACGGTTGCCACCAGCAATGTTTCGCAAGTAATTGCAGAATTTCATTTCGCTTCATACGTTAAAATTACCTGTTGAAATCGGTTGAGTACGATGTTTCCTTGCGTGGGGAGCGTCGAGGTATTCCTCGCGGTTTTGTGTAATGTAGCAGTGCTGGTGCGTGGGATGACCGGGGAAGTACAATGTTGCGTACAGATATTTTATTTATTTTCAGAAATTAAACTTTTTCCTAGAGTTATTCTTAGAAAGCACAAACTGGATCAGGGATCAGAATCACTGGATCCGAATCACGAGCGAAGACGGGAGCAGAAGCCACTGGAGCCCTGGACAACAGATTCCGCCTGTGGTTTTAAATTCCTCTCTATCCATTCTCCCTCATCCGTTACCTTCAATAAAGTTTACTCACTCAGTCAGCGGGGCTATAGTGACTGTGTGTCATGGCGAAAAGGGTTTTCTCATTGAAACGTCGGCATCAACACCTTGCGTCGAAAAGCTTGCAGCTTGGCTTTAGTGTACTCATCAAGAAAATGTTACCACTGGAGAATACGCCCTGCTGCTGTCAGGATGCCGGACTATGGGCTTGGAAAATATGAGGAGTACCAGGAGGGCGTGTGGAAGTGGTGACTATGGGGTAGAGACGGGTCGCAGTGTCACAGTCTAATGAAAACTGAAGTGAACTGCGTAAAAGGAAGAGAAAAGTGACTTATTTCCCAAGCGCCGGGACGAACTAACAGGCTTGTTGGAAAACGCATGGAATCACCGCGTAAATTTGATTCCAACAACCATCTACTACTGATGAAATGTATTGCAATGATAGCGCTGCGCTAAGTAACTGGCACCTGAATATTACTTCAGAATTTTTTTTAGTGAAGGCACAGATCGCAAACAATCGTCGCTACTCTTACTCTCGACACAGACAACTCTCCCCTTTGTGTGCCTGTGTCCTTAAGGAGGGCCCTATTTTATGTTATAGTGAGCTACAGACATGGATGACGAAAAGCCTGTGTTATTACGTTTTGCTTAAAAAACACACTACCGCCAGGAACCTGCCGTCAGCGTAAATCCTTTAAAAGCAAGCACTTGACAATATTCCTAAATACATGTAAATCACAAAAAAATTTATAGTTCCGGCTTTGTCAGTGTGTGGGATTAGAAGGATCTTCAAGGACACATAATCCCGGAGTTGAAGTGGTACGTGCTTCTCCAGGAGCTTCACATAGACTATACGGCGCATGCGCCAACTCTCCTCGGCGCGAGACATCCTCAAAGACGGAGGAATCGGGCACCAGTGTGACAAACAAATGAGACAGCCGGGGCGAGGAAGACCTGGAAGGGAAGCCGGAAGAGCACCCACCACCCAACTACATTCGCGTTGGTGGGGAAGCAGTGAATCGTCGATGCACAGCGGCTCCATTGAAGCGAATGAAAAGTCGCTGATTCGCGAAATATGGGATCTCCTCCCGGATGAGCCACGAGCCTCCGGGCTGGGATCCGCTGTTTATTGACTATGAAAAGTGCAGGGGAAGCGAAGAGTCATGATGGGGAGCTGAAACAAAAACAAAGTCGGCAAATGATTTCGGGAAAAGATAAGGGGAAGCTAGAGCGCCACAATAGCCCAGACAGCTGGCAGGGGAAAAAAGCACAGACGCAAAGGATAAATGGAACCTGAAAGAACAGGAAGAGATAGAAGGCGGGTATAGGGGAGGAGAGTGCTTGGCTGAGCCAAAGAAGCAAAAGGCGAGGGTGTCAGGGGGGCACAGAAGAAACTATCTGTCGTCGCGAGTGCAGTTGCTTTTGTTCTCTGACAACCGTCGCGGGTAATCGAAGGAAAAGACGGAACGGGGAGTGAGGGGAACCCAGCACGGCGATGTGCGCAGAGGGAGAAGTTAGGTGCAACTTTTCGTTCATTCGCTTTATTCTTTTTATCTCACATTCGAGCTTCCCTGCCTAGCAGCGCCGTTTCTGCACCCGAGCCCTTCTTGGAGCGCCACGCATGAGGCCACCGCAGAATTCACGTTCCTGGGAAGTGCTGCGCGCATTTGCCCCCGCCGCCGCCGCCGCCGCCATCCCAACTCGTTTTTACGACTTGCTGGGCGTTGCTGACACGGCACGCTGGTTCGAGATTACGGGCTGTTGGTGCTCGACGGGCTTCGGAGGCTAACGAAGGCGAAAAGAAGCGCCCTCTTGGGGTCGAGCGACGCTTGGCTTCCTTTCTGGGATGCGGCCGGGTCAAGTTGGCCTTTTCTGCCTAGCTTGGCTGCCGAGAAAAGAAGCTAAATTTGGAGGGGCGAAGGAGAAATCCAGCGAGATACTGTTGCCCTTTCCGGTTTGCTTTCTTTGATTTTTTCGGTGCATCGGCACCATCGGCCCTGATTAGATGAGAAGTTTGGTGCGACACTGAGTCGCTCTGGTGGCGCTGTTTGACTCCCTTTTCGCCGTCTTGCTGGGTAAAGGGAACACGCCCGTAATTTATTATCAGCGGATCGATAAGGCGCTCGATAGGTCGATACCGTGGTCGTTGAGTTAATACGCGGCTTTTGCGCCCCTGGAGTCCCCAGCCGGAGCAGCCGTCGGGAATCGCTGAATCGCTTTGCGGAAGCACGCGCGAACATTATTTACGGCGGCCTCCTTTCCGGCCGCGGGAGACGAAGGGGCAGGCCTCAAGCGCCGTAGCCTGCGATTGTCTTCCGTCGAGTTCATGACGGCCTAGGCATGGGGCGCCATTGGCACGTAAGTGATTCCGCATTCCCGGCAGTCTCGGGCTTCTTACAATGTGTCTGTCTGGGCTGTGTTAAATCAAGGCATTTGGAAGTCGTCCAGGTCTAATGAGCCTACAAATTAAACGTGTCGCTGCTCGCTCCTAACAATGTTCGGAAACTTTAAAAAATGTCTGCAGAGTAAAGGTTAAGTCGTGCGAACTAAAGCAGAAAATCTTGACGAAGACTGCGTGATGGGGAAGAAGGACATCAAGTTAAACATGTCAAAGGAATTATTCGTTTCAGCATGGCATGATAGTGTTTTTTCTGTTTGTTTTTATTCCAGAAAATGGCTCATGTCTGGGTTTCCGCACAGGATTTCTTTTCAGGTGGCGTTAAGTGATTGTCACCGCCACACTCGTAATGACCAGCTTCTCCCGATGGATGAATAGGATGGAAATCCTGCTCCAAACAAGGGATAGTACGAGGACAGAGAGAGTGTGAAGGAGACTAGACGAGAGAAATGTATGACGCTGTCGCTTGGGGAGAGGCCGGTGGGCCTTCTACCGATGTGTGGACGTTGACATGCCACGAAGACGAAAGAGGAGCGGAACTGTGACCCGCATTTGATCTCAAGGAGCTCCTCGGTAACTGTAGCAGCGAATTTCTTGTTACACTCAATTTACACTCTTGGGCACAGGGGCGTCATGAAGGAAGGTGGGTTACAATACAAAGTCCAAAAGACAAAAGCGAGCAGTAATTAGGGGCACTTAAGCTATTACATTCCCCAATTACCGCTCGCTGATTGAGGATGTTGCGTGTACCTAAACCTTAGCCACCCCTTCGGCGTCAACGGAAGCACGTTGAGCTTGCCGTCAAGTACGCTGTCGCCCAGCTGTTTCTTGGGGCTTTTCTTCCCCCATCCCCAACCCACAGCAGAGAAGCATTTAGGCGACTGTAAATTCCGGCAAACCTTCTCTCTTTTCAATGGAGAGCCTTCTCTCTCTCTCTCTCTTCTTCCCGCTCCCTCTCTCTCTCTCTTCTCCTCGTTCTTTCTCTCTCTCTCTCTCCTCTCTCATCTACTTCTTCGTCGCTCTCTCTTCATTCTGCTCGCTCGTCTCTCCTCTCTCTGTCTTGTCGCCGAGGGCTACGCTGAGTACTGGTATCGGTAGCAGTACTTGTTCAGCTCAGTATCTGAAACTATTGCGAAACGATGACGGTCATAGAAAAAATACGCTGCATAAGCACGAGAAGGCGAGAACTTTAAACTTAGGTGGCTCAGCGGTCTATGAAACAAAGTATTATAGGAGTAACGCTCAAGGACAACAGAAAAGCACAGTCCTGCATCATGGAACAAACTCGGGTGGAAGACGCAATAGATAAAATTAACAAAAACAAATGGTCTTGGGCCTGCCATGCACAGTGGCAGATTATCCATGGTTCGAATGGTTCAACCGAACCGGGCCCCCGGGCGTAAGGGTCCTCCGAGGGCTGGAAAAAAATGGCAGACTTCGTGGTTTCGTTCTACCTAGTTCAAGCCTCCCGCTGTTATTGCACCGCTAAAAATGTGCTTGCCTATTTCAATAACGAATTCTTCGATGAGGCTGTTCGTTGCCTAATGTGTGTAATCCTGAGGTCAGGTCACA
The DNA here is from genome assembly GCA_013339765.2 of Haemaphysalis longicornis. NCBI lineage: Eukaryota > Metazoa > Arthropoda > Arachnida > Ixodida > Ixodidae > Haemaphysalis > Haemaphysalis longicornis. The sequence goes on along the minus strand of CM023451.1, from coordinate 138,584,872 downwards.
GCTCTCAAGTCTAAGCCATGCTGTAGATTCTTGAGGGAAAGGCGTTAGTTTTTTTCCGGCTAGTTCATCGTATTTGCGTTTTCTTTTCTGCGTTCACTCATCGCTGGGCTGTACTCCAGACAAGCTTGAAACAAAACACGACAGCGGTATCCCAAGTCTCAGGCACGCGGTGGTCAGCGCGAGTGGATGGAACCAGAGCCCTCGGGGCAGATTCTAAAGAAATCAAAACCGCCTTGACGGACCTGTTATAAGATCAGGATGAACAAGCAGTAACGAAGCACAAGGCAAATTCTTTGCTGAAGGCAATGACAATGTTGGAAACCGCGCTTATGGCTGGGTTTTGGGATAGTCTTGCAGCGCTTCAACGCCACCAGAGGAACTCCAGAGCACAACATTGTCATTGAATGCTTCCGTGAGCCTGATGATATCGTTGCGTGATAAAGTATCCGGCTTAAGAGAGAGAGTCGATGAAATTGAAAAGCTTGCGAAGGGAGCGTCGGACAATGCTTCGTACAAAGCAAGCACCCAGAGAAAGCGAAAACAATGCACATAATACAACAGCACCGAAGGCATGAGCACGCCAGAGCTACAAGATCCTTCAGCTAAGTTCCTCTGAAACCTTCTTCGCCATGGTTTACAATCTCCTGCACCTTCACAGATCTCGCTTGCACAATTACACTGAAGGCCTGCCCGCATTTGTCTCTTAATAGAGATGGCTAAGAAGAGAAAGCATGTTAATACTAAGCCCAAGTTCAAGGTTGAATTTCTGCGAAACGCATAAGCTATTCTGCACTGCTTCTCGAAGTAGAAAAGTTTTGTAAAACTGTAAAATTGTTCCGCAGTTTAATAGCAGAGAAAGGCATGTGCACTATTAGTGTGTTTCCTTCTCTCACAAAAGTGGATATTGCCTGCGAAAATGTGATTTGTGATTTTCGGATTTCTCACCCAAAGCATACGGGCCATAATTTTGCCTCGGTTTTATTGTTATCCGGCACCCATGTCATCATCAGCTCCCCACCATCAGTACCTCTTTAGCTCGCGCAAAAATGGAGCAATCACTTACCGAATCGAAGCTCGCACTAGCAGGGGTCCGCACTACATTATCGAGGGTGTCAAAAAAAGATCACGTGGACTGCAACTGGCGGCTCCAGGTTATCCTGCCCCGCGACAACTCAACTCGCCCGAAACATACAAGTGGGCTTCCCAAAGTGTACCTTTTTAGCACTGACAATCGAACTGTTAATTTTTTCTTGGTGTAATCATTAACCATATAATGATGATTTATTTGATGGGTGTTGACTTTGATTAACAAGATGCGAAAGAGCTAGTTGATACGTACAAAATATTTTCAGCAGCAATCATACACGTCAGCGCAGCGTAGCCGAATATGAGCGCCAACATAGGATCGTGGCTCATTCATATCACTGAAGCTCAAATTTTCCTACTTCTGTAAAAAAGAATGTTGCTGCCTAGTAAAATATAAGAAAAAGTCTAATATAATATAAGAAAAATATAAGAATAAGATTTTGCAGAAAAATAAATAAATAAATCGGAATCGAGGGACTGTCCTTAATACTAAATTGAGGAGACATGGGTACCAAAAAACTGATGCGGCTTTGAGATTAACCTGAGCATTTAAGATGTGAAATTACTATAGCCCCAGTCTTGCCGAGCGGAAAGACGGTTCAGCGGAAGCCACTGCGAATTGCTACTTAAAGTGCGGTTGATGATTCATTTGTGATGCCACCACGAAACTATACCTGCCGAGATGTTAATATTGCCTGTATTTTCATCTCCCGCAGCTCGTCTTCAGAGTCCTGATGACTCTCCTTGGGCGTGCCTAAGCCTCGAACCCAGGGTCACATCACCCCCGCTGAACTAGCAGCGATAAGCGAGTTCCGCATGGCAAGTAAATAGAGCCGCCGAGCGGATTCATTTGTGAAAAAGACAGTTCTCTGCCAAACAACTCAAAGCGTCTAGTTGCACCATGACAAAAACTTGGTCCTTAGTAAACTAGTTACGAGATAACGAACGCCTTTCTACAGAAAAAAAAAAAACATGACAGAAAGAGCTTTGGTTTCTATTCTTCCGACCTAGCCAACAAATTTATAAAATGTTCTCATTAGAAAAAGCGAACCAGTTTAGTGTGCCAATCCCAATATGCTACCCAATCATGTGCCATCATCCGAATTTATTCCGTTTTTTTACTGATCTGCTTTGCGTTGTTAGTAGTGTAAGCAGCAGCAAATCATCAGAACTTGATAAAATGCACATAGGTTATATCTGCAGAAATATTGCTTAAAAGGTGTTATTTTGTTTATAGTGAGCAAAATAATAGAATGATATGTTGATAATTATTTTGATAAATTATAATTAAAATTTTGATAATTGATTGAATATTAACTTGAATAATTGTTTAGATGAATAGAATAGAATAGAAAATTTCTCTTTGCCAGCGGTAAAAAGGTAAAAAAGGAATCTTCAAACTACCTCGTATATCGGCTGTATTGTGTTTATAGAAATCTTTAATCAACCGACGACGGCAGCCAAATTACAGGAGCACCGTCTTCTTATCTCCTAAGGGGGAGCCATTTTTGAACAATACCGAATAAAAGTATTTGACTAAAACAGACCATGAATCCAATGTTTGTTTGTTTCTGCATGTGTAGACAATAATAAACGTAGAAGAAAAAACAGACTTCTGCCCCAGCCAATCTTGATTCGATGGCTGCACACATTTGTTCCATTAAATAATGATAAAGACGACACTTATATTGATAATAACCAAGCAATCACTATAAAATCATTCGATTGTAATAGTATCCAAAGACAGAGTAACGATAAAATAAAACTAGCTGATGTGACAATAAAAATAAAAACAATTGCAATTAATGCATTCTTCAGAACGCCCATAGTAGCCATGGCTTAATTCGGAGCAGCAAGTAAGCAAGTGCTTATCTTCTACATGTAGAAGTGAAAGTTCAAATATGGGAGCCAAAACAACACTAAAAATACCATAAAATGACGCAGACTAGAACTTGCATATCTAGCCTCGGCTCCAGAATTCGTTGTAACTTTTGGCGCGGTTTCTGAAAGTTTGAACCTTTTGACTCATTACATCTTGGACCAGCTTTGGACCTTCTGACTCGATGAATTTTCTGACACTTTCGACCTCTTGACCAACATTGACCTTTTGACCCCTTGTATCTCTTGACTCGGCTCTCACGTGATAATAAGATTTTTTTACTCTTTGAACCTTTCTACTCTTTGAATCTCCTGACCATAAGCACACGACAGCACCCGATGAATGTGCTGGTGACCTTGTTCACATCAAACCGGACAGTAAATCCGCGCCAGGTGCCTAGCATTCGCCGTTTTGTTTTGTTTTGTTTTGTTTTGTTTTTTGTGCGGAAAGTTCTGATAGGGTATTCCCGCTTATGTTTTCTGTTTGCCTATCACCCTCATTCGCTTACGCGAAGGGTGCCTCGAGGGAAATCGGGGCTTGGGTTCATGAGCACGCTCTGATCGTATCATAAAAATTCGTTTAACTGACTAGAAGAACCTATAACCATGGCGAATATCTTGACGGAATACTCTAAATGCGGGCCCCGCAACCGTCGGAAAGATCTTCAATCAGTTTGCTTCGTTTCTACGCCTTGAGTTTACAATATCAATGTTTGCAATATCAATATTCTATTATTTTCCTGTATACAAACGATAAAAAAGCCGTCATTCAACACCACTACCCTCACTAAAACGAAGAATGAATATGGGCTTCTACAACATAACAGATACGCACAATTCACGGTGTTAACGTGAGCGCCGTCTTCTCGTGAAAGTCTATGTTTTTGTTCCCGTGCCCGTCTCTGTGTTCACAGCAAGCGCAACGTACCTTCAAAACCATGTTAACGTGAGGTTCGGTCGAAGAAGAGTTACAACCTTGTGAGAGCCACAAAGAATTCCGGAAGGGGGGGGGGGGAGGTGTGGAAAACCGGCCCAACCCGGCAGCCGGAATTCAATAAAAGCGGCAATCGATCAGCGACGATACGTGAGTCAGGGAGAAGTGGGCGGAAGCCAACGGCAGGCCAATGCTCATACAGGGGAAGGAGGGAACAAAGGCTCCGAATTTATTCACAGTGGAAAGAAAGAAAGAAAAGAAAGAAAGAAAGAAAAGAAAGAAAGAAAGAAAGAAAGAGGGCGAGATAGAAGACGAAAAGGGAAGCACAGCGAGCGCCCTAATGACCTTTGCAATGAACGCGGTCAGGGAGAGAGAAGGTTCGACTAGGGGAGCCGACGCGTCCGTTATTGCAATTGATTATGACTCTTGTACCAAATTAGAGGATCGCGTCACTCGTGCGTTCGTCTGTTGATGCAAGCGCCGCTTTCCCTACCGCGTGCTGAGCGCCCAGTGCACAGAAATGGGCGATTTAAACAGGTTACGGCCTTTTGTCCAAACAAATGCTTCGATCTTCAGGGTTATCTATTGGAGGTAGCTGTTGGGCCTAAGTTGTTTTCCGTGCTGGGAACGAGCAAAATGGTCCGTGCACGCATGACCATGTCTTGTTATTGGTTCGTTCAAAAAGTGTACGGCGCTGAGCACGCATCAGAGCAAACGTTTTAAATCAGTGCAAATGTTTTACGTGGAGTCGGTTTGTGAACTTAATCACTTACTAACGAACTCCCGGTGTTTTCCTCCAGGATGCTGCTTGGGCAAATGATAAGCGTCTGTATTGTTCATTTTGTCCGCGTCCGTGCTTTTTTAGCGGTGTTCGAAAATGATATAATAGCAGAAAAAAATGTAAAGAAAGGACACTCGGGCAAAACCCGGCCGAATTATTGCGTCATGGTCACGTGAACGATTAACTTTTAATCCTTCCGGAAGTTGGCGTGACTGGTAAAAAAATTATTTTCCACCTATCATCAGCAACAATCAAGACGGGAGACACGGACTCGGCGGAGGAGGCAGCGGTTGCGCTTGCCATCACCACAGCGCCGGAAACCAAAGAGGAAATCACAGTGCTCACAGACTCGCAAGCAGCCTGCAGGAATTACCAAAAAGGACGAATTTCTAAAACGGCGCTTCGAATATTATCCAAGACTTTCCAAGCACGCCGAAACCCACTAGACATATACATCGTGTGGACACCGGTGCACGAATCCCTAGAAGGTAACGTTTCGGCCGACGCCGTAGCCCGAGACCTCTCACTCCAGGCCGTTCCCTTGTCGGGAACACACGTCTTGCCCGGGATACCGCACAGCCATCCCATTGCCAAACGAAGCAAAGACATCTTGGAACACCTCAGGCTTACAAGAAGGAAATACCCACCTCCACATCGAAAGCTCACCAGACAAGAATCAACACAACTACGAAGACTTCAGACAAATTCCTTCCCACATGCCACACAATTGCTTATGATGTACTCCCCATTATAGAGCTTCGAATGCCAGTTCTGCAGCGGAACGCCCAACACCCTGTGCCACATGGTGTGGGAGTGTAAGGGCGTCAAGGAACTACTACCGGAGGTCCTGGCGCCATCACCGGAGCAGTGGGAGGCCGTGCTGACTGGCGCGGTCCTGGAGAACCAGCGTGGCGTGATGACCCGGGCTCTTCGTGCTGCGGCAGACCATGGCATACCCGACTAGGGACGACAACCTAAGGGGACGATCACCTCAAGACCAACGCAGGAGATCATCCTTCGCTCCTTTACCATTTGTGGCAAATGAACGTTTATACTACTACTACTACTTAACACACAATATTATACTTCTAAAATTTTGTTGCTTTTTAGGCTACACACGTTTGTTTATGTAACAATTTGATTAGTTGTTAATGTACACTTTTGTTGTTTCTTTATGAATGATATGAAGGCAAGCCTGGCCAAGCCGTAAGCAGAAGCCGCCCTTTGGCTCTTTAGGCAGCGTTTACAAGTGCGTTTCTGCAGCCTTGTGATAACTTCACTTCTCTTGTGGAGAAAGAAACCCCTAGTGCTTTGTTCGTGGCATCAGTTTTACATCCTGAACGAAATGAGAGACTTTTTTTATTAAAATGCTGGTGTGGCGTATCGTATTTACGTTTCATTGTGCTTCGAACGCTGCGATCATCGCGTAGCTTTAGTGAAATCAGACATAGCTGGTTCTGCGTCTTTCAGATAAGAACTTAGGAAATCTACAGGAAGTGCCTAACAGGCCATTTTTTTTAGCCGGACGTAATAATATTTTGGGGAGGTTGTGCCGTTTTCTCAATGCACTGACGGAATGTCAGCGGTATGCGCCCGTCGTCGCGCGTAGCGTTCATGTGCCGCAAACGACGGCGGTGAGCTGCGTGCGGAAGGGGCCGGCTGGCTGGCGGTCCGTAGGCAAAGCAAGCGCCGTGCGGTGTGGCTGCACTTTAGTTACGTGAGCCGCACCCTGCGTTGGATCATTGTACTAGCCATACATGGATAGCTTGGCCAGCTATCGCTGCCATTATCTATTATAATGTGATGCACTGCACAGCCATCCATGCGAACGTACGCGGTGAAGTAACCGTACCTGCATTATTTGACTGGTTTGAGCGCAAAGAGCATCCATACACTCATAAACTTTTACACGTGCGCCATTTATTGTGCGCTGCCTGCGCACCCGCGAACCCACGCTCCAACGCCTAAGGTGCACACGCGTCGCTTCGCTATGGTGCGTCAACTGCGGTGAAAACGCGTCTTCAGTCGGCAAATAACAGCTTTGCTCGAGGCGCTGTGAGTATGCAGTGAATTGAAACCTTCAAATTGGGTGTTCCTTCTACATTGTACTTCAAGTCTTGCATCGCAGGCACTGTATAGAACTGTTGCGTACTTGAAGTTTTTAATTATTTGCTCTTAGTCATCTAATCATATTTTGGCTAGTTTTATAAAGCATGTATTGAGCATGTTGAACCCATTCACTGAGCTGTGCGTGTTCTTCCCATGTTTTTCAGCCAATGGCCACGGAGGTTCACCGATAAGATGCTCACTGCTGCGTGCCATGGGGCCCATACAGCGGCCAAATATACCCTCGCCAGGTACCCGGTCTCAGAATGCGTTTCTTTCGCATCCCATGGGACAACGGGTGTGTTTGGGCTTGGTATTACCTTCATTTCTCTATCACTGTTTTTTCCGGTTTTGACAAAAAAGACAAAGAGATTCAGGTTATGTGAGGAGCATTATCATTTTTATTATACCAAACAATACCTAAAGTGCGTTAAGAATGTGCGTAATCACTTTTGTGCAATAACAACGGCATGCGTATTTTCAGTGTTCGTAACAGCGTGACCGCATGATCGCTGAATCGAATAAGAGAATTTCTTATGTTTTATATGAGTGGCGTGTGCTGGAGACCATACTTGAGTACTAGTTGTGGTGAAATTTACTGACTATTCGCAGGACTCTTGCAAACAGCTTGCGTACTGTTTCCTTAATCACGTGTGCAGGTCTACAGCATTGGAGGCCTACACTTGAAGAGGTGACATCAAGACAAAGCCAACCAGCCAACTGCATTCTTCATACCACGCATGCTGCAAACACTTCATAGCACAGGACTTCTTCCCACACACGACTCACAAAAATGACCGTGCCAGCTGTTTTCCCAGTGTTATCCAGTTGTATCAATGACTCCCTGTAGTGCTTCTTGCTGCTTTATTGATGCTGCTGGGGAGTACGGCAAATATACCCCATCTTGTGAACCTTGCCATTACCATCCGGAAATCGAATGCAAGTCTCGGCAATCAATAAGGCGTGAAAACTGAAAAACCTAGCCTTGACGCAAGGAGCAAGGGGATTTTTATCCTTGACGTGCCTCATTCCGTTAAAACCGCTCACAACAACGTCCAGCCTCCAAAATCTAGTCGCAAATTATCGCTGCTGTTAGCTCTAAAACTGTAAAGCAGTACATTTACGAAAAACCTTTTTAGAATATGAGGATTACCACGGAGAAACGTCATGCTAAATGTCGTTGTTTTTTTACCGTACCAGCTGCGTATTGCTGGAGTGACTTAGATGGAAGAGAATGTGTCGGGACCTATACGTTGTCAAATGCTCTAAAAACGTCCTCAGTAAGGATGGCTCTTTTACTGTGCCTTATAAGCTCGTCGCTACTTAGTGTAACACCTCAAAAGGGAGAACTTCAATCAGGTTTTTGTTTCTGCCCAAATGTGCACTCGCATTGTGGCTAATAGATGTCCCTATTGTGAATGTAGTGTACGCCGACCGTGCTCTGCGGTGGTCCTTTCCGGCCCCTTCGTTTTCAGGTGAAGCACAGCTTTCAGATATACGAAGTGTGCGCATGATGTGGCTCCTACAAACAAATTGCACTGTAATCTTCTTGTTGTCACCAGGCAGGTAAAATGTATAACGACATGTTATATATACGTATCCGATATAATCCGCGAGCATATATCGGCATAAACCTTTTAACCTCTGTCATGCCACATGGTGGATTGTGAAACATGTATGATGTAACGTGTAGTCAAGTAGCATTCCTCATTGCGTGGTGGCTGGTTGTCGAATGATTGGAAGTTCAATTGGGCCCCTGTGCGCGGAACTTTTGAAATTGTGCTCGACTGCATGTTTGAAATGATGAAAATGCTGGCGCGTGGTCCCACAAATGTTGTCGCGTTACCTGATGGGACTCTGTAAAGTGTCGCCATTGTCTCATACACAAGAAGCGTAAACGTCTTCCCTGTTTTTACGTTAGAGTGTTCGTATTGGCTTCGGAACACGTGAATTTCTGTGCCTTGGTGGAGCCTGGAAGCTGCCGGTTCCCTACGTACAAGTACCTAAAATCTGCAGTCTAGCCCTTTGCCTTTACTGGGAAGGCAACGCTTTGGGAAGCTAACCCTGCTTCTTGGGAAATTGCACGCTTGCCAGGGGCCAATATAAAATCGTTTTTTTATTTCTCTTAAAGGTTTTGCGTGTGATATCTGTTCAAATACCACTACTGATTAGTAGCTGCCGAGAGGCAACAGACCTCATTGGGGTTTATGATTAATTAAACGATTTCATCAAAGCCTTTTTGGTAAACAAGGCGCAAGTTTTTCCTTTCTTTCCCATCCTAACTAAAAAATGCCAACGTAAAAAACATTTGATGCGCAAAACTTGTCGTGAACACTCGCGAGTATCCCAGTGTCTACATTTTATTATGGCTGATAATTTTTTGTATGATTGTCACTTCAGATACAGTCTTCGGAGGCTATAGGCACAAATAAAACTACAGATAGCTGATTCCTCTGGATTCTCTGCGTTTTCGATTACCGTGGTGAATAAATCATTTTGTGGTGGTGGTACCGGACTTGTTGATCGTATTTTTATTCCTTGCAACCAGGTTTTCTTCTAACTACTCGGTACTGTTTCCCGGGTGTGTAATATTACTCAATGTTTATTATTCTGCGTGTATTGCGGAGAAAGGCGACATTGTGAATTTATTGTTACATTTAGCCATGCAATAAATATTTCTTCATGTATTAGAGGTATCTTTTATGTGGCGTGACAAGATAAACACACAACAGAACTGTAAGTTATAACCGTCTGTAAACGGTACTTTTAAAAGGCAATCTCACATTTCATTTTTCTTTCAAAAGCATGCGGACACTAAGCTGAGACAGATATATTGAAATAACGCTGTAACCAACGCATGAAAGTATCGGAATACCGTTCAGATGCCCGTCGCCATGAGCACCGCTTTCCAGCCATTCAAACTACCCGCTCAAACTGGTGTCCGCGAAACCGAAACCGAAAGTTAGCAGTTAGTTCTTTGTCTAGCCGCTCGGTGTGCTACACTCCATTGATTGATTTATTGTGGTGTTTAGCGCGCCCGACGCAACCAGGTGATGAGGCGCGCTGTGAGTGAGGGCTCCGGATTAATTTTGACCACCTGCGGTATCGTTAACATGCCCGAAATCTCGTACACACGCTACACTCAATTCGACCGCAGTGTTCTGTGGGAGTGTCCTCACTATTAGTATTTCGTTAGTGCTTTTTACTTACTACGGCAACGATAAAGTTTCGTATGAGTGAAAACGTACCAGTAAATGTCATCTGCTAAAACTAGTAGCTGACGTGTAGAATTATTTCAATTCCGAACATATGTTGAGGAGAAAATACCACCTCTAACTCTTTCTTTTCCTGCCTGTGAAACGTAAAAACCGAATATGTTCCCAAGCATATGGGCTACATAGACAGCAGCTTCTGCTACCTTCCGCTCATCTTGCCAACATGCTCTTTCGTCTAAAGGGTAAAAGTAGGGAATAATGCTTCACCGCAAAGTTCTCCCAACGTATTACTAATAAAACCTGCCCCGGAGGAGTGTTGGCACGCCTTTAAAGAACGTGAGTTCTGCAAGCTTCGCTGAAAATGAGAACGAATAAAAACTCAGGCTTATTTCTTTAGGGCATAATCATCACCATGGTCATCCTCCTCATTATAATCATTATTATTATTTCCGTGCCTTGTTCAGAAGGAGCAACTGATGCAGCGGCAGCATGACTTCAGAGCCGCGTTGGGCCCAGCGCACCGTTAAAGCCGGCCATCCAGCGCATCGCCCTTCGCGAAGTCGACCGGCGGCCTGCCTCTCTGCATCCGCTGTCGTGGCGGTGCATACCTGGCATTCGTCAGCGGTGCTTCTCTTGCCTGCGCTTTCGAAGCGCTGTTTTCTGAGTCCTATGTCCCCTTCTGTCCTTTATTTTTCTTGTTCCTTATAAGGCGCGCACTAACCACGCCTATGCTCTCCTAAACACACACCCTATCTTCATTTATCTCCTTTTGTCTTTCTTGCACTCTTCCTCTGGCTGTCTTTCTAATTCCCCTTCCGTGCCGCCTTTGCTGTTATCTTGCCCGCCCCTTCCGCGAGTCCTCCGTTACTCGAGAGGAGAAGAACGCGTCCGCCATCGTTCAGCGTTGTTTCTCCTCCTTTTCCGGCTCTCAAAACGGTGGTACTCGCCTCAATGCGTACAGATGCGAGGCACCACCGGCGCAGGGAATCGCAGAGGCGGCCGCAACGCCCGTCGTTTTCCAGCCTCCGACGATCATTCGCTTCTTCCTCTCACGCCGGGAAATTAGCGGCGCGTAAACGAGAAATAACATTAAGCGTTTTCCTTCGTCCACCGCGCTCCTCCGACATGCTACTCACTCTAACCCGTTCCTCCTTCTTTCGTCGAGACCCGGAGCTCGAGAGAAAAGGCAAGAAGAGAAAATATGGGGCGCGGCTTAGCGTGACGGTGGCGGCGATTCTCGCGGTTCCATACTGCAGACCCCGAGGCACCCGAACAAGCGAACGGAAGCAAACCTCGTTCAGGGGAAAATACGTCAGCTCGTGTTTACTCTTCGTGGCGCGGTTCTTCTGAGAAGCTAGTTTTCTGGGGAGCGCGAGCGGGCTCCACCCTTTAAATGCGGTGCAGCCTTCGCGCGATCAATGTTCCAAGAATTGTAAGCAATGTTTAACCGTCCTTCCGCCACAGGGGGCGCTTTGAGATCGCTTCCGATCCAATAGAAGGACTGCTGGAATGCACATGCGGTGAATACAAGGAATATTTTATTACCCGACGTCTTCGTCAACAACGTACTTGGCTGGCAGAAGTATAGTTTTTGAAGCAAAGTTGAGGAGCGAGGAGTGTGGTGGAGCGGAAAACGATATTGTTCGAATTTAAAGAAAAAATTGCGTGAGGATCCGGTGATAGGCGGGGAAAGATGGCTTAACCATGCCTCCTCACAGGCCTATTGTAAGTGCAACCTATTTCTCTAGACGAGGCATGGGCGTGGCACCCTTTTTTCAAACCTCTATGCGTCGGCTGGGTGAGCGAGTGCTGAATGCCAGATGACGTCAGCTGGTGACGTGAAAGACGCGCCTCTCTTAGCCACTCTCACTCCTGTCATTCACACAAGCTATTTTGAATGCAAGGCGGGACTACGGTCGCTTCTGAACCACCTCCATCGGTGCGCACTGTTGGCTTTGCTTTTAAGTAGTCGTCACTCGAGTGGATTCTAGAGGGTTGACATATTCACCACTGGGTAAAATCACATTCCCACCTGCTCACTGGATAACCAAGACCCATGTGCAGCAGGTGTGGAGGGCCTATGCGTCATCCGCATGCTCATTCAATGCAAGGCACTTGACACAACATGATGTAAACAGTTCACATGACTGGCCCTCTACAGCAGCCATCCTCATTGTTTTTCACTAATTTCACTGTTGTTCTTGTGAGGCACTTTTAGTGTTCACGTCTTGATCCCTCATATATAACCACTGTTTCGGCGTCCTTTGCCCCAGTTGCCCTTGCGTCATTACATCCAACCATCATCATCATTGATAACCTCATGATGTCGCTGCTACTACAAGTGCGTTGTTAAAAAACAGAACATAGTTATTTTGGTGCGGCCTTCTGGGGGTGGGGATGGCCACTTTTCGTCAGTAAGCGCGGACTCACACACCTGTCGAAAGTCAGTGTGTTTGAGCAATTATCAATGTCGCGGTCACTACGTACACAGAGAAAAGGTGGCACGTTAGTTCCGCTATTAGCCCTCGTCCCGCCGACTCATCATCGTTTCCGAGCGACCTCCACTTGAGTGACTAGCACGCTTGTGGGTGCAGCTGTCTCTTCCCTTACACATAACCTCTTCCCAAGTTCTCTCTCTCTCTCTCTCTCTCTCTCTCTCTCTCTCTCTCTCTCTCTCTCTCTCTCTCTCTCTCTCTCTCTCTCTGGGCAACGTGAAACTAGCAACTTTAAACTGCCCGCCACTTGGCACCCCTTGCTGTTCTTCGCGTTAGCCAATAACAATTGCGCACGTTACGACATCACTGCCGCCCCCCAGATGACTTCAAGGACTCGTGGTCAGAAAACCTTGCACGTAAAACGTAATTACAAGGAAAGCCCTGTCTGCCTGGTCCCTCTATGCATACATTATTCTGTGTATCCATTCTTCTTTTCGGTGCTCTTTGACCTCCTGACTTAGCGCTGCATAATAAACCTGGCGGGAACGCGCACCGACACATATCCAGTCGACTCCCGATAATTTTAAGTCGTTTAAATATAATTTTTGGGTTAATTAGAAGAGGCGTTTTTGTCCCTTAAATTTTACAAAAGGACGCTGATGAGCGTTTTAGAGTATCTTAATAGGAGAGTAATACGACTGGAAACTTCAGTATTTTTGTGATTTGGCTTCACCCGGATCTCTGATTTATTTAAAGCGAAAAGCATAGTTTAAAAATAGCGTCAAGTTGGCTTCACAACAATGCTCCCGAAAAGCTAATCAGCGTGACCAAATGTGCGATTTTGGTGACTGGCGAGGCACAGCATGCGATTCTATTTAATTTATTTATTTGAGAACATACCGCAGGCCAGAGGCCCATTTGACAGAAGGGGCACGAAGTATGAACATCAACGAAGATACAATACAGTACACAGTGCAAGCGGCAATAATGGAAACGTTGAAAGGTAGTATAGAAAACACTGGTCTCCAGGAACAACTTAACATTAGCTTCTACTAAATCGCCAGAGTTCAGAAGTTGTTCGGGTATACAGTAAAGCCCGCTTATATCGAACACGGATATATCAAATTATTGCATATATCGAACCCTTGTATAATTCTGGTAAAAAATACATGCATTTAAAACTTTTTATATCGAACGCGATTTTGCTCACAATGGATATATCGAACTATCCCTCGCAAAATTTTTCGTCTTCCTCAGCATGCGGCAAGGCTTTTCCGCAATACATCGGCGCGCTGCGGTGACGCGGGTCTCGCTTGCGACTCCCGCGCGAGGTCGGGCGCGTCCAAACCGGCCGTGGCACAGTGGACCAGCTCCACGCATGCATGCCGTTGGAGCTGAAAGCGCCACATTGGGCGCTGCGGGCTGCGGTGTCACCGAACTTCAATTCCGTGCCACTCACTGCCCGCACTTGCTCGGTTCGCTGGGTTCGCCATCATTCGCTTGTATCCAGGCTTGCCTCCGCTCTGTCGAAGACGCCGAGGACTCCGTACCGCTTCCGAGCACGAGCGAAGCCGTCGCTGCCGTGGCCCTGCTACGGCGATACTGCAGTGCCATTGAGGGCAGCGGTCTTGTGCTTGTCGACTGTTTACATACCATGGAGCAAGCAGTCACCAGCAACGCGTTGTGCTCCAAGAAGCAGGCTACACTCGCGCAGTTCTTCCGCCCCAATAAATTACTGTTTTCTTTCCGAGGAAGTGTCGTACCAATAGTGAACTGCAGGGTGGTAAGAGATCAGCGTTAGCTCGTGACTCCGTCGGCAAGATTGCTCTCATATAAGTTTTTTTGCTATATCGAACTATTTCACAATCCTCGCGCTGTTCGATATAAGCGGGCTTTACTGTATTGTTCCTATCGTTTATGCTACGGGGAAAAAATAATATTTTAACACATTGGTAGAAGCGAACAAAGGCGTTAAGAGATAAAGAATGGGAATGACGAGTACGACGAGTAGCAAGGGGTTTCAGGAAGGGACTCGAGCCTAGAGCAAGTTTCCTGTTATATAATAAGTCGAGGAATTTAATGCGTAGAAACTTCGTCCTGGACTGCAGCGTTTGGATACCGTTGTTTCGGTTCAGCTCAGAATCAAAATGTGTGCGACGATATTTAGAAAAACAAACCGAACAGCTGTTCCTTGAACTCTTCCTTGCAAGTATATATTCTTTGCTTGTAAATGGGTACCAAACAGCGCAAGAATATTCTAGTTTAGGCCTAATTATAGTAGGTGTATGAAAGTAACTTAACTTTAGTTGGACCGCCTCTGAGATTATGCAGAAGTAGGCATAATTTACGAAAGGAACATGAAGAGACATTAGTAATTTGGGTAGGCACCTAGTGGAGTAGAAAACGGAAAGGTAAGTAAATAATAGAATATGCGCTGGAACAACCTTGAAAATACACTTCTTGATATGTTACTCCCTGCGCAGGTTCTCTTTTCTTTACTAACCTCGCACGCTGGGCCTCGTGATTCGCCAAATTCGTACATTTGGCCACGATGATTGACCGTTCCGCAGCTTCGTGGTGAAGCAAACATCTGGCTATTTTTTAGAGTGCATTAGTTTACTCGGTGGAGGAAAATGCGATGCTCCTGGCACGCAGACGGCACATTATACATGGCCCGAAAGCTCAAACAATAAAAGCAAGGTAATTGAGATGAAGAGAAAAAACTACACTCGAAAATACGCTAGAGAAGTCCGGAGAACATGCTATTCCTGCATGTTATGCAGTGCTTCGTAAATGCAGTGTCAGAAGCCGATCATTCGGGCGTTCATCAAAACCTTTCGAGAAAACCGCTGACCACAGATAAGCGGCACTTTTCGCAACGACAGCACATGCCAAGTGCCCTTAAGCTCCCAGATTCAACTGCACAGCCAACAGAATGGCGTCAGCTCGATAAAGGCGTACGCTGTGGCTAAAGCTGGCACTCAAGGTTGCGTGGCGATGAAGCGCCCCAAAGTCTCGGCGGCCGATAAGTCATGCCCCCCTCCCCACTGAGACGCTGCATCAGTCAACCATCCATCAATCGGCCCCCGAATTCTGCACCCATCTCTTCCGTCCCCTTTTCCCGCACGTCGCGTGAGGCGCTGCAAATAACCGCTTATCGGTGTTCACGCCCCAAAAAGTTTCAACCGCTGGGGCACGCGATGGGCTCGATGCGGGCACGGGTCATTCATATTGAAGGGATCCGCAACGGTCTGGGCGTTCAAACTTAATAGATTCTGGGGGGGAAGCCGAGCGCTGTTTGGGGATGTTGGCTTCCCGCATCCCTACTGTTTTAAATTCCCTTTTTGATTCGGCGCCTTTCCAGGACGGGCCGAAGCACAACCACCCGCGACGCCCGGCTCCCCCTTGTCCCTTGTGCACGCGGTTCTCTCGTTTAGCGCTTGTAGCGTGTGAACCGCTACAGTTGCGGTTTGTGCGTTATCTGTGAAAGATGGAACCCGTTTCTGTGCAACCGGAACTTTCCTTTTTTTTGGAATTCAAACACAGTTCACAAAATAGGACGAGAGGAAAAGGGAAGATGCTTCCAAACGAACCTACATAGATACGTTAAGCACACTTTGCTTGCCTGACCTGTTCTTTAAGTACACTTGACTCGTGACGCTTGTTCGATTGCTTTCGAGTTCTGCGTTTCAGCTAATGAAAATTTTACTCCCTCTCTCCCTCTCTCTTTCTATTTCTGCCATTTCGACAGGAAATATTCAATAGTTTTGAGGTTCCTAGTCAAATCACTGGCGGCATATTTGTTCGTTGGTCGGGATAAGATGCTTGGAGTTTATGCCAGTTTACCCGGCCCAAAGAAAGCTACAGTTGCAAATTATGACTAGTCGAGTACATGTGCAAACGCTACCCTTATTCGCCCTTTTAAGAACACGGTGACCGAGCACCTGTGCTCACAACAATGAAGTTGTCAGTTGAGTAGCATTTATTATTATCGTCTCCTCAACCATCACATAAGAAGGTTGAAATACTTTACCAGTTTTACCTAACTCAAATCTTCTCTGTTGAGTTCATGTGCATACATGAATAGACTTGTCGGACTGTATTCAATTGAGAGGCCATCCACAATTCAAGGCGCAAATTTCGTCCACAACGAATGCAAGCATGGTCGGAGTGTTAGCACTATTCCTGTGCAATTCTGATAAGTGTAGTTCATTGCTATTTCGATCTAAACATGAGCGGAAATAAAACTAATAACCAGATCTCAGTATTTTTTTTTACATAACTTCACTATTTATCAGATGCAATGTGTTACCAAGGTCGCTATGATGGGATCTAATATATTTTCTATCTTACCAGCGCACAAAGCATGCAGATGTCTAATAAAGTTCGCAGAAGTGAAACGCACAAATAAGAGTAAGCTCTGTAAAACAAGGAAGCAACGAAGTATAAAAGAAGGAAGTATAAAAAAAATGAAGCCCACAGAAAGAAAGCCGCAGCTTGGTCGGCCCTGAGCTCTCGAGGCGGGTGACCGCCACAGTCTGCGGCTTGAGCACACGCGCGCAGGGCGGCCGACAAATAGGTGGGCGTCGCCCACGCAAAGCTCGCGGCCACGCCTGTTACCGCCGCGGGTTTCCCGACCTGGCGACGGGCAGCTTTCATTAAGGTCGACGCCACGCATCGCTGGCGTGACTACGCCTCACACGTCAGCGCCGGCTGCAGACGCGTCGGCCACGCTCACGGGAGCAGGCGAACGCTCCGGCGAGCTGCCAGGCTTTCCTTCATGTGCCGTTCCTTTCTCTTCTGGCGGTTGTCAAGTGTCCTGTCGCGGTTTCCGCATCTTCAGAGAGAGCGCCCTCAGGGAGAGTGGTTCTGTACCCGCGGAAAAACACGGCTTATGTGTATGAACGTTCGTGTTCGTTCATTTGCAGTCGTCTAGTTAGAGATTAAAGAGGAATAATGCACGTGATATGGACTTCACGACTTTAGCGAGCGAGACAGGTAGTGCTAACGCGTGTGCGTGTCAAGATAACTGATCTGGCGAATCGAGTTAGGCCTGTCAGCGCGTTTGCCTCTTTCCATTACTTTGCTGCCAAGGCCCCCCATAAGACACTACTACTCTCCTTATGCTTTCGTGCTCGGTGGAGCAAGTGTCATGTCTTACACAAGTTCAGCGAGTTGAAGGTTTGGGTGAGTTGGTATTCCATGATTGCCTTATAAAGCAAGGAAGATCCGGAAAGAAAGCGAGACAAACAGACAGATCGCTTTGTAGGGGCTTATTGTGGTTCTTGCTTTTCTTGTGCAATATGAGGCGAACTTCCGTGATTGCAGACAAACCGTCGCTATTGTTGACTCTACAGAACAACGGCTGATACTACCTGTACCGATTGCAACGAGAAACGAATACATTCGCTCGGGGCTTGAGCAGAGGAGGGATGCGGCCAGTCTGAAAATGCATGCTTTGCAGCACTTGACATGACAATGTATCTGCGCTTGACCTGACCTTGCCAGATGCATCTATGTACTAGGAGGGTGCGGCGGCTGTGTGGGCTTCTTCGCTCCTGCCTCCCTCCCTTGGGTACAAATGCCCACGGGACAAAGATCAATGGAGGCATTAGTAACCCGTTGAAATGCCCTAAAGCATCCTAGGAGGTACCATATGTGAAACTCCAAGATCCTGCTGGTACGTTAGCACGGCCATACAACATGGAACGAAATTATTTGATTGGTCTGGTGAGGGGTGATTTCGTCGAGTCTTGCTCGTATTCTAAACGCGTTTTTGTCCATGAAAAAGGGATAACGATATTTTCTGGTGATGTAATATATTCTATAGATGAGGAGGCGGTCCCCTAGTGCTTAGGGATAGCTTTTTGGGACGGTTTTGAGATTCAGCACGTTTCAAATGTTGATTTAATACTACATCGTCATGGGATGCGTTAGACGTTCTTAAGTTTAGGCGGTGCAACGAACGACAACTTAGCTTCACTCCGACGGCGTCCGATGGTAGGAAGGCCGGTGAAGTGGTTTGTTAGGTGTGCTGGACGCCGGGGGCACATTTATGCAAACGTCTTTATTGTGGAGTAACCACTGAGGAGCAGCGAATTAAGCATTATTAGTCCCGCACCGTGCAACCTCGGCATCCCCTTATTCGCTGTTTCTCAACCCCGCAGTTTCCACACGCAACGAAGTCAGATGAATTTTAAGCATTCTTTTTTACTCACGAATGAGAATGCTATATTGTCAAAATGAATGCCACAGAGGGCGCCTAGAAATGGATGTGTTGACGTCGCAGCCAACGGTAATTCATGAATCGGCCGCGAGCCTCTAACAGCCGCCAATACCGTTGAGTGGGTATGTGAGAATTTCTGTTGGTTACGTTGGTGAATCAGGCGTGAGCTTCTGACGACCCCGGTCGTCCGTCCACCTAATCAGTCCACCTGTCTGGGTCTGCTGTTATGCCTTACTTAGCATTAACATATAACTACCCTGATGTTGAGACTAATGGAGGCCACATTAACGCCAAACTCATTGCACGCCGAACTGTGTACCGGTTATTAAGGCTATCAGCGTCGAAGGACACAGACCATTCACTACGTAAACCTTTTGTCAGAGAAAGTCAAGGATCCGAACTGGTGCCAAAGAAAATAACGAAAAAAAAACAAGAATTGTCGGAGATGTGTTTTCTACTCGTAGCCGAGAGGACTTGGGTCTGATTCCCACCCAGTGGGAAAATTTTATTTGTTTTCAATTAAATCACTTTACTTTTATTATCTTCGCCCCATTGGCCCTTTTAGGGGCCGTTTCGTTGGTACATATGTCGGAGGGCAGATTTTCTGCGTAAGGGTCCAATAATTATATTAAAAACGAGCTGGCTGTATTGGATTAAAAAGAAACAGACCATATTGGCGGCCAAGCTCAAGTGAATTGTACGGAACGTCTTGTGCACTTTGGGGAGGGTATTTGAGCAATACGATATCCCTCCCCCCCTCCAACAGCCAAGGTGCGCCCTACATGATGTATACCCGAGATAGTCATACACCGCTCGACCTAGTCGCATTCGTTGATTGATGGGTAAAGCTCCTGAACTCCTAAGCCCCCTCTGACTCTGAATGGGTAAAGCTCTCAAGCACCCACGTTTACGCTTCATCAAAATATAATGTTTGCCTAGCTAAATAAAAATGCCAAATATTCTGCCCAAATTTGATTGTTGGTAACTAACCCCCGGAAGAGGGCCGCAAGCTGTCAACTAACGATGCATTCGCGGGGCGACGAGCCTTGAATCCTCACATCGAGCCAAAATTGATCGCACGCCTCCGCGCAAGGTTTGCATACTGTCTCAAAACGGGTCATCCGTGTTGACGAAGCGTTGGGGCTGCGATTTCAGTCAGTGCGCAGGCAACGCGTCGGGAAGCGACACTTTCTGCGAACACGCCCAAGAAGCGCGTGAACATCATTTCCAGCCTGCTCGCCTCCAGCACTGCAGCTGCGGAGCGCGTGCATGCCATATCGCAGCCGCGGCCACCCGATCGTGATCGCTGCATCAGTCTTTGCACAGCGTCCAACTATGTGTGAACTGCGCCCGAGGTTGCAAGCCGAGCCTTTTCGCATACACGAGGGTTCGGCGAGAGTCGCCGGGCCGATCAATGCGCTTCAATTTACGACCGGCGTTGCCCAGCTCGGCGGCTGGTCGTAAATTATGCTGGTCTCCTCGCGCCACCCGTTTGTGTGTCTTCGTTTCTTTGCTTGTTTCTTCGTAGCGACAGCGATGCGTTATTGGCTGACATGCTCAGTCGCGCCGTGTCGTACGATGGCGCTACGCGACGCAAACGTACTGTCCTTGTGAGCACAGCAGCTGCGGTTGGTATTGCGAAAGCTGGCGCGACAGCAACGTCAACCATGGGTTAAGTAACGCCCATTAAAACGGTTTTCCCGGAAGCAGGCGGAGGGAAAATGCAATTTTTAAGAGCGTAAACAGTTTGTCTGCTGCTTTAAGCAGTCGCTTTTGCTAATAACAAGCAAGATACAAGCGCTGAGTTCCGAGGTGGCGACATAGGAAGTTGTAGGGCCTCAGTTTTCGCGCAGACAAATTCAATTAGTCGCATCTTGAATAAATATAATACGAGTTTATAAAAAGGCTGCAGTTAGGAGAAGCAGCTTCCCTAGTTATTATCAAGTGAAACTCTTCTGCGATCTATTAAGGGATGAGCTTAGGATCTCTTATACGACGAATATAAAGGTTGCGCGTCTTTGTTTTTAACACGAAAGTGTTTTATTCCCGGATACGCGAAGATATCGCGCACGTCATATCCGTCACGGAAGTAACGCCAGTACGACGAAGCAAGGGGCCTGTAAAGGGTGCACCCCTGCATAAGGGGTCTTCCTGAGGGGAAGCAACCTTTAGTACCAAAGAGTACGTTATAGTTAGGGTTGTTCGTTTTCGGGTTTTATATTTCAACACAAAAGTGTTTTATGCCGCGATACCCCAAGATTTTACTGACGTCATATCCGCCACGGAAATGACGCCAGTATACCTTTGCAGAAGCGACTCGCCAGCAGGACGTCGCTCGCCAAGCACATCCACAAGACAGCCGCCGACCCGGAAATAATGCTCAGCTGCAGACTTCACTGCACATTTCGCTTACGTTTTTTGCTGATTCCTATGACAGAGTAATCAACCATAGCTTTTAATAAGTCTTGCTATGGGTGTAATTGCCAGGCTATTGCTTTTCCCTCAAACCCGCCTTCGCCACACTGAAAGATAAATTGGCGTGCTAAATTGGATTTCAGTGGTTTTGTCTGTCCCGCTGCTGCTAGAGTATTTTTGCTTCACGTTCGCTCCGGCTCCCGGATACCGTTGCTCACCACATTGAAATGGGGCCTTTATTTGCATTATCAACACGAAGAAGACGAAGAAGAATCAGTGTACCAGCACAATTAGCCACCCCTTTATAGGTTTTTCTCATGTTACTCGGAATACTTCAGCCGTAGGCAACACTTCTCGATTCGCCGTTACCAGTTCTATTCACAGACGTATAAAATGCAGCGGCGGTGTTTCTGGTCGAAAAACCGCTCTGACAGGCAACACTTGACAAATTCCCTATCAGTTTCCCGACGCCAGACCGTGAAAAGCTAAAATGCTCCCCCACTTGGCACTTCCAGGCATCCGCCTGGCGCTCTTTGGATGCTTGCAGTTCCCCGATCTCCAGCCGCGTTCTCGTAACCCAGGCATAAACCTGCAGGGGCGCGGCCGAAGCCGCAAGAGGCGTCGTTATCGGTGCAGGATCCAGGCGAGAGGCGCGCAGGGGTATATATCTCCCCGCGCCACCTTCCTCGTTGCCCATCCGTCCGCAGTGACACCGGGCCTAAATATAGGAACAAGGCTTCTTCTCTTAGTCGGACGCACGTTGCTCGAACACAGAGGCCGCGCGTTGTTCTTCGTCCCAGCTGGTTTAGCTCGCCAAAGGTCGTCGCCGTTTCCCCGCTTGATGATGCCCGGCTCGGCTAGGCTTGGCTCGGCACAGCCGCCGCTCGTCTTGTTGGTCGCCTGTCTTCCTTCCCCTCGCCCTACCTTTGCGCCACGTTCGTCTATTTTGCTTTCGTAGGGCGCCTGCAGCGCGTTCCTACACGCAGAGATGCGTGTTTTACGAGCGACCCCGCGGCGGGGTACGACGCCGCTCGCCTGTGTCGCCATATTTAGGCTGCGACCATAACAGCCTTGTATTACAAGGCGTGCGCCGAGGTCGCCTTATAAGTGTCATAGCTGAACGGAAACCCCGCACGCGGTAATCACGGACGCCGCTTTCAGAGATTAGGAGCCGGCGTTGCCAGTCTACTTTCTTGCGTCGTTCTGTCATCTTTCCTGATTTTGAGCAAGACCGCTTACTCAGTCAGGCTCACGCTGTTGTTCACAAACGGCCTATTCTCTTTGGTCTTAAACCGCTTTTTTGTGTATTTTCGATGGTCACTTGGTTACTGATCTTCTTGCGGGGACGCAAGCGGCAGGAGTGTAAAAGTTTTCAAGTCGACCATCACACCATCAGCCTTGTTATGCGCTTTCCTTGAGAACAGCAAAGAAACCACAAGAGGCTCTCTAAGTTACTGCTGACCCGTCTATTCCCGTGTCTGCGAAATTATATCATCGCCCCCTCCCTCAATCCTCCCCCACGTAATATTTTCGCGTCTTCTTTTCTCATCTCTCCTGGTAGTTTTCTCCCCTGCCCATTTTTGCTTGAGAAAGAAGTGTACTTTTTTTTTTAAATGCGGAGTATTTCTTAGGCTCGCCTGGTCCTCGGTCGTTGATGGCGGCGCCGTCCACACTCACACTGCGCATGCGCAACTCTCCTCCTTACACCCACAGCTCCGCGACACTACACTATAAAAAAAAAGAAATAGTTAGCGGCGCCCGGTGTCGATCCCACGACTCTCTGGCCGCAACGGGAGGTACGCGGTGCTCTTCCCACTACGCTACAAATCCGGGACAGGAGCAAGTGCTACGAACGCGCCTTATGTCCTTGACTCCTTCAAACTACGTCAAGAAGCTACTGATACAACGAAGGCACGCGAAGCTGAACGTCAATGGAAACGCCGAACTGAAAACTTTAGAGGAAGATGCTGAATTTCCCGTGGGAAAGCTGTGGCGGGAAGCGCCACGCGCCTTGCAGCTCAACCAGCCCCGTCCGCAGCGCCTCTGATGCTGATTGCGGCTGGATGCCCCTAGGGATTGGCCAACCAAAGAATCCATCACGAGATAGGTTCATGAAGTAACGGTATGTAGTTCATGCAAGTTGAACCTGATTGATTGATTGTTGGGTTTAACGCGCCGACGCAACGCAGGCGATGAGGCGCGCGTAGTGGAGGGCTCCGGGTTAATTTTGACCACCTGGGGATCTTTAACGTGCGCCGAAATCTCGTACACACGAGCGTTTTTGCTTTTCGCCTCCATCAGAAAAGTCGCCGCCGCGGGCGGGAAGATAAACTGTCGATGTTCTTCCCCTACGAGGAGAATACAGTGGCATGTGAGCGCGGCTCTTTTTTTTATTTTTATTCTTTAACTTCACGTACCGTCGATGTGACACCGCATTTGTTGTGTGCCCTGCTACTTGCACTCGGTAGCTGGTGTAGCGACCCTTGCACGAGAAAATCATAGCGTGAAAACGTTGGCTCGACGTTTGTTCGTTAACTTCGTTCGGATTGCCTCGGCCATTAGAATCGACGCATAGGGCCCGTTATCGCAGAGCAACGCGGATTCCTGCTCTCAGTGCATTAACCGCATTATAAAGCTTCCCACTTCCCGGTCGCGGTGCAGTCACGCGTTGGCTTGTCCATGTACATGTTTACTGGAGCGGCAGTTGCATTTCTTGTGGGCTCATTATCGACGTCGGGATTGTTGTGACCGAACTACCGTGCACTACCCTGAGTCGCGTTAGTGGCAGGTCAAAACGTTTTGCTATCGCATTATTTCCTCTATTTTCTTTAGTAAACTTGGGTGAATGCCCCAATGGAAGAACTTCTGAACGCACTGTCACCGTACATAAAGTGATGGCATCCGACAGAATAGAAAAGTTCTCTGGGGCATTTTCTGATAGGAGCCACGTCCAAATATCTCGTTTCCTTACTAATCACCAGCTACGAAGCCTGCTTGATCCCCGATACTCTCTTCTCATTCTTTGAAGGCCGCAGCATTACCAAACGTCCTGCTTGTAGAAATATTTAATGTTGTGCACTAGCCAGCAATTTGTTCATATTGAAACTTTTGTAATCTTAAATGATGCTACGACTCCACCGCAATACAAATGCAGCATTCCCCATACAAACAAAAAATTAAGCCAGCTTGCACAATCTAGCAAGCCTCATGTCACAGCAGAACGTGTTCGTCTTACAAAGCTAAACTCGACGATCGCCCCAATAAGTCACTAAGAACCGTTTAGTCTTTGTATATACAGAGCGATCAAAATGAAGTCGACAGGTTTTTTTTTTTTTGTTAGGTGCTTAGATTTACGTGAAGACCACCTCTACAGTGAGGTTATGCGCCCAGGGGGACATATAATTAGGTGGTAATCATTGATGGCGGTGGTTTAATTTAAATAAAATTGAATAATTATCTTTTTAGTGGACGCAGGAAGCAGGCATGTTTGCATTAAAAAGTTAAACGCAATGGTGTTTCTGCGCAGTTTCGTTTGGCAGAATTCTTTTAGCGCATCCATACTGCGAGATATCGAACTGCGAAGTTGAATTGCCGTGCGCATGATTACGCATGCTATACAGCGAAGACTGGCACAAAGCAGTACTCCCTTTTTTTCTGTGCTTCGATAGCGGTTCTGGGTCCTGCAAATTAAGATAACGCCAGCCAAGACTGAAAGGGTGACAGTTATCTCTTTTGCCTATGCCTCAACCCCGTTTCCAAACTAAACACCGTACGTAGCAGGAACGTCACAAAAGGGAGGAGCTTTTTGCGCGGGTCTTCGCTGTCTAGCTTGCGTAACTATGCGAACGTCAATTAAACTTCGCAGTTCGATATCTCGTAGTACGCATGCGCTAGAATAATTCTGCCAGATGAAACTCAACAGAAACACGATTGTGTCCAACATTTCAATACAAACGTGCCTGCTTACTGCAGCCACTAAACAGTTAATTATTAAATTTTAGTTAATTAAGCCACCGAGGTCAATAATCACCCCCTAATTCTGTGCCCCCCTTCACAGGTGGTCTTCACGTAAATCTAAGCGCCTAATTTTTTTAAAAAACCTGTCGGCTTAATTTTGATCACCCTGTATGTGGCACTCGTCAGCAGAACAAATCAAACGCAAAGTAATCGAAATATAAGTGCATTATTTGTATAGTGCTTTCTTCAGTCTTCGTATACTTCATCGTCTGTTGCAGCAAAGTCTTTGTCGAGCGCTCCATCGCCGTTGAAGGCCTGCAGAACTTCCCTACTTCTTGTTCTTCGGGGGATCAACTCGTGGTCGTACCTACAGAGGCACCCAATCATCCATGATCATCAGTGTCTCCGGCTTCTTACTACGCTTGGCCAAGACGGCCTCAAGATCACTATGGTAGACTTGCAGTGGCTTGTAAATCTCCGTAAAGTCAAATTTGGCATAGACCAAATCTTTGCAAGGTCCCCGCATAGTAGTAGGCAGGCAGCCCCACTTAAAGGGACCCTGCAACACTTTTTTCAACTTTTTTTTGAAATCTTAAATGCTTGCAGAACGTACATACCACCCAACACACCCAGTACTTACATTAGGGGTTTTGCAAGTACATCAGCCAAAAATTACTGGCTCTATGCCAACAAATAACTTGGAAACTCGCTCAAAAGGTTTTTCTCTCTTTCCCACTTTTGACGTTCTTTGACGGCCCGAAATACGTCACTGAGGCCATGTATCGGCTGTTGGCCGGTTTTTATTCAGTTGCGGCAAATGAACGCTTTTCGATAGCAACCTTAAAAATGTCGCCACAAAAACAAAGCAGCAACCGAAGGGGTATCTCGTGCGACAAGCAAATCACGCAGTGCCGCTCGCCGCGTGCGGGCGATAACTGCTAGCTTCCGCACGGCTTCCAGACGCGAAGAAAGAGTGAAAGCGTTTATCGAAGCGTTGCAGGGTCCCTTTAAGCGTGAGACACGCCATTCTGACAGGCAAAGCATGTACTGAGCCAGCCACAACAAGAACCAGAAGGAAGACGAAGAAGCACACACAGCTAAGCAAGCCGAGCACTCGAATTTTGGACAGAAAGATCAGCTTGGCGGCGGTACCAACTAGCGAAGTCTCGGTATAATTACTGTGGCATGTGACGTCAGGAGCAGAGGACAGGTGGCGTCGCTTTTCTTTGCATTGACGGCGCAACCAGTCCTCGCTTGCGATTACCTTATCTTTCTTTCTTTAAATTGCGGAAGTTCCTAATTTACAGTTTTTTATAGCGGGCGCATTAGCCCTCCCTAAGCCCGACTCCTGGCCAATCCCCTATGAGGGTGCGTGACATGTTCCAGGGAACATCACGAAACGTACGTTTTCATGCGTCCGACGTTTTCTTGGCATTTTTTCTGATTATTGACGGCGAAACCAAGTTTTTAAACGGCTCTAGTTTTGAAACGGTTGGTTTCTGATTTACAGTTTTATTTAGGAGGCGCATTAGCCCTTCTTTCGCCGGATTCCTGGTCGATCCCCCACGGGGATGCGTGCCTGTTTTACGTGTAACATCACGAGGCGCACGCTCACATGCGCTCGTAGTCCTCTTGGTATTTTTTCTGTTCATCGACGGCGCAACCAAGAGCTTAAACAGTAAAATGGAAGAGTGACACTGTGGGTTCATGATGTCCAGGAAAAGCAGTGAAAAAACACGCTACACAAGAAAACCTACCTCGCCGGGTAGGATTTGCTTAAGTCCAAGTTTAGTTGCCTCAATTAATTCGTTTCTGCTGATATGAAAGAAATACCATGAACTCTCCTCGCTTTACAGGGCCCGTTCGTCGCCTTTAAGAGACTACTTTTAGCACGTAAACAACCTTTGTTCCCGAATCAAGTGAACATTTCGTTAATGTTACCTGTCTGCCAAAGCCTTGCTGCTCATTCCACCTCTGGAGGCGGGCGTGGGAAAATTTCGTCGACTGAGGTGTTCCAAGTACCTTGAAGTCGTCGCCATCTTATGCTAGCGTAGAACCGTAATGTACACTGTATTACGACCATATGCCACACCCGTTATAGCGTTCCTACCCCGGCCACAAATTCCTTGGATATGCGATCACACCACTATTGTACAGCAGCCGAATCTTTGTTGCATTTAACTATATTATGCGCCGATTTCAATTTAAGTTTTGGGGGGTTTAACGCGTTGAAGCTACACCTGGAAAATAAGGCGCGCCGCAGTAAAGAGCTGCGGAATTATTTTGAACACCTGGGGATGCTTGACGTGCACGAAAAGTTCGACACAATGCACCGACTTGTAGATTTATACGTCACTGGAAGCCTTCTCCATTCACCCTTAAAGGGAAATTAAGAAGTACACACTGAGGCCACGCTCACCCCTTCTATGAGAAACTGAACACGGACAGCGTGCAAGTGGACTTGTCTTTTGCTTTTTTTCAACAGTATCATCAAAGTAGAGAGAGAGAGAGAGAGGCGAGACAGACAGAGAAAGGAAGAGAGGCTTCATTGTTTAGAGACAACTTTTCTAAAAGTATGCTGCGTCGGTGAAGGAATAATGGAGTCATACTCAGCAGGAGATTGGAAGTGCAGTCATCACTGTCCGAACGTCTCCCATTGGCACCACGCCAGAGCTCTTTTTTTCATACTCTTCTAAATTAGGTTCAGAGCTCTGCAGGAAATTATTGCATATACACCACGTTGTTTCGCATATTCAGCGTTGTGCCGCCGAATTCTCGTTTTCATTAGTTGCAAATTGTGTGGCTGTACAGCAAATTGCCTTGAGAGAACGTTCCGCCTCAATACTCGTTCCTTTCTACCTCTTGCTTCCTCCTCGCCGCCAGACCGTGACAGTTTCCCTAGTTGCGTAACAGCCTTCGCCCTGACAAGTAGCCTGTGCTCCGGCGGAACAGGAACAAGGCGGCCAGGCAAGCGCTGGACGGAGCCCCGGAGCGCCAAGTCACGCGAGTACAGCAGCAGTCGGAGGAGAGAGCGGCCGCATTTGTCTTCGGCCTGCGCATCCAGGCGGCGCCAACGGATCGCCGGGATCGCCGTGGGCACCGGTGCGGAGGGTGCGCGCTCCACTGCGCTCGAGTGGAAGAGACGGCCGTCGCTTGCTGCTCGGGCGCCGCTGCATGCATGATGCACGGCCTCCGACTGCTCTATGGCGGCCGTTATTCATGGCGCATTAACTGGCAGCCGCAGCCCAAGAGCTGCCGACTGCGAAGGTCCCGTTTGCACAGCCCCTGGCACGGGGAACCAACGTAGCGTCCGTCACGAACGATCGAACCGCAGAGCGACGCAACGTTGCCGAGCATCGCCGCCTCAGAACTAGGTTGCCGGCGCGTATATTGAGCTCTCGTTATAAATAAATCGATTTATTGGAAGTCACGCTCTATTGAAAATTTGTTTACAGCACCAACTGCAGAGCAGCGGGTGAAAATCATCACCCCTTTTAACGAAGCACCATGTATATCAAAGTCGAATTTCCGTCCAAAGACTTTGTTTATAACTAGTGTTTATTCTATCTTTTTTCTTTTAATTTACGTTCTTTCCGTTGACAGCTTAGGTTTAGCGCAATGTATACTCTGTGCTACCACCGACAATGAATATTATAACATAATAAGTGTACTTGAGGGAGCTGCAGTATTGTCTATAGAAGTATTTAGGATGCAAACAGGGTCTTTTTTTTATTTCCAGGAATATCGACTAATAGCCTATATCCCTAGACTATATCCCTATAGGCTATATCCCTGTATGAGTAATGCTCCAATGACACCAAATACCAGGCGTACGGCTTTCGGAACAAGGTGGACCATTTTCAGTCCAGTTAAGGGGTTAGTTCAGTTCCCTCCCGTCTCTAATAACCGCATCACTTTGCGAAAAGCACGCGTAAGTGGTCACGATATTTCTAAGAACGTTCTCGATATTTCGGTCCATGTTTCAGCGCTACTTCGGATACGGATGGAACCAACCAGTTAAACCGCAGCTGCTGCTTCACAGAAGTGTGCCGACATCACTGGAACGGCCGACATCGTAACCAGAAGTGAAATTTCCTTTCGGAAATGCCATTTCTGGTTACGATTGCTGAAGATCGCCTCCAGCCTCCTCCTCTAAGAGGCTATTCGTCTTACGGAGTGGATACCTGTGTGGAAGCTTCCCCAACCAGAGGCCTCGTAATGGCCTCGCTGGGTCCTAGCGGCACCCTTTGTGGCTTGTCTGGCTGCAACTTGCCGCATTCTCTGCTCATTCCTTGGATACTTTTTGCATGCCTACTCTCTAAGCGAGAGGGACAGGGAGCCAGAGAGAGAGATAGAGGGGGAGAGACAGCTAAACATTATTACATAATCAGCGTCTGCGTTGTGGAACTTTGTCCTATTAGGCAGTGCAGTCCGGTTAGACGGTGAAAGTGTGTTAAGCAGTTATCGTAGAAGACGCCTGATTAGCAGCTGGTCAGGTTTCTGGTAGGGTACTGATATTGGGCTCGCTCATGAATGAAGGTCTGTCGATTTTCATTACTGCTCTGGTGATCTTACTGGTAAACGTTTGTCTTTATTGCACAACCTAGGGAGATTAAAAATTGTACAGGAGGAAACGTTTTTGCATGGCTTCAAGTCCCCTCCTTCTCTTCTCCTAACATTCCTTCTCTCAATGGTGTCACATAACTAGCTCCAACTAGATTGGTCAAGCTATGGTCCAAGGTCCAAACGGCTTGAGGAAGATATTTCTTAAATGGTGGTTGAATTTTTCATAAGCGTTTAAAGTAATTACATAAAAACATCGGAGGAGATCACATGTAATTGTGTCTCGGATCTTACAGACAGCGCCGCCCGCAGAAAACTTCAGCCTGGTCTAATTAGGGAGCCACGTGGCTCCACAGAGTCGTACCTATCTCGTTTAACGGTAAAGGTTCAAGCAACGATTACTGAGATTGCACGGCTGAGACATTCTGAGTAGCGTTGCCAAATCAACCGTGAACATCGAAAGAAACAATTCCCAGTAGGCTCAGAATGTTTCTTTGAGTCGGGCTTCAAACCTGAATTCGTCCACTCGTAGTGCAGACAAGTGGGATTGATAACTGTTCAGAGAACGTCTAATTTGCCACGTCAAACAAAGTTCAGCACAATCGTCATGACCTTAGCAGTAACGCTGCTTTGATGCTTCTTTAAATACGGGGTTAAGCTGTTGCTTTCATTTTTGTCGACCTCTGCGGCAGTTCAACGCTCCATAAGTCACTTTCACGATCTCAACTAATCAGGAGGGCTAAATGATGCGATTTTCGAAATATGTGTTCATAAAACCATGCTTTATTTTTCCTCGGTAGCTGGTCCGCTGTTTTCGAAATCTTCTTTGCGCAAACCATTTTTTTTTTTTCGTTAAGCCAGTGTCATTTGAATGAAGGGAAAATTGGGCCTGAGTGTTTCGAAATGTCTCGGGAAACCAGCAGTTTCATCAGCGCTATATCTCCCCGCTTTTGCGAGCGATTTTTATTTCAGAGCACGTGCAGCGGAATAAGGTTCAGAAAAGCTCAGGACGCAGAACACTAACCCATTAATAGCGGAGGAAAACCTTGATTAGGAAAATATTATAGCTACATACATGAAATCTCCGCGTAGAAATAGAGTACCGACGACAGTAATGGCGAAAAAAGCGTTCTCTTTGGTGCTTGATGTCTTTGTAATATCAATTTGAGGAATACGCGTGGTCATGCACCTTTACTTCACCTAAACACAAGAACAAAATTACTCCCACCTCCCTCGCGGGAACCCCTGTGTAGATGCGACGCATAGGGGGTTCCGTTGTTGTTTCCGTTAGGTTGATTCTCCCATCGCGTGAAACGTGCCGTGAACCCCCTGCCGCGGCTATGACGCAACGTGGCGCGGCTATGACGCAACACAATCCAACACTTTAATCCAATCCAATCCAATCCAATCCAATCCAATCCATATCCAATCCATCGAATCCAATCCAATGCCCCTCGCGAGAGAGTGTTCGCTATCAGAGAGGAGAGGGGGGTGAGCGGCGGAGAGCGCAGCTCGCACGGTGAGGAGAATGGGGGAGGGGTGTGGATGGACAACGACGCCGTATGGAGGGACAAGGCGGACTGAATGAGATGCAGTCGCATCTAAAAGAACATCGGAAAACATACTGACGTTCCTAAACACCAAGCAGTTAAAATTACAGATTTGAGCTAGCCACGTGTCAGCCATGCGTGCCAGGCCTGCAAGTCTAATTGCAACTTTCGCACTCTAGTGTTTCCTGTAACAAAACGAAGCTGCACAAAGAGATTTACATAAAGATGGCTACCCCATCAAGTATTTCGCATTTGTCTTCGCCTTTTGAAACTGGCAGTGTTGTGAGCCACAACGCTTTATGGGTTCTTTTGTTATCCTCTTCATACACTGCGAATGGTATCTAAAAAGCGAGGTGATGTAAAATTTGGGAAGCTGGTTGTGCATGATTACGACAAGTACAGGTACTAACAGGTTAAGGAAAAAGAACAAAAAAAAATTACACCATCTTCCCGTAGGTGAACCCTGAGTAGTATGCGAAGCAGCCATGGGGTCGACTCAAGTTCCCATTAGTTTTCAGTTCGATCGCGGCGTTGAGGGAGCAGAATGAGGGGAGTGGAGCACGCGCGCGCTCATTTATACCGCGGGGCTACAGTGGCGCTCTCAACGGAGTATGCAGCGGCTATCGTCGCGTCTCGAACCCTAAGCTGCTTCGCGTTATCGCGCGTGGAGCCGCAGGTGTTGCCATTCGTTGCGCAATCCCGGAGAGGAGAGGAGCTTCGGAGAGGAGAGGAGGAATGCCGGAGAGGAGAAGAGCGTCGGAGAGGAGAAGAGGAATGCCTTGCATACTACTCAGGGTTCCCCTACAGGAAGATGACGACGGTGGTTGAACGCGAAGCTATCTCGTGATATATTCTTTGGTTGGCCAATCCCTAGGGGCATCCTGCCATAATCATCATCAGCAGTGCCTCGCCAGGCATGCGCAGTGGGGGGTGTGGACGCCGTACAACGGTGCCCACACAATGGCGGAGGGAACAGGCTCGACCATAAGCTGCTTCGCATCTAAAACAAGTTTTATACCGACCGAAATAGGTTAACTAAGTGTGAGCCTTGACAGAGTTATGTGGATAATAGCCCACTTTGAGGGTCCACGGGCATTGGTATGGACCCCTATCAAACGTGCCTATTTAAGTGCACTTCCACCGAGTGCACTCGGCTAAAATGTCACTCAGGTGCAGCTGAACGGCAAACGCAAATGACACTTACCACCGAACGCCCTTTAAGCTGAGTTTGTTCCCGAAACACAGTTTACCCAGGCCGGCTCGCCGAGTGAGTTGTCTCGGTCGCAGGGGTCCAAAATCGGGAAAAGCGACGTAACAGAACGAGCGTTTAGAAGACTAAAAATTACGTTAAAACTTAATTCTGGATGTGCTGTTGATTTATTTTACGAAAAGGGAAGCAGCGACGATAAAGAAGAAAATTAGCCCTCGCTCAACGATGTGCCAGCGCCGCCTGGTGTGGTGTAGCGCCATGGCCACCGTTCTCTACGGCGATCGCGTGGGTTGGTTTGTTGTGGCTTTGTTATTGTGATCCCGTTTCAGCCTTTCCGGTTATAATTCACGCTCTCGGATAATTTTCTCTCGACAATAATTCTACTGGTTCGCTGCGCAGCGAATAACAATGAAAATATGACCGGCGAGGTTCAGTCGCAGTCCCGACGGCGTTTTTTCTGGAATAGTGAGAGACGCCGATTGCAGTGTTGAGCAGTGTAAACGCATTGAAGTGTTTACATTATCTCTTATGTGACAAAAAGGTAGAATTTCAAGTAATTTTGCCGAATATTTACGCCAACTATCATCACTGACAACATGGCCAAAAACACTTTATTTCGTGGTTAAGCAGCGTGCAGCCAAAGTGTCATTCGGGAAGACCGAGTGCACTCGGCGTAAGTGCACTTAAATAGGCACGTTTGACAGGGGCATCAATCTGCCTGAGAAGAAAAAAGAATCATCTGTCATCTGAAGCATCGTTTTAATACATGCACA
This sequence comes from Haemaphysalis longicornis, assembly GCA_013339765.2. Lineage (NCBI taxonomy): Eukaryota > Metazoa > Arthropoda > Arachnida > Ixodida > Ixodidae > Haemaphysalis > Haemaphysalis longicornis. The sequence goes on along the minus strand of CM023451.1, from coordinate 138,551,743 downwards.
GCAGATGAACTAAACCTTCACGCATGCCTTCGGGTCTCGCTTTACCACAGCCGTCCCAGTTCACCGCAAAATTTTCTAGCGGCAATATGGAGCGCATAATTGAAAAATACGGGCTATTGAGAGAGAAGGAGACGGGGAAAGAAAGGCAGCGAAGAAAGCATCGAGGGAGGCAGCTAGTAAAGTAGCAAGGCATGCAGGTAGGCAGGGAGGGAGGGAGGGAAAAGACTTCACTGAGCCGAAAAACAATTTCGGACTTATGCCTAGCCTTGAAGTCTATTCGACGTCTTGGCGCAGGTCTCTCGGTCTACGAAGGTGATCTGGTCAACTGATTCTCTAACTTCTTATGGGAATGGTCGGGGATGGGTGGTGGATCGGGTTTCTTAATCATGTGGTAAAGAGTCCATTATTCCCCCGGAACCTCCTTTTCGGGTAGTATTGTGTAAGACAGTGCCGAGTAAATCAAATGGTCATCATCATCATAATCACCCCAGCCTATCTACGCCCACTGCAGGGCAAAGGCCTCTCCCATTATTCTCCAATTATCCCGGTCTTGTGCTAACTGCGACCAATTTATCCCCACAAACTTCTCTATCTCATCTCCCCATCTAACTTTCCGCCGCCCCCTGCCACGCTTACCTTTTCTAAGGATCCACTCTAATACCATTAATGACCAACGCTCATCTTGCCTAAGCATTACATGCCCTGCTCACGTCCATTTCCTCTTCTTAATTTCCACTAATATGTCCTTAACACGCGTTTGTTCCCTTACCCACTCCGCTCTCTTCTTGTACCTTAATGTTACACCTATCATCTTCCGTTCCATTGCTCGCTGAGTCGTCCTCAATTTAAATTGAACCCTCTTTATCAGCCTCCAAGTTTCTGCCCAGTCGGTGAGTACCGGTAAGATGCAGCTGTCGTACACTTTCTTCTTCGGGGACAATGGTTGGCTGCCATTCATTATCTGAGAATGCCTGCCGAATGCACTCCACCCCATTTTTACCTTTCTAATTATCTCTGCCTCATCTTTGGGATCCGGGGTCACAACTTGGCCTAAGTAGATATATTCGCTTACTTCTTCCACGGCCTCGCCACGTAGCTCAAACTGCTGTGCTGTCCCGAGGTTATTGATCATTACTTTAGTTTTCTGCATATCAATTTTCAGGCCCACGGTTCTACTCTGTTTGTCCAGTGCGGTAAGCATGATTTGCAATTCGTCCCCCGAGTTACATAGCAAGGCAGCAAATCTGAGGTTACTGAGGTATTCTGCATTAACCCTTACTCCCACCTGTTCCAATCCAATGTTCTGAATACTTCTTGTAAACATGTTGTGAATAACATTGGAGAGATTGTGTCTCCTTATATGACGCCCTTCCTTATAGGTATCTTACTGCTCTCCTTATGGAGGATGATGGTAGCTGTGGACCCATTGTAGATATCCTCTAGTATTCTTACATAATGCTCGTCTACCCCCTGGCTCCATAATGCCTGAATGACTGCTGAGGTTTCGACCGAGTCAAAAGTTTTCTCATAATCTATGAAGGCTATATATAGGGGTTTAGTATACACCGCGCACTTCTCTATCACCTGATTGATCGTGTGAATATGGTCCATTGTTGAATAGCCTTTACGGAACACTGCTTGTTCTTTAGGTTGGCTGAAATCTAAGGTGGCAGAACTTATGTTACCGATTACCTTGGTAGGTAACTTGTAGACGACTGACAGTAAGGTGATCGGTCTGTAATTTTTCAAGTCCTTCATGTCACCTTTATAATGGATTAGTATGATGTTCACGTTCTTCCAAGATTCCGGTACACTCGCGGTCATTAAGGATTGCGTGTACAAGATTTACTTTGACGTTTTACTTGCAAGTTTTACTAGTACAATTTACCCGCCATCCTTCAGGAAGTCTGGTGTTATCTGATCTTCCCCAGGTGCTTTGCCCCCGCTCATTTCTTTCAAAGCCTTCCTTACTTCTTCTGTCGTTGCTGGTGTCTATCTCCTCGGAACTACTTTCTCGTTCGGCATTATCCTGGATGTCCCAGCTACTGTGCAGATCTCTATAGAACTCCTAAGCAACTATGATTATTTTATCCTTATTTGTGATGACATTGCCTTGCTTGTCTTTAAGTGCATACATCTGATTTTTCCCCACGCCTAGACGCCTCTTGACTGCTTTCAGGCTGCCTCCGTTCTTTATAGCATATTCGATCCTCTCCATATTATACTTCCGTATGTCAGCTGTCTTACGCCTACTGATTAACTTCGAAAGCTCCGCTAGTTCTATTCTGTCAGCTTGGGTGGAGATTGTCATGGTTTGCCGTTTCGGAATTAGATCTTTCGTCTCCTGGGAAAGTTTATCAGTATCCTGTGTGGCCATCGTGGCCCCGACTTCTACTGCACACTCCGTGATAACGCGTGTAAGATTGTGGCTGGCTTCCTGTGTCGTAAACTCTGCTTCATCGGAACGAGCTGAATATCGGTTCTGCAGCGCGATCCTGAATTCTTCAACTTTACGTCTGACTGTTAGCTCATTAATCGGCTTCTTTCGTACTAGCTTGTTACGGTTCCTCCTCAAATCTAGCCTAATTCGAGATCGTGGTGTTCACAACACATTGCCCTTCCGAGCACTTCTACATCCTGCACGACGCCAGGGTTATCGCATGAAGGAAGTCTATTTCATTTTTATGCTCCCCGTTCGGGCTCCTCCACGTCCACTTGCGGCTCTCCCGTTTGCAGATAAAGGTATTAATGATGCGTAGATTATTCCGTTCTGCGAATTTGACTATTAGGTCCCCCTGCTAGTTCTACAGCTTAGACCGTAGTTGCCAACTGCCTTGTCTCCAGCCTGATTCTTGCCTACTTTAGCACTGAGGTCTCCCATAACTACGGTATACTGTGTTTTTACTTTGGCCATTACCGATTCCACATCTTCATAGAAGCGTTCAACTAGCTTGTTGTCGTGGCTGGATGTGGGTGCGTAGCCCTGCACCACTTTGAGTTTGTTCTTATTGAGCCTCATTACAAGACCTGCTGCTCTTTAGTTAATGCTGTAGTATTATTCTATGTTGCCAGCTATGCTTTTATTGACTAGAAATCCCACTCCCAGTTCTCTTCTGTCCACTAGACCACGGTAACATAAAACGGGTTCATTTTTCAGCACCGTAAAGGCTTCGCGTGTCCTCCTAACCTCACTAAGCCCTATGATATCCCATTTAATGCCCTTTAATTCCTCTAACAACAAATGCGTTGCCGGCAATGGTCACCGGCGTCCGGCCTCATTCTGCAATTCCATAAACACGCGGATTTTTTTTAATCCGGATGGAACTGTCCGGCACCGGGATTCGAACCACGGTCCTTCTGCACGCGAGGCGGATGCTCTACCTCTACGCCACCGCTGCACCCAAATGGTACGAGGTACGAGGTACGAAATCAAATTGTACGAGGAAACAAATCGAAAGTCGTCGTAATGTGCTTCTTGTAGGTAAGACACATTTGGCAGAGTGAGGGGAACGTGCTCCTACCTAGACTATAACAAAGGCATTTTCTAGTTGGTGTCAGGGGGTGGTGCACTACTCCTTCTCTGTGGCCCTACCTGTGAGAGCTCCGATGAGGGCAACGGTAATGTTGGTCTACACAAAAATGCGGAATGCGAAAGGGTCAAAACTAGTTTGGCCGTACCAGAGGGAGGTGTTTAACCGAGGAGACGCAGTCCTGTTGGGGCTTCTGTACCTGCCTCGTAGCTTTTGTTTTATCCAGGGTCCAGAAAATAAAGAACCTTCTAGCCATTTTAATGAGGAGCGCTTCAAGATATACACGTGTATAAAATGTCCACGTGGGTCGGGATCAGTTCTCGATACGTTTATATACGAAATGAAACTACTATGAGCCTTGTATCGGCGAAATAAGAGAGTAGATACTCCAACGGCTATCTTTTTGTTGATTTCAGCCACTGTGCGAGGCCGCAAGCGCAGCTCATTGTACTAGTGCCCTTGCCTCCACCCGTACCATACAGCACAGTTTACTAGGATAGCGGGAGTGTAGGGATGGCACATTTACTTTTGTATAAGCTTCCTACAGCTTTGGTGTCATTCTGGCCGACGGCACTAGGCTCCATGGTTGCCAATAACGTGGGGGGGGGGGGGGGGGAGGGGGTGTACATTCCGCCAGCCGTTGTCACAGACGGTGAATGACAGCGCTGAACGATTCTTGTACTAAAGATGGCGCAAAAGCCGTGGACAGGTGGACATGTCCATCACGCTCTTAGTGTTTCCGCCGAAAGAAGAAGGAGTCGCTGGAAGTTCCTCGCCACTGATGCTGTGGTTGTTTTCGAAGCTGTGGTGCGCTGGAACCCCGGTCCTTATACCCCCACTCCCTCTTCGTGGGCTCTAAGTACTCCATTTATTTATTTTATTATTTATTATTTATTTATTTATTTATTTATTTATTTTATTTATTTATTTTCAATACTTTCAGGGCCAAGAGGCACTACAGAAAGGAGTGGAGGGTGGCGGGGGGTACAGAACAATGACAACCGACAATGGTAGTACATAGGCGGGTGTACACACTATAACAAACGAGGTTTTGTAGGGCAGCCTTGAATTGGAAATGTTGTGAGATGGCCGCGGTGTAGGCGAGAAGGTGGTTCAAGTCAACGCTGGTTCTTGGAATGAAAGAATCATTATAAAGGTTAGTCCGACAAGAAGGAACACCAACTTTCTGTACGGTCTGCACGGGATGAAATATATGTAGGCGGAAGCATCAGCTGTTCTTTCAGGGGAATAATGTTGAAAATATTTTTTGAAAAGTCAAAGACGATGATATTTTCGAGGTGCTGACAAGTCAGGCAGGCCAAGAACAGATTTCATTGAGGACTGGAGACACTGGCATTACGGCTATAGTTCGATAAAATGAAATGAGTCGCACGATTCTGGATGGCTTCAATGGATGGAGCGAGCGTGATTTTTCCGGGTCCCAGATAGCGCAGGCGTACTCTAATTTTGGACAAACGAGTGACTTATAAAGTGTTAATTTAACATCCGGTGGCACGAAGTAGAAGTTCCGGCGTAAATATCCAAGCATGCGGTTGGCATTGTTAGCTACGTATTCTACATGCATATTCCAAGTGAGATCTTTCGTGATATGAAGCCCGAGATATCTGTAAGAGTCAAGGGAAGAGAGGGGAATATTATTGAAATGATAGGCATGCGGGTTGTTATGCAGTCGAGATATTCGCATGGTTTTCCATTTAGTCATATTTAATTTCATGAGCCATTTTTCGCACCAATTCGAAACGCTGTTAAGATCATCCTGGAGTTCCGGCAAATAATTGGGGCAGTTAATTTTGTGGTATAAAACACAATTATATGCAAAAGGTTTATATGATGAGTGAGTGACGCAGCTGGGAAGGTCGTTAACATAAACGAGAAAGAGAAGTGGCCCCAGGCGTGACCCTTGCGGCACCCCGGAAGAGACAGGAGATGATGCGCATGAAAAAACACTAGCAATGACGTATTGCGTGCGGTTAGAAAGAAAACTTTGATCAAAAAATGTACATTGTCATCTATCTTTAGCTTGCTGAGTTTAAGAATATGTAAATCTTGCGAGACAGAGTTAAACGCCTTGGTGAAGTCAAGGAAAACACAGACAGTATCACAAGATGGTTATGTCAAATTGGTGTATGAGGGCCAATGATTGTCAGTAAAAGTGAATAAAACTAGTCGAGAGAGTAGAAAACGATTTGGGCTAAAAATCAGGGTTCCCGGGGGAGAGTTCTTGCCTAGCACAAAAAGTATGAGGCCCCTGAGTGGCTCAAAAAAGCACGGAAAAGAGAACGCGTTATTAAGGACAGTCCAGCATTCATCAACTGGAACCGCAACATCATCAGTATAAAGTGAGCTGCATCAAACTTGTTTTAGTACCACCTACCATGTTCCAAAATTTTCGTGGGTTAGTTTGTAAAAGCATAGGTATGGTGTTGTTAAAGAAATTTTGCTTAGCACTGGGCACTCCCTTGGTGTATTCTGCGTTAGTTCGCTGATAGTCCAACCAACGGGCTGCATCATTCGCTAGTTTTGCTTTACGAAACAAACGCTTCTTTATGTTGAGTAGGCTCTAGTCGTGAAGATGGTATGACCAAAAAAGATGTTTGATTTTATTGGAATTCATCATGCTGTAAACAGTTTGTTTGTAGTCCATGAGAAAACCTCTAATTTCCCAAATACAGTCAAACCGGATTATAACGAACCCGGATAGAGCGAATTACGCTATATATCGAACAAAAGCAAATCTGTTACGAAAATGCACACGAAGCATGTTCCTTATAGCGAAGTTCAGGTCGGGTATATGGAATTCGGCGCGCCTACAATTGCCACCGAAATGCGTGGTCTCGGAGCGGCGATTGAGGCGCTGATTGGCCATGATTGAGATGTTGAGCCTCGCATAGACCGACGTGACGCCTGACACCTTCCGCAACTGTTTCCGACGCACGGGATTCACGACGGAGCCCATCCAGCCAGCGAGTCCGGACCAAGACGGCATCATGGGCGAACTGCGCGAAGAGCTCACCAATGTTCCAGATGCTGTGCCGAAAGGAGTGTCCTCAGAGGATTTCGTGAGTGTTGACGACGATGTTGCCGTCCCTGTGAGCCCCTCGAGCGCACACACCGCCGCCGATGTCATGGCAGCTGGTGCTACTGAAATCACTGCAGAGACTGAGGATGTCACAACGTAAAGCCGTCCGACACTTTATGAGGTGCTTTTTCCAGACGATGTTCTCCGCCAATATTGCTTCGATGCAGTCAAACCCCATTATAACGTACCCGGATAAAGCGAATTATGCTATATATCGAACACAAACAAATCAGTTAGAAAAATACACGCGTAACGTGTTCTTTATAACGAAGTTCACATCAGATATATCGAACTCAGCGAACCTAGGGTAGCCGCCGAAACGTATTGCTCTCACAGCGGTAATTCAGACTTTGATTCGCCGCGGTTACGACGTTGAGCCTCACATAAAGCGACGTGACGCCGGACAATTTCCGTAACTGAAGCAGGGTTGGAAGCCGGGCTGGTTGAAAATGGTTCCTGACTGCAACTCTGCACAATAAAACGGCACCATAGAATTCCTTCGGGGATTTTCTGAGTGTCTACGACGAGCATGTTGCCGTCACTGAGAGCCCCTCTGACGCAGACAACGTCGCCGATGTCATGGCAGCTGTCGCTGGTGAAAGCAGCAAAGTGGCAGAAGATGTCGCGCAGTAAAGCTGTCCGCCGCTTAATGAAGCGTTTCGGTAGTTGATATGCTCCGCCATTATTGCTTCGATATTGAAGGACACGGACTCGAATGCTGTGGTAGTTGACGCCGCCAAAATGAAAGTGAAAACAAGAATCACCTCTCTTTTTTTTTAAGTAGGCAGTTGAGGCGGAAAGTATATAAATGGATTGTTTTGTGTATAGTAACAACATTCTTAATTGTGTTGAGTTCCGCAAGCGGAGATGGGAAGGGGGTGTCCCGCGTATTGCGAACTCGTACCAAAAAACTTGTTATCGGCAGGTTTCGCTATATTGAACCATTGGATATATCGAAGTAATCACGGTGCATATTGCAGTTCGCTATAACTGGATTTGACTGTATTGAAGGATACCGACTTGAACTGGTGCAAACGATGTCTCGTGTAGAGAATGCGGTGCTAGTTGGTGCCGCCAAAACGAAAGTGGAAACAAAAATCATCTTTTTCTTGCGAAATAGGCAGTTAAGGCGGAAAGTAGCTTTATTGCATGCAATAAATGGGTTGTTTTGTGTGAGGTAATGGCATACTTTATGTGTTCGTTTTTTTATGTGCGAATGGCAGGAGGAGGGGGGGGGGGGGGGGTCCCGCGTATTGCGAACTCGTAACAAAAAAATTAGTTATATACGGGTTCGGCTATATCGAATTATTGGGTATATCGAACTAATCGCGGCGCATATTGCAGTTCACTATAACCGGGTTTGACTGTAGTACATATCTCTGATATAGTTGCGTATTGATACTGAGATTATGGCATATGCATTCTTACCTATGTGTGTTTTTTAGTTATAATTTAATGAGTACAACGACGCAAGAAGGCCTCTCAATCCAAACATTTCTTTATAATCAACGTTTGAAAATTTAAGCTAGATGGTGAATGAAAAATTCCTGCTTAGGCTGCACAGATCCCCGTTTTATGGAATATGCAGGGCATTGTATCTCACCGGCGGCCCGCAGAATAACTATCCAGGCTGTCGCGGAATCGAAGCCGTGCACTTTAATCATTAAGTACAACTAGAGACGTGGCCCGTTTCATCTGCTGCGATCCGAGAAATGAAGGCAATATATTATAAATTTTGTCTTCTTTGCGGGCAGGTTCGTAGATAATCTTAAATAACTGAAATGATTGCAAAATGTACTCTACGCCAAGCGAAGTTAAACAGTGTAGTCTGGCGACAGCTCCTCAAGAAATTTGGGCAAGAAATTTGTTAAACTTGTCGTGAAATGCTAAACTGGATGTTCTCTCCGCGTTGTACATCGTATTAAGGAACTCGTTTAATAAAAGTAGAGCACAGCGCGTCCATTGCAAGCAAGTGATTATTTTTTACAGTTGTGTGCACACCAGAGGGAGGAGTTTTTATTTATTTATTTATTATTTTATTTATTTATTTATTTATTTATTATTTATTATTTTTATTTATTTATTTATTTATTTATTTATTTATTTATTTATTTATTTATTTGCTTACCTTTAGGACCCGAAAGGGTACAACATAGGGGAGGGGGTATTTGAAGGATATCAAACCAGTTCATTAAGCGGGCGCAATACACGCAATGTTGCCAGACATCATTATGCAAAGCTTAAAATGTCAAAGCGCATGCAAACTTCACACAACTGAAGCAAAAGGGCGAAAGTGCATGCATAAAGATTTATGCGAGAGAGCGGATACGCTACCAACAATACAATATGCCCCAGGTAACAAAGTGCAGGCGCACATTACACACATACAAACGAAATCTTACAAATAACATCAGCAACCTATTCGTGTAACTGCACTTATCAACTGGAATTTCTCGGAACACTTTTAATGCTTTAAGAATAGATGACTCTAATTATAGTTGCGATATTATCTGACAAAGAATTACATTCCGTTATCGACAAGGTTATAGGCGAGTTTTGGTATTACTTGGTTCTCCGAAAGATGGTATTCAATTTGTAAGGAGGATCAATACGGGCTGAAATGTGTAATGACAGGAAGATATGACATCCGCGCAAGTTAACTGCGCATGACAATAAATAAACAAATAAACTCAAACTTCTCAATAAATAGAATTCAAACAAATAAATCGGAAACACCCTCTTAATTTCGCGCAGAGAAAGCTCCACGTTTCAACCATCTTTCTTGTTTGACGGTTACATGAAAAGAGCTTCGGTTTTTCGCAGTGTTGCAGTGCCCGCCTAATAGCACCGAGTTTGAGTTATATACGTTTTGTTTTTGAATAAAATCTCCCGACCCACAAGGAGCACTTAGCTCTCCTTCGATTTTTATGACGAAAGTGTTTCATTCCCGGCTACACAAAGATTTCACTGACGTCATATCCGTCACGGAAGTAGCGCCAGTACAACGAACCAAGCTGCCCGTAAAGGGTGCACCCCTGCACGCAGGGTCTTCTTGCGGGGAAGCAACCTTTAGTACTAAAGAGTGCGTTATACTTAGGGCTGTTCGATTTCGGGATTTTTATTTTGACACGAAAGGGTCTTATGCCGCGATACCCCAAGATTTGCCATGATTTGAAGCGCAACAAAAACACACGGACGAAGAACAGTGTAGACGGGACAGGCGCTAACTTCCAACTACTTTTATTCGGCTACGCATGTGCTTATATCCCTTGGGAAAAAATAGACGGCGAGAAAGAAGGAGCGTGCACATACACAGATGATAACAAAACCAGATATGTCTACAGCACTTTTTTCAGAAAAACCATTTCGCTACTATACACAGCAATCGAGGTATCACTTATACAGTCATTCGCCCTCTCCTTGATGTAAAACGCTTCGGCTAATTCTCTCGCAGCCCTATTCTTGCTTTTGTTCAGTATCCTTATATCTTCAACCGTGCCTCACAACCGCAGGCACGAGAATGGGTGGGCAAATGTGTTCCATTATCTTTTCCAAGGAACAATTCATGTTCCCTGGCTCTCTCGTTGACGCACCGGCCCGTTTGGCCAACGTAAGACCTTCCGCAAGATAGCGGGATTTCATATACAAAACCGACTGTGGGACACTCTGTGCATGTACGGCATGACATCCGTTTTCTGCGGACGGGAGGTATCTTTGGCCTTCTTCGCTCCTTTCACTTTTTTGAGCAACGTTTTTGCCACAGCGACAACGACAGTGCCAGGGAAACCGGCCGAGTGAAGCCTGACAACCTGATTGAGAAAACTGCCCTGCATCTTGTGAGCACACGATTTTTGTTTTGCAGATTCCAAAGTCAGTGAAGCGATTGCCCTTTTCACTGTTTTCGAATGTGCCGATTCATAGGGCAGCAGTTCTTTCTGAGCGCGTGGATTGTACCACCAACAAACATGGTCTTCAGAAAACCTAATGGTAATGTCTAAAAAATGCAATTCATTGTCAACAGGTACTTCGTGGGTAAAAGCTAGGCCTTTCCCGTGTCGATTCAAAAGCTCTAAAATCTTCCCTACCATGCCAAGGTGAGTTTCCGGGGGTTAGTTTCTTTAAAATCACTAAAAAATCATCAACATATCTAAAAACGGTAAGAACAAGACTAGAGTCAAGAGCATCATTAATGGTTCGGTCTAGACTGCTTAAAAAGATGTTACACAGAACCGGCGCTACACAGGACCCGATACAAATACCATGACGTTGTAGGTAATGCTTTCCGTTAAAAGAAATGAAAGTGGAATTCAGATAAAACTCGAGCAGTACCATGAAATTGGCAACCGACATTCCAGTGGAATTCTGGAACTGCACCGCTCCACTCTCATCGATGCAGGACTGTACAGAAGCGAGCAAATGCTCGTGCGGAATGGAGTAGTACAGGTCTGTCACGTCAACAGAAAAGCCAAACCCAACTGAACGGTTATCTTTCAGTACTTGCAAGACATCAACACTGTTTCTAGTAGCAAAAGGGTCATCAATGTGCAGAGAGGTCAGGTGTTTCTGGAGAAACCGGCTCATTTCTCGCTGCCATGACCCTCTTTCACTGACAATAGTCCTAAATGGTGTCCGCGATTTATGAGTCTTTGCAGAAAAAAACACATTTAGTTTGTTGTCCTTGCTGCCTTTCACAGATTTCTTGAGATGCTGCAGATTCAAGTCCTCGCACATCGCTAACGCTTTTTCTTTGACTCGAGAAGGCTTCACTTTCCGCTGGCCAAAGTTCTTTGTGATCGCAACTAGGGCTCTTTCGTTGAATTCGCCAGACGGCATCACCACAAAGCACCCTTCTTTGTCAGACTGCAGAAGGCGCAGGTCGTTTTCTTGAAAAAAGGTGACCACATGTGCGTTGGAATTCCGTGAGTTCCGTGGGCGTTTCTCGACGGTCTTTGCTAAGCAGTCCACCCCATCCAAGATACATCTTTCGCGATCCTCTGTGGAGGCCTTCTTAGAGATTCGCCGGTTAATGGCAAGTAGCTCATGAGGCGGTATGCGGGGTTTGTTGCTGTATTTTGGACCTTTTTCTAGCACCTTGGATACATCATCTGGAAGGCCAACATCTCCAAACACAACCATCTTGCGAGCTCTTGGCTGCCTTGCTCCTTCGACGTTAAGCAGCTTGGATAGAGTCACCCTCCATAGCAGTTCAGTTGTCTGCGCCGCCAAGCGCCTCACTGATCTGTACTTATGTTCAGCAACCACAGGCGGGTAGTTGCTAAAACATCCGACTCTGAGCCAGAAATTATACATCCGTCTCTGGTGCCACATTTCCGATCTTAGTATTTTGCACACGCGCTTCCAATGGCCAAAAGAAGGCTGCACAGGCCCAAACATAGCACTTACTTCTTCGGGAATTCTTCCTTTCCGAAGGCAGAAGGACAGGTATCTTCCGCGGTTCTCTGTTGCAGCGCAGAGAGCGACTAGAAGGCTTTCCTGGTTTGTGCTGTGCGCGGCAGGGTTACAGAAGGTTGGGCCCACAGTAGAAGAGATGTAGCTGAGAAGAACTTCTTGCTGGGCTAGTTGGTGAATAGATGCCATGATTTGAAGCGCAACAAAAACACACGGACGAAGAACAGTGTAGACGGGACAGGCGCTAACTTCCAACTACTTTTATTCGGCTACGCATGTGCTTATATCCCCAGGAAAAAAAAGACGGCGAGAAAGAAGGAGCGTGCACATACACAGATAATAACAAAACCAGATATGTCTACAGCACTTTTTTCAGAAAAACCATTTCGCTACTATACAGAGCAATCGAGGTATCACTTATACAGTCATTCGCCCTCTCCTTGATATAAAACGCTTCGGCTAATTCCCTCGCAGCCCTATTCTTGCTTTTGTTCAGTATTCTTATATCTCCAAACCGTGCCTCACAACCGCAGGCACGAGAATGGGTGGGCAAATGTGCTTCATTATCTTTTCCAAGTCTTTCAAGATATGCAGGTCAAGATATGCAGGTCCAAGTCAAGATATGCAGGGGCCTCTAACTGTGGTATTTTCAGGGACGAACTAATTGCGTACTGACTTATTTAGAATGATAAATAAATCCCGTGAAATATGAAAAATACCACGTGACGATGCTCCCGCCCACATTGTAAAGAAATGCCCGCGAACAGCTGGGCTCCCTCCGGTTTACAAAGAATGAAAAAATAAAAAAGAAGAAATCGCGACCGAGTTTTTAGCTTATCTGGCACAAGCGCCCTGCGAAACTTGTTGTTGCTCTACCTTCCATGCATGCAATTATAAAGGTGATGCCTTATCTCTCCGGGCGGGTGACAGGCAAAGCAGTTGCTTTCAGTCAGCTTATTTGAGGGCGCTTGTTATTAAGCAAGTTGGAGAATGAATGAATGAATGAATGAATGAATTTATTGTTAACAAGGAAAGGAAAGACCACCAGCAGGCGTAGTTTGTCTCACCTAGGGGTGGACACCGGAACGCCTGCTGGTGTGGGGGGTATGGGGAATGGGCAACACAGTTGTACAGGAAAGGGAGGAGAGAGAGAAGGGGAGGATGCATATATACAGGTCTAACAGGACATATATGTACAATATATACAAGCTAAACAGTAAAACTGGAAGGCAAAAAAAGCACGCACAACACACACACACACACACACACACACACACACACACACACACACACACACACACACACACACACACACACACACACACACACACACAAACGACCACAGTTCAGTTTAGTTGTGGAGAATGCGGAGAGACGGGAGGAGTCCTGAGGCGTCCAGGTAGGACCCCAGGGCCTCCATGAATCCATGAGTGGGAGCGCCGTCACGTGGTATTTTTTTATATTTCGCGGGCTTTCTTTATCAGTCAAAATTAACGAGTACGCAATTAGTTCGTCGCTGAAAATACCGCAGTTAGATAACTCTCGTGGGTACCTACAAGTGCTTCATTTACACTGGAATGGTTAAGCCAGTATTTATCGAGTTCGATAATTGATTGCGAATAATTAATGATATCTCATTAAGCAAAAATTACAGGCCGCTACTCCACTGTGCTGGAAACATTATGCACTAGGCTTTCTTGGAGTAACGCCATTGCTCTTTGTTAAAATCTTGGTGCATGACAGCTGGGACACCCTGTATACGACGTGAATATAAAAAAGGGATTCGCGTCGCAGTATAGATTTTTCTCCAAAAAAAAGGAAGGACGGAAACCAAATTCTGGGATCTCGTTATCAATATTCCTTCGGTATTCTTTTCCACTGTATCATACTCTCATATGCTGATATTCACTGACGCGCACACGTTCGTTCCTTCTTTCCGGCTAAATGCTTTCCCGTATGATTCCACGGCCGGATAGAAAATTGGCACTCAAACAATCGCTACTCAAACACTCGCTACCTTACATTTTAACTTTTTTTTTCGCTGTTCTCGCGAATGGAGGGCATATCGGCCGAAACTGACAATTCTGAATCCCCACGGCTGTCAACACTCCTTCCGCCTCGCTACCGCACATTTGCATGACGAAAAAGGCTAGCGGAACGTCAGCACGCGCCGGTAAAGAAGACAAAAAAATGGAGACACAGTTAGAAGCAGGCGTACACAAATAGTTCTGCAAAGTGCTCACCTGTCAACGTAGCGTACTTGTATACTCACCGCCTGCGTGCGTAGAAATTAGTTCCGCCGAATGTGCTACAGCGAATATGCAAATAGAAATCCCCGTTCGTTGAGATCCTTCATTTCTGTCGCGTTTGCGTTTATATTGCGGCCTCATTTCCAGGTAAGCATTTGCTTTATTATCGTTTTTTATACGACGGTGCTTGTTTCGCTGTTCTAAAGTAAGTCTAGCGCTCTTATCAGAAAGACTCGAGGGACGCAGTCTCACGAAACACGAACTCTGTTGCCCCATTGATTCCACCACCTCCGAGTCCCTTTTTTTATGTCTATGCGGGCACCGCACCCGCCAGTAATCTGAACGCATATGTAGGTGTTCATGTTGTGCGCAAATCGCGAACGAATGCGCATAAATTTGTACCCGCACATCGTTTTGGCGCAAACAGTTCCCGCAAACGAGATATTCTCGCTCGAGCCATAACGAAAGAGTGAACGCTTGAAAGCCGGCACTTGCTGGCTCCGTCGTCATCGATATGCTTCGGGCAATTACAGGCAAAAAAAAAAGTAGGAGCTATAACAAATGAAGCTGCTTTGCTTCGTTCTAAACCACGTGGAAAATAGGCAGAATTCGGCGTATGCGTTTTTTTTTTTTTGTACAACCTCGCACCCAAAATACTTTGACAAAATTTGTCGCGCTCTTTTACAGACTTTCTCTCACAAAGATGTCCTGTGGCTTTGCTCACTCCTACCCTTTAAGCTTCGCTAGCACAATCGGGACCGTGTTACATACATGCACGGTCTGTATCCGTGACATTTTCTTACTTGGTATGAACGCAGGCGTCACTCTTACGTATGGCTTAGTTTTTGTTTGTTACTTTAATACAGCAACCTCTTCGAGAACTCCTGCCAAAAAAAAAGAGAAAACTGCTGTTGCGGTGCGACGAGAAAGAGGAGAAAGAAGGCCGGATAGGCCGGGAGGTTAACCTGGTGTAGGGCCCGGTTTGCTATACACTGGGGGAGTGGGGTTCATGGGACAAAAAGAGAGGGCAGATAACAGGGAGAGATAGGAGTTGGAAGGTGCGCACCCTAGTCCTGTTTTAGGCACAGCAGTCGTTCATGTAAATTTGCATCCCTCTGGAAACGTATAAGGGCTGTTGGCGACTTCTGCTTAATCGACGGTAGATACCGATGACCTAAGATAATCTCTACTGTAAATAGTCGATTGTCCAATTGGCTGAGCGCGGTGGATATACACGCTTCTCTCCGACGAGTAGCTGGCGTAGGGACACCGCACATGCTATATTGTATATACCACCCCACAGGCGTCACAGTGAGCACTGCTGTCCGGCCTGATGAGGAACGAGTAGGCTTTAGTGAAGGAAACTCGCAACCGCTGTCTACAAAGCAAAGTCGATTCTCTCTTTGCTCGTGGGCGCCTTCTCGAAACTATTTGACACAACAGCAAATGCACACTTTTGCACTAACCTTCCACTCCAGGTTTTGAGAAACGGGAGAGATAATCAGGAGGCGGGGTTTACCGCATTGTGTGAGAGGCGGCAAAGAGGCACAGCGCGATTCGGTGAGATCGCTCATCGCACCCGTGACTGATCCACTTCCGTAGCTCGTCAGACTGGCGAGAAAAAGCAATGTCTTGGGCAGAAAAGTGAAAAGAAGACACAAAAAAATGGCCACATATCTGCTCCCTTCGCAGCATACATTTTCGAAAGTCTTCTGCAGCCGCCGCCACTGTAACTGCTTCCCCTCTCTCACCCGTCCATCCCTCACGCTCCTCTTCATGCTCTGCCTTTGAACGTCTTAGGACCAGCAAAGAAGACGCCCCTCAGTTTGCTTGGCACCGCTCTTAAGCGACTGTGCGTCCAATAATACGCCCCCTAGCTCGCGGGAGAATAACAGGCACCCATCGAACCGCCGTTTCTATTGCATCACGAGCGAAACCAACACCATCTGATTGATTTGTTGTAGGGTTTAACGCGCCGACGCAGCGCAGGCGATGAGGCGCGCCGTATGTGAAGGGCTCCAGATTCATTTTAACCACCGGGGGATCTTTAACGTGCGCCGAAATCTCATACACACGGGCGTCTTTGCTTTTCGCCTCCATCAGAGAAGCGGCGGCCGTGGCAGAAACCAACACCACCTACTCAACAACGAACCTGTCAACGTAGCTGATGTCTGCCAAGCCGGAAGCGTAGGCCGTGTCGTCTGCGACAGTTTGATTTCCTTTACAGATGTTACATGAGCTTTGTAGGATTTACAGCTTCGCTTATTTCTGACTTGTCCTCACTTAGGCTCATATATTTGTTCAAGTCAAAAATGAAAGAGCATCGGCCTTGCTCACTGGAGAGCTAAGATACCTGATTGGATCACCAGTAGTGTGATTCTGAAAATGCCGTGTTTTTTCCTGTTAACAGCTATTGTTCCTGTCAATATCTCCAGTTTTCCAACTTGTTTTCGATTTGTGGTCGATGACAGGTGTTGTTTTGCTGTTTTCATCCTGTCCCAAAATTAGGATGATATATTGAACAAGAAGCCACTACAGCAAAAGCAAATCAACGACAACCAGAAAAGCGCATGCTTTATGCTCGAGAGAGATCGCGCTATAGATGAGTGTTCAGAGCGTAAATGCCTCGTTAAATCATCGTAAATGACGCAGCTGAAAGGATAATACACAATTGCATAGGATCCAGAAATATTCTGGTTGCCATCCAGCATACCACAGTGTCCGCACTTTCCTATGCTGTAATTTCTACCTGCTATGCGCCTCTTCGAAGAAGCCAGATGCTCTTCGGAGCGGCCCTTTTGAATATCGACCGGTGCGGAACGAGTTTGCCTCATTAGCGCGGCTTATGGAGCGACAGGCCATTTACCCCGAGTCTGCATTAGCTTGGCCTGGCTCTTAGCCTCTTCTCCGAGCTTGTGCAGGATGATCAGTGTACGCTCTTATATGGGTTTACTAGTGGGTGCAAAACCAAGCTGTCTTCGTGAATCACGTTTGTTCTTGGTTTTCGTATTGTTTCAGTATCGTCGACACAATCTGAGTTTTTTCTCAATTTCCCTCAGAAAACTAACGCTCAGGATCAATATCGGGTTTCAGTCGTTTGTATTAGATAGGTTAGAGCTATGAAGATTATTGGTTTATAGCACATGCTCGTGGTGGGCCCTTATAATGAAAGCTCCAGTTTCATCCTTTGTACATGTAACATTACGGGGCTTCAGAAATTAGTGAAGCCGGCAAACTTCAGAGCATATAATGGTCCTCTCCGCTTTCAGTACGCGCAAAACTTGCGTTTGTTTTATTCGTACGGTATCGTCTTTCCCTGCGCGTTCTGCACACTTTAATATATTTCGTTCTTTTTCTCACGCGAGGCAGGCTTCGCCGCACTGACTTGTCAATATTACAGATGCACGCTTTACAGAACAAACCAGAAAAAAGGTAGTTCTAAGTAACGCGGAGGGTGTAGATAAATGGTAAGAGATAATGAAGATTGTTGGCAACGGCATACGTTGTGTGAGTCTAGGCGGACCCCCTTAATTAGTTTCCCGCATTATGCCGACATCACTGGAATGAGCTGACTGATTTATCACTGTTAAACTTTGTTACAAGTCATTTTAATGGTCGATGGGCAATAATGCACCAGGGCTAATCTATGCACATGACAAGTGGCTCTATTTAACCTTGCTTCATCACACCTGCTTCTGGAAGCAGGAAGTTGCCGTAATTGACCTGGGCAATGTCAACCAGGTCCCTGTGTGCTAGCTTTAATTGTTCAACTTACCTTACCGCGACCCCGTATCTACCGGTGGTCGGTGGATGGCACCCTACTGTATGGAGGGCCCAGATTAGGATGCACGGGCAGTATTGCAGACTGCGAGCGACTACCTGAACCGGTTACACTCCTGAGTCGATATCGAGTTCACGTGTGAAGGCATGGTGCCCCAAAGTATTATGGGGACTGCAATTTTACTGCACGCAACAGGTATTGTTGCATTGAACGTGGCGAATAGGAACAAATCCGAAAGAAAAACGTTACGTAGCTGGGATGATAACGCGCACAAAAGCGGCCCAAGGTGGAGAAGGTTTAACTTTAATATTTACGACTTACGGCTCCTTCCCCGGGGCGCTTCTTTTGTCAGTCTATTTACGGCATTAAGCAGCCCTTTTGGGGTATGTTGGTGCATCTTTGTTCAAAACACAGACTACGCGCAATGTGAATACAAGCACGTGGCTAACAGAACAAGCGCACATGCATAGTATAACGCTTTTGCAGTCGCGCAACGTGTTCGCCTTTCCAAAGAGCAGTTGTGAGATAAAAAAAAACTGCAGTGATGCCCCCCATGATACACTGAAAATAGTAAAATCAGGCAAGCCTATTCGACAAGAGCATTCTTGAATGCCCTCCCCACCGCTTTTAACAGTGGAGCGGTTTCAGTTTTCTTCTGTCCGTGCGGATCGTTAACAAAAAAATGTGGTTGAACCTTCTTTCATAGGAATCGGGAAAACACGAAAGTGGAATGTGCCTTCACAAAGAGCATTTCAATGTTTATTGTGCATACAAATGAACTCACACATAGCTATTTATATTTCGTCGGTATGGCACCTTTATATGCATCAACATTAGGCACTGGATTACACGCGCCGGAGCATTGCGTAAATCAGTATGAAACCCCAGGCGCTCGCAAACCGTGTGAACGAAACCGAACGGGTTGTCAGCGAATCGTTTGGTGAAGTCCCAGTACGGCAAAAGGAGCATGATTCGCGAGTCCGCGGTTGTCTTGTGGGTGGGCTTGGGGAGCAACGTCTTGCTGGCGGGTCGCTATAGGCAAAGGTGCGACCACATTGGTCCTGTTCGGTGGCGTGTATGCCAGACGCTTGGGTTGCGACGAGCCCAGCTTGTCGAACGCGGCGGCGGCGTTCCACAAGCTGAGCGGCGTTCCACTTAGGCGGCGGACGGGTAAACGCAGCAGCTTCCGCTGCTACACGCTGCCCTATCGAGGCGTCAACTATCGGCGTCCATTCGCGTCTTGACGCACTAGTTCGCTTCACCTCTCCTAGACGGCAAGACCATCTAAATGGACAAGTTAGAGGGAAGGACATAAGGACATAAATTTTTTCTGGTGATGTCATTTCCGTGACGGATATGACGTCGGTGAGATTTGCGTACCCCGGCATAAAACACTTTCGTGTTAAAAATTCTGCTTGGTGAAGTGCAGAGAAAGAAAATCCCAGGACAAGAACTGTGAGGGAAAGTGACGAGGAGGCAAGGAGCCCACGAACAAGTGTTTGAAATGCGCGCCTCAAAAGAAAAACGCTTCCCGTGGTCGGAATCAAACAAGGGCCGTCCGCATTCTAAAACCGGCGCCTATTCAATTTCGCTATCATCACATTTGGGGCGCACAGCATCTCTTTTGGATTCGTAAGGCGGGCGTTGGCTTTGGACTCCATGGCTGAGTTGAAATGGATTTGGACTTTGGCAGTTTCGGTTTTGGGCTTTAGGATGGTGGATTGGGGACTTTTAACTCAGTTTGAATAAAAAAGGTTTCTCCTTTCAACCATCTTTCTTTAAAAAACGGAGAGACCAAAGAAAAGCCAAAGTATACCTATGGAAGACCTCCAGCTTTGCTGCTCCCTCGGTCTTCGCATCTCAATTGTGAAGGTGGCCGAGTGTTTTTATTCTAAACTTAAATAAAAAATGGTTTAATGATGCTTCACCCATGCCTATGATATACTAATGGTATGTAAACCATCATCTAAAAGCTCGAAATATTCAGCAGCGTTCCGACTTTAACGCGAATGAGCGTGCGTCGGTAAGCGGAGGAATAGCTGATTGCAAACGTGATAGATACTTTTCCCTATCAAAACGCAACAGCTTATTCAGTGACCAGATCGAATCGAGTGGTTCATTCCCAGCGGCGAAACACATCCGAGACCCTGCCTCCCCGACCGCGTCGGTGATAGTCAAGGCTATCATCTATTTCAATGTTGCATTCCTCGCAGGAGCCGAGATTTATGCCTCAATGCGGCTCCAGAGATCAATGATCGCCTGTCGCAACGATCGCGTTGGGCCGGCATCGCATCCGGCGAGACACCAGATGCGTCCAGCCTCCGTTACCTTGCGACATCGTCTTCGCTCCACCACGTAACCTCTGCCGGAAGCAGAGGCCTTGGAGCTTCGCCGTAACGAGAACGCTAGTTGGGTAATCGTACGCTTTCCGACTGTTTGATCTCGATAAGTGTCTGCGTAAGCAGAAGCAGGTAACTACTAAAGCGTCGAAAGGGATGCGGGGTGCAAAAGAAACACTTGTGCCTGCTTCGATCTCTGCTGAGAAGATGGGCTCCTGCGCACAGTCCAGTTCTGGTCGCAGTGGCGGCAAAAAAAGAAAACGGGAAAACAGGTCGGCCGTGCTGCGTTGACCGGCCCGGCAAAGCGCGAATGAATATATCACGAGCCAGGAATAGCGATGGATAGAGCGAGACTTCATCCGTCTCTCTCGGTTATGCTGCCGGTTCCCCATGGCGCGCGCGGCGGCTAAGGTTTCCAACAGTGAGAAGAGTTAATCCAACAGAGAGATACCCTGGGCATTCAACCGGACTACGTTCAGGTTAGCATTGCTAATAACTACGGCGGCTAAAAATGCGCTTAAAATAAGAAACGTTCTCGCGACTGTCGTAATGTAATTCATACTTTGGCTGCTTGCGTTGTTTCACACTCTGCCATCCATGCTGTTAGGCTGTGATGAAGATTCAACTTTACGCTCTTGATGCCTTTAAATCGCTCCGTTGGGGACCCACTGGAGACACATTGGAAGACCAGGCTAACACACTCGCACAACACTTCCAGCATGTGTACAGTTCAGCACACTACACCAACACTTTCATAAAAAACAAAACATTCTGTGAGAAGAAGTCCTTGGGTGAAAATAATAAAGTCGACCTCCTCTTATAACACCTCCTTTTCACTTCATGAGCTCAAGATTGCACTCAGTACTTTTAAGCCTTCAGCTCCAGGCACAGAAAACATTACATACACTATGATAGAAGCACTTACACGCAGACACACTTGAAACACTGCTTCAGCTCTACAACAAAATATTTCTTTCGGGGGGCCTTCCAGGGTCTTGAAGGGAGGCCATCATAGTGGCTTTTCAGAAGGAGAAGAAGGACCCTTCCTTTCCCGCAAGTTATCGTCGCATGGCCCTAACAAGCTCCCTGTGTAAGCTGCTCGAGCAGATCATTAACAGACGACTGGAGCATTTTTTGAAGTGCAATGGTCTCCTCAACAGCTCCCAGGCCGACTTCAGGGTGGAGCGATCCACCAAAGATCAACTTGTGAGCTTAGAATCATACGTAAGAGATGTTTTTCTACATAAGCAATATTGCATGACCGCATTTTACGATATCGAAAAAGCATATGATACAGCATGGCGCTATGGCATTCTCAGATTTGAAATCTTTTGGAATATCAGGTAACATGTTTAACACTCTTGAACACTACATGTCTGACAGAACATTTCGGGTGAGAGTAGGCTCTGCAATTTTTCGGGTTCGCGTACAATAAAATGGTGTGCCTCAGAAGGAAGTTTTCAGCTGCACATTGTTTATTGTAGTGATGAACTCACTGGGGAAAGCACTGCCACCAACAATCTCTTATTCTATTGTGGACGATCTGCGAATATCCTTCAAATCTTGTAATCGGTTCATCTGTGAACGTCAAGTGCAGATTGGTGTTAATAAGCTTGTTCGCTGGGCAGATGGAAATGGCTTTAAACTGAATCCGACGAAAGGTACCTGTATCATATTTTCAAATAGGCGTGGTATCCAGCCGGACCCTGACATTAAACTTAATGGTGACTCAATTCCTTTAAAGAAGGAACAAAAGTTCTTGGGCGTAGTGCTGGACGAAAAACTCACGTGCATTTATCACATTAAGCAACTTAAACATAAATGTTTAAAAACAGTGAACATCCTCAAAGTCCTCTCGCACCAGTCCTACGGTTCGGACAAGCAGCTAGTCCTACGAGTTTTTACCAGCTTGGTTGGGTCTCGCTTGGATTATGTGAGTGTGGTTCACGGGTCTGCAACAAAAACAGCGCTGAAAATGCTAGACCCATTGCTGAACTTGGGGCTTAGCCTTGCGTCGGGTGCATGTCGCACTAGTCCTGTACAGAGCCGGCATGTCGAATGCGACAAATCGTTAGGTCACCAGCGAACATACATGGATATTGTATATGCGTCTAAGGTTTCATCGTTGGCCCACCATACTTCTAAACCTGTCATCTCTGACACTACGACGTCCCAACTTCGTTTAAACCGCCTATCTATTCCTGCTCCATTCTAACACCAAGCTAGAAATTAAGCGTCTGAACTATCTATCACCTTTACAGACTTGCATATCATCTCTCTCTGACATTTTACCGCCATGGAAGGTTTTCCCGATATCATACGACTTGTCGTTTGTAGCAATAGATAAAAACGTATGCTGACAACTGCGATTCAGTAGCACTTCTTGTCTCTGCGAGACAAATACAAATGCGCAGAATTTTTTAGTGACGCGTCAAAAACAGCCCTTACCGTGTCGTGTGCTGCGCATGGACCTGTTTTAAGGGTATCTATGAGCCTGAACTCAAAAAGCAGCATTTTTACGGCTGAAGCCTATGAAATTTCCCTGGTTTTAAATCACATAGTTCATCATAAAATTCCTAAGTCTATTATTTTCACGGATTTCTTGAGCGCTGTACGTGCACAATTGTTCAGGAACCCTTCTAAAAATTGTCTTAATAAGTGTATAAGACGTTCATGTCAGCATATGCATTAAATATATAAGTGAACGTGTGCTGGGTGCCAGGTCACTGTGGGACCGCCGGGAACGAGACCGCCGATCAGATGGCCGCTGCTACTGCACTTGCAAATACAGTTGACCTAACAACAGTACCCTACACTGACATCAAGCCACACATCAGTCAACACATTCGGAAAACATGGCAAACAAACTGGTACACAGACCGACAACGAGTTACACATGATAAAACCACGCTTAGGACGATACACTTCTGATTCCCACAACAGACACATTGAAGCTACTTTAACTAGGTTACGGATACTCCCACCTGCTCACTGGATCTCCAAGAACCTTGTGTAGCAGGTGTGGGGAGGCCCTAACCGCAATTCACATTCTAATTACATGAAAAGCACTCCACACAACAAGACGCGAACACTTCCCACAACTATACAGACAGCACATTTCACTACACCAAGCATTGTTTTTAGTGGAAGATCCCATGATTCCTCTACAACGCACTTTTAAGTTTCTTACCGAAATCAAATTTTACACCTCAGTTCCTATCACGCGTATTTTTAACCACCTATTTCATACACGTATAAGCACAACCTGGCCCCCTACACCAGCCATTAATTGTGTTCTTGTTGAGTGGTTTTAGTGTTTACGTCGTCCATCTATCAATAGACATTGTGTTGGCGCTCTTTGCCCAGTTGGCCTTGCGCCATTAAAACTCAACCATCATCATCATCGTTTAGTTCGCTCCATATTTTGTTACTGTGCTTGCTCAAAAGGTGCTTTTACACTGTAGAAAAAGTATCGCATTGCGGCGGGGCGTTCTTTTACTTTCTGCAACCAGTGAAATCAACCTTACGCGAACAAAATTATCTGTTATAAATTGCTTTACCTTAGCTTATTTCTGGTTGCACAACCGCCGGTAAGTTTCTCATGCAAACTGAAAAGCTTTTGCACGTTTGTACAATGTATTTAAAGAGATTATTATTGGCAAAAGCATGTACCATTGGTCCCATCAGTCGTTTTGAAATTCTGACCTGCTTTTTTATTACCTCTCTGGGATGGGTCGGAAAAAAAGCATTCAATTAGTGTCAGCCGTTATTTTGAAAAATGGAGCAGAAAGCATCCATGGCTAGAAAATAGTTCTCAGCCCAAATTAGGTCAACCTCATTTTCAGCATTCTTCGCTCCTTTATCTGACGAACGGCGACCACATTGCCTCTTTTCGAGTACTGTGAGCACATGCGCACATAGCCGAAAACGGGAGAAGAGTAGCAAAATCGGGGTGTCAGAGCACCCTTCCTTCCCTCCGCTTATTTCAGTAGTAGTTCTCTGATAAGTAGAAATGTTTCGCTCCCCCAAATCCGAGGAATCTTCTCCCGAAATTTCGAATTTCTTGACCGGAAAAAAAAATAAATACAAATCCTGGCTTTCCTGGAGGCTAAAAACTGTACTTAGCTACTTATTTAATATTTTCGTCGTCTATATCAATCAGCGTGCTCACTGTCCTCGTCACGAGCTCCCCTCAGCAAGAAGCAGAATAATACTTTAACTGCTTAATCTAACTAACGATTAGGGGCCATCGCCTGTCACGCGTAGATACTTTTGTCTTTCCGGACCAAAACCCGTTGCAATGCTTTCACTAAAATTAAGCCGTGCGTTGCTCGAAAAGATATAAAGCAGGGTGTTTTCCGTTGCGAAATACTCTGTACTGTCCGAGAATTAATAATCATAGGAGTAAGCTGTCTATGAACGGGGGCATGCGAGAGTAGTATTCGGTGACCGCGAGGCGAAACACGGGCGCTCAGAAAAAAAAAATGTTTTCGCAACCGAAGCGATCATTCCATCTTCGCCTGAATCCGCATGGTGCCTGGCGACTGACAGCGAAACCACCTCAAGCCGTTCGTATAGTTCGCGACATTGATCAACTGTGCTTTTCCGGTACTCAGCTTGAGCCTCTCGACTTGGTCAACTTTGTGAGCATCGATGAACTCCTCCCAGTTTTCGTTGATATCCCCTGCAAGTAACGAGGCGTCATACCCATAGACTTCCAGGTGGACTGCAGAAATCTTAAGAAAGGTCGGATCTCTGCCAGAGCTCTGAACCTCTTGAAGAGCACCAAGAACCACCCAGACAATCGCGTCGGGAGGATTCCACGCCACTAGACCCCGGCAGGTAAGGCGGCGGCGGACGCCACAGTCGGAGAACATGCTCTCGGACTGTGAAGTCGACCGAAGATTGTATTGAATTGGGAAAACTTCATTGGGGCCTGGAAATAAAGTCCTATTGCTAGGTCTTCGTGACTTGGCCGGAGTCAGCACCGCAGATGTAGCCAGCCCGGCTTGGGGCCTGCCCAGCTCATACGTGGTGTCATAAGGGGGCTGGTTCACCGCGGGAGGGGCGTAGAAGCATTAATATGGACAAAAATTTCCCTCATGAAATTGTGCAGTTCCGATCGTAGTTCCTCAATGTTGGCCTGAACAACGGAGAGATTGCCTTGCAGAGCTTGATAAAAGTTGGAGTATTCTGCCTTTTGCTCCAGGAGTGCCTGCTTACATGAGTCTTCTATAGCGGTAAGGTGCTTGCCCACCAGTTCCTCTCCGTCCGACCGGGCGGGAGCGGACTGGGAGTCGCCTGAAACTGCCTTACGCTTGGGTGGTGGGGGATGGAGCTTCTTCCACGTGAGGAGTAATTCTCTGTTTCAGAGTTTGGTTTTCCTGCCTGAGTGCTGCGTTCTCCTGGCGAAGGAGAGTCATTTCCACCCGAATGGCGTTATGCTACTTCAAGATGTCATGGGAGGGAGGGAGGGAGGGAGGGAGGGAGGGAGGGAGGGGAGGGAGGGAGGGAGGGAGGGGAGGGAGTGGGCGAGACGAGCCACGGTGGGAGGCGATCGGGTAGCTCACCTGTTTTCCGAAGTTCAGTTGGGGTTTTGACGAGGTGACGCGGCGGCGGTGCAAGAATGAGTTGCCACGAGTTGCTTGCTTTGGGTCCCGCGTCTTTGGCCTGGCGGGCGGGATGATCCTGAGGTTTTTCTTGTGATCGCGAGAATTCGGCGTCCTTTTCAGGGGTCCTGTTGATGTTGTGCCCTTTAGTCACGATCTGGGCAAATGTGGGCTGCCGTCTTCGTGGTTGGAATCGTTTAGGCCAATCCGCAGTCCCAGTGAGAATGAGGGCCCTCACAGACGATGCACCTGGGAGAGCAGGGGTGGACTTCAGCGGGGTTCACTGTGCCGCAGCTGGAGCAGCGGGGACGAGCTTGAGTGTTCGAATTCGGGCACACATCTGGTCTGTGTCCGGCCTGTCAACATGTTGTGCAGGCCTCTGTCTTCCTCCGAAACGGCTTGCAGCGATAGTTAGTGGCCCTGTAGCGGATCCAATAGGGGACTTGCATGCCGTCGAATAGAATTTGAACCATATTGGATGAGTTCAACCTTTTGGCGTCCAGTATTTTAAGATCCGGGTTGTAGTTGCAAATGCTGTTCATGATCTGCTCTGAAGTATCATCCTCGGGAATGTTGTAGATTACACCGACAACGGTGTTCGCAGGTGCCGAGACGTGAGCTGCCATTTCATATTGCTGTCCACGGAGCGTGAGGGAGTTGATGTTGGCGTACATTTTCGCTCGGTCCTGTGATGGGGTGCTGATGATGACGTAGTTGGCGACCTGGTTAATTCTTATCTGGTCATCTCGGTTAGGGGCTTGATCCAGCTTGAGCCTGGATGACGTAAGTCAGCGTTGCTTGTGCGACAGACGTTAGCGCTAGTCCACCGCGTGGGCGTAGGATAATTTTGACGTCGGAGGCTGGCAGTGGGGAAGCAGGTTGCTGGCGCTTCGGAGGGCGCCGGCGGCCTTGTTGTGCTGCGCTCATCGTGCCTGGGGTATTCATCATCCTTGTGGAGAATTGTTCTGCGGCATGCAAGACTTGTTGGTGCTGCCGGGTGGCCTACGAGGCTACAGCCTACACCTGCCCGTTCTGCAACCCCGTTATACGGGATGGCAATGTGCCGCATCTACTCTGGACCTGCCCGGGACGGCATCAATTTCGCGTGCGGCACCGTTCTGCAACCGGCCTCCAGCCTGGTCGCTCTCTCCTGAACCTACAGTGCTAAGGGCACGGCGCATTTCACCAAGATCCCCCGGACTTCATACACGAAGCCAACCTGTTTATGTACCTGTGAACCTGGTTATCAATTATGCCACAGGGCAAACTTCCCAAAAAAAAGTATCATAAAAACATCGAGGTGCTCTGACAGAACTCCGAAAACGAATCCGCGTTACGCACTTCTAACGGGCCTGCAACAAATCTTCTTCTAATTTTTTTGCCCTAGTATCGATGCATCTGACGGCTTTACCAAACGCCGACGGTAGTAACCCTGAAAAAGGGGTGCATGAGAACTGCGTAAGCTTGTGCTAGGCGAAGGGTGATCCGAAAGTATTCGGATCAAACATATTTATTTTGTGCTGTTTCCAGGGGAAAGTAAACACAAAGGCTGCAATGTAAGAAGGAACTGCCAACATATCACCATGACCGCCCTTGTTATGACTTCTTTCATTCACTCGCTGTTATATTTCCATGGGGCGATCATTCTTGCAAAATTAAGCGTATCACTTTCCATTCATTTGCGTTCGTACAGTCATTCATTCCACCCACTATAATAGAATGGAATAACCTTCCACAGCGCATTGCCACTAAAGCTAACATAACAAAATTTCAACACTTCTCAAGGAATGAGGCGACCTAATTGTGTTTCTGCTTGCTTGCATAAGCTTTTCTTTTTTTCATTTGTAGTTATGTGTTTTGTAGTTATGGGCTTGAGAAGTTCTTATTGCTTCTGTTTTTCTACATTTATAATGTGTGATTTTGTTAGCACCCATTCATGTTTTGTTTGTTTGGTGTATACGAATGCCCCCCCCCCCCCCTATGTAATACCCTTCTTCGGAGGGCCTTTAGGGGTACCTGAATAAATAAATAAATAGATAAATAAATAAATAAATGGCTTGTTATTCGGCTTAACCATAGGTTGCTATATAAAGAGAAGAAATAAGCAGTAGACGACAGGAATGACCATGTGAAGGTCTCGCGGGTAATTTGAAGAAGGAGCTATTCGTACTACTGGGCGTAAAGCGAGGTCACAAATCGAAATACTCTATGACTGACCTTCCAACAAAAAACAAATTTACCGCGCGTTCTTCAATCTTGGATGCAATCACAGATCTCCCTGGGACTTTGTTTCAGCTTCTCAAAATCTCAAAATCTCAAGTCTACTTAATGCTCAGTCACTAAAGTTGCCAAACTACACGTGCTCGCGACCCCGCTCTAATTTCTCGGCGCCAATGGTATACGCCTCGGAAATTATTATATTTCATTTCGCCAATGTTTGGACGTGCTGCTGTCTCAAAATTCAATCTTGAGTCGTTTGGACGAAAGGAGACCGGCTCGGGCCTCCTTCACCTCACGAGTTCAGCCATCGATCTTTTCCTTGCTTCCTGTTTGACCTAATCCGGCCAGCCACCGCTGGTCCTAAACCTGTCAAACAAATCGATACCCTTCACTACAAACATTATTTTTCTTTTGGCGCAGTTCACCGCTCGTGTTGGCTGCTCCGCAGCATCCTTCGAGTCACATACGCTTGCCAGTTTCTTGTGCCTTTCTTTCGTTTACCCTAGCCGCTTCTCCGACTCCTGGTAATGGTACGGAAGCTATCGACCGGCCACCACTCGAGGCTCCACTTCGTTATCTATACGTATATAACAAAGAATGCGGAGCGAACGACCCATTTTTCGAACTACTAACTCCTTATACCATTTCCTGCGGAGTTTATGAGCTGTCAATACGCCAGTCTATTTATTGCACAAGGGCAATACCCTCTCCGTGCTGAAATTCATGAAAAATGATACATTCTTGCGAAAGGAGAATTCCTGCATTACTCTTTTTTTTTCACTTTTTCATTTCTTCTTACTTTTTTCATATGTTTTGAAAGAGGAATATTCGTTACTACTTTCGGAACGGCAAACGAAGGGAAGTTATTGACGTTTATCTGTAGAGAATCTCACGTTCACCCTGGTGTTGCAAATCTATTTAATACTGGGATATAAAAAGTTGTATGCCGGCCTAAATACGCTACATTTTTTGCCATGGAAGAACGATTTATTTTTTTTCCGCACCAACCTCACCCCACGCGAAACATAAAAAACAAAAAAAAACATATTGTAGTAATAGCACGGGCACGCTCAGCCGTTACGCTAAGATGAGAAACGATATTCTAAAGCACTGAAAATATCCATTCTACCGGCTGAGATTCGCCTCACATAAATGCGGCCTCTGAAAGAAAAATGGGTCGAAGCACCAGCTTAGATGCACGCGTGTAAAAAGAAAAGCGTTTATTTTCTTCGCAGAGTGGCCTACTTTCAAATTTCGAAACTGCCGCCTCGTTCAGCCAGGTGTTAGCGGGGCTGACGTCAAGCCTGTCAGTGCCTATAGGAATGCACTGAGAAGGATGATTGATCAAACATTTGCAGTGCACCGAAGCGGGGGTGCCTCGGCTGAAGCCGTTACACGGGAAGAAACTCTAGTGCTATAGATCCGGAGGCCGTAGATAGGGTTGAAGCAAATACGAGGCTGCAGAAGAAACGATGGAGTCAGTATAGAAAGCTGCTTTGGCTGCAGCTACTTACGCAACACGACACGCTAAGCCGTCGCAGGAACTTCCTATACAACGAGCTTCCAATGAAACTCAAAGGCTCAGCAGTGTAGATGTAGTGGCAGCGTGTGCCGCCGATGAATGAATGACTAGGCAACTTTAGTAGACATCGGAACGAAAGACCCTTTATTCAAACTTGCGCATGCTTATATACCCAAACTACGCTGGCGCCACCACCGGCCGTTATCGTGGAACCGAAACCGAATATACAAATATGCAACATATTCCTTTCCTTAAAACAAGCTAAAAGGATTATTTACGTGGTAGGTTAGTACGGTAGTACATATGCAAAAAATACCATCCAAAAAAAATTGACCACATCTTTCCGCGGGGGGAAACCATGGGGTGATGCGACGCATCTGGGCGGTGCTTGTTATGGTTGCGCCAACCATCGCGGTAGCAGACCTTTTAGTCTCCATTCAAATCCTCGGTGGTCATCGGATGTCATCGGAGCGGCGGCGGTGGAGCGACTGAGCGGAGCGGCGCAGTTATCGCGTTTATATGTACCGCGCGTTAACGGTGAGGGGAATGAGAGAGAGCAGCGCATGCGCATGTGTTAACCCAGCGCTAACGCGCGCTGACGCACAGTTGGCGTTGCGGTGAGAGCGGGCGCTAACACACAGATGGCGCTGCGGTGAGAGCGGCGTTACCACGCAGCTGGCGTGGCAAAGAGAATGGGGGAGGGATGCGGACTACGGATGGACGCCGGAGGGACAAGGCTAGTTAAAGAGATGCGTCGCATCTAAAATACCATAGAGAAATACAACTGTACTATGAACATAGCTATATGCTAATACGAGATCACTTTATTTACAAAAGAAATCCGCCACTCCGGAGAAGTGTCAGTTCCATTCGCTACATTACAACTTCGCGCACTACACGTTGTAGCCATAGCAATCTGGTGGTCGTCGTCCTCCTTGGTGGTTGCATTCTGTGTTGCAATGTTAATGCTCCTGGAGACTTGGACGACGGCGTAGCAGCAGGCGACATGTGCGCCTGCGCCAGCCGAAGGAGACCTGGGAGCCTGCGCAGCCGAAGGAGACCTGGGCGCCTGCGCAGCCGAAGGAGTAACAGCTGAAGCCCTCGTGTTTGTCTGAGGCAGAGCCCTCACATGTATATATATAGTCAGAGACCCCACGTAGAAAGGGCGGCACAGGCTCGTGGCACCTTTGAAAGCTTCGATGCGTACCACGTTTGACCTCATTCAGGCGGTAAGAGTGTGGTTTCTTCTTCCTTATCACTTCTCTTCGGTGGCTGAATTCCAGGCCGCCTCTAAATCTAATGGTGGGTTTCTTCACTCGCACAACGTCACCAACGTTAACTGTGGTTTCTCTTGCAGCCCTCCGAGCGTCCGTGTATCGTTTACTGCCCTGTTGCCGTTGCTTCACCCGCTCACGTAAACGCCGGAGTTCCAACCGAGGATCATCAAAGAATGTGACCGACGGATGCCCGACGATATCCAACCGAGTTGTTGGCAGCGTCCGCGTAGCAGAAGAGCTGGAGCACTTGCCGTTGTAGCATGCGGCGTGCAGCGGTAAACACCGAGGTACCCTGTTATCACCTGGCGCAAGGGTCGCTGCTCAAGAGTAGCCACTTGAATGAAACTTTCTAAAACTCTGTTAAATCTTTTTACTTAGCCGTTTGATTCTGGTTAGTACACTGATGAATGCTTTACCTGGATGCCACGATCTTGCAGAAATGCCTCACACTCCCGAGAGGTTGAGGCATCAACCTCTCCACTCCCGAGAGACTGAGAGAGTGGAGATGTTGCGTTACGCAAACGCACTTTCCAAAATCACTGCAGCAATAGTGCAGCCTTGATGTTGTCGGTTGATTGGTGACGACGTTGCGCACAAAAACAGAATACCACAATTCACTCATGTACAAATAACGACTATAAAGGCGCACACGGAACGAACAGCGATCACGGAACGAGAGCGTTCTTGATGCAATGCAGCACAATCGGAAAATTCCAAATTCGTTCGTCAGTGACGTCACGCTAATGGCGAGACGCCATTGGTTGCTCATGAGCACAACTTACCTTCGATGTGAGAAATGTCGCTGCGGAGTTAAGCTGTCACCGACTATAATGCGTAGCATTCTTGTGCCACTTGTTTATAGTGTGAGCTCTTTAGAGTCAAATATGGCCATATTTTGAATAAAGCCGTATTTAGAACGTTCTTTTGCGGACTTTTTTTGTTTATTTTTCGGTTTTGGGGGAGATGATGAGATGCATACTTTTTATTTTGTCGAATCATTTTTGTGAAATATTTGTTTGTTCTATTTTTTTATTTTTTTGGTTATTCAAAATTATGTTCGGCCAATTATCTCCATTTACGTTGTCATAGTGACTGAAGGTGTACCTTCTCTCGAATCTGCATATTTGTCGAATTTCAGGGCGTTACTCGTTCCTGGCTCTGGAGGTGCTCGACAAAGAATGCTACGCATTATTAGTGACGTGTTGTCGCCGTTTCCACTGTAGCCATACCGGCAAGGCAGAAACACAGTAACAGCATGACCATTCACACGAAATATTCTGGCCCTCATAAATGCCAAGTCTCTTTTAGCGGGCCACGACTTGTAAAGCGAATGCGGACTGCTAATCCGCTGGGAGCGTTCGTTCCCTGCTGAACGCCCTTCGACGACTGCCCCAGGTGCCCTTCAATCAACGCCAGCGCCGCAATGCGGCATCCTTGGCCAGCGCACGAAGCTCTGCCGTAGCGTGACGGAGGAGTTTCATGACCAGAAAAGCACTGAAGGACTCTGGTGTGGGTGATTACCGGTCATGCAGTCAGCAGTGACTCTGCGCCGACCCTAATCTAATGAATAATGAGAGTCACAGGACTCCTTCCTGCTGATTGTCGCGACAATGTAAGTTCTAAGGACGCTCCTTTTATGAAGAGTCCTGTCATGCTTATGGAAATACAGTCATGAAAGTAGTATGTGTGACCCTCCAAGGGATAGTCAGTACTACTCAGTGGAGTCGTTGCAGTATTACTACTGTTAGTGGAGTCATTGAAGTATATGTGAAACTCTGATGGAGGTGATCAGCTCGGACCTCTTAGTTACCCCGATTGTGTTAAGAGAGTCAAACGATTCTTTCTTCGTGACCGCTGTTTCTGTGTCGAGTAGGTACAAATTCCACGGCAGCCAACCGAGTGCGTCTGCCACATTGTCGAACAAAGGTAATTGAGCCTTTTATGGTCACCCTATGGGATGGTTGGCCTTTGCTCATGCGGAAAGAAGCTCTTACCACCAAGGGGGACTTGAAGAAGCCATCGCGCCAAGACATCATAAGCTTTGTCCCATGCAGAACCTCTACGTGTTTCCGCGGTATTTAAAACTTAGCCTTTAACCCCACCTTGGCCTGTGTAAGCAGCGAATCGGTGAGAGGTCCCGAAGCGCGACAAATCATAATGCACGAAGTGCTGCAGCTTGGGTTTTATTCCGACCACGACGCATCGTTAAATAGTTTCGACGTTGACGAGTAAAAGATGAAATAAATGAACGCGAATGTTCTGTTCATAGTAGATGTAATTACATTTTTTGCTTTCGGAACTTGACTCGAAAGTTGGTCAATCCCGCAATTTTTTATCTATATCTCCTCAGTTATGGTTTCAGCTCTCTTCTAACTTTATGGTATGTCTTGTCTTAGGCAGATAAGGCATAGCAATAATTTAGACACACATGAGGTATGTTATGCCCTCGTTCTTCCTTTGCCCTTTACGTTCTGAAACAAAGAACAGCTAGGTGGTGGAGATGGCTAAGGTACTATTAATTGACATAATGGGAAATGAAACTGTAATGGCAGAACCCACACAACTCATTTCACGTATCTCGACTATCTTCTTAACACAAATACGAAGTTTTCTAATCAATATTAAATGAAGTATGTAGTAAATTGGTCCACACAAGGAAGACGCCAAGCCAATACTACAATGTAGTGTACGATTGGTGCATGAATGCTTATCGTTTTGCAGAAGGATCTACATGGTGTAAACAGGATGACGTGTCTATGGCTCTGTAGTGCCGCACGTACGAAATCTAAAGGAAAGGAAAGATGAAGCCCATATCTGGTACCAGGACTAATTTTTCTTCAACTATGAAGTTTCTGAGAAAGCTTTATAGCTTTCCTTCGCAGCCGCATGGCTGCATTAAGGTGGATGTCAAACTTTCCGTCACAGCACTTTACGGCACAACTGAGTAGAGCTCAAGCGACGAACTTGTCTGGCAGACAATAAGAATACGAACAGGCGACTCACCAAATACAAAAATTACGCACTCAGTGCATGGGCAGCACTGGTTACATTTGGTAGCATGGTCCAGGCTTCTTTAGAAAATTATATTAAAAGGTACCTTTCACATTTGCGGTCTAGCCTTTTTTTACCTGCAAATATCGTGCAAACGGGACAATGCAAGCGAACAAGCTATTGAGGATGGCTCTTCCTAATAAGGTGGACACTTATGCCTGAAAACAAGTTTTCGGGCAGACCGGAGTTCCAAGAATAAAATTGCACCAGTTGCAACTGCGAAAGCAGTTTGCTACGGCATAAACTGGCAAAGGGCGAAATATGATTTTATTTTTTTAAAACGATATGTCATTTCACAAATCCTCAAAAAATAAATCCACAAAACGAAAAAAGGGGAACCACTGGACCCTCGTACTAACAGCGTGTGGTTGCAAACCAGCGCCGTGCATTACCGGATTCTCGCGCGCCGTTCAACGGTGAAAACTTTTTTTTTTCCGACCGAAGGTGCAAAACGCAGCCGTTAAGATAGTGAACGCAACAGTAGCTCTACAGACCAGCTTAACGTGGGCTATATGCACTGGGGCAAAACCAGGTTGCGGTAAAGAATATGGGCAGAGTTCACAAGTTAGTGCATAGCAAAGGTGAAGGCAACGCATATGAATCGCTAGTTTTCCTTTGGGGCACGCTTTACTCCACGCAATCAAGCAAGCACAGCGTAATCAACTTTTTTTGGCATAGGCCCAGAAACCTAACAAAGCCAACTGTTTCGCTCGGTATAACGAGCAGGCACAGTACTCACGGGAATAAACGAAGACATTGTCTTTGTTCCGGCTTTGCACCCAATCCTTGTACGCCGTCGGCTTGCTGGACCGAAGAACTCTAGTAGACGATATCCGGCGATGCGCAGTGAATTTCACACAAAAAATGCATACCCTTGACACGTTGTTTCCATCGGGTTGCCATTTGAATAGCTGACTTCGTCTATAGCTCTGAGTCAACCGGCCGGGGCTTTCCCATGCCGCCCCAGCTCAATCCACTTCTCGCAGTAGTGGATTGGATTGGCTCGCATTGGATCAATTAAGAATATTTGTAATCTTATTTTAAAAGCGGAGCTGTAGTAGCAGGCCGGAATGTGTGGCGCGTAACGCGTTAAAAATGCCAAGAAAATGCCGAGCGCTCGTGAGTGCGTGCCTCGCAGTGACCGCGAAGCATCGCCTGCGCGAGCATTGGCTTTAGCAAAAAATGGTGAAAACCCCGAGGAGCGTTTCGCCTTGCCGAGCAACTAACAAGGCCACAGCTGGCGCAACACCTGCTTCAAGGAACGTCAACGCGACCACAGGAACGCAGCGCATGAGTCGTGCACGTACGCGCCGCCGCTGCGCCCCAGCGGTCGTCAAGCGCTACCGCGCATGTAACGCTTGGCATGAGAAAACAACAATATCCACGCATATGACGATGGCTACTGCTAGCGCACTTCAAAGCGACGACGAAACATGTAAATAAACGATCTGAAACTTCTACAAACGCGTGGTGATGTGTCCTTCAGTGCTCAGAAAGAAATCCTGAAGCTTCGCTTGGTTCAAGCCTTGCGGGACTTATGCGAGCTTCGCTAGTTTTTTTTAGTTGTGAAAAAACTTTAAATAAGGAAACATTTCTGGGTTCCAATTTTCGCATATTTGTACGTTTTACGTATTGCATACCGTTTTTATTTTACAAACCCGAAGCAGTCATGTGAATTCTGTTATAAAAGTCACCTTAAGTGGCTTTTTTAAGCATACTGAAGCAGACGACGCTCGCAGAAAGGCGCAACATGTGATAATTGCGTGCAACGTGCCGAAAGCGTAAAAATAAATGTATTATCTCAATACCAAAAGTGTGTACTGACTATAAGCAAATACAAAAGAGGATTCAAATGACTAAAACAAATTTTCTGCTGTTTAGGCGGGTCGGCCTGGGGTAACTTGGCGCTCCGTTTGAACACCAAGTTCCAAACGCGAGATATCATTCACGTACACATTTGCGACGAGAAAATGACGCTGTAAACTAACTACTTTCTTGATAAAACACGACTGAGCATAGCATGAGCTGTTAATTTGGTTTGTTTGCATGACATCAAAGCTGCTCGAGTAAGCAGGAGGCGCAAGTGCGGATAAAACGGCTTAATTGCAGGACGGCAGAACTCAGATGGAAAAGCTAGTTATGACCGTGCCATGCGTCCACATCCTTTCCCTCCTCTTTTGTAGGGTACCTCAGAAAGCCATACATTACATGAGCGTAAGTTTTCGTGCTGTTTTCTCATTCCCAAAGCATTATCCGGTGCACCAGTGTGGTTTAAATGTTAATTGTTGGTACTGCTTTTCACGTAACAAAAACAGACAATTGATTTCATTCATGAACGAAATCCTCACTCACTCACTATGGTCGAATAGAAATGAAGGATTTAGCATTTCCATTCGCCCATAGTTCTCAACAATTTTAAGAACAAGATTTTTGGCTAGCTTATGTGTGGTATGCATTCTTGAAGACTGCTTTGGGATACGACATATTCAGAAAATTTAATAAATCAAAGCTTTCTATATGCCTCACTTATGGAGATGTCACGCTAAAACTGCCTGCAGAAAAGCCAACTTAACACAATGGGTCGAAACATGATGATGATAATAAACGCGAATCAGAAAAGCTGATTTTACACAATGAGAAGGCACATGGTGACAAAAATACAAAACAGGAAGCCCACTTTACGCAACGGGGGGACACGTGACGATAATGTTGATGACGGTGCTTACGATGTTGGTGGTGGTGGTGATTATGATGATGATGAAACGCTAATCTTTTGCCGATACAAATGCAGAGTGCGCAATCCAATCAGCCAAAGTCCAAAATAATGACAACGCCGAGCGAACTGAATCAGCACACTCAGATGACCCAATCGCGAACTAATAGATAAAAATCCGAACATCACATTCGCTTAGCTCAGTGCTGTCGTAATTTGGACTTTTTTATGGGATTGTGGACTTTGCATTCGTATTGCAGAAAGCTTCGCGTTTCAACCAAATCAACACCCCAGTTCGCCCTTGAAAACGGACTCTACAAATGGGTGTAACAGCCTGATCGACTCCCCCGTTCGGTCTATAGTGTGAACTGTCTGCAGCATGCACTGTCTTCAGTGTGGTCCACATTGTGTACACTGTGAACTGTACTTTAAGTGTGAACTGGGCACTTTGCTGCCAGTGCCACTGACTGACTTTAATGTGTTACTTTTGTGATTAGGACCCCAAGACTGCAACTGTGTTCATTGTGCGAGCTGTAACCTTCCCCTTTTTCCCGCATCCTTGCTGGCCCCAGGGTCTGATGGCCTCTCGTTTAATAACGTGTTTCACTCACGTGCTCTTTTGTACAGAAAGGGGCGTTAGATTGTTTACACATTCTTATAAAATTCAGTTTTGTAGCGCTTACACAGACAACATCAAAGCCAGGGGACGCCCTTTTCACCCCGCTTGTATGTTTCTGTATCAGCGCCACGAAAATTATGCAATGCCGTACCAACAAATTTAACTAGCAATCTGAAAGTAAAATGAGCTGATAACTATATCCTACAAATGCTCTTGACACGTGACTCCCATTGCGAAGTTAGAGTCTCTGTGACCCCCTTTGTTTCAAAGGGAGTCGTGGAGTGTTAAAGAGAGCCTTTGAAGCGTCAAAGAGAGTCATTGCGGCAACGACTCCCTTTTGACTCCCTTGTGTTGGCGTGGGGATTGACGGCAACGAATATCCGATACTGGCAGACAACAAACGGAGCAGCAGGCAGCCAACGGCACAAGTAAAACGAGCAAACGTGACCACTCAGTCCGTTATAACACAATGCACAGTGGGCACGGTATGCGAGGGCTGCACGAGAAACGCGCTGTTGGGGACTTCTAAAGCCGGTGCAAGGCTTGCGCATACGGCCGAGGATCATATTCGCGAGGGAGAGTGACAAGAGGCTCACACATTCTTTGACATCCACCCATAGGTCCTCCGCTAATTTTTCAACGTACTATAAAAAGACGCCAAGCGTCCACTTCTTCTGTGAAAGAAATCGCTATGATCGCTATAAGCTATAAGCTACGCTATAGCTTAACTGGCTTAAGCCTAAATCGCTTATAGCTTAAATCGCTATAAGCTACGATGACGGCGCGCAAGACGTGCCGCGATAACTACAACGCATCTGAATAAGCGAGTCGTGGCTTTCGCACACTGCCTTGTACTTTCCGGGTGCCGCAAGAGAAAGAGCGTGCAGCTCAAGACCGAGCTATCCTGCCTGAAACCATCCAAAAGAGAAAAACCAAACAAAAGACTGGAAACTCTCAAAAGGCTGTCGAAATCTCATGAATCCCTAACGCTGGGGAATGTTCAGCTGTCAAGGGCGCTAAAGGAAGTACTTCAGGGTCGATAAAGGGCTTTCTCCTGAGTGGCGCCACCTATATATGTCAAGCTCACGCTTTTCGCGTTATCCGGAAGCAAGCTGGCAGGGCACTGTTTCGATCAATTCACCGCTGCGGAGAACCAATTAGGGACAGGCGGAAGGGTTAACATAGGGGAAGGTCATCGGTGCAATCAGGGGGAAAACGAATAACTAGAAAATGAACTGAGTTTAGTGACCATATGCCTTGGCTCCTATTACGCTTCATCTTTCATGTATAAATATGCGGGTTGTCCATACGTAATGTGCGCTAAAAAATTCCGATGAAAGAACTCACAAGTACAGCCTTCCAAATTTTTAATAATACAGAGGGAGCGACGACTGACCGGAATGTCAGCGTCTTATCACGGTGTTCAGCAGTGAAATAGGCGAGAGTACGCGCACGCGCATAGGGTCATCTGCTGTGGGAGTGTTGTCTGCTACGCCGTTTCCTTGAGAGTGGCACACCCCCGGCTACTGCATCTGAATGACTTTGTGTCCCACACGCTGCTTAGCTACCTTTGACGGTAGCGAAACGGCCTTGCAAGATAAGAAAAACAGGGGGTGTGTTGCCCTGAAAAGAACAGCGGAGCAGACGACGCTCCCACAGCAGATAGTTCCATGCGCGTGCGCGTACCCTCGCCTATTTTGCCGGTGAACACCGTAGATAAGGCGCTGACATGCCGATTGGTCGTCGCTCCCGCTATATTATTAAAAATCTGGGAGGCTGTACACTTCAAAAGAGCGGTTTGGTTTCGCAGCGTTCGCGCAGGCTTAAATTTAGCGAGGCTATGCTCTTCGCAAATATATATCACAGTCCCGGTGGATCGATACCTAGTACTATTCATAACGCGAATGACATTACAAAATCGCGAATGCGCACCACCACATTGATTGCAGCGATGAAAAGCATAGGGCTCGCAATGCTCACTACGCCCAAAAAACAGAGGCGGTGGTGTA
This sequence comes from Haemaphysalis longicornis, assembly GCA_013339765.2. Lineage (NCBI taxonomy): Eukaryota > Metazoa > Arthropoda > Arachnida > Ixodida > Ixodidae > Haemaphysalis > Haemaphysalis longicornis. The sequence continues at coordinate 138,512,315 of CM023451.1, read as the reverse complement.
TTCGAGTCAGTTCTGCAAAAAAAGACTTCTTTTATTTTAAATTATCAGCATTTTACCCTTTTTTTAAGGTGCGGGGAGATAAGTCCAATTGTTCCAGTGAGGAAGCGATAGCCAGGGCGAGGAATGAACACACAGTCCTGCACAAAGGCAACAACACAAAGAAATTTAGCGTTAACGAATGCGTGCTTTTCTTCGCGTCTGTGAACAGTCTGTACGTATCGGTGACAGACGTTCTTCGAGGCTTACGCCTGCACATAAAACTGGCCGCCACTCTGCTACCAAATAAGCAGCCTTTTCCCGGGGCTGTCTATTTCCAGGTTGAGTGCACGTCAGGTTTGAACTGATCCTGCGCTCTTTGCCGGCTTTAGCGCAGTGACGTTTCCGCGTACTAGTTGAACCATAAGGCACTCATGCCATGATAGCCTCAGCATTGCGTGGGGCTATATGGAGAACGTAGTTAATATAATACTAAAATATCTTGAGGGAGCTTTCTGAATGATGCTTCAACCAACTCACGCAAAATTTGCCTAGGTATACTAATACAGGTAGACCTGGATATAACGACGTGACAAAAATTCCCAATTTTTGTTCCATGCAGGCAAGTCCAGAGACAACTTGCAGATCCCGCCACCATTTCATCGAGTCGACGACGAAGAGCTAATAGAAGTCTACAATGCTGAGGATGACTTTGCATCCACCACTCACTGCGAAGAAGACGGCGACCTTTTCAATGCATACGACGATGATTACTAGCACCGCAACTATGCAAATAAATAAACAATGATACTGAAACTTAACTAAGTGTCTTGCAATGCTCACATACAATAGCTTCGCCATTGAAGTCTTGCGGGTGAGCGCACAATCCCCTGAATTTTTTTACACCACCGGTACTGCTGAACCGTTTATTTTTTAACACATCTAAACATGCAAGTTCTGCGTAAGCAGTGCTGGCCTCTTCTGGTATTATAAAGACTACTTTCTCGCTCTCTGAGCATTTTCGGTCGTCTATTAGCTTTTTTACTTGTGTATGTAGAAAGAGTTCTCACCAGATTTTTCACCTTAAAATTCCAGCACTGTACTCTCACTATCCGCTATCTGATATCAAAATTATGTCAACTGTCATAAAGTGACAAAAGCCATGTAACAACCATATTGACTTCTTTTGTAACATTCTTTCTCCGCAAATGTATCAAGTAAACTGAAAATGGTCGGTAGAGCACTTTCAAAACGGATTTTTATGGTCCTTGCATTGGAAGCAAGGAAGAAAACTTTATTTAGAAAGGATGGCCCGAAGCCACAGGGGAAGGGGGAAGGCAAAAAGGACGCTAGTATTGCATTAGAACTAACTCCTAAACGGCAAAATATAATAAGCAGTAAACATGTATACAGCTAAGATAATGCAAAATATTAACCACAAGTCGCTGACCGAACGACAAAGTAAAAAATGACGTTTTGGCTCTTTTATTTCCGGGGATTCGTGGTGAACAAGAAATCCCGAAATGTCATTTTTATTTTTGATTTGTGCTACCGGAGCAGACGGTATGCCGTCATTCGTACTATTGACTTCAGATCAGAGAATTATCATCGCTGCCAACGTATTTGAGGTTGTGAGGACTCATAAGAATTTTGTGAATAAGCACGGCGTGCCTGGTCTGCAACCATCGCAGGTTTCAGTGCCGTGACGAACGAGCACAACCACTAAGAATCTGTGACCCACGGACAACGCACGCCGTCACCCTAAACCGAAAGGCTCTTCCCGCGTCAAATAAGTGCTCCCAGCACTGCGTCGGCCCGTCCGCTCGCCACGCACACAACGCGCCGGGAAATTACCAGAGGGAACCTAGAGCGTCGTCCGTAACGATCCAATTCTCACGGCCGTCCACCGCTCCTCCGCGCACTCAGGCCGAGCCCAAAGGGGAAGAAGAGGCAAGAAACGCGCGGCTGGCGCAGACGCGCAAACATCGCCGCACTCGTGCCGCCGCAGTGTCCGAGGAGCAGCGACGGGGCTCTGATTTCTCTCCGGCACGGGAGAGGCGGGAGCGAACCAATTCCTCTCCATAAACGGATAATCCGGAGCCTGTGATGGATGGCGCCAGGCCTGAAAGCAGCTTCGGGGACGCCCTTCTCCCGCGCGGCAGAAGAAAGCTCCGGGTTGTGTTCGCCTGCACCTCGGGCTCGCCTGCACGAGCGACGCGTGGTGGGAGGCGAGTCAAACAATAGCAAAACGGTGCTGGAGGCAAAGACAGCCCGGGCTCAGGGAAACTCGGTGAGGGCGCATAAATCCTTGTTTGTAGCGCGGGGAGACCCGGAAGGCCGCCGCGTCGAGGGGCGCGGGTGAGTGCTCGTGCGCGTGCCGAAACGCGGCCTGCTCGCTTCTTCCCTTTTGTGGCCGTCGGACGCGGCCGATGCGGTTAGCGCGCCCATGGAGCACACACCCGGACGCAGAGTGATGCACGAAAGGGGGGGGTAGTCGCCCGAAGGCCTGCGACAACCTCGGGAATGTGCGCCGCTCTGCAATTGCGCGTGTCTGAGCTCCCCATGTGCCTTGCTTAACCTTTTGTAGAGCGTAGATGTGGGACGTGCCTTTCGACACGCTTTTTTGCAGGGTAAACATCCCAAACTGTGAGCTGTGCGCAAAGGATCTGGGAAAGCAGGAGTACTACCTTCCTGTGCGTGTTGTTAGGGTGGCGTAGAATAAATATCAATGGAGTACGGGCCACGATAACTCTCGTAAACAGAGTCCGAAATTTCCATTTCGAAGGACGGGAAGCGGTGTTTAGGGAAGTGAATTGGAAAAGTCAGGCTTTTACGAATGAATGGGAAATACTTGAATTACTTGAAATTTGCGGCTGACATTTTATTACTAAATCTGTCCAGGCAGGGTCTGCGGGAAATCTTTCTGTATTTTTACTTGGAAATCTTGGCAAAAATAACCACAGGTAATTCCAAAGTACAGTGGAATCTCGTTAAACCATGCCTGCATAAGCAGTAGTTTCTTTTTATACGTAGTTAAGCCAAATTCCCGGCTCGGTTTCTTGTAACCTTTGCATTCGGATAAACCGTAATGCCGGTTAGTACGTACTTTCGTCGCCTCCCCTTCAGGTAAGCTTTAACGAGGTTTCCCTGTAGGGTCAAATACACGTGCAAAAATTCATCTTCATGGTAAATAGTGAAATGCGGACGAATATTACTATCTGAGCAAGTTATATGGGCGGATACCAAGCATGAGAAGAAAAGCGTGCGCAGAATTTGTATGATATGGGCGGAATTTGGGAAGTAATGAGAAATACTTGAGCAGTAAGCCACACATGTCTTCAAAAAGACTTGTGTAAAAAAAACGTGTGCTTCTGGTAACAATATAAGAGAGTGAAGTAATCGAGGGAGTACGTAACATAAATGCAGAAATGTTATCCACCTTCCTATCCTACACACACGGAGAGGAAAAAAATCCCGCCATCTCCATGAAGTGAATGATGATGAGAGGGGCAAAGCTAAAATGGTTATCGGTAAAACCGTGAAACATTCGCCTGTTGGTAAGCGGTGGTAAGCTTGACGCAAGCTTACCACCGCTCCGTTGCAAGCCCGTCGACGACGTCGATGTTTGTGGTGAATATGTTGGGCTTGTTTGGGACGATGAGAATCTCCATGGGTAAGTTGACGAATTCGATGTGTGACATTTTAGCCACCTTGGCCGTCGCCTTCTGCAGAGCGTCTAGTGTCGCGTACCCCCGGTACGTGTCTTGAGCTCGCACGCGACGAACGACAACGTCTTCTTCTTCCTCTCCTCCTTGTTGGGTAGCAACGAACGCGTTGAACGTTTTGACCTCTTCGGCCAATCTTTGGCTGGCCAATCCCTAAGGGGATCCTGCCACAATCATCATTAATGTGCCAGATACAGCAGCAACGAGGGACGGGACAGGGCCCGAAAAGAGACAACTCACACATAGAAAGGTGAAATGTAGAAAAATAAGTGCAAAGAGGTGTCCCCAGCGTTAGGCCAGTGGATGTTTAGAGTTCAGTGACTACCGCAAGAGTCTTTTATGCTACACACTTTTGCGAAACTCCGTCGTTCCCAGGAAGCGTACGAGCGCCTTTGTCGCCTTGACCGCTCATGACTGAGAACGTCGGTGGTCCAGGATCTTATTCCATAAAACGGCCACTGAGAGTCCAGTATTCACACAGTTTGCGGCTGACTTTGTATCCTTAAATCGGTCCAGACAGGGTTTCTGGAAAATCCTTCGGGAATGGTACTTAGAAATCTTGGCAAAAACAAACACAGGCAAATCAAAAGAAGTGTTAAATAGACACGCACAAATGCATCTGCGAGCTAAATAGTGAAATGTGAACGATTCCTTCCGATGGAAAGCGTGGGCACTGGCATAAAACGTGCGAGTGTCGCAGGCGTTCCGAGGACTTCGCGCGCCTTTCTTGTTTTTATTCCAACCAATCGTACAGAGAGAGAGAGAGATAGATAGATAGAGAGAGAGAGAAAGAGAGAGAGAGAAAGAGAAACGTCATTTCGTCCTTCGGGATCAGGTATTGGGGGTTGAGGACGCCCTGTGGGTCGCCGCGACCGCCAGGGGGCCCGGGAAGTGTCAGGACTTGGCCTGACTCCCACGGGTCGCGCAACATCTGCTCCCAGGAGTGAGGGCAGGGAAAGGTTGGGGTGGTATGGGTCCACGGGGCATTTCCAGTGGTAATGGTAGTGAGTGTCGAGTGCCCCTCAGACTGGACAGGTTAGCGGTAGTAAATAGGTGTCGCTACGTGTGTATCAGTAGTGTTCGGTGTGGGAAAGTGTGTTTTTGTAGGATGCACAGAAATCATTCGTGAATGCCTCCCTCAACCAGTGACAGCGAGAATGGTTGTGTCAGACGGTGGGAGGCTCAATGAAAGGGAACGCCCAAGATGCAGGTCAATAGCATTCATACATCTACACGTGAGCTCTTGCGTAGTCCATTTGGACAGTTGTCTCCCGAGAAGAATGCGAAGAGCCCTAGCTACGTTCGTTATAGATAACGGAATGGGTGCGGCCTCCGCTTTGTGGTTGGCCAAACGAGCGGCAGCGTCCACAATTTCGTTTCCATGGTGCCACAGTGGCTGGAAAGGCACTGAAAAGCAATGTCATGGCACACTTGGGCCACATGGTTCAACAGTAATTGTATTTCGGTCAAGAACTCTTTGGGAGGTCGACAGTGCAAGGCTGACTGAAGCGACTGAAGAGCAGGCTTTGAGGCACAGGACATTCTCCATCTTTGGCATGACTTTTGCTCAGCGGTGACAATTTTGCTCAACCAATGGCCGTAAGTGCTATAGTCCGTGGAAGTAGCTGGAATGAGCTTTGTTCAATTCCACAAACAGATACATTCGGGGTATAACAGCAACGCCGACCGAACCAGTTGTTATTACCGGGCCATCCGTGTAAATATAGGGTGCAGTCACTGTATGCCCCGTAAAATTAAATCAAGGATAGTTGCTCTATGGCCGGTGTGGGAGGCTCACGTTTCGTTTTTACTTCTGTAATATCAAGGCGTACTCCAGGCTGCATCATACCCCCAAAATATAAACTGAAAAAAACGAGGATGGTGTAAGGATATCGTAGGCATGAGGGGCCAATTAGCAAACCTATCCTGTCAATATTATCATCCTCCTTTACCCTTTGCGTCTTTTCTTTCTTTTCTGCTACTGTGAACCGGCTGATATGAGTGTTCGCGCCGCCAAGAAGAGAGGATGTTTAGAAGGAAGGTATTTTGCCGCTCTCCTAATTGCTACTCTTGTTATTAACATGCCTCTAATTCTTCATGTAAGCCTCAGTACATGTCTTTAATGCACCACTCAAAGTCAAATGCCTCAACGAATTCAGCTCGAACAGGAGCTGTGCTCTCGTTGGAGATGAGCGCTCGTGTCGCATTCCGGAGGGCCCTCGGATTGAATCCCACCCAGGAAAAAGTTTACCCGTTCTTTTTTTTCATACTCAATTAGTTACCATTGTTTACAGAAGTTTCCCCAGGAATTTGGCGTCAATTTGAGGATTTTTTTACCTGTTTTTATTCTTCCAGACTTCGGCAGTTTGTATGCCATCTGTATGCCAGGGGTGCCGAATTTTAGAAACAAAGAGTTAACTAAAGCTGCCGCACTACAACTGCTGGCTATCGCACAGAAATTCCAGAATTAGAATAAGGTTAGTGATAGTGAAAAGAAAGGAAAAGGAGTGGCTACCGTGTCCATGTATGGGTTCTTAAAAAACTAAACCTAAAGCGCTTTTACGATTCATTCAGATCAACGCCGCCTGTATTAACATTGCCTGACGCGTCGCGCGCTTTTCAATGGGAAGGGTAGGGACGCTTAGTTCAGGCACTGATCCACTATGTGGCGCGTTCCGGCGGACATCTCGCCTTACGTCACTGCTCGCGAGTCGCGAACGCTGCACCCACTTCTACGACGTGTGTCTGTCAGCTTGCCTGTTGGGCTTCAAGGGCCGTTTCGCTTACATCTTAGCCGCGACGGGGCGCTAGTTCTGTGGCGCACTGGGGATCTCGTTCAATGTGTCACTCGCTTCATACTTGCTGAATTTTTCGAAAGATAAAGACGGAGGTGAACTGAAATAGTGTTAGAACATACTGATTGTCGGGTAGACATATAGCTAACAGAAAAACGATATTTTCTGCTGGGGCAGCCATTATTTTACTGATATTTTTTTCTGGAGTATTTAGAGAAGAAAAACTTGCGTGCGCGTTTTTTGTTCAGGCGCTCGCTCCTACGATTACTACTTCCAATAATATCACGTGCTGTAAACTTCAGAAAATTATAGGAAACAAAAGGATAAGCAGCTGGGATCCCGCCACGCTGTCCGGGCACTTCTACAGTACAGTCCTCAATTTTAGAAGTTCTTACCGATGCGGAGTGCGAACAGCGGGGTCAAAACAATACCTAAATGCGGAGGGGATAGAGGTGGGATGCCCCACTCAGAAAATTTCAGGGCCTGTGATCCGAGTAGATAAGCGCGCAAAGCCGACATCAGCCTGCTGCAGCGCAAGGGATTTTGCTTCGTGACAAAGGAAGTTTTATCAGTGACAGACCAAGAGAGACAGGCATGGTGAAAAACAAGAAGGCGTAGGAGCGCCGCCTCGGGAACGCTAAACAAACTTTCCACTATTTTGCATAGTTTCCGAGAAGCGGCGCTGGCTGGCGGACACGAAAGCACGCTGGAAGGCTACGGAGCGGGGAAGGGTAGGAGAGAGCAACAGGAGAGTGGCTGTTTGGCCATTTTTCGCTCACGCGTTAGGCACTGTTTATACAGGCGGCGTTGTTCAGATAAACTTGCTTTACTATGCTCCGAAAGTCCCTCACTGCCACTGCGAATGCACTCGGCACTGGTTGAAATGGTTGCGAGCATAATTCCCCCATAGCTACTGCGGCAGACCGCAGCTTCCAGACTTGCCCCCCCCTTTCCAACCCAACCTTCGAGCAGTGGAGGGCTTCCCTGGCCAGCCCGGACCCGGATATCCAGCTTAAGTTGGTGACCCGAGCACGGACGGCCAGCCGAAGTCAAGGCATCCCTGACTAGGGACGCCTTCCACAGGGCAACGCCCACACATCAGCCTCTGCTGGAGAAATAAAAATATTTTTTTCTCTCTCTCTCTCTAGCTTCCAAAGGTCATTTCTAATTAAAAATCCCGGGCAATCTTTGCTAGCGTGAAACCTGGGGAGGCGCGAAGTATGCAGTGTATAAGCCTTGGCGCATTGGAGTTTTTGCCCACGGAGATGAAACCGTTGTGGGTAGAGGTATACAGCTTTGCTTGAAGCATGAAGCGCTGTAGCGCGAGGCGTTGAAAATCGAGTGTGCCGGACCCCGGTGCGTTCTTTTAGTGCGCGTTATGTTCTAGCGCAAGGCGTCAACGAGTGTCCCGGTGTTTTAGTTCCGTGACTACATGAGACGACGACGTGAGACGACGACTTGAGACTCCGACAGCCCGAGCCCCTAACGGGCTTCGCCCCTAATAATTTAGGTCGCCCTAATTTCTTTAGCGCGAACCTCGGCTCATCAACATGAATGCTTTTATTTTAGCCCACAATAAGAAAAAACAGGCGGTGTTGCCTCAGTGAAAAATCTCCTGCGACTGCGGTTTTAAGCGGGCGAAAAGCGACGGCAGCTTTCAATTATAAAACAACGAAGAAAAACGGTGAGTCACGTTAAATTGCACCCATCATTTTGCTCCCGATGCAATCGGAAAAAGCCGCAGAGATCCGCAAAAGTTCGGACCGCTCTGGTCAGGCACCGCAAGTGCGGTAAAAGAGTCCCCGAAACAAAGCCTTGTCCCATATATCGATCGGACGACGGGAAGCGACATTTTACGAAGAAGAGGGACAGAATGTATCTCGGCTGGCCCGTATAAGCGGTCATGTGCGCCAAACTTGATACGATGCGGGGAACCAACGACCGTAAGCCCAAACCAACCGAGAACAAACCAGAATGACCCCGGACAAAAGTCTGGGCGCATCCAAACCCTCGCAATCAATGGTCTGAGAACAAAGAGACCGCAAAAAGAAGAATACGGGGCTCCATCGTAGAGTCCAAAGCAGCGAACGAACGAGAGAGGGAGCAGAGGCGAGCCTGGAGGACCTTCCTCCCGTCCGTTCCAATTCGGCATCGTGAGAGCGGAACCTCGTCGTATCTCGTCCCGTGGTACGTGCCACTGCCTCGCTGAAAGCAAAGAGGGGACCGCCAGCACGGTTTATTCCTCATTGCGTGTCCCTCTTCTTGCCCTTCCCAGCAGGCCGAGGGCCGAAAGAAACAAATCTTGAGGGCGAAGCCGTTATTTGCTTTAATCTCAACCAGGCCTCTCTTGCGAGGGCAGAGGGAGCTGTTTCTACCGGCCTGCCGTTTTTGTCCTTATTTTTCCTTCGGCGACCCCGACACGGCTCGAGCAGTTACTGTGTGCCCGAAAGGGGAAGATAATCCCGGGCTAGGCAGGTCCCCCACCACCTGTGACGAGCCCTTCACGGCGGATCTTTGTAAACACCGAGCTCGCCCTCCGGCTCGTGCAGCAGCACTGGCCGAAACCCGGACGCTCGAATCCCCCTCCTCCCTCTCTACCCTCGCTCCCAGTGACCTCATGCGCCTAATCCCAAACACACGCGAGGACCCGGACAGCCTACGCGCGCGCGTTCTTTTCCTATCCATCGCGGGGCGAAGCCCCTTTTTTCAGTGTCCGCGTTTACTCCTACATCCGGGGCCCTCTTCCCTTCCTCCTTTAACTATCTATCTACACTTCCCACAGCTTTTCCACGCACGTCTCCCTCTCTTTCCCCAAAGCTTGTCTCATCCCTCCCCACCGACGCGCTCCGTGTCAACGTCGTGCTCTCATCTTTCTGCAGACCCGGCCAATTTCTTTGGTGCTCTCAAGCGCGCTGCGGCGAAGCTGCTGTCCCTTTGTCGTTGCGCGTCCCTCCCTTCCGAGCCGGGCGGGTGGGCGAGCGAATGTGACGGGGGTTTTATTCCCGTGGCACGAGTGTACACGCGCCGGTGGCCTGCGCGGCGTCACCTTACGCGCCTGAGCTTCCTGCTGGAGATAGCCTGCCCCGGTCCCGGCCCCTCGCAGCCCTATACAAGACTCCGAGAGTGCGATGGTGACGGCGTTCCCAATTTCCCGAGCGTGTTCTCTTCTTGGGGATTTTGCTTGCCTCTTGATAAAGACGCACTCCGGTGTTTTCGTGTATTGTGTTTCAATCGAAACCATGTTGGGTGCGATGTGTTAGAGCTCGTTTTTGTAGTACTGCAGCTTTAATATAAAGCCTAAATGTTGCGCTCCAATGTATAAACCGGCAGGTATATCGTTTTGAAATGTACATAGGAACTTCTATGTGGTTGTTTTGAGGCGATTGTCTCCGATAAGTATACTTCAGAAGGAACAAGAGCAATCATGCACCTCCAGCTACACAAGTGTGCTCTACCCTTCGAATGTAACATTTCCCTTCATAATTTTCCGAACACGAGGCTTCCTCTCTGGTGTTAGAAGACTACGGGCAACCCGCCTGGCCTAGAAATGTGAGCGGTTGAAAACAACAAAACAAGAAAGCATCTGGAAAAAGCAGGATTTTTCTCGTTTTTTCAACCACGATAGTTTGAAAAGAAACAAACACAGCCTCTCCAGAGAAATTTGTTGTGATGCGACCAATCTGCAGTAAGTAAACGCTTTCTGAAATCAATGCCTTGGTGTGAAATCGTGCGCAGATTTTGAGAGCGGAGGCTCTGGGGGACTTTTGTTATGCAGCATGTAACAATTATGTTCCTCTAAGTGTTAACGAAAAAAATTATGGGGCACTTAAGCCTCTTGAATGATTTGAAGGCCAAAGTAAGCGATTATCGAAAACTCCTTCATTGCTGCATCGTGTTTCCGATGCCGTCACGTTCACCTTTCATGCGGCACGCATCCTGATAATTCTTGTTCCATCCTGGCACGGTACATGGTTAGCGCGGTAGTTACGACACTTGGGTGCTGCTCTTGGCGACCCGGGCTCAAATTCCCATCGAACCGAAAAAAAAAATCTGTAAATTTTATTTACTTATTTCTTTTTACGGCAGCCGTAATTTGGTTTCATTCGTGTAGTCGCCACAAACTACCGTCACTTTCGTGTTTATTGAGACATCTGAGAATTTCGCCTTAAGAAATATGTCAAATTTTTATAGCCGTGCGTGTCATCTACTTTTCTATTTTTTCATATTTTTCTGAAATACATTAAAAATACGTGTGTTTTTCCCGCCCCTCAAAATTTGAAGAAAAAACATCTCTAACCTGGACACCTACCAGGGGCGTTCCTCAGAGACCTGTTCTATCTCCCACTCTTTTTAATTTAGAACTACTCCCCCTGCTTCGTCTGTATCTTCACCGCCATCTCCATCATCATCAGCGGACTCAGGTCCACTGCAGCGATGAAGGCCTCTGCCATTGACCTCCAACCTCTCCTGTCCGGCGCTGCTCCAGTCCCAATTTACCTCCGAATTTATCTTATTTCATTCCTCCATACGATTAATGTCCTTCACCTTCTTCAAGACCCATCTCTGGGTATGCACTCTATTACCCTAATTGTATCCACTCTGTTACCCTAATCGTCCACCGGTTGTCGGTTCGTCTCACTACACGGCCAGCCCAAGTCCATTTGTTTTCCTTTATTTCAAGTATGATATCTTCGACTCTCGTTTCTTCTATGGTCTAAGTCGCTCGTTTACTGTCCCTGAGTGTTACTCCTAACATTATTCGCTCCCCATTGCCTATTGCACAGTTAAGCATGACCACCTGCGGAGGGACTATGGTTACCACCCCACTTCATACTCCTCTCCACCACCGCCGGCTCTTTTTCAATTACCGTATACTTCTAGCCACGCGCGGCGTCTCGCCCCCTTTTCCCATTGCGCGCTCTTTGGCGTCCCCCTGTGCGGCACACCACAGCCTGCGCCGTTATTGACGTAGCGGCGCTATGTGTCATAGCGTCTACTCAACAATTGTCTCTTTCGGCGCAGAGGTACCGCCACTGTTCTTATAATTCAACATAGAAAATAACCAATAATAGCTAAAACCCACCGTAGATAATTCCCCCACAGCGCCAACTTCGGTGCCCTTCCGTCTTCCCAGGGTGGTAGAGCTCTGTTTCTTTCCGTCGCTACCTTCTGGTTCATCCGTTTGGCAGCCAACTTATTAAGCTCCCGGCACTCGGTATACGGAACCTAATAAAAACCTAAAGTCCATGACCCCATGGAAAGAGTCCTGACGAAAACAAAGGCACAAGTCAATTGAGAAAGACACCGCAAATAAAGCAAAGGAGTCGACGAGGGCTTTTCGGTAGGAGATGGTGACAGAAGGGGAAAGTTACTGGGAACCATTTCTCCAGGGCGGTTTCTAAACTGTAAAGTTAAGTCAATATATGTTGTCCTTTTCATTCGTTTAAATACGCGTGGATCTAGCAATCAATAAGAAAGTCGTAGCCGGACCTAAGCGGTTGAACGCGTCGATAACTGGTACCACAACGTATATACTCGCGTGCGCGGTCTCAAAACAACTGCAAGAACTTTTATCGCAAAGCCCACACAGGATTCCGGTTCTCCGCCCGTCATTGCCTAGCCGTGATGTTGCCGATCTTATGGTCAAACTAAACATGCACCTTGGCTCCTCGAAGTGAAAAGAGGAGCTACAGTCAGACATTCTCCAGAGCACAGAAACTACGCCTCATCGAGTGGTATCCGCACGCATGGGCACAACCACAAACAGACCCCACCACAGGTCCACGAAAGTACCAACGAGCACGCCCGCAACGGAGACCTACGCTAAAACAAACAAACATACAAACACACAAACGAGCTCGGAAGGAAATGAAAGAAGGGACAACTTTCTTTTTTGTTTCAGTCGCGGGCGTTTCGGGAGCCGCTCGGGGACGGGCTGCCAGCGCGCGAGCATAATCACACGCTGCGCGCTTCGACGCCCGAGACGCTCAGCGAGCATCCGACGCTTCGCGGGCGCCCCTACGGGAGAAGTGACCGCGTCCTGGCCCCCGAGGCGACGTGCCTTTCGTCCGATACACGCCTCGCGGGAGGAAGCCGCTGATCCGAATTTGGACTTCCATTTCGCTTCGCAATTATCCGACAAGGCGGCACGTTTGCTGCTGCCAGCACTTTCCCTCGTGCTTGAGGGGAGACCCAGTGTGCGGTGGAGACTGAGCCGCCAACGCCTGCACGATAGGAAGACCCCCAAACATGGCGTCCAACCTCGTCTCTTGATCGGCTAGGCAATCTGTGCTTTAATCCGCGGACGCAGAAGTTCCTACTGTTCAGCTCTTGAACATTCCCGGCGGCTGAGGTCAGTGGAGTGGCCCGCAAGTTCTGACCCGACTGCTGACCCTGTCGCCTTCGTGGGTGTCGGTTGTTTCATGCAGGCAGGGTGGATAGAGGAGCTGCGCTGAAGGGGCGGACGTCGGCTCGACCGCGACTCGGAAAGATAAATGATCTCGCGGCGCGACACGATAATTTCGCATTTGCAGCGCCTTCCGGGCATATCTGCGCCAACTCGAACGGAGAAATGTCTTAACACGTCGCTCGTGGTGGCAGAAAACGAGGGGTGTTGAACATCCGAATGCATGCGTCGTCGCGGTCACCACGTTAACTGTTTGGGAATGTGCGCTGGTGCTTCTTGTTTGGATGACAAAGGAATGTGAAAAGAAAGAGGAATTCGTCCCTCGTATACGAGAAAGGTTGTCACCTTGGGCCCAGAGAACGTCACATCGGGATTGCGATCCCTATGATACGCATGCAAAATTCAAATTGAAGTTTTATACTGAAGGAACCTCCTTCATGTGCGAAGGGTTCACGAACTGGACCCCGCCCGACGAAGTGACGCCGACACGCAAGAAACCGGAATCACCGGTTTATTCTGGGACAAGAAAAAAATGACACGCACAGAAACAGCAGCTCGAAACACATAATAATCATCGGAACGCGCCGACACTAAATAACGCACCGTACCGACTGCGCAGAAAAAAATTCACGCATCTCCACGAAGTGAATCATAACGAGTGGGCGAAGCACTGGGGATCGTTCTTACCGTAAATCACCCGTGAGAGTGCTTACTGCTGCTAAAACGATTTCCAATCCAATCCAATACAATTCAATTTAATGAAATCCAATCTAATGCAATCCAATCCAAATCCAATTCAATTCAATTCAATCCAATCCAATACAATGCTCCTCGCGCATGCGCAGCACGGCCCTCCAGGAGCATTCTCTCTCTCTCTCTAACCTTTTGTGAACCTTTTATTTTGTTCTTGTTAACCTTTTGTGAACCTTTTGTTCACAGATGTTACCATTTACACAGTGCTGTGCGTCTCTCTCTCTCCTCTGCTCTCTCTCTCTTAACATTTTGTAAACCTTTTATTTGGTTCTCGTTAACCTTTTGTGGACCTTTTGTTCACAGATGTTTCGATTTACACGGTGTTGTGCGTTCTCTCTCTCTCTTTCTCTCCCTCCCTCTCCTCCCTCCCTCCTCTCCTCTCTCTCCTCTCCCTCCTCCCTCTCCTCTCCTCCCTCTCCTCCTCTCTCTCTCTTTCTCTCTCTCTCTCTCTCTCTAACAATTTGTGAGCCTTTTATTTTGTTCTCGTTAACCTTTGGTGAACCTTTTGTTCACAGATGTTTCGATTTACACGGTGCTGTGCCGTGAGAACGGACGCCGGACGCCGGACGGACAAGCGTCGTCCTTGCCTTAAGGTGCTTCGCCCCTAAAATATTTCGGCGCTTCCTTCGACACTCACGAAAACGTTCTAGTCCCTGCACCAAGCCACATCATGCGAGCCCAGCACATCTGCTGATTAGTCCGAGCTGGCCCATGGTTGTCGCTCCGGTTGTCTGCCCTTTGCTGCTCCCATCCTGGCCCTCCGCTGCCGCCGGGCTGTTCAGTCCAACTTACCCTACCGCTAGCGTGAGAACTGTCTTTACACTAGACGTGGTAGTTGTGGGCATGCTCCGGGCTTGATGCGCACCACACATGTGTTCCTTGTCCCATTTACTGCCTATCACCCAAACACACACAGGGCACATGGCACATAGGCGGCTGGTCGTCCCCATCAGTGTTCGTCACAGGCTGACCCCACCGTCACCACCACGCGTGCGGCACACCATAAGTAGTAGCTGCGTCCCTGCAATACAAATCTTACCACGAGGAAATCTTTACATTCACTGCAATCTTGTTTACACGGGCATTTTCGCTTTACGTCTGCCCTCGGTAAACGACAATCCGCTGAGAGGAATCGAGGATAACAAGACTTAGCACGAATGCAAAAATGACTTCATACAATAATGCATCTCACTCTAGCAGACATTTTAACGTACCCATATTTAAAATTCGGGATGCCGAGAACATGTGCTAAAAGCCCCTCGCTAAACAGGAAACTAAAAGATAACGTCGAAGCCAACGCACAATGCCTCACGGTATTATAGCAAATAATAAATTAATGCCCCTCTCTTAACACAAAGATGATTAAAACGGGGATCTTTCTCCCACGCAACATGAGTCATACTCAAAATCAAAGATCCAAAATGCTTCTATCACGTCGCTTGGAATATCTGTTCAGCATGTCAAGGAAAACTATGACGAACACTCTTATTGAAAGCCTATTCCCGGTGCCTGTTTATCGCCAGCCTTACTTAGGCCACCAGAAAAGCAACGTTTTAAAACGCGTAATGAGCACCTGTATCCCGCCAAATGCAAAAACATTTTTCATCAAGCTTTATTCTTCCACACTCCCAGTTAAGACATGGCTGCGCGAAGAGGGAATGTCTATTCCTTGATCGGACAATTGTCGCCTCTGTAATCAACCAGAGACAATTGATCATTGTTTTGTGTTGTGCCGGGACGCTGTGTTCTTCTGGGACGTTTTGCAGCGGACACTAAATAAGGACATTGACATCACCCCGTACATCACCCCGGCAGGGAAGCGAATGCATTCGCTTCCCTGCCATTTGAAGATGTTAATCGGGTGCCATATGACGTTTTCGTTCTCCTAGGATTGTTTAGCTTGTGGAAGTGCCGCATGACTGATCGGCATGCGGAACACCCTAGGCCGACCAAGTGCATTTTTCGGGAACAGGCGACGTTGGTGCGGAGCGTTTATGCTTCCGCAGAGTGATCCACCGGAGTGGCTGCCTCTTTTGGATGCGTGCGTTTGCTTGCCCGAGTTTTGAAATGGTGCCAATCTTTGTTAGACTGATGTCCTTGCCCTTTGCTGTCTATTAGTGTTCGTGTGTTAGTGTCTTGTCTTCTGAAGTTTTCTCAAATGTCCATACATTAAAGAAAAAAAAAGAATGGCGCAGTCGGATTGGCGTCGGCGTTGTAACGCGAGAGACCCAGGTTCGATTCCGACCACGAGAAGTGCTTTTTTTTTTTTTCTTAAAGCGCTTGATGTGCCTTTGTGGAAAGCTCATTGCGTTAGTTGGCTTCCCTGCAGCGCATGTTGGCAGTAACGATTTTGATTTCGGACTTTAACTTTCTAAATTGCACACAGTGGCTGTCGACGAGAACAAGCTTCGCGTTTCGAGCATCTTTCACTTTACCCGTGATCATCATCATCGTCAGAGAAAGCTGGCTTTCCGGCAGTTCGTCTTTGGGAAACGTCGCCATCAGTGACGGGTAGAAAGCTTCGCTCTTAAAGTAATTTTTAGCGCACAATCTTACATCAGGAAGAAAAGAAGACACCCAAAACATCACTCACGTCATGTGCGCTATTGTACAGAAGCATCGCAGTTTTCGCAAAACTAAAAGTGTTGATTTGCATCAAGCATTCTTTTCTTTCAGGGCCGATTAAGCGCGGCAAGCTAAGCCTCGAAAAAGGAACAAAAGCTTCCCGGTGACGGTGCCACCCATAGCTACTAAAATAAGGTTTTAATCTTCACACACGTGGCTGACATTTTGTCAACGCGATTACTTGCGTCGAAAAACGCACAAAAAAATGACCCCAGCTAAAAAGTGATAAAGTTACAAAGCTTACGTGTGGCTTTTAATGCTCGTCGCCACACGTGGGTGGAGCCATGACGCGAATTTCCGAGGAGTAGGCTCAAACTTTCAACACGATTAGCTCGCTTGAGACTTTGCTCCTTGTTTAGGCGGCGGCGTCTTTTTCACTCGACCCGTACGCTGTGCGTCAAACTTAATTTAAGACCAGGGCGGGCGCCCTGTTCGAGCTCAGCGCCGTGGCCGCGACTTCCGCCCTTTATCGGCTTTCTCATATCCGGCCGTCGCCCTGACACCATTTCTTGCTTTTTTACGATGTTAGTTGTAGCTGCTGTCTCCCGGCTTATCGGGGCCGTCCCTTGAGACAATGACCTTTAGGCAGAATCCTTACTTACCGGAGAGCTTGAGACAGAGCGTGAGACTGAAAAGTACTGCGACGGAAGGAACAAGTCAAAGATAAGTTTTGTCCTGGTCGCGCAATAAACAATGTGGCCCTCACTGTGGCCCACGGTCTCTTCAACAACATTTCTTTAAGAAGCAGTTTCATGCGTTAGGCAAAAAACCCATATGGGACAGGCTTGGTTTTTTTAGCGCCTCTAGTACCCGCGGCAACAGAAATTAAGAACTTAAAAATCCCCATAGCAATAAGCCGGTGGCTGAAATTTAGCGCTCAAAAAAAATTTTAAGGACGCTGTAAATGTTGCAGCACGCCATGTGGCGGTTGCTCTCAAACAGGGTCGGTTCTCTTGCTGAAGGCAAGACTTTTGAGGGCGTCATATTTTTTGTCTGCTTGTGCGTCTACTCGTTCGTCCTCGATCCCGCTTACAGTGGACACTACGCCAAGCCTGATTGCCACACGCGCCTCCTGAGATATTTCAAGGCATTTTACTCATGACTCCTTCATTTCCATCTTCAGTTATTCACTGCGAGCTGCGATCTACATCAGTGGAATTCTGTTCTTCGATTAGGCACATTTGAAAGAAAATTAAATACCCCAAATGATTTCGTACTTTCACGTGACACTTTCACATCGGTAATGTTTCGTAATGTGCATACAGTGGTTAAGACGATTCTGTTCCATGTGTAGTGTAGTGCCGTGGCCAATCCGCTGAGCAGATGGCGGACTGCTCGCGGTAAGAGAAAGACTCAGCAAGAAAGGAGAAGAAGAAAGAAGAAGCAGTTCCGAAGCAGTCAGCCAAGCCACGGGGATGTTTGTCGCGCCCTTCACACTTTATTTCACAATCCGGTCGCCTACCCTGTTAAAAGACACTTCGTACTTTCTTTCTCGTACGTGTAGTATCTGTTTTTACTTCAGTATGTTATAGCTTTTTTTTTTCCTCAAAATTGCCAACATCATTTCCCTCACACTCCACAGCTCTATTCTACCCTTAGTTTGAATTTTTGACCAGTTTCCCCAGTCTGACTTGGCCAATCCCCCAGAGTGGGTACGCGCCACTGTTTTTTGGTTCCAACCAACCAACCAACCAACCAACCAGGACGGCAGTGACACGGTGCCCTCGCGGTGTAGGTCCGCGGTCCGTCGCCGGCGCTGCCGTCCAAGTCACCATCCGTCGCGGTGTGTACCCGACGACAGCCGTGGACGCCGCCGGGAGAAGCCGGTGTCCGGCCCACGAGTGAGCGGTGTGCCGGTGACGCGGAGCGCGGGCAGCGAGGCCTCGTTTCGGGCCTAAGCTCTCTCCTCCCGCCGCTAGTCATCGGCACCGCCACTTTCTTCATCGTGGGACCTTAACGCCGGTCTGAAGCTTCTCGGCGCACAGAGCTCGTCAGCTCTTCGGGCAGACTGCCACCTCGCATCGACTCACCGAAGTCACCAGCCCGTCTCCGCTCCATCTACCGTGCCAGCCCCAGCGGATGAAGTGGAGCAGTTCCTCGCTAGTCCTCTCCAAATGTTGTAAATATTGTTTTCCCGCGTTCCTCACCTGCCCGTTTGGATTGTCATTTGAATATGACGCGTGTGTTGGCTTAGAAGCAGTAGTCCGGCTCATGGCTCTCCGCGTGATCCTGCCCATTCCTTCATAACACCCTGCACGTCCACTGTCATTGCCTATTTCTTTTGGGGCCATGATAACGCAGACTCAAGGCCACTACTGATCCAGCTGTGGGGTTTTCGTGTTGAACTGAACCAAACGTCTCATCTCCAATAGTTGCAATAGACAAAAAAAGAATGTTTGGAAAGTGGGTCGCTCCTTTAACGGCCGACTGCGGGAACACTGCTCTACAATGAGCATAATGTTTTCGACGGACACTTGGGCATTCATTGCCGCGCGACCGCCGCTTTGCGCAATTTGACGGCTTTTTTGACGTCTCCGTGTTTCTGTGAATTATTTTTTTTTTTGGCGGGGGCGGGGGGGGGGGGGGGGGGGGCGCAGAGTTCTTTGATCTATGTTTTTTCTTTCTTTTTTTTCCTTTTTCTCCTTCACTTGTTCTATACGATAACGCCCCACCTTGCGTTTCGTGCTTGTGTGAATAAAGCTCAATCGGAAGTTAGCGCTCGTACCTGTTACGTTTCTTTTCGATTTTCTACTTTTTTTTTGCGCTACACGACGCTATGGAATAGCCCGTCCGCCACCAGTATCGCTTGAAGATTTGCTTTTCTTATAGACAAAACTCAAAAAGGTGATGTTAGTCATCATACAATTGCATTTCCATTGACACGGCACATTTTCCAGGGTTTTCTTTTGTTCATGTAGGTTTTTTTTTTTAAGTGGGATCGCAAATACAAAGAAAGAAAGAGGAGAAACTTTACTTTCCCCATCCGTTGTGATTGCGGTCCCTCCCGTCCAGTGTCCTCAGACCAGGACTCCCTGGCTGTAGCCGGCCTTGCGTGCCCTATTCACCAGCCTAAGATGGGAGCAACGGTGAGAGCGTCGCCATCCTTTGTGAAGAGGTAGTAGTGAGAGCAGGAGAGAGATCTGGGTATTCGAGCATGCCCGCACTACACGGCATAGTGTTCCTGATGTGGGGCGGAAGATGGATCGCAAGGAAGTCTTCTTCAAACTAACAACCAGTGGTAATATTGCAGTTACTGCCAATATTAAAAAGCACAAATCACTACCCACTCATAACAAAGTTTTGATATGTCAAAGTCTGAACGAAGGCTTCGTCAATGCCAATACGCAACACCGGTGCCATAGTTATTTAAAAGACTGTTTCATTTTCTGACCGGGTTAAGCATTGTATTCTTTAGAAACTGTATTTTCTAGTAGCCGCCCCACTTCACTAAACCCTGTACCCCCTTGCACGTCTTACGCCACGCTACCTCTCCTTTTGTTACGCAGTTCAAAGCCTTTCAAAAGTAACAAAAAGAAAGCGGCACGCGAACATTCCCGACACTTCAGAAAAGCTAAAGAAAAGCTCATCAAGCAACACAGAGTTCAAGTCGAAGACACGGAGGTCAGGACGCGACCGCAGAGCGGCTGCCGTTGATTCGGCGAACGGCTTCTCGGTTCGCAGGAGAAAGGCTCGTCCCTCGTGTCAGCGCTAATTGAAACCCTGTGCCTTCGACGATAATTGACGGCGACAGAGCCATCGTACCGCTCGGTGTTTGCGTTTCCTTCTTTTGCCTTTCCGGCTGCCTGGATTTCGGTGGCAGTGAACTTTAGACTTGGATGTCGCTTCTTAATTTTTTGTAGAACCCAAGCGCGGTAGAAATAGAATGGTTACGACAAAAAAAAAACGTCTGTAAAGACTCACACACGGCTAATTGGAGAAAAACAAAGGTCGAATGGGAGTTCTAAGCACTGAAGGCTCACCTGGGCTATGAGGCGCGCTGAAGTGGAAATCTAAGGATTAATTTAGGACCATCTGGGAATGTTTATGTGAGCCGAAATCTCCGGCAGACGGGGAGTTTTGGTTTTACGCCGCCGTGGGCCATGCTTTACACCCCCAGTGGCTGTCTGTAAAGCGTGCTGCTTGGTTAACTTGCTCAGACTGCAGGAAAGCCTACCATACGGGCAAAGGACAAAAGCGAGGAATTCCAACAAAACGACAGCGAGAGATCACACAGCAGACCAACGAATGGACAGACAGTCATTAAGACAGAACGATAAAGAGAGAGAGAGAGAGAGAGAGAGAGAGAGAGAGAGAGAGAGAGGAGAGAGAGAGAGAGAGAGACGGAGGAGAGAGAGAGAGAGAGGAGAGAGAGCGGAGAGAGCGAGAGATGAGAGGAGAGAGAGAGAGAGAGAGAGAGAGACCGCCCTGTATTGTGATTTAACTTCGGTTTCGGCAATACAACTGCCAATTGCGGCCGGAATTTCGTCTTCAGTTTTATTCATACCGCCTAGTGTGCATAAACAGAACGCAATATTCAGCGGTGAAGTTATGCCTGCTGATGCTCCTGGCTGATACTGATACTATATGTTCTTTGCTCGGCGTTACTGTGCTCCTTGCTTGAACTATTTCTTCCCCGTAGTTATTCGCGCGAAATGAAAGCGAGCATTAGCTGCGATTAAAGCATGTATGTCGGTGTTTCCCGATGTCCTCAAATCTTTTACTGGATCTCTGTTGCTCACTCACGAAGCAGCAGGGTTGTAAGCTTTAGTCCACCAGTTAGTACGACCTTAAATAAAATAGTGCAGTTCTTTAAAAAAGGTTGAGTCACCGATGTCCACACTATAATTGTGAACGCCTTTTCTTCGTTTTTTACCTTTGTCGTTTTGTTGTTAATGTTTTGCTCAATCGTTAACAAGCTTTGAACGTGGATTTACCAATTCCCAGGATATATAACGACGAGAATGTTAGGTGACCCGAGTAATGATTTGATCAAGTTAAAACAACAATAGGCACATATTTTTCGGAAAAAGCAACATATTTTACTAGACTTCTTTCAGCGCTTAGATAAGGAAAGAACACTTTTATGTGAAAATTGTATACACAAATAAAGAAAAAGCTTTTCCACACTATACAATCTGAAACAAGATCAGCTTTGTACGAAGTGAAAGAAAGCAATATTCCGTCTGGGCTGAAATAAAATGTAACATGTAACGTGGAAGGAACGCTCCGTTATAAAAGGTATCTGCTAACGAGCATCGCCGGTATTTAAGAAGCGACGCCAGCCGTGTTGTTAACGTCAAAGCAAAACAGATATACAAGTGAAGCACATTAATGAGCTCAAGGTTTTTGCGTGCGTCTTTTCACGGGTTTTTTTTTCCCTGTGCTGAGCAATAAAATTTAATTAAAGCAGTTATGTCAATCACCTTGTCGATAATAAACATAACCTTTAACTATCATGAATCATTCCTTCGCTTCCGGCAGAATGGCATGGGCAGGCATGCAGACATAAAGGCATGCATACAGATATAAGGGCAGGCAGGTGGGAAGTCCGGTGGGCAGGCAGGCCGGCAGGCAGGCCGAATTTTTTAGGTTTAAGTAGCCAAGGAAAGACTTCTTCCATTAAAAGCCTAAAATCTCATCGAGAGTGTGCGTGTGCGAGTGTGCGAGCATGCATAAAAACAGGTTTTTCATTGGTTGTGCTATTGTTCAAGACGCCGATTTCCAATGCGTGCGTTGAGTCATGGCACAAACTGGGCTCAAACGGAGTCGCTACCACACATATCGTTGGTTCCCCATCAATAAACCAGCTTTACAGGGCAATGCTTCTCCTGTATGGATCATGTACCATATCGGTCTCCTGTACAAAATCCTATGTAGCGCTTGTGTGCAACCCATATTATATATCCCATATATCAGTATCATTCTGTATAACACCCTCCTGCATACCTCCAATTATGTATAACTCCACAATTTTATTCATTCTACCTTTCGAAACTCCTACCTTTAATAGTACGCTTACAGGGATTTGTCCTAAGGTGGTATTTTTAACAGGGTACCAGTGTATCGGTCTGAGTCTGTGCGTTGACCCACCAAAATAGTCTAATTTTTCCGGCGCCAGTGCACGCGAAGGGAATAATTGCAGGCACAAATTTTCCCCAGTCTATGTTTCCCAAACGTGGAACTTGAAAGCCACATCATACCTGTCATGCATGATATCTCGCACCCTCCAAAAACAAAATAGCCAGAAGACATCGTCCAAAAGAAGCACCTATTAGTATGCCTTCTGGCTACAACAGTGTGCATCGAACGCATATGGGAGGACTACACGGGGCGCATCACCACCCGAGCAATAGGCTATCCAAGGTTCAAACCCTTATTTATTCAAGTCAAATTACCTTGCTAGTCATACCAAACTAACACGGCTTCTTTGCATGCAACAAAGTTCTTCAGTCCCATCGGTCGCTTAGATACTCTTGGCTGAGCCAGAATTAAGGAATCACCAATGCCTCGTTTCGGCCTTACAGGTCGGTTTCACACCTGTTACAGGCCTCGCTTCGCATTTAAACACAAGTTCAGTCACGGAGCTACTGATAGTACAAAAGCGTATTTCCCGATTCTCAGAGAAAATCAGCGACAGATGTTCCCACACATAGTCGATTGCTTAAGAGTAGTTGGAGTGCTGACATGGCATGCCTTCTCCGGGAAATTTCTATGTTTGGCAACCCCACTGTGTCTATAGCCTTCAAAAACATTTTCTCATTAGGTTATGCTGATGAGAATGACATGAGAACAGCTCGCTTTCTTTCCAAGAAAGTCCCGAGCCCATGATTGTAATTTCAAGTTGTAATGTGCTTTCGGCTTTTTGCTTTTCTTTTTTTTTTCAAACACTAAGACATTTGTAAGAATGTGTGACTATTCTGGGTACGAGAAAACTGGCAAATGCCCGTAAAGATTGCGTGCACGCAAAATGTAAATTCAATATAAATCTGTATTACTAGGCGTCGTGCCAGAGCACCCGGCCCAAATTAGTTTCACGGGGCGACGCGCCGACGGCGGGGCCGATTCACGCCTCGACTAAACCAGACCAAACCGCCCGCGGCCGACAGTCACAAACTTGCATCGCCGCAGAGTCGCCTTCCCTTTTCCCGTCGTGGCGGCTCCGCTGACACAACCGCTTCACCTTCATTCGTGAGATTTCAAACTTCGGCCAGCGAGAGTCCTGATTGGAGCGATTCAAACTTTTTGGGGCTGAAACGGACTCCCGGGGGGATAAAACCCGCCCGAAAGCACAGCGAGCGTGGCATTCTTCGGCGGCACTTTTCGGATGCACCGAGTGGAGAGGGGCTGTCGCCTCTGTGCGAGCCATGTAACGCCTTTGTTACCGTTTTACATACTGTGTATAAATGTGGCTTCAACTCTTCGTCGGCTCGAGAACGTCATCGCTCTGCTTTGCGCTGCGTCGATAGCACGCGGAGCAAGGCACCGTCGCTACAGCGGTGAGTGTGCTCAGAAGGCCCGTCCCAACATTGGCTAGGCCATCTTTACTATAACTGCGCAATGTTTTTTTTTTCTAAAACCTTCTCACTGTGTGTTTTACTCTTGTGGCAACACTGATTAACACAATCATTGTTCATTAAAACTTACGAGTCACGTCCAAAAATTTTACACGCTTTGCTTCATAGCCGCGAACGCCGTTCGATCGATTTCGTGTGCGCTCATATTCCTGCACAAGCGTACAGTCCTAGCCTATTCGCGCGTTCGTGCCAAAACAGAGAAAAATTTTGGAAATGAAATCTCCTGGCTGATTTCTTATTGCCTGATTTATAAATCCACCGGGAAGCGGCAGAAACGGAGGCGCTCGTACCGACCCACGCGGAAGGAACAATGCTCCCGAGACAATTCCTCTTGCCGCTTCCTTACTGGAAACGTATGCAAATTCAGTCGTTTTGCGTGGCACTGAACACATCTCTATGATTAGATACGCTTAAGAAAGCCGGAATTTGCATATTTGTTGAGAGTTTCCTTGAGAATCCGAACTAGCGCCTCGCCGTGTTTCTAGAAGTATTCTTCTCTTTATTCCTCACTTCTTTCCGAGAAACCGGCTCGCTTTTTTCACACACAAAAAAAGCAACCAAGCTCGGGCGCAATCAGGGATCGCTCGGGAACGTTGCTTTCGTAGAATTGAGATGGCCTTCGCCCGAGGATTCCGATGGCATGGCGTACACCTAGAGAACAATAGAAAAGCCTGTTAGCAAATGGGTATAGGCCACGACGCTCACAGAAGTTAGTAATAAGCTGGAGAGCTTCTATGACTCTCGAAGAGGAGCCATGCCTTCCGCCCCAAATTTTGTAGCGTGAGCTTCCCTGCCTGAGGTTGAGCAGTTTCGCGTTGCTCCTGGAGAGCCATGCTGCGCATGCGCGGGGAGCAGTGACGTCACACGGCGCACAGAACGTTGCTCGCTGCCCGGCGTCTCTCACACAGCCCGCGCACCCAGCGTTTTCGCCGGCCTCCGTACCGCACGTGGCGGCCCGATCCACTTGACGATCATGCGAAGGGTGGCCGGGTGTGGAACCGATGGCTCGTGTTTCGCAGCAACACCGGCGTGCGCCTGTGGAACCAGCTTAGCTCTGGGGCCGATTGGTGACGCTGCGCCGCAGCCGCTTGATAAATATACACGTGTCATATATTGCGTATACCGTGTATGTGTCATTGAAGCAGCAGTAAGCATGATAATCAAGCTAATCCTAGACAACCAGGAAAGCTAAGAATAACCAGCTGAACCTTAGCTCACGCTACGTATATCCTGGCATAGCCGAGCTACGCAACTGCCATTTTTTTCCTCTGGCATTCATTAAATCCTTACACATGAGAAACGGTGCATTATTCGGACGTGTCTGTGTGTCTGTCTGTCTGTCTCTATGTATGTATGTATGTATGTATGTATGTATGTATGTATGTATGTATGTATGTATGTATGTATGTATGTATGTATGTATGTATGTATGTATGTATGTATGTATGTATGTATGTATGTATGTATGTATGTAGTATGTATGTATGTATGTATGTATGTATGTATGTATGTATGTATGTATGTATGTATGTATGTATGTATGTATGTATGTATGGTTTCCAATCAACGCAGGGCTGATAATTCCACTTTAATGTGAAATATGTATTCTCTTATATGACATTCCATGCAATTAGACTCCTTAGAGCAAAACACTTACTTAATCTAAAGGCGCTCAACCAATCACAATCACCCCGCCCGAAAAGCTCGCCAATAACGTTTTTTTTTTTATATATATAAGCGTGGAAAAGTCGGACACAAGAGCTCGACATCTTCACCGTAGCACGAGTACCGCCGTAGCTCCATGGCCGAGTAGAGTATGACTCACATACTACCTTTTTTATCGCAAGAGATGCAAGTGGTGAATCGTACCTGAATCGCTGGAAAAAAAAAGAAATCGATTTCCAACCAGCGCCGTCGCGTGCCAAGTTCCCATAAAGAGCCGCGATGCTCCCCCGTCCTCGCGCAGTGGAGGACAGACAGGGGAGGGCAGAATAGCCTGCTCAGAAAGAACATTTTGTAAAGGCAGACAATACTGAAACCCTGCAGTCACGCGACTCCCGCTGCTACACCAGCAGTGAGTATGGTTCCATCGTCTCATTTTGAAAAAAAAAGAGTGATTTACGAAATAAAAGCTATTGACCACTCTAAGTTAACTGTCATGTCACTGTTGCTACAAGTATTAAACCTAATCTTGAGCGAAATGCAGGCATTAGGCTGATGGCTTACCCTGGTTAAGGATTTTGCCCTGTTGTGTGTCGCTCCTGTATTTTTAAGAAACATTGTTTGCACTATAAAGTTTGAAGCATCAGAATCAGGAACGCGAGAAAAAAGGTACGAAAGAAAGTGCTGCCTTCCAACTTTCACCCTTTGGCATAAACTCGAACGTTTTTACGTATGCTGGGGTGTCATAAAATGGAGGAGAAGAGTGATGACACAAGCCGGTGACCCGCTATTGTGTAAGACCAAACAGAGGACCACTTTATATCCACAAGCAAAAAGCATAGCTTATCTGATTAGCCAGCTCTAATGCAGGGCTTAAAAACTCAGCCGTCCTGGACATATAGTTTCACACTAACATACACTAGAGGGAAATGTGGCGCCACTGTCTATGCGAGCCGCGATTCAGCGAGCGTCATGGGATTCATGTTCCACTTGTCCTTGGTATGGCTCGTGAAAAAGCTGAAAAGTTGCCTGGGGCTTTGCAAAAGCGAATATTTTATTGTAAAAGATTATTTAAATGTGCGTAAATATTATAAAGAAAAACGTTACAACCAGATATATTTATCAAGGAATGCTAAAAACTTTATGCAGCAGGAACAAGATAAATGTTATATTCGTTGTTCCTTTTGACTTTAAAGGTACACTAAAGGCTGAATTAAATTTTGCTTAAACTGAAAGATCATACGTTTCGTATCACTCTCAGCTTTTGTTCGAGCAGCAAAGATGCCTTATTTCCTGGGAAATCCGCAAAGAAAGCTGGCATTTCCCTCTCCCGCTTCCCTTTCATTTTTTCATGACGTAGACATTGCGTCACAGAACAGGAGCAAAACACCGGTGCGGTCTGGCAACAGTAGCTTTTACGCCACCAAGCCATGACAGACCACCCAGAACTTTTCTATGACCAAGGAGGTTGGCTTAAACTTTTATTATTTGTCACCGACCGAACGAGAAATGCACTTTATCACTCCAGTGGCCGTTGCGCCGATTACACCGGACACCCAGACTTCACACCGGCCGCAAACGCAGCGGAGACAAGTGCCGTTTCAAATATCGCGCAAGAGCGGCAGCCCGGCTACGCGTCGCTCAAGCTGCAGCCGTCATCTCAGCTCGTCTGGCGATCCCGTCCATTTCATATTCTCTTCTCTCGCGCGACGCGCCAACCTGGCGTGAAACACACACTAGCTTCCCGCACCTGTCTCCAGTAGTATCCATGGTCGAATGGCCGAACTTCGGAGTGACTCCTCCCGACCCAAACACAACAAGGGTAGTGAGCTGTGCACGCATGATGTATGGATTATTTATCAACGGCGGCTCGAAGCGAGTGGAAGAGCACAAGTTCGGATGAGTCGGCTAACCCCGTGCATTTCACCACTCTAAGTTAACTGTCATGGCGCTGCTGCTACAAGTGTTAAACCTAATCTTCAGCCAAATGCAGTTGGCTGAAGATTAGTACTTTAACCCTCTTGTTTCGTGCCCTAACCTTTGACGGGCGATAAGGTTCGAACGGGGCGCGGGCACGCCTTAGCGATAGCAAACACAAAACACCAGACAACGAGGTCGAACTGTTTTGGACCTCCGCGCACTCCTCCCTGGTCGGCAACAACGTCGCCGACTACTACGCCCGAGAAATGTCCCGCCGGGAGGTGGAGGTGGCGGGGGTCCACTCGTTCACACCAATCATTACCTATAAAGATATCATTGCAATGTACAGGGGAAATAGACAAACACTACCTGAGCCTCATCACTCCCTCACCCGCAGGGACCAGACGATAATACGCGGCATACGGGCAGGGTCTCTGGCCCACCCAACACTACCACACAAGATGTATCCACACCAATACTACGAGCTGTGTCCGTTCTGACAGACTAGCAAAGGAACGTTACAACACGTCATCCTAGAGTGCACCGCACTAATGGCACCAATACCCGACACACCCTCCGCTTCCCCCCTTCCCCTTAATGAGCGATGGGAGATCCTTCGGCTCAGCCCCTCCGCAAACGTCCACGCGAGCCTAGCGGCCCGTGGGCGGGAGTTGCCAGCCCTGGAACGGGGCCTGGGAATGAGGCTCCGCTCCCGTCGGTGGGTCCACCGCCCCCCCCCCCCCCCCCCCCGGGGGTAGGGGGCTCACTTTTTCGCATAATAAAGGTTGATCAATCAATCAATCAATAGCAACATCCGCGGGCGGAGAACAGCTTAGAATCTCAGGCGAGTCGTGCCGCTCAAACACCTGCAGTGCATCTCGTCTCTTTGCCGCTTCCTTCCGGAGATATTGCTTACAGAAGCTCGGGCGTTCACTGCGGTAGGTTACTGACTTCGCTAATTGGGCACCTATGCTGTTTTAAAACGAAACTGAATGCATGATGGCTGACAAGCGTAAGGCAAGCCGCGTGCCTGGCACTCTATATGAAATCTGTTGTCTGCCTTTTTTAAAAATTACGTCAGCTCACGGAAAGCTTTGATTCACATTTATTTCCCCTGCTCAACCCTTCGAAACTGTTTATTTTAGGGGGGAAAACTATATATGTTTCTCCAATGAGCTTTCACCGTGCACAAATTTTGTCACGTCACAACCCGTAGTACCCGGAAGCATGAGGGCGTCGGCACCCGTTTTCACGTTTCTGGCAATTTCTGCCTTATTAAACAACTGCGAGTGGTGAGAAAAATGAATTTTGATTCCCGGCACCTTAATCTATCAATACCGGCCAACTTGTTTCCACCCTTTAGTGACCTTTTAAGAGCAAAAAGAAGCCTTGGTGGGTAGCCAAGTCAAGCAGGCGAGGAACGTCGCTTACAGCTTATGGCTGCAAGCGACCCGACGCGACACAAAGCAACGCGACTGCAGCGACAGTTTTTCCTCTAGTATACATGTGTATAAAACTCTATGGTCCCGGATGACACTGCACCACTTGGCTAACATTCCAATCGCGTTAACGTAGTCGGCTGTGAGAAAAGTCTGTTTTATCTTACCGTGTGATGTAGGCCCGCTTCAAAAAGAAACTATCTCCGAACGTGGAAATGAGATTGATTGATTGATTGATTGATTGATTGATTGATTGATTGATTGATTGATTGATTGATTGATTGATTGATTGATTGATTGATTGATTGATTGATTGATTGATTGTAAGGTTTAACGCGCCGACGCAACGCAGTCGATGAGGCGCGCCGTAGTGGAGGAATCCGGAATAATTTCTACCGCGGGGGGATCTTTAACGTGCGCCGAAATCTCGAACGCACGGGCGTTCTTGCTTTTCGTCTCCATCAGAAAAGCGGCCGCCGCGGCCGGGAATCGAACCCGCGACCTCGTGCGCAGCATCGCAACGCCTTAGCCACTGAGCCACCACAGCGGGTCGCGTGTTGAAAGTAGCGAATGTTGCGAGTGTTTACGAAATAAATCGAAAACGTTGCTCTCCAAACTGTTCATCTTGTCTGAGTCTTCAACCCAAGGTTCTAATACAAATGTAAATTGGGTAAACGTGAGCATTACAACGTTAACTGTTGATGTCATAGAAATCCCCTTCTTATTTTCAGGCATGCCCTTCCTTTACTTTTATGCACAGCGTATGTTGCATTGTTTATAAACCTTATTTCAAGGTCTGACAAGCAACAAACTCGCTGTCGTCTTAATTATTTCTTTGTGCCCTTCGTCATCTCGTCTGATCCTGTTTCATTTCCGTTTAATTCGTTGAAGCGGCAAATTCCGCTCTTGTAATTATCTGTGTCAGCTCCTCGTTATTTCACTCATTGGCAGTGTTTATTCCCCCGTTCTCTACACTGGAAAGGGCAGAGAAGGTGTTTCGCCTTCAACGGATCCTTGCACTTGTCCCTCATTTTTTTCGAGGTTTCAAGACCCCACCATTCTCATCTTTGATCTTCTCTACGCGGTTGCTTGTTGCGCCTCATTCAAAAGATGTTTTCGTTTACAGTGCTGCCTGTTCCCGAAGCTTTGTACTTCAACTTCTCCTTCGCCAAATTCATTGCTTGTACGGGTGCTTAGAATTCAACGCTGTGCGTTAAAGTCCTCTGAATAACTTTCCAGATACCGTTCCCTGCACTACATCCCTACCGGTTCTATCGACGTCCGCAGTTAATTTTATCATCTTTGATCATCCTCGGTACTTTGAGATATCACCCCAAGGAGTGAACCATTGAGTATGCCCCACATTTCCGCTTCTGAAAACTTGAACCGAACTCTATCCACTATGCACTCCCGTTTGTGCTTTAGGGGCTCAGGCTATTGGTGTCTCATGTGGTCACGGTACTAAAACTCCGGGACACTCATTTTCCAACACCTCGCGCTAGAACGTAACACGTACTAAAAGAACAGACCGGAACAGTCATTTTCAACGCCTCGTGATAGAACATTTTATATCCATGGGCAAAAAAGCGCACTAAAAGAACACATAAGGGCACTCGTTTTCCAACGCCTCGCGCTAGAGCGCTTCGTGCTTCAACGACACGAGCCTTTAACAGCAAAGCTGTATGCCTCTACCCCCAATGGTTTCATATCCGTGGGTAAAAACGCCAAGGCGCCAAGACCTAAGACACCGAGCGCTCAGCGTCGAAACTGCATTAATACACTTCATTATAACTTCCAAACCGCATCATACGCCGAAACCGCCTGATCGAAACCGTTTCATACACTTATACACTGCATGCTTCATCCCTCCTCAGGTTTCACGTTAGTGGAGATGGCCCGGTTCTTTCCCTCTTCGCAGGCATTCGTCTCGCGATATCAAGAGCCATCACTTTTAGTCGGATCAGTCGGATCTGTGCCCCGAAGGAAGTGAAATGAACCTAACTTTATACTTAACTGCCTTCGTCTAGTTTGCAAAAAGGAACTGACGGACGTGTCTCTCCGGAGGGGGGCGTTACAAGCCGCTTGTTATACCCCTTCAATATTTGTACTTTCAAAACTTGCTTATGACTGCCTGAAGGAAGCCTAAGAGTCGCTTGCCTGGCTGTAATCTTCCTTGAGAAGTCCCAGAAGGACAGAGTGTTCACAACAACTTTCCAACTTGCCTTCTTTTTTTCTTCTTTCGCCTTCGGAATTTCGCGTTGATGCCCGCTAACCTCCCCTACCAACCCCCTTCGAAGCGCGGCATTTTTTAACTGTCGTTTCAAAACGTGGTTGCTTTGGCTTGTGTTTGTTTTCAGAATTTTGACAAGCGTTCTTTTCTTGTTTCCCTAGCGCACGCTGTGCACGCGAGCACAGCGCTTGCGTGCATGCTGCCTGTCAGTATTGATGCCCAACGACAGGCCTCCGCGTCGAGGGAGTGCAGGCTCGGCTGACGCGGAAGGCCGACTCTGGAGGGCGGCACTGCTCGTAGGAGAGCCTTAGCTGCGGGTGACGACGTAATTACCGGCTGTGTGACGGCCCTGAAATGCAGCCCGTACGCCGGAATAGTCGAAGCTTCCATGCTGAATGAGGCGTTTTTGGTTCCTCCAGCCTTGTGTGTTGCCCTCGGTGTTGCGTTCGATGCTGTGAACATTGCAGGGGCTGCGAAAAGGCTATAGTTGAGAATTTTTAAAAATCCCTCGTGTCTGCTTGCTTTGCTACAAATTTATGAATTACGTTGAAGCACAAACCCCTTCTGCTCTCCTGCCCCGTAACACCCCCTCCTTTCTGACTATCCCACCCTTAACGTTCGTCTCATCCCGTCTCCCTCTCACTTACATCCCCATTTCTCTATTTCATCCTGACGTCACCCCTATTAGATGGCAAGCATCTCTTGCTCTCGGCTCCGTCATCCGTCGTCCGTCGTCCATCCATCCGCCGGCCCAGGAAGACACCGGCAACACTGCCGCTCCAGGAGCCCTTTAAGGGGAAGCGTGCTCGTCTCGTGCCGGCCCAGGAAGACACCGGCAACACTGTCGCTCCAGCATCTCATGGTCGGGGCTATGTCCCTCCCTTGTTTTGGCGCCGTCCACACTCCCACTGCGCATGCTCGGCTCATCTCGGGCCGGCCCAGGAAGACACCGGTAACACTGTCGCTCCAGGAGCCATTAAAGGGTAAGACACCACCGGGCGTTCAGCAAGCCGAGCATGCGCAGTGTGGGTGTGGACGGCGCAACAAAGACAAGGGAGGGACATAGCCCCGTCGCATCTAATAAAATTACACCATCTTCCCGTAGGGGAACCCTGAGTAGTATGCGAAACAGCCATGGGCTCAACGCAATTTCCCATTTCGTAGTTCCGGTAAGTGAAAAGTATGGTAGTTACCATGGAAACCAAACTGTAAATATAACGGTAGCTACGTACCTCAACCTAACGGAAACGACGAACTGAAAACTAATGGGCATTTGAATCGACCCCATGGCTGCTTTGCATACTACTCAGGGTTCCCCGACGGGAAGATGGTGTAATTTTTTTATTGATTAAATATTTTTCTCCGCTTCTTTTCCAGTCTCTCAGAATACACCTCTACTATGCTTCCCTTCCTCTTTCGCCTCCACCTCTATTGGCCCCTTCCTCTCACGTTCCACACTTTTTCCAATCTCCCTCCTATTCCCCTCACCCTTTCTTATTCCAGTTCTTCCTTTCTCCATCATAACTCTATTTTCATTCCCCTTCTTCCCTCCTTCCACCTGTCTTCTCCAGTTCTCACATCCTCTCCCTACTTTTATTTCCCTCACCAGCACCATTTTCGTTCATGTCCACCTTCCACTCTCCCTCCCCTCGTATTTTTATCCCTACTACTCTACTCCCACCTCACCCAGTCGCCTCCCTATTCTCCCCTGCCCAACCCCACATTCTTCCGCTAGGCTTTTATTTTATCCTCTACCCTACTGCCTGTATATCACTATCCATGCTCCGTTTTCCTTCTCATTAGACTCCTCTTTCCCTCTTCCTTCAGACATTTACTCCCCAACGCCAAGTGTCTCTCCCTTCTCCTCACTCCCCACCTCAGATTCCCCCACTCCAGTTACAGTCCTCCCCATTCCACTTCGTCATTCCCTTCCCACTCCTCTTCTCCCGCTGTACTCCTTTTTCTCTTGTCTAGTCCATTGTCTAGAGGCTCACTAAGAGGGTTCAACTTATTTGACGACGACTCAGCGAGCAATGAAACGGAAGATGATAGGTGTAACATTAACGGACAAGAAGAGAGCGAAATGGGTCAGGGAACAAACGCGGGTTAAGGACATGCTATTAAAAATTGAGAAGAAGAAATGGACGTGGGCAGGGCATGTAATGCGAAGGCAAGATAACCGTTGGTCATTAAAGGTAACAGAGTGGATCGCTAGAGAAGGCAAGCGTTGCAGGGGGCGGCGGGAAGTTAGATTGGCAGATGAGATAAAGAAGTTTGCGGGGATAAAATGGTCGGAGTTAGCACAGGACCGGGATAATTGGAGAATAATGGGAGAAGCCTTTTCCCTGCAGTGGGCGTAGATTGGCTGATGATGATGATGATGATGATGATGATGATGATGATGATAAGTCCCTCATCTTCCTCCTCCATTTTTCCCGTTCTGTCATGCGTACGTCTTGGATCAGTAACATACTGGTGGGCAGGATCATCAGTAATATTTCTGGCTGATTTTAGTGACAGCAGTCAGACAGACAGACAGACAGACAGACAGACATACAGACCACATTTTTTGCGGTTAGGTAGCCAAAAAAAACTGTCATCGCTAAAATACAGTTGCAATTGTTGACTCCCCAATTTTTCTTTTGTTCTGCCGGGGTAATACTATTAAGCATAACTCGATACTTACATAACACTTCAGCACCGAATGATTTAGAAGCATTCCGGGATTCCTGCGAGGGTTCGATCACGCCTCACAATTGTCGTTGAAACAGAATATTTAGTGGGAGAAACAAGTCGCCCGTGTCAGCGGCACAATGCGTGTGGCTGGTATCGAGCGGCTGACACAATCCTGTCTTTCCGTCAGTTGACACTAAGGCCCGAATCCTCGGCAACGATGTTGCTTCGCAAAAACGACAGAAGAAGAAAGGAAACAGGAATGAACGGAAGAAAAAGAAGACAGAAAGACAAAGGGAGAGACAGGAGGAACACGCGAGAAGGGACTCGGCTGCTGCTGTTTCGCAAGCGAGGCGGGCGGGCGCACCGGAATTTTCGAGCAATCTGGCGAATGCGCGAGCCGCTGCGTTCTCTCATGCGTTCGCAATTGCGCTCCCGGACGACAGCAACAATCTTGGAGAATGACGCGAGCCCACTTGAGGCCGCTGAGCTCACCGCCAGGGGATTGCGGGGGGCCACTGGCCCTTTCCGCTACTTTTATTCGCCTGTCTTCCTGCGAGCGTGTGCCTGTGCGCGTGTGCGCGTGTGCCAGGGCGGGCGTGCGTCTCAGCGTAGTACACTCCTCTCTACCCGTTCTTCTCCCTGCCTCTGCGCGTGCTTATGTGGGCTCCCGCTGTTCGTGATTGTTCGTTGCTGGGCCAAGGGCTCGCAGTTGTGTCGCAACGCCGCGGTCGAGTTTCGTACAAACGACCGTTGGGCAAGAGCGCTCCCGACCAGTGCGCTTCCTTGCCTATATGTACTTTTGCAGAAAACATGCTCCTACAACTCGTGTCCCTGTTTTATGCATTTGTTTGTTTTGTTCGTAGCTGCTGTCGTTATTCCTCTGCGTTTCGAAACAAGAAACACCGACAGCACTCCTACCAGTGGAAACGAGGAGGAGGGGCGGGGAGGGGATGTTTTCGGCGCCTCTGTTCGGAAATTGCGCAAGCATCGCTGTCTTCGAGGGTGCATTTCAATCCGCGCATTCGAGGCATTCAGGCGAGATACAGGAAATGAGTTTTGGTGCTGCCTGCGCGGTGCGGTAACTCCGAGGCGCGCGACTTTTGAGGCAAGACAAAGAAGACGAATGATGAAGACAGCAGCTCGGAGATGAGGCAAGATTAAGGAGTTTGTGACCGAAATGTGACAGCCCGATCGTATAGAGGCCTTTTCGCGCTGCTTGATAGTGTAGAGACTAGCGTAGCCAGCAATATTGTGGGTAATCACCGGAACGCTGTTGCCCAATCCGCGCTGCCATTCTAAAATAATTCGTGTGAGGCAGCTTCGAAATGTTGGAAAAGTGCACTTAACGTGGTTTATTTGTTCATTTATTGACAACGGCCGTTGACACGGTAAAGCATGAGCAACGGCCGACTGTAATTCTCTGACTGTTTTATACAAGAAAAAATTTGGCCGCGTATTTGCTGCTTTCGTTGCAAATGTCGAAGCAAGACGATAGTCGACTGGCACCCCTGCCAAGTAAATGCCTCCCTTATCTTTCACGTTCACCTCTAATGCTGTTCCTCTCTTGTCTCATTCCTTCCAAGATAACACGGTAGAGGTTTGCTCAAGTCAATTTAAATTTACCGCGTTCCACTGCTCCAAGTCGGGTGCCTCGATCCCAGCGCTGCCGTACGGCGGAGACGCGCGTGAATCAAGGCACCCGACTGCAACGTTTTTAGAATCACGCTGCCCTACTCCACGAGCGTTCCAAGCGGAACGCGGAACCTGTCTACTCTCCTTGCTGTTGCCGCTTAATTTTTTTGAATTCCGCCAGGTAGCGCGGGCAACAGCAGGCAACGGTTTTCTGAAGTTGATTTAGTATTTTATTTTCTATCGCAAAAAGCAAGCATCCGTATATTTTTTTTTTAATAAAGGAACCCTGCAAATATCACTTACGAATTGATTTTTCGCCTTATATTTGCGTAATGTCTCGTTCTTGTTCAACAATGTTGATAAGTATGAACATTAACACGGGACTCAGACGTTTAGATTTGGCTGTGAGCATATCAGACTATTGCGCATCATCTGTTTCACTTTAGCTGCCTGGCTGAATCTAGTGACAGACAGACATACAGACTGACAGACCAAATTTTTCCCGTTCAATTAGCCCATGAAAGATTGTCGCCTTTAAATCTGGCGTCGGCGTCTGGGACAGCAAAACGTCTCCTTGGGAAGCGTTCCACAGCCCGAGCAGTTCCACAACGCGATCTCGAACTCGTCAGTAGCGAGAGGACGCCGTCCACGCCAGTGGACGGCAGATGAAGGGAACGAAAGGACGTAGCCAAACTAACGAACAGACAGGCAGCGAAATTTACCACCGTCGTCAACTCTGTCATTACGCGGAGGCAGGAACCAGCACCAGCGGGATGCATAGGAGGCGACAGATTGAAGCTTGTCGAAAGCGTTAAAAGAAGCGCAAAGAAAAGCACCTCAAGAGATAATATTACGAAGATTTATCGAAAAAGCGAGGCGGAAGCAAGGCGTCACAGCCGTTCAACTGGACTCCCATAATTCACATTCGCAGCTCATAAGAATTGCCTAGTCGTCTTCCAACGTCTTCATATAATTTGAAACCGTAACAGAAATGCTTACGGTAAGCGTTGGCGAATACATCACTTCGGTGTGTTCTTTTATGCGGCGTTGTAACATTGTGAGCAACGGAATTTTAAAAACGAAAGGTAGAGAAAATAGAAACAAGAAATTGTAAAAGATAACACACGAAATCAACAATATGCATCTTATTTCCTTCACAATGCGAAGACGATAACGAAAAGCCCGGGGAAGTACCGCGAAAACACGAATACAAAAATCGTGGAAACAGGCCAACCGGCACTATGCAATGCATCTGCGAAAAAATATCCCGGGCCATCTCCACTAACGTGAAACCTGCGAAGGGGCGAAGCATGCAGTGTATAAGTGTATGCTTGGCGCATTGTCGTTTTTGCAAACGGAAATGAAACCGTTGGGAGGGGTGGGAGGGGAGGGTAGAGGTATACAGCTTTGCTGTAAAAGTCTTTTGTCTTTGAAGCACGAAGCTCTCTAGCGCGAGGCGCAAACGAGCGTTCCGGTGGTCTTTTAGTACGCTCTATAGGACGTAACACGTACTAACAGTTTAGAACGCGTACGCGTTCTATAGAACTTAATGCGTACAACGCGTACTAACGCGATAGCGCGAGGTGTAAACGAGTTTCCCGTTTTTTTAGAACCATGGCTACATGAGACAACGATTACGACGACGACGACATGAGGCGCCAACAGCCCCAGCCCCTAAGGGTCTTCGCCCCTAATACATTATCGGAGAAGTGAAGGCGCTTAACCCTTTTGCTGTCACTGGCATCCCGGTAAGGTCTCCATTGTGCGTTCCAAAACTCGCGCCGAAGTGTGCCTGGACGCGCGCTGCGCGCCATCTGTCGAACCTTTCTAGAAGCTCGTATTTCGCTCCGCTCAATGTTTGACCGTATATTGAAGAGTGTGGAGCGACCGCGCCCACCCTTCGTTGCTGGGAGGCGTGGTCGCTTTGCGCGCTTTACACTCACGGGCTGAGTGGCCATGCGGCGCGCATGCGACTGCGGTTGCAAAGGTTGTTCTGCCATCTGACGCAGCCACGGTACCGTGGTCGCAAGTTTGTAGGTTTTTTTTGTTGTTGTTGTTGTTGTTGTTGTTGTTGTTGTTGTTGTTGTTGGTGGTGGTGGTGGTGGTGGTGTTATTGGGATAATTTTTCGAATTCCCGTGGCTGCTAGCCGTCCGCGATCAGCCATGCTCATCAGGCGTCCGCGGAAATACGTCACCCCTCCCACCTGAAGGCTACGACTGAGGCAACAAGATTCGAGAGCTGGCCTGAATCTGGAATATGGCGCAGGGGCAACTGAGGTATGGAAATGAAGACAGTGATACTGCGGTGGAGAAGAAAGAAAGGACACGCGTTTCAGCAGGTGCCGCGCCTGCGTAGTTAAGCTCGTTCAACGCCTAGTCGGTGGTAGCCTACTGGACAGACACGATCGCTAGCCGTGCCCACAACTGACACCATCACGCCAAAGCGTCTTACTACTGGAAGATAAAAATATAACTTCTCGGTAAATCACGTGAAGAAGCTACACCTGGGCCACGAAGCGCGCCGTAGTGGAAGGCGCTGGAGCAATTTGGACCACCCGATGATATTAAGTGCGAATGCACTTCTTAAGCGAGCCTGAAGCGTCCGCCGCCGTCCGCATTCCGCCGCCGTCCGCATAGCAACAGCTGCGGGTGCGCGCGCTCCTCGTCTTCCTTGGCAACGGGGGAGATGGGCGCGCGCTGCCTGGCCGCTGACATGGCACATACCCACGTGGGGGATTGGCCAGGAATCTCCTCGTCTTCCTTGGCAACGGGGGGAGATGGGCGCGCGCTGCCTGGCCGCTGACATGGCACATACCCACGTGGGGGATTGGCCAGGAATCGGGCGTGAGAAGGGCTAATGCACCCGCTTAAAGGAGTACTGACACGAAATTTCAAAGCTGAGATCCGCTCTAGCAATCAAGTACAACGACAACACAAATAGGTGTCTGTGAATAAATGCATCTTTCTTTCTTTGTAGTTGTGTGTGTGTGTGTGATCTCTCTTTCGCGAACATTACCGAACCGCGCAAATTCAACTCCTGCATTCGCACTTTCACATTCTTCCCCTCGGGGAAATGCGGGGAATTTTTTAACGTGTGCGGAAATCTCGACGTACGGACGTTTCAGTTCTCTGCTTCTATCGGGGAAACGGCTGCTGTCGCCGGGAATCGAACCCGTGTCCTTGCGCTCAGCAGCTCAACGCCTTTCCAACTGAGCCACCCCGGTTTTTTTTCCGGAACTGATGCCGGCACTAACATTGAGTCACCGCATTAAACCGGGGGCACAGGATTACCGCCAGACTCTCGGACGTCAAGTTTTGAGCAACGAATGCCGACAAGCGAAACTCAAGGCGGAAGGAAGTTGATGCGGAAGGAAGGCGATGCGGCCAGCTTCCGAACAGCTCCCTGCTTGTTGTTGTTGTTGTTGTTGTTGTTGCTGTTGCTGTTGCTGTTGCTGTTGTTGTTGTGTTGTTGTTGTTGTTGTTGTTGTTGTTGTTGTTGTTGCTGTTGTTGTTGTTCCTTTGTTTGTGGCGCATACCCAATTGGGGGATTGGCCAGGATCGGGGAACTTTTGGGGGGCAACTGTGCCCGACTTACGAAACTAAGATTTCGAGAAAAAATGGTGAGAATAATCGCACAACAAATATAGAAATTTGTAGAAGAACAGTGCGTGCTATGCGAGAAGGTGTAAGGAAAGTCCCTTCTTTCATGTGTGTACAGCACAAATAAACTCAAGATGAGCGGCTAACAGGGTAGGCGCCTTGTCTCTGAGAAGTAGGCGTGGATGGCTGTAACCAAATTCCTGTGAGTAAACTCAAGTGAAATGCCACCAAAGGAAAGTAATGTCGGTACTGAAAGGGTGACTCCAAGTCGGTGAATTGGCTCCGCGGGGTGTTTTCTTCTCATTAATGAGAAACCGCGGAAATTTAAGGGAAAAATATGATCTATGGTTTCAGGTCCATCACAAAGAGCACAACGACCAGAGAAAGTGAGACCAGCGCGGTGCATATAGAAGCTGAGCTGTGGAACTCTACAACGTAAGCTAGCTAAAGTAACCTCTGTTGCGACCGAGTGGGGGCACCCGATCCGAGCTCCGTGGCCTCCGACATACGAGTGGTAGCGTGTATGATGCGAGCGGCCAGCCGCTGTTGCAGCCGTGAAGAAGTCCAGAAGCCGTAGGCTAACGTAACTGTTTACTTCATAGCGAGAGATGAGCCGAAGCCAAAAAAAAACAATGCCCCGACGGGCGAGGTTACAATACAGGACTTGAGCAGAGTGACAGCATGGATTCGCTGCTCTAGCAGGAATGGATCACAGACCCAAAAGCGATAACGGTCAAAACGCCAACAAGCGGCAACACGCCACGAACGTCACAGACACACACAATGCTCTTTCCAGAGTTCGTGAGCAGTTCATAGCCTCGGCGCACGTTGAGTCCGGGAGAGGGGAGGGAGGAGGACTGCGGTGCGATCCCGGGGCCTCTGTGTCCTTGAAGAGCGTTGAGACGAGCCTCGCCGGCAGCCGCCGAAGTTTTGAAATGCGCCGAAAGCGAAGCGTCTGACCCGGGCTTGTCGAGACGTGAAAGTATGATTCACCGACATGGTGGCGCCTTACGGCTGAAATGCGCACGCATTTGCTTCGCCGCACAGCCGAGGAGTGATGCGGGAAAGTACAGCGGCGCTGGCTGATTCGTAACACCTCGCATTGGCAAGATTTGCAACATCGGGAGTTTCAAGCATATGCCAAATGGGCATAATCATCAAACACGTGATTACACCCTCCTGCCACCTCGCCAGACGTTAATATCGACGATTCGATGCACGAGCTCCCGTTTCACACTGCTGCCTCGTCATCTTCGTGATCGGAGGAGGCAGCGGGCCGAGAGATTGAATACGTGGAAGGCACTGATTACGAGCAGAAACTAACCGAAATAAAACCCAGTATACAGGGTCTAATCACACAAATTTTCAAGCTGCTTTTCAATATTCCCGTGGTTCTGTCTCCGCTGCGAGCTCCGTTTTGCAAACGACGGGGCGCGCCACGCGGCCAAGTTAAAAATCACCATAAAATAGCTACGGATGTCCTCCCAGAGGACACCGCGTAAGATTACTCGCGCGGCTCTAGCGTCAAGCGGCGATGTCTAACTCACAATCGCAAAAGAAGATAACATCTTTAACCAATCGCCACATTATAACATGACTAACCAAGAGAAGAGCAGGAAAGAAAGAAGAATAAACGGTGGGACTCATTCAGCCACTGATCATGAGCCGGATGTGGCAAACCGTATACCGTACCACAAAATTTACCCACACCGAAGAGAACCGAAGAAATACCATTATCAGTACAGCGTATAAGGCAGTTCTCAACCTGGCAATTTTGACCGTGAGACGCACTGACAATCGGAGGACCACCAAGGTAACAGAATGGGCAGCC
Organism: Haemaphysalis longicornis; assembly: GCA_013339765.2. Classification (NCBI taxonomy): domain Eukaryota; kingdom Metazoa; phylum Arthropoda; class Arachnida; order Ixodida; family Ixodidae; genus Haemaphysalis; species Haemaphysalis longicornis. The sequence goes on along the minus strand of CM023451.1, from coordinate 138,471,471 downwards.
AGAGACGGGCATAGAAGAAGGGGAAGGCCATTAACTCGATAGAGGGGAGAAATAGCAACATTCGGAGGCAAAGAATGGACTTGGGCAGCGCAGGACGAGAGAAATTAAGGTGAATGGTAGAGGCCTTCGTCCTGCAGTCGACCTAAATGGGATGTTGTTGATGATGACGATGATAAGCTTTCAAATTGTGTATTCAGAACATTTTTTAAGAAATTAAAGAAACCACTCTTCTAGCGTCAACACAGCGGCTGGGAAAACAAAACTGGGACGGATTATCGTATGGAAGACAGACACCCCCTCTGAAATGAAATGACTGCACGCCATGATAGACATGTCACCGATCCACTGACTTTGCATAAAAACTCCGCTCCACGACAAACATTTACCCAAACCTATACGCAAGAACAGGCGATATGGCAGGATAAAGTTCAATTGGCGAAAGTTCGAAAATCATGATACCCCAGTATGCACCGACTCCGGCATGTACGAAAGTACGAGGCAGCAATTGTCGTAGTTTTCTACTTAGGCAATCTTTGTGACTGCATGACCCTTCTACGTACAGGAACAAAGAAACGGAAGTCGGAAACATCCTCTTGGCAATCTGACTAGCGCATGTATCGAATTAGAAATGTAAACATCCTCACAAACTCTCCAAAGGCCTTGGACTGATTTCTGCAGGCAGAATACCTAAACGCTTCGGTAAGATACTCCCTTCCACAATTCAGTAAGTTAATAACGTCACCTGGACACAAGAAAACAGGGGCCTGGAAGAGAACGAGGCATTGACCAAGAGGCAGGGAAACTCACATAGAGTGCACCTTGCGACTACGACTGCTAGCCCCTCCCCCCTCCCCCCACCACCACCAAAGAAAACCGCTAAGAACCTCTCCACATCCTATGCCTCATCATAAGGACATCTCAGTGCTCAAGAATCGCAAACTCTGCGTAGGATAAACCAACACAGGCATCTACAAATCTATGTGGGTGCAGGTGTTCATTGGGAACATCACGCACATCAACTTAAAACTCCGCTAAAATCGGGTAAACATCCGTCCTCTTTCACGCAGCTTAGGGGTATGCTCAGGGGAGAGTAATTCAAAGATTACATATTCCACTTCTATCGAGACACAGGAGGCAGGTTTTACCAGCTTGTTACCTGAAGATCAGCACGAGCTGATAGGAAGGAAGGAGCTGCTGCATCCGGCGCCCTAGACTTCAGGTTGCATCCTGTATCTCCCTATCATCTCTTTACCCCCTTTTCCTAAAACCCAACTATACCTTCCATAACGGATATTTATATATATTTTTTTCGCAAAGAGCAAAAACATTCAGGCGGGCTTGGACATCTGAGAATAAACACTTTGTATGACACTTTTTCGCTGACGCCGACACCCCGCAGCCACCTTTCACGCTGACACCTTAGGCCGCAGGAGCGCAGACGGCCTTTGTGTCTCCTGGCTCAAGGCGATTAAAAACTCTCGTTGCTAGTCTTTCTCTTTTCGCTGACCATCAGTGCTTCTGAAACGTAGATCGTAAACACAACAACTGCAGGGTTTCGAAAACGCTCTCGCGGAGTCGAAGTAACGCTACCACGTCTTACATCTTAGGACCCAAACAAAAGTGACAAATGCAACTTTTTTTTTATTCTATTTACGCCTCTGCTACGGCGCGCGCCGTTCCCTCTCCAATAGTCGATCGCGGCTTTTGCTCGCTCGCCGCGTCCACGCCTGCCGTTGTCCACAGCAAATGAGGTTGTATCCATGTTGTACCCACTTTCCATCTCTATCTGCCTTCTTCATTTCGCAAAGCGTCATTGCTGCGCGTTGTGCGGGCTGCAGAATGTGCTCCCTCCATACACGGGGTCACTTTCGGATGGCTTATCGCGCGGACCCTTCGACTGCGCACTGGAGCGATGGCTATTCCGATTCCGAATACGAGCCGAGCTCGCATTCGGATTCTGAGATATTCTCATCCGAGGAAAGGGTGAGGTCCGCAGTTTCGGATTATGATTATAAAACGATGGTGCCGTCGTCCCGCAAGCGTACACGGCAAACTGACAATACGCGAAAAATCCGGAAATATCCGAAAATACCCGAAAATATTCGAAAATATCCGAAAATATCCCAAATACCCGAAAATATGCGAAAATCACCAACGCTGTTTCCTTTAGATGCGTAAAGTTCCGGACGCAATCATAATCAAAGAAATCGGTATTTATATGCATCCATCCGGTCCCCACGTTCAGAAAGGTCGCATACCATACGTCCAAAACGTACAAACATGTGAAAAAAGATGGTAGAGAAAGACAGGAGGTTTGCTCTTAATATTTATTCGCGCGTCCGGGTGTATTCGTTCTCTTCCCTGCTCTACCCCTTCCTAAGTACAGCGTGGAAGCGCCGCGTCCAGCGACGGCGTCTTATCGACATATATCCTCAAGAGAAATTTATAGTACAAATATACCCGTGCTACACGGCCGTTTCAAACGCCTTCCGAAGGCCTTCGAACCAATTGCATTTTAGTGTCCCACTGTAAATACACAGGGCGAACCTTAAAGTGAGCGTTCAACTGTCAATCGAAAGTTACCGTGTAGCAAAGGCATTAGTCTCATGGTCTCTTATAGAAGCACGAATCTGCATTCCAAAACTGCGGCTTATAAAGGCTGAGGTTCTGCTCTCAAACAACATGCGACGAATTCAATTGCCGCCTTGAGCACCCTCCATGGGCCGCGACGCGAAGTTGTGGGGAAGTTTCTGGTTGAACACAGCTACGCTAGTAATCTAAGTGAACACACCCGCGCTGGTAAACTGCAGGTCACGAAAGGTGGCACTCGCAGCATGGGACTCTTGTGTATGCTGCGGCAGGGATCGGGAGGCTTTAGAGCATATTGTCATAGACAGCACAGAGATACGACCGCGGTGGAACGATAGGGAAACGACGTTGACGGAGGCTTCGGGATTTGGTGTGAGGGAGAGCCTCAACTTCAGGGCCAGAGCGGCTGGAGTGGTGGTAGAAGAAAAGTAGGTTAGAGAGTGAACGTGGGAGGAGTAATATACCGAATTAGAGTTTATAACAGAAGAAGGGGGTGGGGGTAAACAGGTGCGCAAGGGCAGGAAAGAGGGGGAAGCGATGGGAGTTTAAAATTGGGGGGGGGGGGGGGGGGCTAACCCATTAGGTTAGTTAAGGGTAGGGCAAATAAGTTGAATAACACATGCAAGTCGGTTGGTAACAACCGACGTCCCAGTACAAAGGGAGGGAGGGCCTGTAATCATCATCATCTTCAGAAGAAGAATCTGCCATTCTGTGGGCTGGCTGCCCCAACGCGTGCGTTATCGACACTGGGCACTGGACACTAGACAATGGACACTGGACATGTACTTCACCGTTTCAAGTAAAATACTTTGTCGATTGCGGAGACTCGTCATCCCTGCCCTCAAAGTCTGCTCTGTCAGAGGAGGCATGTAGGCATTCAAACGTATAATAACGCGGTTCTCTAGTACGCCGGAAGGTCAACCGATAGGTCCCACATTCTTCGTCATCCTTCGCTGCAAGACGTTCCAAACGATGCATCGCACTGCAATCGAGAAAACAATGGCCAATTTCCTCCGGGCGCGGACATCCCCGGCAATCATGGTTGCTTAATTTGGAAAGACGGGGGCGGTGCCTAGGCTGCTCATTGAGAGAGCATGGTAAAAAGGTCAGCAGGTTAATGATGGGTCACTGGTATACGGGCGCGCGTGCCAGTCGTTATTTAATTTCGTTATTAATGCTTTTTTTTCGCAATACTGATAAACGGAAGTGGTGGTTGCTGAAGGGGCCGAGATGCAGCTGGATGACCGCCAATGTGAAAGCAAAATCACCGCCCACAACTTCCATCACAATGCAGTTGACCTCTGACCTTTCTAGATGGTGTGCGCGGTTATGGCGGTTGATTGACTCGCGCTGGATTGCCTGTCACGTAACGACGTAGGGGAAAATCTTCCTTCTGAGTCATACGTTGTTTGTTGTATTAACGTCTGTACCATTCCGTAGCTTGCGGGAACGAAATAACATGGGAGTTCGCCCGGTCCCGCAGTGGTTTCGCTCATTGCGCATCGTATTACGGAAATCAATCAACGGACCATTGCAGAAACAGATTCTACCCCTCCAGTGACGTGTCAACAAAAAGAGCGCCAGCGCGCTTGTTAAGACACTTGCAACTTGTACAGGTGAAAGACCACCTTACTTTGTTCAGGACGGCTTCCTGTTGGCAGTGCTCACAAAGCATAAAGTAATAATAGGGGAAGAAGTACGATGTAAAAGCCGGTTATGTGAATGAAAACATGGATATCAAACGTTATCCGTGGGTGCGGCAACAATACGGCTACTCGCGTGAAATGCAAACCATCTGCCACGTTCGAAGGGATTGAGATAGAAAACTTCGAAAAGGCACCAAAAGTAATCCGCCGGTAACGAAAGCAGCGAGAGGTGTGAATCAAACCCGAGCATCGTTGGTGGCCTTTGTTTGGACCGACTGTATACAAGTTCCAACCGGTATAGGCCTCAAATACGTTCTAATGAAGTGGATAGTCTGTGCAAGTCTAACCAGATAATATCGCCGCGAAGGTGTGCGGCGTCATTGGGGTAGTCTGTTGAGCAGCCCCAAAACATCCAGAATAAAAGAGAGTGGAAGGCAGGGCCATGTAATACAAGAAAAGATGGGCCTCTTCAATGTAGTTGGCAGCGAAGCAACTAAAGATAGTGCAGTTTTTATCAGTTATACAAACAACGCTGCACCTTTTTCACGCAACGTGCATGTTTTAGGGATACTCTTTTGGGTGTGTCTACGTGTGTGAACGTCTTCGGGGGTGTCGGGGAGACACCACTCCATTACCTCAAACTACTAATTTATTGCAGTGTATCCTATATTTCGGTTGCTCGCCGTGAGGGGTAGGGGGGGGGGGCGTCATTTTGCGAAGGCGGCTCCTCCGCATGACAGGGACACATGCCGGACGATGACCTGTGCGGTGACGTTCGCCTCCTTGGAGAGTTGTGGGCAGCATTGTTCTTCGGGGCGACTCATACGGCTGGTGAAGCTGCAGGACCGTCCGTCTGGCACCTGTCGCCTATGTCAGCGTGAGAACGCATAGTTCATCCTTGCCATTCGCACGAATGAAAGCGACCACTACAAGCACGTATACGGCTGCCGATGCAACCATAGGGGGCAAGTGAGGAAATAAGATTTGGTGCGCAAGCGTTTCTTGGCAATAGTAGACCACAATGAGTGGGTGGTTGTTTCTCCCCAAGTGCGAGCAGGTCCATGCTCCTGCAGCAAGCAGCAAGTGCGGACGAAACTGTATTTAAAAAAGTCCACATGCGGCGTTCGTTAAAAAAAAAAAAAGCGGCTTCTTCGGAAACTTTCCATACAACGATTCATTTCAAAGAATGAGCGTCAACTCCGCAGTACCGAAAGGTGGTCGTACATACCAGTACATTAAAACAAAGAAAGAGGAAGAATGCAGCCGAGCGAGCGAGTATACAGAAAGATAAATTCACCATCACCGTCAACTATCCCACTATATGGCGGCCGGAATGAACAGCGGCGCAACGCGTACGAGACAGACCGAAGCCACTCGAAAGCGTTAAGGCAGCTCGCAAAGCAAAGCGTTTCAAGCGGCAAGATTACGAAGCCCTTCGGCAACTCGAGGCGGCAGTAAAACCTCTCAGAAGCTAACCAGAAAATTCAAACTTTCTAATTCCCCCGTAAAAAATCCAGGTGTCTTCAGGCTTTTTGCGATCATGACTTGAAAGAGGGAGGGAGGGAAGGAGGGCGGGAGGGAGGGCTACAAGTTTTAAGGTTGGCATTATTGGTGCCGACCAATGCAAAGCGGGCGAGCGGTTGCAAAAAGGACTTCAGTTGCACAGTGGACGCGATTATTAGAAATATGCCTGTGTTCGTGCATTCCTCCGGTTGGCCTGTGGCTATTCGGGACACCTGGCCTGTGTCCCGAATATTCGGGCCTGTGGCTATTCGGGACAAACGAATCGATAGCCCTATGTAAACTTTTTACGGAGCTGGTAAATATATGGTTGCGCGTTAAACATGCACTTCGGGAACGGCCATACTAAGCCAGCTTCATGAAATAACCAACCAAACCAGGTCATTCTATGCAGAATGATTAGCGAAATTGGCTAAACACCGATATTATAGTAGAAACTAAGAATACACGTTGGTGGGGTTGCTATAGCTCATACGACGTCTGGTAAGCCCAAAACAAGAACGGAGAATTTCAAGAGGCCAGAATGGCTGTCCTAGAGCACGAGCAATATCGTATGGCGTCATTTTATAAGAGTTTACAAGCCAGCAAACAGGACGACCAAAGTGAAATGTGTCCCAACTGAGCCGGCTATGCCCCGGTATAGTGAGGACGGCGCAGACCTCTTCAGTGGTTCTATGATATTTTATTCTCCGTTTGTTATAACCAGGTGAAAGGCAGTTTATCAAATTATGTCAGCCGCATTCTCATAACAATCGAAGCCAACGGTGGCCAATGGCATGGCCTCTGTCGGTGACCCGAATACCGCCGCGGGACTTCCATAACGCAATGGTGGGTATTGCAATATCGCATACGACCGCTGAAAGCCGTGGCCCTGGTGCAGAATTCAAAAGAAAAAGTCAAGGGGTCCGCTATGTGCTTTCATTTTGAATCTTCGGCAGCACTGGAACAGCGTATCCGCGAACTACCGTATTTACTCGATTCTAACCACTCCTTTTTTTTTCCACGACCGCGCTGCCCAAAGTGAGGGGAGGGGGGGTGCTTAGATTTGAACAAGCTAAATTACCCCCCCCCCCCCCCTAACCCGCCACTGTTTTTCGCAGCCGTATCTCAACGAGACGTGCGCAAGGAATAATATTTTATTTGGCAAAATTTAAAAAATTGGTACCTACAGTGAACCCACCGCTTGCGTCTGATATTCAGTGGCTCTCACTACCATGCAAGTCCGTTGTGCTGTTTGGGCCGCCGCTCTCAGTGTCTCCCACCAGGTCGTCTTCTGTTCCGTCGAAGTGGTTTGTAATTGAAAACTTCATAAATTACTTGAACACAGCGCCAACTCGGGCCCGCTTCCAGGCGTCGGAAATACACCTTGCGATGTTGGCTTAGAAAAGGGTTTTTTTCCCATTATCTTTTCTCTGAAATTCGGGGGGCGTGCTTAGATTCGGGCCAGCGCTTAGAAACGCGAAAATATGGTATATCAATCTTCCTAGACGCTTCGCGCTGTGCGGACAGTTTCTCTTATTACATGCTGTACTGACTACATTTCTTATGAATAGTAATGTTGACATTTCCCGAAGCTAAGCAACTGAAGTCTCATCTACACTGTTCGTGGCTCATTAATCTAAATGTAATAATGAAGACGATGCCTTAAGGTGAGCGGGATGGGAGGAACCAGGTCACGCGTAAAGCGGGATAGAATGTAAGAATGTCGCCGTAAAAAATGCGAGAAAAATTCACTGCACCGCCATATTTAAACACTAGTCCCACGGCCAGGACGCATATGCGCAGTCGAAATGCAGTAGAATCTCGATAAACGGAACTTCAAGGAACTGAAAAAATTAGTTCCATTTAACGGGAGTTCCGCTTACTGGGAGAGATGTGCAAAAGTGCAAATGTATGTACGTGCACACTTTTAATACCATTCACGCAGCTCTAAGCACTAGAAGGGGAATGCAGCTGATAGTTTCTCAGAAAGCAAGAAAACTACAAAAGGATTAGGCACAGCATTCGCAAAGTTTATTTGGCAACAATTAGTCATCGTGCACGAAAAAATACATCATTTTGTTTGTGTTTGAGTCCTTGCAACTGCACCTTCAGGATCGTTTTATTCCATGGCACTTAAGCTCTGGACAAATGTTTCAGACCCTGGTTCCTTCTGAAAAAAAGAGTCTTAGACATTGCCCAGCTGACTGTACTCCCTCAAGTGTGGTATCTCCTATGGTAGCTAACTCTTCAGGTTTCTCTTCCGGCTCATCCTCCTCCTCATCCTCTTCAACGCACACCTTTGCAACAATGCTCTCCGCTGTGTTGTCAGGGAAAGTCGCCACATCTTGGTCGATGTACACATATTCATCACAGCCCAGCGAGATTTTAAATGCGGAGCATTTCTTAGGCTCGCCTTGTCCTGCGTCGTTGATGGCGGCGCCGTCCACACGCTCACTGCGTATGCGCAACTCTCCTCCTTACACCCACAGCTCCGCGATACTACACTAAAAAAAAAGAATAGTTAGCGGCGCCCCGTTTCGATCCCACGACTCTCTGGCCGCAACGGGAGGTACGCGGTGCTCTTCCCACTACGCTACAAATCCGAGACAGGAGTAAGTGCTACGAACGCGCCTTATATCCTTGACTCATTCAAACTACGTCAAGAAGCTACTGATACAACGAAGGCACGCGAAGCTGAACGTCAACGGAAACGACGAACTGAAAACTTTAGAGGGGGATGCTGAATTTCCCGTGGGAAAGCTGTGGCGGGAAGCGCCCACGCGCCTTGCAGCTCAACCAGCCCCGTCCGCAGCGCCTCTGATGCTGATTGTGGCTTGATGCCCCTAGGGATTGGCCAACCAAAGAATCCATCACGAGATAGGTTCGCGTTCAACCACCGTCGTCATCTTCCCGTAGGGGAACCGCCGAAGAAGAAGAAGAACGAGAGGAACAACAACAACAGCAACAACAAAGCTGCGAAGAGGAGGGCGTGTACATTGCTCTCAGCCGGTGCGCCAATGTCAACACCTTTATCTCACCAAAGCTGACGGAGACTACCGATCCTACCACAGAGACAACATCGACAAGAACATGATGGACGAGTTTTCGGCGCCTCGAGAACCACCGCCTACTCACCGTAACACAACAGCACTTGCGTGCCTTTGCCACCGGTGTGGACCCGGACGCGGAATTCCCTCTGGCGCTAGTAAAAACCAGATCACTCAACATAACGGCAACACAATGGAACCACACGGAACCGCCACGATGCTTCGCATCGTCATCAGGGTTCCCCACGGGAAGATGGTGTAATTTTTTTTTAATCGCGCTGCTCTACTACATCCTGCTCCACAGTGGCATCTTCACCATTACCTTGAGGAAAATCCTGCAAGTCGTATGCCAGGTTACTTGGGAAAGAATTCTGCATGACTGAATCACTTTCCTATAGTGTAAGCAGTCAGCTTCCTCCAGGCATCGGCAATAAGGTGAATGGCGCCGTAAATGTACATTCTGTACTCCTTACTCTGGCTCGCGCAGACCAGCATCCTCCGCAGCAGACACTTGCAGAAGCGGGCTTTGAGGGCTTAAATAACTCCCTGATCCATGGGCTGCAACAGTGCTAACTAACGAGACGAGGCTTGCGAGGCTAAAAAACGAAACAAAAACGAAACAGCCGGAACCGGAAAAAGCTGATGCTCATGGCAATGCGTCTGACAAAAAGTTCCATTTTCGATTCCGTTTACACGATGACGCGGAAATTTTAGTTCCTACTACCGAAAGTTTTTTTTTACGTTATTTGCATACAAAACCAATCAAATTACAAGCTACTGTTCCGTTTAAGCGGCAATTTAGTTTAAGATATTTCCGTTTATCGAGATTCTACTGTAGTGTTAAGCAAATTCCAAGGTACTCTTTATGGATGCGTAACCAAAAAGCCGGTACCAATTCCTGAACGGCATTTGCCGTTGCTCATCGCCCCACCACTCACTCACTGATACCGCCACACAGAGTATACATCTATCTTCAGTTACCTCTATCCGAGTGAACCAGGAGAGATTACTGGCACGTGCTTCCGCACGCTCACGCGCGCCTGCGCTCACCACGTCGAAAAAGATGATGACATAAACGGTACAGAGCGGCTTGATGCCGACCAGTATGGCACCGGCAGAACATTTTGAGGAACAATACCACGCGGGGTGACGTCACGTCGTCAGAGCAGGGTAACGTCCCACTATTTCTCCCTTCTCTTTCTGAACACTCGCCTACCAGCTTGCCTTTCTTTTTACTCACCCACAATCTCTAAATAGCTGTGCCTTCATGCTTATTGATTTCATCCACGCTAACGACCGGGAATACGTGTCCAATGCGCCCACGAGAAATAAAAAAAAAAGTCATGAGACGACCAACTCTGTTTCGCAGTTTATTTTTATTTTGTTTTTGATAACCGAGCCCTATACAGCAATTCCGATCCGCCTCAGCGCACACGTGGGGAGAGCACGTAATTAAACTTGTTGATCGGCCGCCGGTGGTCATTTATACCGCCACCTGCCAGGTAGGCCGTCGCCACAGCCGGCCAAACAACTGCCCTTTCAACGGCCTCGCATTAGCGCGCCTCCGCGGATGTCACCTCAAAATTGTCTATCGATCCGGCCGGAACACTTTTTTTTTCACCTTCCTTTTTTTCTCCTCTAAGTGATGGGCGACGCACGTTTCCCGGAATATGAGGTTGAATGAATACTAGAGCAAAAATTTAAAGGGACTTGAGCGTGCTTTCAGCGTGCGCTCTCTTCTCCCTTTTAAATTCGTTTTCGCGCCTCAGAGCGCGCACAATTCTTATGAGAGATAACTGGGCAAGAAAAGAGGCGGGCGAACGGCGAAAGCTCAGTGCGAAGAACAAGAAGGGAGCCAAGGGGTCATACTTTCTCTCTTGTTACTTGGACATTCTCGTTCATTATATATACACTAAGTGAAACATGCCCAAGAAGATAATCTTCGCTGGGCACAGCTAATAGGCTCGTGGCCTTTAACCTTTTATCTCTCGTTTCATCGTCTTCGCGAGACACCCACCCTCTCCCCTCTTTTCTCCCCGTCTCCCTCTCCTCTACAGTTTTTCTGTTCTCTCTACGGCGCCTGCTTGTTTCGGGTAGGCATGCCGCGGACGCGGTAGCCAGGCGTTCGTCGATCGATCTCTACGCTCGTGGGAGCAGAGGTCAGCGCATTCGGCGGACTTCTCGCTTTCTTTTGTCTGCACGAAGACAAAGCCCGAGAGGGCATAAGCGCTCCCTCCGCGCGGCTTCCACCTTTCCACCTTCCCCTTTTAAATTATGCAGATTAGTTCCTTTAGGCAGGAGAATAATTACGTCGAATTGCGGCAAGCCCACCTTTCTCCTACACGCACTCTCTCTCCCTCTCCTCTTCCACTTCGCTTTGCCCGCAATGCTCCCTGCCTTCTTCCATCCTACTTCTCCACCCTCTCTTCCCCTTCCATGTCCGTCCACTGCACTTCGGTGGTCAGTGGAATTTGTTCGCGGCGACCGCCGGCGAGTGCTGCGGAGACCGACCTTGTTAGACAGCGTGAACCTTCTCTGAATCCGTGGTATCGCTTGGCAATCGCATTCTTACTTTGCTTTGCTTTACGAACGAGTTTCTCTCCCTGGAGTCGTCTCTGTATAAAGCGCCGCCGTGCGCCCAGCCGGTCGTGAGGCAAGTAATGGCTCTGTGCAGCGGATAATTGTTCGTGCGAAGCCGATTTCGTCCCTGGCGAGCGCCCTTAACGCTAGCTTTCTCCGATTGTATACGTGCGGCGGAAGCAGTGTGTAGCGTGCGTGAACTGCGAGGTGGGCTTCCCTTTCGTGTCCGTATTTTACGTGAACTCACAGAAACAGGGAGGCTCTCGGTTAATGTACGTTAGGTGCTGAACGTACGTCATTGTAATTTGGGTTCCTCTCCTTATTTCACAACCATTCCCTTTATTTTTACTTCTGGGGTGTTCGCATTCTTCTTAGGACAAAAAACTGTGGTTGATTCTGCCGTCATAGGAATCGGTAAAACACGAAAGTGAAATGTGCAGCGAAATCTGCAGATGAGCATGATTTGCGGGTTGGCGGCTGTCTTGTGGGTGTGCTTGAAGAGCGACGTCCTGCTGGCGGGTCGCTTCGGCAAAGGTATACTGGCGTCATTTCCGTTACCGATATGACATCAGTGAAATCTTGGTGTATCCCGGCATAAAACACTTTGGTGTTATATTATAAAACCCGAACACGAAGAACCCGAGGTATAACGTATCCTTTAGTACTAAAGATTGCTTCCCCGCAAGGAGACCCTGTGTGCAGGGGTGCACCCTTTACAGGCCGCTTGCTTCGTTGTACTGGCGTCACTTCCGTGACGGATATGACGCAAGAGAAATCTTCATGAATCCCGGAATAAAACACTGTCGTGTTAAAAAAAAGTGGTAAAAGAAATCAAACTACCCGCGGTTCTTGACTAAACATTGCTCTTGAATGAATTCACTAATTCTGCAGGCACGCCAAGACAATTGTAACTTTTTACAGATGAGCTGTTATAAGCTAGCACCCCAGTTCTTTGCGATGTACGTCGAAGGACGAAAAGAATTTGCCGCCTATATGCTCACTTCGTTGAAAATGTCGTCGAAAGGCGATAGTCGTGTGGCGGCGTTCCCAAATAAATGCCTCCATTCCTTTTTTTCGTTCACCTGTAATGTTGTTGCTCTCCCATCTCGCTCGTCCCAAGATCAAGTCGCTAGAGGTTTGTTCAAGTCAGTTTAAATATACCGCGTTCCACTGGTCCTCGCTGGGAGCCTCTATGCCGGTGCCGCCATACGGCGGCAAGCGCGCGCATCTGGGCGCCCTATACTCCCGCGCGTTCTACGCTCCATCCATTGGAACCTTTCGTTACTCTTGCCGTTTGACTTCTTAGAATGCCGCTATTTATTCTGCGGGTGACCACGTTTTGTATTTTTCTGGTCGTATTTTCTATTTATTTAGGCATACATTTATTTTTAGTCAAGGAACAGTGCAAATCTCACTTATGTATTGACGTTTTGCCTCAGATACGCGTAATGCTTCGTTTTGGATCAACAATGTTGACGAGTATGAACATTGCCACCAGATTCAGGTGTTTAAGAAGGGCTGTGGCCTGTGGGTGTATAAGCGGATCGTTCAACCTCGGCATTAACTTTGGCCTCGCGGTAGAATCGAGTGGCATACAGACATACATTTGTTGTGCGAAGTGTTAACTGCCCGGAGTACCTGGAAACAGGTCGAGTTTCTTCCGTTTTTAGGGCAGCGTTGTTACCACTAGTCGCTGCGCGCTGATATGTGGTTTTGTAGTAAATTCTCTGTTCAGACAGACAGACCAAATTTCCGCATTCAAGTGGCTGAAGAAAGACTATCGTCTGCCTTGTGTCCACTCGTTCTGTCAGCTCCCGGGCCGTGTTCGCACGTGGCGTGACTGGCCGGCGTCTTCTCCTCTCACGCTATATGCACCCTCTCCCCCTTCAGCCACCTGCTCTCCTCGGGCGCTCCATTTCTTAGTATATGATGGCGTATATCGCCACCAGAAATGGTTTCCCTAGCAATGCGTTTGTTCTCTAAGGTGTAGCCGACTTTAAGACAATCGGTGTTGGGTTTGTTTTTGTAAGCTGTCTTTCCCTTATTGTGTGTTTTACAGTGAAGCCAACCCGTAAAGAAATATCTTAAATATGTTAAATATGTTAAGGAGACCACAGACGACGATCGCGCAGCGGACGCCAAGCGTAGACGCGATGCCCGTCGGGACCCCGAATATATCGCCAGGCGGAAAATTCGAGACGTCGGCGTGGCTATAATTCCGCTGTACGGCTCTCCGTCGCGACGGCGCGGTTTGAGCGAGAGTCTGTGACAAATGAAAAGCCCACAAAGAGATCCACTGGTCATCAACTTTTACAGATTAGAATGGCACTGAATTATGTTTCTCGTTAAAAACAATCTGCAGGTCTTCGAATCATTTTGAGTTAAATGACGTTACTATATACGCAAGGCTGCAAGTATGACCGGGTTTTAGACAATCGAGGATAGACGTCACTTGGTTCGATAGGCTTTGTTCTTTGCTCGCACTGCAGACTCAGTAGACGAATGACTATAGTTCATATTACAAGCTAGCTGCAGCACTGTGGAGGCTACATTGTTGTCCGCCTCAGGGCGCCTAACTCACCGCGAAGGAAGCGACAAAACGCGCCGGGGCCGTGCGGTGCCACTTGCCGAGAGGGGAGAAGGGAGTGTCCTTTCAGGACCCCCTTCACGGCGGATTAGGCGCCCTCAGTGGGCGCACTATTGATAACAATGTAGCCTCCACAGTGCTGCAGCTAGCTTGTGATATGAACTATAGAAATGTGGTCCCCGCCGCAGGATGGCGACGCACTCGCACACGTCAATCACTACATTGCACACAGCGCACCAATGCATTGAAGCATCCGAGTAACGCTCACAACGGGCAAAAAGTACATTTCCAACTGTTGTATTTCTTCGCCCTCTTTCTGTTGCAAAAGAGATGTGGCCACAGCAGATACCCTGCCGTTGTTGATAGGACCAATATTTCAACGACGCCCGCTTTTTCGACGAAACAGGGGCCCTTCACTGAAACCTTAAATCTTCGATCTATTCTGAAATGACTAATTCCGTCTACCCCGTCGAAATATAGAGCGGTTACAAGTCTTACGACTGACATTTTATCCGCATCCTCAAGGCTGCCCTCCCTTTCTTACTACCCGTATGACGGCAGGCAGATAGAACGCGCGAGCGTTCGATATTTCTTGATTGCGCCGGCAGTTCCATTACTTTCGCCGAACCCCATGGAACAACGGCATCGTTCGTGGAAGAAGCCCTACGCGTGCGGCCGTCCCGTATGACTCAGGCCCCCAGGCTGCCGCCATCGGGGCAGGCAGGTGTCTTCGGCGGAAGCCTTGCGCAACAGGCATTCTGGGGAGCCGGTGCGGACAGCTACGCGGCCGGCGAAAGCGGCCACACCCCGGCTCAGAAGTGTGCACGGCGGCGTAGGAGGGCGGCGCCGCCAGATCAGCCCCGATGGCCGTTCACCTCACGCTTTCAAAAAGAGAGCGGGGGGACGACAGAGCGGCGGGTTGTGGGATGGTCGACGGCGGGCAGCGACTTCGCCCTACACAGGAACAATGCCCGGATCTCCCACGTAGCGTTGCCTGTTTTTTCGACGTTAAGGGGCTCGCTGTCCGCGACGCCGCGGGTAGCCGTAAGGCTGCTTCGACGGGTAGCATTTATGCAATACCTCTGCTTATGTCGAGTTCGTGGTGAATGTTTAAGACCTGTCTTAGCTAGGTGGTGAGGATGGAGGTGGACGGCGCGACGATGCGAGGGTTGGGGTCAGCCGACCGGACAGCCAAGTGGATGGTCCTTGCGAGGATGTATTTACAAGCGCGATCGTATCGCACGTCGTTGTTGCTCGTTCACCGAATAGCACGGAGTGGTCGCATCCGCGATAAATCGGCGCGTTCTGCCGTTGACCTGTGATAGCCGGTTTGATCCCTATCGGCGACGAAAACCTTTCCCTTCATTACATGCGATCATGAGACAAAGATGTCTTTCTCTGCCTAATTTATCAACCTTCATCCTCGTTACACAGCAAAGGTCGGTCGCTTATACATACCTCAGAAACTTGCTCGAAATCATTTTCTCGTGGCATTCTTTAAAGACTCAGAATACAGCATTCTTTGTGCGCTAGTGAACTGGCCGGCAGACTTCCACGGCAGCTAAGGTAGTCAATCGATCCCCTTCAGTGGATACGTGTAAATTATAGGTGGGTGGGCTGACGTCGCTATAAAATGGAAATTGTGAAGTCGCACAGGCGTAAGCTCTGGTCCGCCGCTATCGTTATCCTCACTGGCCAATGCACATGAGTTCGTATGTCGGGCTTGGAGATAGGTGACGAAGAAGATGACACCAGCATCAAGGCTGACAGCCAGGAAGACCGCGGAGCTGTGTTTCAAGGCAATGTCAGCCATGCGCCCAGGACTTGCTGCAACCGAATAGAAAAAGGAGGCGAACGAAGAACAGACAGAGACGAAGACCGTGGCGTCACGCTAATTACCGCCGGCCTGTCTGCCCCAACCGGAACTTCCCTTCGTTGACGTGACAGACGGGCACTGTTTAATCGACCGTGAGCTTCTGAATGCTGCTGTCATCGTTACTGACAAATCCACCTGACTGGGTGTGTTGGTAGGTCGTCGCACACAAAGGGAAATCTGCTGGCAAGGCTGTGAATGTCTGGAAGTGAACCAACTAATCTATTAAAAACGAATCTGCTGCGCCGAGCGCATCACGGAGTGCAGTTCTGTGCTTGCTATAGCTATAGGTTTCAGTGGTCCAGGGCACATTTTCTTTCTGCAGATCCCATTTGAAAGAAACTGCCGTTAAGTTCTCAATAATTTGAGCATTCATGTATCTTGTTTATCAAATGTCTAGCACACCTACCCTAAGGGGAGCAAAATATGATCTATCCCCCTGAAAGCTACTATGCTGTAAAAATTTCTCGCTAAAAATCCTTTCCAAACCCAAAATAATCGTCATTGTCCTGGCCATAGCCCTTGGCGCCAGCCATTGGCCAAGTACGCAAAGGTAAGCCGTCGTCATTGCGCCCCTGTCGGCATCAACGCGTGGAAAGGCAGCTGCGTTGCATAGATTGATTTCAATGTATTTCACCGCGCGCGTATGATAAAGGCCCATTAGTTTTAAAAGCGAAATATACGCGAGTACTATATAGCTGAAAGCTTGACGGAAATTGTCATGCATGCCTTGCATATAAGAGGGGGGGGGGGGCTGTTCTGGTAACTTTCCCTATAAAATTAACATTAAACAAAGCGGAAAGTGGCATTTAACACTTAAATCCGTGCTGATCACCAAGGAAAATACGGCGACAGTTGTGCTTACCGTATACGAAGCAACATACGCGCGGGCAAAAGGACACTCCTGTGTATTCTATTTTAGTTCTAAATTCTACTAAACTCTAATGTTTCCTTGACGCAACACAGGCCATATAAAGTTACCTATTAAGGGCACTTGGCGCGTGAAAAAGCCCCAGCGTCAGTATCCATTTTTCAACCGCCGCCCACGTCACGTCCAACTCAGCTCCACGGCATGATGCCTCAATAGCGAACTTCCTCTACTTTGCTGGACTTCTCAATAAGGACAACGCGACGCCACGTTCAGACAGAGATTGGAAGAACTTGCCTCCGTCAGAGCTGTCTCAGAGCACAGCAGTCGAGACGTTTTTCGCAACATCCTCGCATCCTCGACAGCTGATGGATAGCCGTGGAACAGAAACGGCGACGGCAAGAGAAATGACAACAATGCGCGGTATTTTCGGATGATTTGGCCGGGCACTTATGATAGCAGACGGCTGTTGTGCAAGAAAGCCACAGCTTCCCGCCGCGTTATTGAATATTCATACAGATTACCGCACCTCATCCCTCTCGCTGCGCGTTGTGCTGATCCGCGCTGTTATGGTCTCGCGAAAATCCGCACGACGATTATGCGCCGTGTTATCATCGCGGACGGATGCTGCGGAGGTGAATGACTGCGGATACGCATCTGTAGCCTGTGAAGTGAGATGACAGAAAAAAAAAAAATCGCGGCTACTTCAGTCTGCTTACGTGGTTTGAGGGCAAAAGACTAGACATTATTAAACATTTTTTTTCTGATACGCCGTGTTCGCGTCTCTTTCCTTTTTTTTTTCTCCGTCTTTTTACGCAAATTACTTCAATGACCAACTGGTCGCAATTGTTCCTCACAGTCAGGGCTCTCCTCTGCGCGCACCCCCGTATACGCACGTACGTGCCATTACGTGCACCTGTCATGGAGCTCGCATCAGAGTAATTGTTGTTTTGGTATGGCAGGGGGCTGGGTTAACGCTGTTTAGAGCACTTGGCTGCAGCTGTGGCACCACGGGTTCGAATCCCACGTGAACCTTTTTGTTGAGCAACGGCTGATGTTTTCGTACCATTTGTGTTGATAACTTGCAAACTCTGTTTTTTTTTAGGAGCGAAGCCCCTTGCCTCCTGTCGTCGTCGTCGTAATCGTCGTCGTAATCGTTGTTTCATGTAGTCACGGAACTAAAACACCGGAAAACTCGTTTACGCCTCGCGCTAGGACGTAACGCGTACTAAAAAAAAACACCGGGACACTCGTTTACGCCTCGCGCTAGAACGCTTCGTGCTTCAAAGACGAGTGACTTCTACAGAAAAGCTGTATACCTCTACCCCCAATGGTTTCATCTCCGTTGGCAAAAACGCCAAGGCGCCAAGAATACACTTATACACAGCATGCTTCTCCCCTCCCCAGGTTTCACGGTAGTGGAGATGGCCCGGGATTTTTCCAGCGAGCAAGACCAAAATGTAGTCAGATTGGCAGAAAGAGCAGACGGATTGAGACATCGATATGCGTCCAAAAAATGCTGAATGACATCCCAAATTAGTGTCTTCAAGTGAAATTTGAGCGCAAAATTCGACAAAGACACAGAAAGACCAGACGGGACTGCGCTAGTCCCGTCTGGTCTTTCTGTGTCTTTGTCAAATTTTGCGCTCAAATTTCCATTGAAACATGAACCAACTAGCCAACAAAAGTTCTATTAGTGTGCTTCCAATAAATATCGGGAAAAGTCTTTACGGAATTTATGAACCACTCGTATGAATACAAGCACCAGAGTAGAACCGTTGCGCCAGAAAAAAAAAAAAAAGCTGGTGGCTTGTAAGGTGTAAATGCAGCTGTGGTCGCATTAATGCGCACAAAAAAGGACATTTAAAGTTTTTTCAAAGTGGTATAGATTGGTATGGAATCCCGGGAGATTTCGAGTCTGCATCTTTCCATCTTATGCCCGCCTGAAACCCCGCTTCCATAAGTGCTGCGGTGCATAAGAAGGCAGATGTTGCCAGGCGGTGTCTCTAGATCGCTGCTGCTGTGTAGGAAGCTAAAGCAGTACAGTAGCTTTGAAGCTTAGGGTCGACCGTTGGAGCGTTTGGACCTTGCAGGAGCAGCACTAGTGCTTCCAGGAGCTAAATGGCGGTGGAGGTGCAAGGCCTCAAGCTTGCCCAAGTCCGGACGCAGGTAAACCACGGTCCTCGCCTAATGGTGTCGAAAGCCAGATGTGCCTTGCATTAACACTGGCCAGGTGTGCCGTGAGGTGGTGTCCTCCAGTTAAAAGCACGGAACAAGGGACGACTGTAACATGTCTTGCCAACGACTTTTGGTAAATGGCCCTAGCAAAGGGCGTACGCAGGCGGTTTCGGCGCTGCCCAGAGGTCCGGTTACAACATCCGACAAGCCCTCGCGCACGAGCGGGCGTTCTTGGTGTGGTGCGCGCACGGCTACTCCAGTGTACGCGCAGCCTCTCCCCTGTGATCGGCGAATGGAACGCTCCCTCCCGTTCGACGGCGGCGGCGCCACTGCGTAGCGGTGGCCTTGCTCCCGACCGCGCTAGTCGCAGCCCGGAGTCCACATGGACAGCATGGCCGCTCGCCGCGCCGTCAGCGCTGCTACTACAGCTGTGTGAACCGGCGCGCCGCTCGCGCTCCGCCCCTCCGGAGGAGAGCCCGTCAAGGTGGACGTCGAGTGCCGCCGGCGTCGTCTGCGTCGTGTGCCGCCTCGTCTGCGACCCTTTGACGTCGACCGGCGGTGTCACATCCCCCTCGGACGCTCACC
Source organism: Haemaphysalis longicornis (assembly GCA_013339765.2). Lineage (NCBI taxonomy): Eukaryota > Metazoa > Arthropoda > Arachnida > Ixodida > Ixodidae > Haemaphysalis > Haemaphysalis longicornis. Next base: position 138,452,015 of record CM023451.1, on the reverse strand, counting down.
CGCGTCCCCCTTCCTTCCCCGGACGTCCATCGACTTCCCTTCCCGTTCCTCGGGGACACTAAGAAAGCACACTTGTCACTCACTGGAGTAGCAGAGAGAGCCCGACTCTCGTCGCTCGATTTTTTGCCTACTTCTGCCGCCGCAAACATCAACACTGATTCCCGCTCTTTCCCGGCCTCAGTCGTGTTCGTTTGGTGTACCGCCGTTCCCGCCGGACCGTCTGCTGTGTGCTGTGGTTTATTCCTGTGCTACTGTTTTGTGCTGCTCCCGGCGGCGACTGTGCGAGAGAGGAGAATCTGTGCGCTCTGTGCGAACGTGACACTGGCGCCGAACCTGCGGCTACGTGCTCCGCTCGAGGGATAAAGCGTGTGCCCGCTCCGGCGCATTGGATTTGCCGCGCGGCCTGTTTGGAGTAGCGATTGGCTTTTTTCTTTGCAGACCGGTGCGCATCTCGTTTTCCCAGGCACCGCTCCCTTCTCACTGGTGTTGGTTGTCTGCTGGAGTGCGCTTGACTTGCACCACCGCATTGAGTTTTAGCGTGATACTTGAGGAGCCCCCCACCCGTGGACTACTACTACTACTACTATTACTGCGCTGAACAAGTCCTCGACATGATTCCCACGTTTTGGCCGTCACTGTCGGAGACGCCGCCGCCATAGGTAAGGTTTCTTCCTCTTGCGTTTGCGTAGTCAATTTTTTTTTGACCGCGAAAGTGGGTCGTAATCAGGTCCATTATTTATCCGCTACTTTTATGTGTTGCGCTGCAAACGAGGGCTTAAAATTTCCTGTTTCAAAATTCATTTACTACCGCTTTCGGCGCAGACATTACGGGTCCGCGTGTATTGGCTCCGGTTTGGCGGGAGATTTGAATGCGTTACTTTCATTTTTTTCACAGTGGTAAGTCATTGGGCTACACCACACAATGTCTGAAAGCGAATTGACGGATGATCTGCCTTCACTGATGTTTTAGTCTAATTCACCTCCGAATTGGGCGCTGTTAAAATACGAGCTGTTTTCTTAAATTCCATACCTGTAATAAGCGCAGACGGTTTACAGTAAACCACAACGCCAGCATCTATGTCGCTTGTAGACAGCAAACGGTCGCAGCGTTTTGTGCGAAGCTTCGCATTGCGGCTGGCTGTCAGCTGTTAGAGACTTTGTTCACATTTTATTTCAGGTTACGTTAAATTTAAAGTTTCGCTTGTAGCGGCTACATCTCGAAGCTTTGCGACACGTGCGAAGACGCCTGCCAGGTTTTGTACGTTTTGAGAGGTTTTAGATGCAAGCGGTAAACCAGTTCGTGAGAAAAAAATGTGGCCCTTAACTTTAGACCAAAAGCTGGGATCAAAGCGTAATAAAAACACTTTAAATGATTAAAATGATGTGTCAACGATGTTCTTTACCATGCCTGCGCTGTGCACTGATCACTTTGCGCCCGTGATCGTTTCTAATTCTCGCCAGCTTATTTTTGACGAGGCACCGGGAGTGATGATTTCGCATAAATGTAGCTCATTGCCTCCTGGGCTGCTTGCTCATCTTGCAAATCACAAGCAAAAGCGCCTTACTGAATGGCAGCTTGCGCGCGAAATTCGCTTAGAGGCCCTCACTGCGCGGAATACAGTTTGTATCAGCTACATTATGTGAATCGTCGGTGAAACTTAATCATCACCACCAGAAGACCGCCCTTTCACCCATTCATCCTGGTTGCAACCTTTATTGGGGCACGTATAGAAACTCTTACACAAGGCATAATAGCGCGAATGGTTGACGAAGACTTACAAGAAACACACGACAAGCGGTACCCTGTGAGTCTCGTTAGTCCTCGTCACCCTTTCGCGCTCTTATGCCTTTTTTAGACGAGTACCAACTTCGCCCAAGGGCATATTCTTCTGAGCTCTTTAATTTCGACCAAGCACAGGGGTTCAGAATATGTCTTCTCTTCAGAATCCCATCCAGCCCGTGGACTCCCAACCTGTACTTGACTAACGTTAGTGTTCCCTTTGCTATCCCAACATGCTTTTGCTTACGCCGTTTTTTTTTTGTGTGTTTGGTCGTGTCGTGTCGCGAGTCGCGACTTCTCACCGCATGTGGAGGGTATTTCTGGAGTTGCTGCATTTATCATCTTCTTAATGTTGTAATGAGCCACTGCGGTAAATTAAGTGGCCGTGCAACGCCACCTCCAATGGTGCATCGCTCAGTAAGCACAGTCAAGGTAACCCGCCGCGGTGGCTCAGTGACTAAGGCGTTGCGCTCCTGAGCACGAGGACGCGGGTTCGATTCCCGGCCGCGCAGGCCGATTTTCTGACGGAGGCGGAAAGCAAAAACGCCCGTGTGTACGAGATCTCGGCACACGTTAAAGATCCCCAGGTGGTCAAAATTAATCCGTAGCCCTCCGCTACGGCGTGCCTCATCACCTGCGTTGCGTCGGCGCGTTAGACCCTGCAATCAATCAATCAATCAATCAATCAATCAATCAATCAATCAATCAATCAATCATCAATCAATCAATCAGAGTCAAAGCACTAATAACTGCTATGTTAACAAAAATGGCTGTAATGGGCTACCTCTCAAGACCACACTTGCAGCAGCGGCCTCCTTTAATCATGCCTGTCGCACGGATTGAGACCGGGAGGCTTCTGGGTGTGCTAGCCTCGGAAGCGGCACACGGGAGCGAAATGTTTAAAAGCAAAACGCTCGTACCGCGGTTGTGAATGAAAGAAGGAAGTCGATCTTATGGCCCGACTCGCAAAATTACCAGGAAAACCTGCATACTACCGCGAACACTCTTAACCCCAAGTTGCTGCCCTGGAGGGTTCACCGCGAAGCTTGAATCACTACGCGTGGTCAGCGTCGCGCTTGTTTTGATTTTACGAATTGAAACTCGATTTCTCAAATCGCTGGTAATGCACGACAGCAACCGGTTCGTGCGAATGCGGACGCGCGTGTTAGTGTCGTATGAATGTTAGGATAGTGTATGTATATATGTATGATGTATGTATACGTATGAGTATATATATATATATATATATATATATATATATATATTATATATATATATATATATATATATATATATATATATATATATATATATACACAAACGCACCCATAACCCTTACACACTGCTTCTCCGCTGCCCATTAGCCCCCTTGAGCTGGTTGGGCGGTGTTGGAATCCAGACGCTGTAGCGCGCGCATACTATACGCGGTGCGTGTTGAAAGTTCCGACGAGGAGGACGGCCTGAGCGGCCGCACGCGTTAGACAAAGCGCGCGTCTCGTAATTAATTCTCCGCATCCTGCCATTAATTCGCTCCGTAGCCCCACCGGCCAGCAACGGACTCTCTCTGCCGCCGCGCTGTCTGATCGCCATAGACACTCGCGAGTGGAGGGGGAGTAGGGCGGTGTCTGCCTGGTCGGCGGGGCAGCAGCGCGGCCCTTATTGCACCGGACAGTTCAAAACGGTGTTGCCGAGGCCCGGGGTCCGTAAACGAACCCACTTCCACTCGGCCCCGACGACCTGCTGGCTTAGATTAGGTTCGAGATGCCGTTCCCTCATTCGACAGCTTATTCCCGGGAGCCTGCGTTATTTCCGAGACGGTCGCCCGGTCGGCAGGCCGCTGTTTCTCCCCTACCTCTATACTCTACCGTCCGCTTAGCACGGGTTCTAGCGTGAGGGTTCAGTTTGATGCGTGCAACCGCAGTCGGGAAACGTGCCTCTGTTAGAGAACGACATTGAGAAAGAGAGCACCGTTTGATCCCAAAGTTGTCTGTTTTTCTTTAACGGCTGCACAATTTAGTATTTTAGACTGTTAGCCCTACGGCCATACCTACAGCTTAGATTTCGTGACTGGGAACCTGTTCCTAGGCGTACTCGGCAATTTTTTTAAATTCTTCTTCTTCGCTTTTTATTTCTGTATTTTACAAAAGAAATGGGCCCTGCCATCAGTCACTTGTATTGAGCAACACACGGAATATTATTATTCCTTCAGGCACGCATGACCTGCGACCGTTTGCGGCTTCAAATTCAACCGCATTTGGAGCTGTTTCCACATTTCGGTTTACCGTAAGAACTCGCGGCCTTCAAGCAAAAAAAAAAAAAAACTTGCAACTTTCGAGTGGGAATTGTCAGACAGGGTATCAGAGCTCTTTCTTGGCACCCATCCCCGTGCATGCACCACTACGTCTGCTTGCTGTTAGAAATTATAAAGGCCCACGGTTTTTTTTATTAAAGAGTGTTTTATTATAAAGGTTCCACGGCCTCTTCTTAAGCCCTTCGTATGCCTCGCGCATAAATATGGAGCGCACATCTAGGACTTTGTATTGGGGCGGCAGCCTTAAATCACGTCCCGTTTTGCGAAAATATGGCGTCGGAATTTTTGCCGTGCCCGCGGTGGTACCAGAATTACCAATTGGCTTATACTTAAACGTGCCCACACCTAATACTCATCCATTTGGCTGTGACGAGGTCAATTCTCTGGTGATGATGGCAGCTGCCGTGACAATATGGCGGCCGATTCAACAATTCCAATTTCGATGCGACGCAAACATACCCACCCGCGACTGTTTCATGTCCACTAAGGGAATCGGCCATTGCCCATGACCTCTGCCATCAGAAGCTCTGCGTCGTCTCCATACGTACTTAACAATCCCGACATGGCCAGTCGGGGGAATTGGCCAGTGCTGATGACAGGTTCCGTTAGAAGCTCATGGCCGACTCATATGGACGTACTTATAGCGTGAAATAAATACATATGGCTGTGGCCTACAACCCATCTAAGGAGTATCAAGTTTATCTCCGAGATATTTTTAAATACCTAATGTTTACGTATAGAAATTAGGAAGAAGAAACGGATGTGGGCGGGGCATGTAATGCGAAGGCAAGATAACCGTTGGTCATTAAGGGTAACAGAGTGGATCCCTAGAGAAGGCAAGCGTGGCAGGGTGTGGCAGAAAGTTAGATGGGCAGATGAGATCAAGACGTTTGCGGGAATGAATAGGTCGCAGGTAGCACAGGACCGGGATAATTGGATATTAATGGGAGAGGCCCTTGCCCTGTAGTGGGCGCAGGTAGGCTGGTGATTATGATGATGATGATACGTATAGGGCGACCACCATATTGCACCTATCGTGTCAGGCGTTACGGGCAGACGGACCGACAGGCTTCGAGGGAAAGCAGTCAATGGATGCTTACGCATTAAAAATTGGAAGTGAGGCGCCGTTAAGTTCGGCAATATTATTCCGTCTCTCGTCTTTCTTGTTTGTTTCTTTCTTAACTTTTTCATTACCTGTGTAGGCAGTAATCGTGGACATCGGGGAGAGCGCTGGCAGTATGAAGAAGGCCTTTAATGCAAAGACACGCAAGGTTTTCATTGGCAGCGCGAGGTTGGGAAGAAAACGCTCGCCTTTTGCGTGGCGAATTTTAATCTTACCGCTTCGATCCGAGTGCGTTAAGAGCTCGCGTGCCGGCAGAATGGAGCTCCGCGAACGCTAATTCGCGTGCTCAGGAAGTTCTTGGCGATCGGGGAGTGCGCTTCGTTTTCACAACGCTTCATCACCGCGCGAGTTGCAATAACCCTGAGGTAAAGGCGGCCCATCAAACAACTTGCGAGAACGATTCAGAGTTTCGTAATGGCCTCCGTGATGGAGCATAGTTCTTGGAACGTTCGCAATGTTCTTGGACCCCTGTAGCATGCTATAGCACTTTATAAAGGAGTTGTCGGTTTACGATGCCCGGTGGAGGTGCCTCTTGTATTGATCTATAGGGGAGGAGCACGGTGAGAGATAACGCCTCTATCTCGGGGTTTATCGGAATTACCCTCAAACAAATTTAATGATGTTTCACTGCTCAAACGATACGCAATCCTGGGGAGGTTTATCTCAGCCTTTGTTATAGATATTATCAGTCTCCGTTTAATGAAACCACGAAGCCGTCGAAGAGCCGCGACACAGAGGCCCCGCGACACGGCCCCCTCCATGGTTTGCCTGTTGCCATAAAGATGAAGCCCTTCCAAGTTTCATCGAGCTAAGGTAACTGGACAAACAGAGTAGAACCGTGGGCTGAAAATTAATATGCACTAAACTAAAGTAATGATCAATAACCTCGGGACAGCACAGCAGTTGGAGATAGGTGGCGAGGCAGTGGAAGTGGTAAGCGAATATATCTACTTAGGCCAAGTTGTGACCCCGATCCCAACCATGAGGCAGAAATAATTAGAAGGATAAGAAAGGGGTGGAGTGATACGCAGACATTCTCAGATAACAGGCAGGTAATGCGAAGGCAAGATAACCGTTGGTCATTAAGGGTAGCAGAGTGGATTCCTAGAGAAGGCAAGCGTAGCAGGGGGCGGCAAAGAGTTAGATGGGCAGATGAAACCAAGAAGTTTGCGGGGATAAATTGCTGCCAGTTCGCACAGGAACGGGATAATTGGAGATTAATGGGAGAAGCCTTTGCCCTTCAGTGGGCGTAGACATGATGATGATGATGATGATGATGATGATAGGTAACTGAGAATAATGTTTAATCCCAAATTACAAGCGTGTTTCATTTCTTGCCCTCATTCGACAACTTAACCGTCAAACCAATTTCACTGGGTGGATTGTGTCCCTTAGTTTTCTCGGAATCCGCAGTACTAGTGCAAATAGTACACCCTAAACAGTGTAGTGAAAAGTACAGCCATAGACTAAGGTTGGCCTGGTTTTTAAAGCTTCGAAACACTCAAGGAATGCGATACGAGCTGTTCGCTGCCGAATACCGCGTCAGATGCGTTGGTGTGCCGGCTGATAATTCATGCAGTCTACTGCGCCGACAGCGTAACGTTAGATATGGAATTCCAATGTGGCTTGCGGGAAATATTCCCAACGCATATATCAAACTACCCCCACGTTTCACGCTCAAATAGATGAGTTGGCGTGTCTTCATTACAAGTCCCTCCACCTTAATTGTGCAGACATCTGCCAGAAAACAGGCTTTAAAATGGTGCATTATTGATTTTCACATTTTCCAAGGAACAGTTGCATAATGTCTTGCAAACCACGCGCGTGTCGCCACCAAACTTTAATACCCAAGCGGTGTCCATATACTTCTCTGAAATCGATAAAAGCACCTAACGTCTCTGTTAGGCTTTCGTCACCGCCCCCTTCCATTTTTTGTTCCAGCGGTTGCTTGTTTTACTTTTACACGTGGCTTATTCGAAAGTTGGACGCTTATGAAATTTTGCGCGTTTTTTTCTGGTTTTCGACGGTTTTTTTTTTTCTCTCTCTCTCTCTTTCGCATCGCAGTCAACGAGTGTAACGTAATGAGTTTAAGAGGACGATACGAGACCGAAACCAGCGCGCGCGCTTCAAATATGGATCGCATGCATTTCAGGCACACAGCCTACGCATGCATGAGAGGAGTGGTTAATATAGCGGCTTTCACAGCAGCTTCACGCGAGACTTTGGCGTGGGTGCAGTCACGCCGCAGGCGAGCTTTTTTTGTTCTGCCCCCAATCCGCTTCCGGCCGCTTGCGAAAGCTCTCGTCGCGCTGTGTGCACGTGTGGCATACGAGACTGAGCGTATATTTTTTATTTTTTTTTTTTTGAAAGTGCACACTGCGATTCAGAACTTCGCAGATTGGTGTTATAAATCAGCAGCTGCGCGATTCGACGCAGTTGTTGAAACGTGGAATTAGATCAACCTTGTTGCACCGCCAGACGGTGCGGTGCACTGCTGTCTACACAAGCGTTAGTATGGATTGGGTATTATTTTAGAACGCAAGGAGAAAATTACGACCTAATTATATAGGGACACCAGGCTGCTTTTATTGTAAGTTGTGCATATACGAAAGTATTAATGTCCATTTGAACGCCGCTGAGTACTTCTTCAAATTTTGCGTTGTGATTAATGTTTTAGAGATTTGCTGCGGGCTCTGTTTTCGCGTCTTGCGAATAGATTGGTGCGGGTTATTGTTAAGAATTACTAGGTTGCAATGTTGGCTCTAGTTGGAGGTCATTCAGACGATATTGCTGATAATTCTACTGCCCAGCGCAGTGGCCTAGCTTGCTCTGACCGTTGAGCCGCTGGGTGAGGCCAGGGGGATGCGTGCTTGAGTATGTGTATCTGCCTACGCCGTCCGGCGTTCGCAGCCACCGCCACGCTCCGCTTTCCACGTTACTCTGCGCATTCCCAGGCGTTTTCTACCAGAGCGGCCCTTTTGCCGTGGTTTATTTGTGCAAAGCACGGGCTATTAACTGTTTTGCATTCACATGGGTTTAAGGGTCCTTTCGCTGCTACAGACGCTCCGGACGCCAACGCCGGCTTTTTAGCACTCAGGCTTACCGAACAATCTTCGATCCTTTGTCCAAACAGTAAAGACTTTTCAGGCCTGCCAGACTGCCAGTCGTACATGTGCGCGCGTGTTGTTCATGGGTGAAGCACAAGTGACGTTCTTGCTGAGGTCCGTCACCCGTCTCTCAAAGCCAGCTTTTTTAGCCAAATAATCAATCAGAGAAATGTTGCCCTGAGTGTCCGCACAAAACGCTTGGTTTGATGGAACCAGAGAGCCGCACGGAGTTAATACCGCTTTGCTGTTCTTTCTCAAGATAAGGCACATCGTTCGCATTGAAGCATGGTGAGTGAGAGGGACTGTTGTGGTTGAGGTACCATGTACGATTCGTGTAATGACCGCCGGAGCTTTTTCTTTTCTTTCAAGAGATTTTGTTTTTGAAAATCAAGGGCATGGCTTTACGCGCAGAGAGCATCCTGTCCTCGCCGTCATAAAATGTTTCGGGTGCCTTGCACAGGGGTAAAAATTTCATGTTTTATTGCTTCTCTTATTCCTCGAAGCTGGTACTGGTTATTCCATGACCGCGGACATTCCACGCGCCTACATTAATATGCGGAATGTGATTAGGGGCGCCCGCGGGGTTATTCTACGTGGGATAAATTATAAAAAGAAGAGAAGCGCAGATAAGATCTACATACGCAAAGATAGACAAGTCGAGTGAAAAAGCACCCACCTGTCCACAGATCGAAAGATTACTCGCTCTTTAGGTTTTAACAAACAACGTTCTGGCAACACATTAACGCCAATTCGATATGCAGCACCAGTGCATCACACGCCACCTGTGCCACCTGCCGGGAACAGCTGCGCGAATATAAAATACGCCACTCGATCCTTCCAGGAAGTTACTGCACGCGAACGCTGTGGGAGGCCCTTTTGAACTTCGATGCACTTTTTGCGATCTCCTTCTTGGGTTGCTCTTTTCTAGCTGCAAGTTCATAAGGATGCTGCTCGCACCCTTATGTATTTATGGTGGCTTGAGGATGTGAGATGCCGGGTGTCTTCATTCATTTCTCGTTGCTCTGCCATATTAGCATTCAGAGGATGATCTACAACAGCGACCGGTGACGCCGGTGGTCGTTTTGGTAATTGCTGATAAATCCGGGCACGATCTGCCTACCTGTACGGAGAATCTCTTTGCGGGGGTTTCAAAATTGTAGGCAGAGACTTGTGCATCGCTTAACTGCCGCCTACAGAAGTTTTGCCGAGGAGTATCTTATTTTCGCACGAAATTTCCTCAGCTGCATGTTAGGCCCGGCTTGGTATTCGTCTGCTGGAAGAAGCCGATTCAAAATTCCCGGCATCGCAGCCTGGTAGTTTATTCTACGCTTATCCGGCCTTTTTACGGTATTTTTGAAGCCGCCTCGTGGTTCACAACGCAGCTGGAACGTAGGACCGGTTTGAGGCCGGGCAAGCCAATATCGCCGTAAAGCCACCAACGTCGAATAAAAATGGCACTCCATCCCGAAGCGTGCTCAATAGCGAGCAATAATGAATATTTTCAAATGTTATTTCTTTCAGGTCATGCGCCTTGAGCGGAAACTTTACTGTCGTCATAGAGCGTTCGTTATTGAGCTATATACGTTCTTTCTATCACGCAATTTCATGCCGTGGTGCGTACGCGTAACATTCTTTATTCAGTCCCCCTTTCCTTTCGGTTGACATTGTTCGGTTGACATTTATTAAACACCTGACCAGCTTAACTTGAAACGCAGACCGTTACGCAGTGTGTAGACATCAACGCGTTCGACGTCAGCAAACGTTTGCGTTTGTCGCCGGCCGTGCAACAGCGCAGACAGCGCACCGACACCGGCTGCGTCGGCGGCGGCCGGTCCGTACAACATGTCCGGTACGCTTCTTTGGTCTGGGAAGATGGCGTCGCGAGGCAAGGTCAAGAGTGCGTAACCAGTTTCTCGCTTCGTCGAGCGCCGCCCTGCCTCACTCCGGTTCTGGGTCGCCCTTTGCCCAGCCACTCTTTCTTTACCGCCACTGTTACTTCCAACGCGACACACCACCCCGTCGAGAAGGCCTACGGGGTGTACGACAACCAAGTATGCGATTCGCCGATTTTGGTTTCCTCAATTGTCGATGAGAGAATACGTTGTAGCGTGAGCAGTTGGCTCGCTCAATGGGGTTGATTGAAGGTAACTAAATGAAAGCCAATCGCAGGACATTGTCATCAAAGCGGCGTTTAGTCTCTTCCCCAGCTATAGACGCGTCCTTCATTTCTATACACGACGCGCCGCTCTTACTCCGCTACATTTGCCTCTTATGGGGCCGAATTTGTACTTCAGACGTGAGCCGCCCGTCTGGCGGCGGCGTCGCAGGCATTGCGGCTGGTGGTGGCGGTGGGTGTTCTAGTCGCGAAGTGCTATTGTCCCCTAGAGGCTTACCTGGGCCCTCATTTCGCGGAGCTAGCTTCGTCGACGACCTGTCCCGCATTTTTCTGCACGTACGTGGTTGGGGTTCTTGCTAAACGCTGCCTCTCTCATTCGCTGCCGGCGCGTCGTCACGTGTCCCGTCGTCCCTGCCACACCCATCGGCGAAATCGTTACAGTGGGGTTACCGTCATTCCGTTCACCGTTAAGTGCTCCGGTTTGTTCGAATAGCGGCGGCGAGGCGCAGAAGTTGCTCCGTGTCTACAGCGTTTTGGGGCCGAGCCCGACCTCGTGGAATACACTTTGCGGTGCAGGTGGCGCGCGAGTCTAAAAAAGAAACTAAAGGCGCTGCAAGACATCGCCAAGCTGGCACTGGTATGAAAAAAAGCGAAAAGCTGTCTTGTTATGCTTGACGATTTGACGGATCACTCTGCCCTAGATCGGAATAAACCGGATCGGCGGTGTTCGCTTTTTTTTTCCGGAGGCCAGCCGTTGAAAACGTGCCGGCTTAGAGGAATTGTTGGCGCTGTAACGCTGTGGTCCTCCTCATGAAGGAAAAAAAAAAACAAGAAAAAAACGGGTCGATTAAATCGTCGGGTGCGCAGTGTGGATTCCCTGTCTCCAAACGGCAGATGCAGCGAGATGCAGCTGTCCGTCATTTCTACTTCAAAAGAGTGTGTACGTTCTCCGAAATCCCCTGTGCTGACTCATATCTGAACTAAACCGTCCAGAACGAAGGACGGCTAAGGAGCGCCTCAATGCATGAATACTTATTTAAAGAACAATGTCTGATGGGGCGTAGATGCATGGCAGGTTAAGGCCCCGTCGCTCGTAGATATGCGTTCCGGAGAGAAATAGCGGGGTGCACGCATGTGTGTGTGCGTGCGTGAGTGTTCTAAGGTTTTAAGCTTTACAGGAGTATGCTTAAGCTTTTTGGCATTACCAGAGTACGCTTTAAAGCTTTACACACGTTTTAAGCTTTACTGGGCAGCTCCACCGCTGACCCGTGACCGTGCGGCACTAGCGACAAGCGTCGATGGTGGCACGGTCATTTCGTACACCATAAACCTGCGTACACTCGGGAGGGGTGGAAATCCGTGTGCATGGCACGTACAACCACATTGCTAAAACTACTTCGAAGACTTCCGGCTGCAAGTTGAGTGACAGAATTCGGTTCCTACGAACGAAGCCGAGCAGACGGAGTACAAGACACTCTAAAGCCGGCGATCAGCCGCCCAAGCATGGCTCGGTTCGCGCACCACGCGCACCGAGCACACGCCCGCCATCATCTTCGTTGTCAAGCTCCTGTAAAGCGAGTTCTAATCAATTCCGCACTCGTACCGTCGCACCCCCGACTTTACACCGCACTTCAGTCATCCTGATTGAAACAGGCCGAAGCGGTGCGCCGACGTCGCTTTAATTCGGAGAGCCCACGCGGCCGTCGTGTTACTACACACACGTGTTTTGGGCCCCACTCTGGAGAGCGGCGTTGCGTTGGAAGGATTAGCGTCAAACGTCGCGCGGGGAGGTTGCCGCCGTGACGGGCTCCATTTAGACGTGGCTCTCGCGGCCCGCCGCCGCCAAACGGGGGAGTGCTGCCGCGGCTGTTCCTGACTGGAGCGAAGAAGTTTGCCTGTTCGACCTGTCACAACAAGGCTCCGCGTGGGCCCGCGTCCTTCCGCCCGGCCGCACCCTCAACGCGAACGCTTCCTTAATCGACTTCCGGGATAAACGAGTCGAAAAAAAAAAAATGGGGGGGGATTGCTTACGCAGCGCATCGCATGCTGCTCTCGCTACGCATTTTTTTGGACGCACTTGACTGACGTTTTCTTGCCACACGCATATGCGTATACGTTCCGGGTTTCGGGCAAGCTTGCGTGCATGCCAGCGCGCAAATGAAGCGGGCTGGAAAAGACGGAAAAAACTGCCCCTTCGGTATGCACGCAAGACTGACCCGCGCTGGAGGCTTGAGAAGCTCTTAATCTGTCGCGCTCTTCCCCTTGATTTCGCCGCCGAATGTTGGCTTATTTTATGTGTATACGTATTAGGAGTCAAGTAGAGGTAGCCATGTGTGGGCCTGCTAGATGCGCGGTAAGCATTTTTAGCGTTTCAATGTTTTCCTGCTTCACCGCACGCATTTTATGCCCAGCGGGGATACTTCTCTTCCGGCTTCCTCTCGCTCGCTTCACGGACGCGATCGGCTTCCTGTGCGGAATTACGAAATATTGAAGAAAAACAATTCCTTGGATGAAACGGTTGCGTTTTAAAGGTGAATGTTTTTGTCGCTGTTTTGAGAAGCTAGTATCTGGAAGTAAGAAGAATAACTGCGGTGACCACAATGAGAACGAAGGCGCTGCCTAAATGATGTTTCTAGCAAGCATTCATTATGGTGCCGTTGACACATACTAAACATGCATGCATTCGTGGGGATAAGTACGAATAAAACGTACTTGTCTTTTTCGGAGGTGTCTCCGTAGAGAAGCGTACTTTTAAAGACGATAGTTTGTCTTGGGCTACTTAAACGCAGAAATTTTGGTCTGTATGTCTGTCTGTCTGTCTGTCTGTTACTCGATTCAGCCACCCGGCCGAAGGGAAAGAAAAACTGCGCTATACTCTTATATACCTACAGCCAGATCTAAACGTCCAAGTCCGCTGTCAATGTTCATACTTGTCAACATTGTTGAACAAAAAAAGGACAATACGCAAATTTAAGGCATAGGATGAATACATAAGGGATATTTGCAGCGTATTTTTATTAAGAAACTCACGGTTGCTTGGTTTTTTCCGATAGCAAATGAAATACTACGTCAATGGCAGAAAACCGTCGCCTACTGTTGTCCGCGCTACTATAGCTCCTAGCGGCATTTAAGAAATCAAACGGCAACAGCAACGGAAGGTTCCACTAGATAGCATCCACGTTGCCGCTTGAAACGCTCGTGGAGGGCAACGTGGTTCTATAAACGTTGTAATATAGGTGCCTCAATTCACGCGCGTCTCCCCCGTATGGCAGCATTGCCATCAAGACGCCCGACCTGGAGCAGCGGAACGCGGTGAATTTAAATTGACTTGAGCAAAGCTCTAGCGTGTTATCTTGGGAGGAACGAGACGACCGTCTTTCGTCGACATTTGAACGACAGGAGCAGATACGCGGCCATTCTTTCTTTACGAAGGTAGGTTTCTTTAGAAGCATACTTTTTCTGTGAATACTATTGCACTTATAAAAAACAACACACGCATTTCGTGACGCACACGCTCACAAATACACACACACATTATAGACATATTTATATATCAACACACACGCTTAGCCTTATATCAGAGTCATCTGCTGCGTATTCCGGGCTTCGCTGTGGCATCATTGCATGGTCACGAACTCTTGGTACGATACAAAAAGACCACCAAGAAAGATTTTTTTTTATTGGTCGGCGTCTATTTTGTTTCAAACGTACCCTCCCGGCCAGACGGGATTCCGTCGTACTCTCGGCCTCAGCTCTCACAGTAACGGACGGGCGTGCGTGGGCGTGGATCGTTCGGCCTTAGTAAACAGTGGTTTCGCCTGCATGATTGCACGTGTGCCTTGTAAACACGCCAAATTGCATCTCTTGAATGGGTCTCGTTACAAAGAGAGAAAGAGCGGCCATCCGCGTAGCTGCACGGCACGAGTCACACAGCAAATCTTCGAATGCATCCCTCGACGTTCCTATACCTGGGCGTGCTCTGGTTTGTTTGTTTGTTTGTTTTCTTTGTTGGGGGTGGGGGGGGGGGGAGGTTGCTGTAAGTACCACGTACCACATCGATTTCTGCACTACACCACGCAATGAGGGGTTTATAGGCTGCCGTGCTCCCTGCCGGCGCACAGCTGGTCACATCTTGCTGTTGTGGGCCGGCCACCGGAGAAATGCACCGCCGTTCTTTCTCTTCGCTGGCCGCGCGCTTCGGGTGCTATTTCGGGGGGCCGTTCGGCTGATTACGACCGAGTAGTCCGGGAGTTACCGGAAACGTTGGGCCTCGCAATGTCACGCGCGGCGATGATTGGGTGCTCCCCCGGAGATGAGTAGAACGCTTCTGTAAACGAGGGACGCTGTGGTGACTGCTGAGAGAACGGTACACTGCAGGGTACGACTTCGCTATGCAGTCGTTGTTGCTCGCCGTAACTATGTTGACGTCCACGTGCGCACGCCAATGGGCCTTCCTGTACGCGTGCAGGCATTGATGGGGATTTGTTTGTTATCCTCGGGAGATGTTTCTCTGGGGTTTGTGGCTCGCTCATTTTACGTGAAGTCCCTTATCTTCGTGGCGATTGTGCACTCGTCGCAATCCTATGATTGCTATGTGTACGAGAGCGGGGCGCAGTAAACAACGGTGTTTGTGCAAGTAAAAACAAGCGAAAGCAAAGAAAATGAATGTTAAACGAGAAACTTTTTTTTTAGTGTAATACGCCCGCGGCGGAAAATTGGTTATGCGTGACACGTTCGGACAGCACTAACACGACACGCTTCCTTGCCCAGCCGCGGCAGATATTACGGCAGTCCTACTGGCAAGCTATGTAAGGCGCCTTTTTCGCTTTCTCCATGAGGTTAGCGTGTGCGCGCACGAATACGTAAAATTGAGGAAAATGTCCTGAGAAAGCAGAGTGGAGACATTCGAGTTCCACAAACGAATTTTGTCTTCGGTATTGGTGCATTCGTGGACGTAAATGTGGATCCCTCAACTTCCTCACGCTAAGGTACTGTGGGATAAAGTTAACGTTCCGTCATATTATTGGATGCCATTCACCTCTTATCTTAAGCCCCTGAAACACTGCCACCACTGCGGAGCCCCATCACTCCTAACTGACCTAGATTCCTGCCACGAGAACTTGGTTTTTGGTGATTAAACATAAGTGCTGGAAAAGTACCACCTACCATGTTTTGTCGATTCGCTTTCTTTTCGTAGACACCGTACTTATTGCGTGAAAATACTTAGGGGGAAGTTTAGGTTGTTAACAAATATATTTTCTTTGGCACTTGTTGACTTTCACTGCTAGTTATGCCAAACAGGTAGGCGCTGTGCCCTGTAATGTTCGTTTCCCGAAAACAAGAAAAAAGCTGAGCAGTCACTGCCAAACGTGTAATGTGAACTGCGCAGACAGTTGTATTTTGCATCCAGGCCTCGAGATGCGTACAGCGCCTATCATTATGCGCAATATCAAACGTCTGACATTAAGACATGCGTTTGAGTTAAAATGCTCTTATTGAGCTATTACAGGTGTTTCGGCATAGATTTGGCGTTCTTGTCGAATACTCTGGGAGAGTATGCGCATTATAGCGTTTTTTTTTATGAACAACACACACACACACACACAAAAATGTCCGCCATCTCGCCCTGCGAAAGTGGATGTCCAGCGAAGTTTCTGCAAACGACTGCACATGCCGATGCGGGAGGGTATGAAATGTTCCTCATCGCCTCGGCGGCCTTATCACTTCCGCTCGGCTTCTCCGGCAGCCAGAGCCTTATACACGTGCTCGCACTCGAGTGACGTAAACCTCCCTTTCTCACGAGCAGCCTGCAAACCCAGTCTTTACCAGGAACACATAGGGGGTCCCATTTGTTTCAAAGCGCCTTATGATCTATCTAGCGGTTTTGATGCTTGTTTTGCGTTTTTTTTAGCGAATACTGGACTCTATGCTGTATGCCTGATTGGAAAGAATGATTGCGCTGGGCTTCTCTGGCGGCAAATGCTGGCTCCTGCCTAGCCTAACGAATTCGATCATCGTATTGTACGAAAACTGCTGGATCCTTCCTGCCTGTGCTTTTTGTTTAGGACACGAAATTCTCCGACCAACGCGAGGCTAACAGCTTCGCCGTAAAAACTATGCTGGAAAGCTGTAACGCGAGTCTATTTTGATTTACGTTGCGCCGTTATTCCTTCGTGAAGCTTGCTTTCCATCAATCTGCATTCGCTTCCAGTGAAACACCCTGTACAGTACATTTGCAAATAGGTTGGGTGAGGGGTGATAGCCTTCTGTACACCTTTTTTTTCTGTAAAAAAAAGAAAAGAAAAACTGTGGTTGATTCCTCTGTCATAGGAATCAGTAAAACACGAAATAAAATGTGCTGCGAAATCTGCAGCTGGGCATGATTTACGGGTCGGCAGCTGCCTTGTGGGTGTGCTTGGTGAGCGACGTCATGCTGGCGGGTCGCTTCGGCAAAAGTGCACTGGCTGCATTTCCGTGACGGACATGACGTCAGTGAAATCTTGGTGTATCCCGGCATAAAACACTTCGTGTTAAAATATAATACCCGAAAACGAACAACACCAAGTATAACGTCCTCTTTAATACTAAAGGTTGCTTCCACGCAAGAAGACCCTGTGTGCAGGGGTGCACCCTTTACAGGCCGACTTGCTTCGTTGTACTGGCGTCACTTCCGTGACGGATATGACGTGAATGAAATCTTTGTGTGTCCCGGAATAAAACACTTTCGTATTAAGAAGATCAGTATTGTTGTGTTCTCCTCAGTTTGATATTTGTAAGCTGTGGCCAGTTTTTGGTCATAACAAGTAGACATCTTAGAATCATGTTTAGCAGGCAATAACGTCTTAATAAGTTATTATGATAAATCGGGCAGGCTTTACAGTTTCTGATTTCGTTGGGTCTAGGTACAATCTCCTGCAATCTGCTTGCTTGTAGAACTTCTTAAAGATGAAGTCTCCAATGCAGAAAACGTTACGGCAAAACGTACTCTCAGTCTGTCACACACCTTCAATGGTGCTGTAGGTGGCTGGCTGATGCAATGAAACTGCGGCTGTTTTGTTTTGTTTTTTCATGGGGTTGAAAGTTTGAAACGTGAAAGTGCCCTTGAGCATGGCGTTTGGTTCACTTTTAAAGATTTAGTCGTGAGCGATGTACACTGCTGTGTAGTCATCAACAAAGGCGTAGCTAGTAACAATACCGCACATTAAGCCCGCAATGTTAATTGCGAAGATTTTTTTTTTTGCTGAAATTCAAGCGCCCCTTGGTGCTAGGACTTACCTCATTAATTTCATTGCCCACCCAAGATGTACTATCCCCTCCCCTCTTCGTACTGTTCTATACCTCCGTATACCTATCGTAAGCCCGAAGGCACGCATGCTCTAAGTGCACGTAAAGCGCTGCGGCATAGCGGGATGTGTTTTCAATTGCTTTGCTGTAGGTCCTTTTCAAGTGCCCAGTTAAGAAAAAAAGACAGCACGATAAGAAGTAGAAGAAAATGTAAATGTAACAATTCAATATCCACGACGTTGGCCAGTTCTTCCTTTTCATCAGGACGGGGCCCATGCATAGAGCACCGCTTGAGGGGATTTCCTCCCCCGGTCCCCAGCCTCTCCTGCCTCGGTGCTTTAGGACAAATTCTGCTCGCTTGCTGGCTCCGTAGGGGAGAAACACGCGGTGCCGTCATAGCCGGCCCAGCTTATGCAAATGAGCACGTTTCTTTGAGCAGCAGGAGACCCGTATATGCGGGCCACTCAGTCCAACCCGCCGTCCCTTCTGGCTTTCGCAAACGCGAGAGACTCGTCCGTCCTCGCAAAATGCTCTCCGCACAGTCCGTGGCTCGCCTCTACGCAAACATACCGCACATTGAATTGCTGGGGGCTGAAGTTTTTTTATACAGTATTCGCCACTATCAGAGAAGGCCTGCACACACCGCAAATTCAGGAGAATGCTCATGCCGATCGACATTTTAAAATATAACCTAACGACAGAAGTGGCCAGATCATAAAAACATCCGCCCGCATAGCAGGTACATGGGATAAGAGAAGAAAAGCACTCTCTAGGCCTCCTCTCTGGGTGGTGATTTATTCTATGCGCTCTGCTCTTCGCGACTGGAGAGCTCATGCTGGCAGGTAAGCTGATGGGCTGGGAGTGGAGCGAAAGTCGGGTCAAAAAGGTGCTTTAACTGGGAACGCACGCGAGCATCGCGGCAATTCTGGCCGACGGCTGACTACGACTTTTAAGCTTTTTGCGTGGCTTTCTACGGGACGGAATAAAGTCGAAGCGTCGGGAGCGGCTTGAAAGAACAAGAAATTGGGGGCAGTTCTCCAGGTAAGTATAATAAAGGCACGTTTAAGGCATGAATTTAGGAAGACCACCTTACACGCAAACCGGGGTGGAGAGGTTGAGAAGCTAGGCTCCGCGAGAAAAACAATAGGAGAGCGGAAGCGCCGCAACCCTGCTTTTTCTTGAGAGGCTTCTCGGACGGTAGCCGGAAAGAAGGAAGATGCTGACGGCTCTATGGCGTGCCAATTGATGATCCGCGAGGGCTCACGTTGTGACCCGAACGCGTCGGTTGCGTGCGGAGGACTACTTCAGCCGTTGCGCCGAAAGAAGTGAGACCAATCTCGCGGACGTTCTCGCGTGTGTCTAAGCCGATCTGAGAGGTAAGGCTGACCTAGAACTAGAAGCTTTAGCTTGCATGACGCAGTTTTGGCTTGTTCGTGTTCCTTAGGTCAAAGCACTTCGACGAGAAATTCCGCGAACGCTTGTACGGGTAGCAGGCTGTAAGTTGGGCGAATTTTTTTAGGGTCGTCGTTTTGGCGTAGCAGCGTGCAAAGGGGACGAGGGACAAGCTCATCGCCTTTTCTGTGCTCCCCTCTCTTAGATTTTAGTCCAATGAGGCGTTTCCTTTTTGTTTGTAAGACGAACTTGTTACGACAGTTTCAGCCTTTTGTCCCAAGTGTCGTAGCGTTTCTTGACAACGTTATCTGACGTCGTCGCCAACCAATCTATGTCAAAAGCTTACGATCTGCTTCTTCGGCTAGTAATCTGAACATGGCAATTCGTTGAGCATACGGCTTTGAAGGGGTCCTGACGACAAAATACAACGTTGTTTAATTGAAAGAACTGGCCTTTCGAAACTCAGTCAGCGACATTCTAGCCACGAAACACGTTTTTTAACAAAAAAAAAAAGCACAAGCTATATTGAAAAACGCAAGTTTCGCGCTTCACTGATGCAGTGGCGGCACTAGACACGTCTGTCAGAGAAATGCTAAAAACGTACTTATCAGTGGGTCAACTGCACGTTAGAATTTAAGTGACATGATCAAACGGAACTAGGGTCGCCTAGTGTCACTAGATATGGTCACAGAGTATCGGCACTCTTTTCTCCTATTGTTCAGTGCCGCCGCCGTAATCATTGATCACATCGCATCCCGTGACATTTGTTTACACTGCGATGGTTCATGGGCGCCACCATTTTGTTGTTCATGCGTGTTAGTCCATCTACTGTGGTAGTCCTAGCTTGCCCTCCCTGCTCTGCGGCTGCGCGCGACTCGCATCGTTCCGAACGTAAATCAGAGATAACGCGTGTAACAGCATTGCAGCTGCAAAAGTGCTGTCTGAAGAAGCCGTTTTGCTGCGTCTTTGGCAGTGTTGTTTCCAAATGACATCGTCAAAGTCAGCGGTGAGGCCGCAGAAGCGGCAATCTGGCAACACGGATAAACACCAAAATGGCCGCCGCTGCTCACTTGCGTGCCTAAGTGAGGGTACTCTGTATCTTATCTAGTGACACTAGGGTCGCCATTACAATTGACCAGTCATGTTTCTCAGCGGCGACTTTGGTCGGCTGCCCTCAATGGCACAAAACAACCTTCTGTGACGTCATAGACAGATCGTCAGGGAGCGGCTTAGGAGTCACCACCGCTTTACCTGTTTTTTGTTAATATCTACGTTATTTGTTCGAAGTCTACGGTAAAATTTGTATCGTTGTTATCGGTTCAAAGCAATACTTCTAACAGACCAAACTTGTATTTTGTCTTCATGGCCCATTTAAATAAAAATGAATGTGCCCACACCATGGCGAAATCGCAAGTTCACGTGACCGAAGGCCATCCAACTAGGGCTTACCTTTGTCATTATTGCACGCATGTTTTCGCTGTTCACTCTGCGTGAAACTGCGTCCAGTGAGACAACGTGCAACGTAGAGCTGGGCAAAGCGACAGGTTGTAATGTCGTGCCTATCTGCATACGAGTTGCGCCGAGATTTTTACCAGTTTAAGCTGTCATCTAGCGTGTTTTGCCCTGCGTTTAATTCAGCCAACCTTAGCAAGGTTACGGATAGGCCACACACATGTAACACACTTTCACCTGCTCACTGGATCACCAAGACCCATGTGCAGCGGGTGTGGAGAGGGCCTATCCGTAATCCACATACTCAATGCAAGGCACTTGACACAACACGACGCAAACACTTCCCACAACTATACACACGATATATCATACCACAACACCCGTCATACGTTTTGGGAGACCAGGCCATGTTTTCAATCAAACGCGTTTTCGAGTTCTTATCATGCATCTTGACAACCTGGCCCTTTACACCAGTCATCTGCATTACCTTGTGTTTTACTTCGTTTATTTTTACTGAACTCCTTTACTTCTACTTTCATGTCACTCCCATGAAATGAATTTCGTTTGGCGCTCTTTGCCCTTAGTTGGCCTTGCGCCATTAAAATCCAAGCATCATCAATTCAGCCAGCCTTGAAGATCGGCTGCTTTCGTTCATTTACGTGTGCGCCAACCCCTGCATCTACGACCCGTTACCCAAAATTGAACAATGCTCTGCCATTCAAATTCGAACAAAGCCCACTAGTAATTAGCACGAACGTTGCAGAAACATATCGCGTATTTATGAAATATTAGTCGTCGGAAAAAGCTCAGGACATACTGAACGCACTGTGCTGTGGGCATTTGACAGTTCTTGCTAGTCTAAAGCCGGTAAATGCCCCATCCCAGCAAAATTTACAAAACCTCAGCGGTTTCGTAACAGTACCCAGATTAATACGAAGATTCATTAATACAAAGATTGCCTTTTAATTAGGTGTTCTTGAAGTTTTTATTTTATGTGGTGATGACAGGTGACGCCGATATACTTTACATCTAATGAAACATTTTTTTATCGGTCTTGCGACTGCGCAGCAGTTGCAAGACCGATTATTGGGACCAAATAGATTTCAATACTGACCAAACGGCGCCGCCTGTCGGACATTGGTTACCGCCTTGCCTTGCGTGTCATTAACATCGCAGAACCAACGTTCCAATGCAAGAGGATGCAAAGAGTTAGCTCAACTGACCAAATTTTCACCAGGATTCTTAATGACCACGAGCAGCTATGACAGACATCAAATCTCACGGAGGCGAACACGTGCCAACTCACAC
Source organism: Haemaphysalis longicornis (assembly GCA_013339765.2). Taxonomy (NCBI): domain Eukaryota; kingdom Metazoa; phylum Arthropoda; class Arachnida; order Ixodida; family Ixodidae; genus Haemaphysalis; species Haemaphysalis longicornis. The sequence goes on along the minus strand of CM023451.1, from coordinate 138,430,142 downwards.
TGTTGTGGACGGTCTACCATCTGGTCGCCGAAAACCTTGCTTTTCTATGTTGGGGGAATTAAAAGAAAACCCGCACTTCCACAATGAGGCAATTTTGTAGCGTAGTGGAACCGTGTCCTTGCACTGTTTCTTCATACGATGGTCCGTTTCGGTAGCATCACGAATGCCGGGAGGTCGTGCAGCCGTGTGGAAAAGCTGGAAAAGGCGTCTGCAGTGGCCGACGTGGAACGTGACTCGCTTCAGGCAATGTGTAGAACGGCAGAAATACGCTCGCGCAGACGAAGTACCAGCAACCTCGCACTTATCTGACCCCGACCGCTCCTTCAGAATTTAGGCTACGCGAGCGTCGGGGAGCGATTTTACATCGACAATGATTGAATGTGGCCTTCACAGGCTATTTCCTCTCTAAAATGCAACTGACAGGGTCTCGCGAAGAAATTAAGCATGCCATATGCTTCAGCCGAATATCTACGGGCCCAGGTAGACAGACTCCCTGTGCACGCAGCATGACTTCGGGTTCAATTGAACTGGAAGCAGTTTTCTGTGCTTAGTCACGTATATAAGACAAGCAGAACGGCATACCGAAGCTCTGTCGGTGTTCTTGCGGAGCGCGCGACGGGACGATGTTTTTTGAGAAACAACATTGCGAGACTCGCGAGTCTGCGTGCGTGTGAGGGGCATTAAAAATGTTCTCCATTCTTCATCTTGTCTTTTTTCGACTAATTTTGTTTGTAGCAAGCTGAGCGCAATGACTGGGCTACCATCGCCGTCTTAAACGAACCTTGCTCTATATCTATCTAGGTCTAGTCACACTGATTGATGCTTAATCCGATGTCTTTCCTCCCTCAAAGTTTTGGCACAGTATTTGTTGAGTTCCGGGTTTTCGAACAAACCTCAGATACCTCACAAACAGGCGCTTGTACATTTTCTTTCCTTTTTTTATGTTTTTCGTTTTCTTTCTTCTCTTTGTTGATCGTTCCTTTCACCATGTGGATTTAGATTTCCCGAAAAACTCCGAATTTTTCCGCTATTCTTCGTGTAAGCAGGAGTAAAAACTTTTTTTTTTCTCCAGCTTTTGAAGCTAATGTTTGTTCAAAGCATCGCATTACGGTTGCCTCGAACGAGAAGCCGAGCTCCAAATCAGCTGGACAGGTGGGGAATTGCCGGACAAAAACAGATTTTGCGCGAAGCGCAGGTCGATGAAAGGAACCGCGAACGGTCTGGATAAATGGATGGATTTATTTTTTATGGGACTAAAGAAGGTTCACAATGCCTGTCACCGGGCCTGCCGCAACAAGTGATTATAGATGACAGACGAAAACTGGGGAACGAAGAAAAAAGAAAGTGTAAAAGGAAGGAGAATCGAAGCATTAACGTCGAATTCAACAAAGGAAAAAAAAAAACGACAAGGCGCCCTTTGAAGCACGGGAAAAATTTATGAGAAAAATAAAACAGTATGTAGCAGCACAAACTACACGCGAAGGCTCACAGAGTACATTTCGTTGGCACGAACTGCGTACCATACGGCATAAACTAACAAAAAAATACCAAACAGATATGAATAATAAAAAACGAACAAAACACCAACTGAGCACGGAAAGAAACAGTTGAGAAAAGGAGAAAAACTACGACGCAATGCAGTGACAAACACTACTACCAAAACTATTTTGGGATGTTTTAAGGGCCAATGCTTACACCTGGCCTCTGAGGCGCTCCGTAGTGGAGGAATCCGGAAGAATTTTGACCACCTGAGGATATTCAACCTGCCCAGCAATCTCGACGCACGGGTGTTTTTTGGAACGAAGCTCCTTAGGGGCTGGGGCTGTTGGCGTCTCCTGTCGTCGTAGCCGTAATCGTCGTCTCATGTAGTCACGGTACTAAAACGCCGGGAAACTCGCTTATGCCTGGCGCTAGACAGCTCCGTGCTTCAAAGACAAGAGACTTACAGCAAAGCTGTATACCTCTACCCCCCAACGGTTTAATCTCCGTGGGAAAAAACGCCAAGGCGCCAGGCACTTATACACTGTATATACATACCAAGGCACTTATACACTGCATGCTTCGCCCCTCCCCAGGTTTGACGTAAGTGGAGACGGCCCGGGATTTTTTCGTTTTGCTCCTCCATCAGGAAAACGGCCGCCGCAATAGGAATCGAACCCGCGTCCTTGTGCTCAGCAGCACAACTTGGCCTTAGCCAGTGAACCACCGCTGTGGATGGCACTACACATCGCCTTCAGCAGCCCCAACACAAGAAAGCGTTGCCCTGCTCATCGCCTACGAGCCGTAAAAGTAGTCATGCGACGCTGTCAAACACAACATAAAAAAACGGCGACGGAAAACGTACACCACCATTCTCGGGTTTCGACCCCGCGTGCCATTGCCGGGATTGTTGTCCCGAGCACGGCTGAATGTAAGCAAGTGCGCATTAGGGCCGGAAGAAACCGACCCTCCGCGCCGAGTTTCTCCTTTCGCCGTGCAAAACAAAACGGCGGGTGGTCCTTGGACCAGAGAGGCGTCGTTTGAGAGCCGCTCAACGGCTCAACCGCGCTGTCACGTGCACCTCTACGCGCGGCCGCTCTTTCTTCACAGTTGCGCGAGTCAGGTTCGAGGCACGCCAGCCGGGAACGCGTCGGCGCGGCATCCGGCTTTCGCTTTTGTTTCTTTCAGCTACAGTACGCCATGTTGGGACTGCTGTGTGCGCTCCTGCGTGTATTAAACGCGAAGGTTGCAATGCAACCGGTGCACAGGAGGAAAGAAGAAAAGGAAAATAAGCACGGTCGAACAATGTATACCTGAGCTCCGTTGCAGTCAGGGAACACCCGGAAAGCCTGTAAGTGTACAGGCCGCAGGCTGGTGCCGCTGGTGTCAGCAAGTGAGTAAGCAGCCAAGAACGATCATAATGCAACGCGTGCCTTTTGTTTTGGAGACTGCGATGCTGAGCGGGAGAACGCTGCGGCTATAGGCGCGACGTTGACGGCTTTATGTCGGCTCGTTGCTTTTGTGTGCCCGAAAGACTCCAAATGTAAACAAGTGTACGTGACGCTGCTATTGACGGTGCGCCTTGCAGGTCGGGAATTGTTTCTGCACTTTTAGATATACATTTGACAGCTCTTCGAATTAACCACGTGTAATACTTGTGGGGATCCTGACGCCCGGGCTATTGCGCGATCACTGGGTTTGTGGCGTTGCGCGGCGCTTTTCCCCTCTCTCCCCGAAATGCCGGCTCGTCTCGGCGGCACTGTGCACAGCCGAGCCGTCGTCTCAAACTCCTGCCCGAGGTGAGGGCTTCAGCGACCGTTGCTGCGATAAAACACTGTCACGCAGCGGGCGCTCCGCCCTGGTAGCGGAGCTAACCTCACCTCATTGGTCCGTTTGAACGATGCCCGAACCCAACTCTCGCCGGGACGCGAACGCGCGCCCTGCGCGGGGGTCCGTTCGGAGAGACGCTTCGAGGACGCCGAAGGCGTTGGCCGAAGGTATGTGACGCTTTCTTTACCAGCCGGCTGCAACTCTGTTGCGCCGGCGAAAGCCCACCAGCCCTTCCGGCTGCGGCCCGTGCCTAAGGCTGCTCCTGTCGCCCCTACGCTTGCATATAGTAAGGCCGTACCTACCACTCGACGATCACGCCGTGCGGTACGCGCCTGTGAGCGAATGGGCCCCGTCTCCCTCGCTGCTGCGAGCCGAAATGGCCAGCACGGCGATGCGCGCACGCACAACGTGCGCGCACCCCGGAATTTGCCCTGACCGAAGAGCCCACTGGCTTGCGCCGACGACGCGCACACTTGCGCGTGGTGCCCCACCGCCCTTTCACGTAACGGGAAGTATACGTACCTGTACTGTAAATTATGTAATTGGGTCTGTAAAATACGTGTCTAGAACGTTAGTATAAAATAAACGTCTTCCCTCCGTACCCTGGGCATATTCCTTTGTCGCCCCCTTCTCCACCTGCCCAACAGAGGCGGTGTTAAGTTGGCGCGACGGCGTTTCAGTATCTATCGTGAGGGTGCTCAAATAGCTCGAACCCGCGGTGGTTCCTTGCAGTGTGCATGAGTGCATGCCTTGTGCAATGCTAGGATTATGCATATTGTGAGGTAGAGAGACCACATACTTCATGTCTGCCCATGTCTTGCTCCTCCATGTCTTGCTCGCTCGAGGTGATCTTCATATCGAGTAGACAACACTGTTTCCCTGTGGGTATTTCGATCTGAAGCACTACTGACTGCTGTTACTAAAAGGGCGTTATCCCCTTTTAGTAACACAGTTCGCGCATTTTATTTTTCCTCACTTCTACAGCGGCAGCTGTCAATTGCTCATTCCATAGGCTACTTCTACAGCGAGAATGTTTTTCTCAACGAGTGCGGGGCCGCGCGTCCGTCGCCGCGTGTCCGTCACCGGTGTCATTTCGGATGCGTCGCCCAGGTCATATCTAAAAAACAAAATGCTTTCTGAACTCCGGTATTTTGGGGGGGATCGAGTCTGCAGGCCAGTGTCGTTATGAGGCGGGAACCATAACGACTCCTAAACAAGTCCCAGCTCATAACAACTTATGACTGCAGGTTTTGTACTCAAGTTTCGTGGCTTATTTTTTAAGTCCTTGGAGGCAGAAGTAAAACTTATCGGTGCTTGCAGGTTGCCTAGAAACTGAAAAAAAAAGATTAAAACACCAGAAATATGGTAAGCCTTCTTTATTAACAAATCCAGGGGACAGAAGAGTGACATCGTTATAAACGATACTTCGTACAAACCACCGGTAAATTAACAATACACGGCACTGGGGACTGTGTAACTTTCTGAATAAAGTGAGTTTTAGAATGAAAATAATTCGTTATTACGAAGCTATACTACCGTACATGCCACTGCTGCTGCGGACCCATACCCGCACGCATGACTCAGGTCAACGTGGCTGGATTGCCCATGAATGGACACGCCAATAAATCAACTAATATGCCTCGAGGTTCATCCACACCAAGTTGATACGGACATAACAACACATGTCCCTTGCACACGCTCGATTTTTTTTTTTTCGTTTTAAAGCTGCGAAGTCAGTGTGTACGGCATGAAGTATTGCCGTTGGGGAATTGTTGTAATCCTACAGCTGTAGGCCATCAGCTGTCGGGAAGGATTGTTTCACCTTTGGATGTTCGTCCGTGAACTTCGTTTTCGTTATTAATCATTGCTTAAAATATAGCAAGATTCTATAATATATTATATATATATATATATATATATATATATCTATATATATTAGCAAGATCCCTGCATAATTTCCGCCCACCGTGTTTTGTTTAACACTGCCGTGTGTTTATTATTTTTTTAGCATGTACTAAGGCATGGACACGCCTTACTATACCGCCCGGTAACCGCCGTATCCCTTGCTACTAGGCTACTTATTTCTGCACACTCCAAGTTATGATCGTTAAGTATAAGTGCTCAAATAGTAACATGTATTGGCAGTTAAGTACCAACGTTGTATAGTTACGTATATATCCATGCCATAGCATGTGCGATGAAGAAGGCGACGCTGCAGGGACTTCCATGAGCACTCGTTTAATGGTATTCGCTTTAGATTATTCATTTGTTATCGATAAGTGGACCCATTCGGAGAAACGAAGTAACCGCTGAAAGATTCGTTTCCGGTTCATTTTACTCGGGCATCTAATGCCACCATTGCCATATAGTTGAAGATTCTCAGCGACCAGCCATCTGCCGAACTTGAGTTGCTATTGAATAATGCTAATGTGAACAGCTTTCTCCCGCGTGCTGCAGAGTAGAGACCTTTACTTTCATTTCGTCTTACGTTCTAAAAGGGCCGGCATGGTCTAGACACTGTCCAGATAGACACACGCGCGCCTAGGTACGCACACACACACGCGTAGCCATTTTTTGATAGACAGAACCCTACCGCCACCTGGAACAAAATTCCAATGCCTGAATACGCCATAGTCGAAACGAGGGCCATTCAATCTCATCTCTGTGGGATGCTGAGATCGAAGAAGCTCGGAGACACGAATTGTCCGAGTGTAGGCGCGAAAAACGTCGATAGAAAGAAGCCACAAGGCACGTCTCTGTCTCCGGACGTGGGCGCAGAAGGGCGAGAGAGGTCCTCTGGGCAGAACTACACTGAGGCTGCCCGGACAGAGATCTCGCTCGGCACTCCTTGTGGAGGCCACTCGAGACGGGAGGAGACTCCGTCAGTGGCGATCCCCACTTGCGCCCACTTAAGGCTGCCACGGAGCGGCCTCTGCCCGAACCCCTTCAGCACAGTTCCTGAGTGGGCGCGCTCCGAGGCCTAAGCCTTGCCCCGTTTTGCTAAAGTTGGGTGCAGTGTCTGCTTGAGGCAATGCATTTCTTTATCTGTATGCGTCGTAATCCGTAGTTTTGAAAGTTAATCAGGTCATGCTGTGAGCGAAATTTGATTAGGTTTTGTGACGGCTGCGGTACACGAGTGGTGGAAACGTAATTCACTTCAAGGGCGGCACACGCCGGTTTCTTCGGGAATAGCTTGAAGTACGTGAGACCTCTCGAACAAAAAAACAAAAAAAAAAACTGTCGTTTCAAAAAATGTTTGGGCTTGAGTTAATGTTGGAAAGTTATACTGCAGTGCATACATCTTGAAAAATAACAAGTGCAGGTTGTAAATTTTCGCATAAGGGCAAGGAGTACGTTTCTCAGTTTGTATCAACCATGCGTGATCTTGTATGCGATTGGCGGGCCTTGTGCTTTAGGACTATCGCCGATAAAAGCACTTACTTTAGTCCAAGATTTTTTTTTCCCGCGCATACAACGCCGTTTTTTTTTTTTTTTTTTTTTGCGCACGCACCAACGCTACCACTGCACGCAACTGTATATTTAGACAGAACGTAGCGTCGTCGCCGCCGTAGGCTGCTCAAACTTGATCATTCCGTTTTATCCCGAACAAAAGACAAATGTTTCCTCAATGCCAACGGGTCCGTCTTGTTTGCCTCGAGGGCTATTTGGCCACCGAAGCCGCCTCAACAGCGTCGCTCGAAGCGTCAGCTCTCGTCCGTCCGTCTTACTCCTTTCTCGCTTACGTTCACTGCGACACAACCTTGTTTTCGGGCGACTTCAGTGGCGTCACTTTTGGACGTTACCGAGAGATGCGTAAACGGTAAAAGGAAGACAAGGCTTAGCCGCGATGTCGCCTCGTCGACCGTGCCCAACATGAAGCGGGTGTGCATGCGTGTGTGTACTTTCGGGACCGTGCGTGCCCGATCGTGGCCTCTATTCTGCGCTCGCCGACGAGAAGCACCGCGGGGTCCCTCTTGCACGGACGTGTTCGGCAGATTGGCGTCCCTTCCGCATTTGCTCCGGTTATTTGCTCGACGCCAGCTGGTGCGTCGCTACTGCCGCCTCCGCACTGCCGTGGTGGTGGCAGCGCCCTCTTATCTTTTTGTTACGTTCACTTCGCTTCTCTGTTTGGATTATTATTTTTTCTCTCACCAATTCTCCGCCGCCGGCGCCGCCGCCGCCCGTTTGTTGTTCTCAAGCAGCGCGGGAAATGGGCTTCTTCTTGTTCTTCTGCTCGGTTCGGGTGCGTTGCTCTTGTTGTCGTTCGAGAGCGCTGGACAGCGTCTGAACCGGGAAATGGTCCGCGTCCAGGGCTGAATGCAAATCGGAAAGAAAAACAGTCCGCGGTCTGCGTACACGCGGTGCGGATTTAGCTTGAACGAAGAAGGGGAAAAAGGTGGAGGCTGCGATGCGAGTGACAGCTCCCCCCTTTCCATCCCCACATTTACTCTGATTTGTTTCCTTCCTCGCCGTGTCTCCTTAGTTTGACGTTATTTTTCGTTGGTTGTTTATTTTTGTGTCCCCGTTCGTGCCGACTGCTTTCCCGCAGCGCACCAGTCCTGTCCTCCGGCCGAGAGAGCAGCCGGCCGCTTTGCCTCATGGGCCGTTCCTCAATTGAATGCATCGAGCCACGCGTCGCGCCAGCTGCCTGCTTTACCCGCTGCTGTTTGTCCCTCGGAGCCCGGCTGCGCCGAGGACGACCGAGTTGGGCTTGATGTCACAGTTTTCCGTTCGGTTCAAACGGCTCCCCAGTATCCGCGCGGGCTTAGTGTGGACAATGTCTTTCGGCTGGGTTTTTCGCGCTTGTATACATTCTCTCGGTGTTTCGTCTTTGCGTAGAATAAGCTGGACGCGAAGATTTCCGAGGAAAAGCTGTTAGTCAAAAGCGCAACAAAAATACTTGAGGAAGAAATGCCGCGGAGGCGAGAAACAAGACAAGGGAGAGGGTGACGCCTTTGCTGCACTGTATCTCCCTTCTGCAAAGCATCGCGCCCCTCTCAGCGATGGTTTCAGTGGTTTGGGGATTTTCTGTGTTCGTATCTCTTTTCGACAGCGTCCCTGTCGCTCGCACCTTCGCTATTCCCTCGATAGCCGTAATAGAATTTCTCGTCACTCCAAACCCCACCAGAAGTGGCCGCGAAATACTTTTTTAGTGTGTGTGTTATTTTCTTTAAAGGCAGCGAGATACGCTTATGTTTTAGAGTGTGTAAACTTAATAGCTGCGGTGAATTGTAGAAAAATAATAAACCTGCTCAGGTATTGTTTTTTGTGTGTGTGGGTGTATATATATATATATATATATATATATATATATATATATATATATATATATACGGGGAACCTTAACTGTGGGGATCGCAAAAATAAGCATGTGACCGCAGAGCGTGCGCCAGATTTTCTCTCGCCCTTACTTGGCGCAGAAGCAAAACAGTGTCCTCTCCGTTCGCTCCTTCCACCAGAAAAAACTCAGAAGACTTTCGGTGAGTGCTAAGTAAATAAAATACCTTTCATACAGTGTGCTCTTCTAAAAATGACTACGACAATCTGTCGTTCCGTCAATTGATACGCCAATACAGAATGACATAATGGCATGTATTCAAGCGGTTATCAGCAAATTGTCTAAAGTAACCCGCATCCGGCTCCATAACCCAAGTGTATCTTCAGCCAACCGCTTGTTTTCTTTTTTTTGTCTCCGAAGTTTCTTTCTTTTTTGTTTCGTACTGACGCTCTTCTAATTCTCAACGGGTACATTATCAGAAAGAAGTGACGTGCAGCGAAAGGAGAAGTGACCACAGTTTTCAAATAAAATTTAAATAAACGAAATTGAGGTACTTGAGAGGGGATGGGGGGGTTGTTCAGGTAAGAATTTCGAGTGGGAAATGTGCAACGTTCATTGGTTGAAGAGGTTCGGACCATGTATTCAGAACCGGATACCAGGCTGTGCCGACTTGTGCAGACTGTGAACCTGCTGGCAGACTTAGGCTTCTTCTTAACTTGCTTGAGGCGTTTCACTGCGCTCAGCAAACAGCGTAAACGTGTGCCTATGTGACATCGGGTTATGAGCTTACATTTCTGACAGCGTCATAGAGTGTTAAGAGGCGGGTCTGGAGTGTCGGCCGCGTAGCTATACTAAAGTACCGGTATGGCGGACTCACGAAGGCAGGCCGTCCTCACCGCGGTGTAGCACGGCCGAGTCCGTGGACATTACGCAAGTGACCTTGAGGAAAAGAATGACGCTTGCTGGCCGCGGCGGCCAAGCTTCGTTGTCTTAGTAGTGATGATCGATGTGTAACGCGGAGACGGAAGGTCGCCAGGGGTTGTGGTCAGGGGCGACTTGCCACAAAAATATGTACGAAGCGCCGGGACCAGTGGAATGGGCCAGCGTGTGAGGCTCCGTGCTTCTTGTTGCGAATTCGTAAGCTCCCTGAAAATATTACTGATCTGGATGGATTCCTGCGCAAAGCTTACTGGGGCAATCACGGGGCCGCAACCACCGTGGTGGACCAGTGGCTACGGTGTTGTACTACTGAATACGAGGGTGCGGTTTCAATGCGAGCGGCGGTGGCCGTTTTTCTCTGATGAGGGGGTCTTTCTCCGGTGCCATTGCGGCCCTTTTTAAGTTCTTTTTAAAGGTCACTAAGGAGGCTACGTGGCAGAAAATCAATTCAGAGTGGGTTGTAGATCTTGTCTCACGTGGAAGGAGTGTCGTGCTGTTGGTGAGAAGCAAAAAAAAGTAAAAAGAAGTTTTTTTTTACTTTTTTTGCTTCTCACCAACAGACGACACAAGAACGTCACAACAGAACGTCACGAGTGGAATGGCTCATTTATGAGTCATTCGATATGTGAAGGTGGATGTCCAGATAAGCTGAGGTGATACACAATTTTGACCAAAAATAAGAACTCTTAACTGAATTCAGGCTGCGACTCGCCGTTCCCCGACGTCAGATAATTTTGACCAAAAATAAGAACTCTTAACTGAATTCAGGCTGCGACTCGCCGTTCTCCGACGTCAGATAGTCTTGGTAGATGGTCTGGAATCGGGGGATATCCATTCCGTACACGTATCCCGTACGCTTGAAAAGTTTTCAAGCCCCCAGAGTTCGGGAGCCCAAACTATACGCGGCCTTCCCATTGCGACGACAGAACAAAAATGAAAGAATGGAGAACGGCGTCTTTCTGGTTTTCGGTCGCGTGCTAGGCCGGGAAGTTTCTGCCTGGTGGACGCCTCCGCCTATAATCAAGCGAGCGCGCAGATAAACAAACAAGCGCACGCGCAGCAACGACTCGCCCTATCAAACGTCTCTCAGTTCAAAGGCACGTGAAAAAAATTGGACTGACCACGAGGCTTTTTAAGAAGGCGCAGAACAAAAAAGCATGGCACCCTATAGCCATGAATTGCTTCGCTGAAAAACGACGCCATTGCTCGATATGTAGATATGAGGGCCACCTAAGGTTGAGAAAAGGGAACTGGTTCATTCCTCGCTCATTGTCACGCAACAACACAAGCCGCACGTGCCGTAGTTCTTTTCCTTTCCTTTCGATTTCGGAAAAGCAGCATTTGAACGCCGTCTGCGGCGAGGCTTGTGCGGCCCCCGAAGATTCTTATTACTCTAGGCTTTTGCTTGCCTGGAAGCTGCGCTTTTTACAATTATTTAGATCAGCGGTTCTCAACACTCACTGGGCCGGGAATCCCTTTACGTCTGGCAGAAGTGACGGAGGACCCCAGGATGGCCTATGTTGATTCGTCTCATAATGTCAAACAATTTGCCCACGCAGCTAAAGTGGCCCACATATATTCAATGTCCGCCTTTCGACAATATGGCATGTCAATATGGCATGCTGACAATATGACAATATGACACGCCGTTTGACAATATTACATGCTGAGGCATGTCATCTTGTCAAACGATTTGCTTTTGCAGCTAGAAGTAGCTTAAACGTTGATAATCTGCCTTTGTACGTCTGGCTTTCATGCATACCTAGAGTGTTCTGCAAAGAGCCGACGTTATGTGCTACGCGGAGAAAAACTTTCACGTCCTATTCCAAAATCACGTTTGCCTTACCACCAAGGTTCGGTAAAAAGGGGGAATGGGAATTTATGTTCATGCGTGCGTGTGCGTCTGTGTGCGCGTGCGTGCGTGAGTGCGTGTGTCGTGTGTGTGTGTGTGTGTGTGTGTGTGTGTGTGTGTGTGTGTTGCGGGCGTGCGTGTGTATGTGAGGGCGTGTGTGTGTGCGGGCGTGTGTGTGCGTGCGTGCGTGTGTATGTGCGTGTGTGTGTGTGTTTGTGTGCATGTGTTGTGTGCGTGTGTATGTGTGTGAGAGAGGACAGAGAGAGAGAGAGAGGTTGGGACAAGGATTTGAGGACCGGCAATTGAGAACCATTGGCACTGATCTAGATGAATGCTAGTGGCAGCTAGGATACGTCAATTGAGTCGATTTCGTTGAGCCAGGTGAGAACAAAGCATACTTGAATCTTTAGCATCAGCAGCTGATTTAACTCGAGACCGTCGCGTGCACTTGGCAAGGGCTGCTTCGACACGCCGGCTGACTTTTATACCCCTTTCACACAAACACTTTCATCGCGACTGAGTCGATCCGGATCGAGCTCAATCGGGATCGGGCGCTGCTACACTGCAGTTTCTGTCGCGGTCGAGCCCGATCCCGCTTGAACTCAATCCATGGTTTCCCAAGCGCGATCGGATGAGAGCGGTGATACTCTCACGGCCTCTAGTTTAATAAAGTGTTTCGCTCACTCGTCCCCGCCCTCTGACTAATGGCACAGAAGTTGACAGCTTCAACTAACGCCACAAATTGTGCCAAATAAATTGACCCAAATAAGCATGCGGTAACATTTATATAGTTACGTATACCTACGACGGCGGAAAGTTACCAGACGCCGGCCGCGAAGTACATTTTTGGCGCCATCTGGCATACGTGAGTGCAACCGGTGCAACTTCTCAATCCGGATTGAAACGTGCCGTGTAGCAGCGGTGCTGCGTCGAGCGCGCTCGAAAAGTCAATCGCGCTTCGCTTCAATCCGGATTGAAAGTGCCCATGTGACAAGGGTATTACATTGCAAAAGCCGTCGGTGTCCTTTAGACGCTTTTTCGAACATACTGTAGCCCAAGTGCCGCTTTGTGAGCGCTTAGGGCCTGTTTCTCCGCTTCTTTGGATGGATGCGTCCTCAATCGGTCACTCGCGCGGTTTTCTGCTAACTCCCCCACTGGCTGGCTGGCTTGCTTCCTCGAAAGACAGTTGTATATTCGCATTTCGTGCACAACATTACTCTATCAGTTTTAGAGTTCTGTGTACGTCGACTGGTTCCACCCGGCAACAAGCCGCTCCTGCATCAGCGCTCGATCTTCAATCCCGTAGAAAACTAGAGAAAAACAATAGTCAAACTATTTCGCCTACTACTCGTCGCCATAGAGATTACTTTAATATGCATATTCACCACAGCGGTGACTTGAGCTGCCTGGCCAGACTATGATGCGTTTAGTTTTAAATCGGCGTATTGCAGCAGGGGGGGGCCTCCGAGCTAAGACGATTACGAACGTCGCAAAACCCCGGACCACGTAACTGGACAGAGCTCTTTCGCGAAAATGCCGTCGCTGTTGTGGCGTTTGCGTTTTGGCCGACACTGTTGTGGCCCCTCAGAGTCTTGGTGGCCCGTCCGAACAGGCGCCCCAGGGCACACGCGTGGACGCTGCGGCGAGCGCGTATATGTAAGCCGATTACTTTCAAATCCGGATTATGAGAACGCAGGCGTACGCTAATCAGCCCTCGCCGTGTACCACACACGTACGTTCGCTTTCGTCGGAGGTGCGTGGGAGTGCGATGGACGAAAATACGGGTCTGGCGCCCAGGGGAAGTCGATTCGCAGAAGCCCACGGGTATCATGGCTTACCGGGAGACACGAACGGTAGGCCCGGTTGTCGAGGTATTGAAGGTCTGCGTACCTTAGTGATTACACGACAAGTTCTAGCGATAAATCTACAGCGATAATCTTCTGTTGGTTGGCTTCTTTCGAAGCGAGCACGACGGTTCGCATATCAGGCCCGGTAAACACCCACACCGTTCTCGACTCGGAATCGGCAGCGCATGAACCAGCATCGCACCGAGAAATCCCTTCCGCATCACCGCTGCTCGTCAACCATCCTAAAGACTGTCATTATTCGCTTCTTCAGAATCATTTTTCGGTAAAATACTTTTTTTTCTTTGCTTCAGTTCTGCGAACATTGTACATTCTGGTGTATTGGCGGATACACTAAATATTCTTTGTACACTCACAGCCCCTAGATTCCAACACGGTGTTCCTTTTTTTGCCCCGAATATTTCTATTTTAGTTCTCTCTCTTTTTCGCTATCGACCTGTCGCGTCAGCACTGATCTTGACGTCCAACAGACAATTCCCCGGCTGCTTCGAAAAAAAGAAGACAACCAGAAATGACCCTCGGTAGGGGAAATGGACGAGTTCCATCCCTGACGCCTCCATTACTTGGCGGCTCTTCCGCCGCCCTTTGCACTCACAGATTTGGCCAAAGGGGGCAGACCGCAGATTGAGTATAGTAGAGTGGCGGGGGCGCAGGCAGCTGTCTTCCGTTCGCCCTAGAAACGAAAGAGGTCAGCGCTCACGCACAGTCTCGCCTGACGAGATTGAAGAGCAACAACCGCGTCGACGACGTCTCTTCTCGCGAAAGCTTAGCCCAGCACGCTACTCTGGTAGCAATGCTTGGTTGCGCTCTACTGATTGTCTTTTCTTGCTAAGCCACTCAGAATTTGAACATGAACTTCCGCACTCCAGGAAGGGTGGCGGACTTTCAGGAACCTCACTACTGAGACGGCTTCGTTTGTCTGCGTGTGTTGGACTGAATAACTCGTCGAAGTCCCAAAATGAACCTCTCGCCGAGAGTACCCAGAGCCCGGCGCAGTTGCGGAGCGGAGCTTCTTTCGCTGTTCCGCAGAGGTCGCGGCCATGATTAGACCAAAGTGGCGGCTCATAGCGGCGGCAACTTTAAGCGAGAATGGCGGCGGCCGAATCACTTCCGCGCGTCGTTCATCGGACACGCTGCAGAAGTATAGAGAAGCAGAGCCCAGTGTGCGCTTGAAGCAGGCGTTAAGGGCCAATTGGGAAGTGCTCGAGTGCTGATTGTTGTTTCGCGCGCTCGATGCGACGCTCCCGCATTGATCTGGTCCACAGTCTTTAGAAGTTAATGGAGTAATCTCTCCCTAGAAAGGCTTGGAAGCTTGGTTTGATCTAATTTCCGGCTTGTCGCGTATAATTAGCGGACAGAAAAGCGGGAAATCAGTGAGTTATGGCTCCACACACCAGCATGACGTTCCTGTGTCCACCCCCTAGGTGTGACAATTTACGCCTGCGGGTGGGGTCTTTCCTTTCCTTTCTTCCTTGAACAATAGAATGCATTCATTCATTCATTCATTCATTCATTCATTCATTCATTCAGTCATTCAATTCCATCATTCATTCATTTAAGTACATAGGTGGGATGGAAATGGCTCTGGCTTGTTGATCAAAGCAGGTTGAGCGAGGCCGAGGTGTTAAAAGGGAATGCATGCTTTCGGACAGTAAATGGGGGACTGCAGATAATCTCTTCTTGCTTAGAGTCCGCCCTCGCACCGCCCTACCTACCCCAAAGCGGTGTTTTTCATAATATCGAAGACGAAAGAAAATGCCAGCACGTTTACTAGCCACAGGCCAGTGGCGCTGCCCCCTTACGTGGATTAATTAATATATTATATTAGTTATTATGTATTACTATTATTATTAACAGGGAATTTTGAAAACAAATGTTAGATGAAATTTAAACATAAGCAACGTAGGAGCTTTCGTAGCAGCGCCAGGCATTTCAGGCGGCGTCGTAGAAGGTTGTAACTTCAACCTTCGGAATTTCACCTAGGAAAGTTCAAACTGCAGCGATTTTGTTTAAAATGCACGTAGGACAGTTTAATATGCAGTACCAAATGTAGCATAAAAAACATCTGCATTCCGGGCTGGATTCACGATTTCAGTGCCCTACAATGCTACTAAAAGTAGCTCAAAAAGCCTATTCGCCCGATCTGGTCCGCTTTTGAACGTGGAGATATTTTTTAACTATTAATTGTAAAAATATATTCAATGTTCATGCGATTTTTTGTATGCGATACAACTCTTTAAAAAAGGTCACGATGGTGAGTGTTCTCTATAGAGTAAAGTCCATTGTCGTTGTGTTATGTATTCACTCTGAGAATATTTTTTGTTGTTCTTTTCTACTCGCATCATCATGCCCGTTCCGGCCGTGCGGTCGTCTCAAAAAAAGCGCCTTTCCTTCGACGGCGGGTTGGTGCAAGCCCGGCACGAAGTATGCGAGGCAGGGCCGTCACTCGAAAAATGCGGATGTCGCCGCCCCTCATACCGCGCCCCGGAATAAGGGCTTCGGCTTTTCGCAAAGGTTGCCGGCCTCGCTCAAAGTTCCGCGCCTCTGACGAGGAAATGAGAGAGAAGCCCTCCGAGGTCTTTCTTCCTGTCATTTCGTCATTCTTTCGCCGTTTTCCTCCGCCGGTGCATACAGAGCAGCCTGCAGGTCTTTCCGGAGCTCGCTGCTCGCTTGAACAGTTCGATCGCTTGTAGCGCCGAATTTCCCAGTTCCCTGGAGCGAGGAGGCACAGGCAGTGCGGGTTGGTGAAGATGATGTAGCTTAGATATTTCAATGCAACGCGCATTGTCGTGTGTCTTTCGCTTGCGTTCTTGGTGCTTAAATTTCGTGCCAACCGTGCAACCAGCAGCGGGTTGCCGGCGAATTCGATGCACGTCTTCCGTTGCACCTGGGGTCTGGCATACTAGCATGTGAAAATACGTTTTTCGTACAGAGCTCCCCCCTCCCTCCCCCGACATCTCTCTCCCCCTCTCTCTCTCTCTCTTATAAATTTTTTATTATTTTTACTATATAATATATAATATATTATATATATATATATATCATTTTATATATATATATATATATATTATATATATCCAGGGTGTCGAAACCGAAAAAATCCGTTCGGTTTCGGTTCGGGTTCGGATGAAATAATTTCTTTCCGGTTCAGTTCCCGGGTTTGACAAAATCACGTCCCCAACCGGTTCGCGAAACCGGGTTTATGAGTTGAATTATTGCTGCAATTAGAAAAACGTTAGTATTTTAAAACGACAGTCAAATCAAAAACAAACAAAATTCAAAATTCCGCTGATCCAAAGGGGAGTGGCACATTGCTTGTCGGAGAGAAGCATTGCTTTACAGAATTGCAATGGTTTCTGGCTAGTTGGTAAATGGTTTTTCAAAAACCAATTCCTGCATGACTGCAGGACGCAAAACAGGAGGGTGCCCGAAACCTGTACTCAGCTTCACAACTGAATGCTGCGGTCGGTTTACAATCTGCCACCTACGCTTAAAAAATCATGCACACCTCCGTCTAACGACGATGATGGTTTATCGCGAAGCTCTTTCGTATGGGTTTCCTTGGTTGCCTTCTGGATTTAAACTTTGACTAGTTAAGCGTCGAATTTGACCAGCACTCAGTTTGGTCTTTTGGTCGCAGCGTCTTTGGCTTTGACCATTTCCCATTCGATTTCGCACTAAGAACGCTTTGTGTTCAACCATCATAATCATTAGATGTTTTTGCTGTTTAATTTTGAACTTCCATGCCTCCTCTCCAAATCTAAACTTTTTCCAGTGTGTCGGAAATGTGTCTGTGGTGGAGGACTCGGGCTCATGCATGCACCCATATTTGAGGCAACTACTCGCGCGTTCTTGGTGTCTTCACCAGACATTACACGATTTTTTAGGTACTCTGTAAAGAATACTTAAGCATTAAAAAACACCGGCTGACGTTAGCACTGCCACATTTTTTAACTATTGGTGCCAGCCTTTATTCTACGCAGGGGGTAAAACGGGAAGGGGTGGAGGGATGGTTTTTAGCTTGGGAATAACTTTGGCTCTTGATAAAATGACCACCAGAAACGTGGGTTTTCCACTTCGGCTTTCAGGCTGCCATGCTGTCGCAGTGTCGCTCACCAAAACCGAAGGTACAAAGCTCACGGTTACAGAAAGTGTAAACTATCGCAATATTTCTACGGCTACACGGTAATCCATCTCGTATGCAGGTGCCTTTCTATTTAAAGCACACGTATCGAGGTATCCCAGCGCTAAGGCTGGCGTGGAAACCGTAGTCATTGAAACCAGTGAAGATAATTTAAAGTGGTAGAAATGAATTCTAATATTGCTAATAGTTTGATTCCTACTCAGATCGCGCGGAGCCAGGCGCAGAACGCTGCAAAAGCGCTCGTGTCAATGTAGCCCTTCACCAACCTTACAAGCATCCAATAAGTTTGCGTAGCCATGAGTGCATTTAAGAAGAAAATAATACTAATAATAGTAGTTTTATTCGTACTCAGAACGGGTGGAGCCAAGCGCAGATCGCTGCAAAAAGCGCTTATGCCATTGCAGCCGATACCCAACTTTAGACGCGTCCGACAAGTTTACGTAGTCATTACTGCATCTAAGAACCCAACACATCTGTTTAGACTTCGTTTAATCTCACATGTCTGCTCACAACGCCACCAAAACATACAAATCACCGAAGCAAACACGACAAAAACAACGGGAGGCTGTGTAGTCCAATGCACCGGCTCATTCCACTGACGAGGGGAGCGCCGAGTGGTGGCACCACCCGTCCAGCTGCCCGGTCCCTATAGAGAAGCAGAGCCCAGTGTGCGCTTGGAAGAGGCGTTAAGGGCCAATTGGGAAGTGCTCGAGCGCTGATTGTTGTTTCGCGCGCTCGATGCGACGCTCCCGCATTGATCTGGCCCACAGTCTTTAGAAGCTAATGGAGTAATCTCTGCTAGAAAGGCGTGGAAGCTTGGTTTGATCTTAATTTCCGGCTTGTCGCCGTATAATTAGCGGACAGAAAACGGGAAATCAGTGAGTTATGGCTCCCACACCAGCAGGCGTTCCGGTGTCCACCCCTAGGTGTGACAATTTACGCCTGCTGGTGGTCTTTCCTTTCCTTTGACAATAAATTCATTCATTCATTCATTCATTCATTCATTCATTCATTCATTCATTCATTCATTCATTCATTCATTCATTTAAGTACATAGGTGGGAGTGAAAGGCTCTGCTTGTGATCAAAGCAGGCTGAGCGAGGCCGAGGTGTTAGAAGGGAATGCATGCTTTCGGACAGTAATGGTCACTGCAGATATATCTTCTTGCTTAGAGTCCGCCTCGAACCGCCTCTTCCCCAAAGCGGTGTTTTTCATATAGCGAAGAAGAAAAAATGTACAGCACGTTTACTAGCCACAGGCCAGTGGCGCTGCCGCTTACGTTATTATTAATATATTATTATTTATTATTATTATTATTATTATTATTATTATTATTATTATTATTATTATTATTATTATTATTATTATTATTAACAGGGAATTTTGAAAACAAATGTGGATGAAATTTACACATAAGCAACGTAGGAGCTTTCGTAGCAGCGCCAGGCATTTCAGGCGTTTCGGAATTTTACCTAGAAAACTTCAAACTGCAGCGATTTTGTTTAAAATGCACGTAGAACAGTTTAATATGCAGTACCAAATGTAGCATAAAATACATCTGCATTCCGGGCTCGATTCGCGATTTCAGTGCCGTACAATGCTACTAAAAGTAGCTCAAAAAACCTATTCGCCCGATCTGGTCCGCTTTTGAACGTGGAGATATTTTTTAACTATTAATTGTAAAAATATATTCAATGTTCATGCAATTTTTCGTATGCGATACAACTATTTAAAAAAGGTCATGATGGTGAGTGTTCTCTATAGAGTAAAGTCCATTGCCGTTGTGTTATGTATTCACTCTGAGCATATTTTTTGTTGTTATTTTCTACTCGCATCATCATGCTCGTTCTGGCCGCGCGGTCGTCTCAAAAAAAGCGCCTTTCCTTCGACGGCGGGTTGGTGCAAGCCCGGCAAGAAGTATGCGAGGCAGGGCCGTCACTCGAAAAATGCGGATGTCGCCGCCCCTCATACCGCGCCCCGGAATAAGGGCTTCGGCTTTTCGCAAAGGTTGCCGGCCTCGCTCAAAGTTCCGCGCCTCTGACGAGGAAATGAGAGAGAAGCCCTCCGAGGTCTTTCTTCCTGTCATTTCGTCATTCTTTCGCCGTTTTCCACCGCCGGTGCATACAGAGCAGCCTGCAGGTCTTTCCGGAGCTCGCTGCTCGCTTGAATCAGTTCGATCGCTTGTAGCGCCGAATTTCCCAGTCCATGGAGCGAGGAGGCACAGGCAGTGCGGGTTGGTGAAGATGATGTAGCTTAGATATTTCAATGCAACGCGCACTGTCATGTGTCTTTCACTTGCGTTCTTGGTGCTTAAATTTCGTGCCAACCGTGCAAGCAGCAGCAGGTTGCCGGCGAATTCGATGCACGTCTTCCGTTGCACCTGGAGGCTGGCATACTAGTATGTGAAAATACGTTTTTCTTACAGAGCTCTCCCTCCCTCTCCCTCCCCCGACATCTCTCTCTCTCTCTCTCTCTCTCTCTCTCTCTTATATCATATATATATATTATATATATATATATATATAAAATATATATATATATATATATATATTATATATATATATATATTATAGTTGAAAGTCGGATACACAGCAAGACAATAAACCAATGTTTACTTACGTAGGGCAACGGGACTTGCCTTATCAGTAAATTACATATTTGCTATATATATATATAGGGAGTAGTAAACTTTAGATGGTAGAGAGCACAAGAGAAGCAAAACTTCGAACTAAACACGATTGTGGCCTACGTTTCGCAACTTCTTTCTGTCGCTAAGGCGGCGCTCGGCGGGTTTTATTGTCGAGGGCGCTTTCTGATGGAGGAAAAGCAAAAATGTCCGTGTGCATGAGATTTCGGCGCACGTTAGAGATCCCCAGGTGGTCAAAATTAATCCGGAGCCCTCCACAGTGGCGCGCCTCATCGTCTGCGTTGCGTCGGCGCGTTAAACCCTATAATCAGAATCAGAACATCTCTATCTCTCTCAACGTCAAAGCGTTGGCCAATATAAGGTACTCTGTCGGTATGTAGCGCCGTATTAGTTCATTCTCTAACAAAAAAAGAAAGCACTAGGAGGAGGCGTCTCTCTTAAGGCATTGCCTGCCTCCGAAAACAACGTAGTATCAACTGCACTTTTCGTTGGTCGGAACGTTCATCATGGCTTCACAGCGTTGGTTCCCCGCTTTGAGGCATACACCGAAGTGGTTATTTTGCTGTCGTCGAATGTGTGTGGTGTTGTGCAGCTTTTACAGTGTCTATCACTGCTTCTTGGGATGTGACGGCGCGTTTTCTTACCCCTAGCACGTCGTGATAACTTTGCCATATGTAAAAAAAAATGCCAACAGCGTCTTTCTAATGGCGCTTTCGTATTCTCCAAGTTACTGTATTTTCTGATGGTGTCACGATATGCGCACCAGAGTTAAGGAAGCCACGCGCATGAAGACTGCGGTTTATCACTGCTGGTAAAACCTGCTCATGCACAAAGGCCTGTGTGTGTGCGCGTGCGGGTGTGTGTGTGTGTGGTGTGTGTGTGTGTGTGTGTGTGCGTGTGCGTGTGCGTGTGCGTGTGCGTGTGTGCGTGTGTGTGTGTGTGTGTGTGTGTGGTGTGTGTGTGTGCGTGTGTGCGTGCGTGTGCGTGCGTGCGTGCGTGCGAGCGTGTTCGTGGGTGGGGTGTCTGCCTGAGAGAGCAAGAGAGAAAGAAGAGAGAGAGCAAAAGAGCAAGACATAGAGAGATGTATAGAGAGAGAGACAGACCGACGGACGGACAGACAGACAGACAGACACAGACACAGACACAGACAACAGACAGACAGACGGACGGACGGACGGACAGACCGACAGACATACAGACAAGGAGAGAGAGAGGGAGAGAGAGAGAGAGAGAGAGAGAGAGGGAGAGAGAGAGAGAGGGGGAGAGAGGAGGAGAAAGAGAGATAGGGGTCAGCGCTTTTGCAACACGGACGCCCTCAGCAAAAAATATAGCCCGCTTAGTAATTAGCTTCTCGCGTCTTTGTCTCTGTTGCTCGTTTTTACGCCCGGTCCTTACACGGTTTGGTGCGCCAGTCTCGCGAGTTTATCCGACAGAGTCACGATGCAGGCCGGGAGCCGGGAGGTAATTAATACGCCATGAACGGGATGCATCGCGCCCGCGGAGTCGATCGAAGCAGCTGCCTCCGCGGTCCTGCCTTCGCGAGGGAGTTCGATCTTTGGCACCTGAGGTTCCCGACCCCTGAAATATTCCTGCTTCTCGTTTTGCTGAAGGCGCCTCTTTTTCACTAGCTCCTTTATACTTTCGCACATTTGCCCTTCTCTTTCCATTTTAGTTTCGCAGTTCCGTAGTCGCTGTCGCTTCCCTCTGGGGCGTTTTTAGTAACTTCAGCAGGTTACATCTGACTTCATTATGCTTCTGTAGGAAGGTAACTTGTAATGTATGGAGGTGACACCGACAGTTTAACGAGGCAGGGCCCAATTCTCGAGTCACGGTTCGCCAACCCGCGATGGAGGCATCTGGCTTTGTGACATCCGTGTGGTGGCACCTGAAGGCCTGAGGGGAAGGGAGGGGGGGGGGGGGGGTTGCACAGAGGCGCTCCAATACAAGTGCGTATGGCTGTGTGTCACGCTGCTCCTGGGAAAAATGCTGGCAGCATACCTTCGAGTAAAACAAATGCTCTAGCCTCTTCCGGGCCCCGCCCTCACCGAGGGAGGCAGAAGACTATGCGATAGAAGCTGGCCTGCCCGGCTAACGATGGCTTCCGCGTGTTTGGGCAGTGATGCGTACTGGGAAGAAAAATTCCCATTTCGAGATTTAAAAATTCCCTATTTTTAGCATTTTTTCCTTGCGGTTTTCTTGAAGAATTCTCCGCGAATTTTCCTGCATTCTCCTTTTGCAGCTGATATATCTTTACGTGGATTCCTGTTCGCTCTGGGGACTTACCCTGCGCCACCGATGTGTACTTTACGTAGCCTTCTGGACACACACGCCGTTCAGAGTATCAATAGTTTCCGCGTGAACTGAATTTCGCTACCTCTGCCAAGTTTCAACAGCATTTGACTATACATTTCTTGTTTTGTACCAAACAGCATGCTTAATTTGGAAACCAAAGATCTAAGTTACAACTGCGCCGTACGGAAAAGAACAAGGCATTGTTGGGTAATTGAGGTGATTTTAGCTCAGCTCCGGGACTGCTGGCGCCAGCTCTGGTTGACGGCACGCGGACTAAGGCGCACCCGAAATACTTTTTGTGTACTGAGCAGAAATGCGTGCGAAGAGTCTTCAGCCCTTCAGCCGCCGCCATTTCACTCTTTGCTAGCTATTTCTCATGAAGCATTCTTTCTTCTATGCTCCATTGTGTTCCACGAACTGAATTGGAAGCGGTCTTGAATGCTTGTGACTTGCGGGAACACGACTGCGGATATTTGAACATAAATCCGACAGAGTGTTAAGGAAACCTGTTTAAAGAAAACAAAGTTAGAAATCATGCGAGGTGCGGATTACTGACATTATTTTTTTTTTTTTAGTTTTACTCCACGACTCCTAAAAGTCCCTGCAGTTGTGAATGATTCACTTTTTCCCTTTTTTCCAAAATTGTAGTGGAAAATTCCCCGAAAAAGAGAAAATTCCCCGCACGGAACGTCACTGTGTTTGGGAGGTGTGGCGTGCTTTCGACCGGGTTCACTTTCGGTAGAATTTGGCGCCGAGAGGTGAATCAGTCTATACGTTGAGCCGGGGCCCGTTTCTAGCGGGGTTGTGCCCTGCCTGAATGGAGGGCTAGCAAGGCTCATTTATTTATTTACTTGTTCATTTATTTATTGTTGTAATTACTGTGCAATAAATTAAATATACATATAATATACAAAACTCAGTCCAGCGTCGCGGTCAGTGTAGTTAAAGGAGGTGGGAGGGGCTATCATAGACTAAAATAACCGAATAAGTATAATAAATTTGCTATCACCATTCAAAGAAATATGTTGAAAATGGGAAACGGCGGAATAATATTTTCTCGAGGTAAACGGCATAGATCTGGGGAAAGCTTGTCTTCAAAAGTTTGTAATGATTACGCGTAGAAATACCCCCACCGTCTTCCACCCCACCTCGCGTGTGTCCCTTTTTTTCGATGTGGAAGACGGGTCGGATATACTATAGCGAGGGCTTGCCTGGTCGGTAGCTTTCCCCTTTCGCGGAGGAAAGCAAAAATCGTTTTAATGAGTGTCGGGGCAACGTGGTAAGATGTGCTTTTTTGTTTGTGTATCTGGCGGAATTGCGGACTTCAGATTTGACATTCGCGTCTAACACTGTGATTCGTCGCGTGCGGCGGACAGAAAAGCTGCCGGACGGGCTCTTCGTATTCCACTATTTCGTGTTGTCAGCGAGGTGTCAACAAATTTCTCCCTCGTCGTGCATCTGTCATTTTCGCTCTGTAGTGAAAACTTTTTATCCTTTCTTGTTCCACTGTATCCATTCTCGTGTGTCAGCTTCATCATCCATTTTCCAGGTCTCCCCGCCTGCACCGTGTCCTTGATGATCCCGCGGTAAACTTTGACAGCTCGCTTGTTGTGGGTGCTATGCTATTATCTTTTTTGCAACGTCCGACGTGCGGCACGTCCTTGAAGCCAAGATGGGGATAAACAAGGTCAAGTTTATTTTATCGAAATTATAACCTACAAATTCTGTAACAGGAAATCTTGACACATATATCCCGATTGAATCGGAAATATCGAAAAGAACCTACGTAAGACAAAAAGAACAACGAATATACACTTTTATGCTGGGCGAAAGGAAAACTAAAGTAGATGAGTAGGGGCGTGGACGAGGCAGGCCTGTCCAGTATGGCGCTTCTGCGATTTGGTTCTTTACAAACAAAGAAAGTCGCTTATATCTGGGTCAATCCAGCATGAAAAAAACTAGTTCAGTGCATCATTTATTTTCTTCAGCTGAAATTAATTGATTTCGTTCCAAAGGGCCAGCGAGAAATCGTTGCAGGAACTGCTACTTTCTGGAATGGAAAGACGAAAAAACAGGAACACGGACATTAATTGTCATGCAAATCATAATTTTAGACTGATGGAATTGCTTGCCGTTTCTCCCTAAACAAAAATAGAAAGAATGAGTAACAGCTCGAAGCAGAATCTTCCTATATATATCCTCCCCCCTCACGTGCAAGGCAGCGTTTCGGGTCCTAGCAGGACGGTCCCAGGCGACGCCAGTAATTAAAAGAGCAACCGAAGTCTTCCAGGCGCTCTTCGAATAATAGAATTATCTCTTCTGCTTCTTCCTATTCGCGGGTTTCCTTCGCCTCGGGCAACGGCACGACCGACGTCCGCCTCATCGCCGTAATGGCCGCCGCCTTGGCCACCGCTTCCCTGCAAAGCTCGGACTGTCGCCATTGCCGGTGCCGCTGACAAACGCGGTCGTTAATTCCGGATCCCGTTCGTTTGCTTCTCCCCAGACCGCGTCTTCCCTATGTGTATCTATGTTAATAAGTTCGTGGCGTCGTGGGTGAATTTGTACTTTTTTGTGTGAGTTTTACGGGTGTCCCTCTTAGTTGTGACTGTTTTAGAGTTTTGTTTTTTGTTTTACAGTTCACTTTCCTTTTCTTCCCGGAAGGAGCCGTCCTCCTTTTTTTTGCGTCTATCCTTCACTTTTTTCTTTTTTATATCTTCGCGGTTTATGGTTGCTTGTCCGCAGTCCCGAACAAGAAGAACACGTTATTCCGGCGCTGGAAACGAGTTAGCGGAAATGATCCGCTTCCATCCCCGAGGTACGTATGTACGCGCTGCTCCCAATTTTGTTTCTGTCCTCTCTAGTGTTCGTTTTTTTTTTTTTTCAGCGCTCCTCAGTTTCGTTTTTTCCTCCTTTATTTGTATTTTTGAACGTTCGCGCAGTCGTCAAGAAGCCTCGTCCGCGAGCTAATGCACCTTTGTCTGGCGCGCCTGTCCTTTTTCGTGTTTATTGCTGTCACGTCCTCTCCTCCCAACTCGAATACCGTCGTATTCCCTTTTTTTTCCTCCTCCCCCTTATTTTTCACGCCGCTCGGTCATTCCCGAAACACGATCAATTCTCAACGCTGAGCTCGAAACGAGAACAAGAGGACGTGGAAGCAAAATCTTAAGCCACGGCAAGATGAAGTACGCAGACACGAAGACGTGGACAGCGGAATAAAAAAAAAACGACATTTATTCTACGTTTTGCTATTTCCAAAAAGGTTTCCCTTGGCTCACTTCGAGACGAAGCCATTAATCACGTTCCTCCCCCCTCTCCTTCCAAGTGGCGCGCGATTTTCTTATGCTGCCGCCTGCGTCGCTGTTTCGACTTGGCTTGGTTCGGCTTGGCTCGGCTCGGATCGGCTCGTCGCGACTCGCCCCGCGCCAAAAACGTGTCTGCTCCTTCCGGCGCGGAACTTGACGGCACAGTCATTACCCCGAGGCATGTATGTGCGTTCGTGCTCGTGTGTTCCGTTTCCTGTTCATCGACGCCTCGAGGGACGCCTCGTCGTCCTCCTCGCGACGTGCGAGCGCCTTCGGGAAATGAGGAAGGCGGGAAAGAGGCGGGCTCGCGCCCGGCTAAGGAGCTATTCCCCACGGGCAACGGCGTCTCCCGCGTCGCACGTGTTCTGCGGCAGTGTTGCGTTAGTGCGCGCGATCGCGTGTGTTTGTGGGGGGCACGGAGGACACATCGATCGAGAGTTTATCCTGTTTTTTTTTTTTTTTTTGCTCCCGCTGTCGTCGTCGTCGCCTTCCAATTTCCCGTTTCGGTCTTGTTTCCCTGCTCGCTCGTTTTCGCTTCAGCAGCACAGATTGTTGTTACCGCCTTGGAAATAATTGCGCAAACGCAGCAGGATCGAGAAGGCGTTCGCTCGTAACTGACTTTTTTCTTGTGTTTCGGGCAAATTTGCGCTACATTTCCGAGATGAACGAGTTCCGAATGGCGGAACTGTCAACACTACCGCGCGGTTGTTGGGCCGATCATGTTGTGTTGTAGAACTTCTTACATTCAACCGCCCTGTCTCCGACGAATTGGATATACTTATGCACAACCCGCCTCATTCAATCACCTAGCTTGGTCTGGTCCTGTCGCGGGACATTCCCAAGCTATCAGGTTGTTTGTGTGTACGTTGCCCCACTTGTCATTTAGACGTTCTTGTGTCCGCATTCGTGCGCGCGTTGCCATATACGAGACGATGGGCATAAAACTAATTTCCTGGGCGCATGGTGGATTGCCAGCTGAAAGGACCTGACCTGTTTTTTTTATTCTTTCTGTCTAGCATAGTGGACAGTTTTCGTCACCAGCATCTACTTTGTCTATAAACAGTTGATATAGGCTTTGCAGCAGCATAGAGGCTTTGCTCCTACAATTATCGGTGGGTGGTAAGGGTGTGTGTGTGGTGTTAACGCAGTATCGGCCCATTAGCATTAAACAGTGCTGTTAGATACACCCGTGTTAAAGAGACCCTGCAACACTTTTTTTCAACTTTTTTCAAAAATCTTAAATGCTTGCAGAACTTAGTCACCCAACACACCCAGTACTTAGATTAGGGGGTCTCAAAGTACCTCAGCCAAAAATTACTGCTCTATACCCATCAGATAACTTGGAAACTCGCTCAAAAGATTTTTCGCTCCTTCCCGGTCTTGAAGTTCTTCGACGGCGCGAATTACGCTACTGAGGCCATGTAGCGGCTGTTGGCTGGTTTTCCTTCGGTAGCAGCAACGAACGCTTTTCGATAGCAACTGTAAAAATCAAGCCACAAAAACACAGCAGAAATGGAAGGCGCGTCTGGTGCGACAAGCAAATCACGCAGTGCCGCTCCGTGCTGGCGTGAACTGTAGGTTTCGTAGTGCTTCTAGACCCGAAGGAAAGAGGGAAAGCGTTTATAAAAAGTGTTGCAGGGTCCCTTAAAGGGCACTGCACACGACAATTGTTTTGCACTCACAAATGAACGCCAAGTGCGACTAAATGCTTCATGTGTCTCTTGGGTGAAAGGTTTCGTGTTCGCCAAACCCAGCTACATGCCCGTTATTATACGACTATTCTTCCCTAAAGCTGGTACCGCATGTTCCCACCCTGAACAGCGTGAGCAGAAAACACGTTTAGTTTAGCAAACACATATTGTTGACCTATTTCTTGCAAAACAATAAGTATTCTCGGCACGCTAGCATCGTAATGAACAAATGCCCATTGCTATTACCGTCGCACAAAAATCAAGAATTCCAGACCTAGGCACAAGGTCGTTGACCGTCCCCCCCCCCCCCCCTCTCCCTCATTTCGATCGGAGCTCGAAATAACGGCTCTTTAGGCCCCCACACAGCGGCCCAACAACGATCCCCGCTGTGCCGCGCAATTCGAAGAGAGCCAAGGAGTGCGGCCCAGGTCGAATCGAAACCTGCGAGGAATGCGAAGCGAGCTTTCGGCTCGTGGGCGCGTCATGTGCTGCTGCAACGAACGGCACCAAAGGCACGGAAAACCTGCTTTCCTCGCGTTCACTGATTGGATTAGGCCTGCTTGCGCGCGCTCACCCGCGCCCGTGCCAACGCCTGCCATAGCTGGCTTCGACAACACCCTCTAGACCAAACGGAAGCCTACCCCACCCTTTGTTTATCCCAGTTTATCTCCCACTGTAGGTAGCCTTACAGTTTGATCTCACTGTTGGAATGTTTCCTCTTAACCCCTACAGTCACAGGGAGTATCGCGTCTCGTCCACGAAATGCGAAGATTCGGTGTGGGGAGCATTCTTGTCTAGACGGTGTGGGCGTCGCTTTGTCGGGCGTCCAGATACGTGCTGGCCACCTAATCTCCGTGCTTCTTCGGCAAGCTCGATAATCGCATCAGCCCGGTCCGCTCCTAACTGTTTGCCCATTACCGCTATGCCGCCGCGGTGGGCGGCGGCGTCCCACGCTTTCTGCCGCCCTGCAGGCGTCTGTCGCCCAACTGTACGTGCGAGCCAGTTTTAGTTAGGCGCCAATCTGAGGAGGGACCTCAGAGATGCGGTGTTCAAACGCACTGACCTCGCGAAGTTTTTTTCGCCGCAAAGCGAAATTAGTTCCGGAACGGATGCTCAGCGCGCATGCGCGGAAGCTTGCTGCCTCACACCATCTTCCTTTCTACACGCCCTGAGAAAGTCCTAAGGATGCGTGCATACATACTACGCGCAACGGGCTCAAACGACACATTTCGTGCCCTTCGCGCAAATTGATCGTTTTCGTGTCTCGTTCCTTACTCCTCGTTTGTTTAACGCAGGGATTCCGTCATGACGGATATTAGTTGGCTGCTTAAGATGCATCGATTTTGTCATTGTATACATCTATCGCCGTCATCTAAGTAATGATCTTTGCGGCATATCGAGGTACCGCATTGCACCATCCCAGCTGTTAGTGGCGCATAAGCCGAAATCGTGTCGACCAACCGTTCTGTCCCCATCACGCACAACGGCAGCGCTTGATGGCTCATATTCACTCAGACGGATTGGTCAAGGTCGGTTAGCAATATTTTATTAAGAAAATAATTAGAGTGCACTGGAACGCGGCTATAACTCTTCATTTATTGCCATCTTAATTAAGGTGGTCGATTCCCGCAAATGGAGATTCGCAACGTTTCCCTGTTCACTTGGCGGTACGACCGCGAGTTCCGCATAAAACTTTTACAGGCTTTGTTAAAATATCGAGTAAGATCTAGAGATAAGTTTGCAGGTTCTCCTTATGTTAGGACAGCACTTCTAAGTGCTGAGCACTTTAGGGGTCCGACTTGCCGTCGCAGCACGTCCGCGGTCACGGTGTAACGCCGCGTGACGCGCCCAAACAGAGGCTTCGAAAGGATACCCGCTTGTCCTTCGATTCAGCATTCTGGCCAAAAGTTAAAAGCATACTTGACAAGAGGCTTACATAGGGAGAAGTGTTCGAAACCACTAGAACCGCTGGCACTGGTCATACATGTCCCGATTATTTGGCGCCAAGAAAATTACAGGTGCATTTGAGGCAAAATATATGTACTTAGCAGGCAGTCACCGCATTCATTTAGTAAGGATTGCTGGTTGAGCTGGTTTTTACAATAGTAATCGAAAAAATGGACGCGGAAGAAAAAACTACGCGTCCAAAGAGGCGCGAAGAAAGGCTCCAGAACGTGCAAGATGAAAGCAAGCACAGAAACTCGGACCAGAACTTCCGCTCGTGCTGTTCCAGGCCGAACAAGAAGCAAAAGGCAAAGAAAAGGAAGCGAGCTGTCCCAGGAGAAGGCGCGCGAGCACTGCGAAGGCGGGAAAATCGAATTGCATTGTACAAACCTCTGTTCAGTTCATCAAGACAGGAGTGAGACAGGGAGGGGAAGAGAGTGAGGGGTGGTATAGTAAAGAGCGAAGAACGGCACCACAGCCACTCCGGCGAATCACTGCTCCGCACTTGACAGCTTTCACGTTGAGTGGAACGGCTTTAACTTTTGGATGGCTAATAATGGCAGGTATATCGTTTTAGTTGCACAGATGCTTCACGAGGATGTATCTGGTATGAAGAAATTAAAGTTGTCTTTAAGACGTACACATACGCTGGGTGATATGTGAAGCCTTTGGATGACTATGGGTTCCTTGCATTTCAACCTGTGGAGAAATAACTATGAAAGCCAAAGTTTCTAATCAATCCTAGTTCATAACCTCTGGCTTCCCTTGGAAAAGTTGTTCTTAATGATGAGGGCATAAAAACAACGAGGGCAGCTTGTGCTAGCTGTCCGATTCGAGGTGACTGCAAGATCATTTTAATGAAGAAGATGCCCTTTTGCCTGTCAGGTAACGTTAACTGCAGTGGACTAATATCGCTGTTCTCGCGCGTGCTCGAGACTGGCCTCAAATTTCACGTTTTTTCTGTTCCATGTTGACGCGTTTTTTTTTTTTAAATTGGTGTATCTAACTGCCCACTCTACGATGGCTTAGCGGCTCTAATCACGCCATGGCGGGCGCTGAGGCATCTTCATTTATGTCGTGTGAGAAAAAAAAAAACAGTTGTGTTTAAAGATAAATCTCCCAGTCAGTTCAAGCGCCAAACACAGATGTAAAGCTCACTTAAAGGTAGACAAGCGTGAACTCGGCCAACGGAGAGAACAGAAGTGGCGACAAGAAGCGAGGTTTGAAGTATGTTTGATAGCGACAATTTCAGAAGAAGGCTGAATGGCAAATTCCAAGCTAAAGAGTCCGGGGAAGCGATTACCAAACGTTCTGTCAAAAACCGTTTAAAGCTGTACGCGAAAGCGTGTGGGCAAAGTTGTGAGGCAAGTGCCAAAGAGGTGCGCGCATGCGCTGTCATTTTAAAACACACAGTAAGCCCTGGTTGTGATGAAGTCCTTAAAACGGCCAAATATTTTCGTTATAAGCGATAATTTGTTAAAAGCAGGTATAACGTACTTTCTATACGCAGCAGTGGGGACCACAAAACTTTTCCAATAAAGCGAGATTGCGAACAAAGTGATTTCGTTATAACCAGGGTCCGCATTGAAATAAGCGGAAAGCTGGCACTTGGTTATCTTTGCGTCATACACGTGGCCACGCTTTGGGCCATCCATATAACTCGTTCGCCTGGCAAAACCTAACTATCGATCCTGGGTGCACAATAAGCACAGCGTGCGGCCGTAATGAAGAAAGCGCGCGTGGGGAGTCCATTGTGTGCCGCAGCATGAAAGCACGTCTTGGGGCGAAACTCTCTTCGTTCGGTGGCGCAAGACCCATTCGCCCTACCACAAACTCTGCACACTTCTCACGCCCATAATTGATGCGTTTTTGCATATAACCGGCGG
Source organism: Haemaphysalis longicornis (assembly GCA_013339765.2). Taxonomy (NCBI): domain Eukaryota; kingdom Metazoa; phylum Arthropoda; class Arachnida; order Ixodida; family Ixodidae; genus Haemaphysalis; species Haemaphysalis longicornis. The sequence goes on along the minus strand of CM023451.1, from coordinate 138,398,993 downwards.
CCGCGAAGCAGCCACGTAAAGCTGTAGGCGGCGTGCATCGACGTTTATGTCCCAGTACATCGCCCCTACTTTTGCGCACCCCTTCTTCTTCTAGCTGGCAGTAATAAACTAGGCTAGTTATACGATCGGGCCAGAACACGAGGCTGAAGCGTCGACTGCCCGACCACGCCCCACACAAAAGCGTCAGCCGTGGACTCCCTCGGGCCGGCCCGCGCATATAAATGGAGTGGCTGCGCAACTGGCGGACGCGAGATCGTGTTCTCGTACCCGCTGTCATTCGTGCAGGACGTCCCGGAGCCTCCTCCATATACTGGGCGATATTAATGGTTCTGAGAGGCCAGTTATATGGGCGCGAGTGTTCTTGCGGTTGCCGCAACCGCAGGACGACGGCGCGCTTGTGTTGGCGGCGGTGCGAGACCGCGTTATATATCATCGAAACATAAATAAATGATGGCCGACAGAGATGATGCATAAGAAGGCCTCAACACTGAAGTTGGCAAAGCGGTGTGTGCGCGTGATTAGAAGCGTCGTTGCCTAATGTCGCCCATTTCGCAAGACCATCAAGCACAGCCGGCATTTACTGCACGCGACTCCACCCCCTTCTCCCGTGTTTCGGCGTGCATTTTTTACCCAGGGCGCACATCGGGACGTCTTTGTTAACGGCAGCGTCGGAACTGTTTTCCTCAATATATATAAATGGGATTGCGTAAATGTGGGAGCCTATGCCGATGAGTAACGTGACATATGTTGCTCTTCTGAGGACGCGGGTTCGATTCTCGGCCGCGGCAGCCGCTTTTCTGATGGAGGTGAAAAGCGAAAACGCCCGCATGTTCGAAATTTCGGCGCATGTTGAAGATCCCCAGGTTGTCGAAATTAATCCGGAGCTATCCACTATACGGCGCGCCTCATCGCCTGCGTAGCGTAGGCGCATAAAACCCCACAATCAATCAATCAATCAATCAATCAATCAATCAATCAATCAATCAATCAATCAATCAATCAATCAATCAATCAATCAATCAATCAATCAATCAATCAATCAATCAATCAAAGACTTGTTGCTCTTTCACGTATTGCTGCCGTGGAGGGAATGTCAAGTGATGTTTTACTTGAATGTTCCCACAGAGGTGCTTGACGCACGCGTCACAAGCTGTGGAGAGCACTGATGAAAGGCTCACGTTGTACAGATAAGTGATAAAGATGAACTTTATTTTCGCGCGCTTCGTATTCTCATTATTAGTATAGGTGAATGATTCTATGAGTACCAAGAAGTTATTTCCCCCTTTTCAAATGACAAATCAAGTGGTGGAAAAACATCTACATATTTGCCTTACGCAGCCTATATGAAAAATCCTGTCGCTCATCTTCAGCCAAAGCCTCTGATGACAGCAAGTGTATGCGACGAACGGAAACCTGTTTGGTTGCCCTGTTCCCAGAACCGGCTGGGTAAGAAAAAACCATGATTGCGGGGTCATCCCTCTGCTGACAACAGTTACCAAGATACAAAAACAATCGAAAGCATCACACTGCAGTTATCTATATATTTGGCTATAGCCAGTCCTGCAGGACAAATGTACAGACATCCCTCTGAACAAAATGCGCTTTGCCATAATAGATTGATGAAGAAGTAAGATTCTGGCGCCTATTTTGTTGGCGAAACTAAAGAAGCGTCACTATACTGGGGCGAAATCGGCCAATCAGATTACAAGGAAGCAAGAAATGTGCGGCGGATGCTTTTGTACCGTACTGCAAGCGTCGTTAAAACACCGCACCGTGTGCACTACGTCGCAGCGAGTATACGGCCTCTATGATTCGTAGCGGGAGTTTTGGTTAAGGTGATATCAAAGCAAAGTACCCCTCCCACATTCAATAGAAAGAGCGAAAAATGAAAGTCATGACGTCGTGTAGCGCAAAACAGTTTGGGTTTGGGCTAGTTGGTAGCGGACTGCCGCTGCAAACTAGCCAAAACCCAAACTCTGCTAAGAAAGGAGAAAGGGATGACAATCCGGCGTTGTGTAGGGCACACATGATTCCCATTCTGTAACCACCCAAACGCCCGGTAGCTCCTGCTTCGCCTGCGGCTTAATTGCTGCAACGTGGGAGCCCGCCTGCACCACCAGGGCCGCCGGGCGTCCCCCACCTACGCCGACTGCCCAGAGCCCGAGACGCTCGAGCACTTACTGTGCTCTTGCCGCCAGCACGACACTGCGACAGAGGAACTCCGGACTGCATTCCAGCGACTCGGTGTACCAAGCCACAAGCTGGAAGACTTCCTGTTCCCCACGGGATCCGACGCTTTACGACGGGAGGTCTTCCAGCACCTCCTCAACTTCCTAGTTGTGACAGGTTCAGCGCTTGTAGCCGTCGTGCCTTGGACGTAACGAACGCTACATAGACTGTGCCCCCCCACTCTCTTCCTTCCTTCTTCTTTCTCTCTTCATGGATCATGTGGTGTCCTCCACCGAATCCGAGTGCATTGCCATCGCGGCTGCTTTGAGAAAACTTAAGTCGTATAAGCCGCAGGAAGTTGTAATTCTGACTGACTCTAAAGCAGCACTACAACTTTTGCAGCGTGGGATCCCCACGAAAAAGGACTGCCAGCGTTCCTTACGGCTTGTGCAAGAACTTAACAGCAAGGGTTTCAATGTGCGGTTTCAATGGATTCCATCCCATGTTGGCGTCAAGGGCAATGAGACCGCTGATCAGATTGCACGGAGTGAGCTGCAATTTGCACCGACAGTTAAAGTTTTCCCCAATCACTGGAACGACTTCAGGCGAACAGTGGCCGAACATTTCATGTCTTTGGAAAATTCCTATCACCAGCCTTGCGTCACAAAGGGACTTACAAGATCGGAGGCAACATTGCTGTACCGCATCCGAACGGGCTCAGCGAAGACCACAGCATGGCTATTCGAGGTGGGCCTCGCGCGATCGCCTCTGTGTTCGTCATGTGCAGTGATAGGAGATGTACACCACTACGTAATGTGTTGCCCAGAGCATGATGTCGAGCGGACTGCAATGCTCTCAGCGATTCGAAAGCTGGCAGCCCCACAAAGCACTCTGGACCACATCGTCTTTCCAAGGGGACATTGGATGCTGCGAAGAGACGTGTCACTCCTTCCCCTGAGCTTCCTTGAGGAGACGGAGCTGGCAAACTTGTGGTAAAAGGACACTACCTTTGGCTAATTAACAGGAGCTTGGGCAGAGCCATTGCCGGCATATCCAGCCAGGCTAACGCCGCCTGATCCCACAACCACAACCACCACCACCACCATCACCACCATCTTCCTATCCTTTGGAAACCCCCCTTCCCTTCCCTGGACTGGGTTGTAGAGGGTGAACTCCCCGACAGAGTTCAACAATATCCCCAGCTCTTTTCTCTTCCCTTCTTTCTTAATAAATCACCACCACCACCACCCAAGTGGCTGTAACTACCATCTACCAAACATTTTATTTTGCGACTTCTCCGCTGTTATTACACGAACAAAGCGAAAACGGAAGTGGAGTCGGTGAACAGAAGTAATAAAAAAACAATCAAAATGCTGATAAATTTCAGAGAAGGTGAGGAGGATAACTTGCAATCAATACCGTAAAATTTGTGTGAATTTGTCCGGTTTTTCAATTTTATTTGCAACTTCTCTACTTTTTGTTTTCACGCAAATTTAATCTATTTATTTTATTGCTACTCAACGTATTTATTTTTTTAAACGTTGAGTTGCACACACCGTATGCAGATTGCTGGGGAACCTCGTTTTTACACTGTACCATTTCCTTCGGGTGTTTCAACGGCACTTGGCGTTCCTTTTAAGCGCGTAGCCCTGTTCAATACTATGTCTAGGTAATCTCCTCAACAAAATCCAAAGCAGTGTTGCGAAAAAGCGGTCTAAAGCTTCTTTCCATTCTATCAAACCAATTCTATTGCTCAACACGCGCAGAAAGCGCAGGCGGTGAACCCGTGGGACGCGATCTGGAACAACTCCACTTAATCAAGCACGTCACGTTTGGTAAAGAGAGGGCGAGCGTGGAGAAATTGAGGTCAAAGGCTAGGGGTCGGCGTCGGCGCTTGATCATATTAAAGCCGGTAAAACTTCGCCGAACTCGTCCTGGCAGAACACACGGGGAGGAAGCCTGAAAAGCCCGAGAAACGCGGAGCGAACTCGCGCACGCAGAAAGGAGCTCTCCCGTCGTGGCCAATCGGAGAAGGGCAAGAGCAGAATCGAACTCTGTCTTGTCAACCGATAAGCCCCGCCGTCCCGTCGGACGGAGACGAGGCGACGCTGCTGGAAGCGGGCGGCTCGACGTCGGCTCCTGTCGGCCGAATTCGTATGCAGAGCGTCCGGGCGGACCGCAACTCATTACGGCCCGGGCGCGGGGACTTACGCAAGGATAAATACGGGCCGCTTCGAGCAAAACAGGCGGGGAAAACAAGACCGTGCATAAGCGCGAGACGGATTGCGCGCACGAGGGAATCGAAGGGTGCACTCCGGCATCACCCTAGATGGGCCAGAAGGTCTTTGAGTTTGGCTCATCTAATTGAGGGAAACGCATCGATTGCGCCCTTACCTTGGAACCAGACGATAGACTACTGTACGAAGCCCCCAAAACGCAGCTGCTGCGTTAGGATGAAAAAAAAAGTGACTATAGAAAAGAGTGGTGTTTGCGGTGAGCGGAACATTCGAGGCATCGTTGGCAAGGAGACGACTATTAGCAGCCGGTGAAGCTGCAGCGGGGTCGCCTATTCACGACCGCCCAAACCAAGAATGCCAGTTCCCAAAGCAAAGCGGCGCAAATTCCAACCGCACGGAATGAGAAGATCCCCGCGTCCTTTGAGAGAACGACACGGAGGGATGGGGACCCCAATCGAGCGCAAAGCCGATACGGCTTCTAATTTCAATCACGGCGGAAAAACCAAGAGCGAGGACGACGACACGTTCCCCCGGCGGGCATCGCGCAATGCTCGCCGTCATTAATTCGTCGGCGACGCTTAACCCAGGCATCAGCGTCGACGGCGTCGTTCCGGAGGAGGGGGGCGGGGGACAGAAAAGCGCGGCCGCGCACCGACAAAGAGAGGCATTGTTCGCGGTAAGTGTTTTGTTTGCCTGATGGATTGACTCGGTTTCCTCTCGGGGCTCGCGCTCTCCCCGCGCTCATTCGCTCGTCGCCCAAGGCTTCGACGGGCGAGGCGGTGGCATCCCCGCTGCGGCGACGATGGCGGCGGCGGCAGCGACTTGGCTCCCTCTCCTCCCGGGCCTCCCGCATTCGGGTGATAATGAACGAGCAGGGCGGGCGATGCAGGCGACCCCGCGTCTTTTATGCCGCTCTCGTCTTGTTTCTCGCGCGCTGTGGCGGCGGATGCGGCTCCCCTTTAAGTTGTGGGTCAAGAGGTCGCGTAGACAGAGGGCGTGACGGAGCGGGCGGCGTCGCGCTTGTTCCTCTGCTTGGACACGCCAGAGGATGCGCTTTCGCGCACCGACGCTTTCTCTCCTGAGAGTCGAGAAGAGTCTCGCGGTAGTTAGCGTGGTAAACTTTGTGGGACCGGATGCTTCGTTGTCGTGGTTGGCGAGAAAGGAAAAAGGCTGAAGTGCAACTTACCTGATCACCTAAAGTAACCCTGGATGTGCGCTAAATGAGTGAGACCCCTTATTTTACGTTTGAATTAATTGCCTTCGCCGCTATGATCGTCACCGCCATCATAATCTTCGTAATTCTAATCGGGATTAGTCTTTAAAAGTCCACTAAAAGAGAGTTATGTTAGGTTCACACTGCTGTCGCAACTGTCGCAATAGCTTTGAATAATGGCAACATTTGACGTCTCAGCCAACCGAACTGCGTGAAACACCGTTTTTTTGCGTCCATAGCGCACGATATGGCTGTTACGTCGGTAGTCTGAACATAGCCTGACTCCCCAGAGACTGTCCAAGGGCCAACCCATTGCATTGTTTAGCCTCCTGCCCTATTGTTTCGTCAATCCCATCTTACCTCTCGGATGATCTCATTGCAATGGAGAACGTCTTACTTCCCGCGCTATCTGTACACATCTGTACACATTTCAGCGTAATGTCGGCGGTGGTTGTCGCGCTTAGTATCCTTTATCTACTTATCTCTATTGACAGCACTGCGCACAAAGGTCGTAATGCGCATGAGGAGCAATCCGTAGCATTGTAATGACCACTCGTTACGATTTATTCTGCGTTGCGTTTCCGACCAATGTTGGTGCAAATTTAGTGCGTCAGCAAAAGCCTGGATTTCTGGCCATCTATCACAAGGGCGATCGGATACGCCTCAGCAACTCACCTTCGCGTAATAGCGCTAAACTCCCCCCCCCTCCCCCACACACACGCACACAGAGGGATAGGGAGAGAGAGATAGGCGTAGCCACATCCATTATGAATCCCTCATTATTAATCTTGAATATAATCGCCGGAAATTCCAAGTGGCTTCCAGAAATTCCCAGTAATTCCATGTAATTTTCTCACTAAAGGCGCATGTAATGCGAAAACGCCCTTCATGAAAGCCCACTTTGTCTGGCAATGATGACGAATGATCGTGGGGGAAGTGAAAGAAAAAAAAAAATTTCAGTGACCGGAATCGTCCGTGGTTCCCTCGCGTTATGAATCCGGCGTTTATCCGATTGCTCCACTTTTTTTTTTAACACGAAAGTGTTTTATCGCCGAATACACGAAGATTTCGCTGACGTCATATACGTCACGGAAGTGACGCCAGTACAACGAAGCAAGCGGACTGTAAAGGGTGCACCCCTGCACACAGGGTCTTCTTGCGGAGAAGCAACCTTTAGCACTAAAGAGTACGCTATACGTGGGGTTGTTCGTTTTCAGGTTTTATATTTTAACACGAAAATGTTTTATGCCGGGATACACTGACGTCATATCAGTCACGGAAATCACGCCAGTGCACCTTTGCCGAATCGACCCGTCAGCAGGACGTCGCTCGCCAAGCACACCCACAATACAGCCGCCGACCCGCCAATCATGCTCAGCTGCAGATTTCGCTGCACATTTCCCTTTCGTGTTTTACCGATTCCTATGACAGAGGAATCAACCACAGTTTTTTTCTTTATTATCAGATTGCTCCATTTCGACATGCTCGAAACTCAGTCCAAACTCAGATAACAACCAAAGAATCCGTCACGAGAAAGCTTCGCGTTCAACCATCGTCGTCTTTAGACCGAAAGGTGCACGATTTCTTTTTAAGTTGGCGTCTTCTACGAACTGCGCGATGGTTACGGAGAACTAATAATGGTCTCAATTCTCCTGAGATTATCAGTGGTCTTCAGGTATCTAGGTAACGTTATTAGGTCGCGTAAGGTCCTCATGCTATCATTTTTATTCCTTGCTGAAGTTACTTAGCCGCGGCCGTTCGAAGCTTCCCCTCCGAAATTTTGTGAGTGATTTTGTTGCAACCAAGTTTTGAATTTAAGAAAGACGAACCAAGCTGCCGTCATTTACATGCGTGTGTACGAAGCTTGGTCGCTGCACGAGAGAGATAAAGAAAAGGAAAAAAAGAAACGAAGTTTTTTTTCACTCGATCCGGCCCGCTTCGGTCGACCGCCGTGCGAAACTTTCTCATCCGACCTCGTTTCTCGTTCGAGGGGAGCACCTAGCCGAGCAGCAACCTTCGAGCTCGCGCACCAAGATGAGCACACGCGCTTACACGTAGAAAAAAAAAAAAAAAACTAAGAGAACAAAGAATAGAGGATGGAAAATGAGAGGAAACTTTCACTTTCTCCTTCTTTCTCCGTACTGACGTGAAAGGAGTGACGCGTTCGTAGTGGGAGGTCCCCGGAGAGAAGACGAAGAAGACGCATCCAGCCGCGCACAGCCATCCGTCACGCACCCTCCTGCCTCTTCCTTCCAAGCGGGCCTCGCTTCGCCCTCTGCAGCGGGCGCGGCCGCGCGTTTCGGGCAAAAGGGCCAGCGCGCACCGGCTTTCTGCACGCTCTGGCCGGCGCGCATGCGCCCCGGCAACGACGCGTGCACTCTAGCCCGAATCTTCTTGGCAACTTCGTCGTCGGAGTCCCGCTTCCAATAAGAAGACTTCAGCCACTACCGTCGCTGACGACGCCGTCGAATACGACGACGGCGACGTCTCGGTCCCCATAGCTATATGACAGAAGGGTCGGCCCAGCGAAATCAGCGGTGCGTGAGCGTCCCCTCTCTTTCCTTCCAATTCTCGTGCGCGGTAGTGCTACTCCAAGTGCGGCAGTCGCGTTCTGCCGTGGCCTCCGTCCGCAGTGCCCCTTTTCCCCGAGCTACCTCTCATCCCAACCGTGTTCGCTTGGCCGACCCCGTGCGCCGGTGGCGGCAGCGCGCGAGGGGCTCCGGAGAAGAGACGCCCCGGATGACGGATGCTTTTCCCGTTCGCTCCTGACGTTTATGAAATGCGAATCCTGACGTATTGGCCCCAATATCGCGCGCTTATGGATCCGACGAGTCGGTGCCGCTCATCGCCACTGCTCTCTCACTCTCTCTCCCTCTCTTTCTCCTTTCCTGCCTCGGCTTCTCCTTTTTTTTTTTTTTGCACTGCTTGCTCCCAGTCATCACCCTCCCTCTCCATCCTATATGCCTCCGTCTCGACCGTGCTCCATTTTCGTTTAATTTTTTTTATTTGTGTCTGCATCCCGCCGGCCCACTTCTCGGCCGTCCCCTATCCTGTTTAGTTCTCTCCTCTTTTTCTCTCATTTTTACGGCTCCCGGCTCCAGTCCTGACGCCACTTTTGGAGCCTGCTGAAGCTGCAATAAAATTACAGACTTCATCTGACAATTTCGGCTGGGACGAAATTTTATGGCCGCGCTTATGTCTACGCAGATATAAATAGACATGGCTTCTCCCGCGCGGAACTGCCGTCCGCTTCCGGCGTTCGTCTCCGCTGGAATGAAAGCTGGATGTTAGCTGCCGATGCGTGTGTGTGTGCGCGCTTTTTTTTTTGTTTACTGTGCCCATTTGTTAAAAGCGTCTGCAGACTTTAGAGACGCCTTATTAGGCTGGCATTATTCCGGATATCGCTTCTCGACTCCATAAGTCCCTTCGAGATCAGTTCTTTTCACATCTTTTCCTACTACATCACGGCGTAGAGTCTCCGAGATTAATTACCCGAGAAAAAATAGGCCTTGAATACGGGCACACGACCGCTCTTCCTACCCTGTCACCCACTGTCAGGAGTTGTTCGCGCATAAGCACGTCTACAACGACGCTGCTTTTGGTTTAGATCAACGATACTTTCCCCCACGTGTAGGCTTTGGGCAGGGAAAAAAATCCCGGGCCATCTACACTAACGTGAAACCTGAGGATGGTTGAAGCATGCAGCGTATCATCATCGTCGTCGTCGTCGGCCTATCTACGCCCACTGCAGGGCAAATGCCTCTCCCATGGATCTCCAATCATCCCACTCCAGTGCTGACTGCGACCAATTTATTACCCGCAGACTTGACCTCATCTGCCCACCTAACTTTCTGCCGCCCCCTGCCACTCTTGCCTTCTTTAGGGATTCACTCTGTTACCCTTAATGACCAACGGTTATCTCGCCTTCACATTGCATGCCCTGCACACGCCCATTTCTTCTTCTTAATTTCTACTAATATGTACTTAACACGCGTTTGTTCTCTGACCCACTTCTTGTCCCTTAATGTTACACCTACCATCTGCCGTTCCATTGCTCGCTGAGTCGTTCTCAATTTAAGTTGAACCCTTTTAGTGAGCCTCCAAGTTTCTGCCCCGTAGGTGAGCACCGGTAATATTAAGCTGTCATACACTTTCTTCTTCAGGGATACTTATGCAGTTTATAAATACACTTATGACTACACTTTGGCAGTGTATAAGTGTATTCAAAGATTGTAAGTCGCTCTCTTGCCACATGGCGCGCGCTGACTGGGCGCCTGGGGAAACGCTGGTGGGAGGAGCAATCGTGCCCTTGCTGAGGCGGTGTCGCCCTCTCTTGCGTCGAATCGGCTTTAAGCAATTAAATGAGAGAGAGACTGGCCGTAAGTGGTCTTCATGTCACACGCTGAACATGCTAAGAAGTATGCCTTACAGGAGAAAACGTCACAGGAGAAAACCTGTCGTTTGAAACCAATTTCGAGACGTACTTTAACAAATTAGTTTTTTATGCAAATAAATGCTGATTTTTTCTGTATTTAAAATTAGTTGAAATCATGTTAGTTTATTTTTAACCGGTTTTATCCATTGTGCACTTGTTTTTTGGCAATCATTTGACAAGTTCATTTTCCGTGACAACATGAGATGACCACAGGAGACGCCGACAGCCCGAGCCGCTAATGTGCTTCGCCCCGAACACAAGTGGAAGCGCAGAGTGCCAAAAAAGAATTATTATCATGTAGAGCCTCCGATAGCTGCATGTTAGGTTGCAGAAAATACCAGACAGCATCTAACAAACCATAAATCCTCCCAGTACGTTGTTAGGGAAACACACATTGCCAGTAAAATACATTCGAGGTACAAAACTGTACTCACGCAATGTTTATCGACGCAGAAAATATCAGATAGGACTAAGCAGCAATATACGGTGATATATGCCTGACACGAACGCCGAAAAAGAAGAGGAGAAAGATAAAAAGAAGTGATATACATTAGGGGCCAGCCTTCATCACCGCGTGAAAGTTTGCAATGCCGGGGGGGGGGGGGGGGGGGATCCTTAACGCAAATAGAGCGATTGCTTGCGCCTATTCGGATGAAATTCTTGCTCATGTGCTCACCCTAAACCCGTAAACACGTACGTCGCGAAAACCTTCGTCAAGGCAGCTGTGTGCGAACTGAAATGAGAAAAAGTTGACAGAGGCAAACTCGGTCGAATCAAGCGTCTCCAGTTCTACTTTGAGTCCTTCGCCACTGGCGAGTTGGTTTGCGCAAAGCCTAAACATGTACAGCAAGTTTCCCAGGCCAACAGTAAAATCTTGCCCACGTAATGCACGTTCAACACTATCCATTAGATGTTCCGAACCGGGCTCCCACGTTCAACTTTTTTGCAATCCATTAGAATAAGTCTAAAATTATTCCAGTTCCTTTTTGAAGACTTGTTGTTGTTAAGTGAACTTCAGAAGTGAATGGGGGTAACCGAGTTGCGAAATCCCTTCACCTTTTCTCGCTCCCTTCGACAGCACCCTTGCCCCCTAATCAGTCGGAGCTCAAAACAAAGCAACAAGCTGAACTTGTCTCTCTTGCTCCCGCATTTGAACGAGCGCATTTCGCCGCGAAAATCGGCGGTAGGTGAAGCGAGAATGAGGCGCGTGCGAGGCTTGCTGAAGTAACAACAACAAAAAAAAAACACAACGCCCATCCGCGGTTCGGGACTTGTCGCACCGCGCTTGAACCGGCAGCAGAAGCAACACCAGCGTGGACGCTGGGGGAGAGGGCGAGAAGCGCAAGGGAGATGGGGAAGAAGCATGCGGGTGCCGAGTACGGAATCTGTGCACTATCTCGCGCTGCTGTTAATTAACGCGTAGATGAGAGTCCTCGTTAGAGAGCTGTTTATAACGGCCCGGGGGCTTAGGGGAGAGGGAGCGCGAAAGCTTCCCTGCCCGGCCGCTGGCCTCCGGCGCCGCGCCGCCGGCGCGGAGCAGTCCCACGGAGCGGAAGGCCGGCGCTTGCTTGGAGAGAAATTCGCGGCCCGCTGCAAACCGAAATGCGCGCACGGAAACTAACTCATTAGCGAAATCCAACGGCGCGCTTTCTCTGCCACCTACGAAGGAAGTGAGCAATTACGAAACAACGGGAATTGGCGAGAGCGCCCTCGGAACGAGCGCTTGTTGTTATTAACTAAAGGGGAGAAATGGATGGCGCGCGCGCGCGCGTAGGTCTGCCAACGCCACACGTAGATTATAAATTTAGAGTTTGGGGAGCCCGAAGTTGCGTGCGGCCTAACCGCGCGCGGTATGACTGATTTGATTGCGTAAGGCCCCGCTGGTATTTCATGTAATTTTTTTTTTTTTGGCTGTGCTAGATATAGGGCCACTTCGACTATGAACCGAAGCTGCAACCTGCTCTGCTGCGCCTGGAATCTTTGGGTGCGCAAAGTTTGATGTACCTGCGATTAGGGCTACTCACTCACTCACTCACTCACTCACTCACTCACTCACTCACTCACTCACTCACTCACTCACTCACTCACTCACTCACTCACTCACTCACTCAATCAATCAATCAATCAATCAATCAATCAATCAATCAGTTCAATGATTAAATTAATCAATCAATTCACAAATATAGGAGTGGTGTCGGCATGACATGAACGAAGATACAAATCGCACCCCTTGTATACAGTCATTCTACCTGTGCCGGTTTACCGCCCTTGTGAACCTTTGAATAAATAAATGCCTTGATAAATGAGAACTTAATTCGTTGGCTGACTACAAGATAGGACCAAATGAGTTTTGTACGGCCGGAGAGCCGCAAAAAAAAAAAATCCCTCCTTCGAACGAGCGCGACGACTACAAGAAGAACTACCTTCCAGTTTTGTCTTACGACGTAATCAGAGGGGCAAAAACGGTACGCTGCGATTAAAAACACGCGCGTAAATTCTTGGTGTAACAGTCAGCATTTAGAAAGCGGGCTGGCTAATTTACACTGAATGTATTGTCACGTCTAAATGGAATCGGAAGAGCGAAAACTGCTAACAAAATACGTCGCTTGCTCTCCGCATTTCCACTGGTTCGCCGCACATTCGCTAGTGTTTGCGGTTTTCAATTTGTTGTGAAACATATGACTAAATGAATAAATTTTCAGCTTCTAAACGATTTAAATGATATGCTGTCCTAACGCCATGGCAATTAGCTGTGAACAAACGGCCAATAAAAAAGACAGATTTTTACGCCGGTTTGTTATTCTACCGAAGAGCTAGCAGTTCGATTTCCTGAAAAGAACATCAACTTTACTTTGGACTGAACTATGATTAACTAAAACTATTCTTGTGCCACGGAAGCATGAAAATTCTACAAACTCAGCCGTTGCCTACGCCCGGCCTCTAGCCAACTACATCTCCTCCGTTGTACTCAGCTGACCCGACGAGCGCGTCTCTTCCTATCCCGACGACCAAAGGCGCGGGTGCCCGCAGAATTGCTGCCGGCCGTCTCCACTTCTTTCGTCGAGCACTGTTTGCGTTTAGTGTCAGCGTTCGCTGCCGGCGTCCTGTTGTTTACGCGACCTCGCTTCGTCCTGTCGACGCCGTTCTGTCTGCGCTCGGGCGCGCGCAAGAGGCAGGTGGCAGTCGGCCCACAGGCCAAGCCAGCCCGCCATGCTTTTTGTCACCGGCTGCACCGCGGACTCTCTTTCGCTGTTCCCCTTCTCTTCTCTCTCTCTTTTTTTTTTTTTTTTGCTCTCTTGGTGTTTAGCTGGGCTTCTGGGTGGCAGACGCATGGTCGTTTCGCGTCGTTGGGCAGCGCTAGTAGCGCTATCCGGTGCGGACCTTTACCCTCCGCCAGCGCCGGTTGCATAAATGCAAATGTTTGCTTTCTCTGGAGCAATGCTGAGCGTGCGTGCTGCGCGTTATTGTTTGCCCGCTTTATTACGTGCGAGCGGCGTCGAACTCTTCTTGGCGCACAGCCGTGACATTCGCTGGGGCGCGTACTGCGCTGGCGGGCACGGTGGCACTATACTAATGCCGCGTTTGTGGATTTTTGCTGTGCGTTTTCTCCGTCGCAGGAATCTTTACCCCTGTTTTCTTCGTTTTTATCACCTTGCATTTATCTATCGAAAGCTGCTGTTCCTTCCGCTGCTGTTTATATCTCCTGCCGTTTATTCGAAAAGAAAGGGAAGAGCATAGGGGCAAGGACTAGTCCCTGAGGAACTCCCTTCGCCAAATTGTCACGTGTCCGAACAGTGGACACACGGTTAGTCTCCAGGCGACGTACTTTAGTATGGAGGATAGTATAGAAGCTTGACCTCTGCGTGCGGGGTAAATAGAGTTACGGTATTCTTGCCTCGTTGCTCTATTGTTATATATCATACTTTATGATCCATTCGCCCAATTTCCTTCCGTTGTCCACGAGGCGAAAACACGGCTTGCCAGCTGCCTCGCGTTTTTTCCGTGTCTTTCGTCGTTTCTGCTTGTTAACCTTGCCTCAGGATCGTGCGGACGTTGTGGGAATGGCTGTTTATAAGTGCGGCCAGTGCCCCCTTCTTTCGGCCCATTGATTCGTGGCCAAAAACGGCCGTCTTTCGAAATCGACCGCAATCGCCCAGCCGCGCTGTCCGCGACGAGAGGTCATTCGCTGCGTTCGCCTCCTTGGGCCGTGCCTTGACCGCTCGTTTCCCTGGTGATTGGAGCAGAGCCCCTTACCGCGCCGCACCCTTCCTTTTGTTTGCGAGAAAGTTTATGTCCGTCAGCGGGAAGCGCCGAGATAACGAGATGTTTGGGCGATGGAAGGGACGCGTTCCGGTTGGGAAACAATGCCCAAGGGATGGCCTCCCTGCCTTCGTCGCGTTATCCCCGTGATGGGAATGTCGTTGACTCTGCCGTGCCGGGGTTACCGGACGTGATCAACAATAACAGTAATAACAATCATAAAATGATACAAAAACGAGGTGTTGACGACCAGAATGAGCACAAAATGAGAAAATTAACGTTGAAAAGGAGCCCAGAGCTCCTTGTGGCTGTGATAAGGTCTTTCCCCAAAGGGGATTTCCAACGTGCTGTACTTCGGCTCTCTCATCCTTTCCCCTCCAATGCTCGCTAAGCCGGCGTTAGTGGTGTCAGCAAAACGAAGGATAGAGCTCTCTCTCTCTCTCTCTCTCTCTCTATATATATATATATATATATATATATATATATATATATATATATATATATATATATATATATATATATATATAATGCAGTCTGGAAACGAACAAGAGTCATAAAGAAAGACATGGACACACGTGAAAAGCATTAAAAAATTAAGTTTACTGACGTTTTAGGAAGACGACTTACTTTCTTCAAGAACTTTTTAAATCGAATTTTTTAGATCTACGAGCCGTACGCGTCCTCCCAAAAATAATTCTGGCAACATGAGATGAAAAGCAGTATTCAAAGGCTTGTCCCCAGCTGTAAATATCGCGAATTGCAGGCTTCCTTATTCCTTTACGTGTTTTTTACTCACTAGATGCAGCAAACTGTATGTATTGATGGCCTGGTATGACATTGTTTTGCACGAAGGCGCCATTTGTTGAGATGCTCGAGAAGTAGACTGCTGGCTTCATGTTATGGAGGCCGGCACTTCGATTCTCCCCGGGCGCGTTCCTTTTTTTTTTTTTTAAGCTGGCGTTGGCGTTTTTGGAAGCTGGAAGCGAATATTTCGGCAGAAGAAACCCGTTAGACTCAAGCAGAATTGTGAAAAAACGTACAACACAAGCAGGGAAGCCTCTTCACTGGGTGTGCTTACGGAACGCTGCTCTTGATTCTGGGCGTGGAGGTTCAGTTAGTCACACAGAGCAGCGGCGGCGGGCAGTGTGTCTTCAAAATTTTCGAACAAATGTTTAAAAATACATGTAGAATTTACACTTATACAAATATTTGTGTTAAAAGGTTTTTAATAGGTGAATAAGCGTTTCAGCAGTTTCAGGAGCTGCAAAGTTTGCAGGTCGCATGACCAGGGCGAGTTATGTAATGTCACGTTTGTACACTACGAACCACCACCTTTCAGATTTCGAAAAGTTTAGCGCCAAATTAAAATATTTTCGCCAAATTATTTATCAATTGCAGTCAAGAACGCAAACGATTGTACAGTATAGGGGAACTATTGGGGCAATTTACTGTGTTGAAGTAACACCTTTCATTTCAAAATGAAAATAAGATATTCGATAAGAACATGCTGTCTTGGTGGGACACGAACCCAGGACTTTCAAATTACGTGTGCGGTATGTTCTTTTTCGACTGTGGCGGGATCGCTCAAATCAAGGCGAAGTGCACCGAAGTTTGGCCACACGCTTTCCTTATGGTCGAGACCCATTCTCCCATCTACCTCCTGGCAATGAAAATTAAACCCTCTCCGCCCGCCTAAACGCACAAGCGCGCGTCGTGTACCTCCGCGCGTAGTTTGCAGCGAAGCAAGCAAAAACGCAATCACTTTTGTAGCGAAAGCTACACTACGCCACCTCGGGCATTCTTCACGGGGTGACCAGTTTTCACCTTGAGAAGCTAGAGGTCAAACCACACTCCCTTCCCGAAGAGCCCGGCGCGGAGCAGCGGCCAGATGACGAGGAGAGATAGGCGGCAGGGAAAAAATAGGCGAGGAGGGAACTGAGACGTGCGCGGGACCTGTGTCGCCAACTGGCGGAAGAAGGCGAGGAGGCCGCCGCCGCAGCGATAAGCGCGCCCTACGAAGGAAGGCCAGGAGACCACGTGCAGCGCAGAGCCGTGTGCGGTGGAGGAAGAGAAACTCCAGCTGTGGTCCCTCGTACAGCGGCGGGGTTTAAAGAATGCCATGAGGCGAAAAAAGATGATGAATAAACACTGTATTCATTGCAAACATGTCTGTATATCATTGCGAAACCAGACCTCGACCAAACCTCGACAATGGGCCTAGCCAGGGTAGTGAAGCTTTCGCTATCAACCAGGGTTAACCAAAGCTAAACCACAGCAATTATTTGTTTTCGTGCCTTTCTAATGACGCAGAAAAACCAGTATCTCCCCACGCACCCGTCTCCCACAAAAGCCGCAGCTTTCAAAATCATCCTTCTTTTTGGCTTCCTTGTGCGGTTCCCTCTGACACGAAAACCGCTACGGCGTTTCTTCTCGCGGTGGATGGGGCGTATCACACATGTTCCATGCCCTGTTCTCCGTACACAGATAGCCGCTTCGCGCTATACTAGGGAGTACAGCACCCGAATTTAAAGACCCACGGTATAACGTCGCTCGCTACAGCATATAGTGATAACCAGACGGGCACGTAAATACAGCCCCCTCTAGACGGTGGTACGTGCAAACGTCCGACTCCGTCTAGTGCGAAATGCGCTGGGGGCTTATGTGCCTGCGGGCTAGCTGCATTACCACGTTCTGCACGTCCCCGGAACGTTCTCACGTCCTGGCGTGTGGGCTTTCCTGCCCAAATCCCGCCGCCGCCGCCGGCGAAGAGTATATACGTGCGGCCTGTGCGGGATGCGCGGCGGTCGACAATGTCGCCGCTCAGCCAGCTCCCTCGCCGGCTTTTTTTCCGGAAGAAAGAAGAAAAAAAGGTAAAAAAAAAATGTGCGAGAAAGAGAGAGAATCCGTGACGCAGTAAACAAGCCTTTTGGCCGCGACTTGTGCGCTGGCCGCCCGCCTGGGGAGCGCTCAAGGCCAACCTGGTGGACGTGACTCGCACGACGGACCACCGGATCGCGCCGTCGATTTCTTCTCCCTCGCCTGCTGCTCGGCGTTTTCTTCCAGCGCGATGCGGCACACACTGCCGCATTCGCGCGGCTTCCCGCTGTTCAGTCCGTCGCATGATCGCTTTTTCCTTCTATCAGCTGCTTTTCTCATTCTCACTCTCTCTGTACATCTTTTTGTCTTTCTTAGGGCAGATTCTCACAGAGAGAAAGTCCCGTTTCATGTATTCCGATCAATGGTAGATATCCAGATTGCTCTTCATGAAGCGCAGTCTTTTCCTTTTGTTTTTATTTTCGAGAAAGAAGCGTTTGCGGCTTCGCTAAATCTAGCTTAGGCGTAATCAAAGTGAGCCGCCTCGATCGAGGATCCTGACAGAGCTGAAGCGTCGGAAGGCAGAGTATTGTGATGTGTCTTGCAGCGAACACAGACCGTGAAAGTGAAGCGAATAAAATGCAAATCCAATCTAATAAAAGGGTGACGCCACAACTAATCTCAACCTGTCACCACCGACAAAATCTGCGGGCAGCCAAACGAACACCCTGCTCACCTACTTTATTCTCGAAATCGAAATTGTATGTCCCAGCATGGCTTTTAATTTACAGGACCGATTAATTTATTTCTTGGTGATTTGGCTTTTTTTTATTTACTATTCAAAAATGTCGTTGTTTGGTGACACCAGTTGTGCTGAAAAATTACGAGCGTACCATTGGGGAGATAACAGCGTCCACCGCCTGTGTATACGTTTGCGCGATGTTTAGACGATGAGCGTGATATATCGCGCGAATAAGCAGAATTAAGATAGGACTCAAGACGGGTGGTATGCTGTTTTGTGTCCATTTGTTTGCTGGTAAAATAGTTATTTTCTTTAACAAGGCCCTGGTATGATGTCGAAGAGGATTATGGATAACAAAATTAATTCTTGACAAGAAATAAAACACAACATAAAAACTCTCGAAAAAGCAGTAATTAAAATATGGAAAAGCGCAGCGAAATCAGCGCTCTGATCAGTAGTCGGATAATGCGGTCGTATACAATTTTGCATCTGCAGTAGTGCCAAGAGATTTGAAAACCGGTTTATTCAGTGATGGTGACATGAATTAGTGTTTGCACCAGTTCCTAGAATTTTTTGGTGATGGTCTAGACGGGTAGGTAGAAATGGAGAGGGTCATACAGTATATGGAGACAATTCTATGTTGCTATCATACTCGTAATACATTTCTACGTAAGCTAACGTAACGAAAACTAAATTAGGCTCTGTGTTAGTGTCTTGCCAGTGCGAAGATAATTACCTGGTATATAACGGGAAGAACAATTTCGGAGAGAGAGAGAGAGAGAGAGAGAGAGAGAGAGAGAGAGAGAGAGAGAGAGAGAGAGAGAGAGAGAGAGAGAGAGAGAGAGAGAGAGAGCAATTTAATGTGGGCTGGAGAGGTCAGCTCTACTAGCGGCATTGCTTGCTACGCCAGATGGGGATGATTACAATGCAGTGAAGTGAATGTGTGAGATTGGGAAGGCAACAATTAGAGAGAAAACAAAAGTTAAAAAAAAATGGCACGCAGTGAAATGCACGGAAAAAACTCTAAATAAAGTTAAGTAAGAAAGCAGAGCGAATGGTGCCCAGGAAGCGCAGAGCGCCTAACAACAAAAATGAGAAAAACCGTACATGACGACGCAAACGCGTGCAGATGTAGCCGGATTACTGAAACAGATGTTATTAGCGATTCATGGCGGGGGTCGGAGCATGACTGTTGGCGTATTTAGTTTCGGGATGAATAAGTTTTTTTTTTTTTAAAGGTGTGCCTTTTAGAGACGACAAAGTTAAAGAAATTACACCTTACGTATCTAACCGAGCGACTAGCATTTTTAGCAGTGCAGATAGTATTTTGTTCCCAGATAAAGTTACAACAGACGTAAATGACAAAGAATTCGTATAACGTAAGATACTCATGCGTGTGGTTCTGAATGGTATACGCTGTGCAAAGGGTCTTGCTTTGCGATTCGTGAAATAATTCGCAGGTTTGATGGTTGACGTGAATCATTAGACCACGGAAAATTGTGTTCCGTCTGCATGATGAAAACCTGCGTCGTCGTCATTTGTTCTTATTTCGTGGTGAAATAAAGAGTCATCTTTAAAAAGACGAATTAAAGATTTAAAATGGTTACTCTAAGTGCTGATATTCATGAAGAAAAGCGAAGGGCCTAAGATGGGCTCTTGAGGAACGCCAGATTTCATGGGGGATCTGTTAACAAATCATATTACACTATATAACGAATTGTTATCCATTTGTGAGGTAAACAGCCTCACACGTGAAAACATAAAAGCCAAATTTAGGTATTATGTAGTTTAATGATCAGCGAATAGCGCGGTACTTTCTAAAGCGGTTTATCAGAGCCCTAGGACTAACACTTAACGCACTGGATAATTAATTTAGTGGTTATAACTACTTATGTTTTTCAGTACACCAGAAATTAGGATTTTCAAAGCCCCAATTTTTGCACCAAGACTTAAAATGATGTGCCATAGCGTTCTCACACCTCGCTTGTGCACGCGATTGATTTTTAATTCTGTGTTTTATTTTTTATGTGCTTTCGAAAAATAAGCTAAATAAATAGCGACATTTCTTTTTTGCAATAAATGGGGCTCTAAAGCTCAATTTCACGAGCTTCTTCGCCCTGTTCTTTTCTCGTCAGAAGTGTTTGCACAGCAACAATCGAAGTGCTTCGAGACTTCCTTATTTCCCGTCGAGATGAGGCTCGATCTGTTTGCCAGAATCATTCGATGCAAGACCCTGAGACGGATATTGAAGACTACTCGTAGAATTCCGGGCATTCGGTGCCTCCTCTTCCAGCCTCTTCCGGCCCTTTTTCCCCTTTTTCTCCGTATTTTTTCCTCGTATGCTCCGTATGGTTTGTTTACGCTCACGCGGCGCTCGATATTGCTGTTGTTCCAGGTTTCTGCCTCGTCTTGCTGTTCGGGAACTGAGAAACAGGAATTCACCTTTGGCAGCTGCCATAAGGCCCACACATGGACGAATGTTAGTAGCGCTGTGCGCGAAAAGCTGATGTAGAGTGCAAAGAGAGCGCTCTCTAGATAGATATTACTGACGCCTACTACCTTCACCCCCTTCAAAGAAACGTAATAAAGTGGTCGTAAAGGAAGGACGATTTCTTTTTTTTTTTTTCTTGCGAAGAGTATAGGTGCAGGTAAATCTGCAGCGGTACGTGACTTCAAAGAACTTCGCCTTTCTCGTTCTCCAATAACCCGTTATGAGATTTCTCGGTTTCGCGCTGTTGCAGGCATGATAGCCGGAGTGATAGCTTGTAGAGAAAACTAGTAGTAACATTGTGAAGGTAACCGTTCACTTCTGCGTTTAGCTTCTGTATATGGTGTTTCACAACGAAGAACCCTGGAGCGGGTTCTTTGCACTCGGGCAAACCATGCACTACGGAAACTGCCATTCACTCATTTTCTTTTCTTTTCATCACATAAGTACGCCGTATGTCTTACCCAATCTAGAATAACGAAAAACGTTAAGGCGCCGCACTGAAAGCGACTTAAGAACTGCACTCTTCTAGGTCATGGCGCATGCAATCTTCTCGGTCCTGAGACGCCGCCCTGCGTCTCGGGAAGTGATCGCGTGATCAGCGAACGCACGGCGGTGCGCGCTACTCTGCCGTAGCAGCGCGTCGCCGCCGCCGAGTATGTTGTTGCAAATCGTATTTGAACCTCCCGCGCAAATGTGACGTGGTTAGAATCAGTGGCGAACGGATGAGCGTTTGGCGAAAGTGTTAGGGGGAGGCAGTGCGAGAGATGATGCAATAGCAGCGCGTGCCCCCCCCCCCCCCTCCCTGACACTTTCGCCAGACGCTCCTCTCGGTTTTTTTTTTTTTTTCTGCCTTCGTTGCTGAGTTCGCTCACTCGGTGACGCGGATAGCGGCGCCGCCGCCACCGCCGCCATCAAACCCCTGCACCGGGCACCAAAGTGCTCCGCACTAAAATAAACCTGTTTCGGCATGGCACGTGGAACGCAGGCACGTCCGGAATGGACAAAGAGGGAAATTGGAACGGACACCCTGCACACCAGTCTAAAAATGTGGTTCGCTCCTGTACTTGCTCGCTTCCCGACGCTCAGTCAGAATTCTTATACAGTTAAGGCTCGTTAATTCGAACTCGGTTAATTCGAACTTACGGTTAATTCGAACTGACGCCCTGGTCCAGGCATCCTGGTCCCTGTATATTTCAATGGCGGAAAACTCCCTATAATTCGAACGCGTCGGTATCCAGAACGGTTAATTCGAACTGGGATTCCCTTCTTTCCCTTGCTACTCGCAAAAGAAGTCGGCTCAGAGTGATTACAACGTGTTGAAAATCGAAACTAAACCAAATTTACTAGAGACGCGTGCAAATCAGCGTCGAGCCTGGATGTTGCAGCATGTTTCTCACCAGACGAGAATTCTGAAGCTGCGCTGGAGCTCTTCGCCAAGTTCCAAGCGCTCATGGCATCGTGACAGAAGAAACGCAAGCAAACGCATATTATCGATTACTTTTAATTTTGATTGCCTCGACCCTGCCTAGTAAATAAACTTGTTTTCCTGCATAGGCAGTGTCATTATTTCGACATTACGGCTCACTGCTCATATGAATGCAATTACAGTGCCTGTAATTCTGCAATCGTATCAATTGCAACGTGATCCAGTAATATCGTTCGCTGTTCGAACGCAACGAACATTATTTGCAAAATCACCTGCCACAAACGTGAATTAGCGCCTAAATTCGCGATAACAAGTCTACAGGTGACTTTTTTGTGCTCTGCCCGCGCAGGTGCTTGGCGCGGTGTCCATTCATTCTGGCGCCCTCCCGCTAATTCGAGCACCGCTTAATTGGAACAATTTCACGGTCACCTTCGAGTTCGAATTAACGCGCATTTACTGTATTCGCGTTTTATGCCCAGGACTGCATATTCGGGACAAGGTTAACTGTCATTTTTTACCTACGACTTTAATGCAGATTTCTAATCCTGGCTCTTCATCACGTCATCAACTGGCGTAGCAAGTTAGGCATTTTAGCCCAGCTAACATCGCCAGCCTTCATTAAAGATCTCTCTCTCTCTCTCTCTCTCTCTAATCCTGGTGTCATTTCTCCGTGACTCCGGCCTGAACAAAATCCTGTGACGGTTGGCTTAACTATATCACCGTGCGTGTGCTGTGTGCGCGAACCTGCGTCGGTCAGTTCGTGGGTGCTTATTTGTGTTTGTAGTGTCTGTTTGAGTGTTTGTGTCATCGCTTCCTTTCAATTTTGCGTCTCTCATATTCATGTGGAGTAGCAAGCCAAGCTCGCTGCCAGGCTGACTTCTCCCCATCATTAAAGGCATTCCTCCTCCTCCTCTAATCTTTTTTTTTCCGGCAGTTGTTCCCAGCCACGTCGTCCTTTTGCGACAGTTAAGGCGCGGCGACACGAAGGATACAAATTTCCACCTTCTTGCCGTCTTCTTTCGCAAGCGTACTTTTCTGCCTCGGACAGCGGCAGCGTGTTTCGCGTCACAAAGACAAAGGCGGCGCAAGCCGCGACGTCTCGGTGCAGGTGTCCGCGTTTGTCGGCCCGCTTTGACGAACCGCTTCGGCTCGAGACGTTTTGTCATCTCCGTAGAAGCGGGCGGCCCCTTTGTCTTGTGCGTGCCATTCTCCCGTTGACGGGCTTTGTTCCTTGATCAAGACGTATTCGAGGGCCACTTTCGCCCCTTGCTCGCTGTCACGGTGCCTCTGTTCCTTTCATCTTCGATTGTGTGGCCGCTGTCGGCCGTTTCCGGTGGCTGCCTTCACGGTGGCACAGATTCACCGCCAATACGCTGTTGTCGTGCCCAAAGGTCGCGCGCGTGGATGTTTTCGCCCCAAGTCTGTCGCGAGTGTCACTCACTCAGCGTCATGTAGATGCCCGTCAAGGTCTGCTTGAGCCGGTTAAAGTCCACGAGCGGGTACACTTTGATTTATTGGCAGAGATTATTTGCTGCAAAATAACCAATACTGGACGTGATCAGTCTTTTCCCGATTGTTCTGTTTCTAGTGGGGCGTTGACAGCGTCTGGAGTTAAGTTAGTCTCCCATCAACCCTAGGACTGAGGGAGCAGAAAACTTGATGGTGTTATGCGGGGTCTGTATTAAGCGGACTGCTTTTGCAAAGCGCCAGTTAACTGTATGACAACTGTGTTCGTCTCAACGGTGAATTCGCTCTAACGGAGTTTATCTGAACGCGAGTTTACTGTGCGCCTTTCTATTGGTACACATGGCTTGTAGGAACATCATAAATTACTTAAGAGTTACCATACTTTGTTGATCGAATAGTTTAATTTTCGAAACGATGGTAATCACGATTGCACTTTGCGACGGACTCGAATGCTGCTGCGCAACAAGACATCTTTGAACGACTTCGAGCTACCGTGGTCTGTTGGCGTTCTAGATTCAATAGCTAAAGAGTCACACCTGGCATCATGTTTCCCAAAACTGCCTCTGATCAAAGGGATACAGTAAAAAAAATTATGAGCAAGAAAGCGGCATTGCATGAAGGGTGCGGTCAGTAGACAAAACGACCGACAGGGGAGAGTAGCACAACTTTACTGCGCTGATTGTCATATAGCATGTTAGCGCAGTGTTAGTATATGAGCAAAGAAGCACACGTGCGGTCAGCCATCCAGGGTGCTCGGTGTACGGGGTGCTCACGGTACGGCGGTGTTTGGGGTACGAAGGTGCTCAAGGTACGAGGGTGCTTGGGGTACGAGGGTGCCTGGTGTATGAGGGTACTCGAGGTACAAGGGTGCCCGAGGTACGAGGGTTCTCGGGGTACGAGGGTCCCGAGGTACGAGGGTTCTCGGGGTACGAGGGTGCTGGCAAAGGCATGGGCAGCATATTCCCAAGAACAGCCGCGTGGCCCGGTGTCAATATGGTTGTAGGTGGAGTCGGACGAACAAATGTTTATTCAATTTTACATTAAGAGCAGCTGGGTGGCCGCATTCGTCCAGGTGGCCGCGTGCTTTCGCTGCCCGAGTGGCCCGCTGAATTAGGCTTCGGTGTTCAAAGAAAAAAATTAAGGCCACAAAAAAAAAAAAAAAAGATTCAGCACAGATATGATTATTGTATTTTTTTTTCTAAAAGTGCTTAATCTAGCCTGAACAATGCAGTCTTGTTTCACTCACTACGGTGCGTATAGGGTAGAATACGCATGAACCGCGCGCTAAGCTGCAGCAGCGTGTGAGGCCGCCTCTATAATCGCCAGTCCATTCACGCTCGCCGGCGCCAGGAAGCTCCGGGAGTGTCGCTTATGGCGAGCACGACTCTTTCATCTTCGGACCCTCGGCGTCGTTTTCTCTTTCCTGTCATCACGCGGGGCTCTCTCGGAGCGCCTCGCACCGTCGCCCGTCGCAGCGTCACCGCCAGGCGTGATTCGAGTTGGAAAAAAAAAAAAAAAGAACAGAGTAAAACGCGGCCGCTTTGCATAATGTGTCCGCCGGGAATAGTCGCCCACCCGACGGGAAAGTAGGCTCGGACTCTCTCTGCAAGCCCGTTGGGGGTTCTTGCTTCGCGCTTTTTTGTACGTGCGGATAAAGGTGACGACGGAAAGCGCTATGGTCGTCGTCGTCGTCTACAGGGCGAGACTACTTAAACTACGTTGAAGCGGGACGACCCAGTTCCTGCTCGCGTGGATAGAGTGCGCGAAGAAAATAAAGATGAAATACGAAGTGCGTGCATGGAGGCGTGCCGAAAGAGCTGCTTTAGCGCGAGATAAGGGCAAACTACAGGGCGGACCTGCTCTCCAGAGTGTTCAGCGATGCTCGTGGCCGTAGGTGGACGTGCGTGCGGGGGTTCGCACATCTTTTCATTAAGTTCGTTCCGCGAGGTGTATGAAATGTACCGTTTGCTGCGGGGAGTGTTGGTTGCGTTGGATATTGTGGCTGCTGGGCGACGTAGTCTCGAAATACAACACGATGTGTCCGGCATTTATTCGATAATTTTAAGTGCACTTTAAGTGGTCCATGAAGACAAAATAGAAGTTTCTTTTATTCGAAAGCTTTTGTCTTCTATAGTGCCCCCAGCGTTTGTTCGGAAGCAAACGATGCTTTATTCACTGCGAAATTAATCAATTTAAGCTAAAATTTTCATTCTCGCGCCAAAACGTGTGCTTGAGCGACGTTTGCAATGACACCATAAGAACAGGTCTTTCAGCTAAGGTAGTGGTGGTAACACGCATTTATTTAATGTACAAGGGATACAAAGACGCCATGTTACGCTTTAGCGAATTTTGGTGTCTAGGGGAGAGGGATTAGGTAATGGGAGTTGGGGAAGACGTAGGATACATCCAATGGCACATCCAATTGGGTATGAAATTAAAGGAAATGATGAAGGCCAGAGTTCTCGACGAAGTTTCGTAGAGCGGCGAGCAGGCGCCGTTCTTCGCTCTCATGAGAACGGCTTGTATAAAGCCAATCATTAAGGCTCGGCGGGATTGTCAATCCTAGGGTTTTGAAGGCTTGTTGTCGACAGTCGATCGGCAAAGCGAAGTCAGTCCCACAGGATGTGTGCAATGTCATTATTGGCTCAGCACCGCGAACACTCGGGATCGTCTAGGCTGCCGTATCTTCTGGCGCGAAAGCGTGGGGTTCTTGCCGATCCAGTTCTAATCTTTCAGCTAAACTTAGTGTGGAGGGGCGTGGCCTCCGCAATCGGCTACCGGCGGTGCGCCGTTCCGCCGGTAGCCGATCGCGGAGGCCACGGGAGCGAAGACTTGTTTACTGTTAGTCAACCTATATGGCGCCACCACACCGCGGCAAGCCGTTTTCTGCTTTTGGTTTGTTTGTGACCGTATTTAAATCTGGTTGTTTTTATTGATGGAGAAAATAATGGCTTCGTGAAACATAGTGCTCGCTCGACAAATATGGCCGCGTAAGACACCGTCCCTTGCGTCAATCGGCCTGAGACAACCCCAAAGCCCCGCAGTGCTGTGCATCTAAACCAAGCATCAGTACGCATCGGTACTTCTATGTTTACGTCTGCTTTCGTAACTCCCACTGCTTGTCACACCATTCTTACTAATATAGAAATAATGTGGCCTAAATTTGGGCGCAAATAGCTCGTTCGGCAAGTTTATAAGCTCTGCTTAATTTACGTTTGCTTCTGGCGGCCTCCGCCAATCGCAGAGCTGGCTGGTATGACATCATAGGTTCTGTGGCGGGAAACGAGCTAGTGGGTCGCTATTTCATTTTTTCCTAATCATAGAGCTTATTTGAGCGAAGTTTACGTCCAAAGTGGTGTCAGCATGATTCTAACGAGGAAATATTTTGAATGAGCCAAACTTGCATTTTGTCTTGGTCCCTTGAAGGGATATATATATATATATATATATATATATATATATATATATATGCACCACTTGAAAATATATATATATTTATTTATTCATAAAACCTTACAGGCCCTATTGGAGGGCATGGAGTAAGGGGGGCGCGTGAAAACGTAATAACAATACAAAGCATAAATTGAAGACAGGAACATCGTAGCAACAAAATGTAAACGCATTATACATATTTTGAAAGAACAAGGCGATCACTTTTTCACCGTACATGAACACTTGTGGCCTACAATTGTGGCCTACATGAACACTTGCGGCCTACTTGTGGCCTACAATTGGAGGCGTCATTGTTTTAGTTTAGGGAGAGAGTCCGATTTCTGCCGTGTCGGCATGAGTATACCGCACGAGAATTCCCATTTAATAGAAAGCTACGGCGGCCCGATGCCGGGACCCAACTGGGCAGGTGCGCATTTGTTCCACGGGGACGGCTCCCATGCCTCGCCGAACCGGCGCATTCGTTCCGGTCTCGGAAGGGCGACCTCCTCGCCCCCCCGCGCGCGCACGCGCAGTCGGATCCCGGCAACCCGCCGCCGTAGCGTTAGCGCACGCTAGCCGCTATGTTGTGCCCGTTTAACAGCGTGCGTGTTTAACAGTGTACCCGATCGCTAGCGTGACGCGTGAGCGTGTGGGCCGGCGGGCTGACGTCGCGTGGGTGTGTAATTATTCCCCGTATAGACGCATACACACGCACCAAAAAAAAACAATATCAAAAGTATCGACGAGGTTCGAATAGGTCACCAAGGATAGAGCGGCAGCTGACGCATAAATTAAACTACCGCATCTCGATGTCCGAGCTCTCAACAGTGAAGTGATGAAGTTCTTTGCCTGTCACAGCGCTTTTTAGGGTTCTATTGCCGCCCCCCTGCCGCGATTATATTTTAGTTAAAAAGACGCGAAATTTGTAGCGATCCGAAGCTCACATAACCTGGTTTTCCGCCTCATGGGCCAACTAATGCGTCCGCGTTAAAAACTTTCCATATCATTTATTCCGTTACTTTCATTGTTAAGGACCCGAGGGCAAAACAAGCGGAGAGGTACAGTTAATGTTCAATGCATCAAAAAAAAATAGAATACATACTGGAACCCGGATAGAATGCAAAGTAGAAGGAGAAGCAACAAAAAAAGTGAACGTTGCCGCTTAAATTACAAAAATTACGAAAACAGCAAACTGAAGGTAAGTGTAAGCCTAAACCTATCAACATTAAACATGAGGTGGTCAGATATCCGGAACACACGAGGACGCGGGCTCGATTCCCGGCTGCGGCGGCCGCTTTTCTGGTTGAGGCGAAAAGGGAAAACGCCCGTGTGTTCGAGATTTCGGCGCACATTAAAGATCCCCAGGTGGTCAAACTTAATCCGGAGTCCTCCATGACGGCGCGCCTCATCGTCTGTGTAGCGTCGGCGCGTTAAACCCCACAATCAATCAATCAGATATCAGGAACGTGCTAGTTGCCAAGACAAGTGATAAGTGGTAAGCTTAGCGTGGAATGTTTCGTGGTCGGGGCATGAAGCGTAGTGACACGGTACAGAATTCCACATTCCAGTTGTACGTGGAACAAATGTGGTGTTCAATGCTCATGTCCATTCGAAGAGAGAGAAATAACAGGCCACTGATCCGAGCCATGGGTCTGCGATTCATCATCATCATCACCAGCCTGTCTACGCCCACTGCAGGGCAAAGGCTTCTCCCATTATCTCCAATTACCCCGGTCCTGCGCTAACTGCGACCAATTTATCCCCGCAAACATCTTGATCTCATCTGCCCATCTAACTGGTCTGTGATTATTGTGCGATGATGTTCTCTGTCCTGGTTGAAGCGTTGCATATCTTGACCGGGGACAATAGCACTAACTGGGAAAAAGGC
This sequence comes from Haemaphysalis longicornis, assembly GCA_013339765.2. Taxonomy (NCBI): domain Eukaryota; kingdom Metazoa; phylum Arthropoda; class Arachnida; order Ixodida; family Ixodidae; genus Haemaphysalis; species Haemaphysalis longicornis. The sequence continues at coordinate 138,370,419 of CM023451.1, read as the reverse complement.
ATAGACGGGTGGCAATTCGGCGGGCTTCAAGCGTGGGTGGGGCGGGGGGCAGTGCTTCATTGCCGTAACGCTGGTTCTATGGAGGGTCGCTAAGATATGACGCGAACTGCGTCGTTTATTTTAAGTAGTCTTGTGATGTATGCCACAGTGATGATGCACATTCATGTTCGGGACCTGAGGAAAGGGATAAAAGCTAGTATTTTTTTACTTCTGTGGATGCGCCCGTGAGGCGTCGTGAAAGAGAGCCGAGGTAGCATAAAAACGCTAAACGTTACCGTGAAGCGCAGCAAAATTTAGAGGGAACGATGTGGAGTACAAGGACAGGTGCTTCCTTGTATGTCACGTCTTTCGTTTAATTTTTATTGCGCTGCACGGTTCGCCTATCGTGGAGTACCAACTAGCTCGTTCCAATGCGCCATTAAGTAACACGAAAAGCGTAGATTCAGCTCTTTTTCTGGCAATAACCAAAATGAACAAGGGCATTGCGTTGATTCATAACGTAAAAAAAATGCTCTGCCGTGCGAGGACAATGGTTTTCTTCGTGGAATCGGTGTCCTCCCTTTATACATTGTAACAATACAGTTCAGCCTGCCAGGCGTGAAAGTTATCTCCGAAGGGTGCTACACTGGGCTGAGTTAGTGGCGTCATATTCGAGTAGGAACCGCGACGGCGCCAGGGGAGGGGGCAATGTTTTCCTCGTATATAAAAACGCATCGCTGGCTCCCCTATTCTGCTGCCCAGCTTCCGGCAGCCAGGCCGGAAGTGCACCTCTGCCGCGATATCGTTTCCGGGAATATGTCTAGAGCCACGCTTGGTGGCCGATGCTTGAGACGCCAGTGCCCGCCACCGACGCCGCTATCGCTTTCTCGGAGAACGCCGTCCCCTCCCCTCTCTCCCATCCTTCGTTTTCCTTGTGTTGCTCTGCAGGCTTTTCCTGCAGACACGGGAGCCGTGTAACAGAGCGCCCCTGCCAGGGGCCCGCTCACCGCGCATTTCTCGTCGCCGGCCGCTTATTGAGCTGTCAGCACGGTCACTTTAAATGGCCTCGCTTTGCGATGATTGCCTCGCGCGCGCGCGCGTAAAGGAATCGCGTTACAGAGGAAGCCGATCTGCTTGGTAGGAAGAGCTATCCCCCTCCCCGCCTCTCGCCGTACTCCGCCAAAGCCGTCTTTCGTCTTCCTACCCTGATGCTTGTTCCGCCCGTTCGCTCTCTCTTTTTTTTTTTTCCGCAAAGGATACCGTGCTGGAAGAACGGAACCTCGCGGAACCAGTCTCGGCGGCTGCCGTGCTGACGCGGATTACAACTACTGCGCTGACTGACGCCTTTCCGGCAGCGTGGCGAAAGGCGTGGGCTAATCTGGCTCTCGCGTTGCACGCTCCCCGCACTTAAGCCGTCGCCGCTCGCGTGCTGAGCAGGCGTCGGCGCGAACGCTGCGCAGCCTCTCGCTTCTCTGGCTCTCATACGTGGGGCCTAGACCCGACGCGCGCGGCTGCTCGCGGACACAGCTCGGCTATCCGTTTTTTTCCCCCGGCGTTCGCTGCTGAGTTCATTAAGAACGGATGGTAAGGCGAAACTATATATTCATGTTTCGTAGTCTCGCGCGACTTCTTTTGTCAGTGTTAACCTGAACGTTGTTCATTAGAAGGGACACTTGCCTGGCGTGTGGACGTTCCTACACTGCCCGTGAACAGGATACTTCGTAAGCTTTATGTGCTGGAAAACTAGTTGAAAAAAGATAGTACCCACATAGTCCTTCGCAGGTGAACTCTTTTGTCGAGTTAATCCTGGGGTAAATACCTTAAACACCCTATACAGAGATAGTGGGCCGTTGATGCATATATTTTCGGCGCATGAATCACTTCTTAGGGATGTTCATGCCGTATATACCTTCAAGGTTGTGAGGGACGTTAATTTTGGTACATTGTGGCAAGGATTGCGGAAAGGTGACGTGGAATACGCAGAGTGCAATTTCTGTTACCGCGACGCATCGTAAGGTGCAAGGTTTCTTGTTCTGCGCAGGCCCCATACAACGTTACAAAAACAATTCTGCGGAACTCATCGACAGTCTTACTAGTGAAGCGCGGAATGTATAAGGGATACCTGAATTAACCTAAAGTAACGTCATTTCATTGGGTAAGAAAGACCTAAAATTCAAGGCTTGCCGCTGGAATGAACTCTTCTCCACGTTCCGAAACGAATGTCGCGCAGAAAGAGTCTTCTTGGTTTTGTTTGGCTGGAAGGTTAACATAGGGGCTTGTTAACTATTTGATTGATTGCAGTGTTTAACGCGCCGACGCTACGCCGGTGATGAGGTGCGCCGTAGGGAACGGCTCCGTATTAATTTTGACCACCTGGAGATCTTTAACATGCGCTGAAATCTCGAACACACCGGTGTTTTTGTTTCTCGCCTCCATCAGAAAAGCGGCCGCCGCGGCCGGGAATCGAACCCGCGTCCTTCTGCTCTGCAGCACAACGCCATTGTTAATTATTTCCGCTCATTCCCCGATTTTCTAACATTTCTTGCTTTGCCTTTTCGCCTCGCGACTTCGAAATCTAGACGCCTGCATCGCTTTTGAATTCGGCATTTGCACGTTCGGGATAATATAAAAAGGCACAATGTCAGTCTCTTATCTCCCGTGGTGACGTCGGCATTACATTTTGTTTAACCTACAGGTACCGCCCAGGTACAGGCTACAGACTGGCCTTGAGATAGCTTCCACATGGCAAGCTACGACACGTACGGCGCCGCTGGAGGCACCGTAGTCAACACTGTGCCCACAAAACTTACGAAATTTCCTCGGGCAATTAGACGAAGACAATAGTCTGACTCCTGGAGCTCCCGCCATCCGTGCTGGATGATGGGCTTCCTTTTTTTGTCGATTGTCTGCGGAATGACGTCACCGCTCATTCGATGCAAATAGGAATGGATATATCGGCATAGCAGTTAGGTTCGCATAACCGCATGACAATACGTTCACGTGACATTCCCTGTGGCTTGTGTAAGTATCCAGTAATTACTTGTCCTGGTTATTTGATACTTTTTAACCGGCTTTCGTTGCTTCCTTCCTGTTATATTGTTGGTACGTAGTCGCTCAACAGTGCTCGTTGCTGTCTCCTGCTCGCTGATACATGCCGCTACTTAGAAATTACATTCAACGTCTTCCCCTTTACATGATTTTATTTCTGTAGATAGGATTTTGCGCCGTCGTATTTTATCAACTTTGGAATGACAGCTTCGTCAGAATGGTCGGTCAGCACCACGCGGGACATACGCCTAATATTCGTGTCCACAAGAGCGATAAGGATTTTGTTTTTGTCAGAACAAATTGACGTAGGTCGCTGGTAAAACAGATATTTATCCGCTGTACGCAAATCCAGTGCCTATAGTGTTCGATGAGTGTTCAGGTTTACGTAGTTCAATTTGAAGTACCTAACCCAGAAAGCCGCTTCGTGTTTTAGCTGAATGCCTGCATGTACGGCATTATACCCTGCTGTCCGGACTTCCTCGGTGGCGGAATTGGCCAAATCGACAATGCGTTTCGTTCGTATTTCCTTATGTAAGCACTCTTCTGCCTTCCTTGTTTCATTCTAACAACGAAGCGACATAATCTCCGAAGCGACATAATCTCGAGTCCTTAGAAATAAATGCATAATTCGTAACTTAAACACGGAGCACATCTCGCAACCGGTATAGGAAACGGTAACAGATAAGGTTACAGAGTGCATCCCGCGCGACATGGACAATCTGGGCAGGAACACCTTGCCGCTTGTACCGCGTAGACTATCTCAGAATGTTCCAGACTGAATGCAAACTTCTATTCCTTAGAAATGGCCTGTGCAATAATTGAACCCGCTGGGTCCTGTCTAGAAACGCTGGTGGCGTATTTTTTTTTATTCTCTTACTTTCTCGATATTTTATTGGCTGCGGAGAATTTAAAGGGTTTAAATGTAAATTCCGCTCCTTTGAGAGAGCGCCTTTATCTGCGGCGGAAGCGCAAATCTGTCACCGGGCCATCACTAAGCGGGGAAAACAGCGGAAAGGATCAGCGCTTCTGTTTACCGTTTGGCGCTCGCTCCAGAATCGAGAATCGGCGTATTCCCCGGCGAGAATGGGAACTAAACAAATTAGCGCCTCGGGGCGGCGAGGCCGGGATAGCGGGAGCGAAGCAGCCTATGGCCCAGAGGGCTGCCCCAACACGAAGGAGAGCTACTCTTCCGCGAACGAACAGAAAAAAACGGCCCCTCTCGTGAATGGCAATGCGAAGCAGTAAGAGAGAGCGAGCCATCTTCGTAGAAATAGCCGTAGAGCAGATGGCGAAGCCATGGGATAGAGAGAGAGAGAGACGAGAGGACGTGGATGAGGATGAAGAGCGAGGAGAGAGATGAGAGAGAGCGAGAGAGAGATGAGAGAGAGCTTTGGAAGAAAGCCCGTGACCTCACAAAGAAGCAGGGCGGGGCTGTTTCGCCACGTGGTCCCCTTTTATCTTTCCGAGCGTCCCGGATCCGTGCGAGGAAGCCCGCCGCGAAGGGGCTGCAGCGTGAGGAGCCGGCGGAGGCTGCTGCCATGGCCTCCGGCACTCTTCGCAGCCATCTATTATTCACGGAACAGGACGGCTTTCACGAGGCCGTCCTCTTGGCGCGTTTCACCGCAAGACACCGTAGCGAACTCATTAAACTAACAGCCCGCCTCCCAACTCCCAAATCCCCACCCTGTTTCTCACCCGCCCCCTCCCCTACCCGGCCACCCTCCCGCCGTCCTCGTGTAATCAAATTAGATGACTGCTTTCCGACCTATCGCGTATTCGCCCCACTTTTTCGCTCCATTTCTCCTTTTTTGTTTGTTTTTTGTTCTTTTTGGTTCCGTCGCTTCCCGGCTGTCCGCGCCTCCTCCTTGGTTGGCCAAATAACGACGTTTTTCTCCGGGATTTTCTAGCTGCCGTTTCGAGCATTTTGTGCCGGGTGCTAGGAAATTTTAAGTTATGTTAAATATATGTCATTCTAAAAACTGCTTACAGTTATTGTCAATAAACTGAATATGGCAATGCAGTAGCACTATCATTCCTTTCATGTTACCGCTGCGGTGGTTCCAAAAAGTCAAAGATGTTCTTTGTGCATTACGGTCGCTCATTTTGTCCTTTCATTTGCTTTACAGAACGGTAGCATTGAATCGAGCAATACAAGGCTTCCCCCTTAAGCCTTCAAGACCCGTTGGATCGCTACAACTTGTCAAGTAAGTCAATTTCCAAGTCCACATTGAAGATAAACCAGAGCTAGCCCAGTTTTCGACCTTGTTGCAAAGCAGAGCTGGTGTACCAACGCAATGGCCCAACAATTAGTTTGACTCCTTCGTGTCACGCTACATCAGCTAAAAGAAAACTACCTCCATAGCCAACATCAGTGATGCCAATAAACCCAACAAAGCTTCCAGCGACTGCGTCTCTTGTATCCGTCCATGTTTGTAATGCCAAAGTCGCCAGAATCAGTGGTGGCACTAACTTCAGCGAATACTTCTGTACTTACTCCTCCTCTTGGTAATTTACCAGAGCAATGAAAGTATTAGCACACACGGACCCGCGCGCACATACACAGGCAAAAAAAAAAGAAAAGAAAAGCTAGTACCGTTTTGAGACGGCTGCTTACGACCGCCCAGCGACGCGTGTTCCATAAAACTTGCAAGGTTTTATCCTCTCTAAACTCAGCCCTCAACATCACACGGATCTTCATCGCGATTCAAGCACATTTTTCTCTCTGCAACTTGCATTTCAACGAAGTTCACTGATTGTATAAGGACCGCGGTATACCCCCGAGAGAAACGCTCGCTTCTCACGCGAAAGCCGCTCCGCGCGCCCCCCTACTTCAGCCATCCCGGGCTTACGGCGTACGTCTCGCCCGTAAGCTGCAGACTTTACGGCGACCACGCTGCAGGGTATTACGTGGAAGCCGCGTGTGGGGCGGGGAACACAGATAATGCACGCGCACGTCCACCGAGCCCGGACACGACAGGAAATGTAATAACATAACAGGGACGGAGGACGCAGCTTTCCTCCCCAAGCACTCGGAGGGGCCGCAGGGTCAGAAAACCGCCGGTCGTCACGAATCCCCCAACCCGACGCTTTCCCGCAGGGCTGAACCTGAACAAGAAGAAAAAGAAGAGAGGAACAGGGAGGAGAACAGAAAAAAAAAAAAAAACTTTCCCCGCATGCTCCCCACGGTGACGCATTTCTCGCTACCGGAAACATTGTTCACATTTTGGGGGGCCCTCCCCGGCTTCACACACGCGCGCGTGCGCACACCTCCCGCTACTTTCGGTGGTCTTTGTGAACGCTTTGCCGCCCTCGCGTTCACCGGCTCCCTTTAGCGAGCGGCCTTGCCGGGCTTTGACCGCCCTGTCAAAGCTCGTTGCCTGACCAGGTGGGCGGCGGTATTGAGGGGAGTGGCTGGCCATTTTCGGGGATGGGGGGCGGGGTGACCGCATTTTTATCTGTTGTTGTTGTCTACCTCCAGCTCCCCCTTTTTCCTGCGCTTTGCGGGGTCTTTCTGGGGATTTATGGAGGGAATAATACATCGTCGAACGGGCAGAGACGGCTGCGCCTTTTCGTGCGCGATGTACTGTGCTCCTCCCGACTGCCCTCTTCGTTTTCTTTTTTGTCTTTATGTTACTTTTCTTCCTTGTAATAAAACCAAACTTCCGTCAAACCTTCCTCACTTCGCGATGTGTCTCGTTTTGAAGTCTTTTGATTCAGTCATCTCTTCGGATTTTACGTAGCGGCCCCTGACGGTGAAAGCGAATGCGGGCGAGTTAACGGCGCGAAAGAATGCGCAACATTCGTGCGCCTTGTGGCAGGTGCTTGTATTTTTCGCTTATTTTTACAATCGCTGTTTGAATCGCACTCACCTGTCACACTAGAGAACGCGTTCAGAGACCCGTACACTAAAGGCGCTCTGCGTATTTGACTGACAGCGTTCGAAAGAGATGACAGAAAAAAGGAGAAAAGGCTTTCAAGGAGGCGTCTTTCCGGATTCCGCAATGGCATTTCGTCTTCGCAACCCGTCCTTCTACTTTCCATTAAAGGTGAGCGCTGAACCTGTGAAACGGGACAGGTGTGTCCGCCGAAGAGTTCAGCACGCGTGGTCTGTGCGTTGTCCAGTCGATGGTATATCTTCTTCTTTCGTGTTCCTTGTTTATTTTTTTATTTTTCGCCCGTTTCGCAGTTCCAAAACTTAGTGCTTAGTTTGTGGTCTCGAGGGAATCGTCCATCTTCGCCGGCTGCTCGGCTTTTTTTCCCACCGAGTCTTTGGCGACGCTACTTCTTGCTAACCTGGCTTCTTTCAAGGGGAAAAGGTGTTGAAAGCGGCGAAAGCCTTTGAAGAAAACGAAATGCCGCGTCGCCACTGTTCGGGTTCTACTTTCTCCGCTTTGATAATTCCTTGAAAGATGTTGCTGTGCGCTCCGTTTGTATGTTTTCTGCCTTTGTTAGCTTCAGCTATCTCTCGTTCGTCCTTTGTTTCTTGATTTTTATTTCGTTCTTTACACGCAGTCCAAATCCCACCCGGTTCGGACTAGTACTTTCAGATGGAGCACTCTTCGTTGCCCGTGTCCTACCTGTCTGCGCCTGCCGCGTGGGTTTTAGAGGGTGTGAAAGTACGGCTTTGCTTCTTTTTCTTTCTGAACTTTTCTCCCGCCGCACTTGGAAAACAAGGTGATGCAAAGAAAGAAAAAAAGTTAGAGATTAAGAAAGCAGTATTCTTCCAGCTGCGCGGGGACCGAGAAAAAGTCCCGTATTTATCATAAGAGGCATTCATCTGTAAAAGTGCAGTAAAATTGCCCTTCTGCGGCCCAGGTGTTCACAGCTATACCGCAATGTCAAAAACAGGCGTTCAGTTCACACCAAAAGCTTCGGGCACGACCGAAGTCCACAAATCATCGCAGCAACAGTTACATAACTGTCCTATAAGAATCAGTACCTTCTATCGTGAACACGAACTGACACGCCATACGCGCAACTGTCACCGGTATTGTGTGCGCGCGATTAGGTGTGTGTGTGCGTGTGTGTGTGAAACGGATGCACAGACGGAATGGGCGAGACTTTGTAATTCTGCTGTTTTCTGTTCGAACAAGTGTTTGCACACAAAAAAGAGAAAATGGCTTCATAAGGCGAATGCGAGTTTTAACGCTGGAACGGGGGGAGTGCGATTTGGTTATTATTGTTTGCCTTCTTTTTCTTTCTTAGTTTATCTATCCCTTTCGGACCCACGGGAGTATGCCCAGCTTGGCGTCGTTTACGCTGTCATTCAAGATCGACGAGCGCGACCCCGAGCATCGATATCAGTAGAAATACTTGGCGTGTTCACTATCTGAAACTATAGAACCTTTGCAAAATACTATCAGGCATAGCGGACAAGCGGAAGGCCAGTCGAGCAACATTGCGCGCGGCCATGATGAAGGAAACACAGCGATTGTGCCGGCTGCTTGGCTCAGCGCGCTCACGCATCGCTTAAGCTCGGACTTCACGGACTTGCAGTACTGGGGTACTGGATGATATGGCGTCTGCGTCGCGGGGATTGGTCTTTCCTATCACCCTGTGGGACGCCAACCTCACCGCGTTTGAGCGACGAGCGCTTCTGTGCCGTTTGCAGAGGGGGGCGCAGCATTGAGTCGGCATGACTCCTGCAGAACTCCTAACCGCATGTGGTGATAAAATCAAAACAGCAAGCGAAAGCTCAGAAACCTATCCGATCAGACTGAACGCCGAGGTGATTACGAGCGCCGCGCAGCCGCGCCTCCTTTATCATGGCCGACGTTAGCGAATGACCTCAGTGTTGTCACTACGAAAGCTCGCGTATGTACTACGTTGCCAACTTCTCTGAAAAGGGTCTATTGCAAGATGGTAGAGGCGATACAGTGCACAAACTAGTAAGCCAGATCCTGACTACAGGCTAGCCTCCTCTCACTGTATACGCGAGCCTCCTCTCACTACTGTCGTCATCTGTATACCTTGTGCAGCTAACGCCTTCTGAATTGTCACACACATCAAACACGGCACCAATCTAGCAGTGCAATCACTGCGCTAGATTGTTGTCCATAACCCATGGCACGTTATGTGGAAATAAAAATATAACGGCTGTTTCAAACAAGCATATGTATCCGATAATTCATTCGCCGAAAAGTTTGCGCACCATATGTCCGTGCTCCGATATATCCGTGCACCGAAACGTCCTGCACCGAAATGTCCTAGACCCGAAGAACGGTAGCAGACGACGCGCTCTGAACACTCCCGATCACGTCGCTAGTGTACCCGAGTGCACTAGCAACGCTTTTTTCTCTTCTTCGGGCAGCATTCCTTTGCTCTGCGACCTGGATTGACAGGCTTCACGCCGACAGACACGATTTTACAAGTTGGGGCACCTAACGTTCTTGTGCAAAAAAAAAAAAAAAAAATTGCGCCGTAGCCCTGAAACACAAAGAGTTTCCCATTCTTTCGTATCCGGACCATGCGTATCGTACCACGAACGCGGAGTGTTGTTTGACATGTGCCGCTACTCCCACTGGAGCTCCCGCTAGAGGTCGTGGGTCGCCTCTTTGTGCGTCTCGCAGGCAGGGCTTCATTCACCCTTGGCCGGGTCCGCCGGCGTCTTTTTTTCGCTCTTCGTCTTACCGGACGGCCTGGGCTGCGCGTTCCATTTCCTCGGCGCTGCCCCCTCAGTCGCAGTGCGCGGGCAAATGCATCGCTGCTGGACAGAAGAACTCGCGGGAGGAAAAGAAAAGGGTGGGAGAGAAGCCCCACGCCGTCGCCAATGAAAAGACCCTGGGCGGCGATCGGTAGCACACATCACACTGGGCCGGTTTCCCGACGGCTGTCGGCTTGGGCAGGTTGCGCGGCGGGGTTCGAAGCTGAAAACACGTTCTTCTCCGCAGATCAGTGCCTTTTGTGTGGGTGATTCGTCGGCTCCTGCCTTTCAAAAAACGCGCTCTTTTCAGTACGGCTTTTTATTCAGATATTTTGCGTTTATTTCTTTTTATTAGTGTCCTCACTTTTTTGCTTTTTTTGCCTAGGCAGTCTGACCCTTGACATATGCTCCAGTAATGAATGAGCAAAAGATTCACCAAGCTACTGATATACAGCTCTCGGTTCGTATTCTGCCTGCCGTTCTCTTTCCTGTATAAGTATGCTCTTCGGTACTTAAACAGGTGGTAGCAGTTTGCTCATACCGGTCACCGTTACAGCGACCACCTGTCAGCAGTCAAATGCAAGCCGCTATCGGTGAATAGCTACCGAAGGTTGAATAGGAAAGAAAAGAAACGAAAATAGATTAAAGACCAACTGCTGTGCGATCCATCTGCCGTGAGTTAGGCCCGTGTACTGTACGGAAAATATGCAAGAAACGATCGGCTGGTTTGACGCGATTCCGAAGACCTTTAAAAAGACTTTTTCGAAGGCGAAGCTTTCGCTTCTTTGATAGAGATACTTTTGAGCGGCATGCTTCCGAACGGCGGCCGCAAGAAAGAGTGGCGGTTAGTGTTTCTCAAGTAGGCGGGGTTGTCGTGGTAAGTCAGAAATCCGGGGAAGCATTGAATAACACATTGATCCGAGAAAAATAAAACACACATACGTGAAGACGCGTTGTAGCGCAGATTTTTAGACACCGGATAGCCTATGCAGGTGTCTCAAACTCACATCAGTGAGCGGGCCGCAGTCACGAAATTAGTCCCGCAAGGACCGGGACAGCGAGGAAGATCGAAACGAAGGGGAAAGGGGGGGGGGGGGTAAACAATATCATCAGCTAACGCTGCCATTCGAAAGAAACTAGTCCTTTCCCACATCTTGTAATATTCTGGGTCATTTCTAAGTGGAATTAGTTGTCAGGGTTCGAGAATTCCCTCAGGATTCCTCGGCGTCTGTATCCCTTGACTACGCGAGCAAGGCGCGTACTCGTGCATTCGCTCTAAAGAAAACAAATAAAAAGAAATGAACAAAGACACTCATGAGCGGACCGGGCCGCAATCGAAAGGTACGTGGGCCGCATTCTGCCCCGGGGCAGCGTGTTTGAGACCCCTTGTCCTAACGTGTCGTCCAAGGATTAGTGACGTCACCGCCGAAAGCGAAGTAACCAGAAACGTGTCCTCGCCGTACCCTGCATCGCTTCTCCCGCAGCATTTCAGACTCAGTCTCGGCTTCCTTTTTGCATTACACACTTGAGGAAGGATTTTTTTTCTACTACTAACCGCAGATGAGATGTAAGCCGAAGTTCTTCGTCGAACTCGCTTGTCGCTTTCAACCGACTAGTTGAAGCCAACTGGGCTCCGCTCGCAACAAACCATTGTTTGCGACAGAACGCACAATTCGGCTGCTGCTACCTTTCATCCATTCGAAGTCCCCCCACCCTCACCTGTGCCTCTCGGAAAACGGATGAGAGACTGCAATCGGGTAACGTTGAGCACCACACATCGCCATCGAAACCGTGCAGCGCCCGCGTGTTTCCTCGCGCCAGCTGGGTGTCAGAGTACGTTCGACAATCCCGGCTTGTTGCCCGAGGCTCGCAACCTGCGCCTACGGCGGGGTTCACAGCAGCCAGCATCGTTGTTCATCCTCTCGTCTACCATGGACGAGGTGAACGTCCCCGGATCGCAGACGCGCGCCTGCGGGGCTTCGCGACGCGACGACGCACCTGCGCTTTCGACTCACTCCCCTGGGTGCGGGAGTGCGTGATGCGCGCGAGTGCGTCTCTGCTGCGCTGTTACCTGCGCTTTCAGGATGCTGCTTGGCGCCCCCGGGGACTATTCTCGCTGTTCGCGGGGTCTTGTCGCGCAACATATATGTCATCAGCGTATTCATGCGCACTGCAGGACGAAGGCACCTTCCCATAGACATCCGGCTGCTTCTACCCTGAGCTGTCCGAATCCATTCTTTTCCACCAGATTTCCTCGGTTCATCCCTCCATCAAGTCATCGCTCTTATCCTACTTCCAGTCCTGTCTCCTGGTATCCACTCCGTTACCCGTTTGTCACAGGGACATCTCACAGGGAATTGTAATAACCTCGGGCGATGTACAGACGACGTCGATTAAGAGGGAAAAAGTGACCCCTTAACTGTTAAGACGCTACAAAAAAAGACAACTAAATGCTGTTACTAAGTAGTAACGCTAGTAAGTAGTAACTAAGTAGTAAGTAGTAGTAACTAAGTAGTAGTAGTAGTAACACTAAGTAGTAACTAAGTAGTAGTAGTACTATCGAATGATACTTATGCCAGTTATCGCAACGGTTACTGCTGCTCATTGCAGACGAGCGTGAGAAGCCAGCGGCTGTTTACGCATTTATTTTCATGCCCTGCGCTATACACACTATATCTGGCAATTTTAACGCAAGCTATAGCAGTATTAAACTATTAAATGCAGTTGGACACATCGCTGTTTAATTTTACAACACTCCATGAAGCAGCACCCGTCTTGGCATCAGCTCAGCGTCCGTACAGCGTCTTTTAAATGCTCATTTCTGCGTGGATTCAACGAGAAAACCCAACCAGTCTGCGCATCTGTAGCGCTTGGTTTGTCACACCTTCGAAAATAGTATTAAGATAACTTGATATCAGGTTCCTGGTACTGCCTCCTATAAAAAAAAAAATGTCTTCCCAGCAACCAATACGTGTTAAGTTCCGAAGCCGACCTCAAAGCAGGCTCGGTGTATGGCTATATGGAGGGTCGTATTTAGGTAAATGACTAAAGGATGTCGGGTCATCATACTTCGACTAAGTTCGCTTCTGCTGTCCTCCTAAAAATGCCTTTCCAGCGAATAATTTGTTTTTATTAGCTTATAAAATGTCAAGGGGGCTCGGTATTAGCGCTTTATAGAGATACAGGGGGTCATATGGAAATATTTGATAAAAGCCCTGGGGTTTCCTTACTTTGGTATCAGACTGCCTTTTGTGGCGCTCTTGAAGATGCTTTTTCACCAATGCGCGTAAGCGCAGCAGTGCAGCCGACTTTAACGGGGTCGGTGTATAGCATAGCCGCTCAACCATTTTTACTCGACAGCTCCCACTCGCGAGTTTCTGCAAGCGCCCCTGAAAATTCTATTCTGTTGCCTTGAAGGTATTAAATTTCAATGTTCTACGAGTACACGGCATATAATATTCTAAAATGAGAAAACAACATATTCTGCAGATGTTTCAAGGGTATTCTGGTAATGAGAATTAGTATGAATAAGAAACAATTAATGATGCGTAAACTGTTTTTATAAAGCGAACAAAACAAATAAAGACCGATTCAGGCGCCGTGAACGTTGCAGCTCATTTTAATTTTTTTTCTTCCCACTGCACTCTCATGTATGGGGCAGGTAAGCCTGCTGAGCCGTTAAATGATCACCTGTTCGGTGGAGCTAAAAATCAAAGAACAGGCACTTCCCCCCGAGTTCGGAAAAAGAAACTGCGTTTGTTTCTACGGCAAGCGCTTCTACAGAGCGTGAATCGACAAAATTCTTAAAAACCAGCGATACTCGCACCACCTTCATTTCTGTCCACTGCTTAAATGAACACCCATTTGTTAAAAAACAAGAAACTCCATTTCCTCTTCTTCTCCTTTCAGACAAAAAAAAAGCAAGAAGCTGACATAACGATTTATCCAGCAATCAGCGCTGTGTCTAAGCATTAAAAAAACAAAGAAAAGAAAAAAACAACAAATTCCAAGGACATCAGCAGATCCAGTTCGGCGATAGCCCATTTTCGAACAACAACCGTTTCAAGTGGCGGACCCCCATTCCCGGCCGAACGAGCAGATGAACTTCAAATTGACCTCAACATAGCGTATATGTCCCCGATACCGCGGAACGGCCCCGCGCGCCCAGCCGAGAACATCTGTGCTGAGGGCCCCGAACAAGTGAGCGAAAGTGACGCGCATTCTTCGTTTCGTCTCGTCGATTGATGAAATGGCAGGAAGAAAAAAGGAGGAGGAAGAGGAAAAGGAGAAGGAGGAGTGCGCCCAAGCGACGTCCCTTTCTTTGTTTGACGTGCGCCAGGAATGGCCAGAAGGAATGGACCGAAGCGGACCGCTTCTCTCGGAGGGCCCATATTGTCCGTGTAGCGTGGGAAATGGCCACGGGGGCTCGGAGATTCCCGGGGGGTGGAGAACGGGAAGCTGCTGCTGCTGCTGTTACTGCTCGATACACGGCGAGGACAAGAACGGATCCGACGGGAGGAGGAGGTGGTGGAGGAGGAGGGCGGAGACGTATAGGGGACGAGGAGAAGGGGACAGCTTGGAGAATTTCTCGTTCCGCATTCCTCACGATTCAGTAAAGATCTACGCTTCCCTTCCGCTAGACAAGAGCCGAGGGTCTGAGCGCTGGATCGGTTGGCAACAACGAGACGAGAGGGGGAGGGGAGAGGGGGAGGCATTTCCCTGGATTTCAGCTCAAAACTGGTTTTTGCAACGCTTCTTCTTTACTGGCATGTCTTGTAGAGCAAGCGGTCTCGACCCCTCCCTTCCTTTATTCCGCGTTCTTAAAGCCCCGTATACTTTGTGGGACCGCCGCCCTGACCTGCTAGGCTCTGTGGCAGCGCCTAAAAAAAAAAAAGAAGCCGCGACGACTTGCATCACTGCGGGGGGGTGGGTTGCGACCCGGCGTCGTTTGCGGATGTCACCGCGGCGTTTGCGACGCGGGCTGGAATGCCGCCGTCGCCGCCGGCACGGCTCGTTCCTCTGATCTCGGCAGCTTTGTGCGCAATCCCACCCCCCAACTCCCCACTCCTCTTCCACGTCTCGCACGAGCGGCGAAGGCGGAGCCAGTTGTGTGGAAGCAATCGTCCCTTCGATCTCTCGGCACGCCAGCGGCAGCAGCGCCATCGCCGTCGAAGCCTTCTCGAGGAACTTCTCCGCAGAAGCTTTGTTTATTTGTCTCCATCTTCTCAGGAACGGTGTTGTTTCTGTCTAAACGATGGGTCGTGGGATCTTTCTGCGCGCTCTGAGCGGGATCTCAGCACGGCTCAACGAAAATGTCTTCAGCGACCCATCTTCTTCATGCTACTCCGGATGATGGCTCGAGATGCTTTCTTCGCCTGCTATTTTTTCCCGTGCCTTTGTGTCCCGCTTACCCGTTTGTTTGTCTCTTCCATTTCGGGGCTAAAGAAGGGCTTGGGTAAACACCATCGCTTATCCGTGCTGCTGTTTGCGGCTTCCACCTTTTAGCCCCGTGTGTACCCCTTATGACAAACCGCGACGCGAAAGAAATATGGAATGAACCGCGAGGGTTTTATAGGAGATCGCGGCCGTTTCAGCTGGAAGCTCTCGCGCTCGGAGGATTTTTGTGATTGCCCTTTCATGTTTTCCGAAGAACCGTCACGCCATGTGAACATCCCGGCGGCGGAGCACTCAGATTGAGTTCGTGAAGTAACCTGTGCTTGACGTGATCGCGGGAGATATAAAGCGAGTGGAATGTTTATGTCGTTTTTCTGACCTTCGTGCGACCGTATGCGCCGATGAACCACCCGCTGGAATGGGTACGTGTGTCGGTGAAGTTAAGCGGTAAAACCACCTGTCGAGAAAACGAAACCGTTGTAGCGGGATTTTGTTTGCAATGACTGCGCGCTGATTTGTTGTACCAATATAGCGGCGGTTTTTAGGGTGGAAAGGATTGAATAATTCTTGAGGAACAGTAAAATTGATTAATAAGTTAACCATAAAACCTATCTTCGCTTTGAAAACAGCCGCCTGCGTAATGCTCGCAACAACCGAGTTGGCGAGTTTGCTACCTTAATTAATTGCCATTTCCGGAACTTCGTCGTTGGGAAAACGAGTGCATGTGTGGACACCTACGTATAGAAAGTATACGCTGAAAGGTTTACCGTAAGCCTTTCAGCGTATACTTTCTGACCCGGAAGAAATTGACCCGGGGTCAATTTCCTCGCTTGACAAGACTGGAAACGGCCATGTCTCTGCCGCTTCGGTACAGACGTGGCGCGGCCTGTGCCACTGCGCCAGCTCCTTGCAGAAAATAATAATAAAAAAAATTGGCTCCAATCCACGCTGTGGAGGTGCTTGGAAAGCAAAGCTTTAAACGACAACCACAACAATTGCCCATGCGACGTCACTTGAATTCACACGAGTGGCTCTACAAAGAGTGAAACCAGAGATTCTGCCAGCCGTTACCTGGAATACGCGCGGGCGGCGTCCCGAACGCAGCAGCAGCGGCCGGGCTAGAGCGGCGGACGCCGCCGCTGTAGCCCGGCCATGAGTCGGGAGAGAAAACGGAGAGGAGCGCATTTCTAAAGGTGAGACAGCGGAACCTAGCCATTCTGATGTGCTAGCTTCGGGCTACATCACCGTGCGACACAAGCGCAGACACCGAAGCAATTCGGCATGTGAGCTTAAGGATTCCCATGTATACCCATTTAAACTAGTTAGTTTAGTAAGTTTGAGAATTGCGAAAAAGGTGAAGGAATTTTGTAATCGCTATTTATCAGAACCAGTTGCTACGTTCGCTTTTTGTAATACCTCTTTAAACACAACCGTATTGGCATTCACCAATTCAGAAAACGGAGTCCCATTCGTGGCAAACAGTGCGCAAAGGGTAGCGTTTCTCTAGCGTCCAGATGTCTGTATGTGGTTTGCACATTTTGTTTTCCCGCCCTGCAAACCAATCGTTAACGTATCTTTGCCGTACGACTACTTAATTCCGTAGCGTGCGGGTTACCTTAGACGTGCTGTCGAACAACTTAATCAAGCCTTGCGAAGGCAGCGCGCAATGAACGAAGCTGCGTCAAAACAGGCCCAAAACAACCGTCGCTAAAAGCAGACGACAAAGCCATACCGCCGACGCCGCCGCCTGCGAGCAGGCACTTCCGCGCAGGGAACGCTGGGTAAATTCGCCTCTACAGTGTGCTCCGTGAGTGAAACCCTCTGCCCCTCCTCCCCTAAACCCCTGCCGCCGCCTCTTCCGGGTTGGGAGTTTGTTGTCCTGCACGCCACGAAAGAATCGTTGGCTGGTAGTGGTAGGAAACTTTGCTTAAAAACCCGTCGTGCGTCGTCTGCCCCGTTTCAACCCAATTTTTAGCGTTGGTGGGAACAGATATGCTATTAATTGCACTCACATTGGAGTCGAGGTGTTACTTTGTGTTTGGTGGGGGACAGTTTTGAAAATCAAACAAACGTCGTGTGCGTAGCACGGACAAGTACCGCCATCTCGCGGAGCCCGACGTAACCAGTGACAGTGCGCACACATGGTTGCCCGCATGCGTGCCCCACCAGCGAACGCAACCGGGTCATTTCCCATCCCGCGTAATACGCATGGGTTGAGTGTGTAGGTTTCGTACAGAATCAATGCTGCGGGTGTGAATATCTGTGCCCGTAGAGATTAGGTTTGCTGAGTCCACAATGGCCGGGAAAGGTTTAACCGGCATTCCGAACTCCATCGTTGCAGCCAATAATTACCGGATGACGCAGTGCGGTGGGTGGATCTGCGCCCCGATATTAGGCCTGACGCTAGCTGTCGTAAAACGATAGGCCGTCTTCGCATGTCGTCTTCGAACGAAAGAAAATAAATATGAAATACCACAAGCTTGAACGCTGCTGGAAATGGTGTGGTGAAATTACCTTAATTGTGCTGAACTTTAGGTATAATGGTTAAAACGCTTGTCTATAACACGGCCTTTTGTACTTCCGGCCTCCTGCGCTGTTGGCTTGCAATAATTTAGAATAACCTAGTGCCCCATTTTGAAGTCTACGCCGACCAATTCATTCCGCAACACTTGCTTGAAGAGTATCCGTCGGCGCTGTCCAGATATAGCTAGTTGGTATAGAAATCGTTGTTATGGACAACCGTTTTACCGACTATAACGCTTGCTTTTAATGAAGCGCAGTTTTTGCACTCGTGAACTGTATTCGCACACATTTCATAAAAATAGCCATTTATTCCCCTAAAAGCGGCCAGCATAGGTACTGTGAATACGGGGTCTACATGTTTTGTATCTTTCGCTACGACCTCAAAGGCTGAGCCGTGATCCGACTGAATCATGAGTGCAAAAAAGAACAGTGCGCAGTGCCAATGAACAAACACCCCGGCAGCAACTGATATTCTTCCACCTTTATCGATCCTCCCCCCCCCGTATCTAATCGTCCATTCTTCCCATGCTTGGACCGCTGATCCTGTTTCATATTAAATGTGATACTACTGCTATTGCTTTACTTGTAGTCACGTGGTTTGTACAACTGGTACCTGTGGACACTGAGGAGTTCACCACGGTTTTTAAAAGGCGTTTCATGGCATTTACTGGACTTTTTCTCGTTTTCTTGTTTCTGCCAGACCTTAATAGCGCTCCAAAACGTTGGCTTTGCGCTGGGCAATTGCGGTATCCCTGCTTTCCCTGCATGTCGCGTGCTGTTAAGTTTGCTTTCTTGCACACCAGAAAAGCAACGCGAGAAAGCTAGATTCAATGGGCGTTCACAAAAATTCGGGCGAAGTAAGCCAGAGCAGCAAATTGCTTTCTCGATATGTCACATGAGGAAATCTCAGTCCCCTTTCAAATTGGCACCCCTTCGTTCACTTTTTCAGGCCCAGAGCGAATCCCTAGCACTTCCACGGTCGAGAAACAGTGTGAATCAAGGCGATACATTTTCATATTTCATGTCGGGTACGCCGTGCAGGATTACAAATCTATTATCCGGTTCGCGATAAAAGAAGAGCAACGTTGCGGCTGCAGCTTCATTTTAGGAGCGCTAAAAATGAAAAGAGATGGGCCGCTGCATTACCGTCACGTCGCATGCTTCCTCTTCCAAGAGCGGAAGTCTCAATTTTCGTGTCGTTTATTCCTCTCTTTTTTATGTCCCTCAGCCAATCCTTGTGGTAGACCAACCTCAAATTTCATTTTATCTGCTCGCGGTTTATAGCCTCGATGTCTTTTCTCTCTCTTTTTTTTTTATATCTATTTCCTCTCCCAGTTCCCGCGTCTCACTTCCCTGCCCGCGCCATTTATCAACGTACCCCGGAGCGGTCTCCTCCACGTTCCCGGAAGTGGGGGGATGAGGATGGAGAGGGGGGACACGGAGAGCGGCTGCTGCCATTACCGGAACTAGAGGGCGCCGCGATCGCGAACGTGACGCAAACTTCCGGCGATGCTCCTCTCCAACTCTCGGCCGTCCCTCAACGGCCACAAAACAGCTCCCTTTTGGCCAATTAAGTCGGATGACCTTACGATGTCGCTTCGCCTTCCCCCCGTCACTCCCCTTTACCTTTTTTTTTGTTTAAACTCTCTAACCTTCGTTACAGCCATTCATTGCGCGCGTATTATTTTCATTTGTAAAATAAGACGCCCTAATGGCGTCTCCCGCCCCACCCCAAGCTTTCTTACCTGCATTGGTCGCGTTGATGTATCCCCGCCATAAAAGCTATAAAATTATAAATTTCCTCTACGTGGGGGCGCCCGGGCGTTTTCCTCGGAAAACCGACGCTGCTGGTCTCTCTACTTGCGGCAACCACCGCGGTGGGCCCGGGGCTCGCATGGGCGTTAAGCGAAAATGATGACTCAAGACGACACCCCCGAGGAGTGGGGCCCGGTCTCCTTTAGGAGGAATAAATTGCGTTTCATAACGCATAGTCATTCGAGCAAGGCGACGCAATGATACTCCCTTATCGCAAAGCGCCCGCGTCACTGCTCTACCGAGCGCTTCCTCTTTTTCTTTTTTCTTTTTTCGTTTTGAAAACTGTGGGCTCAATTTTTCTAGCAGTCACACATTCGCTTTTTGTTTCTTCTTCTACTGATATCTTTGCGAAGGCGCGTACACGAAGCCAGGATGCAACGCCCGTTCCGGGATTCATCTATATCATGTTAGGTGGCGTGACGGGCAAGTTATGGTTATTTATTGTTACTCGTCGGATAATGGCCCGGTGTTGGCCAACCCACACTAAGCGCACATTGCGCTCATACTAGCATTGTGTGGTTGCGGTGTCGTTGACGCCGGCGAGATGGGGGGGGGGGGGTCTTTTCTATTTTGTTACATTGTATGACATAGCGGACTTCCTTCGCGGTCTTTTTTTTTTTGCTGACTCCTTTTCCCCACTGCTCAGGGGTAGGAGGAGCAGAGAGGCGGGCGAGGGGGCTAGAATCGTGGTCTGCCTTTAAACAGTTTGAGGTAACAAGATTTTATTTCAATATTTCGTGTTTTTAACACGAACGTGTTTTATTCCCGGATATCCGTCACGGAAATGACGCCAGTTCAATGAAGCAAGCCGCCTGCAAAGGGTGCACCCCTGCACACAGTGTCTTCTTGCGGAGAAGCAACCTTTGGTACTAAAGAGTACGTTATACTTAGGGTTGTTCGTTTTCGGGTTTTATAACTTAACACGGCAGTGTTTTATGCCGGAATACACCAAGATTTCACTGACGTCATATCCGTCGCGTAAATGACGCCAGTACACCTCTGCCGAAGCGACCCGCCAGCAGGACGTCGCTCGCCAAGCACACCCACAGGGCAGCCGCCGTCGCGCAAATCATGCTCTGCTGCAGATTTCGCTGCACATTTCACTTTCGTGTTTTACCGATTCCTATGACAGAGAAATTAACCAGTCTTTTTTCTGTATATTTGCGCCAAGTTTAGGTTTCACTCCTTTGCGCAATACGCTTTCTGCTTCGCTCTTACGGCAACGCAAAGTAAATGATTAGCCCGAAAATTGTCAGCAGCTGTCGAACTCGTGCACTACGAAAAAAAAAAGAAATAAAAAATCAAGTGAATGGAGTGACTGCTAGGCCCCCTAACTCCTAGCACAAGATAGGAGCAGTTTATCACAATAAAATTTAGGGCGCTTCGCGAGTCGAGCTATATTATAGCTATGACGCACGCCTTAATGAAGTGCTACGGGTTAATTTAGATCCCCTGGGAATCCTCAACATGCACGAAAATATTGACGCAGAGGCACTTTTGTATTTGTCCTCCATTAGAAAAATCGGGCATCGCGATGGGGATTGATGATGATGATGGTTGCATTTTAATGGCGCAAGGCCAACTGGGGCAAAGAGCGTCGCGATGGGGATTGAACGCGCGTCCTTGAGCTCAACAGCACAACGCCTTCGCCACTGAGCCACCGCGGCTTGAATGCACAAAAAGCGCCGAAAGCTAGAAAACACGTATACAACGCAGATGCTCTCTATTCCTTGCCTCAGTGGCTGAGTTTGTGTTGGAGGTTAATCAGAAAATGCCGCGTAATGGTTGTAATCACTTGTTTCACATACAAAATTTACAGTGGAAGTTTGAGGTATAAACTGCACAGTTAAGTGATGATCATTAGCCTTGCGCACGAGGCTCGCCCGTTTCGATATTCTAAGTGCGGGATAAACTCGTTTGTAAGTGGTCATAAATTCTCGGGCTCAAACTGCGGTGCACCGCATTTCGGGTGACGAACTGCCTGCCTCCTAATATTTCCCGCGTGGAGGAAGTATCTCTCAGGAGGCTTCGAGCTGGGGTGGCCCTCACACCTTTAGTGAGCTGGACGTGGGGGCACTCACCAGAAGACCCAGGAACTTGTCCCAAGTGTCCGGCTTCGGCGGCAGAAGCTGATGTTAAGCATCTCTTGTGGATGTGCACAGGAACAAG
This sequence comes from Haemaphysalis longicornis, assembly GCA_013339765.2. Taxonomy (NCBI): domain Eukaryota; kingdom Metazoa; phylum Arthropoda; class Arachnida; order Ixodida; family Ixodidae; genus Haemaphysalis; species Haemaphysalis longicornis. The sequence continues at coordinate 138,348,848 of CM023451.1, read as the reverse complement.
GACAGCTAGGAACAATGCTCTCAGAGTGTGTGGTCTTCAGTGGGATAAACCGGGTCACTTCAACCGCTGGGTGCAAGAAGATCGCTCCTGGAGGTCGCTGATTAACTTTGTACACAAAACCGGATTGCATTCCGACCTGTGGACTTCACAAGCGTATCGATTTCCTCACTGGCTGTGATTTTTGCACCCCTTCCCTCTATTGCTTTCCTACTTTCCTATATATCTCTTGATTTCATACTTTCTTCTCTCTCCTCATCTTTATACCTTCTTTCATATTCCTCATGGCAGAAACACGAGAAAAAATTGGGCCCATCTCCCCGCGAGGGGGACTCGAGTAAATGCGTCGCATAGGGGGTGGGTGTATTGCGTTAACGTTTAGTGTTTGGGGAGTTGGTGGTAGTGAATGCGTTGTATCAGCAGCTTCTTGACGTAGTTTGAATGAGTCAAGGATATAAGGCGCGTTCTTAGCCTCCCATTCTGTGTCGGCTTTGTGGCGCAGTGGGTAGAGCACCATGTACATTGCGTTCCGCCCGCAGGGTCGAGGGATCGAAACCAGGCGCCGGATAGTATTTTTTTTATATAGTGTAGGGGGAGGGGTGCGGACTACGACTACGGACGTCAACGCGGGTGACATCGTGAATTACTGAAATGCTCTGCATTTAAAAAAAATCATCGCATCTCGCTATGCCGCACCCTTTCTGTCACCACTCATAAGGCGCTCGTAAATTGTTACTGAGTGCTTGCCAGACCTTTATAAGTACAACTACGGATCTATTATTTTATATACAATGTTGTTTCGTTTCATGAGGACTCACCTGATGTCATTCCTATGCGACTAATCTCATGGCCCACGGGCCTGAAGATACTCTTGTACTAACACGAAACGTTTTTCAAATCCCCGAAAATGTTTCCTAACGGCCAAGTTTGCTTCTTTTAGAAACATAGTAGATCTTCACTGAAATAAAAAACAATCAAGAAATGCATTTTAGTTTATTTAGTCATCGTTAGACGGCGCAAGCTGTCTAACAGGCGAGCGTTTATATGTCTTTATTTCAGTACAGAATGGACATACTTCTAAAATAATCAAACTAGGTCGTTGCGAACACTTAGATGTATTTGTAAAACTTTTGGTATTAGTGCAGAGAGGTTTTTGATACAGTGGGTCATGAAGTGTAAAGTGCCATAGAAATGTTAATTGGTGAGTCTCCTTAAACGGCATTCACAACTTCACGACAGTAAACACCTTTAGTACTGCATTTCAAAAGTAACGTATGGCCAGTACTTGGCACAATTACTCGAAAAATGCTTTAGTATACTAATGCCACTTCTTTATAATTGCTCAAAATACTCCAGCAGTAACAGGACACGTGAAGTAGTTAGAGGTATATAGGTCACAGCAGGCAGCGTATGCGGCCTCTTCACTGGTGACTTAATCGACGAGAGTCGAGTTGCGAGCATTTTGCGCGCACCCTTGTTCACCAAACCGCGCACGGTCGCCACCAGAGCTTTTTCCCGTACCCCCGCGCGCCCTCCAACTTCGCAAACGTTTTTTTCCCCTTCTTTTCTCCAACCGTCTTTGCTCGTGTTGGGCGTGGGCGTATGTATATAGGACTTGAAACTTCTTGACTCACAAGGAGCGTTCGATAAGCGACGCATGCCATTTCGAGTTTCTAATCCGCTTTGGCATTTCGTCGTTAAAAACCGATTACCGGGCTTCATTTTGTTTGCTCCGGCATCCATTTTCGTTCCGTTGCAGCTTCCGGTTTCCTCCATCGATTCTCGCACACGTTTCTTCTCTTGGCGCCGTAAGCTAACTTCGACGTCGCCCCGCCGTACCTCCTGCTAGATTTGGAGCCATTCTGCATATTTTTCGAGAGAATTATGGTTTAACGGCTGAGTGTACGCCTGGCGGTGCGCAGATATTTCCGAGTGCTGTTCACATCTTCATCTTTTTTTTTTTTTTTTCTGGTCGTCGTTGAGGCGGCAAGCTTGAACGAAAGAGAAAGAAAGGAACGAAAGACTGGAATATGGTCATTAACGCCACCTTCTGATAGATTATTCCCAAGGAGCGCACCGGATTCCCGCGCAGCGTCGAATGCTTTTTTTGTAATCGTGGCAGCAATGGCGGCGAAAATCGGGTGAAATTCTTCATTTGAGCAGCCTGTCGTTAATAGTGCTCAACAAGGAAGGACCGTTATTTCTTCAATTAATCGCCGTCTCCTACACGCGGAATGTTTCTTATTTAGCGTCTTTGAATTTGCAGTTCTGATTTAGTTAATGTACGCTGAACAAAGGTTGAAGAGACGACAATGAGGAGCGTTTGTCGTGCTATTATTAAAGCGAAATGTTCTTAGCCCACCTGTCCATAGTTTTTGTGTTCACGAAATGGGAAGACCTTCCAAAAAAATAAATAAATAAAGCCTGGCGAGGAGTTTAACAGGTCGGTGGAGAGAAAGGAGTCGCCGTTTTGGCTGTCAGGCGAGCAAGGAGGTTAGCACGCCCAGATGAGGTGGATGAGGGGGGAAGCAAGAATAAATAAAAAGGAAGCAGAGGTAACAAGTGATGAAGACAAAGATAATAAATCCAGATGGCTAGGACGCAAAGATTCACATACGCAACACAGTTGCCTATTCACTTGTCATATGTTTAGCTTTCTTTATTATACGGTACTACTCCTTCGATTAGTTACTTAGTTATTTAACGCGTGTAAAAGCTTTGGGTTGGGGGGCGCGCTTTGCGGCCATTTCCTGAATTGCTTCTATGACGCTACTCGGGCCTGTAATGTTGTTTCATGAAATTTTAATAAATGCAGAGCATTTCTTAGCCATGCCTCTTCCTGCGTCGGACGGCGTCCACAGCTCCGCGTCCGCAGCAGGTGCGCCTCTCCTCCTTCCCTCCTCTCTCTCAACAGCAGCTGGCGCGCGCATGCGTCGTAGTCAGCCCGTTCGCTCCGTCGCGGTCTCGGCGTAACAGGTGCGTGATAGCAGCGCGGTGGGGCGTGGAAGGGCGCGCGCTGCTTGCGCATGCGCGCTCTCCCCCCCCGTACTGCTCTCCCTCTACTGCGCGCGCTGCAAATACAGGGTGTTGCGACGATAATTGGAACACTTTAAAAAATTTTCCTGACCGATCCGCCGCTCTGTTCGCGCTCAAACTTCACACAAAGGTCGCATTTTGTGGTCTATTTTGTTTGACACCGGGAACAACAACGGTACTTACCTGTTTATTCTGAAAATAAATAAAAACGATTTTCGCCTATGGGAAAATGGCCGCTGATTTGGACGTGCGAGCCAGCGCAAGTTGATGTTTGAACGACGGAACCACCTGCAGAGTGAAACGCATGTTTGGGATTCACGTACGGAGCCAAATGGTGCAGCAGACGATCAGAAAATGCACCTAGAAATGAGCTAACAGACGATCAGAAAACCCGGTTTTCGGGCTCGCACGTCCAAATCGCCGCCATTTTCCCATAGGCGAAAATCGTTTTTATTTATTTCAGAATAAACAGGTAAGTACCGTTGTTGTTCCCGGTGTCAAACAAAATATACCACAAAATGCGACCTTGGTGTGAAGTTTGAGCGTGAACAGAGCGGCGGATCGCTCAGGAAAAATTTTTAAAGTGTTCCAGTTATCGTCGCAACACACTGTATAAAGCGGCTAGCGGTCGCTCGTGCTTCAGTCACTGCGTTGCTCCTTCCTTCCTTTGTTGACGCTCGCTCCACCCTAACGCGACTTTACTCTCCTCTCTCTACCCCAAACCAACACCAACGCAACTACGACCCAACTACCCACCCTAACGCGACTTTACGCGGCGTTAACGACCCCCAAGCTCTGCATTTACTCGTGTTCCCCTCGCGGGAAGGCGCGGGAATTTTTTCCAAATTCTTAATGTTCGCTTGTCTTACGGTTAATATTCGCAGCGTGTTTAGGCGCAACTTGCGTTGAATTAACGCGGCCGAAATAGACGCCGCTCTGAGGAGTATCGGGTGTTTCCTCACTGCCGATTTCATTAAATACGTGATAAGCGCGGAAAAGAAACGGTGATTTGGATGCGCTGCACGCGTCACAGAAAAACCGGTGCTTATTGGCGGAGCGACATTTCAGAACTAGGACTAGACACTCAATAAAGTCTGTAAGGACTACAACTAGTTAAATAATCACGCCATGCTTACGACCCACATCGCTGCCTCTTTAACATTATTTTGATTACTTACTGTGTGATATATTGTCCTTTTGCCCCAACGATTGTGGCTGTTAATAATCTTCCATGAGCGTATTATGCACTGTTTCCATCCAGGCGAAATGACGGTTTAAATAGTAAGCTTACCGGCCATCCTGGTTTGATGCTGATCCATCCTTCGAGCGAGCCGGTGGCACACAAATTCCGCAGAAGACTCGTTCTATTGTCATCATCATTAGTCAAAGCACAAGTCCCAGAAGATGTCCTTTAAGTTGCTCCTCGCCTGCAATTGCCGTCCATCACCAATGTGACTCACACAAAAACAGACCTTACGCGCACTGCGGCTCCCGACGCGGAAAATGCTTGTTGTGGCCAACTCGCCCACCAGCCTCTGATTTGGAAATGGTAAGCGTAACCTTTTGTCACCTTTTGGAGGCTCCAAACAGAAGGAAAGTTCTTCTCACCGCTGTTCAAATAGCAGAAAGTTCAGACGGAAACTGCGCAACGCCATCCACGGGTATCAGTCGTCCTTTAGTCCGCAGGGAACCGCCTGAAATGGGGCTCTGTTACTGCTACACAAATCCGCACAACTCACACGCCCATAGAAGATGGTATGCCCCTACAATTTACACGACGTGTCAATGCACAGCAGCTACGTAAATCGGCTCGAAAATACAACCACAGGAAAGACGTTCTACAAGCGTCTCAGCGGCGCTGCAGGTGAAGCCTCGTCTGCGAGCGAAGGCAACTCGGCTGTCTAGACAGCCATGACGAGGCGCTTTTGCGCGGCGGGCGGCGCACTAGCACCGGCGTCGGGCAGAAACCGCAACTTCACCGCGTCATCCTATCGGCGGCGTTGTCGTCTTCATCCCGCGAGCGCTCGCATCCTAAAAGCATCGAAAGCATTGAAAGTCATTACAATTACCCACCGCCGCAACCATCTTCTCATCGGGGCGGCAAACAAATGAACGGCTCTTGGCCCGCGTTGAGGAAAACCCGGAATTCAGTGATCTACAACGACGGAACTAAAAAATGGCATCGCAGCGTGTCAATTAAAGCCGTAGTGCACGATGCTTACCGATATTGAAGCAGCGCTGAACAGCTTCAGTGGCTGAGGAATAATTGTAACTGAACCGTACAAATTAGGTTTGCTGGTTAACCCGCAGGAGCAGCTCAGTGGTTAAGGCGCTGTGCTGCTGTTCCCACGGATGCCATTTGATCCCGGCTGCTTCCGCCGTTTTCTAATGGCGGGAAAAAACTGTAACGCTAATGTGCCGAGATTCGGCGAAATTTTGCTTTGCGCAAATCGTATTCTGCTGAACAATCCTGCTGATGGACCACAACAAGAACTGCATATATTCTAGCGGTATAGACACCCTGCACCCGACAGAGGCCGCTGTGAGCGCAGCCCTCGCCCGATAAAGTTGCATGTAGCGCACGCTAGGGCATCTACAAAGGAGTGGTGATTTCTCGACCCGCTATCACCCACTGCATGCAGCGTGACAGGCGAGCAGTCTATGGGCTAACGCTGAGGCAAGACGTAATTTAATGCATGGTTCCGAGAGGAATGCATCGTTTCGTTTTCGCTTTGTTCATTACCTACAACTTGATTGGTCGGTTACAATATCAGCGATTGACGTCTTGTCACTTGCGCTGCTTAAACTGCTCGTTCGTCTTGGCTTTTCTTGTGACATCACCAAGAGCCTTCTAGGCGTGGGTGCCGGTGGCGTCACTTCTGATAATCATGGCTGTTGGTATCTCGTTCAGGGCGGCGACTCTTTCGGAAATTGAATGTTACGAACAAAGGTCGTGAAGGCAATGTCATCTTTAACTATAGAAGTGACGCCTTGAACAACCAGGATATCGAACATGGCGCCGCTGCTTGTGCGGAAAACATCAGTGCAACATGCCTACACAGCTCCTGTGTACAAAATGGCTTCACTGTCACCAGATTCTCCAATAAGTACTGTGATAAAAATCGTGGAATAAAGGCAATCAATCCATTATAACACCAATTGTGTTATAATAGATTGTAATATAATAATATATTACAATAATAAGATTATATTAGATTATAATATAATAATTTGATATGTTATAACAAATTACATAAACACAATATATAACATATTGTGTTATAATAGATTGTGTTGGAGGTTAAGCCACAGTGGTAGCTGATTAGAATAACACGGTTTTATTGGGTATTTTAAACGGACTTCCCGTGCGCGGACTATAAGCAGGCGGACAGTTAGCACCCGGACGTTTACCTGCAGGCTGATCTCGGTAGAAAGAAAGATTGGGGCGTACCAATGATTGACTAAAAAAACCAACAAAGTGAACAGTTGAAATAAATTACAGGTTTGTCGATGTTTCTATTATTGTTTTTATTACGCATAATGATGAATAGATTACTTTTCTAAGAAACGATTTCTCCTCCAATTATGTATTATTAGGGTGGCCATTCTTCTGGAGGTAGAAAACGGGACACTGGGAAAAACATTTTAATGCGCGAACTGCTCTTATTTAAAACGTTACATTTTGCACCAAGCCCTCACTCAGGCTGAGGAAACAACCCAACTCACAGTTAAATTACGTGCATTCATTTCGAAGGTCCCGCTTCGGGTCCTTCGTTGGTGTATTTTGCCGACAACTGAATATTTTTAAGCAGGACTTTATCGTGCACTACTCGGTAGTAAAATTCTTCGCACCTGTACAGAAAGTTATGCCGCAGAAGCAACATTCCAGAGGTTGATGTCCACGTCGAGTTCGCAATGAAAAAAAAAAAAAAAAAACGCGCTTCATAGAGCCGTGTTTCCAGAAAAACACAGGGCCAGTTCTGCAACGCGAAAATCTCGGCGCAGCGTGCACATCGGCCCTCTTGACATCGTTTTTTAGACTTGCACCCATCTCTCAGAAACCGAACTACCCTGAAGAGATACGTGAAGAGTTCCGATCTTCTAGTTTCTTTTCAACGTTTTGCTTCTAAATGGCCCACTGGTGAAATAATGCCTTTTCAAAGTTGCCTCAGCAAGAAACTTCAAAGCATTCTTCCGTAAGAATAGATCTAAATTTTATTTTCTTGGTAAATATTTTAAAGTATTTAAGGCCACATCTGCAAAATATATTTGTAGCGAGTCGGCACAATTTTGGTTTGATCAACCAATTTTGAAATTATGCAGTCCTGCGAAAACGGGACATGATTGTTTATTTGCACAAAAACACGGGACGGCAAAAGCGGACCCCGAAAACGGGACTGCCGGGGCCAAAACAGGACGTGTCGTCACCCTATGTATTAAAGATGGTTTGCTGATCTCGTTTCATTTATTTGTTTTTGTTCAACATACCTATGAAAAAATATATATTACAGTATGTCTGTGGTCTTATTATGGTTTAGGCATTATCATTATTGCGCATATTTTTTTTTTGCCGCGGTTTCTCTATTAAATATGACTGATTGTTTCTTGATCGTTTTGATATTATTTATTTTTCTACCAGATTTGTGCTAAACATTATTTTACATATTTTACTGAGTAGCGACGTTCCTTTTTACAAAATGTATAGAATGCGAACTTCAGTGATATCAATGAACCATGATCACTGGCAGCCGGTACCACTCACGAGCGCCGCTCACCGCTCAGGAGAGTTAAGTGGTCCTCACAGTCGGGAGTGGTGAGCGGGGCTCACCGCGAGTGGCGCTCTGTCACTCGCATTCACCCTCGCCAACCCGAAGCGATGGCGAGGCTCATTCACTTCTCGCTCGTGAGTGCTGAGTGGGCGGTCTCGGGAGTGAGCCTGCCGTCCTATGGGTATGTATGTATGTATGTATGTATGTATGTATGTATGTATGTATGTATGTATGTATGTATGTATGTATGTATGTATGTATGTATGTATGTATGTGTATGTATGTATGTATTCTGCCTATGTCATGTCTGCATGTATGTATGTATGTATGTATGTATGTATGTATGTATGTATGTATGTATGTATGTATGTATGTATGTATGTAATGTATGTATGTATTATGTATGTATGTAATGTATGTATGTATGTATGTGCGTGTGTGTCTGTATGCTGTGTGTATGTCTGTGCTGTAGCTATGTATGTATGTATGTATGTATGTGTGTGTACGCACGCACGCACGCACGCATGTATGTATGTATGTACTTACGTGCGCACATATATACATACGCACGTGGAATAACGCGTCTTGGCGCCTTGTCAATATATGAGAGCACAAGTGCGCGCTTGTCTACTGCATCTGTACATGTTCTTCATGCGTACCTCTCTCAATGTTTCGAAAGCACTGCTCTGGGAGTCCGAGGCGTTGAAGGCCACTGCTTACCCTGCAAATGGAGCGGCGCTTTCCGGCTCCGTATAGCGGGTCCCCTTTTTCCCGGTATTGGGCCGAGACAGCGTCAGTAATTACCCTAATGACGCTACCCGTTCGTGTGGTGCGTGCCTCATTTCCGGTTTTGCTTGTTTTTTTTAAATATCGACAGTTCTCCAGGGTTCACTACTTTGGCGCACTGTATAGTGTGTTGTTGCTGTTGCGGGATCTTAGGTCTGACCTTTTGCTCAGGCGTGCTGAAAGGCCTTCCAAACAACGCGACACTTCGAAACGCTGTGCACGCGTTTGGGTGTGTTCGTGACCCGGGGGATCGCCGATCATGAAGCAAGTGAAGAGGTGTAAAATACAAATCATGCGCCGCGTGCCGTTACAGTTCTCGGAAAGAGGGCGGAGTTAAATACCCGACACCCGACATTTACGTAAGAGAGAGAACACATTCTAAAACTAGTGTCACAACATGGAAACTACACAAATAGAGTAACAGACACGGTGCCTTTCTTTTAGCCTTTGTCGTGGGCCTATTACTTTTCTATTCTAAAGAGATGTACAAGTATTTTTATTTTGAAGGCTTGGATGAAAACAGAATAGCGAAGCACCTGGTTATGCTCCACATTCGAGGATTTTCTAAGGATAAAATAGAGAAAGCCTTGACATGCGACACACAAATTTTAAATATACGAAATCCGGACGCCTTTGCTGCCAAATTACTCATTCTCCTTATTACAGAATGGTCACCTCTCTTTCCTGTCGCACTCTATATTTCTCACTTTTTTCTTTCATTTCTTACTAGTTGTGCATGATATTGCTGCGAACCATGCATTGGATTTGTTTTGCTTTTGCCGACCGGCTGCGGCGGGCTGTGTTCTCGGTGTCCCGCGTGAAGCGCATGTTCCATTCTTTTGTTCTTAAGCCGCACGCATTATCTCATTTGATAGGGAGAATGTTTCGCCCTAACGTCACTAGCGTAGAATAGTCTTCTTTTTATCTACAGTGTTCTCGATGTAATTCGACGGTTCGAGAAACACCCGCTCACAAAGATAAATGCCCGCAGAGCGGACGCCGCGGCATTCGATTTGCCGACACTCGCCTTGCGCGCTTCACTGCTTCGCCGCCTGTATGTTATTTCAGTTATTAGGGGAGCACAAGCTCGCTGCAATAAACTTGTTTTTCCTTCAAGTCAGCTCCGTCGTCTTTGGCTACGTGACGATATATTGGTTCAACATCGTCCGCATATTGGGACGCTTGCCAAATGCCCCCCTTCACTCGTTTTTGTAGGCCCCGATACATATTAACGTTCTCTAAGCTTCGAAAAATCTGCCTTTCTCACTGCTCTCTACCCTCGTACACTTTAAGGTTTTGGACAGCGTGCAGAGCTATGTATGTAGAACATATATCTGGTGGATTGTCGATCCCGAAACAAATGGACGAGTTTTCACCGTTGCCTGCTCTTCTTTCTCCGCGGAAGTTATCGCCTGGAGGGGGTCCCCGTGCCGGTCGTTCAGCTTGCTTGTCGCTGCCATTACCGCCGTGGTTGTAGCTCTGGTTCTCGCAGATGTGTGTCCTTCTCCTTGAAGAGGCCATAGCAAGGAGCACTGCGGCCTAATGCAACTGCTAAGCCATTGCCGAGAGTGGTGCTGGGCGAAAGTGCACGCTCAGAGAACAGCGCTGTGTCCGCGTCGCTACTTTGCGTCCTGTTCCTGCGCGCTAGGGCTAAAGAACGGGCGACCGTTTTGCGATAGCCTGAGCACAATGGTTTTAACATGTCTCATAAAGGTGTTTTTCTGAAATACGCGTGCGCCAAACCGTCCGAGCATGCGAATTAGAGACCATCAGCTGAATCTCAGCGCTGCGATAAAGTAGTTCAAGAACCGCACGTTTGGTTTGTTTGTTTTCGGTATAATAAATGCAAAAAAAAAAAGCTGTGCCTGCTGTGGGATAGACCGCTTCTTTCTGTTTAAAATAAAACAGGAACACTGGAGACAGCTTTTGAAAGAGTGCAGCCCGCGGCGGCTCAGTGGCTAAGACGTTGTGCTGCTCAGCCGCAGGGCCCGGGCTCGGTGCCGACCGCGCGGCAGCCTTTCTGATGAATATGAAAAAAAGGGAACACCGATGTGTCGAAACTTCGGCGCACGTTAAAGACTCCCAGGAGTCAGAATTAATCCGGAGTCTTCCATTGCGGCGGTTGCCTGATAGCCCAGGTGAAGCTTCGGCAAGTAAAACGCTCAAATGTTTCGAAAGAACGTAGTAGAAAGCGTATAGCTGTGCTAAGAAATGTTGCTGATATTCTTGGGTTTGTAGTGTTGAGGCGACGTCAGCCGTCGTTAGCGCCGTTAGCAAGCGGTCTCTGTATTTGTTTTCTTTTTCATTTTTAGGTTGTCAAGGAATATGAAGGGTCTTTTACGATTCATGTGCTTCTGTGCAGGACGCGCACTGCACTGTGCAGTGCTCATGGCCTAGGATCGCCAGTCGGCTGTGTTCATTGAAACGGGCACAATACGCTGACTGCTGTCGCTTAAACTACGCTCTTTTCTATTGGCATCTGCTCTGTTAATTATTTTTCCCAGTGTGTTTCCCCGCACATCAAAAGAAACGTCAGTCGCCAGCGTATTGAGCACACGAATGATCCAGCAGTTACCTGTACGTTGTCGGAATAACTATAGCTACAAGTAAAATACGCGTGCCTTCCAATCTGTCTTTGGAATGTGAAAGATTATAAAATCAAGGAGGGCGAGTTCCGCGAGAGCCATCAAACCGGGCCTTACCTCGTTTCTTTATGTAAATTTGCCTTTGTGGTATTCGGAACTTCTTCTATTGTCTCTGTTATTCTCTAGAATAGTTCTGAGCAGTTCACGGACGGTCCACGACTCCTCTCGCAATAAGAATTCCATCGTAAAACAATACGGAGCTCCTCTTTCGCAGTTCTCGTCAGCCCAACATGTCGAATCGAAGCGGCCTTCAGTCTGCCCCTGAGAGCCGTCCACCATCGCGCCCAGGCCGCTGCCTGGACGACGTAACGGCTGTCGCTCGCGTTGCGTGAACGCAGCCAGTTTGACGACATAAAAATATTCGCGCGTCGTAAGTTCCCCTCAGCAAGAACAGAGGGAGAAAAAAAAAACGTAAGCAAAGCCGAAGAAAGGAAGGAGCGGCGTCTTGGAGTCGCTGAAAGCGAGAGTACACTGGCACCCTTCGCCGTCTCGCGAACGCCAAGCCGTGTTTACAGTAATAACAGGAGGCGCGCAGCACGCGCCTCTCTCATCAGACCCGCACATCAGCATGCGGGTGTATGTACTATAGTGCGGGCACGACGGCGTCGCGCCGACTCTCTCCGAAGTTCCTGGGCGCCAACCGAGCGCGCGACCGGTATTTAGAGGCACACTTTCTCCATCGACCATCAATCAACTCCGTCGTTCGCTGAGAGCGCGCCCGTGGCGTTTCTCCGTTCGTGTGCTCCGCAGTGGGCCTGCTGTATTAAGATGGTTATTTCTTCACTTGCGTCTTCTTATTCCTCCGCGAACGCGGGCGGGGGACGCCGACTTGGTCGTCGTCGTTGTTGCTGCTGCTGCTGCTGCTTCAATGGCTTCACAGCGGTTTCGGTGCTCTGTTATCACTTGTCGTTGTTGTTGTCGTTTTAACGGCCGCTGATGTCTGAAGAAGGGGAGCGGATAGTATGTTGTCGTTTTCATATTGAGAGTTTTGAAAATTAAAAAGAATGCGGGAGGACGGTGGATGAAGAGGTAAGAGAACCTGTGAATGATCGTTTATGATGCGTACTTCAACGAACAGCGAGAGTCCGACAGTATGAGGACAAGGTCCAAGAGAGAAAATGAAGTGGCAGATGGACTCGACTAAAAGTTAAAAAGAACTGTGGTCTATTTCTCGGTCCTGGGAATCGGTAAAACACGAAAGTGAAATGTGCAGCGAAATCACAGCTGAGCATGATTTGCGGGTCGGCGGCTGTCTTGTTGGTGTGCTTGGTGAGCGACGTCCTGCTGGCGAGTGGCTTCGACAAAGGTGTGCTGGCGTCTTTTCCGTGACGGATATGACATCAGTGAAATCTTGGTGTATCCCTGCATAAAACGCTTTCTTGTTTTAATAAAACACCCGAAAACGAACAATCCTAAGTATAACGTACCCTAAGTATAAACGCCTCAAAGGATAGTATTAGGGGGTATTCAGCGCTGTGCACATAATTTTATTTCAGAGGGGCGGAGCCTCGAAAAGAAAAACAAAGAGGGAGAAGATGAAAGGAAAGAAAGGATGTCGAAAAGATATAGAAAACATTAATTCAACTGAAACAAACAAACAAAAAACAAAAATATTAACCAACCTGTTCCCTTCGCAAACAGTGGTGAAAGCGTAGCTTGACCTCAGTAAAAAAGAAAACGACCAAAATCAAAAGGCAATGACCGAAACGAAAACGAAAACCATCGATCCACCAAACGAAGCCCTTGCATTTCGCTGAGCCTTACCTGAACGCAAATGTTTGGTACACGTTATTGTAGATCATTCTTCTGCGACTATCAGGAATGTTTACATTCTTCAATGGGCGCCGGCTCTACGGCGGAGCGAACCACCTGGTGTATAACGATGCCGCGCTAGAAGGTGAACTGCCCGACGAAAGCTAGCGACCGCACCTTAGATGTGGCGTCGCCAATCCCCCCGAGTGGGTACGTCCGAGACACGTCAAAGGCATCATCAGAAGAATCATTATAATCATCACCATAATCATCGTCATTAGATCACATGGACAAAGTTGGCTTTGACGTAAGGCGTTTCGGCATACGCCACCACCGACGGCGTTAGTCAGTCGATACAAGCTTCGATTGAAAACTTCGATATGCACATGGCGTAACTTCCGTCTGCTATATGACGGTGAGGCAGACTGCGAAGCCACAGCAGCGTGGTGCATCGCTTGCATCCGAAAATTTTTGTCTGTCGTTGTTCTCTTTGATGGTTATTAACCCACCTTCCCCCTTCGTACGCCAGTGTAGATGATATATTTTCCCTGCGCAAACGTAACGTGGCATCACGCATAATCCCTCCGACCCAGGGACTTCTTGAATAGAAGCAAATAAATACATCAAGATTAATGTATCGTGACCAGCCCACTTGTTTTAATCACACTCCCGAGCTTCAAACGGTGATGCTCTCAACTTTAGTGCCTATAGCCCGATGCTTTTTAATGCCCGAAGGGACGTGCAGCAGCTTGAGGAAGCGGCCGATAAATTGATTTTCTTCGCGCAACTATCATAAGCGTACGACAAACACGCGTGCCTTCCGAGGTGCACTCGCTCCGTGCCCGCATCGATCCTGGGGACCTTCAAGGACTTCCAAGAGGGCGCGAAGCACCGTTGCGCGCGAATGCTTCGCGCCGCGTAAAAACAACGACTTCCTCCCCCATTTTTTCTCAAAAACGTCGTAATAACGCTAGCACGTAACGCGGAGAAGCGAGTTAACGGCGGAAGCGAAGGCAGGAATGTGGGATGGCAGCAAGAAAAGGTTTCGCATCGGCCGCAGAGAAGAGGAATACGAGGGGGCGCCTAATGATCCGTCTTATGAACCTTTGCGAGCGCATCGGCGGAGCCCATTAGGAAACACTTTTATCGTTCCGGACGCTCCCGTTCGGGCGCAAGACGGCGCAGAGCGAACAACAACGGCGCCACCACGCGGGCGCCGAAGGAGCAAGACGTATTTAATAAAGGCCACTAATAGGGGCTGCTCACGCGACGAGCGTTGGCCTTCGTCTCGTTCTCGACCGCGGGCAGCATTCGCAAGCGACGGTCAGCCCCTCGTCTTGATGGCGTCTAATGATAACTCTCCCGCTGCTTCTCAGCAAAAACCAGCGGGCGTTGTGCGTTCCTTCGGCAACACCACCCCGGGACAAGGCTTGAAGCACGGATTGGTTCACAGAGTTTAAGGCTGGGTTCTTCTTTGGCGCTGGCCGAGTGGCAGGGTCATCAGGAATTTAAATGAGCGAGGTACATCCATTAGCTCGATTTCAAAAACAAGGTACGAGGGAGCACCTGGCAGGCGTCCTTCTTTGGGGGGCGTCGTCCTGGCGTAGTCATGTGCGGAAAGAACTCGGTAGTTGCTCCTTTTGAATTGTGAAATTGCAGACGAACGCGAGGTCCTCACTGTGGTCGACGCTGCGGTTTCCTGAGGAATGCAGTCGCTCAGACTCCTAATTGATCTTTCCAGACCGTCCTTGAAATAGGTAGGGAAATAATTCCGGTACAGCTAAAGATCGATATGATAAACATCCTTGCAAAAGGGCGACGGGGGCGTTGTTCAGATAGGATGATGACACGTTGCAACTGTAGTTATTGGGGATGATGATGACGATGATGATGGTGGTTGTGGTGGTGGTGGAGAGGTAAAATATTGGTTGAGGGATGGTCTTCGGGCGCGGCTATTGAAAGAGCAGATCAAGTAATGGCCGTTAAGCTACTTCCGCCTTAAGTTATCGGCGCGGACCGGCCGCTGGCTTATCCGAGTAGTTCAAAATTTGAAACCGCCGCGAATCGTCGGGGAAAAAACCCCGTATAAAACTTGTAAAGGGCGAGCGTGTTGGTTTCGGGTCACCCTATCTTTTTGTGGCCTCCAAGCGCTGGGTCCGCCATTCTAAGTCTCCCTACTGACGGACGGTTCGCGGAGCAAAGACAGCAACACGGATAAAGACGAATACCTGCCGCTGCTTTTGCACGAACCCCATGATGGCGCCACTTCCCTTGGTTTCTTTTTCTTGCCGTCAGCCTACCTTACGCACTGAGCGCCGGAGGGGCGGAGCGACAGCTCGTGTTTATTCGGTTATTACGACCATGTTTCAATACAAATACGAAAAGCACTTGGCAGGTGTAATATGAAGTTCCGGTCATCTTTTCATGATTTAGATGCATTTCGCGGATTGAAACCTGCTTCACTTTCCCTTATTGTCAGCATAATTTTGTCATCACCACATGATCTATCTTCCCGCATTGTGCACACGTTGCAACCGTGGTCGCAAGAATACGGTCGTATCAATCAATCAATCAATCAATCAATCAATCAATCAATCAATCAATCAATCAATCAATCAATCAATCAATCAATCAATCAATCAATCAATCAATCAATCAATCAATCAATCAATCAATCAATCAAATTGAACTTAAGTGTCTATGGCATTACATGTTAAACCACAGTCTTACACAGTGATTTTCCCTTGCAGGACCCGTCATGGGAGACTGAATGGACCGGCACTTGGCCGACTTCAACATTTTTACCGTCTCTGGGGACCCGGTAAGTTCGAGCATCCCTCACGATGCCACTTCATCACTTTTTATCCCCCTCCCAGCATCTTCCCAGCAACGGATTCTCGTCCGCTTGAGTCCGTGTTACTACCGTCGGCGAGACGCGCGTTCCCGGAATTCGGCTTTCCGCTTTTTAACTCTGCGCTCGGCGGCTCCGTATTTGCATTTCTATGCCCAGCCGGTCGAGTTACGAGAAAAGGTGAGCGCCTTAAACGGGCCGAGTAAAAACTGGCTCCTCCTGCCTCCCGGGACGGCGTCTTTCTTCCCCCCAGCCTCAACAGCAGCGCAGCACATCCCACGCCGCCGTGTGTCGTGGCGGCGGCTGTTAAATCGACGCTCTCACGCGATAAGCGCTCCCCGCAACTCCTGCGCTGTAACCTCTCCCAGGTAACTCGTTCCTCCCGCTCCCCGGGGTGGGTCACAGGAAGGCGCTTAAAACTTTCGGGCCTCGCCGCTTTAGAGCCCAGACGTGTTTATGGGTCCTCTTTAGAGAATTGGGGAGGCCGGCCTGGAGGACGTCGGGTTTTATGACACATTTTTTGCGATTTTTTTTTCTTTTTGAATGCCTCTTGACCTGTTCTTGTTTCGGTCGAAAGGGTTCACGCGGAACCACCGGACCCGCTGAGAACAAAGGGGGGCCGACGAAGACTGAACGGCCACCACCACAGCGTCAGCGCTACCGCGCGGTCGGCGCAAGGAGAAGGTAGCCTCCGTTGAGTTAACCTCCGCGCTCCCAACCGCTCACCCGTAGCACACATTTCAGCGCAAGGGATGCAGCGGCGAGGCTTTGTTGCTTCCCCAGCATCTCTCCATCTCCATCTTTCTGCTTTTTCCTGGCACGCCACCTACAGCAGCTGCGTCGTGGGACGAGAAAGAACTCTCCCGTTACTCAGCCTCCCTTGAGCTTCTCTTTTTTGTGCGTGTTTGGAGCGTCTCTTAATTTTTGGTGTGTACTTTAGACTCGCTTTTGAACCGGCTAGCCCCCCCCCCCCCGCGAAAGCAGTTTCGACTGGCTGTTTCAAGACATATCTGCGCCAATATATTTTGCGCTCCGCTGCCGGCAACTCCGTGTGGAGTCCTTCTATTTAAAAGTCGTTCTTTGTTCTACCCTGCGCCGCCTGTCAGGGGAAAGAAAGCTTGCAGGAGTTTTTTTGTTCGCTTCCGCATACTTCGTAATTCTTTAGCCACGTCTTCCTTTTCCCTCCGAGAAAGTGTCAAAGTTTGTATTTCAAGCGGGCGTTGTATATCACTACTGACTTCTTTCCTCTTGCTCCCAACGGCTCACGACCAATTTTTTTTATTTGTCTCCGGTCAGCATTCTGTGCACTATAATCTCTTTTTCCAAATGGTTTTGTGTGTGATCGAAGGCGAATTCTATTTTCCTTGCCTGTGCAGTAAATTCGGAATGTCGCTTCGACGCATCTGTGACCGTCGCCACACGTTAAAACGCAGCCGGGGGTTGCAACCGGCGGAATTTTTTTGCCGCCGTCACCACTATAGCGGGAAACACCAACGACAGTACGCTGGATAAATGCCGCCTACAACTGCAGATTTTGAGTGACACACTTCGAGGGGGCGAAGCCAGGCAACGCCGAACTTATAATATCTCTATAAATGAATGAAATACTTTATTGAAACAGGACGCCGGGGGCCTGGCTCGCGAGGTAATTGGGATATGATGTAAAATGAAACAAATATGGAGGTTAAGAACAGCGTTGGAATTTGAAGAGGCGTTTGAAAATCTCCGCAAAATTACTGTAATGTCCGTAGAGTAGGGAAGCTTGAAAGCCCTCACAAAGTCACTGTAATGTACGTAAAATCTATATCACAATTCAGCAGATAATTGATAGTCTTTGAGGTGGTCACGCTCCATATAGCACTTTAAATACCACGTGTGAGAGCATACCTAAGTGGCAATGTTTTCTGTATATTTTTCTTCTGCTGTCGTATAGGATAACGACAATACCTTTGCACATGCTTAGATATGGAGATCTTGGCTCTCTCACGCGCACACGGGCCTGTTTGTTGCGCGCAGAAGGCAGTTGATAAGAAACGAGGTGGTCGACGAAACTGCCGCCAATTTTGGTGCCACTAGTGGCGCCCGCGACACTCGCTCGCAGCTGCGGCCGAAGCCCGTGGCAGAAAGAAAGAAAGAACGAAAGAAAGAAAGAAAGAAAGAAAGAAAGAAAGAAAGAAAGAGTAGGTGAGGGAGACAAAGAAAAAAAAATGGAGGTGCCGAAAAAATGGGGCATATAGGATGCGGGAGGTTATAGGAGAGCGCCCGAGGACGTCTTTCGGGGGCGTAAATCTTCGAATGGAGACGCGCCGGACTTTTTTTTTATTTTTTTGCGCATGCCGCCGCTGTCGCAGGAGAGAAAGGGAAGGCCACCAACGCCACTGGTAGGGGAGGGATGCTTTATGCATTTTAGGTCGTTGCAATTTGCGTTATAGCGATACGCCGCGAAGAACGGAAAGGAATGCGCATCTGCGCGTCGCGGGCGGCGGAGGCGAAAGAGAAAAACGCCGTTGGCGGAAAAAGAGAAGAAGAAATGAGGGGAAACCGGGAGCAACAGCGGAGAGGAAGAGAGGTAAGAGGAAGGGGGAAAGACTGGGCATGTGTGTTTGCACGAAAGACTGAGCGTATGATTTAGGGAACTACAAGGAACTGCTCTTATGGGAAAGCAGCGCCGTGTGTTTATACGTATATACCGGCGAGGATGCTACGGCACACACAGAGAAATCGATACGGTCTGGCGCGTAAAAGAAACGTAAACGCAGTCGTTGAGCTTCTTCCTCTGCATCTCGGGGAGAGGGAGGAGGTAGAATTTAATAGAAGAAACGCCGAGGATGCGTCGCCGCGAAATGAAGAAAGCGAAGGCCGTCGGGAAAAGCAAAGACGGGAAAAAGGGGACGGCCGCAGGGTTGGCGGTGGCGGAAGAGGGTGGGGTCGACGCTGTAGGTGGTGGAGAGGGCTTATAGCCGAGATGTACGGTGGAGGGAGGGGAGGCATAAATGCCCGGATTGCAAGAAACTCCGGCATACACACGCCGGAACGTAACTCGACGTTTCGCTGTCTCTCTCTCTCTCCCCCCCCTCCTCTCTCTCATCTTTCTTTCTCTGCGCTTTCCAGCTCACAGCGTAGCCTAGGGCTTTCCGGTTTTCTATCTTGTCATTCTCGTTTGGAACGTTAATCCTGCGCTTTTAGCGAGACCGTTTTCTAGAGCCGGCCCGGGTCGGCTTTACTGACGCTTGTATGCCATTTCGCGGGAGACTAGTATGGAAAAGTAAGAGAAAAAAAGGCCGGGGCGAGATAGGAGCCGCGAGAAATATCGCCGTCCCAAGCGCAGGCAAAGGAGGTTACTAGACTGAAACGGCACCCCAGAGATGTGCCGCTCACTTTTTTTCTTCTTTGTACTGGCCCGGCGAGTAGGGTTATGAGCGCGCTCAGATTAATGGGTGGTGCCGTTAACTTTAGTACGGAACGAAAACTGCCCCGGCACGATTTGGCGTATACCACTTTCACTGAGAAGATGAACTGTAACGGAAATAAAAACGGAGGAGAAAGCGGAAGATATCAAGTGTGGCTTGAGCTTCTGTACGGGAACGTGCCCTTTCGCTCCTTTTTTTTTTCTTTTCCTGTGTATTGTTTTTATTAAATAAACGATCGCCTCGGGGTGATCGTTTATTACGGTCTTTTCTGTTCCTTCATTTCCGTGGGAGCTGCTCGCGATTCTGACTGAGCTCTGTGACGGCGAGGCCTCATGAGAGAGCTTTCGATTAGATTGCTCGACCCAGTCGTCGTTTTTCGTCTCCGAACAACTCCGCAAGGACAAACAACCCGAGCCCGAGTACGACGTTACATACGCGCGTCTCGGGAGCATCGTGAATTAGCAATGCACGCGCAATGATTCGGTAGAAAGGAAGTGGGAGAGTACGGAGGATGAACCAGGTACAAAAATGCGGATGTGGGGGAGGAATGGGGGAAGGGGGGGGGGGAGTGGAGGTCGCCGCGAGCGTACGCCCTGAAATATAAAAAAAAAACGAATTATCCTTTTGAAATCGTCAGTTCGTACTGTCTAGCTCTTGGAGTTTCGAATGAAATAATAAACATCGCTGTCACCTAACGAGCCCGACGGCGATACGCGTTCGTAATGATATTAAGGGGCTTACAAGAAAGAGAAAAGTTGTGCTTGAAGTCGAATAATAAGGCTTAATATCCTGCGTCGTTCGTTCATCTCTATTGTGCCTGAACTCTGCTCAATTAAGGCGTATTGAGAGTAAAGAATTTCCCTCAGGTTTGACAGTCGTTATTATTTCATTGGAGGGAGTCGTGTGGGCGAAGCTCTTTCCTTGCTTCCTCCTGGGCGCGGGGTCGTCAAATACTTGTGCTGCTTGTTGGGGCCTCCGTTCGAATGTTAATTAATCCTGCCTGAAGACAGCTTCCCCAAAGTCTTTTATACTTAACTTCCTCTTTGCTTCATGGGAGAGCAGACTACCATCATCCAAAAGAAGGTAGCCAATGCTGTCCAATAATTGCTTTTGTGAATCATAGAAATGGGATTTTATAAAGATCTGGCTTACATTAAAAAGAGAGGGATTATACGCACCTATATGTAAAAGCTCTTCAATATCCACCATTTGCGAAACTCCGTCTGGGAATCTGGGCCGTGTAAGCAACCCTGCTTCGCTGAAGCTGGGGGGTAAGTGTATTGGCGCGGCACCAGAGGACAAAAACTAAGATCTGTTAAACATTTACTTAACACAACAACTTGATTGATTGATTTTTCTTATTAACAAAAAGGCTCGTAGCCCAAGGGGCGTTAGGGATTACAGGAAGGTGCAATAAACCTTGCTTTTCAAATTAGGAAACACTTAATTAGGTACAGTTTATTTAAGTTTCCATTGTTTTTCTTCTATGACTTACGACAGCAACCGGAAACTTGAGTACTACTTAAATTTTCCGTCGACAGAAGGCAGGCTAGTCAGCTTGCCCAACGCTTGCCCCGATCTTCCCTCAGTGCAGGCGCCATCCACGGACCGGTTAAATTGCGCAGCTATCTATGGTTAGGATCCAGCAGATTATCTCTAACAGCACAGCGATGTAGACAAGAATCGGAAAAGAGCATAGCGCCACCCTGAGGTGCCCACTCAAGTCCCCGGGGTCGTGAAACTGTGTGCCACACCTTCAGTGTATGAGAAAAAGATCATAAAAAAATTTCTCTCCAATCCATGCTATGAAGGTGGTCGGACTGCTAAGCTGCAAACGACACCCACAACGATTACCCATGCGACGTCACTTGATTTCACGCACGTGGCTCTACAAAAAGTGAAACCAGAGACTCTGGCAACCGTTACCTGAGATTCGTGGGGGCGGCGTCCGCGGAGTAACCGAGTGAGCGAAAGGAGCAGCGACGCCCGAAAGAAAACGGAGAGGAGCGTCCGGTGAAGGCCAAGGAGGAGGGCGGCTTGCGCGGCTATCGTGTCATCTCTCTCACTGCCTTCCCCTCACTCTTGTTTCGTGCGTCACCGCCAAGGCCCTGACACTTTCCCCAAACGCTGTTCCGTTCGCCGCTAATCCAAACCACGTGAACGCCGTTATCATTCATTGTGCGGTTTGCACTTCACACGAGGGCTTCGAATGAGCCCAGGTGGTAGACCCACTGCTGTGCTCGCGGACTACACCGTCTGTCTCCCGTCTCCTCGGGTGGGCGTAGCTTATTCGGTAAGACGACGGTCTGTCGCTCCGTTTCTCTATGCGGCTTCACGTTCGATTCCTGGTGGTGCCAGTAATTTCCTTCATTTAGCTTGGCGTGTTCTGCTGACGCGGGCACGGAAGTTTCCTTGGTTGGTGAGGTATACTGCTTCGAAGTAACAAGAAATGTTATAGGCACTTCGTATTTCAAAATATCAAGGCTTATACTGCCCCTTTAAAATACCTTCCGAGTAATGCATTGTTGTTAGAGGTGGAGCCGACTTTAAAGGGGTGCGGAGAAAGCTTGATATTTGTAAGCTGGCTTTTCCACATGGGTTGTTGCGCAGTGAAGCATGACCATCTTCGGAGGGAATATTATTACAGAGAACGGCAGTATCTTGTGTTATCAAAAGTATCCCGCAAACAATTATACGACAGTTAGGGGGTAAGATGAGTCTACGGTTACTCCGAGTTTCATTTACTTGTCACAATTATTTGATTCACGGTGAAGTTATAAGCGTTACAGGAGTACTGTCTGATGTCAATACGTGGCCACCAACGGTGGGAGTGTGGTTACAGAAACCAGCATTATATAGACATTATATGACAATTAGCCGCTAAGACAACTCCAACATTACGCACCCCAGCATCGCTGGTCGTACGTTTTCACTGAGTGGAAGGGCACTGAATTTTTTCATACATGGTTGCCTATGGCGAGTATCGCAACTGGGGACATTGAGGAACTGTGCTTGTGTCTCACTCTTCTTTTGCGCAAGCTTACAGCGGTTGTATGAACATGGCACCTACAACTTCAAGCCACATACAATTTTGCCGTACTAAATTAACACTCCTACCAGTTTCCACCCAAACTTCGAAAAGGCAAGCTATAAAGTTAGGAAAATGGAGGTAAAGGTGACGACCGACCAGCTGCTTCGGCGCACTCGACTCGACCGCCGTAAGGCCCAACTGCGTATTTGGCTGGAGCCGACAAAAAGTAACCGGAAGGTAAATTAGCATTGTAAACTTCCAGTTTGAACTCGTTTGGGTTAAAATAAAAAAAATGTTATTATGCGGAGACGACATGTTAAAAATGGTCATTATGTAGAAAACATTAGGGGAAATTCTCACGAACACGGGAGAAACACTGAAAGCGCCGAATGTTCTGAGCTGCCTCTTTCGGCTCCCCCCAAAATAAGACACACATCACTTATTACGTAGTAGTTTGACGGAGGAAGGAAATAATTTTAAATACCCTATTTTAAACACTGATTCGTCACTGATGGTGGTAACGTTCCTGTAAAAGAAATGTACTGGAGTATGAGCTGGACAGTCTTTTGAATAAAGCAAACTTTTTCTTGTGCCCTGAAGAAGGTTCCTCGTTAAGGCGGTTAACAGATAAGAAGATAACCGGCATGACAAGTACCTTAAGTGTGCAAGAGCTGCTGGTTTAATATTTTAAGTATGATAGCCTGCAAGAACTGAAGGAAGCAGCTCGAACGCATACGGGCTGAGTTGTTTACTCCCAAACAGAATGAGCCGGCTCCAATCTGCTTGAGAAGTGCTGTCATCGTAGCAAGCAAGGAGCACGAAGATTTAACGCTTTAAGGCATTCTGGTAACTATGCAGGTTGCGCATACAGACATCAAAGCTTTAAATATGATTTTCATTCCCATTTGTACTTGCTCAGGAGAACTCGCGTAATTCGAATTTTAACTGCTGAACACAAAAATTTCGTTTTGCAGACCGTAAAAGCAAACGGGACACACCTGGTGCGTTCGTGATTCTTCTGATAATCGATCTATAATCCATCATTTGTCGGATCGGATGAGAACTAAATTAGTGTTTATATAGGCAAGCGTTTTTTTTTGTTTTGTTTTGTTCGTAACCAGCGCCGTGACATTGTCCAGTTGTAAGCCCCCTTCTTTCAATAAAGATGTCTCCTGTTTGCTGATTTCATGCCCAGTGAGTGAGTGAGTGAGTGAGTGAGTGAGTGAGTGAGTGAGTGAGTGAGTGAGTGAGTGAGTGAGTGAGTGAGTGAGTGAGTGAGTGATGAGTGAGTGAGTGAGTGAGTGAGTGAGTGAGTGAGTGATAGTGAGTGAGTGAGTGAGTGAGTGAGTGAGTGAGTGAGTGAGTGAGTGAGTGAGTGAGTGAGTGAGTGAGTTGCTCAGTCGGTCGGTCGGTCGGTGAGTTAGCGAGCGAGCGATCAGTCACTGTTTAGAAAACACGCGCTGTTTAAACGAAAATTGGTTTACACCTTTGAAGTTTCGCGTATTGCGAACATACCTAAAAATTTCCCTATTCATAAACGGTGAGCAGAACATGCGTATAAATATCATCATCTGCACTATTCGCTTACGTACCGACCTATATAAACGACGAATCCGCAACGAAAGGCTGTACTTTTCCAACCTGAGGGTGATGTCTCGCCGTAACTGGATCGCCTCCGACGCGCGACGATAACTGGACGCGCCCATTACACATTAATGCATGGGTGCACTACACGGCTTAATTTTCACTATCTCATTAAGCGTGCGAGTGCGAAAGCAAACAAGCGCGCAGTTTTCGTGCGTTTTTCTCCTCGCGCGGGAGCTTGTCTACTTGCATTTATACCGAACGGCCGGCCAACGCATCATACACGCCTCAGGGTATAGTTCTGGGGGATCAACACCTACAAGGCTAAAGAAAGCCTTCATGTGAGGTAGACCTCACTTTTCGAGGTTAAACGGCCCTCGTAAGCGATGAAGTCACCAACACAAATCCACTACCGCAGTCTGGGTAGGATGCCGCAATGTACCAGGAACAATCAGTCCCGCAGCTTTTACAGGGTCTTTTTATATCTATGGGGTGTTAGTTGGACCTAAGCATCATGTGCGCCTAGAAGCAAGATAACGACGTTTCGTCTCCCGTCCAACCGAGATTTGAGGGTTGCTTCCTTTTCTCGTATGTATGTTAGTGCCGCCCGGCTTCCAGTTAACACCTTCTAAGTTAAACAAATGCCTCTACGTCGTTTCCTCGCCGCTTGTTCTTTTTCTTGATGCACTCAGCAGGGTTCGCCTATATTTAGTGATATTTTTGTATCAATATCGGAGGGTAGAGAGACCGGGAATCATGACATCAAATTTACCACGATGACGCCGCGTGTAAGGCCTTTTCATGTAGACGGTGTGCTTCTAATGCCCTAGGGGAGGGAGTGGTTCACTGGTGCGCGAAAGAGCCGACAGGAGCAGATAAAAATAGTGAGACCGGTTGCGATACGGCACGGAGACAGAGATAAAACAAGCAAAAACCCATGCTTGCATTACCGCATGCGACAGTCCTCGCCAAGGAACAGGAAAAGTGGAAGGAGTGGAAAGCAAGGAAACAGCCAAATAAACAGGTAGGAGTGAAGAACAAACACCTGGACCGTCGGCATTAGTTAGGGGTTCTGTGCAAACTCACGAACTACGGTGTCGTGATAGGCTGCCGAGAATGTTAGGCTGATAACGGGGACCGAATTCAAAGTGAGCAGCAAGAAATACAGGAAAATAAAATGTCTTCTCAGGTGTGTGACGCCATGTTACGTCAAGTAGGTAGCATTGAGAAGAGACATGTGCACAATATTTCTTCCACTGCGCTGCCATTTTTTAAATGTTTTCACGCGCAGTAAAGACGATATCATGCGGCAATATTAACACGAAAGTGGTTTATTCCGGGATACACATATTTCAATGACGTCATATCCGTCACGGAAATGACGCCAGTACAACGAAGCAAGCGGCCTCTAAAGGGTGCACCCCTGCACACAGGGTGTTCTTGCGGGGAAGCAACCTTTAGTACTAAAGAGTACGTTATATTTAGGGTTGTTCGTTTTCGGGTTTTATATTTTAACACGAAAGTGTTTTCTGCCGGGATACACCAAGACTTCCCTGACTTCATATCCGGAATGCGAATGTCGGCAGCGCACCTTTGCCGAAGGGACCCGCCAGCAGGATGTCGCTCACCAAGCACACCGACGGCCGACAGTACAAGACAGCCGCCGACTCGCAAATCATGCTCAGCTGCAGATTTCGCTGCATATTTCGCTTTCGTGTTTTACCGATTCCTGTCACAGAAAAATCAACCATAATTTTCTTAGTATTTGCTGCGATCCTCAGCACATTTCTTGGATTTCGAGGTGCATGTTTAGCGCTCCTGACTGCGGCTCGTTTTACCTGCAGCGCAGCAGAACATCCCACTAAGTGTAAAATAACCCACCAGTGGAGCGGGGTAGGGCCTCGGAGCGTATTGCAACACTACACTATGGCGGTTCATGATGTGAAACGCCCGCAAAAGAAGACATAAACCAAATGAAAACAGCAAAGGCGGATACAAAAGCAAATTCCCAGAAACGGCCTTGAAAAAAAAAAATCACGAGGAACCCACCCAAAAAGAATATAAAATTGCCTCGTGCGGTGCGCTTTCCCGCTGCACCGCGCTGCGCTGCTGGAAAGGCCTTGCTTTCGCCACTCGCGGTGTCGTATTGTTTGGATGCGCAGGAGGGCGGCCGTTTCTCCCTGTCGCCAAGGGAGAGCGCTCCTTCGCGAACAGAGATAAGGAATCGGGACGGAAACACTCCTCACGCCCGAGCTGAAAGCAGACCCTGACGCTCCATACTTTCCTGCTACATCGGTTTCTACCCTAAAGCTATTTCGAGCGCGAATTTCGCTCCTTTGATGTTCACCCGTCTCGCCACCTCGAGAAAGATGAACAGGAGCTTTCAGTGGGCTGAGGACGCAGCTATACGGCCTGTGCTCGCATCTTAGGTATGACCTAGCGGTGTATGTCTGCGCCTCCGATTTCCGTCGTAGTCGTTCTTGGTGGCAGTCGCTGCCGGACCGGCAGCCTCCGCGTGAAAGGGATGGCCGGGGGTAGGACGGCGGAAAATTTACGATGTGTTGGCCGCCCGGCGCGCTGGCTGCCAGGCTAGGGGACCTCTTGTTCTCTCCGTTACTTGCTCACAGTTGCTGTCGCCCGCTTTTGCCCATCGGCTTCTTGTTCTTTCACATGTCCTCGCTCTTGCGCGACCACTGCCGCGTTGTTTGGTTTGACCTGGTTGCCAGCGCCCATCTTGGAACGAGTGCATTTGCTTGGGTCGACGTTGGTGTCTACATCAACCAGGCCAGAAGCGCTGGCCGCTTTATTTATGGAAGAGAAGGAAGACGTTCAATACTGTGTTTGTTGTGCAGTAGCTTTGTGTTTTTTAAAATGCCAACGAACATACTTCACAATGTCCGCGTTAGTGCCGTCGGAGTTAGTTCGAGGCGGTTGGTGGTAGTTTCTTTGCACCTGGCTTTACATCTTGCTTGGCACAGCACCTGTGTATCGTGGTGTTTTTTCATCATCATCATCAGCCTATCTACGCCCACTGCAGGGCAAAGGCCTCTCCCATTATTCTCCAATTACCTCGATCGTGTGCCAACTGTGACCAATTTATCCCCGCAAACTTCTTGATCTCATCTGCCCATCTAACTTTCTGCCGCCCCCTGCAACGCTTGCCTTCTCTAGGGATTCACTCTGTTACCCTTAATGACCAGCGGTTATCTTGCCTTCGCATTACATGCCCTGCCCACGTCCATTTCTTTTTCTTAATCTCTACTAATATGTCCTTAACACGTGTTTGTTCCCTGACCCACTCCGCTCTCTTCTTGTCCCTTAATGTTACACCTATCATTTCCCGCTCCATTGCACGCTGAGTCGTTCTCAATTTAAGTTGAACCCTCTTAGTGAGTCTCCAGGTTTCTGCCCCGTAGGTGAGTACCGGTAAGATGCAGCTGTCATAAACTTTCTTCTTCAGCGACAATGGTAGGCTGCTATTCATTATCTGAGAATGTCTGCCATATGCACCCCACCCCATTCTTATCCTTCTAATTATCTCTGCCTCATGGTTGGGATCTGGGGTCACAACTTGGCCTAAGTAGATATATTCGCTTACCACTTCCACTGCCTCGCCACCTATCTCAAACCGCTGTGCTGTCCCGAGGTTATTGGTCATTACTTTAGTTTTCTGCATATTAATTTTCAGGCCCACGGTTCTACTCTGTTCTTCCAGTGCGGAAAGCATGCTTTGCAATTCGTCCCCCGAGTTACTTAGCAAGGCAACGTCATCAGCAAATCTGAGGTTACTGAGGTATTCTCCATTAACCCTTGCTCCCACCTGTTCCCAACCCAACGTTCCGAATACTTCTTGCAAACATGCTGTGAATAACATTGGAGAGATTGTGTCTCCTTGTCTGACACCCTTCCTTATAGGTATTTTACGGCTCTCCTTATGGAGCATGATGGTAGTTGTGGACCCATTGTAGATATCCTCTAGTATTCTTACATAATGCTCATCTGCCCCCTGCTTCCGTAATGCCTGAATGATTGCTAGGGTTTCGACCGAGTCAAATGCTTTCTCATAATCTATGAAGGCTATATATAGGGGTTCAGTATACTCAGCGCACTTCTCTATCACCTGATTGATCGTGTGAATATGGTCCATTGTTGAATAACCTTCACGGAACCCTGCTTGTTCTTTAGGTTGGCTGAAATCTAAAGTTGCAGAAATTCTGTTAGCGATAACCTTGGTAAGTACCTTGTAGACGACTAACAGTAAGCTGATCGGCCTGTAAATTTAGATGCGAAGCAGCTTATGGTGAAACCTGTTCCCTCCGCCATTCGTGGGCGCCGTTGTGCGGCTTCCACACCCCCACTGCGCATGCCTGGCCAGGCACCGCTGATGATGATTGTGGCAGGATGCTCCTAGGGATTGGCCAACGAAAGAATCCATCACTGCGAGATATCTTCGCGTTTAACCACCGTCGTCATCTTCCCGTAGGGGAACCCTGAGTACCACACCCCCACTGCGCATGCCTGGCCAGGCACCGCTGAGGATGATTGTGGCAGGATGCCCCTAGGGATTGGTCAACCAAAGAATCCATCACGAGATAGCTTCGCGTTCAACCACCGTCGTCATCTTCCCGTAGGGGAACCCTGAGTAGTATGCGAGGCATTCCTCCTCTCCTTTCCGACGCTCCTCTTCTTTCCGAAGCTCCTCTCCTCTCCGGGATGGCGCAACGAATGGCAACACCTGCGGCTCCGCGCGCGATAATGCGAAGCAGCTTAGGGTTAGAGACGCGCCGGTAGCCGCTGCATACTCCGCTGGGGGTGCCACTAAAGCTTCGCGGTATAAATGACGCGCGCGGCGCTCCGCTCCCCTCATTCTCCTCCCGCAACGCCGGAATCGAACTGAAAACTAATGGGAACTTGAGTCGACCCCATGGCTGCTTCGCATACTACTCAAGGTTCCCCTACGGGAAGGTGGTGATTTTTAAGTGCGAATGCACTTTATAAGCGACCCCAAACCACCCACCGCCGGCGGCGGCGGCGGCGGCGTCCGCAGTGCTCCTCTATATTTAAAAAAGAAACAGCATCCGGCGCCAGGTTTCGATCCGAGGACTTTGCGGCCGCAGCGCGACGCTCTACCGACCAAGCCACGGACGCGACGCTGATATCAGTGTTAGTGACGCGCCTTATATCTTTAACGCATTCAAACTACGTCGTCAGCGGCGTGCGTTGGCGACTCAGCGGCGTTATAGCGGCTTGATAACTGCGTGGTGTACACGTGATACTACAAACCCGATGGAAGAGATGGAAGAGAAGGCGGCGAGGCGGTGGGCTGCGGGGGCCGAGCGCAAGCGCCGCAAGCGCCGCAAGCGCCGCAAGCGGGCCGACAACCGTGCATTCGCACTTTCACATTCTCCCCCTCGGGGAAATGCGGGGGAATTTTTTTTCAAGTTTTTCATGTCACCTTTCTTATGGATTAGTATGATGTTCGCGTTCTTCCAAGATTCCGGTACCCTTGCGGTCATTAGGCATTGCGTGTACAGGTTTGCCAGCTTTACTAGTACAATGTGCCCGCCATCTTTCAAGAGGTCTGCTGTTATCTGATCTTCACCAGGTACTTTGCCCCCTTTCATTTCTTTCAAAGCCATCTTTACTTCTTCTACCCTAAGTATAACGTACTCTTTAGTACTAAAGGTTGCCTCCCCACAAGAAGACCCTTTGTGCAGGGGTACACCCTTTACAGGCCGCTTGCTCTGTTGTACTGGCGCCACTTCCGTGGCGGATATGACCTCACTGAAACATTTGTGTATCCGGGAATAAAACACTTTCGGGTTAAAAAAACACTCTTTGTTGAAATTTTTATGCCTCTTAGAACACCAAGTGTTATTTCAAATTGCTGTACGTGTTAACGCCTGAACTTCAGTGTTCAGGCCGAAACACGTAATTGGTTTGAGGGCGGCCGACCACAGTCACACATCAATAAAAACTAAACTGGAAACAAAATTGGGAAGACGCTTAAGCGTACACTACGATAGCATTTATGGGCTTTTCGCACCACATTATCGACCGCTTGCTCGTGAATCGCACACGGTGCCCACGGTACGTGTGAATTTCTCGCTCTTGCTCACAGCGCCATCTATTCAGGAAGCGTCTTGCATTCTCGGTTTCAACGGTCGCCGCAAGACGGCGCTGCAAGACAGCGCTACCTGAATTTTTCGCTCACTGTCAACGACGTCGTCTTTTTGTGCTACGCGGCTCTTAACGCTGTGCGTTAACAACCGCCGTTTCGGATTCCATGAGGAATCCTTGTTCACAGTCAGTTATCGGGGCAAGGATAGAGCTGCGTTTACGTACATCGAGGTCGACAGCGGGCCATTGGTTTCGAGCTTGACGCCTCCTTTTCTCACCGGAAGAGCTTTTAGTGTTTTTGTTTTCTGATTTTCTTGACCTGACAGCTTGGCAGCCTGACCAGGTAGCAATCCGCTTCCAACTGGCATCTTGACAACAAAATTATTGTCCGAGAAAAATTTTCCGGGAATGTAATGCTTGATGACAAAAAATTGTGGTTGATTCCTCTGTTATAGGAATCGGCAAAACAAGAAAGTGAAATGTGCAGCGAAATCTGCTGCAGAGCATGATTTGCGGCCCAAATTGCGTGTCGGCGGCTGTCTTGTGGGTGTGTTTGGCGAGTGACGTCCTGTTGGCGGGCCGCATCGGCAAAGGTGTACTGACGTCATTTCCGTGACAAATATTACGTCAATGAAGTCTTTTGCAGGGGTGCACCCTTTTCAGGCAGCTTGTTTCGTTGCACTAGCGTCACTTCCGTGACCGATATGACGTCACTTATTGTTTGTGTATTATGGAATAAAACACTTTCGTGCTAAAAAAATTTTGTGGGTGAACCGTATCTTTGGCGTTCAGTCGCCACGCAAGTGTTGTCTTTATTGTTTTTTTTCTCCTATTACAGCAGGTCTTGCTGTGCGGGCTTCCGACGGTGGCCCGATTTTACATTCCTGACGCGCGAGTTGTTGGTCTACTGCATGGCGCTGCTGCTTCTGCGACGATGCGAGCGAACACTGCCCGTAGCAGGCAGAGGGCATCTTGTCTCTGTACGTTAGCATTGCGCTGGTGCGATGTTTGAGCACTGGAAGAGAGAAAGAGCGCACATGCGCGCGCAAGAGAGAAAGAAAAAAAGATAGCGTACATAAACTCTATCCAATCCCTACCCCCGCACACATGCCGTCTTGAAGGAAAAATCCCAAGGAGTGCAGCATGGCAGGAAATGGCAAAACTGAATCCCGTTCAAGGCACGTGGCACGAAGTTTCAGGCAGTGAGTAATCTCGTAGCTGGGTTTTGTGTCTTGTTTGGTTTCGTTTTTAGCCTTTCGTGTATTGCACGCTTCTCTCAGAAGCTTTTTTTCTCGGTTTCTTTTTCGAATTTGTGTTTTCTTCTTCCTAACTTTGTTTTTTATGAAAAGAGATTCGCGAGGTGTCATCCTTCGTTTTTGTTATTCGTTTGGTTTGGGTAATACTCTTAACGCCTTATTTTTTTCTCGATGCGATTTTACGTTAACACGTGGGGATCCACTGTGTCTCCTGGTTGGCCTTCGAGAGCTGTTCTGTATGGGGGGAGGGAGTTTATAAGGATTTTTTCCTTACAGTTTCCGCACGTCTGCGCAAAAACTCGGATTTATTGTCTCCGATCGAGTTCGGTCTTTGTAAGAAGGCTGTTTTGTGAGTCCTATTTTACTATCTCTCTGCATGAACCTCGATCTCCCTCTCCATTTAGTTCGCTCACCGACATTCCCGAGGGCTGAAGCACTGACAGTGGATGTTCTCTGAAAGCTAGCGAAGCTCGCGAGCTTAGTTTTTCTGCGCTCGCTTTTTCTTCTTCCTTGCTTTATGTCGCCAGCAGATAGAGGAGGAGTTCGCGATATTTCTTCATTTCTACACTTACGAAAGCACCAAATTCCTTCCCCACGTGCATTCACTCGTGCGTCCGCACCGTGTCGACGACCCTGGTGGAATTTCGATTGCTGAGACGTTGATGGTGGCGTGATATTAACACTACCCGCTTTCGCGACGTTAGGTTAACGTTGCTCGAAAGAAGTACTAAAGTAGACACACTTGTTGTTCAGGGTTCACTTTTCTTTTAGTGCAAGCATTCAGGAAAACTGAGACACTGGGTTCCTTTCTACGACCCATTTTTTGGGATAAAACTAAGAAGGAGAAGGGCGAGGAGAGTGGAGGTGCGTAGCGGGAAGTGACGTTAGGACGGGAGGAAAGTGGAAGATGGAGAGGATGATACGGGTAGTGGGGAGGAAGGATATGACTCGGAAGAGAGAGACATGTTGTTTCGGGTCGAGGAGAGTGAGTATGAGACGGGGAGGCAGGTTGGGGGGCAATAGAGAGGGGGGGGGGGAGTGGAGAGATGACTAGAGCGGGAGTGGGTCCGGGGGGGGGGGGGATTGTGGATGTAGATAAGAGGACATGAGGGGGGGGAGAAGTGAAAGTGGGAAAGAGTATGAATCAAGTGGGAGTAGAGATGAAGCGAAATGAAGGGAGGGAGAGAGAGGAAGGATGAGTAGGAAATGTGGCTGGCAATACGGGGATCAGCAGATGACAGAGGAGGAAGTTGGAAGAGGGGGAAGTACGATACGCGGCAGAGGCGGCAGAAACTTTAGTGTGTTTCGAAGTCATTAGCAGCGAAGCAAGCATGTACGCTACCAGTTTTTCATAAGGGAATCATAGGTCACTGCAGAGGCATTGTCTCACCGACGTGGTAAGCTGGAATCGTTTCCACTTCCAATGGCAAATGTGTTTAGTTCCACAATCGACAAACAATTGTTTTTACCTGAAGTTCTGTTGCAGAATTTGGATGATAGCACAAAAACAACCGGACATTATCGGCCATAGCTTGTAAGGTATATCAGAAACCATCCTGTTTGATGCAGACACCGGCGCCTTGGTGCCACAGTTCTTTCCCACGCGTATCTCCAGATGGGGTTTGTCTTTCAAACTAGCATCATCTGTCCTCATCTTGTCGCCGATTACCCCTTATACTGAATTTTTTTACAGCTGCGGCCTTTGCTCTTTTCTTATAATTTGCCACTTCATAAAATCACATAAAATTCGTAGAAGCTTCTACTGTTATGTGAAAGGATATTCGTTACAAACAAGCTGAAAAATAACGTAAGGAACGAAGCGTAATATACATTTATGCCGTCGAAAGACATTGGGGCGTAGCACTTAATAAGCAAGCATTCCTGCTATTAAAACTAGGTTTACAACTAACGAGAATATTACGAAATCACTGCTTCATGCTTGCAAACAAAGTAATGTAGGCATATAGACATTCGTCCTAGGTACAGCCCATGTTTTTGTATCTCCGCAATTTCGATGGCACTCGCCACCGAAGCCAAGCCAGTGCTGCACCCCGCCTCTATGACGTCATGCCGTAAACGAGGTATACACAAACTTCAATCGTTGGTTCCACTTAGACGCCGCGCTTCCGAACTTCTGTCCACGCCCTCCCAAACTCATCGCGTCAAGTCGAAACGGACTGCATGTAAATCAGACGCACCGTGCTACCAGCCCTCCCAATTCGCCCACCTCATCCCCACGAATGCGCAGCCATCACCTGCCGCGTGTGGCGTCACGGCACCGAGCTAATTCATTTGCTTAGCGGCCTGCCTGAAAAGTTTTCTTCCTTCGAAGCAGACACAGCAGCGCGCAGGACGCCCGCCCCCCGCTGCGTTCCAGCCCGGCCTCCCCCGCTAGGCCTCGCAGCGAGGAAGGCGAAAGATTAGTGCGACCTGTGCACGTGTGTCATCCATAGCGGGAGAGGAGCCGTGTCCTGGCGGCGGCTCCGAGTGATCTCTTCTCCGGTCGCGAACCTTAATGAGCAAGGCCTAATTACAAGATTAACGCCTGCGTCCGTGCGCGCAGCTTTTTCCCCGCTCTATGATTAGTTTCTGGCCAGGGGCCGCCGCTGTCGCCCCCTTCCTAGGTAGCACCGTCATCAGGATGCGCGGAGGAGAAACGGCTCCCCCTCTCCCTTCGCTCGGACCGGGCTTCTTCTGCCTAGTTAGCAGGACTCGCCTGCAGGCTTCCCGACTCACGGCAACTCTTCTGCGCCGGTGAGACTGCCACCGACAGGCAGCGAGCAACTTCGTGGAATTAGCCGGACAAAACCCGTCTGCTGCGCGTTGAAAGCGGTAAAAAGATTTATTAGGGAGAAAAAAATGCTAGGAAGCCCGCAGTTGCTGTTAGGAAGCCCGTTACCGCTCTTTCTTTGACTCCACACGCATCGAGTGCGGAATGTTTTACGCGTAACCTCTTTAAGATGTCTGTAACGTTCGCCCCGCGTGCTAGTGGCATGGGGCCATAGCATACTTTCGCACGGGATTCTTAAAATTAGCGGTGTACGTGACATGGGTGCAGACAGGTCTCAGCAGCTGCGCATAAGATCATAATACCCTGAGTGCCCACATCAGAAGTGGGCGAGAAAACGTCGACACATTCTGAAGAGCAGAATGGGAGTGGATGAAAGAGAGGCTACTTATAGACCAAGTCATCATTTCTGAGAGCGTTTCCGGCAATGGAGTCAGCTTTATGCAAGAGCCTTGAGTTTTCAACTGAATATCTATAAACTAAACCAGTTCGCACCCCCTTTTCAAAAGTGTACGCTGATTCGGCTTAACAAGCGTACGTGTGCGTGTGTTTGCGCCGCAGCTGAGCTGTTCGACTATTGTGTATATCGCCCCAACGAACGATAAATAGGACTGCAATGGCGATCCAGCAAAGCCAATACCGAGGAAATCGTGAAACTGCGTTGGCCCTTGGCTACCGTGCGGTCTTCCCGTCCCGCTGCTGTTTGCTTTC
This sequence comes from Haemaphysalis longicornis, assembly GCA_013339765.2. NCBI lineage: Eukaryota > Metazoa > Arthropoda > Arachnida > Ixodida > Ixodidae > Haemaphysalis > Haemaphysalis longicornis. The sequence continues at coordinate 138,314,112 of CM023451.1, read as the reverse complement.
TCTCGCGGCTTCTTTCCACCTTCCTCTCCGCCCGTTCGGGTCTCTCCCCTTGGGAAATTAGCAGCCCAAGAGCCGTGCTATTACAACGATCTCGATTCCTGCAGTTCCCTTTCTTCGTTCATGTCTCTGTGTATGTGTGTGTTGTTTGCGTGAACTGAAGCCTGATGGCGTTCTTCTTCGTGCTTTCTGTTTTTGTGCAGTTGCTGGTTTCGGTGTGATTACGGTTCGTTCCTGTTTTCCAATCTGGTGCCACTGTTTCCCCCACCGAATACGGCGAATACTTTCACTTCGAATCTCGACAAGCCGTGTCTCTGTTATGATCTTGTTGATTCCCCAGGCGACTATGGTGTTTGCAGCGGAGCCTGCGTATAGCTCATCGTCGCCACCGTCACGACATTCCTTTCCCAACATCCTATACTTCTCTTACTCTTTCATTCGATTGATTACTTATTCTTTTTTTTTGTGCGTTATTTTTTTCTGCTTCGTCCTTTTCCCGGTTTTTCGCTTCGCGAACTGTGCTCGCGAGTGGGGGGCGTGTCGCCACCTATTCGACGCCGCTATACTGGTGCGGCTATGGCGCGCAAGTCGTCCCTATAGGCATTCGTTGCTTGCCAGCTCCCACAGGGGAACAGTCGCGATTTCTCGCGAGCAAGCCGAACGCGAGATTCCTTCCGTAGCTCTGTTTGAACTCATTCCTCTTTCTTTTTTCGGTTTGAGTCGAATATCCGCCCCTCGTGCCCATTTTTTGCTTCACTTCATTCGCCTCTTTCGCAATTTGAATAGTTTTTTGTTTTTCCCGCGTCGGCTCGGCACTGCTTCTGGAAGCGTCTTGTTGACTCGACAGCGCGCGCGTGCTCAACCGTGGGCAACGTCAAGGCATCGTCGCTTGGAAGTCTCGCGAGATTGTCGCCGTCGATTGAAAGTGCGAAGCGTGTTTCGCCTTCGTTCTTGCGTTCTTTCCAACGTAGGCGCGACGCGTATAATAGGGGTGGCCGAAGGGAAAATGGCATGTTTCTTTGTCGCTGACGTAACTTGTCAAGTGGTTTTCCCGCACGACGCCCGCCAGTGTTTTTTCACCGACAGCGAAGCAATAAGGCGACGCACGGACGCGGTCCCCTTGACTGCCCCCTCAACTTTTTCTCGCACATGTCTTTGGGTGTTTGTTCGTTGTTGTTGTTGAACATTCGAGTGGCGAAGGAGCGTCAACAGAGCCGGCTACACGAAAGCAAGTCTTCTTTACAGCACTGACGCGGAAGAATGGGATCCTCCGCGGCGGCTCTTAAAAATCCCTGTCACGAAAGCCACTTTCGTTTCCGGGAAACTCGATGGGAAAAAATGCGCCGGGCACTGCGCAGTTTACATTCTGCTGTTGATACGGAGTGTCTCGTTTTCTTCTCCCTTTGTTTCTCGCTCTTGATTTGCCGCGCATCTCGCACGAGTGTGTAGGGACGAAGATAAACGAACCGTATACAACCGGTCTCCTGAGCTTCAGGATGTTTGAGTTTAGCTCTTCTTTTTTTTTTCGTCTTTCATGACGCGCAAGCGTCCTCGTACCAAGTTTTCCATCAGCAGAGCTGCGCTCCTAAAGTTATCTCAGGTGCTGCCAGTGCTTTACGCACTCTTTACGAGCGAAGCCCTCATTCTCGGAGTTGGGACATTTTGAACAGCGAAGCTTGGTCCGGTGGCGTTAGCAAAAAAAAAAAAAATGTCACCTGTAAAGGGTGCACCACCGCAGATAGGGTATTATAACAGGGCAGCCGGCTTTCGCGCCAGCTCGAGTGTGAGCACAAGGGGTATATGCGTATGCGAACCCCTTACTATACCATTAAAGGTGATAGACTTTCTTGGGCTAATAAAATGCAAGAAATGGAGCAACTTGCACTAGTGGTGCAAGGCTGGAGAAACGGCGGAGCTGGGGGTCGACCTAGCTTCTTCACCCCGGGGATCCGCTGTCAGTGTGGGGGACCGACCGGAACCACCTTGTAAAATCTGGCTAAAATTGGCCTTACCCCTCAACACTTAGCCTAGCCTGGCAAGAACATCGCAAAACTTAGTAAAATGTAGTAAATCCTAGCAAAACCTTTCAAAACTTAATAAAACCGGAAAAAAACTAGGTCGACCCCAGATTCGCTGTTTCTCAAGCCTTGAACCATTAGCGCAAGCTGTGCCAATGTTTTTCCCCATTTGTAAGATTAAACGAAGCTTCTAAATACAGACATTTCAACTCGTATCTCTCGGGTCTGGTTGGTATATTACAAAAGCTGAGCTACACAAACTTACGAATTGCAAGAATAATGCGTACCAGCTCCTACATTGGTGATTTCAAAGTGGTAGACAGCGATACAGGTCACCGGTCACCGGACGGCGTCGCAGTTTCACCTTCTTGACCCAAAATAAATTCCCGATCATTTACTCCGCATACAATGAAGTGTGTACTGTACTAGCATTTCTTGGGTATCGAGACAACGCGCGGTTTTTTTTCCCGGCCAATCCGCCTTTAGACATTGCAGCAGGGAAGTTATAGTAACATGAATATTCTACTTCATTATTCATTGGACCTCAAAGCAATTCAGCTTGATGTCATCTGAAGTGTCTGCGCCGAACTTCCGAGCTTCGCTAATGTTCACAGCGATTGCGATCCAGATCTCGGTGTTGTTACAAGCGCCTGGAAAGCGAAAGAATGATCAACAAGTCTGCGAAATCAACGTGCTGCGTGCTAAAGTAGTTCAGGATGTACATATGACGTCTCTTTAGCAGCGGTTTCTCGGACATTGCGGCACTGTTCTCTGACCAAAAGGGCTGTGAGGGGCATTCCTTTCTCTGGCAAGGACGCCAGCAGGTTTCTTGCCACGATGGCACGGCGCACGCAAGTGCAGCAAGGTGCGATCAGGACATGCGGTACGCCACCTCTACGCTGTCGACCCCCATTACACATTCCTCATGCCGCAAGTTTCTTTTTATGAAAATACATCAGATAGAGAGGTGGATATATTTTATTGCACATCATAGTGGTACAAGGGTTTCCTTGCTTTCCTAAGCACGCAGTGCTTTTGGGAAGGCAGGCAGAACAGCTGCACCCGACCAGATGGGCAGCAGAGGTGGTTTTGTGGAAAGGGAACAAAGCACAAGCAAAGACGTAAAAATAAGGATAGCGATGACAAGTAGCCATTGACGTATAAAAAAACGAAAAGAACGTGAAAAAAAGGACAAGCGGCATCATGAAGATAAATGCGTACTGGACTGGTACGTTTGAAAAAAAAAAGAAGAAAAAAAACAGTAAGAAAAAGACAAGCAAAGCAAAGATAAAGTGTAATATCGAAGGCACTATACAACAATGCATTTTTGCACACGAGTCAATAACAATCACAATTCATTTTCATCTACAAGAAATGTGTCACATTATGATGAAAAAAGGCACCATCTCTTTACAGTCTTTCTTACATTTTTTAGGCTGGATATTTTAGTTAGATCTGAAGTAAGGGTATTAAATAAAAACGGCAAATAATATTCTCGTTTTCTCTTTCCATAATTGGTAAAAATAAAAAAAATTCTACCAAGACACGCCGAGAGTGCCGGGTTCAGACTGTTGCCGCAACTGTCGTAATAACGTTAAAGAATGACGTCATTTCACGTCTCAGCCAACCGAACTCCGTGACACGCGGTTTTCTTACGTCCACACAACACGATATGCCTTTTGCGTCGGTACTCTGAACATAGCCTAATAGCACATTGCGCGTCCCTTAAGGTGGCTTTCACGAAACACACATTTTGTTCAAGCTGGGACCGAGGTTGAATCCCCTTCTGGTCGTACTGGCGGCGTACGGGAAGACACGCACACACTCCCCGTCGGTGTGGGCGACATTGGGAAGGCTGCTGTAGCGTAGGGTATATTTGTGTGAAAAACGCTTAGGGCCACTGGGAAACCATCTAAAGTGTGCTGCGGAGTACGGGAGCTCTTTTGGGCTTGCTAAAAGGCTTCGGACTGAAAGCCCGCATGTGACTTATTCTCCCTCCATCTTTCTGTAGATGTGTGTGCATTTTTGTCATTCCGTCTCGGTTTTTACCTCCTTAGCTCGTGTGTGTGTGTGTGTGTGTGTGTGTGTGTGTGTGTGTGTGTGTGTGTGTGTGTGTGTGTGTGTGTGTGTGTGTGTGTGTGTGTGTGTGTGTGTGTGTGTGTGTGTGAGTGTGTGTGCGTGTGCGTGCGTGCGTGCGTGCGTGCGTGTGCGTGCGTGCGTGCGCGCGCGCTTATTCGTGATTTCATTTCTACAACCATTTTAAGCAACTAACTCTGCAGTGCGCGGGCCTGACTTCGTCGGTAAAAAAATTCCACTCCCCTCCCCTCCTCTCTTCTCTCTCTCTCTCTCTCTCTGTACGCAGAAAATTTTATTTCCTCGTCCTAGACCTTCAACGAACGTACCCCTGACAGTCAAAAATGTCTGCGTTTCTGGAAGTCGTAATCTCCGTGGGACCGTGCATATACCAAGTGTCAAGTTCATCACTTTTTTCAACTTGCCATGTCTCAGCAGCTGGCCAGCACGCCTAAACGTTTCTTTTTTCTCTCTCTCTTTATTCGTTTCACGCAGAGACTGAAGCGCAGCAGCACAGCTTCGATATTAGATCACCGTCCTCGCGGAGTCGCGAAAACGGAAATCGGGAGCACCGATCCGTCTGCTGCTGCTGATCAAATCTGTCGCGTTTTCGGCTGCTCGCGCCTCTCGCGAGTTTGTCCGGCTGCCCGGTGTCCGAAATGCGCGATTTGGGCTCTCGTAGCCGATGGGCAGTGCCGGGAAGAGCGCTCGCGGGTGCGGAAGCGATTTGGGCCCGAGGTTTCTTGATGACAGTGCCAGCCGCGTCGTCCGAGAGATGACGTCCGCATCTGGCACGGGTCGATGGGCGCCGCTTAAGGCAGCGCGTATAGGAGAGAACCACTTTCTTCGGACAAGTGGCCCAGGACCGGCCGCCGACGCTGACCGGTCGAAGGCCTGCCTGCCGGCCCAATGGGCTCTGGACACCGAGGCGCGCCGGGCCCGGGATCGAAATTCCAATTAGGTTTGCGCCGCGGTCTATACAAGTGCCCGCACCCGAGCGAATTGAATCTCCGCGGATATATAACCAGTCCACAATTCTGTTTTTCTTTCTGTCTTTTCAGGGCACCGCTCGCTGGTAATAGGGACTGGTCGGCCGCTGGAGGGATCGATTTGGGAATGCAATAATGATGGTTTGGAGGGCGAGCAACCTGATACCCGTTATAAATCTCGGAGATACATGAATAGAAAAGTAAGTTCCGTATTGTACGTCTCGGTGCTTATTCGTACTCTTACCGGAGTAAGTTGGACTGACTCGTTTCTGCGGGAACGAACGTTCTTGAAAAGCGGCGTCTTAGCTGACGGGATTTCATTTTGTTCGGTGGTTAATTGTATAATTGATAAGCGGATGAGTATTCGCTCCGTAGCTGCATTTTTGGGTGTTTTAGGTGTGCTGATATGTCCGTTTCTTTTTCTTCCAGATGCGTATTTTGCACTTCTAACGCACGTTGCATTCAATTGACAAGTTGACTGGCTTTGCATCGTCGTCTGTTGAGCAATTTGTAGATATGGAATGGTGTTTTCAGGAACTAATCTTCAGCTTTTTTTCATAACAATACTTTGCGTACAGCTAGCTCTTTCACTTTGAACAGCAACTTGACGAAAAAGCTTCTGCGGCACTTCCGTGGCATTGTTGGTCATACAAGTTTTCGCTCATGTAGTTTTGTTCAGTGACTTCAGTTTTCCTTGAACGTAGCAAAACACTTCCTTGCATGTGACGTTATGCACAAATCTAATTTTAATCTATGGTGCTTATTTCCCAAAAGGAGCTCCCATAATACTCAAGGGTAATAAAGATAGCAGTTGAGCCAACACTCTTTCGTGTGCTGGGTACACTCGTTCTGCGTTTGCTACTTTCCACTGCTTTTTCTCCTCAGCTTTCATTCGCGCCCCTTCTAACAAAAGAGAACAAGAAACTGTGGTTGATTCCACTGTCACAGGAATCGGTAAAACACGACAGTAAAATGTGCAGCGAAATCTGCAGCTGAGCATGATTTGCGCGACGGCAGCTGCCTTGCGGATGTGCTTGGCGAGCGGCGTCCTCCTGGCAGGTCGCTTCGGCATATGTGTACTGGCGCCATTTCCGTGACTGATATGACTTCAGTGAAATCTTGGTGTATCCAGGAATAAAAAACTTTCGTGTTAAAAACAATAAACAAGAGAACGGCCACGACATTTAACCACTTTTGATGAGCTATAAATGAGGAGTCATCATTGTCCACTAGAGCACTGCACAGGCCCGGGCCGGCCCGAAATCCCGGGCTGGCGCCGCCCGAAGTCGATTATCGGAGGGCCCGGGCCGGGCCAGGGTTCAATGCCGCGGGCCCGGGCCGGGCTCAGGCTCGACGCCGTGGGCCCGGGCCGGACTCGGGATTGAATTCATAGACACGGCCGTTAATAGGTCCGACGTGAAGTGTAGGAAAGAGCATCAAAATGAATATTCTTGGTTTATTGTTGCGCGATTCTTGCTGTTATTTGTACGCATTGTTTTAAAAACGTGTTTTGATAGGTCTGATGACCACTATACTGCAATTTTAAAGACATTTCTTGTACTGCATCAAGAGTTTATATTTTGGTGTATAACATACCAAAGATACGATTACGAGGAATGCCCAAGAGAGGAATGACTTAATTCAGATATCGTGGAGCTTTGAACCTATATCTAGGTAAGTACACGTGTGTTTTAGATGTCGCACCAATCAAAATGCGGCTGCCGTGGCCGGGAATCAAACTCGCGTGCCAGAGAAACACCACCGCTTAACAACCACTGCAGGTGAAGTATTTCAACGCGCGTACATACTCGTTGATTCAAATGCGGATCAAAAAATTTTAGCAATACCAGCTTGTGGCCGAGGCAACCACGTGAAGTTGCCAAGAGTCTGGTCATCAAAGGTGATGGCGTCTCTCGTGTAAGAATACGAGCTATTATTACGTCGATGTGGCGTGAACAGCAGACGGTGAAAGCGAAACTACTGACGTGCTCTTTTAAACCCTTATTTGTTGCGTTTCAGTTCATGACGTGCTTGTACAGACTAGATGCTCCGTCTGATCGGCCGGAATATAATAAACAATCTTTCTTCAGCGTCAAAGACCGGGCCTGGTCACACACGCGCGGGCCATCCCTAGGCCAAAAAAATAAATTACCAGGGCGGGCCGGGCCTGGGCTTGAGATGGTGGGCCCGGGCCGGGCTCGGGCCAGGCTCACTTATGAATGCCCGGGCCCGGACCGGGCTCGGGCTAGGTGTTACGGGCGAGGGTTGGGCTCGGGCTTCGCGAAGCGGGCTCGGGCCGGACTCGGGCCTTAAAATCAGGCCCGTGCAGTGCTCTATTGTCCACTCGCATGTCTTATCCCGAATCGGTGAACACCACCATGTAATTCGCTAATATCGAATCGCTCAATACTCTTCAAATTCCCTCATATCACCAACTTTCCCCAGTCAAGCTTCCCAATACCGCTGTAGACGTGCTGAAAAGAATTTCGATGCCCTTGTCTTCGAGCCTTCCTAATCTGTCTGGAGATTCCCAATCTTCTTGTGAAGCGTCATCGTGTAGTGTAGAACACTACGAACGTCTCTTGTGCTTACAGTTCTGTCAATGCTTCCCTCCCTGGAAGAGTTTCTTCTAAATTGGTTGGAGGTTTTTGCCCTATATAGAATTTTTATGTCAGTAGATTTGTCATGTTCTTCAAGTTTCTCTATTGGCAGGTTAATGGCGCGATTGTAATACATAGGTCTGTGGGTGGCCTGTGCTCAAGCATATATATATATATATATAATATAATATATATATATAATATATAGATATATATATATATATATATATATATATATTATCTATATATATATATATATATATATAGATAGACGAATGAGAAGAAATGAAGGGTCGTTGAATAAGAATGCGGTAGGTCATTGAAACCGATTAAGAATTTCGAAAGACAGAAAAAAAGTGGGTAAAAACTGCCGGCCGGGTGGGATCAGGCCCACAACCTCCAAAATACTGTCATCGAAGTCCGAACCCCAACCTCCATTTGTCATCGCACCAGAACGCGTATTCTGGAGGTCGCGGGTTCTGATCCCACACGACGGGCATTTTTCTCCACCTTCTGTCTGCCTTTCAAAATTCTTCATCTGTTTCAATGACCTACGGCATTCTCCCCTTTGCTTTCCAGGCATTCTTGACTGTTATCCCTGATACTATATATATTATATATATATATATATATATATATATATATATATATATATTATATATATATATATATATATAAATATGACAGAATAAGGGCTGGCAGTCAAGAAAACCTCGGAAGCAAAGGGGAGGATATAGTAGGTCATAGAAACAGATAAAGTATTTGGAAAAGAAAGAAAGTGGAGACAAAATGCCCGCCAGGTGGGATCCGAACCCACGACCTCCAGAATACCGGTCTGGTGCGATAACCACTACGCTACCGGCGGGGCTATTTTCCCCTCCACTTTCTGGGGTATTTATGTCACTGTAATTTTTTCTGTGCTTGGGGTGGTAGCCAGCGCCACTCGGACTTCTCGGGGTGAAGGGGACCTTCTTTTTAACCCCCGGGCCGTGACTCGAGTGTCTACGACATGTCGAGAGTGGTCGACCAGCGTTGCCCTCTTAACTCCCTATGGCACCAAGACTGCCAGAACATGGGCCCTCGCTATGCATTAGGAATCAGAATAGAACATGGGGCTTCTTAAAATAAGACAGAGCTCAGCGATTGGGCCACCTTTTCGGAGCTAGGGCAGATATACGTAGGCCAACGATCGATCAAGTATTGGCAAAAAGAAGCGGAGAAATGCCTTCAAGGTGAGGATAAACTAGCGCTTAAAAGAGATATCCGCTCTAGGTCAGTGTTGGATCCAAACCATGCGGGCCATTTTTCTCCACTTCTTCTTTCCAAATACTTATCTTTTGACCTACATACGTCCCTTGCTTTCCGAGATTTCTTGCTGAACCTATTCCGCTTATTTCCAACGAGCCCCTCATTTCATGCGATCCTGTGAGCGCGAAGCTCCGAAGCGTAGAAATCATTTACCACTGCTACATTATCTATCACCAAACACATCGAGGACGTTTCGTCTTCTACGGACCGATCTCATCATCGTTGCTGGTCCGGTGTTCCGAGAGGCTTAGTTAATGACCTCACCGAGTAATCAAGGCCCTTACAAGGGGTGGAGGTTCCTCGTCCCGCTCAACGCCTTCCAGTGACCCGGGAGCTCCGTTCAGGTAGGCGATTCCCTGGCAGCGATGCAGCGTGAGGCCCGGGAAGCCAGTCCCGCTTGGCACCTCCCCTGCTGCGCCTCTGGCATTTGCTATCCCAGCTGCCAGCCGACCTCCTCATTATCGCCGTCTCTACCATGCAATGTAAGACGGCTGGATCAGTTTCTCGAGTCAGTGCGTTTCCACCGTGGGTGACGTGGCGAACTACAGAACTTTGCGTTTTCCTTACAGGGGCCAAATGGTTTCTTAACCAACGACCGGCTCCCCGACGGGCCTACCTTCTGCAGGAGCTGCGCCAGATATTCGGTAGCCAACCGCTCGGTCAGACATGGCGAAAAGGAACTGCCAGTCGTCTTGAACCCGAGGAGAGGGTATGCGTCTTCATAAAACGTTCTGCTCTATGTCACCGTGTGGATGCAACATGCCACCCGGTTCCCATGTCCTGAAGGTATAGCCCCTTTTGCCTCACGCCCAATTTCAAAATCCCCCATCAGCGACCGGACAACCTGTCAGCGCTATCGAACGAGCCGTGTCTCACCTGGTCTTCACCACAGGGGACTCGCCACGCCCCGACAACCAACTCCGCGAAGACTAGCGACCGCCGTCTCCTCGACGCGATTCCTTTGCTCGGAAGAGCTCCAGTTGCGCGACCTCTGAAGGAGAGCGGCATCCATGACGGTGTGTATCCCGACGCCACCCCCTTACTACAACTCCCACCCCGTCCACTCGGCGGGATCGCGACCGCCCCTGCCTCAGTGCCCCTTCACCCGCACATGTAACAGCGATCTCCGAGCGCCGTTCCACGGGGGTACTACGGCCAACGTGCGAACCCCTCCGCCAAAGGCTTTCCCGAGCGCCGACCCGCTGCTATTACTGCGGGACCCGGGGCCCATATCCCGCTTTGCCGACGCCGTATGCAAGATAACGAAAGGTACGCACCGTTTGAACGAGTTTCGGTTATCCTTACGGTTCATAACGTCGTGCTTGATTCAACCCCGCGGCTCATCGCCATCTCCCTCGTTTGAAGAAAAATGCGCAGCCGAACCCTCCCCGATGACGGTCCGGCTCCTCTTCACCGGCTTCCACGCCCGCAAGCGGCCGGGAAAACTCGTGCATTTCAGGAACTTTCACAATGCTCAATCCTCCTCAACGAATCAAACTTTTTATCTGTGCTAGTGGAAGGAATTTTTGTTAATTCTCTAGTGGATACTGGTGCAAGCGTTTCGGTTATTCATGCAGATTTGTGTTCGCGTCTCCGTAAGGTTAAAACTCCTTACACTGGTCCTTCACTGTGCAATGCTAACGGAGTCGTACTGCAACCCTCAGCGCAGTGTACAGTTCGAGTATTCATAGATGGAAGCCGTCATCACGTTCCCTGTGCAGTGCTTACTCCGTGTGCACACCAATTGATTCTGGGGTGGGACTTTCTATCTTCGGCGTCCGCTGTCATTTCCTGCAATTTACCGGCTGTCGAACTCACGGCTACCCACTTCTCCAGCGTTGATGATGAGGAGCCGCCTCGGTTGGTGGCACAAGCTGATCAAGTTTTGCTCCCTGGGCAAGAGACACTAATGACAATGTGCTCAGATAGGATTCAAGATGGTGACATTTTAGCCGTTCCTGCAGGGTCCTTCCTTCCTAAAGGAGTCGTCATTCCCACCTGCCTCGTTCGGTTTTCGAATGGGTCAGCGGTACTTGCTGCAACGAACGTCAGTTCAGAGCCGATCTTGCTGCCCAAAGGTGCTGCTATTGCTACTGCTGCTGCTGACAGCCAGGTCATGTCTGTTATGCCCATTTGCTCGTCGTCAGCAGGCCAGCGCCTTTCGGATCCTGCATCGTCATCGGCCGCTCTTGTCGCAACCATTAGCTCTGACCTCAGCCCTAAAGAGGCAGAGTCCCTCCTTGCTTTGCTTGAAAAACACGCAGCTTGTTTTGACTTCTCTTCGTCGAAGCTGGGGCAGACTTCCGCAACAGCACACCGCATTGACACGGATGGCTCTCGTATCATCCGCCGCCGTCCGTATCGTGTATCTTCGTCTGAACGAAAGATCATCGAGGACCACGTTTCGGACATGCTTGAACGCAACATCATTCGCCCTTCTGTTAGCCCGTGGTCGTCGCCCGTCATTTTGGTTCGTAAAAAAGACGGATCAGTGCGTTTCTGCGTTGATTATCGTGCACTAAACAAAATTACTCGAAAAGATGTATACCCCATGCCCCGAATAGATGGCGCTTTGGACTGTTTACAAGGTGCGGAATATTTCTCGGGCATTGACCTCCGATCCGGCTATTGGCAAATCCCGATGCATGAATCTGACAAAGAAAAAACCGCGTTTTCCACCCCGGACGGACTTTATGAATTCAATGTTATGCCTTTTGGATTATGTAATGCCCCAGCTACTTTTGAGCGTCTCATGGATACAGTCCTGCGTGGACTCAAATGGAGGACATGTTTACGTTATTTGGATGATGTGATCTTCTCATCGACTTTTCCTCAACATCTTGAGCGCTTGAACGAAGTACTTACATGTTTAGCAAATGCTGGACTTCAGCTCAACACAAAGAAATGCTGTTTTGCCAGCAAAACAATCAAAGTCCTCGGTCATGTTGTCAGCAAGGAGGGCATCCAACCAGACCCTGACAAAATAACAGCTGTGCTCAATTTTCCTCGACCGCTACAACAAAAAGCCCTCCGCAGTTTCCTCGGCCTTGCCTCTTACTGTCGCCGTTTTATTCCCGGTTTTGCCACCCTTGCTTCAACTCTCAAAAGGCTTCTGCAATCCGACGTTCCCTTCACCTGGTCCGACGACTGTGAAAAAGCTTTTCACGCTCTTAAAGGTGCGCTTACTTGTCGCCCAGTGTTGTGCCACTTCGATGAGACAAGACCCGCACTTCTCCATACCGACGCCAGTGGGACCGGCATTGGCGCCGTTCTCCTCCAACGGGATGACCAATCAAGAGAGCGGCCTGTTGCTTATGCCAGTCGCTCTCTCACGCCCGCCGAAAAAAACTACAGCATCACAGAACAGGAATGCCTTGCCGTCGTTTGGGCTGTCCAGAAATTTCGGCCATATTTATACGGCCGCCATTTCACCATTGTAACCGATCATCACGTACTCTGCTGGTTATCGACTTTAAAGAACATTACTGGACGCCTTGGACGATGGATTCTTCATTTACAAGAATACGATTTCTCTGTTACACACAAGTCGGGCAAGAAACATCTCGATGCAGACGCGCTATCGCGCTGCCCGCTATCGCCTTCACATACTGCTTGCGTAACGCCGCAGGCAAAAGAGTTGCCGCTTGCGCCTGTCAGCTCCATTGCGGTCGGTGAACGCTTTGAGCTTAAAAAGCTCCAACAAGAAGACCACCATTGTCAAAGCATAGTCGACAGACTGAGTGGTAGAACATAGACTCCAAACAGTCACTTGCGCCGCTAGCAAACAAAATTTCGGGTGATTGATGGCGTTTTGCATCGTCAAAATTACCATCCTACTGGAGAAAAGTGGGTTCCCGTTGTACCCCGAGCACTGCAGCAGAAAATTTTGGAGGCCTTTCATGACGATGCGACCGCTGGCCACCTCGGATATCAGAAAACGTATGACCGCATCCGAGCCCGTTTCTTTTGGCCTGGCATGTCCACAAGCGTATCCAAGTACGTCGCGTCCTGTACCTCCTGCCAGCGTCGTAAGCGCCCTACATCACCTCCGGCTGGACAGCTACAACCTATCTCGTGCCCCGGTGAGCCTCTTGACGTTGTTGGGATTGATTTGTACGGGCCGCTACCTAGAACTCGTACTGGTTACCGCTGGATCGTCACAGCTGTGGACCATCTGACACGCTGTTCTGAAACGGCTCCCTTGCGTACTGGATGTGCCGAAGATGTTGCTAGCTTCTTTTTGCACCGCATCGTCTTGTGGCATGGCGCCCCTCGTGTCCTGCTAAGTGACCGGGGGAGAACATTTCTCTCGAGCATCGTTGCAGAAGTCCTGCATGCCTCACGAACTTTTCACAAATTGACCACCGGATATCACCCTCAAACTAATGGACTTACTGAAAGATTTCATCGCACGCTTTCTGACATGCTTTCAATGTACATTGCACCTGATCACAGCAATTGGGACCACATACTCCCTTTCGTAACATTCGCTTACAATACGGCTACCCAACGCACAACAGTTATTCCCCATTCTTCCTCGTATACGACCGCCAACCGTCCTCGCCACTAGACACCTGTTTCTTTACCGCCCTGTATCACGTTCTGCTCCAAGCACTGAACAGTTCATCTCTCGCGTGAAGTATTGCCGCCAGCTTGCCCGCGACCGCACTACTGAGTGTCAGCAGGACAGGACAGAGCGCTACAACGCATCTCACCGGACTGTTGATTTCCGACCTGGCGATGAAGTTTTGTTATGGACCCCTTTCCGGGTTCCTGGACTTTGCGAAAAATTCCTTCACCGTTTCCTTGGACCGTACACCGTTCTAGAGAAAACCTCACCGGTCAACTTCCGCATAACCCTAGTAACTCCTCCTGCCGACCGCCGATGCCGTGGCACCGAGATTGTGCACGTGTCTTGGCTCAAGCCGTTCCATCGTCGTCCTTCCGTGTGATTGCGACCGGGAGGCCGCCTTGACGGGCGGGGGGAATAAGTGTGAGCGCGAAGCTACGAAGCGTAGAAAATCATTTATTCCACTGCTACATTATCCTCATCACCAAACACATCGAGGAACGCTTCGTCTTCTACGAGACCGATCATCATCATCGTTGGTTGCTGGTCCGGTGTTCCGAGACGGTTAGTCGTAAAATAAACGCCTTACCTCACCGAGTAATCAAGGCCCCTACAATATATATATATACGCACTCCTGATTTCCTATCCTTCGCCTCGTGCTTCTTGAACGCCTGAACCTAGGCAGGGGCAAGGAGGGCTCAAGAAGGGGATGAAAGCGCCCCAATTGATACACGGCGACAGCGCGGTGGCGGCTGCCCATTGCTTCTCTGACGTCGCCAGCTTCCCGTCCTGTGCTTCGCGTATTGATCCGAAAGCCGGTCCATGTCCCAGCTCTGGGCGGGCGTCGTCAACCCGGTCTTCGAAATGGCCGCTTTATTGTTTCTCCCTTTGTGTCTGCCATCTTTCATCCCCCTCTTCCCTCGTCAATCTTCGACTCACCCCCTTTGCTTGCTGCTGCCCCCCTTCCCGACACCCTTCGAGACGGCGACGTATAAAGACGGCGGGAGAAGAAGGGGACCAGCTTAATAAGAGGGAGAAGCCCTCTCTATGGCCGGGCCAATAAATGAGAATCTCACACAACTCGTAATTAGGTCATAATTGGCTCCCCTCTCAACGGACCGCTTTGTCCAGAGCCCTCATCCACTTTTTCCTTTGTCGCGTCCTCTTTTTTTTTTTTCTTCACGAGAACGCTTTACGGTTCGCCGATCTCCGCTATCTTCTTTGCACTTTCTTGGCATCTGACGTCCTCCTTTTCCTCCGTTTTCTTTGTGCACCAGCGTTCTGACGAGACCTCCTCTATGAAAGCACGGGGCGCACAATGCCTGGTCGCCTTCTCACCCCTTGGCACGTCGGGCCTTTGTTTTTTACCCTTCGTCTTTTTATTTCCCCCTTCACTCGACCAGAGGATCGCGGGCTTCCCTCTTTTATACTTTGTTAACCCTTCTCTCGTTTCCTGCTCGAACGACTCTGCTCATTCAATACGTCGTCTCCTTTCAGAGGGTGTGCGCTGAGCTGAGAGGTGTCCCCCTCCTTTCCCCCTCTCCAGTCGGCGTGATGAGGTTCGGGACCATGTATAAAGGTCTAGGTTTTTGATTCCCTCTCCCCCTCTCCCCCCCCCCCCCCTTATCTCTCTGGGGCACTTATTACCCCTTCTCCCTCCACACAGACCAGTCGCCACCTTCTTTCATTCCGCTATTACAATAACAATAAGGTGGCCGCACCGGTTTTCCTGATCAGGCCCGCAAGCCGCAGAAAGAACGGAAGTGCCTTTCAACTGATTGGTCCCATTCCGATGGCTCCGAATCTGGGGGAGCATTTTCGCGCCTCTGGAGACCGAACGGCCCTTCGATTCATCTTTTTTCCCGCACTGAAGCACAGGCTTTCGGGGAGGCTCTGTTCTTGCTACGGGCCGCGCTGCGACAAACTTTGTTCCGTACAAGACCCCCCCCTCCCTCTCGTCACACCCGTACTTGCTCGGCTCTGTTTTTCTCGTCTGGTAATTTGATATGCCCCGTGTGTTCTCACGTCTCGTAACGAAGAAAAGCAGGGAGGGAAAGAGGAAAAGGAAAGACGAGGCAAACGAATTTATCCGCGACTGCTATACCTGTTCAAGCTCGCCTTTAGCGAAAGACGTAGCTATTTTAGTGGATGGTTTGATGAAATAGTGTTTCTGTTACGGGTGTCGTTTTTCGTGTTTTTTTTGTGTGTGTGTGTGGGTGAGATGTGCTTAAAGTGGGCTGCGGAATTCTAGAAGTGGAGAAAACTTGTAGAACAGGTAAAGGTCATGTGAGGCAGAGTGGTCTCGAGGTCGTATCCGGTGAGGTCTGCTGAATTGGTCAAGCGCGAAAAACGTCGCCAAGAAGCTTACCAGGACTGCGAAAGGATCTGCCTACAATCGCAGGTATTACGACGACGTTAATTTTCTTCCCCTGCTAATTTATCCGGAGCCACAAAGTCACCGCTTGAGACGTTCAGTGACGTCAAAAGGTGTCATTCATATACATTAGCTAGTCTATAATGTGTCTGTAGTCTAAGTCGGTGGACTTACATTGTCTATTCTATATTGCAGGGCCGCCAACCAAAATGCTATGACTATAAAACTAAGCCAAAGTCTACACGCATTAAACAGAATCGGGCCGCTTTCTTGCAGTGATTAGGAGTTCAGAAGGGTACACTGATTAAGCGGGACTAATCGAGCTTACAGAGTGATAATGAAACGCCCTTCGGCACTTAATCGGGCGGGGTTCTGCACACAGCCAAATGGCGTAGATGAAAGCGTTTGTTAGGAAGATGGCTGTGGGTAACCTAATTGCGAAAGTTATATTCGGTAAGTTGATGTAAGGCAGAGCTCGCCACTTTATTAGCGCTCGAGAGGCGAGCGGGAAGTAACGAAGGGAAAAAAATAAAAATAAACGTTGACCCACACAGGCAATGCAAAACTAATTTACGTTCGTCCGCTTATAATACCTCCCCCCTCCCTCTTTGGCCATTCAGAGAGTAAAAAAAAAAACGTTAATACCGTTGACAGGCACCGCTCTAAACGCGTGTATGCCAGGTCCCACGCTTTTATGGGAACGTTGACAAACCACAGGCCCGCAGCCATTAGAGGCCTTCGAGGTTTCAAGTTCGGAAGTTTGCGTTCACCGCGAGCAAACAGAGTTTGAAGCAAGGGCCCCCCCGTCTACGGGAGAGCAGCGGGCTCGGTGGGTGCGGCGGTGACGGAGGCCGGTATTGCCCGCAGGGCCGCGTTATTGCCAGGTTTTGTGGGGGCGCTCGCGTGTTTGCCTTTAGGCCGCGTCAACATCGCTCTTTTCGCAGACGTGTATAAAAGGTCAGAATGAAGTGCCACCGCCAGAAACAACTGCGCCTTCTAACTATACGAAGAGCCTCCGCTTCACCCACGCTTCCCGCGAAGAAAGTGAAGTGTTGGCGGGTTGGGTCCTATTCTAAGAACCTTTTATTTTTCGATCTGGGTTATCGAGGATAGTAAAACGCCTACCGTTCATTTCGACAGCTATGACTCAATTCCGACGCATTCTTCTTATCTTGGAAACGCTGAGCAACGCAAACGCTCATACAGACCAGTTCATGTAAAAGAATTCAGCTCTTTATATAAACGCACACGATCAAATTTCTTTCAGGAAACGAAGAAGAAACTATAAATAAAAAAGTCAACAAGAGAGAGAAGAGAGAGAGAGAGAAGAGAGAAGAGAGAGAGAGAGAGAGAGAGAGAGAGAGAGCTTTTTTATTAGATGAAAGCAGAGAGGTTTGCCGGCATGTTCCCGCCTACATGCTACTCTGCGGGGATGGGGAGAAGAGAGTAAAGGCCCTAAAAGAAGTAAGGTAGAAGAAAGGGCGAAAAAGAAGAGATTAAAAGAAAAAGTGAACACGAAACTTTGATGAGGTTATTACTTTCATATCCCTCTAGCAGGTTTGTTATGTGCTGTTTTCATGAAATTTCTTTGTTTTGTTTTCTAGGGTTTACCCGCTTATCCAGGCAGGCACACCCATCGAGTTATGAGCCAGACGTGATCCTTTCAACCTAACCTTACCTAGTCGGTCTTGTATTTGGCCCGCGCAATGTACTGCGGGCCAGCTAGACGAGATGGAGAGAACATCCTCCAAATACGCTCTTACGTGGCTTCATTCCTCGCGTTCTTCGCGTTCGTGGCACATCAAACACATGTCATGGGGAAAGATGATCAAAACGAGATTTTACACTGAACGTTGCTCTCGCGGGAACCCAAATCTAGGCGCTCGTAGACTATTGTCGTTCTCCGGTTAGATATCGCTCAAAACAATAATGTGTACTGACGTTTTGTGGGAATACTTTCTCAACTGCTTGGGGAGCTACCATTGCGGGGCTCTGGGAGGCAGAAGAAAAAAAACTAAAGAGCACTGTGGTGTACTGAAAACTATTGCCACCATGCTTTGCAACACGGTGTCTTCTGTGTCCGGTTTCTTATTTCGTAACGCGGTAGCAAATAAAGCACTGTACGCACGCTGATGCCAGATGCGATACACATTGCATTGCCATGCGGGTTTAGCCAATCGACGGCTGGTTGAGTTTGATTGAGCACCAACTGGTTGACCGGGAACTATAAGAAACAACAAAAATTGTGGTTGATTCCTCCGTCATAGGAATCGGTAAAAGACAAAAGTGAAATGTGCAGCGAAATTTGCAGCTGATCATGATTTGCGGGTCGGCGGCTGTCTTGTGGGTGTGTTTGGCGAGCGACGTCCTGCCGGCGGGTCGCTTCGGCGAAGGTGTACTGACGTCATTTCCTGAAGGTATCGCGGCATAAAACACTTTCGGTTTAAAGTATAAAACTTGAAAACGAACAACCTTAAGTATAACGTACTCTTTCGTTCTAAAGGTTGCTTCCGCGCAAGAAGACCTTGTGTGCAGGGGTGCACCCTTTTCAGGCCGCTTGCTTGGTTGTACTGGCGTCACTTCCGTGACGGATATGACGTCACTCAAATGTTTGTGTATCCTGGAATAAAACACTTTTGTGTTCAAAAATTGAAAAGAAATGTCTCTTCAATAGCTATAGATCACCTAGTGCAACAGGCGAATAACTAAAACCAAGTCACCAATGTCGCTAAAAAGGAAGAATTTAGTTTGCTGCCGGAGGAACTCTACCACAAAGCTAGCATCATTGAGTTGACTTTATCGACAGAGGGTGAATTGCGAAGGGTACGTGCGTGAAAGCCACGCTGACGCAAAAAACAACGAAAGGCAATCCTCGTGCTCATTAATTCACCGCCATCGTCGGGAGCCAAGCATAAACAGGGGGATGCCGCATCCACGCCGTTGGTGTGTAGCCGTAGGCAAGCCACTCTCGCACGCCTGTCGCAGGCATATCCCGAGCTCTCTCGGCGTCTGGCCGCGTGCCTGTGGTTCACCGAGCAGGCTTCGGGTGCGTCGCAGCCGCGACAGTGCTGCGGTAGCGCGCGCACTGCTGCTTCTGGTCGCGCGAAGAGAGCCCCCTTTGGTTGCTTGACGGATGGTCTCCCGGCCCATTATGGCCGCCGCCGCCGGAAGAGAAGAGGGGGGGAACCGCTGCATTAGGATATTATTCCGCGACGTGACTGATGAAGGCGCATGGCCGAGTTGACCAATGGCCAGCGTGGGTGGCGCATGCGCGCGACGCACAATTTATTTCCTTTTACCGCGCCGCTATAGTGTCGTCTCTCACGGGCCTTTCGTCGCCGCCGCCGCCGCCGCGCGTCCTGCATCGGACGCGAGCCGGACCTAAGGAACGGGAGAAGCTCTCCATCTTCGCCCTCTCGGGTTCCTCGCGCATTGTGTCCGCGGCGCCCTTTGTTCGTCGCGGAATTCGAGCAGCCGGCCCCAGTGGCGCGCTGCCCTTTATGAGGAGGACGACGACGTCGCGCAAGGCCGCACGTCGCCGGAGCCGCTGCTTGGCCCGGACGCCGTAGCAGTCGCCAGCACTGCATTGCTGCTGCTGGTGCCTGCCCCGCCGTCGCCTCTTGCGCGCTATCCACTTCGGCTTGCGGCGGCATGTCCACGCTGATGCGAGAGCACAGAGTGGATGCCATTGACCTGGGGGGCATTCCTCCGACCGGCCAAGGGCAGCTTCTCGGCGAACTTCCAATCTTAGCTGAGACTCAGGAACCCTGGCAACCTCGTCCCCCTGGTATGCAGGTCCGACTTCATTTGCGCCTCTATCCCAGCAGCTGGGGCCACTCTTGTCCTCCTTCTGCCTTGATTCATCTACGAATTTTTTTCATGCATACCCGTACGAGTGGTTTGCCATTGCGTTGATCTCTTTTACGAGCTACTCTGCTCAGGGTCATCGAGTTCTCCAAGTACTTTACCGCTGGAAACGTTGCAAGTGTGTTTCGACAAACTGACGCGCTCGTGTGCATCTACGTGTTTTCTCTGCGTTTGCCTCTTCATCCCGAAATTAGCTAGAGGTACGGTCATGTTCTAAATAAACGCAACACGAAATATAAACAGGGCACACAGATAACGCGATTCCTTTGCACGCAAGTCCAAATAATGTTGGGATAAATTACAGTAACAAAGTTGGTGAATCCGGCTTTCCAAATATACCAATAGCGCGCCATTATTCGACCACCTCGAACAGTATTTTTCAATTTTGTGTGTTTTTGGTTCATATTTTTGTGTTCGCATTTCATTTGTTCATAACTGTACGTGTGGCAGAATTCTAGAATTACAGCTATAAGATAAGTTTCCTTGCTGAATTTTGTTTTATCTGCATATCGGTCATTGTACATGTCTAAGAAATACGTTGCCAAAGCAGCATTTAAAATTTCGTTACAAATGTCAGGTGCGGCGGTCGCTAATTTCGCTCCCGATTCTTGTGTTTTATAGGTGCGGAACGCTGAAATCAGAACACTGCGAAAGCATTGAGAACGAGCTTCGGAACAAGAGTAATGAGGAAAACGAAGCAAAAAAAAATCCTAGTCTCTCCGCACCCAGCCTCTCAGCCTTAAAACTTCGTTCCGTCCATTGCTTTCGGATCCTCTCTGGACACAGCAGCGTTCCTTCTGCGAGGATAGCTGGACGTCATCAGAAACCAGTCACCGTGAGGCGCAGCGGAGCCAGGAGAAAGAGGCAAGCTATAAATAGAGCATTAGCTTTTCCGAGAGTCGGGTTTTAATGCTCCGGAATCGAACCTTTTCGGTGGGTGGGGGGGGATTTTAATCCTCGGAGAACACTCTTCCTTCTCTGCCCCATCTCTATGTCACGTTGTAGCAGTTTGTAATTCTTATACGATTCTTCAGTAGAAAGTTTTCAGGGTAAAAGAAACGAGATAGTGTTTGTAATGCCCGTCAGTCGGTGCCCGAAAATTGTGGCGGGAACGACGAAAAAAGGTGGATCAGGTTTCACGTTTCGTTGCAACGATGGTTTGAGGGCTGTAATAGCCATCGTCGTCGCAGTAAACGGCTTGGTACTGGTACCATCTTCCTCTTCAGTCACGTTTTTGGGAGGCTGAAGCTTTTTTTTATTAGGTGAGACATACGAATTCCTCTGTGCAATGTGGAAACGACGCCGAAGCTTCCCGAAAAAAAAATCAAAGCCCCTATCTTAAGAGAACGATGGCGAAACGCGAAGCTTTCCTCTCCTTGCAAACGAGTCAAATCAAAATCCAAAATCCAGCTGTCAAGTCCAAAGCCGAAGTCCCACTTCCACTCAGCCAATGTCCAAAGCCAACGCCCCGCGCAACGAACCCAAAGGAAATGCTGACATACCCGAATGCGATGATGGCACAATCGGGCAGACGTCGGCTTTATAACGCGAGAAACCCCTACCACGGAGAGCGTTTTCTTTTTTTTTTTTCTTTCCTGAGAAGTTGGGTTCGTGTAAAGGTGGCTTTCGTTTAGTGCGTTTTGGCATAACTACAATCGCCACCAGTGAGGAATAGAAAGCGTCACTTTAGTAAGAATTGAACGAGCTGGATCGGAATGCCTATCACATAGTCGACACCTCCACAAACTACTCAGACTAGTTCTCCAGAGCTGATACCAAGGACAACCCTCAATGGAGTCAGCCAGGTGTGCTGATTATAGGTGTTAAACGCTTTTTACATTTTGTGCCTCCTGCCCGCGATGTGCTAGTCAATAAACAACAGCGACGAGGCACTTGCGCGACTCCGATGTGGAAGTGCTCCAGACCGTTCCCACTCTCGTTGGATCCTGACGAAATCATGGCGAAGCAATGGTGGATAACAAAATCTGTTTACTTTTCTTGCGGAATCAGGGATGGAAGACTTGCTCTGAACCCTCTAAACTATAACATTTTAAACATGTGTACATCACCCCCTCCCTTTTTTTATTTCTCCTTTCTCTCTCTCTCTCTCTCCCTCTCTCTCTCTCTCTCTATATATATATTATATATATATATATATATATTATATATATATATACTATATACTAATATCGTCAGATATATTTCCCCCCTTTCATCTCACTCTATGCACCGCCCATCTCTAGTAGCAAGCCCTACCGTCAGTTGGGGCTGCACTTCTTCAGCTTCATTAAGGATTCTCTTCTCTCTCGCTCTCTAAAATTCACATACCGGTACATCGCCCTGTTGACGCAAAGGTCGGTGGCTCTTCCTGTAGCTTGGGCCGTGAACTGCTGCCGCCTTGTGAAACGCCCAGAGCGATATATATCACAGTTTTTGTAGACGGCAGGGGATGATGTCTTATGATGCGACCGGTTCTAAAGAACACTGTACAGTCGGGCAGGCAGAGCACGGCCATTTTCTACTACACGACTTTCCCGTCAAGGCGTTGCAGAGGGCCACGGAGAAAAGTGAACAGCGTGTTCCTTTCAAGATGCCTTGCTGCGAGCTTTGGGAGAGAGCTGTGACGCAGCTCCGACTTTCATGATCAGCGCCTGCTGGTGTTGAGGGCTGGTGAGGCTGGGATGAAGCTCAATGGGTCTTGTACTAAGGACTCCTCCCCATTGCTTTTTCGCAATAAACACGTTACTCTCTCTCTCTCTCTCTCTCTCTCTCTCTCTCTCTCTCTCTCTCTCTCTCCTCTCTCTCTCTCCTCTCTTCTCTCTCTCTCTCTCTCTCTCTCTCTCTCTCTGTCCCTCTCAACAGATGAGGGGTACATTCACACGAACCTAAAGATGGCGCCTACGTACAACTAGTCGTCAAATTTTGTGGCTTTTACTCACCGCAGCTACACCTGGCCTGTGAGTCGCGCGCAGTAGTGAAGGCCTTCGGATTAATAACTACTGCCCGGGAACCATTAAACAATGGGCACGCGGGCGTTCTTGTTCTCGCAAGTGGTTCCTTACGCAGGAGAGATGCGCATCCTCAGCCACCACCATTATCATTAATCTTCATCATAATCAGGACGATCCTAATTATCATGAAGTGTCGGGGTTGTACTCGTCTGTAGCGAAATTTCTATTCTAAAACGGGTTCTCTCATATGCTTGGCGAGCTCTGCTGTGCGCGTATAATTTGTCATCTTTAAGGGAGGTCTTGAATATTCGAAGTGAATTAAGGCAAAATAATAAGCTATATACTTTCGAAATGGTGCTCCGAACTATACAGGTTTAAAATTAAATATAGCAGTTCTTACGGACATAGACTATACTCGTCTTGTTAAGACATTGAAAGCAGCCTAACCTAAAATAGTAGATGATTACTAGGGTAACTATAACAAGGGCGAGAATAATGAGACACTGGACTGCGATAGTAGTGCCCCTTACCAACTAGCCCAAGTTTCCTCATTAGCATAAAATAAGATCGTAAAGAGAAACGATGGGTGTTGAAGTTGTGTACGAAGCACCTGAACAAGTGCTCGCGCATGCGTGAAACGTGACGAATTTGACGAACAAATACACTTAATATTATTTCGGTTGGTTCTTTCACTTGTTCTACTAAGACGAACTGAAACGTGAGCTTTCACTGGTGGAAGCAAGTCCTGTCTTCCAGAATTAACCCCCAGCTCATCATTTCAGCGCATTCTTCACGGCAGCCCCTTCGCGCGTTCCGTACAGCGTCAGAGCTTGCGGCCGCGCGCGGTCATCGACGAACCGCGCGACAGGTCTCAGTGCGTGCCCGGTGGCGTATTTCCAAACGCTTCGCTGCACAGAGCACCTGCGTGACATGTCCGTTCGCGCGATGCAGAGCGGTAATTAAATGTTGTTGTTGGCTACGCCCCAAACCCATAGCGACCTAAAACATACAAAATCACTATAATTAACAAACACAACGCGTACATTTGTGTTTTAATTTAGAAAAAAAAAGGTGAGCGATAAAAAAAACTACGAGATAGACCAGCTGGGGCTCGAACCTAAGCCGTCAGCGCCGGTACTCAGTACTCTACATCGAGGCCACACAGGCTTTTGTTTTCTTTCTTTATTGCCTTGCTTTGACAAAAACATGCACCAACAAGCAGAAAGACGGTTAAAATTGCTTCAGGTTTGTGAGCGTCTCCATCACGGGCAGCCAATCAGGCTGGTCGGGCTGACCTCTCCAAAGTTCAATTATCATCCTCATGCTGAGCACACAGTCGCGGGTTCGATTCCCGGCCGCGGCGGCCGCTTTTCTGATGGAGGCGAAAAGCAAAAACGCCCGTGTGTACGAGATTTCGGTGCACGTTAAAGATCCCCAGGTGGTCAAAATTAATCCGGAGCCCTCCACTACGGCGCGGCTCATCGCCTGCGTTGCGTCGGCGCGTTAAACCCTACAATCAATCAATTATCATCCTCATAGACTCGGCGAAGTATTATTTAGCACGCTTTGCGTCAACGTCACGATGGCGTATGGCCATACGTGATTTCCATATTCCGTGCAGAGCCAGAACCATTACGAGGTCGTAAGGTACACCATCGTCGCTCTCGATTGGTAAAAACCTGATTCCGTGAGCGTCCAGTGGGAAATTCTTTTTTAGGGTTCGCTGCAGCACGTCCCAAAAAAAGACGCCGTCCCAACGAGGCCACATAGGCCGAACTGTGGACTCGTTTTAGCAGGCGCACAAAAGAATACCGCGCGCAGTGACGTCAGACATGTCACGTGGGTACTCTGTGCGGCGAAGCTTTTGAAAACACGCTGCCCCCCCCGGTGCCAAAGTTGCGCCCCTACTCGGCACTCGAACGCCACTACTGCTCGCTCTGCGTCTTCTTCCTCCTACCCTCTCCAAAGTCCCCGGCGGGGTCCCGGCATTGCCAAACTCGGCGGCCAAGACGGAACGACGGCAATAAAGGCCTCGACGGGCGAACCTCCGGGACGAACCGCCGTTTTCCGACTGACCTGCGGCGAGGGCTCCGGGAGAAACTCCGTCTTCCCGGGCCACAGGACGCGGAGAAGAACCCGAGGAGCAGGGCAAACGCCCAAGGCTGAACGACTTTCCAATTTAGAGCAGCGACGGTGGGGAATCTGCACTGCTCAGCGCAGAAACGGAATTCGCGCTCCTCGGTTTTTTTTCCTTTTTCTTTTCTTTTTTCTCTCGCTCGCTGCTCGCCGTTGAGATCACCTCTTCCATTACTTTGTGTCTCTTCTTCTCCTACAGATTTCGTTTCCTCTTCACTCTAAGCGGTTA
This sequence comes from Haemaphysalis longicornis, assembly GCA_013339765.2. Taxonomy (NCBI): domain Eukaryota; kingdom Metazoa; phylum Arthropoda; class Arachnida; order Ixodida; family Ixodidae; genus Haemaphysalis; species Haemaphysalis longicornis. The sequence goes on along the minus strand of CM023451.1, from coordinate 138,288,999 downwards.
AATGTGTACCTAAAGCACCTTGTGCTTTCGTCTATGGAAGCGAAAAAGCTTTGCTCGGCTTTGCCGCTGATTTTATAGCGTAGTTCCTCGTCGCGCCGAGGAAGATTCAATGCGTGTGTGTGTATCTTTCTTTTTTTCGTAGATTAGGGAGTCCGTAGATTGTGGCGAAGCTGCGAGAAGAGTAGCCTCAGGCGTGGACCAGTAAATTGCGTGTCACGCTCGAAACTTTCTCCGCCGAAGAGAAATGGCGCCTTGTCGCACGCCTTGGTATGGCTGACGACGGCGGAGCTTCCGGACGTCCTCCTCGCCCGCCGCGCTCGCTTTGAATTTTGGCGCTTAAGCGATGGTTCTTTCTTCCGGCTTTTTTTTTTTTTCTATGCGTGCGCGAGTCGCTATCGTTTGAAATATTTAGCTTTGGCGAAAAAAAAAAAAAAAGCGAGATGAATGAAAAAAGACTGACAGCTATAAGTGAAGGTCGGCGAGACGTGTACGCGAGCATGATACGCCGACGCGCAATAAAAAGCGAGAAAACTGCCCTTTTGGGGAGAAATAAATTTAAAGCTACCCAAGTACGGGAAGAACCTGGACTACACGGGACGGACAAGCTCGGTGCGAGATTCCACAAGACCGATGACCCGGACGTCAATTGAAAATTCGCTTTCTTATGGGTTTTCGCCCCGAGCAGTTTCAGTAAAAGTAGACCTGACCGATCGTCCGGCAGGCCCTGCAAGAGAACTGAAAGAAGGAAAACACGAGGAAACGAAGCAGGTTCTCTAAGATTAAGTGATGCGAGGGTTATGAAGTTGGTGTGCATCTGCGTGCGTGCGTCTGCGTGCGGGGTGTGTGTGTGCGTGCGTGTGTGTGTGCGTGCGTGCGTGTGCGCGTGCGTGGGGGCGGGCGCAGCGAATGCGTGTAGACGCCTTAGTAGCTGTTGATGTGTTAGTAGCATTTAGTAGATGTTAGTAGTTACTACTTAGTACTGACTAGTTAGTAGTTACTCGTAGTTAGTAGTAGATGTTAGTAGCATTTTGGCGCTGCACTCCGGCCACAGCTCGCATTTACCCAAAACGTTTTTTGCGGTTGGTTGTACACGTTCTGTAAGAACCGGCTCAAAATTGTCTCTTTCCTCTCCAGCCTTGCTTCTCTCCAGAAACAATTTTTGAGAGCTCACCATCATCTAATGTTTGTTGTCCGGGCCGTTGAGGTAATCTAAAGTTAAGAAAAGAAAACACAATGAAAATGAAATATTTCATGCTATCCTGTACAAGTGCAGAGGCTTACAAAAAAGCATCCCTCCCCACCCTCTTTTCTAGAAAAAACAAACAAACAAGTAACAGCCCTAGCATTTGCTACATCTCGCTGTTCGTTCTGCGTGAAGTCGGTGTCGTCTTACAGCAACAACAGGAAAAAAAGAAACAAAAACAAAACACAAACAAGCGCAGCCAGAAACAATTTCCAGGAACGTCTTCGGACGTGGAAGCCGATATAAGCCACAGAAAGGCGGTGCCGCACCTTGTGTAACCCCATATCCCGTGTTTTCCCGAAGAAACGCGACGCCTGCCGTCCAATTCGTCTCCAACGCGTTGTCCCCGGGGAGGAGCGCAAGTGGCCCTTTTCGGTGAAAAGGAAAGAGAACAGGCCGGTTTTTCGGAACCTTGGTCGGCTCGGGTTCGCTCGTTTCGTTCGCGAAAAGCGCGATTTGGTCATCGTTCTCAAAATACCGCTGCCGGCATCAGGTATCACGTGTTTAATCTGTGCTTTTCTTTTTTCAGTAAGCGCGTCATTATTTGGATGAGAAGTTCCTCGTCCTTGCAGGAGAAGGAGTTTGAGGCGCTGTAAATAAAACAATAACACCAGCACACACGCGCGCGCGAGCACACACACACACAAACATACACACACACGCACGCGCACACAGGCTGGTAAATAGCGAGTGAATACGGGAATGTGCTCCGTGCTGGTAGTGTCAGACAATTGGCAGGAGGCTTAGCTTCGTAAAGCGGGGCTCTAGAGACTTGCTAACACAAATAAGGACGCGAACAAAAACAATGAAAAATGCAGACAAGTTACCCTAGATTTAAAGCGAACGTTCCGACGAAATTTGATGATGATGATGGTTGGATATTTATGGCGCAAGGCCGACTAGGGCAAAGAGCGCCAACGACGAAATTACCAAATACTTCAATGAAAAAAATCTGGATACCCGGTACAATACCACCATCCTGGAAACACTCCTAAATAATAACCATACCGAATCCAGACAACCCCCTGACATTGGCAACTTGAGGCCACCTCACTAACCTCACTAAAACACAGTCGGCCCCTGGCGGCGGCGGGACGAAACCGCTCCTAGTGTGGATGGCGCTCCTCGCGTCGTCTGCTCGTTCACGTTGCGCGCGGCGCAAGGACGCGTGCTGCACACGATAAAACAACCAATATGTGTACTTGTTTTGCAGTAAGCAATGACATAGTTACCTCTACTTCCGCATTTCCTCTAGAGACGCAATAATCAGCGGCCGTTGCGGGTCAATGCGCTGGCTTAGTTCTACGAAACATCTTCGGCGTGGTCACCGCTTGAATGTGACACGGGTTATAAACATTGCTTCGACGCATTGCACTTTTCTTATCGATGAGTGCAGTCGTCTGCCGTTTCGGGAACGTCAAAGTGTGCTTTTTGAATTTGGCGTGGTGGTTATTTGCAATATAAAAGTTTACTAGACGTAACGGGTAAGAATCGACAAGACCTGTGCATACTCGTGCATTTGCCCCACCCTTGTAAAATTCCGCTGTGTCCCCATAGAAAGAAGAAACAAACAAAAACAATTACAATGCACGCGACCCGCACGCTATCGCCCATACGTTACCGGGGCCGTATTTCACACCCGCAAACGCCTGTGTGATCGACTTTTTCCCGTACCTTTTCGAAAATAAGTACCGTTTTTAGACAGACGGTGCTTATACTGTGTTGCTAATTTTACATATTATTTAAAATACGTTTCTTTGGACGCGCAAGCGTATTTCGGGGGGATTTCTGGGTAGAATTAAGCAGTTGTGAGTTTGCGCCTGTCCTGTGGCATATCGTGTGTCATTTTTATATATCCCTATTTCAAATCATGACATGAATCATCTCGTCCAGAAACGTGTTTGATTCAGCATAACCAAATGCCTAATATGGCCACGTCTTAACCTCATAAGGTGGACCTAAGTTTAAAGAATGAACAAAAATCGCGTAATATAATGCACGTTGTTGCCGACATGTGTGGAGGGTGTGTGCCATGACTCGCTGGATTTTTTTTATTTTTCCCACAATGCTCCCTTTCAAGACAATTTGAAAAAGGCGAGCCACAATTCCTGGACAATCTCGTGCCAAAAGGGTGGTTAATCAGTTTTGAAAATACCTGGCGTCTTCTTGTTGAAGTACTGCTTTTCGCCGCTACGGAACACGACGCCTAGCGCACTTTCAATTGCAAGTAATACTGTAGAAGAAGAAGAAGAAATTTATTTTGCCGAAAACATAGTTACATAACGAAGTATACAGAAGGAGGTCCCAGAGCACGAGGCTGGATGGGGACCTCCTATTACAGGCAGAAATAAAAAAAAAAACTCAATTCTGCAGCAAAGTCAGCAGTGAAAAGAAGGTATAATGCGTTAGTGCGAAATACAACTCAGAGCTTTTTATGGATGTTATATGTGCACCGTGCGAAATTTAACAAAGATTGTTTAAAACAATACCGCAAAAATGGTAAACTAATAAACAGGTCAGGGGTGCAATCCAACGTTTGGATTTTCGCGTTACATGCGTTCTCTTCTCGCTGCGCTTGGAACGTTGGCTGAACCTCGACCCCACTCCGCCCCCCCGCCACCCCCCCCCCCAAAAAAAAAAACGGAAAGAAAAAACGAAATACACAGAAAACTTTTATCCGTGCCTTCTTTAACCAATCCTCAAGAATTAAATGCCAAGACAAAAACGAGGTTCAGTTTACAACACCAAGGAGTTACCGGGAATCCGTTGCGCTGTTTCGCAACGAGAAATAAAAAGAAACGTTTTACTACAACAGGGCAACTTCATTTGCCATCTTTATGGTTCGTAAGCGACATTACGCAAGAATGCAAGCACATCTCGGTGTTCTAGGCACCTGTTAGATAAAAGGAACGCAAATGGTCAACAGTGCACCCATAACAGAAAATCTGTGCTCACTGTGCGGTCCCATAAGCTTGGTTTACACACTGTAAACGCGCTTTACAAGTCTGGCTAAACATGAGATATTGATTGTACTGCGCGCGTTAGCAATTTCATTCGCAAGGTCACTTGCGACGAAAGCATTAAATAAGTGATCCGACACCGTTATTCATCAAACCTGCCTTCAGAGTCACTAAAATTTCATTTAACGGTTGCATTTATATCTCTGAGCTAATTAAAATTCAGTAATTTTATGTTGTCTTTGGAACGCACAAAAATATTGTAAGCTCTTAGAAAAAATATCGGAGTGAAGTGGTGTTACCATTTCAGGGCATCCCACAAATGCAAGAATGCGTTATGCTACCAGCGAAAGCGGTTGAAACTGCCGGTGTAAACTGAATTCCAGAGATCTTCTTGATCTGTTTCTATTTATGATTTTATTGAAGGCCTAAAGCCAAACCCTCCAAAGATCGAGCTTGCTACGGGCCACGGAGTACAAGTTCATTGTCATTATTGCGGCCGTTCTGAGATTCCCGATGGGTCGCCGCTTTTTTGGCGTACTATTAAAATCTCATTGCCGCTTCCATGCTATGAAATGAACGTTGAGGAACCGAACTACAGCATACCACTCTTGTCTGCGCCTTTCGTGTGCACATACGGCGCGAGAAAGGCACAAAGCGCGCCCACACTGCGCATTCTGCCGGGCCGCTCAGCGGAGCATCCACACTAGCACCGCGACGCTGTCGCCACCTACATGTCGATCTCGCGGCGAATAGTCTTTCGACGAAATTTGCAGCGAAGCAAGCAGCTGATACGCGGCCTTTTTTTTTTTTCTTTCTTCGTATGTTCCGAGGCGGTTCTACGTTTTAGTGACTTCGAATGTTTGTTTGGTTGTGTGTTTTGTTTTGTTTTAAAACGAGAACCACATTACGGAATTGACCGGGTTGCCATCCCTCACTCGGGAAGTACGGCCCCCGGACGGTTTGTGTTTAGCTTTGTTTTTTGTTACAACTTGGCGATAGGCGACTTCACTTGGTCTTTCCCCTTCAATTATTGACGGCGCTGAAGCACCCCTGGAAACGCCTTTGTTCTGCTTCCATGGATCGGCCGCAGAAGACTAATAAAAAAAAAACATCGGTTCTTTATAACCAGTCATGCTTTTTCTTTATTCATTCCGACGAGTTAAAATTTCTCAAGCTAGGTAGTTGAGGCACGGTAGTAGAGATACAAAAAAAAAAATGGCTTAAAACAAGGGGGTGGGGTCGGGAGAATGCGGTTAGAGGAAATATTCATGGAATGCGTCTCCTGTCTCCCGTGCCATTACTGCGTTTTTTTTTCTTCGGGATGTACACCCGACGAAAACCGCCTAGGCTGCTTTTACACTTTATTCTTTTTACAGCTAAATGTGTAACGACGCGTACTTTCGCGGAACGCTCATTTTCCCTGCTGCAGGAGAATTCTTCAAGCATTAAAGCCAGATGTGCGCGCTGTTCGAATGATACCTGGTGCTTCGTGCGAGTAAACTTTAAAGACGCGCCTTGCCATTGCGTGTACGAAATGAAACAAAATATGTGCCTACAACCGCTGCGGTGTTTCGCGAAGAAGGAGGCGAAAATCTTACGGCGTGTTTCGGGTTCATTCTATCGAAGTGTATACCCCGTCTGGGTTGGAACTTGAGGCTCGTCGCCGTCGCTGTTATTTTGTTTTAACGACAGTCGTTTCGAAGAAACCGCCACACAAGGACAGCCATTTCGCATCCAACAGTTGTTAGAAGATCGGAAGAAAATCTCCCGGGAGCCTCTCGTTCGAGACAGATTTTCTGCTGGGAGGGAGCCTGCGAAAACAGTCGGGATGAAAAAGAAATAAAGGAAAAACACGGGTGAGGTGGTACTAACGCGCAAGTTGAAAGGAGAAAAGGTCGGAAAAGACGACACCTGAGAGGAGAATTCTCATGACACAAACACGAAGGAGCAGAAATCCACCTTTGCTCGTCTTGGTACACAAGCGAACAAAAAGAGTAAAAAGAATCATTCAGGCAGTTTTTTGACAATGGCCTCACTTCGCCTATTTCAAAATGTTCTGTTCTGCAGCATGTATGGCTGTTGGACTGGTCACAGCTGTTCTGACGGGGGATGGGAAAGACTGAAGAGTTGATGGAGACGGATGCTGCGTGAGGGTAAAGGCACAGGAAAGAGAGGTAAGAGTAATGCAGGCAACCATTGGGCTTGAACGAGCAGTGGTCAAACCCCTTTAACATTAATACTAAATGTCCCCATTGCTTGTCGTGAAGCAGTAGCGCCGCCATGCGGCATCCACTGAAATGGGCGATCAGTACATCGCTGCCCCTACAGATTGCGCATGCGCAGTATCAACTAGAAGGCGATGCGAACGCGGGTATGTGCCTGTCTAAAGTTGGGCCTGACGTTATGCTTTGACTTCTCCGGAGTTTGCCAAGTCGTTATGCACAGCATCATGGCTACCTAACGTTAAGTTCAGTTGTAGGCCTAACAGGAGCGATTAGTCATAGTAGGAGGAGTACACGATTTCACTAAGTGCCACGCCGAGCTTTACACTCTTTCCGCTGCCTCACTCAGCGGCACAGCATTCACCAACGAGCTGCGGTACTCTGCGCTGCGCAGTGCCGCACTCACTGCCGGCGCTGAGGCCACTTTTGCTTCCCCCCCTCCCCGAGGAAAGAGTCAGCGCTAAAAATACCGGCATTTCCGTTCGCCAGTTGGACTTTAATGCTTTCTCATTCACTATATCACATATAGGAAGCGCATAAGTGCCCTTCTAATTTTTATTAAAAATTAAAACTTGACACCATTCACCCGGAATAGTACCTGAAGATGCTCAACCTGGGGCGCAACAGTTCATTATGATAAGGGCGTTGGCGTTTTCTCTGAGAAAGCGGACGTGGTCTCGTTCCTCACTGGTCCCATTGTTATCGCTCTTTCTCCACTCTGTTTTATCCCATATCCCTCTGCCTCTAATCCGCCCACTTTATTCAGCACAGATATAAACTAACCGTCGTATCGCTCAGCACGAAAGAACCATTTTCTCAACGGAGTTAAACAACCTGCCAACTTGCCATTAGTAGAATAGCCCCGTAACCCTGGTGAGCCCCTATCTGTATATGCCTCCAATGCGAAAAACGGTTAAATTTGAACGTTGGACGTATGACCGTCCTTAATACCTAACTCGGAAATGTTTCCGCACTAAACCGTTGGCAACATCTTGGGGAAGGTTATTACGCTGCTATTAGACAACCTATTACGTGAACAGCGCCCATCCAAAAGGCCTCCTTTAGAAAGTTTGGTGCCGTTTACTGGGTTAACTACGACGAAAGGAAAAAACGGGACCTTGGAACTACGCTCAGATTTTATTAAACGCTGAGCATATTCGCGCATCTCTCGCGTCGAATAGCGCTGCCAATACTCAGCTAACAATAAGCGCAGCCGCCAGCGAGCGAGCTCCCTAATGGCGCTCATATATATGCCTAACGCGTTCCCCTCCACTGCCCATACGAAAAGGAGAGCAGCAGCAGCAGCAGCAGCAAATCAGTGGCAATGCAGAGAAGCTCCTTTCAGCGCAGTACCATTGCGAAGTCGATCAACTAAAAGTGGCAGCTTTCGAGTTTGTTTTGAATCAGTCGTTACGGACGGACTTCCTTTACGGTCTCCCCCCTTTTCCCCCGCTGAATGCGGGAGCCAGCAGGCGTCAGCGGCCGGCGCCGTTTCCTGCAGTCGTAAAGATGCGATGAGATTGCTTTTCCCAGCTTTACTTTACGACCTCTGGACCCGCACTTCAATATAGCTGCGCTCCTTGGCGAGCGCCGGTTTCTTTAGAGCGCCTCAGCGAAGTCTCGACGGGCTGGAGTTTCGGCGCCGACGCTGCGCTGGGGCGCTCAGTAGCGTTAAGCTGGCGCAGCGTGCTTTGCTTGCGGTGTGTCAGTCTTTCGGCCTCTTTGTCACCGCAGCGGACTGGGCTGCGCCGTAAAGCTCAGTTTAGGACACTGGTCGAGCGGTAGAAGAAAAAAAAAATGTTTGTTTTTGTTGCTCGCTAGGTTAGGAAGACGGAAGTTGACTCGTGGAGAGGATAAAATAGTCTTATACAATGTACTGAATAGTTGCGAAGTAGCCAACACCACGGTGAAGAACCGGGCCAGTGTATACGGTGTGCATAGATGCAAAAAAGGTTGTACATACTACCGCCTGGAAGTGGCCTTCGTTCGGTCCTCGGGGACTAAGTGTCCGTCGAGCAGGGCAGAGCACTCTGCGCGATGAGGGTCGAGGACATAACGTTGCGTGCAGCGGAGAATATAGCGTTCCTTCCTTCCAGGGCAAGTCGGGAAAATAGTTACGTCGTTGAGGCGATAAAACTCTTCGTCACCACGCGATATGCGCGTTGATTGACAAGCGGCTCTCCCGTCAATCGGTCGTCGTCACTATATCACTACAAGAGGGTCATAACAAATGGTCATATAGGTTATTATGAATAGTATTATAATTTTTGTTAGTCATTGCATTAGAAGCGGGCTTCACAAGGAAACGTTGCAATGGTTGTTACTTACGGAAGACGCGTGTTTCATTCAGAAGTTCAGAATGACGCGTAATGAGCTAAAAGTGTGGCTGGCAAAGACGAAAGTAGTAAGGCGCTGTGAACGCCGGACTAAAGCCGCGTTAATTTACGACTTCGTCAGTGTTAAGTCAGTGCTTAGTTCATTTATTCCTCGGTCCAAATTTCCGCGATTACCTGCCGCGGTGGCTCAGTGGCCGAGGCATTCTGCTGGTGACCACGAAGGACGTGGGCTCAATCCCGCTCGCAGATGGTGTATTACTGATATAGACGAGAAAAAAAAAAACGCTCGTGTGTTGAGATTTCAACGCTCGTTAAAGATTGCCATGTGGTCTAAGTGAATCCGTAGCCCTCCACTACGGTGCGCCTCACAGCCCAGGTATAGCTTAGGGGAGTAGACCCCCCAGAATGCCCGAACGGGTTCTGCTTCTACATATGAAGTTTGCCTTCGCACGTCTACAAAAGCAGATCCCTTTATTTGAAACCGAGAGCCGCTTTTGTCGGCCCGCTCTGCCGTGCGCCTGTCCATCAAATTACACTCATCACAACCGTTTCTTGGATTTCCACTTCTCCGGTTCGTAAAGGGAAGCTCACGTTTCCACAATCCGCAATTCATCCAACGTGAGACGCTGAACGAATTGCGGTTGAATTACGCGCCTTTGAGTAACGCAAAAGGCGCGGAATGCACCTTTGAATTACGCGCGCCTCCCAGGCTCTCCGTGCGCTAATTTTACTTCCTTAAGTCATTTAGGTCATAAGGTATAGGTGTTTTAAGTTATCACATTGCCTGCTGCCCATAATTCTCACTCGCGTATCTCAATACTGAAAGATCGCTGCAAAGCATAAGACGACAAGTGCACACTCTCACGACCCGCTTATCGCCATTCATCCAACTCGGAGTGCTTACCCTGAAAACCAAACAAACTAGCCGAAACAAAAGGAGCTTTCGGAGATTGGAACGGGGAGAAATAGGCGTTAATAGCGCATATTCATTTAAATCTTGGCACGGAGCGCTAAATGTAGCCTCGCGACACCAAAAAAAAAAGTTCTCGCTAGAAAGAGGACTTTAGGAAGAGAGAAAAAAAAAAACAGGAAAATGACCGCCTGAGTAAGATAAAGCAGCGTGAAAGGACACCCGGCAGGATGCGTTTATGGCGTCGTTTACGAGAGGCGCTTTGAGAGTTTTACGAGTTCTGGAGAATGTATCGCACACAGCGTTCGCTGTTGCCGTGCGCTAACGCGCATAGCGTGTGTGTCGACGGGCGTGCTCCGGAAAGCAAAGCATAAATGCGGACAGGAACCAAAAGAAACTTTTTAACTCGACGACTGGAGAAAAAAGGGCGGAATATACGTCGAAAGCACGACGGAGTGCGGGCAACAGTGTAAATGTTTTGTTTGCTCTGGGCCCCGTGCATCCATCACGCTGAATTCTTTCCCGGCCGTGCAGTGCCCGCGGACCCGCGAGGGAAGTTCTTTAAAAAAATAACGGGGGAGTTCGGAAACGCGCGGCGAACGGCGGCGTCTCGGATATTGTTAGCGAGGGGCCCCGGATGTTTTCTTGGTAACGGAGCAGTCGCGGCGCCCTGGCTTGGGCCTCCTCCTTTACGTTGTATGTTTCGGTTCGGGCGTTTGTTTCGTTTTCGTTTGTTTGCTCAGGTCCCGCTTTTATCAGCTTACCGGTCCCGGAGTCGACTTTTTGGCGCCCCGTGTATACCCGCACGTTCATCACCCGGCCCAAACTTCGCTTCTTGGTGACCTGGAAAGTAAACCTTGCTTCCATTTACGTCTCGTATCGTCTTTATTTTCTCTCGATTCTCCTACATCGTGAACAGACACGCACACAAAAAGGTGCAAATTGAGTTTACAAAGCGAACTCCGGAACAGAGGCAGTTGAACCTTCCCTGGCCATAATTCAACGACTCGGGGGGAAGGACAAAAAACTAACTTCCGAACCTGAGAAAGCAGTAATGTATTTTTTTCCTGCGGTATCGATACACATATTTCGTACCGTTTGGCGCCATTAAAAAGTAACGCTTAACATTCGGAACAGATTTCGCAGAGCGCGCGAGTATACGATGCGAAGGAAGAGAAATAAATTAATGACAGCTCGTTAATTTTGCAAGGAACATGGCGCGCGGGCGCGGGCTTAAACTATGCTGGCCTTCCTGGCTGTCTAGTTCTGCGTTTTTTTTTATTTCGTCGGGAGAAAGAGTCCAAAAATAATGGCGCGCTAACAAAGGAAGATAAAGCACTCGAAGCTACCAGGAACATGTTCCACTGCAGTTGGAGAAGGTGTTCAAAACTGCGGAGAAAAAAGGTCCGCGCCATTAATTACTGCCGCGTACTCGTTTGTCAGGGCTATCCAAAGGAATTTTCGAGTGGTAGACACCGGGCCCCTCGCGTGAAAGCGAGAAATGAGCAGCGAGGCAAGGGAAGACGCGGCGACGCAAAGACGTGCATTGTTGTTAACAAATGCTCGGAGTGTTACGCTACAAAGACGTGTTTTCTACCGCTTGCGTGGGTGCGCAAGCGTGTTCACGCGCTCGCAAACTTGAGGCAAACATTTTGAATCCTTTCTTCTTAACTTCCAGCGTTTCCTGTGAAAAAAGTAAGGGGAAGTGGTGAGGGACATAATTTACTATCGCGGTGTTGATGGGGAGTCGGTCATCGGTGGCGTACTTCTTTTCCATTTATTTGTGCTAGCATTCTGGCTACGTTCGTATTGGTTAAGTTAGTAGAAATGTCACGTCTATTCACCTCAGAGAAGGAGAAGTGCTGCAACGAAATATTACAGTTCCCTCCATTTCTTTTAGTCCCGATTAAGGAAAGAGCTGTCTTTAATGAGAGCTGAAGACGTCAGACTTGTTAACGGCACAGCTAGCTACTCCAGAAAGTCATGGGGATAACGAGACTCGACGACGATGAGAAATTGGGGATACCTATTGAATGGCTACGGAAGAAAAAAACTCCGGTTAATTCCTGTCAAAGAAATCCGTAAAACAGAGCAGTGAAATGGGCAGCGAAATCTGCAGCTGAGCATGATTTGCGGGTGGGCGGCTGTCGTGTGGGTGTGCCCGGCGAGCGACGTCCTGCTGGCGGGTCGCTTCGGCAAAGGTGTACTAGCGTCATTTCCGTGACGGATATGACGCCAGTGAAATCTCGGTGTATCTCGGCGTAAAATACTTTCGTGTTAAAATATCAAACCGGAAAACGGATAACCCTAAGTATACCGTACTCTGTAGTACTAAAGGTTGCTTCCCGCAGGAAGACCCTGTGTGATGTGGTGCACCCTTTACAGGCCGCTTGCTTCGTTGTACTGGCGTCACTTCCGTGACGGATATGACGTCAGTAAAATATTCGTGTATGCAGGAATAAAACACTTTAGTGTTAAAAAATCCCCTAAATAGACTTCAAACATGGCATTAAGTCTTCCTGATAGTGTTTACCGATAAAAGCGCCGGAAGCGTATGATATGATTGAAGGCTACACGTTAAAGGTTATCTTCGGGTGGGACTTATGCGTTGTACGACGGCGCGATATTCGTAGAAAACCACCTCATCCTTGCTTAAACCCTCTGCCGGCCTTGTTAAGCCTCCTTAAACTTTTGCGACGATGCCCGGGCATCATCCTCATTCAGCCCGTGTGCGACGAGGGGAGTCGCTTTCACGGCAACCGAAGTGCGTCCTCGCATCCGTGATGGAGGCGCTGTTTCAGCTTTCGGGCAGCGGAATGCCTCGGGGTGAAAATCCCCGACGACGACGCTTGGTCCGGGAGCCAGAGTAGTACGAACAGACTCGTTAAGAAGAGCCTCCGACCGCACTACGACCCCGAGGAGGTGGGGAAGCCAAGCGTGCTTCCCTGAGGCGGCTGTGGCGGGCACGTATAGCTGGGCTTCATCTCCTGTATCCCTAGGTGCATACGTGTCGCAAGGTGTCTAGACAGTGATAATACGCGGGCTGCGTAGGCCCCGCTCCAGAGAAAGGGCTGTGGGCAGAAACTGAGCGGCAGCCGCCTTGTGCTGGTATGCGGCTCGCCTCGCGTAGTCTGGACCTGCCGGAGAAAACTGCTTAGGGTTGCGCATGAATCTCGTTATGAGCAACCAGCGTGAATATCGAGGCGAAGTTCACTCCGGTAACTTACTTTCATTCGTGCTGAACAACACGCATGTATATTGATTGGGGGGTTTAACGCGCCGAAAGTACACGAGTTATAAGATGTGCCGTAGTGGAGGGCTCCGGATTAATTTTGGCCACCTGGGGATCTTTAACGTGCGCCGAAATCTCGTACACACGGACGTTTTCGCTTTCCGCCTCCATTATAGAAGCGGCCGCCGCGACCGGCAATCGAACCCGCGTCCTTGGAATCAGAGCAGCACAATGCCTTAGCTACTGAGCTACCGCAGCGGGTGCGCACGCGCACGCGCGCACACACATATATTTATTTATTTATTTATTTAAGCAGCAGAAGAAAATTGTTGAGGAGCCAGAAGAAATATTTGAGAAAATGGTTGACTACGATTAAAAAAAACAGTTTATATTTACTAGAATCATATACAGTTTTTATGATGTATATATATTAATATATATATAATATATATATATATATATATATATGAGAGAGATAGTTTTGAGTGTATAAATAAAATTAACTCATTGTCCTCCTACTGGGTTGGGTAATAGTGTTGGGAAATAAATAAAGTATTCAGAGTATATACAGTAATGCCGATATTCGCATTATCCGCTCAGTGAGAAGGATCGAGCCGGCGACCTCTCCCAGCGGCTGCTCCGCCACTGCGCGTCGTCTTCACAGCACGGCGTACAAGCGTCGAGGAAAAGCCTCAGTTTGTCTAAGACGTTCACGGGTCGCCGGCGCTGCGCTCGCGCGGTGCTTGCGACCCGGGAGATCCGCGAAGGCGGCTCGCGGAAGCCGGCTCTTGCCATATTCAAATGACGCCGCAGCGGCCCGAAGCGGCAGCCGGCAGCCTTGGAAGGGAGCGTGTGCCTTTTTCTTGCTTGTATACAGCTGCCTGCCGCCACTCCATCCGATCCAACGATTTGAGTAGGCTCACAGCTCTTTGCACCCCCCCCCCCCCTTGCAGTCTGGTATTTGCGCTGCCTTTGTCTGCATATGCAGCTTACATCTCTGCGGCGGCCGCACTTCAGGAAATTGGTTCTCGGAGATTTTTTTTAAAGAAACGCATCTGCAATGTAGCCGGGGAAGGTGAACTCCTGGCATTTTTTTCTGCGCTTTTTGAGACAGAAAGTTTAAAGACGGAGTTACCTCAAGGGAGTCGTACCGTAGTCGGGATCGCTTGTTTTTGTTTTGGTCTCTGTTGTCTTCACTTTGCGTGTCCTCTTGCTTTGCTCTACGGTTTCTCAGCTCCCCCTCGCGCAATCCTCCGGTGGTTTTAGAAAATGTGTGAGGGTTTCGTTATTAGCGCTGCGTTAATGCGGTCGGATTCCTGGGAGTTGGTTGCAGCACGCTCTGCACGCGCAAACATCTGTGCGGGCGAGTGTCTTTCCCGGCGAGCTTCGGTGCCGTGCAGGTATGCGTCGCGCTAGGCTTCCGCCGCTTAGTGGGGTGATTAACGCATCGCGAAGGAGCCGACGCGCAATTTCCGCGTCCTAGACTTAGATGAGGCACGGAAACGGAATCTTTTAACGCACACCTTACTGCAGTCTCGGATTACAATAGAGGTATTAACATAACTACGCCATATCGCGTGTCTGAGAACGGTATGGAGCGACTGTAGACTGCTAGCTATGAGAAGCCTATGATCCCTCAATTTTAGTTTAGTGCTAAAATGTAGGGCCCGCTAAACAATAGTACACAAGTTTATTGTCGGTGGGGAAGACAGAAATATACCAGTGGCTTACGTATTATCTAGTTAAATGGATGACATTGTTACTTTCCCGTAGCAAGCATGACGAAGAGAGGAAGAGAGCTGCTGGTTCAGCGCCCTCAAATTATGTACAGATTTAAAAGGACGCATTTATACTGAATTTGGGAATACTGTATTAGACAGTGTTTGAGACATGACTGAGCAGCGCATTTTCAAATAACTGCCTACCGGCCTCACTTACCATCTGACCGGTGAGGGATGTACATAACATTTCGCGCAGTGAGTTTGCTATGAATGAATAAATAAATGAATGAATGAATGAATGAATGAATGAATGAATGAATGAATGAATGAATGAATGAATGAATGAATGAATGAATGAATGAATGATGGTGTCATCCTGTCGAATTTCCTTTTCTCGCTTCACGTTGGTTGGTATTCGTCGCCGGCCACAGCCTGTTTCAAGTGAGCTTTCGTTTTCCGTCACACAGGTCTGTCCACATTGGTTAAAGTTAAAGTCTGTGCCGTACACGAGCCGTCTGCGTTGTATAGGAGAGCTTGCCCTATTGTCTGATTATGTTCTCATAGATATCCGGGTTTCTTCGGTGTGGGACGATGATGTTCTTACAGCGTCTTTTATTGCCGTTTGCGGGCTTGTTCATTCTGTTTTATGTCGAAATCACTCCGGGTTTCTGTCTGTTTATTGCCTATTGCGTTCCCCGACTATTCCGTTCGCTATCCTCGCATAAAAAGCATTCCATAATCTTTCAAGGAAGGGGGGCGGAGATATTCCACATTTACGCTGCTTATTCTACATATTCTACATTAAGTTTTCCCTTGCGTCTTGTGTATTATTTCTACCTGTTAACCTATCTCTTATGAGTGCCGTTTCGACTCTTTTGTTTTGCGCGCAAATGCATAAAATGTAGCAATCCGGGCAAACTACCGTTGTTTCGGTACCATCTTGAGAGCATTTCTGTGAGTCTTAGTGGGCATTATACGAGGGCATTGCGTGAGCGACGAACCTAAATTCTTTCATTGCAATTTTAATTTATCGCAATTTATCTGCAGGTTGCAGTAAAGGGAAAGTACAGCCACTCGGAAGGGGTGCGAACTTCTAGCTAGGTTTCTGAAAAGTTGACTTTTCTCTACGATATATTGCCCGCGTAATTTCTGAAAGGCTTGGATGTGAAACTGAAGCAGTTCGTGCGGGCCTCGCAAATGGCTTAAAAAAGCGCTCATAGCGCCTCGACCTTCACAGGAGCGGCATTCTCGACGTCGCAATAAGTTTGAAAATTGGTTGTTATAAAGGTGGTAAAAGAGAGAAGTTGCCTTTGATTGACTGCGATCTGTGAACTGCCAAATGGAGAGGCGGCTTTTTAGACAAAAACAACTTATTCCAGAAGTTATGAGTCGCTGTGTCGGCTCCATAGGTGAGGGCCTCCAAGCCGCACGACTTTAGCTTTTGTGCCACGCTGCTCTCGGCGGTATACTGAAAGAGTCTGAAAAGCGTGACACCACTTGACTGCCCGTGTGGAGAAAAAACCGTGCTCTCGGGCGTATACTAAGCCCCGCTCTGGTCGGCGCGTTTCAGAGGGACCATCTGTCAAGCAGGTGGTCTCTCCTAAACGGGCATCTGCCCCTGCAGAACGTGCAGTCACAAAATACGCGTCAGCGAGTGCACGCTCGCAACGCGCCTGTCGAGCATGGCTGGGCGTCGACACAACGAAAAGCGCCGGTCGACACAGAACTTTTCCGGATGTCGCGGCTTTCATTCGTGGCCACAGCGGCCATTTTAACAGCGAAGCTGTTTAGCAAATCGTAATTTTTCGTGTTCGCAGTTAAAAATACCGAGAAATTGCCGAGCGCTCGTGTGTAAGTGCCTCGCGACGACCGGCCCGGCACACGTTTATCAAGCATACCCACTTAGGGAGATTGGCCAAGATTGCCGCGACCACCCGGCAGTTAAAAAAACGAAGAAAATGCTTAGCGCTAGTGTGTGCGTGCCGCCCAGCGTCTCCTGTGCATGTTGGTCAAGCATACCCACTTATGCAGATTGGCCAAGATTGGCCAAAAAGGAACTCCGGCGTTCGCCTGAATCGTGGCAACGCTTGCTCGTAGCGAGAAAGACACGTCGTAGCGTACGCCCCTCCAAGGCTTTGTCCATCAGTTATCACGTCGAAAAAAATGAAAGAGGCTCACATTTATAGCAACAGTGATGGAGTAACGATCGTTGCGGCAGCGAAGAAGAAGCAAATCGGCTGCAATCGTGGACTTAAACCTTCGTGGTGGTTGTGAAGGTTAGATACAGCTTCGCTACCTTCAAGTCTTACGCGCTAGCGTGAGCTTCCTTCATTTTTTTCTGACGACAAGAGGCCGCGACTCGAAAGTTCGGCTAAGGTTAAATAACCCGATGCGTTAAAAATTATTTCATAGTCCTCCGCGACGCGCCTCATGGCCCAGATGCAACTATGGCGCGTAAAACCCCAGTGTGAACTCCCAACCACTCAGCAATGGTTATCGCTTCGCCGTGACCTGCTGCCGTTTTCTCGCTCGCGTTTTACACCGCTCGTCCTTCGCCTGTGATTGACGGCACTGTGACGTAGCCTCATGAGGGCATAGTGAGCGGAGAGCTTGTATGAGTTAGTGTTCAGTGTCAGTGCTCAAAGCGTTAGCATGCATAAGCAATTTCGCTTACTTGAAACGTCCCTTCCAGAAGCAAAAGTAGGGAACCATCCGCGTTTGCACCTGATCCCCTTCTTCATTACCAATCTTTCACTAAAGAGACGGACATGCAAGTCTTCATTAATCGGCTTACTACAGCCGAAGTACCGTTAACTAATGTACGCTGATACGGATAATAAGATTTTGAAGGTCGCATTGAAGTAACTAACCTGACCTCTCCCTCCATTACGAAACACACGACAAAAAGGCACTCACAGAGGTATTAATTAACCTTCTCCCTACAGTCGAAGTCACACTATGTAATGTACGCCGACACCGATAACAAAATTTTGAAGTATGCGTAAAAGTAGCAGCGCTTTTAAACTTTTTTCATTAAGAATTACCCTCTTCGCTAGCCGGAGCAGAAAATTGATTCACGAAACTTGTCCTTTGTTATTAGAAGTATACGGCAGTCGCAAGCTGTAATATGAACTTGGGTTTGGCCTTTTCGCTGGGTTGTAGGAATCTATTTATGGTGGAGAAGACAATAAGCAGTGGTGGAGGAGCGAAATTAGCCTATACGTCGTAAGCTGTTGCCACCTTTTCCGCGCAGTACAAGACTTTGTCCTGCGTTGAAGGCGCCTAGCTGCTCATGGTAGCCTCCCACTGATCAAACGCTGGTTATTTGGAGATCGCTTATCTAAGATTGCGAGATTTTCTGTAAAGCCAATTTACCATGCACTGTGCACAAAGAAAATTTTAAGAAGGGTTTTGTGGTGGAATGAATATTTCAATCCTTCTAAGTGTGACCCAATGGAGTAAGAAGTAAATTAATTGATTGTCCGTGACTCTATTAAAGGGGCATGACACAAAATACATGTTTGGTTCATTAAAAAGACTGCTTTGTCTCGATAACAATGATACGAATTTTTACCGAACACCTGACAAACCAATGGAGATAATAATGAAAGCAGTGCAAGCAGCGGCGACTCGGCAGCCACATTCCGGCGATTTCTTCATGATGTCACATAAAATTTTCATTACGTCATAAAAAAACCGACCAGAAAAATTTATGACGTCACACAAAAAACCGACCGGAGCCACCGCCAAGAAACGTGACTGAGCAATTGTTGTGGGACATCCAGTTTTGTTCTAGCTCTAGTATTGCTTCAATGCTAACGTGCAGTTAATGCACTGATAACTATGTTCTTAGTGCTTGCGCATAATACGTCACTGATGCCACTATTACGTCACTACAGCGCGAAATTTGAAATTTCTCACTATTTCGTGCTTTTTTTCGCTCTAAAAATGTATTTTGTGCCTGGAATGGAGCTGAGTGAGTCACCAAAGGCTAGTTCTATCAAATGAACAAAGTTGTATTTTTGTTTTCATGGCCCCATCAAGTACGGCGGTCTAAATAGTGGGCCTGACCACGCCTTTTTACAGTGCTTTCCAGCGCAAATTCCAGTTGATAACTCTTTGAACGAACCATCCGATGCATTTTTTTCTCTTTTCCTTTCCTGTTGCAGAAAAGGTGTTCCGGCAAAGCACTCTATCGGGGAAGATCATCACGGCTACTTGTATAGGAACATCCAGACCATTGAACAGTCCTCCCACCCAGGTACGGAATTGGATTGCTTCTGGGCAGAGCATGATATACATCAGTATAAATATCACAACTGAGAACTAGATGTCAACAGTATACGCACGGGTCTCTGAAACTAACCTTCATAGTCAGATTGCGATGGTTATACTATACCGGAGGGGTCAATATATACCGTACCGCGGCGTCTCAGAGAACGTGTTTGACACGAAGGCTTGAATCAGGCAAGAAATAAGCGGCTGTGCAGGATCCCATTTTATTGAGTAAATTATCAGCGGCAAACCTCTCGCACCGCGACTATGCCAGTGAAGTTAGCAAACACGTATGGTAATGTATACATGGAAGGGCTGTGCTGGCCAGTGCTGCTGGGAGCGGATGTCGTGCCCTTACTTGCTTACTAGAAAGCGCCGGACGGCCTCGTAATCTATTCGGTGTCAGGTTTTGTTTCAGGGCTCGGAATCCGTGTTGTTTAGCGCAGCAAAAAGACAATCTGCGTGCACCTGAGTTCATCTGAGTGCATCAGAGTGCATCGGAGTGCATCGGAGTGCATCGGAGTGCATCTTGGATATTCCACGGCAGCATTCTTGACTGGCCGCTGACGTGTGCCAGGAAAATCGGGGCACTGCCGCACTTCTGCTGTTCGCACGCTATTTCACACTTGTTAAGTCGTGTGCTTTAAGCCGCCTAATGTGTGCTTATCGTTCGTGGCTTGAAAAAAAAAAAACGGAGCGAGAAAGTACGCAAGTTGTACACACTCTTACTTCGGTCTTTCTCATGGTTAGCTCTTGGTTGCTTCAATCGTCACATCGAGGTTACCACACGAGTTAAGCCCGAAAACGCGTGTGTCCAAGACATTCGAAGCCATGACTCATGCATTCTGGAAAATTTCCGCTTTTGCGAATAATTATCCCAGCCAAATAATTTTGCTATAGTGACGAGAAAGGGCCTTTTTGAATGAGAATAACGACTGCTTTACAAGTAAAGAAGTGCTTCGCAATGCTTTGGAAAATGAATATTATAAATATTGCAAAAACTACTGACGTTGACCAACACTGAAGATATCATTCAATTTCAGTTACGCACTTCGCTGGCGTGCATAAAAAATAGCTGAGTAGGGACCAAAACACAATCTCTGTTAAAAGTATAAAATAAATCCCATTTTGCACATGCTGGATCACTGGCCGTAGCGCCAAGGCGGCCAGAGTATCTCCTGCGAGTTCTGGCCGAGGTGCCGGCCTGTTTATATGCTTCCGGTCAGAAGCCGCACTTTGATCGATAAAATCCGGTTTTTTGAGTCTCACGAAAGAAACGACAAAGGGCAAGGGGTGAGGCACAATTGGAGCCGGGCGCGCATTCCAAACAGACCACGCTGCAGTGATGGCTGCGATGCCGCGGGAGCATCGTATAGGGAGCGCGGGCAACAGCGCGGACGTGCCCCAAGACTTTCTTTCCCCAGGGTTTTGCTTTGGGGCCGCTGCTCTTCCTTCGCTCTCGGGAGCGGATTCCATGCAGCGGTCCGGCGCGTGCCCGGAATGCACGGAAAGGTTTAGGCCTACGTCGTCCCAGGGTCGCCCTTGCAAACACAAGCGAGTGATGACGACCGGAGCGCGCAACGCGTGCTCGCCCGCGCCGGGGCAATGCAGGGGCTGGAACGGTCGACCCCCCGTGATCTGAATATCGGCGCTGTTTTCGCGCCGTAGCGCTGCTGCTTGTTGGTTGACTGGTAGCTGGCGTGAAAAGTGCCCGTGCTGTTGCCGCTGCCACAAGCCGTGTTGTCTTCGCTTTCTGGCGAGGCAATGCTCGCGGAATTATGAACGCGTGTGGTGATCTTTGCGCGCGACGTCGTTATTGTTTATTTTCTTTTGGTTGCCTGCTGTTTTTTTTCTTCTTTTGGTGGAAGTTGAGGAAAGTAAGTTGGGATGCGTGGAAACGAGTAACAGTTCGCTTTTGATTCGACAGCCTGGTCGACTGCGGTTTTTCTTGGCTGCCTCGCCGAACAAAAACAAAGTGTGGGAGGGGGAGGGGAGTGGAAGAGAGTAAGACTATATTTTAAAGCGTTTCTCGAACGTTGTGACGAAACGAGAGAAAAAGTCGACTCGTTGCGAGCCAATAAAGTCGCGTCTCTGCATACGCATTTTGTCTACCTGTTGATTGCAGGGGAAGCAACTCATGAAAAACAAGCTTATCCTAGCGAGATACTGCCGTCCGTGAGGGAATGACTTCGTGTGTACTTCAAACTCTCTTCGGGGTCATCACTACTTGGCTCGTTCTCTGATACTGCACTCAAGAGAGCGCCCTCCAACGCATTTTAGCGTCGTTAAAAGCTACTTCTGTCAGCCTTGAATCTCACTTTGGTTTTAAATTGGCTGTGCCTTTTTTTAAGTCACCCAGTATACAAACATTGATGTTGGTATGCTGCGCTGATAATACCGCTGGCGTACCGAAGACAAAAAAAATATTTGTCGGACCACAGCTGAGTGAGTAAGTACAAATCAAAGGGCGCAGCAGAGTGACCGTCGCGGTATTAACTTTGAGAGCCCGTGGTGTATTATTAGCGTTCGTTGTGCAGGAAATGTTCAAGACAAAAGTTTATTGAGAAAGGCATTTAAAGTGGGGCGTGACGCCCACAATCCAAGTCTGAAGCTAAATTCAGACACAGGCGGGTTTTTTAAACATACGCAGGCATCTCCGACATAAACGATTAATAAAAAAAAAAACGTCGTTGTCTAGACCCACTTCACAGCGTGCCTCCACGGTTATGCGGTAACTCTGACTACGCTAGTGATTATAGTCGAAATAGCGCTGGCTGTACAGCTGAAGGCATTGCGGCAATCGATTCAGTCGGGATGGACGTCAAAAGAGCGGCAGCTCTATAACTGTAGGCGTCATCCGTGAATGGCGACAGTTAGCGCTACTTTGTTAAAAAAAACTGTGGTTGATTCCTCTGTCATAGGAATCGGTAAAACACGAAAATGAAATGTGTAGCGACACATTTTCGGGTCGGCGGCTGTGTTGTGGGTGTGCTTGGCGAGCGACGTCCTGCTGGCGGGTTGCTTGGGCAGAGGTGTACTGGCGTCATTTCCGTGACGGATATGACGTCAGTGAAATCTTGGTGTACCCCGACATAAAACACTTTCGTGTTAAAATATAAAACCCGAAAACCAACAACCCTAAGTATAACGTACTCTCTAGTTCTAAAGGTTCCTTCCCCGCAAGAAGACCCTGTGTGCAGGGGTGCACCCTTTACAGGCCTCTTGCTTCGTTGTACTGATGACGGATATGACGTCACTCAAATGTTTGTGTATCCCGGAATAAAACACCTTCGTGTTAAAACATGAAGTGGATCTAATCAAACGTACTCGGCGGTATTAAATAACTACATCTCTTTCGCTCACCTGGACAGGCCGTAATGCGCGAGTTGACAACAAATGAGTAAAGCTAGGCCGTCCGCAGAGAACATGCAAGACTTTCTAAAGCGAGCTTTTCCGAGCTTGCCGCGGGATAGTATTCACGGTTGAAACTCTCCCCTCTTTTTTTCTACAACTACACAGTTGGTGACAAGAGCGTGGCAAATACCTTAGACAATATTAAACCTGCACCGGCAGTGCAAAACAGCTCTGCTTTGCATGTGCACAAACTTTATGCTAATTCAAATCCCTCTCTGTTCGCGCCAATTGTCGGCGCGTTTTACAGGTCGCTTTACATTTAAACGACGCGCCCGGTGGAATGAACTTCTCTTTTACGTTTACTGCATCGCTTAAACGCCACTCCTTTGTCGCCGCTCTGATGCACTTTCGGCTGGGAAGTGGTCTCGCCAGAAACCCTGAATAAACGCGGCTCAACTTAGAAGGATACTTGTTGTCACCTTGATCCTTCCCCCCTCTATCTCTCTCTCTTTCGAACCTCCCTCAAGCACGCTATAATGTAAATATGACCCTACGAACACAGTTCTTTTCAACCTATACTGTCACCCTTGTGAGGGATAAAGGTGCGCCGACTTTTTCAGGCAGAACGCTCCTAACTGTCTCGCATATAACACCCTCTATTGTTCCAGCAGGCGATCCAACGGTCAATGCGGGTCTGAAAGGCTTATTAATTAACCACCCCTTCAATTCCGAGACTGCCACCCACCTCACCTCCCCGTATTGACGCCAACACGGCCTGTTTACCGGCCAATGAAACCTCTCAGAGTTTGTGACGTTAAAGCGGTTAAAGCCGTTTCTTGTATCACCTTTCGTGTGCGCGATGGAGGCCGCGTCACTAATTCTGCGGCATCGCGCGGTACGGTGGCTTTGGCGAGTCGTACTTCACGCATAATAAATGAAGGCAATCCTCTTCCCGGCCTCAGCTAAGCGCGCGATGCGTCGGGAGACAGCTGGGTGCGCTCTTCCATGTTCGCACTTGTCCGTGATATCACCCTGAGGTTTGCTCGGCGATAGCGCTGGCCTCGCTCTGCCGCAAAATATTTGCCGTGCTTTTCAGCTTCAGGAACTGACGACGGCACATGGCTGAGAGCTGTTGCGGCCTAGAAGGGCAACGACAATTCTCGCGAAAACAGGATGTTGAATAAGGCTGTCACTTCCTTGAAAGGGAAATAGTAGGACTTGATTCCTGGCTAGTTGGTTCATGACGTACGAAGGAATACGTTTGCGCAAAAGACGAGGACGGAGGGAAGAGAGAACAAGATGAGCGCGCAAGACGAGTGCGCTCGTCTTGTCCTCTCTCCTATTCGTCCTCGTCTTTTGTGCAAACGTATTCTTCCGTACGCTGAAAGTAAAATTTTTGAAAATTTTAGTATGTGGTACCGAAACGTTGTTGTCCACTAATAATGGGTCACCTTTCATTGAATGAATTTTATGTTGAGTGTTAACTGCTTTACTTGACCACACGTGCAAGACAAAAGCCATGGGCTCATCCCCCACGAAGGGTGTTAGAACAGTCCCGTCAGGAATAAATTACTCCTTCATTCGTTTACGATCATCCCTACTATTACGCGCATGAAACCTTCGGTGACTGCCCCTGGAACGTGTAACGTGAATGGTTTGAAACGCCACAAAGCTTCTTTCCTTCTTTCTGTTTTTTTTAAAGCTGTTTGCAAAAGAGGAGGGTAGGAACTTCTACGGCCTTGTCACATTAAAAAAAATATGTTAATCTAAATCATTCACAAAGCGCTTCGCAACTATTTTATTTTATGTGGTTCACCATTTGCTGCCGTAACAGACTGTGAAATTATTGTCTTCGTGTCGGGCATTTAATGCGATCTGCATTGAGCACATACAAATACACGTGATGGCCATCTATGAGAATGAAGGAAGCTCACAGTAACGCGTAAGACTTGAAGGTAGCGAAGCTGTCGCAAGCTTTCCGACCATCACGAAGGTTTAAGTCTACGATTGCAGCCGATTTGCTTCTTCGCTGCCGCAACGACCTTTACTCCATTATTGTTGCTATAAGTGTGAGCTTCCTTCATTTTTTTTGGAAGGGATAACCATTGGACATCACCTTGGAGGGGCGTACGCTATGACATGTTTTCTCGTTACGAACAAGTGTTGCCACGATAACGGCGAACGCTGGAGTTTTTTTTAATCAAACTTGCGATCTGCTGAACAGCCTCGCTGTTAATAACATCGTTATAACGTCTTATAATGATTGTCGACGTGTTGTAAATGTGGCAATAAATGCTAATGAAATTACGATTACACCCCACCCTTCTCCTACATGTTTCTCGCAAGGAATGAAACGTGCGTATAAAGCGCGGCGATAATACCGTATCGGCTTGTGCCGAGGCTCCGACGGCGCTGTCGCGGCAATATCACGAGGCCTTCACCCCTGTCATTTCCATTCACGGCGAAATCAGGGCCGCGAAAGAGCCTCCCTCTTTGCGACGTGAGCCGTCAATCCGATCGACCATTCTTCTCGTCTGCTCGAGCGTCTGGCAGTCACCTTCGCGGGGCCCTTCCGCAGTCGCTCGCGGGCACGGACGACGATTCCTCGCGATATAAGGCTGAGAGGAATGAAGAAAGATGCAAAGAGGAGGAACTGGACAGAAGAAGAGAGGCATTTTGCGGTAATCCGATCCTCGTCGCCGCCCTTTTGAGGAGAGCTCGCTCGGGTCGGCCCCTATCTATCGCGGGCCTGGCTCGCGACGATAAGGGCTCTCCCGGCGCTGCTCTGAATGCGCTGTGGCACCGTCGAGGACGGGACTTCGGTCTCCTCGTCAATTGTGCTACGTTGCCGCTCTGCGCCGTGAGTCAGTGTTGGACGCGTGCTTGCTGAGATGTGTCACAACTTTAAACCGTCCGCCACGTCGCCGTTGGTTGTCCGCACCCTCCTTTACGATCATCGTCGCCTCCCTGCTGCTACTCTCGTCCGGCTCAGTGCTCTGGGACTTCTTTAGCCTGTCGTCCGAACCGATGGGATCTCGAAGCTCCGGCGCCGCCCCGGCTGCCGATCGCGTTTAACGGCTCCCCTGCACTTGCCCGCGCGTCTCTTATCGGGGTCCGGTGTCGTCCGTTGGCCTTATAGCTGACGTGCCTTCGAAGAAAAAAAGCCGAACTCGCCCATTGCAGCTGTTGTGAAAGTGCTTAGATGGCATTCGTTCGCCGATTGCCGCGTCCTTTGGCTTGAGAGCGAAGCCCTATCTGTCGTTTACTTTTCAGCGTGGAGTTCCGTTTCGACCTGGTGTTACGATGTGTGAACGGCTCGGCATAATGACGTTTGGTTGGAAGCCTAGCCGCTGAATGTGCCCGGTTGCGTGACGAACCATCCGAGTTAAATCTACTTAAAGAAGGGAATCAAGTCCCCTGCACGCTCCAAAGGATAACTTTGCTCTCAGGTGAGCATTTTTCGGTTGTTAGAGTGTTGTCGGCGATCGCTAAGCTCTCCTTCAAAATACACCTCTCTGCCGGATCTTTTCTTTGCGTTTTATGCGTTAAGTCAAGTGAGCTTGACTCACATATTCTTTCATCGGGAGATTTGGCTTTTGCTGGTTATTAGAGGTTTGTGGCAATCCCCAAACTCTCAGCAAGGGTAGTGACAAAAATTATTTATTGAGAAATGCTGCCCTTCATTTCGGCCAAATCATTCGAATGCCCATTAGCCCTGCGCACGCGGATTTCATCAATGGTCACAATTGCACTAAACATTTCTTATTGTTTGTTTGTTTAACTAAACTGCTTGAGAATTTTTTTTAATTGTTCCGGCTGTTCGCGTCTGAAGATTCGCCCACTCACGAACAATCACTAATTGGTTATGTAGGAGGAGGATCCAAAAGTGATGTAAAATGCAGGGAAATTGAACAGGCACACTGCAAATGTCCGACGAGACCAGATTCAAAGGACCAAACGCAAATGACATTGGAAGAAATGGCGACACGGAGATTTTTTATCCGCAAAGTGTTCCCGAAGCGATGACTGCTATATTGGAACACGTCAAGCTTAACAGCACACCTAGAGGGCCACCGCGGTGAAATAAAGTGCTGAGATGTCGAGCCGTCCTCTATTTTAACAAAAGGTCTTCATTCCGCAGATACTCAAAAAATCTAAGAAAGCAGCAGTCGATTCCCCCAAATCCTTCACCCCCGATTCCCAATCCCGACAGAATTGCAGCTTTGCTAGAGGAAGACATGATTCATTCAGACTATGGCAGAAAGAATCTCCGTTCTTGGTATGACGCGGATGAACACGCTTCCAGGAAGGGTTAACTGGGACAAAGCTATTACGGATGATAAATGCCTCGCCCTGCTAGCGCTACCAGACATGATAGACCGATCGGACGTGGGGAAGCCAGATAGACCTTGTGCGGCCTGAAATCTGAGCCGATGTGTGGATGAAGCAAAAGGAAGCTGCGCCGCTTCCACGGAGAAAGGATTTCTACTCTCCTCCTTCTTCGTGGCACCGTCTCTCCTCGTGGCCGCATCGAAGCCTGTTTATATATCGCCCACGTTTGCGGGACAGCTAGAGCGCGAGGTTGAACTGGGACGCACGTATCACGTTCGTTCGTTCTGGGTCAACTTCAGTTCGATGATTAATATAGTGCCGACAATAGTGTTGTGCTTGGTTTAACTGATTGTCCCATTGTTTGTAATACCAACCAAAACAGGAAGAGGAGGACTGCGACTTCTGGAAGGTTGTGGCCTAAACGGCTGTATTTTCGCTTGATCGCAGAACGTCATGTACGCCTGGCGCGGCAAATAATAAATAAATAAATGTGCCCATGCATGCGCCGCTTTCTGGCGTAATGGCGTACCGGCTGAGCACAAAAAAGAGCGTTGAATGGTGAGGTATTAAGCTGCTGCACAAGAGATCGATCGTTCGGTTCCTATTCACAGGTCCGGTAGTTTTCGTAGATCTCCTATGCTACTAATACGCAAACTGCCAACGAAGGAGGTATTTATTCTGGAATATCACGTACGCCTCCATACGTATGCGTCTGTACGCCACGGCAGCTAGTGATCATCATCTTCATCATCACCATCGCGATTTGTTCTTGCTGGCTGTTCTTATGAACGTCGCTTATTCTAACGTACACAGTGGTATTCGCTTCCACGTGTTTCTTGGTTTTGTGCTGCCAATTATTTTAAAATATTTCAACTTGCCTACGCTTCAGTTTAGTGTTGTTCGTAATACTGCCAAGAAATTTTACCTTGTTTTATTGGTGCCGAGTACCTAGGACAACCAATAGGGACATATAATTTTTTCCCCTAAATGGGGGATTTCACAGCATGCCCACAAGTGAGGCTCTTTGATTCCATGTAATAAGAGCCTTCAAAATGGTGATTTTGAAAAAGCTTTTTCTACTCATTTTGATCACGTTGTTCGCATTAAATAGCGTCCTGTCCGCCACTTGTTTAATTCCTCGCTTCAATGTCAAGAGAATCTAGTTTTTTTTTTTTTATGGTGGAAAAGGAGGCATCAAAATTAAAATCCCCTAAATTGCCTAGCATGTAGCGCCCTAGTCACTGAGGCGTCCCCCCCCCCCCCCCCCCCCCCCCATCGAGCGGTCCTTTTTACTCAAGTGATCAGTAATCTAAGAAAACAAATAACGCGAAATGCTAGCTCCACCTAGAGAAGCACGGTATAGTAGTCCAGAGCGCCATGCCATCAGCGTGAGTAGTTGCCGACATATACGTGAATCAACGATTTGAAATGCTAACACATTTCCTGAACGCACGGGGAAAAATGGGCAAATTTGATCGTCAAATTTGAGTTGGCCGTAACATCGGGGTCTGTCCAGAAAAAAATACGTAACATGCCACGTACGAATACGTACTGCTCGCTCTGTTCGCTTTCCATCTGCTGCTTTGCTTGGGGCGCCTGTAGTCGATTGGTAAGTCAGTACTGCGTCAGCGTGGATATCTTGGGTTACTCGCGTACGGTGAGGAAGGCAGGCGTACAGGTTAAGTATCGGGGAGTATCCCCGGCGTTGCCGTACGCAGTAAGTATTGTCTAATTTTTAACAGCGGAGCTCTTGTACACTCCGTAAGTTCGGTGTTGCAGGAACAAAATACCAAGACAACGGAGAGTACTCGTCACCGCGTGCCTCGCGGCGACCGCCGAGCGTACCCGGAACGCGCAATGGCTTTGGCGAAAAAAAAAAAAAAAAAACACGCCATCGCTGTCGTCAAGCTCTACCGCGCATGTGATGCTTGGCATGAGGAACACGACGATATCGACGCATATGACGGTGACTACTACTACCACAGTGCAAAGCAACCACGGAACGTGTAACTAAACAATTTCAAACTTGCGCAAGTGCGTGGTGATGTGTCTTTCAGTGCTCACGTAGAGAGAAACACTGGAGCTTCGTTATGGTTCAAGGCTTGCGCGAGTCAGTGCAAACTTCATCAGTTGAGCTGGCGGAAGTCTACAAAGCTGAGGACGGCTTTGCATCCGCCACTCGCCGTGAAGAAGAAGATGACTTCTTTGATGCATATTACGACGATTACTTGCACCGCAAATATGCAAATAAACAATGATACTGAAACTTTACTATTCATCTGGCAATTCTCAACTACAACAGTTTTGCCCTTCAAGGCTTGCGCGTGAGTGCACGCTTCCCTGAATTTTTTTACCTCGAAAGAAAACGATGTACTTCCTTGTACAACATTGGGTAATTAAACATCTGGCATGTGTTTCAAAGACACCAGTTCAGGAAGACAACAGTGTACAAATGCGACATGCTACGTAACGATGTAAGCTCACCTGCATACGCTTACACGTCATGCCTTTGCGTATAACAGTTCAGAAAGGGAAAAAAATTACGCATCTCCACGAAGCGAATCATGACGAGTGGGCGAAGCAGCGGGGATCGTTCTTAGCGTAAATCACCCGTGAGAGTGCCTACTGCTGCTAAAACGATTTCCAATCCAATACAATTCAATTTAATCCAAACAAATCCAATCCAAATCCAATTCAATCCTATCCAATCCAATGCTCCTCGCGCATGCCCAGCGCACGGCCTCTTTAGGAGCTCTCTCTCTCTCTCTCCTCTCTCTCTCTCTCTCTCTCTCTCTCTCTCTCTCTCTCTCTCTCTCTCTCTCCTCTCTCTCTCTCTAACCTTTTGTGAACCTTTTATTTCGTCTCTAACCTATTGTATACCATGCGGTCACAGATGTTTAGATTTACACGGTGCTGTGCGTCTCTCTTTCTTTATTTCTTTCCCCCCCCTCTCTCATCTCTCTCTCTCTCGCCTCTATCTATCTCTCTTCTCTCTCTTCGATGCTCTCTATCTCTCTCTCTATCTCTCTCTCGAACTTTTGGGAACCTCTTATTTTTTTCTTGTTAACCTTTTGTGAACCTTTTGTTCACAGATGTTTCGATTTACACGGTGCTGTGCCGTGAACACGGACGCCGGACAAGCCTCGGCCTTAAGGTGCTTCGCCCCTAGAAGAAAGAGTGCTAACCGTAAACAGACGATGTAGGCCTAACGAAAGTACAAAATTCCACATTCGTGCCACGATGGTATTGCTGTGCGAAAAATCAAACGCCAGGAGAGCGAGAAGTTTCTTGAAATTTCGGAGTAGCTACGCCGAATGCCCCCAGAGAATCTAGCCTTCAAATAAACTTACTGCTGAAAAATATAAAACAAAGGGGAAGGGGGGGGGGGGGTGAGGGTGAAAAAAGCGGAGAAAAGCTTGCGGAGAATTCCGTTGGAAGTAGCGCGCCGAGCAGTGCGTTAACGTAAATATAACTCGTCCTCGTCCACTCGTTTGGCGCGGCACGTGTTGGACTTGTCCCGCCGCAGTAGAACCGTGGAATGACGAAGTTTCAAATGCCAAATTCCCTCCACGAGCTACGTCGAAGCTTCAAAGAGAAATTTAATGAAGTCAGAGGAAAAAACAGTAACTTCCACGCCCAACGCACGTTAAAAGGGATGTTGGAATGCAATTGCCAGATACTCGCGGAAAGAGCGTTATTCAGCCGTACTCCACTGGAAGCACACGCCATGAAGTCAGTCCCCACCAACGCGGCGTTCTAAAACGGTGCGAGTCCGTAGTAAGGAAAAGCAAAAAAGGAATGTATAGTCGATCATTCGATTACAACGAAAGGGTACGCTAGTGTTGAAGTAAAGTCATTAAAAAGCCAGAAGTGGGCTTCAACAAAGCCAGTAAAAAAACACACAAAAAAACGAGGA
Organism: Haemaphysalis longicornis; assembly: GCA_013339765.2. NCBI lineage: Eukaryota > Metazoa > Arthropoda > Arachnida > Ixodida > Ixodidae > Haemaphysalis > Haemaphysalis longicornis. The sequence goes on along the minus strand of CM023451.1, from coordinate 138,258,498 downwards.
ATTCAACTTGGCTTTAAATGAGTTCAAAACGTCGTCATCGCCGAAGAGACCAGAGGGATGAGAGGTCTTTATCCCCATTTTTTACCTCTCGTCCCCAGTGTGTGTTTTTTTTACCTCATTTCCTCGTGCGTATGTCCGCATTCTTTTCTTCGAGATGGTTCGCTGCGCGGCTGACGGGAAATTACGGCCTGTCCGTTATTTTTGTTTCGTCGAACATTCCAGGACGTTTCAAGGGCTTTTAGTGCGGGATCAAAGGGCCGACGAGACGATGACGGCTTCATGGGATTACATCTTCCCGAATGCGCCTCCCGCCCGCCCCGGCCCGGCCGTACGTCGCTGCGTTTTCCAAGAGCTATATACGCTCCGAGTCGAGCATTATTGTTGTTGCTGGCTCGCAGCTATTTTTGTCTTCCTGTCTTTCGGCAGGCGTGGAAGCCCGATGCGAACGCTGTCATTAAAAGTTTGATTCCCGGAAGGAATTCCATTAGGCTACCCGATGGTACCGGCTATCTCTATGAGAAAAGGCCGCCTATTCGCACCCTTTTTATCCGCTGCTTCGACTGTTTGACCGCCTTTGTGAGCGCGGCGCCTTTGACCTCGGGCTATATTAGCCCGCGGGACATCGTTTCTGACTAGGTGCAGTACCGATCGTATTTCGCGGGCATTTGGTGCCCCTGGCGATTTTTTCCTGTTTTTACATTGTTGAACATTAACTTCTCATTATGAAGGAACGGGGCCGATCTTTTCAGTGACGTAAGGTTGTTGACGTAAGACTGGAACTTGATGAATCATGTTTCATTTTATTTTCTTTCGAAGCTCGAGAAGAAATGTAACACTACGGGGGCACAATTTCAGAAGAAACTTTGTCAACGGACGTAATTACGATTGCGGTACGGTGCCAACTGATGAAGACTAAATGAGGGAGGAGCAGGCAGGAAGCTTCGTGCATACGCAAATAACTTCCGGTCAACAAACAGCGGTGTTGTTGACATAACTACAGGCGACCTAATTATTTCTTTTCTAATATTCCAGCAGGCTGATGACACGGATATAGCAACATAATCATGGAAAAAACCTAGACAGTGGGGTACTAATTTGCGAGGCCTGGCCAATAGGCGGCGCGAGCCGAATTTCGATGTATGAGAGAACTCGTTCTCTCAATGTTGACACTCCGCGAATCCGAGAACTCAACTCATCAGTACGTTTGCTCAATCAGCTGGTCTCCTTGCGCTCCGTTATCTCAGCTGGCTTTGTCAATGCCTTTTCTTTTTAGGCGAAATTGCGAGGAAGTTTTCCGTCCCTTCATCTGCTTAGTCTGCAATGCATGCCTGATGGTCCATCGGGAAGATACCTCAAGGGTATTTTGTTGGCCATTATGGGGAAATTCATTCATTATCGCTGCAAAGTGGGATTGCATAGCGTGGACGTAACGGCGGAATGAATTCGAAGCGAATGGCTTTGTTCTCATAACGTTGCTTTTGTCGAGCCAGATTGAATGGCAATAATTTATTCCTTCTGTCACGCCTGCGTGTAGTACGAGCGTGAACTACCGCCAAATCGAACGGGCAAAGCAGTGTTGCCTTTGTTTGAACACGTGCATATGAAAAACACAGAATACGCAAACTCGACGAGGTAATCCAGGTACAACGCAGGGAAACAGAAATAAAAACAGCACATCTTCGGTGTGATATTTTGTCTCTTTCTTCCGGGTTATCATTACAGCACAGTGCGGCTCCCACCCATGGAACAGCCCTGCTGTTTTTTGCACACACGTAGCTCACGGCGTCTGGGCGTAAGGTTTCGTAGTTGGATGACATCGATTCCGTACTTCTTAACTTTGAAGAGGAGGAGCGTCCACAAGCTTTGACGAGTGGCATGATTTTGACAGAGATCGTAATCACGTGCAAACCCTCACACTCGGTCAAAAAGAACAGGAAGTAAAAACAGGAAGCAACTTCCTTTTTTTTTTCCGGCTCGCGACGAGGATCCTGATTGCGAAACGCGTCCAAGCGTAAATTGCATGGCTGGAAGAGATATATCTGCCCTGCTCGCACGTCGGCACCTTCTGAGTGGACACCCTCGGGCCAATGTGTTATTTCCCAGCTTTCTCTTTTCTTATTCTTTCATTTGGGCACGCGGGCTCGCACCGGAATAATTTCGGATGCACGGGAGTGCGGTCATTCATTTTCGTGGCAAGCCCCGGACACGTGCCGCGAGTTTGTCACGCCCCACGGGTTGCTGATGAAAACATTTGTTGCCGAAAGCATCGCTATGGTGGCGTTACATGGCGGGCTGTGAACATGCAGTTGCTCGTGCACGTAGTTAATACTGACGCATTTGTCGGTGCTTCGTCTCGCCTCCATGGATAGAAGGCATAAAGACTGGGGGGAAAAATACGCAAACTTTAGAACTAAAAAAAAAGGCGCACTTACTAGTATAGGGCTTTCCCTCAAAGAATTTCAGATGAATCTAAGAAACAGTCATTCGTCAAAGGGGAACTCCGTTTGAGTCAAGCTGGTATACAAGAATTCCAGAGGGTTTCAAAAAGAAAAATATTCGCTCGAGTAAACTTCGTTTTTAAAAAGCCTCGCTATAGCGTGTTGTAATGATGCTCTTTCTAATATTTAATGCACTATGTCTACTCCCTTGGCAGGCTCAATTTGTAATCTTGTATGCAACAGGCGTAGTTTTGCAAAGCTTATACAACATAGGAGAAAGCTTCAGAAACAAAAATATTCGCTCGAGTAAACTTCGTTTTTAAAAAGCCCCTCTCTAGCGTGTTGTAACAATGCTCTTTCTAATATTTAATGCACTATGTATACTCTCTCTGGAAGAGTCGATTTGTAATCTTGTATGCAACAGGCGTGGTTATGCAAGGCTTATACAACATAATTCAGTTAAGTCGCCGTGGTTCGGCTAATGTTGAACACATTGACGAGTGGTAGTATGTGAGACACTGAGACCTAAAATAGTCTTAAGCAGTTGTTGCTAAAAGTATATGTACTAGATGTGCGGTACTCTTCTCGATTTTCGTGAATGAACGAAAGACTTCATTGCAGCAGGAGGTCCACGGACCTGGCTGGGAAGGGATGAGACATAGGGGAGGGGAGAAAAAGAAAACAAGCAGTTTTAGAAACACTGTATTCAAGCTCAAATAGATGCTTCAAAGTCTTCACAAAGTCGCTGTAGTGTCCGTAAAGTAGAGTAACACAAATAAGCAGACACTTGATAGTCTTTAAAGTCGGCCAGTCTCATAAAATGTCATAAGAAAAAACCCGCGTTTTATGCGGGTAACGGTTCGAAAATGTCATTAAAATTACTCGATGCTTCAGGAAACTCTTCCATCCCGTCAGCCGAGAAAATATGGTGGAGCTTGCGGTCTGTGGGCGAGTGAAACGGGGGGCTAGAGTAAGCAGTTTAGTCTCTGCGATTGAGCTAACCATGCTGGGTGGAATCGAGCTTACCGTATGAGCGTCCATCAGTCCATCACAGACATTGTCAGCTTAACGGCTATGAATTCTGAGATATATTTTCAGTGATGAGTGACGGAGAGAAGGTTTGTAAATCTCGTTGTGCAATCACAGACACCGCTCGCTTAGATTACATGCACAGTCGGTGGAGAACCCGCAGTTCCGATAGTGCGGGTTGAATCGAGCCGCGGAGGTTTTTAATGCTTATGCATTTCTACGAGGACTCAGCGAGGAAACCCCTCTGTCTTTGTGTAATGCTTGATGTGGCACACTTTCATCGCGTAAAGAACCTTAATTCATTGTCAATAAACTAAAAATAACAATAATCCCCTAAGGTCCTCGTACTTTGGTATCCGACTCCTTATATTGTATTGCCCCCTGAAAAAACACAACGTCGTCCCGGGAATTCGTTTGTGTACAGTAGCAAAGCCGAATTTTAAGGTAATTCGTGCACAGTGTTTTGAATGGACTCGCGTGGTCTTATTAAGGCATTTAATAAAAGGCCATAGAGTTTTCTCTTGTTTTTTATACAACACCTTACAGCGGCCTTAACAAGCGCTCTAAGCAATATATTTGTGTAAAGTAGTGAAGCCGACTTTAAATTGGTTTGGTGTAAAGGGCGTCCTGGGGATGCATGGGGTCCTTGAAGTATTTAATCAAAGTGACCAGGGCCTCCAAACTTGCATCCGAGATCCTTTGTATTGCTCTCTGGAAAACAAAATGTCTTTACAGCAATGATTTTGTGTATAGCTGTGAATTCGACCTTAAAGCGTCTGGCGTATACATTGCGTTTTGTAGGGATGCACGGGTTCTTACGGAGCTATTTCCTAAAATGCCACTGAGTGGTGGTGGTGGTGGTAAAAACATTTATTAAGGCTTTCTCTGTGAATGAGGTCACTAAATCCAGGGATCCATGAGTGATACTTTAATATAACACTTTTTAGATCGCCTCTCTCCGCCCGCCTCACCTTCAAATGTCTCGTGTCTCTCCTGCAACGCAATACTGCATAATAGTGAAGCCGACTTTAGATGGCACGGTTTATGTCAGGGCGGCTTACGCATTTATCCGGCAATTCCCCCTATGGAGTTTCTGCAAGCCTTTTTCTATCTTCAAGAGCGTGATTTTTTTCTTTGGAGGGTGACACAAATCGTAGATGTAAAGAAAGTTTGTTATATTCGTATATAAAAATATTGAAGAGCTACGCTCGGCAATACTGCATTACTTCAACTTTTCAATTGCCTTAAGTACGGCATATGTTTCCGTTTGTTGGCTCGTGCGGCGAGGAAATGGAAATACCTTAGGTAAGCTCATTTATTCCTAAACCTCCAGTTTCCCATGAAAGCACCGTGTTCCGCTATCTCTTTTTTGTCGCTTCGGGTATCATCGTCTTTCGATTTGAATGGAAGAAGCTCGTTGAATGGCGCTAAAATGACGCGTTGTTGGTCCGCGAGTGGCTTCTGATTCCATCTCTCTCCCGCACCTTTTCTATCTCTTACAACCCTCTCCCCCTCGGTCTCCTCGTGCGATAAAACCGACTGACTGACGCCTGTATCGAGCCGGATCCGAAATGTGAGCAGCACCGCTCTGTATACCTGACAGGCGTAGCACAGAGCCGTTCTGGCGACTCCCCCCCGCCGCTGCCTCGTTCGCCACACAATGGCCATTCGCGCGCCCACTGCTCGGCTGTCGACATAATGGATCACCACAGCGAACGCAAGAGGGTGGAGAAAAAGCTGGGGAGGAGGATGGCGGGCGAGTGGGCCACGGAATCTCCGTTAGGTGGCGTGCATTGCCAGGCATCGGTGGTGCCGCAGCTCTCCGGTTGTTCTAGCACGGTGCGCGGACTCTTTTCCCGCCAAAGCTTCCACCGGTGGGAAGCGATAACGCTGCCGGGTGCCGCTCAATGGCTTCGGACCCGTCCACTCTGCGCGAGCCAGTACGGGTGATATTACCAAGATAAGAAAGGCCCACCAACGCCCTGCGCGCCTCTGGTATTCCGGTCGGGTGACTGATCAGTTCGCACCTGGGTTGCCGACGTTTCCTGCTTTGGGCGTTTCCGGAGGTGCAATCTAGACGTCGATATTGCTAAGTGATAAGGTAGCCGCGCGGGCTTCGTTTTTCTGGATTTGTTGGACGGGAAGGACAGCTGCGACTGATTCCATTTGCCGAACAGCGCCACCTATTGGAGCTTGGGCGTTAGGACACGTACGCCTGGGCCCCGGAGTTTCATAGTGTGTTTCAGAGACATGCATGACTAAGGATCTTTATTTGGAGGGGCCGGGGAGGGGAGCGAGGCACATGTTAGCAAAACCTTAGCAGCCTATCGAGTTGAGAAGCAACGCCGGGACCCTGCATCATTATTTCTTATATTGTATCGTACTTGTAAATAAATCAGTTCGACAGCGCTACGTTCCCTATGCAGACAGTTTTGTTGCAAAACTTTAATTACATTCACTGTAAAGATGATGCTCGATGTGCCGTGCTACACAGGAATCGTTATCAAGGAGGGACGATGAAGAAAACGCTGATGTGGACGCGAGTATTTCGTTCCCACGCTTGCGCGACGCTTTCTTCCATCGTGTGTCTTCTATAAATAGCGGCCAGTATATAAATTTCTAAATGCACTTTGTAAATATCGCTCTTCCTCGTATCATTTGGTAGAGGTGCGGGGTACCGAAAATCCTTCACTGCCTTGATCTTGTCTGGGTCAGGTTGCACTCCATTAGCTTCGACGAGGTAGCCCAAGATGGTTAGTTCGCGCCTGGCGAATCGACATATCGCTGAGTTGAGTTGCAGGCTCGCCTTACGGAAAATAGCGAGACTTTGATTGTGCTACTGAGCACGAGGGCGCGGGTTCGATTCCTGGCCGTGTGGCGGCTTTTCTGATGGAGTCGAAAAGCAAAAACGCCCGTGTGCTCGAGATTTCGGCACACGTTAAAGATCCCCAGGTGGCCCAAATTAATCCGAGCCCTCCACTACGGCGCGCCTCACCGCCTGCGTTGAGTCGGCGCGTTAAACCCCCAATCAATCAATCAATCAATCAATCAATCAATCAATCAATCAATCAATCAAAGCAAGGCTTTGAGACACGTTACAGAGATGCCGCTCGAACGAGGGAGAAAAGATAATGGCGTCATCGAAGTAGCAAAAGCAAGTGGACCATTTCGTTCCTCGCAGAGAGAGAGAGAGAGAGAGAGAGAGAGAGAGAGAGAGAGGGGAGAGAGAGTCTATCACGCGCTCAAAGGTGTCTTGCGCGTTGCACCGACCGAATGACATACCTGTGAGCTGATATAAGCCGTTCGGGGTGACAAAGGCGGAATTTTCTCAGCCCAGCTCGTCGACTGCAATCTGCCAGTAACCTAAGCGAAGGTCAATTGACGAGAAGTACTTGGCACTGTGTAGACAATCTAGAGCATCGTCATTTCTGAGAAGACGATAGCCAATCTTCCTGTTTACTTGGTTCAGGTCGCGGTAGTACCTACAGATCCCACTTTTAAAAACGTTCCACTACTTACGCTGTTGTTTGTCTTGATGTTTGCCTCGAAAAGCATGCAGCCATATTATGAAGCATCGTGCCAAAAAAGGCCACATGATCATCCAAAGGCATTACGACATACAGCGACATCTACTGGTGTACGGCTACACAAGTAGGGTGATTTTACAAGGACAATATTCTATGCAGAGTACATCGTGCAATGGTCGCACATATGCTAGCTTCGCAGCAAATGCTGTCGAAAGACGATAGCTTTTTCGCTACCCCTCCCAGGTAACGCTCCCGTTCCGTAATGATGTTGTCGATTTCGTATTTCGTGGACTATCCAAGAATTGAGGTTTAGGTTTAACTTGTTGGCCGAGAGGACACAAGTTCGACGACACTGCAATGCCGGCAGCCAACTCGACAAGGTATTTTACGCGCCGAAAACTCGCTTGCCGATGGTTATGCATCTGCACGGAGTTCCCGAGTATCGCCGCTTGTGATCCACCCATAAAGCATCACTGGTGATTACCAAGTGAAGACCGACGAGTGGGTCACCACAACTTACTTGTGGGTGAAGGGCTGGTCACTAGTTGGTCACCCACAATTCACAAACCATGTGACCCTACGGGTGAATCACTTGTGGCTCACTAGTAATTGTTGCTGACATGTTGCTGGTTGCTGACCACTGCACCGATAACTAGTGGGTGACTGGACGTCAGTAGCAATTTGGGGGTCATGTGTGATTGAGTTCAACCACGTGTCAGCGGCCGGTGGGCCATTGCTGGATCTCCACTGGTGATAGACCAGTGATCACCTATGGGTAGGTCACCCGAATTATAACTTAAAGCGAACACTATACATACAAGGTTTATCGAAAAATTGTACTGTGAACAAGCACGTTGAACGATGGTATCCTCGAAATTGCAATTCGGTCGAATGATAAGTCATCTGTACGGTGTCTGTGACCCAACTTATTGCCGACTCTAGTGGTACCCCCTTCTGCCTTGATGTTCACCATCGGCCTCTTACAAGCGCGTAACTATTTCATTTGTTCGCCATAGTCTACCTCTCCCATTGCACGTTGCTCAGTTTATTATAAGTGCTGTGACTTGTAATTCCACTGTATGTGTCATTACATACACGTGCGTTAAAGGGACACCGCAGGCAACGAGCAAGTTAATTTCAAACGAAAGTCTGACTTTCCACAGCCATTTTAGCGTTGATTCGGTGCCGAAAGATGCCTTAATTGCTGAGAGATCGCTACTCAAAAGCTGATTAAACGTGACGCAAACAGTGACTGCAGCACTTGTTCGCGTCACAATAAACCGGAAATATTAGTGAGGCAGCGGTGATGCATAGCGGTATAGAAGCAACCGAATACAGCTCTACCACGTACCTAGCGGTTTGGTCGGTTTCTGTCAAATCAGTCTTTCTTTCCCGAACTCCCACATCCTTTGCATCTCCGGACCACCAAGAAAAGTGTTCCTTCGTGGCACCCGTGATCAGTATTGACGCTTAGTTGATGAGAAACATACTGTCCTTTTGAGGCCCCGCGTATGCTGCCGCCAGACGTGTTAACCACTCCCGGTGCAAGTTGCGCGATATAGGTGGTATTCACCGAAAAGTTTAGTTGTCAATTTCTTCGCTTGGCAACACTGGAAACAGCCACGGACATGGCCGAGGCGCCACGGACATGGCGCGGCTTGTGCGGCTGCGGCCGCATGCCGCAGAAGAAAAAAAGAACACAGGCGTGCGTCGTCTCCCCCGTTCCTACCCGATTCTCAACGGTGGTGTCTACGGAGATGTTATTAATCGCACTCACATTGGAGTCGAGGCATTACTTTGCGTTCGGTGGGGTCGAGTTCGGAACGTCCAGCACACGTCATGCGCTTAGCCTACCTAAAACACAATATAAATACATCGGACTCCAGAAAACTCGAAGATCCATAGCATAATTAACGCACTTTATTGATCGCACTGTTTTATGTTCAGAACAAACTCATGCGCACCATATTGCACCGCACGCACAGGGGCTTTCACTTAATCAAGCGTGAAGCACCTGGGTCCACAGAGCGGCTCGTGGCGTTCGCCACTGCGTTAGCAGATAACGGCACAGGGTTCGACGTCCGGGAAAGCTGCCTTCGGGGTCTTGCGAAAAAGCTGCTTTCACAAACATGCGCAAGCTGCCTTTGGCCACTGACCCCTTCAGGTGAGGGGAAACGCGCTGCGAAAGTGTCGGCCCACGCTGATATATTCTGGGAGCCCTGCAAGCTGGTCTTCTAATCAATACCTAAGAGCTAGATATCAGTATGTGTGGACACCGTAAACATACGGTCGTACTGCGTAGAGGCGGTCGATGCTGCAACCTTCGATTTGATTGGCGGGCCGCATTATCCATGTCAACTAATTGCTAGGTACATTGTGTTGTTCATCTCATTTAGGCTTTTATTTCATTGTTAGTGACTTCTGTAGTCGAGCCCTGATTCTTAAATACTCGATTGAAAGAAGAAAAAAAGAGAGAAAACAGCTAGCGCCGCTCGCGGCTGCCTTAGAAACTACAGCTGTGACGTCACATGGGTTTTCACTGCAGTTTGACGCTACGTCAATCCTCAAAATTTTGACGAACACCCCTGGCCTTGGCACGTCACAGCTGACGCCATGAAGTCTAGGAAGACACTGCGAGCAAAACAGCGGCGAGAAAAGCGCGCGTAAATTGAAAGGGCAAGTTTTGTGTACTGTTCTAGGCGACACGGCTGTGCAGGGCTGGATGCAAGACGGGAAGCTTCGGTCGGAAAGAAGTGGTGCCAATTATTGTCAGGATGAGTGGCGTTTCATGCTACCTCTTTAAAACAGGAGCAGCGTCTTGAGAGGCGTGATAGAGCTCCTTACAGGAGGAGTCTGCGTTCTCTGCAGGGCATTGGTACATTGAAGGGTTGTACTGGGCGCAGTATCATCTTCGCATCCCGTATCCGGGACGGAGACATGGGCACGCGAGCCTCAAATCTTTGACCAGAGCAGTATAACACGTACTTCAAGAAAAACAGCCAGTAAGATTGGCCACACACAGTGCATAATTGTTAACGTCATAGAGTTATTATGCAGTGTTATACCCGTGAACACGTGCACAAAAATTGACATTAAGTGCTTAAGGCCTTAAGAAACCGAATGGCATTATTTGGGCGGTCCGTGCTGCACGCCAAAACGCAACGGCATTGAGTGTGTTAGGCACGATGATGATACTCACCAAAAAAAGAAACGCATTCATATTTTAGAAGTCATTAAAGCGGAGAAAAACTTCTTAGAAGGGTTAGAAATGTTTTTGTGAAATAAAACGAGTGTTTTCTGAACAAATGGTGTGAGCCGTTTCTAAAAGTGGCTTCACCACCTGCCGTCGGCTGCCAGCGGTAGCGAAATCCGAAATATTTAAAAGAACAAGTAACACGACGTTCTGCCTTTTGCCACTGTTTTAGTGAACTTCGTCTTTTTTCAGAACTTCGCCACCAAGAGGGCACAAAAATCGTCCTATTTCGAAGTTCAGCTACGTTGCCGCGTCGATACTCCTGTGTTGAGAGTTTCGCTGGTTCCGTTTCGCGCCCAACGCGTTCAAGAGTAGCCAAGTTGAAGCGTTCGTGAAGGCGAATAAGTTGTGCGGAACACCTTAAAGCAAAAAATGACATTAGAGCTAATAACAATATACTTTTGCGTGTAGCAGCGAATTATTGCCATTAAAACTTAATGGCATTAAAACGTAATGCCATTTAATGCCATTTAAGTCCACTTAATGTCATTTTTCGTGTTCGTGTGGCAGGGGTATTAACAACCCTCTTCGGGGTGCCACTAATCCGTGTTTCGCGACTACTTCCGAGGGCTGTATTCCCGAGGGGGCCGAATCATGCGAGATTTTGCGCAATGCTCGCAACAATACCCAACCATGTTTTCTCTCGGTTAGCTTTTCGTCACAGCAGGCATCCTGGACTGCACGTCAGATTTCGGCTGCGTATCGACTTCATTTCACGGATTTCTAAGCTGCACCACAAGCTTGATTTCGCATTAGTCAGTTTGAGAACGAGGTTCGCAGTGGACGCGTCCAGTGTCCGTTCGTAGAGCTCGGAAATGCCCACAGCACGCGCCGCGGCTGGCTACAACTTCGCAACGTTGCCACGGCCTCCTTCCCTTGCGCTGCGCCTAACTGCGCGTCGCCCTAGACATCTCCGAGAGCCGGCAGCGCAGCACACCGCCGGTGCGGAACGCCCGGCGTCCCAGCGCGGGCGACGACGGCCGCTTATCTTATCGCGGCACACCCGTCTCGGCTCCCGCTGGACGCTGCCCGAGAACCGAAGGGAAATATTCGACGACGGCCGGGGCCCTTATCGAAGTGGCCCTCTTCGCCGGCCCTCGGAGAGCCTCCCCGCCCCGTGCAAGCGAGCTCTTGGCCTTCCCCTGTTTGTTTCCTCCTGTTTTCATTTTGATGCCGCACCTGCTCCCTCGGCCCCGTCTGTTGCACTGCTTCTCCTTTCCCGCCGCGATCTTTGCCTCTAGGTTTTCTTTCAACGGTGTTCGTTTGGCACCTCGCTTTTTTTAGTTTATTTTCGGCGCCGTCCTTGAGTTTATTTTTGACTGCTCTCCAAGTTCGAGAGTGCCTCGCCGTCATCGGCCCCCTATCGGGACCATTTTCTCCCTGACGCTAATTGCGCACCGCCCGTCTGCTGAGTGGTGGTTGGAACGGAACGACACCGCCAGTCGGGCTATACGCAGTGCAAACCATGGTGAACGTGAACCTTCTTGTCTTTGTTCCCTGGAAGATACCAGTAACGCAAGACTACTCGATCTGGGTCACACTTCACGCGATATTAAACTGCACGAGTATTCGTTCGCGAGCTTTTCTTTTTTTTTTTTTTTTTTGCTTTCGTTCTCTGTGCCTGAATCGACAGAGCTAACATAGATGAACATCAAAGTCAAACTTTGGGTAAGTTCCGCCCGTCCATTTCCGCGGGACTTGTCAAGGTCAACAATGGGATTGAGTGACCCAACTTTATAACAGTGCCACTTATAGTGAACTCACGGCCATTATGAACAAATGTCGAATAGACGTCAGGGCGAATGGAGGTGGTTTTTTTACAAACCGTTGTTCTACAGTACGGGTGCTGTGTGACTATGTGGTACTCTACGAATGAACTTTAACTGTTGCTTTGTGCTAATCGCTTATCTGTCTCTATATATGCATCGCTATCTCATATTAGCTTTCCCTAGCGCTGTACGACGTTCATTTGTCTCCACTAGAATGCTGTTTACACTTGCAATCTTTTCTTTCACCGGACTTCGTCCCAATGTGCACTTCGCTACTATCACTCGTGACTCTCTGTAGACTTTGACTGTGCCTTACACGATTACTCTCTAGCCATTGAAATCCTACTGGCTTTAAATTTAAAACCTAAATTTAAATTAGGCATCTAATTTAAACATTTAAAGCCTAATGGCTTTAAATATATACGGCGCATTTATTACAACGCGTTTCTCCTTCATAACTCGCCGGCATGTTGTAGTCCAAAGGAAAGTACCGGCGTTCACCGGTACGCTGTTCCACGCTGAGTAAATGTAGCTTTCAAGCTGCGGATGCGAGGCAGTATTGACGTATCCAGCTTAATAAGAGTTTGCGTGGTTATAAGCAACTGTTATCAAGTGATTTTTATCATAGCGAGCTCCTGCCAGATAGCGGAAGTTCCTGGTAGGGAGTTGACTTCAAACAGATGACGATGTCCCAAAGTTAAACTGTTTATTTAGTCCGCGCTGGGACGAAGAGCTAACGCTCTTACAGCAAGCGTAGCTGCAAGAAAGAAATTCAAACAGTGAGCAGTCAGATGACAGCAATTAGGTTCGATCAATGTTCGCACTCGCATTCGTCTGGTTTATGGATAAGCACGGTCGAAAGCGGACTGTCGTCTGATCATAGGGATGGATACGCGTTGCGCTCAATAGGCGGTACAAAACAAGGAAGGCAAGAATGGTGCACGCCAATAAGGCGTGGCTTGTGCCAGATTTTGCGAAGAACTGTTCTTAGCTGTTGTGCGGAAGGCCGGTTATACCCGGCCCTAGAAAGTTGGGACGTGCCTGCATACGCGTGGGCTGCTGGGCGTGCTTGACTCAGACACTCCTGGACTCGTTGACCCCGCCGCTCGATAGCGGAGCCCTATTTTTAAATGCAGAGCATTTCTTTAACTCACGATGTCACCCGTTCTGGTTGTCCATCGTAGTCCGCACCCCTCCCCCTACACTATATAAAAAAAAAAAAATAACACTTACCGGCGCCTGGTTGCGATCCCACGACCCTGCGGGCGAAACGCAAGGTACATGGTGCTCTACCCACTGCGCCACAAAGCCGACACAGAATGGAGGGCTACGAACGCGCCTTATATCCTTGACTCACCCCTCCCCCTACACTATATAAAAAAATAATACTTTCCGGCGCCTGGTTTCGATCCCACGACCCTGCGGGCGGAACGCAAGGTACATGGTGCTCTACCCACTGCGCCACAAAGACGGCACAGAATGGAGAGCTACGAACGCGCCTTATATCCTTGACTCATTCAAACTACGTCAAGAAGCTGCTGATACAGCAGCAGCAAGAACAAGAACAACTTCAACAATGACGTCTCCCATCGACTCCCTCGAATGGGGGGACAAACTCAACCAGAGGCATCTAGACGTCGACGACGCAACAACAACAGCCAGAGAAGAAAAGAGAGAGAAGAGAAGAGGAGAATAATAATCATACCCACCTGCTAATAAATGATGTCGCGTGACCACGTAATTACGTCTCCTCATTTAATTACAATACAACAACCAACAGCAACAACTGCAACAACATTAACGTAACGCAAACTACTTAACGTCGTGCGCCCCCGGAAATGCTCTGCATTTGATCGTGCTCCTCGCGAGGGGGATGTTTTTTCTCCTACCACTTCGCTTTAATATATGAATGTGAACCGCGGCTTTTCTTTTGAAGCACGCAAGAAAGGCTTAACAGTTACACTTACAGTTGGCGGGAGTATACAGCGGCGACGTAATACGATCGAAGGGGACGTAATTTGCTTTGAAAGGTACGCTGCTTAGAACAACAGTCACGGCTGCTATCTACAACCGCAGATACGCGAGACGTTCCGGCAAGCGGTGAGAAACGAGTAATGAGCGTCGTTTTGAAGACTGAGAGTTAAGTCCTTATGACAAAAACAGCCCAATTAAATTATGCGCTGATTATAAAGACGTCGTAATGGCCAAAGCCCTATGTGATCAATTTCCTATAATGCATATGTATTAGAAAGTGGGTTACAATCCTTCTTAGCGACCATGCGCACCCTGTCGAAGCCCACCTTAAGTACCTCGCTTAAAAAATACGATGCCAAGAATACAATGCAAAGCTGCCTCCCTCTCAAAACAGGCCCCAAAATCTTTGGGGCCTCTCGAAAGAAAGAGGCCCCGAAAACTTGCAAAACTAGAGTGAAATATGCTTCATATAAAAAAGGACCACTCTGTCCATGTTTCAGCGCCACCTGTTAGTGAACAGTGTAGACTGCATAGACTTTCTTACAAGAAACTCTGTGGTAGACTGCAGGTGACACTGCGAGGGCTGCCGTTGCTCCGCTCCCCGTACGGGAAAATTTCGCCACCGTATTATCGTGCTGTGATTTTTATCCACCAATGCCCCTCGCTATACGCAGACCGTGACCCCTAGGCCGCAATATCCGTGTGCCGAAACAGCCATTCCCGTTATCGTATATTGAAGTCATATATCACTCCTCACGCGTTCAAGCGAAGCTATCGATGACGGTAGACTACTCGGCCACGACGCCGTTATCAGGACGCAAAGGGAACGATACCGGCATCAAAAATATATACGGTGCGTTATGCAATCCACGCGTGGCCGGGAGGCAGGGGGAATGCGATCGCACGACAGGCATCGAACAATATCGCTACTATGGCTCGGAGGGAGCAGTCATTTGCGAAGCCAATAGAAAAAAAAAGAGATACGAATGAAAAGAAAGCGGGCGACTGTGATAAGGATAGTGGCAGCGCGCCATTTTTCGCGAAAAACGTCGATATGAGGCTCTGGAATTTGCTGAAGACGTCAGTCGTGCGGGAATGCTGCAGCGCTGTGCGCATGGACGATTTATTGCGAAGCTCCGCGCAGGGGCGGTTCATGCATGCGCGCTGCATTACTCAGTCTATCGGCACTCTGCGGTGTTGCAACTCTGTCCCGAAGTGGGATCCGCACTCGACCTCTTGGCAGCTCTTCCGTCTGCCGTAAGAACGGCCAAACGTCGTCGATCTATCGCCGTGAATTTCTAACCCGCCGTCTTATCCAGATCGCTCGCTAGAGTGCGGACAACTGACGATAAATGGAAGTTGGGCCAACGCTGCCACTTGTAACCAGATGGGCACGAAGATATTTAGCGATGCTGAAGCCATTGGCGATTCCCTCTAAAACTGACTCCCTTTTCGTCATCTGAGCACGGCGGCAAGAACAGCGTAGTTAAAGATCAGACAACACTTGTTCCGCAAAATAACTCTAGACGATCTGCTCAGTCAATCTCTTTGGTATAGCTGTCAAAACGTAGTCACACAAGACTAGAAAAAATGAGTTAGTTTGTGTGATTTGTAGCCCTTGAGTTCCAAGGCAGCAGACATTATTATCATTCTTTTCATCTTCCCTTTAGCTTCAGATGTCTCTAAACAGGGTCAGTGATATTTTATAATTATAAGTGCCAACGTGTGATGAAAGAAACGTGGCTTACATGAGGTCGTTGCTACTGGCCAATTCGACGCTCACTTTCTTGGAACACTGAATTCACCGCCTTCTCAAAACAGAATAAATGCCGCCTTTAAACTTTGCTATCTGCGCAAAGCGCCGTATTCACGCATCAAACCGATCTGTGGTGAGCAGACGCAAGTCAGCATTGGGGTGGGAATCACCTAATAACGAAACCATGCGTGGCCTCGCCAGAAGGGCTTGTTTAATGGACAGCTACAAGCCGTTTTATCCAAAATGGCATCACTGCATTCTGTTCTGTTGACAGTGAAATAAACGGTGCACAATATCGTTACAAAACATTTAGTACGTTCACTACAAAGAGGACATTAGTTGCGCTTTGCCAAAATTGGTATCAATATTGTGTGTTTTTGCGGGTTCCAATGGGATAGCGCCAGCCGAGTAGACTGCTGTAAAATCCTCCTGTTGCTTAATGTCTCTGCACAGGACTTTATGTATTGTTTCATATGAGCGTGTGTTACCGCGTTTTGTCTTCGAGGTTGTATCAATCTGTTGTTTTTAGAGGACGCTATCTAATTGTGGCTATGAAAAAAGTAGCAGGACTCTTCTTACCTGTATGCAAAACATTTATTCCGTGGACAGCAGGTTTCAAAACAAATTAACCACGGTTAATTCCCGTATGCAAAGATTTTGTCCTAACACTAATTCGGTGACTACGATAAAATGCTCGTCCCCATGGCCCTGTATTCAGCGACATACGCTGATCTCCCGTCAGTTTTTCTTTCCCCTATCTATTGCCCGTCACCCGATTAATGCTCCGAAAAATAGCAAGGAAAGAGCTGCCACCTTGAGATAAGCCGATGAAGTCTCTGGGGATTAGGTTGGAGATTCGACCACGGTGTTTCCGAAGTGACCAACGAACCGACATCGTCCTCAAATCGCTCCAGAAACCCGAGAGCAAAACATCCACGCGAGAGCAGTTTCGTCACCGACCGACGGTAAACGGGCGCGACGCTGTCTTGGACTCGAGGGGCTCTTCGTGCGTGTCTCCTTTTCAGGCGTGAAAACTGCTCTCTGGGATGAACGCGATAGCCATGAAACTATTGCACCACACCGCCGGTGGTCGGTTGGGCAACGTTGCTTCTTATCCTCTTTCGCTGGCTACACTTCTCGAGCGGCGAGAGTTTAAACATTTATACTTCGGCTTCTCCCATTTCTTCTGATTTATAATTCGATAAAGGGGCTGTAAAATGAGATGTCGGGGTCAAAAACTAAGCCGGATTACTTGCGACACAAACTGAGAAAAAAGTGTTCTAAGCGCAACTTTTTTTTGGCGAATGGCCGCGAGTAAATGTTAGACCGTAGTCTTGGCTGGTTGTGCAGTTAGAGTGACCGCCTTCCTTGCAACCATCACAGCCTCAACAGCAACAGCAGCAACAAATAAAACAACAATAATGGGAATAAACAGCGAGGCTGTCGGAAATGTCGACTTCTGCACAATATGATTTATAAGTGCCGCGCCGCCCGCCAATGGGACAGTGCCTCTTACGCGAGCTGTAAAAACAAAAAGTTGGCGCTTTCTTCTTGTTTCTAGATGGGCTGTTAGCTGGAGCTAAGAAAGAAGTTCAGCACAACTAGTTTTCTCATTACCTAGCTTTAAAAATCCCTCTTCCCCGCATTTCTGCCTGAAAAAAAAAAAATGCGCCGGCGAAAACCCATCTGGCCCCGATTCTACGAAAGTTGCGGGACATTAATATTTGCAGTAAGCCATCAGTGATCGGGCAGGTAGTTATTGTGTGCGAATGCTATAAAGATGCGTTTGGAGAAATCGCAACGAGCGACGCAAATCCAAATCGCGGTTGCAGTAATAACACAGAGCAGCGCGCATCACCAACGGTACGGAAAGTCTTGCGTTCTTCTCTTCTGTTTCGGAAACGACCGCGCATCGCTACGCGAACACTTTCCAAACGAGCGCCGCGTTGAGCGGATTGAGAAGCTGAACGGCGGTACATGGCGGTCCGACTTCGTGCCGAATGAATCTGCCCGTGCAGTCTTCTGCAACACTCCACCTTCCAGCTTCCCATCTTCGTACTGTGGTGGCATAGGGGCTCGGGATATTTATTCCTGGCTCCCCTCGATTGCCTGTGTGCACATTCTGCCGCAATGACGCAGAGCTCGGCAGAGGAGCCAACTGTACAGCGAGGCTGATACAAAAATATCCAACCCAAAAAAGAAAAACAATGATTATTGATCTCTACTTTTACACCAGTCATACGTTTAAATTGGAACATTTGTAGCGCGTAGGTATCAGTGGGTAAAAAACCTGGCGTCGTTGTGACCGAGAGAGGGTAGGGCCGCCGGATGTATAGTAATGAAAGGGCGGGCTCTGAAAACGGACACTATTTTCGTAACTATCATCATGATCATCATCATCATCATCGGGATCATGATCAGATGTAAGTGCAATGCAGGACGAAGGCCTCTCTTATGGACCTCCAACCGCTTCTGTCCTGCACAGCCCGAGTCCAATCCTTTCCTCCGAATTTCCTTATTTAGTCGAGTTAATTCGTTAGCATTCAAGAGCGAAGCCATTTCACTACTTCCATCGCATCGTCGAACCTAAAGCCACCCCGTGGCCAGAAAGAAATCCCATATTGCGGTAAAAAAAGGCAGCGGCGATTGAGTTGGCCCTTCCGCCAGCATCACCGGACCAAGGCTCGGCCTGCCTGGCCCACGGAAGAGGTGGAAATTATATGTGATTAAGTTAGCCTTAAGTTGGGCGCAACGCAAGGCGATGAGTTCGCGGCTTGGCTCGAGAGTGTAAAGTCGACGCTACATACGAATAAGGGATCTGGTACACGCTTGGGGCGAACCGGAGCCTGTCGCGGACGCCACACGAGGTGCTGCACGAGTATTCACTGACGTGCTTCCGGAAGCGGCGGTACATCGCCCCGTTAGGGTGCGCGGCCGTTCGAGCCGCTCGCTACTGTTCA
Source organism: Haemaphysalis longicornis (assembly GCA_013339765.2). NCBI lineage: Eukaryota > Metazoa > Arthropoda > Arachnida > Ixodida > Ixodidae > Haemaphysalis > Haemaphysalis longicornis. Next base: position 138,239,792 of record CM023451.1, on the reverse strand, counting down.
GTGATCCTTCTATACAGCTGCAGAATGGTGCACCGTTCTGGATCCGCGTATGCTGTTCCGCGCATTTTGGTGGGAATCACGCTCCTGGACAGACGTGCGTGACAGATTTTGAATTACGAGTCGAATTCACTTGTCCACTCCTCCTTACAGTCGCCCTCTCACCCCTCCACTCAACTCCCTCAGTTTGAAGATGCAATGCGCAGCCTCGGTGCTCCTTTCCTTGTTAGTTAAGCAAAAGATAACACCGCGAAGTTGTCTTGAAGCCGTGAAGAATGTTTCGTACTAAAACATTCCATTCCCCCTGCAGAAAGTGATACGAGATTGGATGGGCTTAGGGAGATTTTTTTCACCATTCAACTATGTTCCCACTGAGAAGAGAGCTTGCTAGCTCATTTTGCGAAGCGCGGCCAAAGCAGAAAGTCGAAGAGGTAGCAAGCTAGATCATTCTGAGCACACTTGACTTGTGACGTAATTTTTAAGCCGCCTACTCCCGATATGTCTTACCCGTAATTGAGCTTGGTGATATCGCCACGGCTATACACCTACACACACTCAAAGCAGAAAGCTTTTTTTTTTACTGGTTTAACCTAGTCGGCAACCCTGCTTACCAGTAGAAAGTAACGGTAGCGATAGGGTCAAACATCCCCGGTCGTTCGATTCAAGTGCGCGGTCAACCGCGTCGACTCGGTTTATACGAATCAAGGAAAGGATATCACAACGAAGAAGGGACGAAAAGCAGTATAGCAAAAGAGTAGGAGAGCTGGGACGGGAGCGTCGGGCGACCCGCATTTAATTCACGTCTTTTCTGCTCGAACGTCGTCGATGATGCTTCGACTCTCCGTAAAGGCAAAGTATAAGTGCAGGAAATTGAGAAGAAGAAAAAAAAATGAGATAAAAATGGAGACGGGCACCACGTAATTTCGCGTGACGGCGAAGCCCCCCTCTCTCCTCCACGGCTCTTGTCCGACCGAGGCACCACGGCGTTTGACTTTTTCTGCTGCCAAGCGGGCCATCTGTGAAGAAGACCTGCCTCGTCCGAAATAAGGCTTTAGAAAGAATCCTCCCTCTTGATGCTGCTGCTGCTGCGTGCTTTCTGCTTTCCCCAATCTCCCACCTCTCCCTACTTCCTTCTTTTTTTTTCTTCCACCCCGGTGCCCGGCGAGCGCAAGTCAGGCGGACAGATCCACTGGACCGGGCATTCGTCTCTTGTCCCTAGGATCCAGTCCAACCTCTTCCACATCCCCTTCTCCATCCTCTCCTCCATCCTCTCCTGCACCTCACGCCCCTCTCGCCATTTTCTTGGTCTCGTATCCTCCCCGACTGCCGCGACAACGCTCCAAGCCCTACTCCAAACACCCGCCACTCACTTCCCCTTCTCCCCTCCCTCCTCATCTCCTCCTCTCAGTCTTGCCTGAGCCGCAGAAGTAGGAAGAAACTTGGAAGGAGAACGCGCGCGAAGCGAAGAGAGGCGCAAGAGGACGAAAGGGTTTGGGATGGGCGGAGAAAGGGACGCAGTGGCCGCCATCTTCCTTCGGGAAACGAATGAAAGAGAGTGGAGGAAGAAGAAAATTATCGAAAACAAGAAGGAAAAACAAAACGAAAGGGTGATACAGGGATGGAAGACGAAAGAAAGGAGAGGGGCGGCCCGGATCGCGAGCGCCCGGCAGAGCGAGAAGCAGTTGCCATGGCGACGAGTCTTGCAGCACGGATGGAGGCTGCCGCAGCGCCCGTAGCCGCTACCGACGCTGCTGCTGCTGCTGCTCCCGTGGTGACCTCCTCCGTCTTTCTGTCTCTCTTTCTCTCTCGCACTCTTGCTCTCTCTCTCTTCCTAGTTTTTAGTTTCGCCTCCATCTTCTCCTACTTCTAGCCACGAAGAAAGCAAACAGCGACAAAAAAAAAAAAGTCCCCTCCCCCCGTCCCTTTTACTTGTTCTGCCTACATCGCCGTACATTTGTTTGTGTCACTCTCTTCTATAGACTATTTACCGGCTACATCTCATTGTGGCGCGCTTTTCTTTTTTTTGTGCAGTTCTACACACTATTTTTGTATTTTGCAATTTATTCCCGTCTCCTTCACCGCTAGTGCTCTCGAGCGAGCTGTTTTTCACCGCCTACGGACACACAGACACTCCTCTATTTCGTATATTCTCGTTAGCTTCAAAACCTTCTTCGCTTCGGTTTTCCAAGATTTAATATTTGCCGCTGGGAAGGGAACGCACTGTGCTGAAATGTAAAATAGAAAAGGAAGAAAGAGATGGGTTGGGAGGATATGTGCATGGACGAGAAGAACGTGCATATTCCGTTCTTCTCGGAGAGCTGTAAGGCGCCCCAAGAACTGACAAATACGTACGAAACGAGGGCACGTACGAGGGCTGAGGAGCGAGTTCTTCCGAGTGTGCGTACGAGGAGAAATGAGGAGAGAGAATGATGGACTAGGGAGGAGGGTAGGGAAGCAATGATATGCGCGCGCAAATCTTGAAATTCGGTTCCTCCCAGATTTATTTCCTGAAGCGCTTTCTCGTTCTCGTCGGCCTCACTGGTTTCTTTTTGCCGTTTTGTGTGTGTTGCTAGTCCCGGTGTTTTTCTCTCTTTATTGATGTTACGTGCCTGCCCGTCGCAATTTGCATTGCGTGTTTACGCCTACTAACCCGATTTACCATTTTCGAGGCACTTAGGTCGGGACCGGATGCCCATTTTAGAGGCGTCATTGTGACACACTGTTGCCGCAGTCAGCGAGGCGTCTTTTGTTACGGGATGCGGCCGAAGATCGCCTGGGCTCCGCCTGAAAACAAAATATGTGAAGGTTTACAATCGTGATACTCTTTTTGGATTAATCTGAGACTTGCATTCGTAAAAGCTTTTGTAGAGTGCTTATTTCGTGCGTTATGTCATTAATAATCTTGCTTGTATGGAAGCCAAAGTGCATGCTTGTTCATGAAGTTTATGTAGCTTTGTTTGTTGCCGTTACGGATCGATAGATGTGTCTGTAGCTTAGGCAGAAAACCGTTCAGAATTTAAAAAAAAAGAAAGCAACAACATTGATAACAAGTAAATCTTGCGCACTTGTTCTTTCTAAAATAGAAATTGAACTTGTTTTAGTTTACTCCATAGACAGTAAATTAGAGTGTCATTATAGAAATTCTTCGACCTGTTACTCAGCCTCCACCATGCAATAAGTCGCCGTGCTGTGTGAGGTGGTTGCGGTAGCTGTATTTACGGTCTTTTTAGGATGCAAACGCGAGGCAAAACACAATATTAGATACAGAATTAGGTTATAAACGTCACCAATTTTTGAGAGCCTACAGGTGCGCTACGTCTGTAGCAATTCTGAATGGTCGCGCTCCGCTATCCCCTTTGCGTCGAGTCGAGAATACTATCCCGAATGCGAGACAGTGCCTTATTGAATTTTACCACCAGAGAAGAGGCATTTTTCGCTCTGCGCATACAGGAAAAAAGGATCATTTAAACATTTTTTAGGGTGGGGAGGGGGAGGGGGAGGTGAGAAATCCGGGCTATCATGTTGCTTGGACTGCTTAGGTGGGGCTAGCTGCACCAGCTCGAACAAACATGCGAGTTGAGAAGAGTGCTGCAAGTCAAGAGAATTCCTCAACAGGAACAAACTCCCTCCAATTATTCAGCACTTCTATGAGGTAAGTAGCCACAGCTATGATAGCATGAGTCATGAGCGCTCAGAGCGTACTTAATTACACGCTCCCGGTGCGGGGACTCTGCTTCGCCAACATGTCTCACCGACGATCGTCGCCATGATGTGAAATGCCGCTGCTAATAACAACGACGGCAGGATTTGTTGATTCGTTTTTCACTGTGCCATCCTGTGACGATTTCACACAGCCAGGCCTTCCAGGCGATTGCGCTCAAGTGTTTTTAAACCGTGCACGATCAGACTACGCCTATAAGGACGTCTTTTCCCAGTGGCGCCGCCATGACCACCAGATATGGGCATCAGACAGCGTCCCCTAAAAGCGGCATATCTGGAGTACCTCCACCAGGACCACTTCAGTACTTCGCCTGATACAAAGTACAGACTCCGGAAATCTGCCATGTAGTGCGAGACTTCGCTGGAGTTGCGCTGCCACGCGCTACACACGGGGCAGATTGGGTGCGCTCGTTCGAGGTATAGGTTCGGCCATGTGGCCTGCGAAGACAGATGCTGTACGAGTTGTGACGCTTGTATGCGACGGCGCCAACCCGCCGGTGATGACCCATTCTTAAATAAAGCTTCATGTCTGTGCTTAATGCCTCTAGCTTGCTCGCGGACGGGGTTAGCTGCTTCGAAGGATGTTAGCCGCAGCCGCGAGGGGGCAGGGAGGTGGAGGGTATATATCCACCGCATCCTCCAGTCCTGCAGGTGCCGCCGGACACAAGACCGCTCGTAACTCTACGATTATTTCCACAGGACGCTTACCTGCAAACGATGTCGCGTTTCCCGTAATCCGAGTAAACATAGCCCGCCTCCTCAAGTAGCTTAGTTGTCTCGCTAACATATTGGTACGCGGCCTCAGAATAAAGAACGTACCTATTCACGCCTGAAATTCATTATCGCTGGCTTTCGAAGTTCACTGAATGTTGTGTCAGAAAGGTCGCCTGTGACGGGAGGCCGCCCAAAGTCTGTCGCAAATGACCCCCCCCCCCCCCTTTCGTTTCGCCCCCCACCTTGCATATATTGACAGAAGAGGTTGGAAAAAATGTTTCGGTGACTTACGTTGCAAAACATCAATCATAATGCACGTGTCGTGAAAGACAATTAGCTGTACACACCATACCATACCCCGGCTCTGAAACTGAAACCGGCAACACGAAGCAGGAAGGACGGCGGCGGGTCCACTCAAAGCGGCCATAGTCGCCGCCCTACGCCACAAGTGGCCCGGAACAACGACGCTGCGTTGGCGCGGCGCGCTCGGTAAATAGAAGGGCGCTTGGCTGGCCGGTTCGCACGTGCCTATCACGCCTCGCGACGGACGGCCACACAAAACGCCCAGGGCCCGTTGTTTTTCCTGCGGATTTCCGCCGTGTGCGAGTGCGCGCCACCTCCCACTTGCCCCTCCCGCTACTTCGGGCCCACTCGGCTCGCTCGTGCAAACATTGTACGCGAAAGCGGATGTACATCATCTCTGGCGGCGAGTGCAGGCGTTAATTAAAACTCGAGTATCGATCCCGCCAAGTGGACGGAGCCCGATAAGCGCCGGCCGCACCAGGGCACGCGCCGCGCCCCTGCCCGGTGGCTTGGGAGCGCGCGATTTGAAAACGGTCCGCTGCATTTTTCTTCTCCGTCTTTGTTACTTCTATTGTGCGCCCTTCCCCCCTACTCTTGTCCATCCCTCGCCCCTACTTCTTGCTCCAGTTAGAGATTTGAAGCTTGCTTCCTAGTTTTGTCCCCCGCTTCCGTCCCCTTCCTATTTTTCTTGATTACCGTACCTATACTTTTGAAGCTTGCTTTCGGAAAAGCGAGTCGCAATTCGCGCCTTGTTTTCTCTCTCTATTTTGTTCTCCCAGCGCGCTTCTCACATTTCGGCGTTTTAATTGTCTCTTGGAGCTGTTAAGCACTAGGTTTGTTTCAAAAATTTTGTTTATTTTACCGGAAGCTGTTACACATTATTGTTACTGTGTTCTTTTTTTCTTTTTTGTGGCATTTCCACGCTTCACTGGGACGTTTGTCACCGCAGCGCGGCTACCTATGTGAAAAAAATCTGCGTTAATTTCGGCCCGGCGGTTGAGCAACCTGGCTTTCATTACAAAAATATGAAATACTCGTCGCCATCACGTTTTTTTTTTCTTATTTTTTTTTCTTCCTTTTCGGTGCAGCCAAAGTTCTCGTCTACCGAAGCTTACGGAAACTGCTAGTCGTTTTGTCAGACCCGGTGATTCGGCAAATGAAAGATCACAAAAAAAAATGGCCGCGTATACGCTCCTTTCGTTGCAAATATCGATGAAAGACGATAGTCGACTGGCGCCCCTGACAGGTAAATGCCTCCCTTCTCTTTCCCGCTCACCTCTCATGCTGTCCCCCTCCTGTCTCGTTCCTCCCAAGATAACACGCGAGAGGTTTCCTAAGTCAATTTAAATTTACCGCGTTCCACTGCTTCAAGTCGGGTGCCTCGATGCCAGCGCTGCCATACGGCGAAGACGCGCGTGAATCGAGGCACCCTACTACAACGTTTATAGATCCACGTTTCCCCTACTCCACGAGCGTATTCTTTTACATTTTGTCGAGCATTCAACTCTACATTGTGGATTCAAAAAACTGTTGGAGTCAACTTTCGGGAAAATCAAGCTCGAACTTATGGGGCCTCAAAAAAGGTTATACGCCGCTTATATATATCCGTACGTCGCCTCCACGCCTCTGACACAGGTCTCGAAGACCCCTGCGCTTTACTGAAGCTAAGTTTGCGGAGCTCACACTGACACTGTAATTCTTTCGCATTCTGAAGACAGAGGGATTGCGCCTACAGACGCTCTCCCATAGGAGGACGGAGGAAGAGGCTGTGTGTACGTGACACGGAGCATCATGCTCCTTTCTTTTCTTTCGGGAGCTCAGCACAGCCCCGTTCTTTGACCCACACGCCGACCTGTCGAAGAGAGACCGCCCCCGGGGGAGGGCTTGCCTTCGCGGCACCCTTGGTAGCGACGGCGATTGAATGGGGACCGAATCCTCCAAGTCCCGAAAACAAAAGAACAGTATCGACCGCGGCGGAGACGGCAAGCGAACGAAGTGGGGCAGAGCGCGCGAAACTTAAACAAGAGAGCGCACGTGAGCTGCAACTGCTTAGAATTTAAAATGAACACTACTTCTCTCTCTCTTTTTTTTACGATCCCTGCCTCGCTGGTTTTTTTCTTTTTTTCTTTTTTCAAGTTGAGAACACGAAGAATACACGTAGATATATGATAAGAGATAAAATGAACGCTGTGAAAGAATATCAAGATAGAGAGAGGAATGAGGGGGGCGGAAAAGAATGGGTGTTTGAGAGATCTTTGTCTCGGCGTTTAAAATCCTCGAGCGTTATTTTTTCTCACTCTCTATGGCTCGCTCTTTACGCCCCCTCGCACGCGTGTTGTGGTTCCGCTGCGGGCATTATCATTGTTTCGGTATTATGCCGCGGTCCGGCGGTCTTTGAACGGGGAAACGAACCGTTCGACGCCGCGGGCAGCCGGACAAAGAAAGCCGGGTGCGCGTTGAAGAAGAATAAGCGACTGAACAGGGCGAGGCAGCAGGAGTAGCAGCATGAAGCTATAAGCCGACAAAGGCTCCGAGTCGCGGAGACGCTGCCGAGCGCTTCGCAAAGATCTGGATGCCGCCGGCGTGTAAGGCGAGCGAGGAACCGGCAGGTTAGCGTTCGAATTTGCTTGTATGTTTTGAGCGCATTCGCAGCAGTTACACTTCACTTTAAGCCTTTCGCTGTTCCGATATCGAGCGTCGTTGAGTCGATATCTTGCTATGCACGACCGAATTATTTTCACCGATCACATTTTGGAATCGCAGAGTCGGAACTGGGGTGCCATTTAATGAAGGTTTTTTCGAATTCATGTCAGATAATTAACGCCATTACTTTACGAAAGAGAAGGCACAGGGTGGAGGCGGTGTTGTGAAGTCGAAAGTTACCCTTTTTGGCTAGTTGTGTAGTATTTTAAAGGGACCCTGCAACACTTTTTTCAACTTTTTTTAAATTCTTAGATGCTTGCAGAACGTAGTCACCCAACACACCCAGTACTTAGATTAGGGGGTCGCAAAGTACCTCAGCCAAAAATTACTGCTCTATGCCCACTTCTAAACTCGCTCAAAAGATTTTTTTCTCTCTTTCCCGGTCTTGAAGTTCTTCGACGGCCCGAATGGCGTCACTGAAGGCCATGTAGCGGCTGTTGGCCGGTTTTCCTTGAGTTGCAGCATTGAACGCTTTTCTATAGCAACTTTAAAAATAAAGCCAAAAAACAAAGCAGAAACGGAAGGCGTATCTGGTGCGACGAGCAAATCACGCAGTGCCGCTCCGTGCTGGCGATAACTGTAGGTTTCGCAGTGCTTCCAGACGCGAAGGAAAGAAGGAAAGAGTGAAAGCGTTTATCGAAAGTGCTACAGGGTCCCTTTAAGCAGAAACAGCGCTCGGGGGTGACAGCCAGATCGAAAATAACGACAAAGTGACAATGTATGTATGTACAGCTTGGACATATCTAGCGCATTCAATCACCATGGAATAAGAAAAAAAGGAAAGAACTCGAAGGTTAAGCTCCAGAAAAACGGGGATCTTGAGGCTAGGCAATTAACCGAAGGAAAATGCGAGGATGGAATGAACCAGACTAATCTAAGGACGAGGCGGTGAAACACCAGATGCAAAAGTGTGTGTGTGTGTGTGAGGGGAGGGGGGGGGGGACGGGTTGCGCCAGCGAGTTTGCGAGTTTAATTTCGTAATACTCCGTCGCTTCCCCGCGGTAAGCTATAGCTAAAATTGATATGAAACGTGTTTGAGCATTCAATATTTGAATCGCCCGAGGTTAACCGCTTAAGATCCCGCCATCCCTGCATCTCTCCGGAACGTTTCTAAATGCATTAACGTCTTGTTGAGCCCTAATGGAAGCCTGCTTTTACAGCAAGCAAGCGGCATGAATTAAGCTTCAGCTCCGCGGCGCTAGGAATGGACTCAAAAGAGTGACGGCGCTTGACACAGAAATTAAGTGCGCTCAAGCGCAGTTTGTACTTATCTCTCGCCGAGGTCACCATCCGTTGGGCTGGCACGCGCAGTCTACTAATGGTCGTGCTAAGACCCCGAGGCATTAAACCTTTGCATGCACTTAGTGAGAAGTCAGGACAAAGCAAACGCGTTGCGCAAGGTTGAGGTTCATGTTCCTTGCCACGGCGGTCGTCTTTCTGGTGGAGCGACGCTCGTGGGTAAAGATTTCGGTTCACATTAAAGAACCCTGCAGGGAGTCTAAATTAACCTGCAGCTCTCCACCACGTCCAGCGTCATTACTCACGGGGACCTAAAGGGCGTAAAACCCCACTTTGAAGTCCCGATATTTGGTAATCCCGAGAAGTGCGGTTGGGAAACGCCTTGATTGCCACAATGAGCGCACTTCAAGAGAGCCTCATCGGGTGTACGTGACCTACACTATATCGTTATTAGTCGTTATACTACGCGTTTCACTTCGGCACACCACTCTATAGACTTCTCCGATTTCTCAATTTCGTCAACAAAAGAAACAAAAAAGAAAACAGAGATCCCACATATTTATTTTCACTTAGACGCTCCTTGGGCCCTTTTTCTTCACCATCGCGAGCGCTCAAGAGCATTTTTGCGAACTTGTACTAAGACTGGAAGTAGTAAAAAAAAGTTTCCCGCAGGCTGTTGTAATAAGCTTTAAGAACAATTTAGCCCACTTCCAAGCTTTGGTGACGATGTTTTGAAAGATCGACACTGTTTGCCCGTCGTAAAGAGTCGTTGCGTAAAAGGTGCCTTCAGTCTCCACGTTTAATCCGCGAACGCTTCCCGGGATTTTACGTAATGCGTCCCACTACTTTTCCCAAAAATTACGCCGGCGTTAGTTTATCTTTCTTGTATACTTCTGTGGCGTTCGCTGCAACGAGGTGTGTTTACCGGTCGCCATTTGTATGGAGACGGCCGTCTTTAGTGAATAGTGCGCACGGAACCGCACAATTTCTCCCGACGTCTTTTCTTTAAATTTTATTTGGTGCACTTGCTGCCTCGCCCCGCGCATCAATAATATTGTTTATACTTTCCCAGATCCCCTCCGAATTTGTAGCCTGCAACACAATGGGGGAGAAAAGAAAGTCCAACAAATGCGGGCGCAGAAGGTCTAAGGTGGGCGTTCTCCGCGTGACCCAGAAGCTTTCTTGGGAGGATGCCAGATGGTGCGCTTCTTCATCTCTTTTTCTTTCCTTGCGGTGCTCCTGCATTCCTCCCTGTGTGGTCCGCATCCATTGAAATGAGCTGAGCTGAGTGCTTCGTCCCTCTGGCCGACGTTTCTTTCGGTTTTTGGGGCTTTCTAGTTTTTCCCCCTTTTCGGCCCATACCTAATTTCCTGGCAGTAATATTGCGGGTCTCTCTATCTTTCTCTCTTCTCCTCCCCCCTCGCTTCTTCTGTTCCGTTCATGTAGAAACCTGCAAACAGCAAGTATTTTGAAGCCCAAAAAACTCCTCAGAACACGTTTCTGAGTTAATATCGGTAAAAAGATGGGGATGAAGCAAAAGAAAAGATCCAAAGCAGCACTACGAAATACCCTCCGCGGTGGCGCAGTGGCTAGGGCGTTAACGTGCTTCTGTGCCCAAGGTCGCGGGTTCAGGTGAGCGTGAGTGAGTGAGTGAGTGAGTGAGTGAGTGAGTGAGTGAGTGGAGTGAGTGAGTGAGTGAGTGAGTGAGTGAGTGAGTGAGTGAGTGAGTGAGTGAGTGAGTGAGTGAGTGAGAGTGTTGATTGAGTGATTGATTGAGCGTGGGGGTGAGTAAGTGATTGAGTGAGTGGGTGAGTAAGTGATTGGGTGATTGATTGAGTGAGTGAGTAGGCGAGCGAATGAGACAGCGAGCTCATTCAATCAATCAATTGATTGATTGATTGACTGATTGAGTTAGTGGTGAGTGAGTGAATTATGGATGAATGGATTGGGCGCGTGAGTGATTTTATTGAGTGAGTGATTGAACGAGTAAGTGCTTGATTGAGTAAGTGATTGAGCGAGTGGGTGAGTAAGTGATTGAGTGAGTGGGTGATTAAGTGATTGATTGAGTGAGTGAGTAGGCGATCGAGTGAGACAGCGAGCCAGTAATGATTGATTGATTGATTGATGTATTGATTGAGCGAGTGAGTGAGAGAGAGAGAGTGTATGAGTGAGTGATTAATTGAGTGAGTGAGAGTGAGCGAGCGAGGCAGCGAGTGATTGATTGACTGATTGATTAAGTGAGTGAGTAAGTAATTGATTGATTTAGTGATTGATTGAGTGATTAATTGGGTCAATTAGTGAATGAGTTTGTTCCGGCTCGATGACTACTGCAAAGGAAGCAGCCACGGTTATGAATGACGCAAAGTGCGATATTCAGCCATTTAACTATCCTTCCGTGTCTTCCTTTGTGGCATGATTTTCCGCTTGGCCACACGCACTCCACTCTTGCTATTCTCCTTGTCTTTGTTATATTCAAGAGACGTTGAAAGCTCAGTACACAGGTGCACGCTTTAAAAATGAGGCGATCCTGGCACTTTTTCGTTGCCCTTTATTTGCTGTCTGTTGCGTACTTTTATTTTCTACCTACACCAGCAGTAAACCACTGTCCAGCGTCGTAACTTCCGTCCATACTGATTTTTCTTCTTGTCACTCAAATTCCTCTTTGTCGCGCTTATTACGCTCCATTAAAAAAGAAACGCCCTCAAAGCTTACCGTCCACCTTTCTTTGAGCCCGCTTTTGGAAGTAGCTGGCTTGCGGAGAACAAATTCAGCCCGGTAGTCTTTTAGTCCGCCTGCTTTCAGCATATTTCGCAGTTCTCTGGACACGCGTCCCGGGAACACCGCAGGGCACGGCGCGAACAGGGCGCGCAAATTTAAAAATCTAGAACTGTCCACGAAAAATGTAAGCGTGGGCAAAATTAAAATGTGGCCACGGAGAACGACCCTGTCTTTGTGCCCGAATTCTTTTGTCATAACGGCGGGGGGAAAAAAAAGAGAGAATAAAGCTCCGTACTCTTTTTTTTTTTTTTTTGCGTTGTTGCGTCTTTGGTGCCGCGTATAGCCGCTTGCATTCTTTGCAGTGATGCGCGGAACAGTCGCATCGCGTCACCTTCCTCCTCCGCACCCCCTCTTTCCCTCTTTTTTTTCCCTTCCTGCCTTTTGTCACCGCATCCCCATTCTTTCAACTTTTTCCCCAGAGAAGGAACACCGGTGCGTCCGTGTCTCCTGCTTTCACTCGGGAAGACGACAAGCTTTTGTTCTTTTCCCCCATAAACATTACTAATAATGAGAACTAAAAGTTAAAACTCAGTGTCTCGTTTCTTGGGTGCGCAGGCTCTGGCCGTCTTTCATTCACCGCGAAGACAATAGCCGGGTGTGTTCGCGCAAAAAACGCTGATTTTGGCTCCCCAGCGAAAGAAGCAAAGCATCGAGCCCGCGCTCACTTGCGAAGACAAAAAGGCAAGTTCGCTTACGTTAGACAGGAAGCAGCTAACGTCAGCGCCCCGGAGCGAAGCATCCTCGACTCTTTGTTTCGTAGTCATGTTATTCAGCTGACTTCTTTTCTTTTAACTCCGCGCAGGGACTGTGTTTTCACCTATACCAGGTAACACAGGTGAAGTGGACTTTTTTTTTAAGATGCGGCGCATCTCTTGCTCTGGGACATGTCCCTCCTGCGTCGTCGGCGGCGACGTCCGTCCGCAGCCCTCCTCCGTTCGCCTCTCCCACAGCTGTGTGCAACACTCTCACTCCGGCGCATTAGCGTAACGACAGCTGGCGCGCTTGGTTGGTGCGCGCTTCTCTGCGTTAACCCTGCGTTAACAGCTGCTCCGGTGCGCATGTGCGCGAATGCGCGACTCTCCTCCGCGGTCTCCTCTCCTTCAAGCGCTGTGAATATAAAGCGGGTATCGTATGTGATGGAAGGCATCCTACGCGTTCACAATACGTTTCACGCGATGTAGAGAATCAACCCGATGGAAACACCAATTGAACCCCCAGATGCGCTGCACCACACCAGGGTTCCCTCGCGGGGAGATGGAGGCAATTTTTGCTTCTTCACCTGTCGACGCTTATTCGTAGCCGTCTGTTAACTCAGCGGTGTTGACTAGAGAAGAATTCGGAGACCACGAGTACATGCCTCGTCGTGGGACCGCGCCTCTGACGTCCCCGGGTGGTACTACGCTGACACGAGCCTCGCGCTTGCTACTTACTGTCCACGTCCGCCACCTAGTTTAACGTTCTTCTCCCGCGTTCTGTCGCTACTTCCATCCTGGCTGTCTCTCCTTATTCTTTGTGTTGCTCTTCCCTAACCAGAGTCCCACAGGTTCCTTGGATGCGGCTACTTTTTTCATTCTGCCTTAAATTGTGTCGGTTTTTCTCTATTTTTCGGCTTTCTTTGTACGCCTTCTCTACCCAAGTCGTATTCTCCTTTTATCGCGCGTTGCACCGTCTCTCACCGCGGGAAAAAACGTCCGAGCGACATTAAGATTACCCCCCTGTATTTTATTTATATATAAAAAGAAAGATTAGACGGAAGAAATAAAGTATATATATATATATATATATATATATATATATATATATATATATATATATATATATTTGTATGACTCTCTTTTAAGCTTCATAGACTGGCAGTTCAAAAGTTCTTCTTTCCTGCCTTGCAATACTTTGTTGCGTTAACGTGTGCTTCTGCAGCACGCCTTCCTTCTCCACTTTTTTTTTTGTTGCTGCATCCGTGTTCGTGAGCTCAGATTTAACCATGAAAAATGTTGCAATGTCAGCTACCGGTTTTAACTTAGCCGTGAGAGGAGCTCTACGGCTAGACAGGGAGAATGCAGCAAGCAGGGAGTCATCGATGAACCTGTTTGTTTCCCTTGAAGGGAACGTCAACTAACAAACAAACACACAGACAGACGAGATGTTTTGTTCAAATAATTTACGTTACGTGGAAATCTCACGAAAAAATTGTGTTTGATTCGTCTATCATAGGAATCGGTAAAACACGGAAGTTAAACGTGCAGCGAAATATGCAGCTGAGCATGATTTGCGGGTCGGCGGCTGTCTTGCGGGTTTGCTTGGCGAGCGACGTCCTGCTGGCGGGTCGCTTCGGCAAAGGTGTACGGCGTCATTTCCGTGACAGATATGACGTCAGTGAAATCTTGGTGTATCCCGGCATAAAACAATTTAGTGTTAAAATATAAAACCAGAAAACGAGCAACCTTAAGTATAACCAGAGTCTTTCAGTGCTTTGAAGGACTCTGGTATAACGTACCCTTTGGTTCTAAAGGTTGCTTCCCCGCAAGAAGACCCTGTGTGCAGGGGTGCACCCTTTACAGGCCGTTTGCTTCGTTGTACTGGCGTCACTTCCGTGACGAATATGACGTTACTCTCATGTTTGTGTATTCGGGAATAAAACACTTTCGTGTTAAAATGACTGCCAAAGTTTTCACCTGTTTCGTTTGTATTTAGTGTTCCAAGCTGTTGGTTTGTATTACTTTCAAGTATACTAAGACTACGGAATTATTGCTATGTTAGCCTGTGTTTTTAGTTGGCCTCCGCACAGTCTTTTTCGCGTTTCTCTCTCCCCTTCAACATGACACAAGCTCAGCCCGGCGGCCAACACCGCTATGTGGAGAAGTCAATCTTTTGGCGCTCTGCAGCGATATTGATCAACGCCCGTGTCCTTGTAGGAGTAGCGGGATGTCTACGAGAGAACCTAACGGCGCAGGCCTGCGAGTAAGTGTGCTGATGGAGAATTAATGCAGGCAGGGGCAAAAAGAGCAAACACGGAATAACCAGCACCAGATGGTTCTGGATGGCGAGGCTCGTATTACTGAGTTATTAATGAAGGCATTTTAAATATTCGGGAGACACTCACAGACGACAAAGCGGTGCGCATTGCATTGTTAAGTAGATTATGTCGACGCTGAAAAACAAGAGGTGACTAATTCGCTAGTGAGCAGCTAATGAGCAAGGTTTGGTGCTTCGGTTAGTGCGGCGCTGGTGAACAGTACTCACAAAAAATCGGTACTTCGCAGACTAAGCGAAGTTTGGGTAGAAATGCTTTTTTTTTTTCAGCAGACAAATGCAGCAGACGATGGGGCGACGGTGCTGGGCGAACTTCTTTCGGGAGTTTGTGCAAAACGCTGGAAATGCCATGCGGAACAATCGCTTATAAAATATTACCGCCTTCCGACTAATAAACATCGTCATGATAACACAGGTATCATCACAATTACAGTTTCCTTTCCTGGCGTCCTTTTTTTTTTTTTTGCCCTTGCCTGTTTTTATTACAGGCTAAGCTCGATCTCGAACGAGCCTGCCGAAAGAGCGTGGCGCAACATGGGCGCGATTTAACACCGGGACGGTTCATTAATCGCGCTATGCATAGTGCGCGCCCAGAAGACTATGTTGGCAAGGGCGGACTCGTTGCGTAACCTCTCACCCGCTCTCTCCCAACTTGTTAAAATTACGCGCGGCCTCGCTGTTTAAGATGCAAGGAGGGAATTAATTACGCGCGAGCCTGTGACAAATAGCGCGAGCCACACCGCGCACAGCCCTCATGAAAGCTGCATCTCCCGCGGGTGTTTTTGTTTTCGTTAAGTTGCGGCGAGTAACGCACGCGACGCCTTCTTCGAAGCATCCACTATCCGGTGTAGTTGTGATTAAAGCCTGACTTGACCTTGCTCGTTGGTTTGTTTCTTTTCTTTTGTAGTTAACGGAGAGCTGAAGCCTCAAGTCCTTGGTGCAGAATTGCGTAAAGGCATCTCTTCTTATTTGCGTGTGCTGGGATATGTGTCATAGTGCACGATATAATTAGAATGCCGAACGAGGCGGATCAATACTTAACGTACTTCGGCACTTGAAAATTAGCCTGGCTTTCAGATTCGATTGCCATGATCTGCTTTCTCCGAGGAATACGAAAGAAGCGAAAAAGAAAATTTTGCGCCGGTGGGTCGGAGGAATCGACGTGATCACCGGTGCTTAAAATAGAAGTTTTAATTCAGACCACTCTTTCTCTGCTAATCCTGGTTTCGACGTACAGGCTGGTTGACTTCTTATACTATTCCAAAGCTGCGCGAGTAAAGGCCTCTTATAGGTCGCCTTTCTTTGTGGGTTATTGTGGCTCATGTTCATAATACATACATATATGCGGCCTGCCTTCATTTAATTAGGTTTCATACAAGCATATCCACTATAACATCTATTTTCCTTTTGCGATTATCTTTTGAGCGTTACTCTGACTAATTCGAATCGATATAAAGGAAACGTGGTATTGTGCGATCGACTACAGACATTTGACAAACGTTTTCAGCCTAACATTTCGTTCAATGTCAGCAATGACCGACCATGTAGCGTAGCTCCTAGGTTGTTCCGCTTTCACGTATGGCGCTGCAGTTATGCGTGGCACCGGGGGTTAGATTACCGGATACGTCAGCTGTATGTCTGGTGGAAGTAAAAAATAAGCCCGTCTTTGTAAGCTAACTTTGGGTGCAGGTTTGGGTGGCTTAAACCTGCTTCACTGCAGCCTGACTAATAATTTTCCCTCCGCTATGCCAGAACTATATTTCTACAAAAACTATGAAGATTGGAGAAAACGGGATAAAACCGGGGTAAAGCTACGTCAAGTTAGGCGTACGTAAACGGTGTCAACAAAGAGAGGCGATGAACGAAACGTTCAAGCACTGAAAATTACGCCCATTTTACTCAAGCATTGGTTGTCCGACCACACGCAAAAAAAAAAAAATCGAGTTACGTGCGAAAAGCGTTGTGAACAAAGTGTCTGCGATGCCCTTTCAAGTATATCTTTTAGTGTGAAACCACCTTTCTTAAGCGTATTTACAAATCCGAAACTGTCAGTTACATTTTACCGCAAGAAGATAATAAGTAAAGCTACTCCGGGTCAGTTTACCTTTCCACAAAAGAGGTCTATCTAGCCGGTGCCTCTGGAACTCATGCAGTACAACTGCACTGTGTGGTTGCGAAAGCGAAGTTAGTGCACCCTACAAAATGCGATACCATTAGCTGTTACCTACCAAGTTGGCCGCTAAGACAAAAAATGACTGGGCCGGCCATAACACGAACACGATGACATTATTAGGCGTTACATTGAAGATTCTGCCTCTTCCGCCTAACCCTATCATTAATGATAATTAAGATTACCATAGATTATCCTTATAATGACACATGATCGTAAATAATCGCTGTCTCCCCTCAACAGTCCATGTGACGATTTCGGTGATGATAGCACGAATGGGCTAAACAGACATCTTCTCTAATACCGCCAACGCTGTACAAATTTCGAATTGCTGCGGTAGAAGAGAGCTGCCTACTATGCGTGCTCTGAAACTCCGGAAGTAGACACCCGGAAGTAGACATCCGGCGATTCGGGCTCCGCTAAATGCTTACGTTGGCGCCAAAGCTGTCAGCCGCGATTGCGCCAACCTTGGCTTGGCGCACGGTGCTTGCGCCAAAGCGTCGTTTCTCACTTAACTGGAGATTGCTTTCGAGTTCACGTAGTGGTGAAGCTTCCGCTTGCGTCAGAGTTGGATGTTGCGTTGGAGTTGGCGCTTACGTCAGAGCAGGCGCTTGGAACTGAGTTATTGCTAGTTGCGGATAAAGAGCTTGCATTTAAAGTTGCATTGGGGTTGTTCGTTTGTTACGTAACCTTGTTGTTGCGCTAGCGCTTGCACCTGTGAATGAAAGTACTGTTCCGTGTTCTTATTTGTATGCCGGAAATTGCCAAAAATAGAGAAGCCCTCTCGTTACAGCGGAGTTGTTGGAAAGCGGCGAAATAGCCTGTCATTTACTCGATCTCAAAGTGGTCTGCTGAAAGTGAGGTGCGACATTGGCCTCATTTAACGCAGGGCTGTGCCATTTGTTAAGCGCGCAAAGAGGGCTCGGTTAGCTGGGCGGACCTTTATGAATGACCCTTCTCCCGCTCTGTACCAGCTAGTTGAAATTAGCAATGGCGTCGCTGTTTCACTGCAAGGGAGCGCCGCGTATTCAGCGCTTAGTGCGGAGAAAGTGGTTAAACAAGCCGCGGTGAAGCGGTACGAATTTACACTAGTACTTTTTAGGGTGTGCCAAAACTTTGTGCTTCAAGATGTTTTTTTTTTTTTTTTCAAAAGAGAACTGTAATTAAGGCCAAGAAAGCCGACAAGGTAAGCCTAAGGCACCAACTTAGTATTGCTTTTACCTCCCAACAAATGTACCGTGGAGACCCTTGGAATGGTGACAGTGAAATGCTGTAGATCAAACTATAAAAAGAAAAAGAACAAGACAAGACAAAAAAAAAAGCTACTCACAACGTACTCAAGCGTAACTCAGTAGGATCGGCCGACACAACTGTTCAATATCTTTGGCATTCCTTGCGCCTGTGCGAAACTGTCGTCACGCGAAACCTCGAACGTCTAAGACGGAGGGAGACCAACTCTTCTGACGCGCCTGCCGGAGCAGATCGTGATCGCTGCGATTCTCCCGTTACACAGCTTTGCCGTCTCTTTCGTCCTCTCCATAATCCCGACGGTTGAGACTGGTGGGTGACCTCAGAGAGCCGTGCCCTACTTTCATCAACGTGAGCGGCGCAGAAGAGAACGGAAGCCGCGTATCACGCTACGACGTACGGCGGACGTCTCTCGCTCGTCTTCGCGTACAGAACCGCGAGCTGTCTACCACAACCGCCCGCTGAACTACACACTACTGGTACACTAAGCACATGCTCTCGTCGTCTTGGGTACGAACTCGCTTGGGCCCGAGGCTTGTTCTCTTGGCTAGAGATTGATTGCGTAATCGGTTATGTTGGGAATAACGAAGTTATGGCATACAGCTCGGGCTCCCTCTACGCTTCGCTTTCTCCTGATTCGTGCAGTTCCAGTAGCATCTTGCTCGTTTCTACTTTATCTCTTGTATGTTCCTCATGTGTTATCTCTTTCGGAAAAGCGAGAATGAGGACGAGTAAAAAAAAAAAGAATAACGCCTTTCTATTTGCATTGCCCCAGGGTCGTCAGCCGTGTAGTAAGAGAACGGTTTTCGGGATTCCCTAAGGCTTCTCTCTGAGCGCACCGCTTTTCACTGCGGTAATTTCGCCGCTGCACGTTCGCTGCTTCTGCCAAGTATTGCGGAACGTGGGCGTTTCGTGTTCGTCGATCGATTTGGAGATTTAAATATGCAAACGCTGAGGCGCTCAAAGTGGCACGCTAAAATTCATTCAGCGAAACTTCTCCAGTTTGCTCCAGTTTTGAGATGTGCGATCTTGGAACGCCTCCCTTTCGCACCGCACATCCTTTTCGTTGCTGCGACGGAGATACAGGGCTCTGTACTTTAAGGCTTACAAAGCGTTTTTTTTTTTTTGTTTTATTCTATAAACGCGGTGTTTATGCGCGGCGAGATGATGAAATTGGTGATTACTTGCAGGCTCCGTACTCAAAATCAATACCACAAAAAAAAACTGCATTGAGATATGCGTTTTATTTTCAAAATACATGGGATTTTTCAAGTAGCACTGCCCTCTCTTTGATCGTTTTCATCCAGAGTTAAAATGATCTTCGAGACAACATTTCGTTGGAATATTTCGTCTTTCATTTTAACATTGCGCGTGCGTGCATGCGTGCGTGTGTGTGTGTGTGTGTGTGTGTGTGTGCGTGCGTGCGTGCGTGCGTGCGTGCGTGCGTGCGTGCGTGCGTGCGTGCGTGCGTGCGTGCGGCGTGCGTGTCGGTAGAGATTGAAACGGCGTCTGCAACACTACCGGATAAGCGCTTTCACTCTTTTCTTCGCATTTGGAAACAGCGGCACTGCGTGATTTGCTCGTCGCAGCAGAAGTATCCGTTTTCCGTTTCTGCTTTGCGTTGTGGCTTTTTTCTAATGTGGCTGTCGATTGCGCTTATTGCTGCAGCTAAAAGAAAGCCGGCCAATAACCGCTACACCGCTGTGATGACGTAAGTTCGAGCGCTCAAAGGACGCCAAAACTCGGGAAATAGAGGAAAATCTTTTGAGCAAGTTTTTAAGTTAGCGTATCTTCGATTAGCAAGCAGTGACCCCCTACTCGAAGGACTGGATGTGTTTGTTTTACTACGTTCTGGGCCGCATCTAGTGTTTAGCAAAAAAGTTTTTAAAAAATTTGCAGGCTCCCTTTAACATGGTTATGTATAGGGGTTTATAGCAGTCCGCATGAGGCACTGAGCCACCACAGCCACCACTGGGTCACTCCGCTGATAAACCTGACATTCTTTTTTTTAATTGCGATAGATTGCCCTACGGCATAACAGGGAGGTTTAAAGTTACAACATTGCACCAGTTGCACGCAGAAAGCCAAGAAGTGACCGGTATCCCCATAAACCTGACATTCACCGCTGGCTATCGTGTTACATATGTGCTGGCAGTGAAACAGGTTCGATTCCCGTCCGCGGCGGCCGCTTTTCTGGTGGAGGCGAAAAGCCAAAACGCCCGTGTGTTCGAGATTGCGGCGCACATTAAAACGCGGTCAATTTTGACCCAGTGGTCAAAATTAATCCGGAGCCCTCAACTACGGCGCGCCTCATGGCCTGTGTTGCGTCGGCGCGTTAAACCCTACAATCAATCGAAACAGGACGATTGCTGTTGTGCTCATCCCCGCGAATAGTTTGAACGACAGCTCGCATTCTCACCTTTGTGAACCATCGGACTTCACTTGTACTCGGACGCAAAGCATTTGGCCCAAACCGAAACAAGGGTTACCTCTTAGGAAAGGGAGGCATCCTTTGCGGCAATGCTTTCTAGTTGCAGCTTCCGCCGTATTTTGCAATAACGCACCGCATAGGCTAACACCTGTGGCATTGGCGTGATGGGGCCGTGATGACGAGTTGATACTTTTTATTCGATTCGAAAGGGCAAGCAGTATTTGCGCCTTCTAGGATGCGTTGGTGCTGCTTATCTTACTTTTGACGTCCCTAAACAAGGTGCATAAAAACTAAGATAAGATTAATAAATGACGGTATAAATGTTGGCACTTCGTAGCACGACCGTGTATTTTTTTTTCTAACGTCATCGTAAAATAAAAGCCTGTTTCATGAGAAAGCCAGTTTTTCACCTACTCATACCGCCTCTCTGCCAGGGTTTATCCTTTATTCTTTTATTATTGCTGCTTTATTTCGCCTGTATTATTCGCGTATTCTTTAGTACACCTGTTGTCGAGAATCCTGAAAACGTTCCATTTACAAGTCCTGAGCATCTTGGTAACGTTCACCGGTGTGAAAGTATCGTTTCCTTATCGGAAAGCGTTTCCCTGCGGCACGATCAAGTTGGTACGCTTGTCGGTGATCTCTTCAAGAGATTGTCGGCGCCGTTCCTTTCTCAGGAGGAAGAAGAAAAGCAAGCATAGAGACGAGCAGGATGAGCATGAGAAAGCGTTCATCCTGCGGACACAAGGAGGGCTCACTATCCAAAGCCCTCACACTCTTGTCGGAAACAACAACAACAAAAAACCAGCACGACGCGTCCGTCCTCGAGCAAACGTCGCGGCGACAAAAGCAGCGCCGCCCCGCGACCGGAAGAATAACAAGGGAGCCGTCATTTCTGGGCCGCTGCAATCGGGATGTTCCCTGAGAGCCGATTGACCGGTATTTCATTTGTTATCATTGAGAGATGGCTGCCGGCGCCCGAAAGACGTTCTCAGGCGGATTACCGCCACCACGCCCGCTAGCCAGCATGCTCGGCGTACTCTGGCAATCACCTAATCAAGCCGATTGCTCCGATTTTGCGAAGAAGCGATTGTTTGCTAGAGGACGATGTCACCGAAGTATGTGCGACGCGTGTTTCGACTCGCCGGAAAAAGCTGGTTAGAGCGCCGTGCTCGAAGCTTTTTCTTCAAAGTGTGTTTGTGGGACTGAGGATGAGTGCTGGTTGTAGAGAGAATGAAGACGTAAAGGTTCTGGGGGAGAGAGAGAGAGAGAGGAGAGAAGAGCTGCTGGAGAGCTGCTGGCGAGGCGCCACTGTTGATTGAGGGTGTCGTCCATCTCGGAGAGATCGAAAACGTGCGACGTTCGGAGCACAAGAGGGGGAGGAGAGGCGAGGAGGATGCGAGAAAAGATCCCGTATCTCTTTGCGCGAAGTGTGGAGGGGATGAGGAGGAGGAGGAGGAGTGCCTGTCACGGGATCGACAGCATTGCGGAAGTGCTCTCTGGCGACGACGGGTTCCCAGAGCGGAAGGTGGCGGACGGCCAGCCAGTCGTCTTCCCCACGCATGTCGTCGTCTTCGAAGAGGAGAATCAATAGCCGTGGTCGTCCCATCGCCGAAGCGTGAAGAGCACTCGAGTCTCTCTCGGGGATTACGCGTGCGAGGCGCTGATTGCGAGCGCACACGCGGTCGCGATGCTTGTCTTTGCTCACTGCGCGCGAGCGGTATTAGTTTCCTCCGTCTCGCTGCGCCGTTCTCGTCTCGTCTCGTCTCCCTATGAGTGTACGACCCACGCGGCGTAGGCGTTAAGTGCCACCGTTGTCTTTATCGCTTTCTAGCCTCTGCTAAGCTCACTTTCGTAGGAAGTGCGGGAAAACAAAGAGCTCACAGAATCATTTGCTCAAAATTCGTATAATTGCCAGTAGTGTAGAGAGAGCGTGAAAGATTTGGTAGCATCTCTGATGGGGCATGCATTACTGGCACTGCCCATGTTTTTCGAACTGTAGGTAGTTTGTTTTCACCTTTTTTTACTTTTTAGTCTCAGTCGTGGGAGCTGTTTTGTCAGACAAGGTCAGGGTATAACCAATCAACTGGGTTACTAGATTCTTCAAGAGGTTTCTTTGTGCCGTAACCTTTTTCTGTTTACTACCCCCGCTGAGACTAGCAACGTATCCTTTGCTGACTCGAAACTGAACACGAGACGTAGTGAAAACGAAGAACGACTCGTGGCGATTTGGGCGTACGGTGATGGACGTAGGTCAGAGCCACAAAGGGATCACCCTGACAGCAATTGGCCGCTAGAGTGAGTTCAAGGCGACAAGACTTGCCACCATCTTGCGGAGACGTACCTCGAGGAAATTGGCCTGCATCAAGTAATATACTATTTTACGTCGTTGTGCTACATTTCAAAACTAAAGTGAAACTGCACTCATTTGTTTGGGAAGTATAAGTATTTCCAGCCTTCTGCTCCCAGCCGTTGTGCTCAACGTGTACACTACTAAACATTACTGGGCGAACTTCAGACGCCAGTGTTCCCGTCAATCCTATTGCATTTTATAAGCATGGGTGTGACTGTTGGGTTAGCAGTCACAAATATCCGTCATCCGCCAAGCTGTTGTGACTTTACCTGAACGATTGAAATAAAAACAACCTCTAAATGAGACTCCGCCCACTTTTTTTATTAATACCGGCTACAACAAACATTTTCCCCTCCTGCTCCTACCTAAAGGAAACCCATACGTTTTCGTATTTTTCGCTCCAGAGCCAAACAGGAAAGCCACCTTTGGGGTTTTAGGTTTCATCACGTCATTACGAAGCCAGACTCCAAGCCAACCCGTGACATTCTCACCTAGGTGTTGAAGGAATCTACCCTAGCCCGTATGCGTTATGGCCATGAAAACAACATGCAATATGTATGCAGATAACATGCTGCATTGCTTCCATAGAATATTACCATGTCAATTTTAAAGTTCAAAGCTATAAGGCTGATGTTTAGCAAGAACGTTGAAAGGGGTGCAACGCCTATAGAACCTGAAGATGCTCCGGGGGAGCACTTGAAGCTGTACAAAGGTGAGGTTGGGGTGCAGTCGAGTCGACAACGATGTTCGATTCACGACACTGCTTGTTCGCTCGAAATGATCGACAAGAAGTTCAAGGGACAGTAACGTATCGTACCTCTGAGAAGAAAGGCGTCCATGAGAGTAGCTTGAACCAGTTAGTTGATCATGGTAACATAAAACATCATTACGAACACGAAGAAAACAGACAACAAAGCGTTGACTTCAAATTGAAAATTATTTTGCAAGCATTCAGCATCTACGCCTCGCATTTTATGCGCGCAAAACATGGGAAAAGAGATAGTGAAAAGAATACGATCCCAATACCACCCATCGAATAGCGCTTGCTTGCAGAATCAAAAAGGTACGTTTGGTGTCGTTGGTACTATAATAGAGGCTACACGTACGCAGTTTTGTTCCGCATGGCTTATTTAATCTTCTACCCTGATAAGACGAACAGCGTTATCAGCGCTCTCTAATGTGACTTCACAGGGGGCAAACTCTGGCACGCAACCGCAATTACGACACTGACTCCCACAATGGCCCTGAACGGCCTTGCTAACATTGTAATCGTGCTATCGCAATCTGTCGCGTATGCACCTGCCGGTTCGCCCTATATATCAATTTCCACGTGACAATGGAATGCGGTGCATGACGTCACACAAAATTGCTTTCTACTTCATGTCGCAGCCGCGATTTTTTTTTTTTTTTTTTTCTTGGCGCAGAGGACGTTTTTCAATGGGTTTCAAAGTTTACGAGGTGCGGAGAAACAACAACATCAAAGCCGTGCCCAATTTTTTTTTAAATTGTGTGAAATCTCGTGAAACGGCCACCTCCTCGCATTTTTCTTCGTGTTTTCTGCTGTCTACTACGCTTTTCTGCCTTGCTAGTTTCCTCGTTTTCTCTGCCTCAGTAGGCAACGCCTTCTTAAGCTTCCCTACTGAATCCAGCCGGCTTACTCGATGTTGAAAGCTGTACTTTATGCGATGCGTACGCAATTTATTCAGTGCGTTGCTGTGGCGCCATCACCAAGAACCGAAAAAGTCCAATCGTCGTCAGGTCAGCCAAGGTTTATTCAGTATACCAAGACGTGGCCCAGCAAGGTGGTCACGTGGCGCTGGTCCCATTCTATTGGCGACACTGTGTCGCCAGCGGGTAAGCGCGCTGATCGACAACAACAGCGCCCCCTCCATCTCCCTACCGCTCATAAAGCGGGTTGCGGGCATCTCCGCTCTCGCGCATGAGCGATCGTTCTTTGGCGGAGCAGGACAGGGCACGAAGCGGTGCGGAAAAAGTGGGCGACGGGGGGAGCTTGTTAGAGAGAGCTCCGTTCGGCGCATTATAGCTCTGCCAAACAGACCGGGCAGCAGCGTCGTCCTCGAAACACCTATTCGGCGAGAATGCCGACAAACTTACGCCTATTTTGATACTGGCTAACCAACGAATCGGCTACATAAGCGACCTACTTTGCCTCCGCGTGATGACATTTTTGAGGCCCCACTCGCCCACGTCAGAACAGTGGGCTTGAATGTTGGTCCAGTATTAAGGTCTTGTTTTAAACGTAGAAGGTGTTCGGTGTCGCCGGCAGCAAACGATTCCTCCCCGGCGCCGACATCTTCGGCGGACCGCCAAAGTTTGCCATGCCATCTCGCTCTCCTGCTCCCCTTCGCGTTTTTCTACCGCTCCTTTCTGCGGTATTGTGTCCTGGGCGACGCCTCATTGAAGGCGCCGTTTGGCACCGTCCATCGACGACGAAGACGACGTCTCCCCGGGATTATTGGCGACGAGTGACGCTGGGGGCTGTCACCGCTGGATGTGTATCCGCTGTGTGGTCCTGCTATCTCGCTTTTGTTTACGTGTCCGTGGTACGCCTAAATGGTTGCGTGCTCTACAGAGCCCTGTCGCGTTGTTTTCGCACTGATACGATAACGACGGGAAAGAGAGTTCGGGCACTTGTCTTGGCGCAGCGCCCAAAAGAGAGAGAGAAAGAAAACTGACGGGGGGACAAAAGCGACGAAGCACCTCACGACTCACAGTCAGTTGGACCCGGTACAGAAATAACAGTTATCTGTCAACCACTGTGACGTTCAGCTCCAATGAGCCATTTCTGATCCCGTTATATCATTAATTACTTATTTAAGCGTTCGTGGTGATATTATGACCTTCGAGTTCGAAACTATCCTTTTGGTGGTGCGACTTCTGAACGTAGGAACCGTGTTGCAATTATCGAACAGTGCTTAGCACTGCACTACTTGTAAGGAACAGGGAGACCACCTTCATGGGATATTGTAACATTGGAAAGTACTCCCGTTGAAACAGAGAATGTTCCTAGTCCAGGCATGGTTACACCAATAATAGTTCTGGTGCTGGGCTTAGCTATTGCTACCACGACTCAGTTAGTATTACGCAGAAGTATAATTACAGACTATCTTCACGCCTGAAGAACATTTTAAGTGGGCAACCTTCTGAAGTAGGTACCGTTAGAAACCTTTTTAACGCCAGTACTAATTTCTTAAGTGGGTACCGGCAGAAACTTTCTTGATATCATTTTTTTTATGTTCCAAGCACTAAGCAGCAACGCACTTGAACGAGATCCGGGCGAATGAATGTCTTTTTAAACACAAAACAATGAAGAAAAGGAGGCAGCTAGTTAACCCCTGTTTTGCCATTCACTGAAAGTGACTGGGTAAAGCAAAAAAACTGGCCGACATGATCCAATTATTCGGCTGCACAAACAGTGTTCGAGCGAACACTTTTTTTCTTTAAATGAATAATACCGAAATACACAAATGTTGTCTCTTCTTTCAATTTGATTCTTGGAATTTTGAAATTATCTTGTGGCTTTAAAGAATTCTGTTATAAAAAATTATTTCTGGACAATTTTCCAACAGGACGCATGAAAAATGGAAGGAGGAAGCAAGGAAAAAAAAAACGATATCACTTCACATGTGTGACCCTGTCCTGTTCCTCTTTTGACGGTCGTAAGCGCGAAGCATTCGACACCCTTTATACATGCATAATTACCAATACAAGGATGCTTCTCAACTCTGCTCACTCAGCAATAAAAAGCTACGAATGGCGGGATTGTTCATTCTTTTCTAGCAGTTCCCCGACATTACCCGCTCGTCTCATAATTACTGCGTCTCCAAATGCTCGGATCGCATGCCTCACTAATCGTAAAATTAACTCGGATGCGTCTCCTAAACGTCCCGGGCAGATGTGATTTCGCGTCTGTCGTCCGCGATCTCCCTTCATCATGCCTGCTGCCAAGCTTCTTACTATTTCCCCTGCGTTAAAATATACGCGTTTCGAGCAGCGTCCTCGCTGCTTTGTCTTGCGAATGAATGCCGGCGCGAAGGCCGCCCACCTCGCCCGGGCAGTCCCATATGACTGATTTGCATAGCAAATCGGAAATGGCGGCACATTTCGAAGTATATTGTGTCGACAACGAGCGAATACACGCGTCCGCGTCTTTCGATGCAAATGCTCCTCCGCGTCGGGCTCGGAATGCAGGAGAGGACTGTATATAGCCAGTGACCCAGCTACGCACAGAGCTTGCTACATTCCCATTTCCCGTACTCCTTAAAGAATGAACAGTCGAATCTTCCTTTACCTCATTCGAGGCGCAAATCCCCAAGGGCCTCGCGAATGCCATCATTCCACTATATCTCGTTTTGTTTTCACGGCCCGAGTTCCTGCAGGCAGAAGCAGCAGACTTGGCCCTAACGCCTGTCCTGTATGCATCGCCTTTTTCCTGTTTCCTTTCCCTCTGTTTTGATTCTTTTTCCTGCGACTCTCCATTTCTATTTCTCTCATTTTTTTTGCTCCTTCCTCTTCTTGCTGCGCTCGAGATCCTTTTACCCGAGCCACCACCTCCGAACGTCGTCTCCCAATTATGCAAAGTATGACAGAGCATCGCACACCATGCAAATGGTGTTTCGGGTACCGCGGCAACGCTCATTCGCCATCGCGTTTTCTTCGCCATTGGCCGCCCCCTAACTTCTTCCGTTTCTATATTCTCCCTCCTTTCTCTTGCTCGTTGTAAGTGGATGAACTCCTTCCTCTCCCATCCTCATCCTTTATATCTCGTCCTTGGAACTACGCTTGCTCTTCCGCGGCGGGGAAAAGCATCTCTCGTTTGGCCCACATTACCTGCGGCGTCTTTTTCTTATTTCGTGCCTGAGCACCTGTATGAGATGGGCTTCAAGGCCGGATGCGTTTAGGTGATGCGTTCAGAGCACCCATCAAATTAGCCAAATTTTTGTGAAATATATTTGACGTTTGCTATGGCGTTACTTACCAGAACCTGAGAACACGAGTACAGATTCTTCCGTTGCTCTTTTTTTTTTGTACTACAGCCTGCAGAAAAGAAAGTTTGGTTCACGCTAAGCGTATTTGCGAAGGTTCCGTTGAACTTTTCCCGCCGAGAACGACGCGGAGAAACCGAAGGTAGTTCGGTAATAAAAATAATAAATGGGAACCGAAGCTTGCGGTTACTTGGGTGTAAAGTTTATCTTTTTTCAACCGCGAGGAAAATATAATTTATTCTCGCACTCGCTCGCAAAATTAAACAACGCGTAATGAAAATGAGAAAAAGCAGCTGATAAATATTTACCTCATTCTTGCAGGAAATGGTTGCAACAACGATGCTGGTTTAGCGCTATTTCAAGCACATTTACTTAAATTAGCTGCTCAGATGAAAGAAACAATATGCTTATCTATCTGAACAAACTAGTTATCCATACGTTTGCGCCGTAATGATATTTAACATTTCATCCGGGCGTAGATTAGTAGTATGGTGGTCCTGCGCAGCGATGTGCTAAGACATTCATCGTTGACTTAAAATGACGCAACACCCATTCCCTTCTAAGCTGCAGCGCTAGTCTACGTGGAAACTCGTAGACACAATAACCACGGTAGCCCATGACGACCGAAGTTTTAAACCTAATTGATTTCATTTAGCGCATCGCTAACGCGTTCGTGAGCGTGAGCCCTGAAAACGTTCTGACGCCCTGAAGCACGCCAACGCTCTCGTGGACGCTGTCATGGCCCCTAAACAGATTAAACGGCATACTAGTATGTATTCGTATTTGCCAAAGTTTCCTTTTAAGGTTGTCTAATAGAGGCTGTTGCGAGGTTATACGGACTTAAATCAATTTCGCGTCTGGCGCATTCTTATAGCAGGGGAGTGTAGAAACTTCGCTATTGCAACACTCCACTACAGTTTCGTAAGCAGTCAGAATTTTTTTTAAAAAGTGCAAACTATATTTTAACGAACTGTGGACCGCCCTAGGATTCCTACGAAAAAGATAGTCACCTAGTTAAAAAATAATTTGTCAGCAGCCAGCTCTTGGTTAAAAAACTAAAAAAAAAGCCTCATATCTCGAGGGCTTAGAAGCATGAGGGTATCATTATAGATCCGCTTCACACAGAACTGAATTTTACCCAGTTCATGTAGGCGAGTATACGTATAGTCGCTACTGTAGGCGCTTTTTTCCCTCTGATAGAAGCTAGATGATTGAACCGTCGTCAACATTTAGTTCCTTTTTTCTACATAACCCTTACATCGTTTCATAAAATCCGGGTCGAACTTTTACAGGTCTTACACGAGCTCCTCTACCACTCAGGTGTGCTCATTATGTCCAAACGGCTCACTGAAATTCTTTCACGCAGAAAATCTAGATGTTTAGTGCCTAGGTTACAATTTTGAATTTCGAATTGAAAGCGAGCGTATAGAGGTGCATTATTAAAGCAGTGTGACTGGCTGGGGAATGAAAGCAGACGCACCGGGCAACCAATTGCGGGTAGTTTGAATTGAGCGAGCACGGCCGCTAGGTTTGTCTACGTTAGTTTCGACGATTACCGGCGACCCACTCTGAGTGAGTGAGAGACGGAAACTTTAATGAAGACCACTCTGCTGATAAGCATGTAACTAAGGCTAGGCTCTTGCCACAGCACATACGTTTTCAAACGACTGGATGTTCGCGTATCGGCTTCTGTTCGGTAATCATTGTCATGATTCACCCTCAGCACTTCCCCTACCAATCAACGATTCGGTATCTCCGCTAAAGCTTTCATAGATCTGTGCACAGGCCGTTCACAAGGGCTACCGTTATTACAGCCCTTTGATGTAATAACGGCAGCCGTTATTACAGCCCTTTGATGTATTTGATGTGTTCGAAATGGGTGCATTTTAGTGCGACGGCCGATGTTTCACAATTGCAGCCCATGGGTGTGCATTTTTTAACGGGTGTCATTCTCCCCCTGTGTTCGCAGGTTTCGACTGTTCCGAGTGAGCGGCGCCTGCGGGAGGCTGAGCGGAGAGCGCCGTATGCCTCGCCAGGGCCGCGGCTGCGATTGGATGACACACGGACCACAAACGCGAACAGCTCCTACCGTCGCAGGTGAGCCTCGACGCTTAATGTGAGGCGAACCGGCTCGCCCCACAGCGCCATGAGTGGAATTCTGCCATTATGGTCACTCCCTTCGTCTTTGCTGTACAAAAAATGTCACGTTCTCTGAGGAACAGTGGCGTTACGAGCAGCAGCCGCTGTTCTAGCATGCAACATTGCTACCAAGATATTAGGCCGCTCTGTTTTACTGTGCTGATTTGATAAGAAAAAAATCCCGGGCTATCTCCACTAACATGAAACCTGGGGAGGGGCGAAGCATGCAGTGTATAAGAGTATTCTTGGCGCCTTGGCGTGTTTGCTAACGGAGATGAAACCGTTGGGGGGTACAGGTATACAGCTTTGCTGTAAAAGTCTCTTGTCTTTAAAGCACGAAGCTCTCTAGCGCGAGGCGTAAAGGAGTGTCCCGGTGTTTATTTAGTACGCGTTACAAAGCGCTCCAGCGCGAGGCGTAAACGAGTGTCCTGGTGTTTTTTTTTTTTTAGTACGCGTTACGGTATAGCGCGAAGCGTAAACGAGTTTCTTGGTGTTTAAATCCCGTGACTACACGAGACGACGATTACGACGACGACGACACGACAGGAGACGCCAACAGCCCCAGCCCTTAGGGGCGTCGCCCCTAAAAAAACAAAGGAAGTCTTTCACCGGCTTAAAAAGAGCTGGTTTTACAAACCTAGTTCGTGCGACGTCATTCTCCCTTCTGTTTCCTTATTTTTTTTTCTTTTATGGCGATAGAAATTCTAAAAATGCATTTTTTTACGTTGCATAAGCTTCCAGGACGTCACGCCATGCCAAACCGGAACCCGCCTTGTGCTATCCTCGCGCCGCTTTTGGAAAATTGTTTTTATATTTCATGTTATTCTTTTGTTATTGTTGAATTATTATTTTGTGTTAACCTCCAAGTGTACCTAGTAACTCCTTCGATTTGTTTGTCGTTATTTGTCTCAGGTGAGCCCACTTATGCGAACCAAGCTGCATTTGTCTTACAAATATTGGACGTCACGATGGCAGAAAACTTGTTCATGAAACCTCAAATTTTCATTCTTATCAATAAATGAATTGTAACCGCGGAACCTTGATGCCAGCTTCGAAAGGAGTGGTGCGCGGTCTTAATCCCCGTGCTGGCAAGTGGTTTCTTTTTTCGTGAATATATACTAGAAGTGCCAACACTAGCCTTCACGCACGCACGCACTAAGACTAGAGAATTGTTTCGGTTATGCTAAAGACACGTAGTTAAGCACACTGCAGTATTGGGCGGTTGGTGACTCATCTTAACAATACAGCACAACAGAAACTGTATACCTCAGCTTAAGTCTTTGTTTCTGTTACGCTGTATTGTCAAACTAAAGACACTTCATGCCTAAATTGCGAAGTACGTTTTCCTAATTCACTGGCTGGAGCATGTGTGGACGCTCGTGTAAGCAGATGTACGCGATGAAACAGCAAATATTTAAAAAAGAACACCCAGACAGATAAGGGAGGAAATATGTGCAACTCGCTTCCAGAGAACACTTCAAAGCCACAACGTTTTTGCGAACGAGGCCCATCTTTTCAAGTCATATCCATCCTTTTCGATTCATTCGCTGTTCCAATTTGCTTTCCGGTTAGGCTTAATCGTCAGCATGTTTCGTAAGCGGCCCGTAAAGCTTTCAAAGCCCGTTTTGCGCGTGACGCATGCGTGCGACAGACGCAAAGAAACTCCGGGCGCCAGCTGCATTTCTATGACGTGCGTCCGCAGGCATTAATGCACCGTCCCGTCTGACTGTCACAGGGACCGCACAGCTCCGACGTTGCAGCCTCCGCTTGAAAGCTCCTGCCAGTTGTTTCGTAACCCTGATGCGCTCGCGTTGGGCTTAGCTTGTCGACCTGCTCCGAATCCCACGCGTTTCTCAACATCGACGAGCTAGCATCCCTAAAGATGCATCAGCATCGACCGATTCGTGCTCGCCGAACGTCGGCGTCGTATGCGCTCTAAAGCGCCTCTACGACGGTTCCTCGCTTGATGCGACTGTTTGGTTACGTAACTTTTGTTTTGTTTAGCCAGAGCGAATGAAAAAGTTTCTTGGTGAAAGTTTTAGGCCTCAACTCCGCGAAACAAGGCATGTACACTGCAGCAAATGATTAGAGAGCACGTGAAACCTTTTATGCACGAAAATATGCGCCGTATAAGATATGAACCAAATTGGCAATTACAATGTATAATAAAAAGGGGTCCTAGAGTAGTTGCTGATGGGATGAGACCTGCGGCTTTGGGCCTCTCCTGTCGCTCTACTCAGCGTGCATAAGGTTTTTCATGCTGCATTTCCCCTCTTTTGGTTAATTGTCCCCCGGCATAGTGCCTGAGCAGACGTATAGCAGATTCGAAAGGGAATGGATGAAGTGGAATCAAATATGTGTAGTCGGTGTTAGCGTTGGCGCCAGCGCGTGCACGTCCGTCTGGCTCCCCCCGCTTTTAAACGTGAGGAATTAGCACTGCATGCCTACTTGTAGATTGTAGACTCGAAAACTGTTATCAGTTTCATGACTACCTTTGCTTTTGCACCACTTCCCTCTTTTCTTGCTTACCTACTTTCTTCTCTTTCTCTTGCTTTTCCACTTTCTTCTTTCTTCCCATCTTTAAACCTCCTCTCATATGTCGCGTGGGAAAAACACGGAGCGCAAAAAAAAAAAAAAAAAAGAAACGCCTCGTGATTCCGCTCCTTGTGCTAATCCTCCCTGGCCATTTCTGATTCTGGATTCCGTAAGGAGAAGGCTGAAACGCTATGGTTTATCTCACTTTAAGCCATAGTTCCCTCTTAGCAAAACGCGGCACAATACTTTCAGTGTTAGGGTAGCCACAGTGCTCACAAGGAAGCAAAGGCCTGACAATGTTTGTTATCAGCTATTTTATCACGTAATTAATTTAGTGGGAAAGGGTGCACGGGTTACGGCAAACACGAAGTCACCACCGTTTGAGAAAGAGTGTTGTCTCAGAAGCCAAGGTGATTCACAAGATTATAACAGGGGTTTCGACAACTTTCACGAAAGGTAACGCAGTGCTAGGAACATTTATTCTTTTAATTGAAGGTATTTTAAATGCCCACAGGGCACAAGATAAAGAATCGGTAAGAAACACGCACAAAGCGCAGGTTTTTGCGATAAGGAAATACGCAGGAGCAGATTGCTTTGAGGTATTTCAACTAGGGGCGTTATGCACGCCTTCTTGGAGTGAGTGGCACCTATGATAGCACTTGTGGTGTGATGAGCGTGGTTACATTTGACGAGAGTTTTAAGTAAATTTCCAAAATTTGGAGGTCTCACGCGTCTAAGCTACACCTGGGCCATTAAGGTACGCCCTAGTGCAGCGCTCCGGATTAATTTCAACCACCTGAGGATTATTACCGCGCAAAACATCTCCACAGACCGGCGTTACCGTCTTCGTCCGCCCAGAAAAGCGGCCGCCGCTGCCAGGATTCAACCCGTGTCCTTGTGCTCAGCTGCACAACGCCTTAGCCACTAAGCCGCCGCGGAGGGTTTTAGCAGGCAGCGCTGACGCATTTGGGATTGACGAAAGCCATGCGCACAGCCGGGCGATGAACTAACTGAGTGAGAAAAAGAATGGAATTGGCTTTATCAAGCTGCTCATGCGGGAGACCACCCAGTCTTAATCTAGAAATGAGATTGAATTGGATTGAATCGCCTGTTGAACGACTCCCGCATAATTACAACTGTCCAATGCCACTACTGCTCTGGCGAACTACGTTCGAATCCCATACGAATCCAATTTGTTTTCTCTTTACACCGGCGGCCATTTTGGCACCATTCGGGTTGACGCACGAGGAGTACGACTACCATCGCTTTTCGCGTATGATGAGACACCTAACGCTTTCGTATTAATATTGTTGCGGAAACTTTATTTCTGTGCGAATCAATACATCGGCGCCGACGACTGACAGCGCGATTGAGAACGAATGTCGTTTCGGCGCCAGTGGCGACATTCTCAAGAGCGGTCGAATACGCAAGCCAGCCGAAGGTTCGTGTCGACGAAGCAGTAAACGCATTCGCCGCAGCAACTTGGGAGTCTAGATATGCCTTTGCAAGCCCGAGACGAGTATCGCAGTGCGAGAAGAGCTCCTACAAGTAGCGCTCCATTAGCCGGCAAATTTAGAGGGGCCTACGAACAGCAAATCTTCCACATTCACTCCGTTAACTCGCCGCTGCCTGTTGCCTTGTGCCTCGAAAGCCGCCGCAAATTTCGCAGTTTTTGACACCCGCAGCGTGTATACCTCTATCAAGGCAGCGCCCGGCACTGACAGTCGTTTTGTTCGCCGTACGGAGAAAGTTTTCCCTTAAAACTTCTTCGCAAAGGCGACGCTCGCTCGCTGGGCTTGACCTGCGCTCAAGAAATGTCGCGTGCTCGTCTCAAAAGCGGAGCGGCGGGCGCGGTGCCACCGGCGAATGGCGTCGCGTCGCCGACGACGGCACGCCATCGCAATGGCTTCCCCCGCCCGCCCCTCCCCCCTCCGTCTCAAGAAATAGGAGGAGGAGGGGGGAAGCCCGACACGTTAGGCGGGAAGACAGATTGCACAAGCGCGAAATGAAGCGCTGTGCAGCGGGGGAGCCAAAGTTTGGACAAGAAAAATGGCGCACAACAGGAAGCCGTTCGGAGGCACGGAGAGAAAATGTCTCCAAGAGGGTTATGTACTAATAAAAAAGGACGAAGAAGGAGAGAGAATCGAGGCTGCTGGGAGCGAGGAAGAGGGGGCGGCAAAAACCGAGCACGAAACACACCTCGAGGCGATAGACTGGCGAACAAGGGAATGTTTCGAAGCCGGTGCTGGCAGCAGCGATTGCTTGTCAACCCGGAGTCAACTGCTTGTGTATAGCTTGGTGGCGGCAGTGGCAGCGACGGCGGTAGAACGGCGTACACACATAAAAAGAAAACGAAAATAACACGAAGGAAGAGTGTTGGAGATTCGCGAAAAATAGCTCCGCTGCGACGCGGTGGCTAGAGAAAAAAAAAAGAAGCAATAAACCGACTTGATGGCAGAATATCCGGAAGGAAGAGCGACATCGAAACGAGTTGTGTCGCAGCCTATACGGCGCGCCGCAGAGCGATTTCTTTTTACCCTTGGCTGGGTACTAAACTGGCTCGGGTTATTCATTCGAAGCAATGCGCTCGTCCCCGAAAATCTTCCTTACCCGCCGGGCGCGCAGTTTTTCCCAACCTACTCCCCTCACTTCTTTTCTCTCTCTCTTTCGATGTCCTCCGGACGAGTTTTTCTTCTTCCTTCCAGCGTCGTTCGTTTCGTCCCTCAATCTCTCGTCGTTGCTTTCACGGCTGAACGCGTCGGTCGCCCACACAGAAGCCCGGGAACCCTGCGAACAGAAATTGAAAGCTTATAAGATTTGTTGCGCGGAAGAGGCAGCGACGCGATGCAAGTATATGTGTATATACACGCGCTCACGCACGCGCATGCGCAGTACAGACATCCCGCAGCGTCAACACGGAGCTGCGGAGGGAGAGAAGAAGTTTTTTTCGCGATGATGTGTAACTGGGACATCGACGAAAAGCAGCGGAGGATGTATAGTGCCACGAGCCGTGGAGGAACATTATAGAAAACAGGCCATAGCGCGCGCGCGGAAACATCAACGGTCGCTCCAACGCTGCACTTCGTTTCGCGGCGCCCTGATTTTCCGACGAGTCTTTTTCTACTGACTCAATCTCCGTTCCCCTCCCTCTCCTCTTTCCCCCCTTCTCATTTTTTGAATGGTCGCTAGCTTGTTCGCTTCGGTCGATTGTATTTGCTAACGGTGCCTTCGTATCGGCACAGTGTGGAAAGTTCGCGTGTGCTTGCTTCGTTTACGATTTCGTCGCTGTTGAATTGTTGTTGCTGCGTCTTTCCTTTCTCTCCGTCTCTCTCCCTGGTGCGTAGATTTACGCTCGTGCACGTGCAGTCGAAGCATATTTTTAACGTTTGAGCCGTTCGTGCTGTGTGCAGGGCAGCCGGTGGAATAGCGTTACGCTCGACTGCTCCGTGGATCTTTGTTTCAACGTCGTGCAAAGGAGAGAAAAGTAGCCCCGAAGTTTATTTTCCTTTATTCTGAAATCAATTCACAATTTATGCGTTGCACTGCCAGCTTTGCAAAGCACCAACTACATCGTTTCCACGTGCCGTTCGGATCTTTACGGCGTCGTTTTCGACGGTCCATTATTTCTCGCAGTATTGCTTAGTAGATGCACGCGGGCCTTTTTCTTGCGCTTCCCTTTTTCCTTGTACTCGGGTATTCGTTCCCCACCTTCTCGCTGCACAACCCTGTCGTATTTTACGCAGCAGTGGGTATTCATGTTCCTCGTTGAATTTTTAAAAATGTTAGATCTTTCAGGCGCCTTCAATCTGGCGGGCTTCCGTTCTCCTCTACTTCGCTTCACTCGCAGTGAGTTTCGTTCTCCGTAAAGGCGCCGCCGTTTCATTTCCTGCAAGCCTTTACGGCGGTTCGTTCCACTCGTTCTGCGGCAGCCGCCTCTCATCCTCCTCCTTCTTTTTTTTTTCCTGATCAGGGAGACAGGATGGAAGAGGAGAGGGCAATTGTGCTTGGGAGGGCTGGAGTACTCACGCGCTATGCGCGTGTGAGACTGCTCTGTCTTCCACACCATTACTAAAGGTGCACGTGCTTCAGTAATTTGAGATAACGTCGTTTGGGGATTTACTGAGCGCTGTGAAGCTGATTTCATTTCTTGAGTTTTTTTTTTTTCTTTAGAATTCCGAACGTAATTTCCAAAATACCGGTTTACCGGGACACCCCGTCACGTATCTGTACTTTAGTGTACTTTAGTGTACTTTAGTACTACTGAGAACCTCTACAAGTACGGAAAGAACTCCCCCCCCCCCCCCCCCCCCCCCCCCCAAAAAAAAAAAAGTCAAAGAAGCACCCACATGAAACTGACATTGAAGGCACTGGCGCAGTGAATCATTCTGACTTTCGTTTTTTTTTTTTCGGTTCCTATTGCTGTTCAGTCTACACATCCACATCTATATCAGTTAACAAAATATGTTTCCATTTCGCTTATGCTCGCGGCCACGTTCCCAACAGTAAGAAATCACGTAAAATCTGACACTGTGAATTCAAATATGCACAGCTACCTATTTTTGAATAATTGATGAAGGCAGGACCGGAGTGCGTTTGTAATTAGAGGTACCCACAATAGCGCAGCGTAGTAGATTCCTAATGGAAGGCGCTCCCGGCATGGGCTCGAAAATGAAATTTTAAGCTCTACATTCCGTGACTGTACTACGCTGATTGCCTCGAGACTAGTTATGTTGCGCAGTTATGAACTTACACACCCGCTTTCAGGGCTGCACACCTCATCGGTTTTATTTTTTCTGTAATTCAGAACGCCCTTTTGCAAGATTAACGAATCAGCCTAATGGGCGCATTAATTATTGCGTTCGTTTATGTGAAAAGTACTGTTGAAAGCTTCCATATGTTAGTTTCAGAAAAGTTTCGGTGAACCATACGTTTCCAGGCTGTAATCATGAGTTGCTTAGTTCCGCAATAATCGGGCGGTCATCATTTGTAGAGCTTTTGCGTTTGACGTTGTTGGCCTGAAAGAGGAATTCTGGACGGTTGAAACAGGATGTTTGGATTTCTTTCTATTTTCACAATTTTACCTTTAGAGTAGAAACGTAATCGTGGTTTGAATTTCATCCGGCGCTTGTAGTTTGCTGGTGAACAGCTCGCCTAAAGCTATGCATGTTTTCCTTCCTGACTCACTTTCACATCCACTTCAGTTATTTAATATTTATCTGCACACGGACATCCGATTCTCTGTCTGTTTTAATTTTGTCGTACATTTTTGTCGCAATTACTTGAGCCGTAAGGTCGGCTTTCCCTCACTATGACTCACCGTGCTGTGAAACCAGCTTCGAAGGCATACAAAAAGGCTGGGGGCACGGGTTGGGATAGGTCATGAGATATGGTTAGGTTTGCAACAACTTCAAGGACGTGAAAATAAACGAGATCATTTATGTTGCGTTCGACTAGCTGAAAATGTTCCCGTATTAAATTCTGACGTTTATGAAATGGCTTCTTTTTCTTCTCATACCGCGCGGTTACGGGAAAAAAAGGCTGTCTCGCTCTCATTGATTCCAACGAAGCTTTGACCCAATGTCCTGAATGTTTCTCATGTCGCCTGAATTGTCTCTTTCTTCAAACTTGGATTGGATAAAAACAATAGCTGGAATTAAAAGTTCGGTTCTCATGTGGGGTGCCGACAATTTTGCCCTCGGTATTTCTGTCGTGGAGCTCTCAGTCACTCTTGCAATGATGCTAGCATGGAGAAATAAAAAGGGTTAGAGAGGGCAATGGGGGAGAGGCAACTCTCGCTAAAGGGTGCCATGCTGTTAAAAGTAGACGTGGCGCCCACGTTGCGATCGCCTGGTTCATTCTCACCGCTAAAAGCTCGGCCTAATTCGCTTCTCGTCCCCCTTGTTTTCGGTGCCGATGCACAGCCGGCAGCAAAAGAAAGCAGATTGGCTCTGCAGGGCTCTTCGCCATGCTGTAAGCGGGCCTTTTGCTTGGCGACTGGTTGCGAGGTTAAGCAATATTAATAGCTCACAGGAAACAAGGCCTCGCGAGTAACGTCAGCTGATAAATAGGACAGATGACCTCTTTCCGCTTTTGATGTATCTCCATTGAAGGGACCACGTCAGCACTCAAAAGGCAAGGCGTGACAGCATTGTGAGAGAAAAAGAAATAAATATGGCAGGAAAAGGCTACATGGCATTGTCACGTTGGAGGCGTTCGGGTCGCAGTTACAAGGAGCTCTCTGTTTCCAGCTCTGCATGTGGCGCGAGCTACTGCGATGTCTCGTCGCCGGGTATATTTTGTAGCGTGAGCTACACTGGCCGAGGTTTAGCAGTTTCGCGTGGCTCCTGCAGAGCCGTGCTGCGCATGCGCGAGGAGCAGTGGCGTCTCACGGCGCACAGCTGGCGCGCCGGAGCCGCCGCCGCCGCGACTGGATTAGATTGGATTGGATTAAATTGGATTGTACCAGATTGGATTGTATTGGAAATCATTATAGCAGCAGTAAGCATGATAATAAGCTAATACTAGACAACCAGAAAACCAAAGAATAACCAGTTAACCTTAGTTCACGCTACGTATATCCTGGCATAGTTGAGCTAAGCCGCTGCTAATTTTTTTATTACAGTTACTTTTGGTTGCGGTACTTTTATTTCCCGCTCGCCCATCTTTTTTTCCAGGAAGAACAGCAAGGTAAAAAGGTCATACTTGAAGGGCCGCAATCATTTTGCGGGCCGCAGTAACCGTACTTGACTGAGGGAGGAGTGAAATTCCTATTTGCCCGAGATCAACAGATACCGGTCTTCTCTACAGCTGCCTTGCGTATCGTTTTCTTTTTCTCTCTCCCCCTGTAGTCCTTGTCCTTCCATTGCGGCATTCGTTTGCTTTTCTAGAATACTTCGCACTGACGTTTCCGCTTTATTCTCCCTTTCATCTGTTGCTATCACCGCCGGTCCTTCCTTATATTTCTATATTTATTTTACATTTACTTCTATTCTTGTACGCCCTGTTCCCATCACAGCATCACGCGAAAATAAGGAAGAAAGGTATCAGAAGAGAGCTAAGGGCGACCGGCAAACTATAAATAAAACATAGCGGGTTCGACGGGGAGTAAGCCTCGTAGGAGAATCAAACAGTGGCCACCTCAAGGATTGACTGACTTCCTTCGTTTTGTATTCTCTCACGTTATACTTGTCTCTTGCGAATTTCGCCAGGCCCTCTGTTGTTTCCCTTTTTCCCTTTATTTTTCTTCGCTCTCCTTTTTCGTCACGGGCACAATCGGCTTACTTTATTTGCGCATCGGGTACCTTTCGAATGAGATCTCGTGTTTGCACGGGGGATGAGGGGGAGGGGGGGTGCCCCAAGGAGCCACGCGCGCCCCCATCAGATTCGCCTCCGTTCATGCTTCGCACTTTTTTTGGGCTGTATCGTTTCCCTTCTGTCCTTTCTGTTCTAAAGTTAGTGGAAGTGCTTGGATATTCACTACGCCGCCCGAAACGAATTTCCTAGCTGCTCTTTTCTCTGCTTCCGGAGTGAAAGTATAACACTGTTCCCGTGACAACCCCGTTTCAAATTTATTTCACCGTGTTTTCGAAACATAAGGGGACGTCCAGAGAGCACTCTTCCAACCGATTTTACTTGCCTTTCGCTTTCTTCTCTTTTTTCCACGTAAAGTGAAAGTTTTCTTTACTACGTTGCTAAAGTTCGTACTTAGTACCATTTTACAGTCCGCTGGACGTTAGCCTATTTTCTCGCTTCTTTTGCCTTTTTTGTGTGTGTCCGTTTTTGTTTCGGTTCCATTTTTTTTTTCTCTCTTTCTTCACAGGCCTGCAGTTCCTGCTGAATCAAAGTTTACTCAATGCGTAGCGCTCGTTACCGCGACGTCGGCCGGCCATACAGACAAGTAAAAGCATCACATGTATGCTAAGCACGCCGAATTAGGCAGTATTAACATCCCTCGCTCGCTTAGCAATCCCTGCGCGCCCCGTGTTACTTTTGATCTTACTTTGCTTTTGGCCAAGCGCTCCCAATGTCTACACGGCGCTTTGATCGCGCTCTTCACGCACCAAAGCTCAAAGTCTCGCTGGTGCACGACGAAAGGCGAGCTTTTAGCCACGGGAAAGTAAATAGGACAAAATGCAGCGGTAGGTCAAACGATTGCGGAAAATAAAAGACTCGCTAACGGTAAAAAAGGAAAAAGGGAAGCCCGGAGTATGCGGACGTTAGCGAAAATTAGCGCTTGCCGGCGCGCTTCCGTTTACTAATGAGCTTAAGTTAAAATTGACCTCGCTTTCTTTTCTGCTCGCGCGTATAGACGCCTCTCCCTCCGTCCTTCCCTTCCTCCACCGCCCTCTCCGTTTCTTTCATCTCATACTTCCCTCGTCTCGGCATTTTTTTATATTTCTGTAAAATTCCCTGTCTTTGATTGATTTTGCGCGCAAGGCTCGCTAATTTTCGGGCTTGTTTGCAAAGTTGTTAGAGCTCGGGGAAAATTTTTTTCCGCTGGCGTAGGCGCTTGACGAAGCGCGCTCGCGAGCGAAAGCAAGCCTTTGTTGACTGTGTGTGCGCCCGGCAACGTCTCGGGCGGTGCGCACGTGTGCTATGAGCACAGGAGTACGGGCGATTTAACTGCTAAAAAAAATGTGGCGGCTCTTTGCGTTCCTCTGGGAGATATGGCTAGACATTGTTGTTATGCACTGCATGAGACTATAACAGAAAAGATGTATTTTGGTGTGAAAGATAGCTGCGTTCTATCCCGCTCCTCATGTGAGCAGTGAGGGCTGCTTTTGCGCAAGAACAATTTTTCGCGGAAATCCTTGACAGTGCCTAAGCGTGCTTAGAATAAACAAAAAAATACAGAAGAATTTGGTGTCGGGCCTGTTGGTGCATACTTCGAACATCATTGGAACCCAACCTTGAAGACGCGTACACGAGGAGAGAATAGATAGAAGAACACACAAACACACACACACACACACACACACACACACTGGGACTAGCAACAGTTCAATGAATAAGATTTCGCAGCAAAAAAAACAAGGTCAGGGCATGCGCAGTAAAAACTAAAGTAAAAAGACCAGCTGATGACGCAATTCAATATCGGCTCTTTTTTCAAATATTCAGCTTCTTTGCCTGATACCGTTAGTGCGAGGGCACGCTCACGCACTCATCAAAACCGTGCTTTCGCATTTGATAAGCTTCAATAAGCTCCCTCTCGCACTTTGTGGCGGCTCCCCTACCAATTATTTCGGTTTCGTAACAGAGGGGGTGCAAGTCTGCCCGTCCGCCTGACGTGACCGAAGTTTCATGTTCTTTTAAACGAACATTCAGACAGCGTCCCGTCCGCCCTATACTATACACTTTATCGCACTTCAGCGGTATGCGGTAGATAAGATTTGTCGTGCACTTCGTGAATTTTGTGGCATGCCGGGTTGTGCACGTGTTCTTTTGGTTTGCGCTTTTCAATTGTGGGACAAAGGCTGGCCAGCTTTCACGGTGCCGAAAACACTACATGTACCCCATGTCTGGTGGCCACTTTTTTAATATTGTGCGAGATTTGTGAATGTACGGTATTACTTCCACTTTCTTATGGTCCTCAAAAGCATCAACACGCACTGGCAGTTAGGCCGAGTCTAAAACAGAGAAGTGCTTTGGCACCTTTTATAAGCAGCATGAAGGGTTTTTTTTATTTATTTATTTTTGTGTTGCTGTTGTTGCCTGAAAGCGCTCTTTGCGTTGTGGCCTATACTTGAAATAATCGGCCTCTAAACAAACACCTCTACTAAATACGAACCTGCTTAAACCTGCGATTTTTTTGTAGTAGTCAGCTGGCACTTAGCAAAAAAAAAAAAATTACCCGCCGCGGTGGCTCAGTGGCTAAGGCGTTGCGCTGCTGAGCACGAGGTCGCGGGTT
The DNA here is from genome assembly GCA_013339765.2 of Haemaphysalis longicornis. Classification (NCBI taxonomy): domain Eukaryota; kingdom Metazoa; phylum Arthropoda; class Arachnida; order Ixodida; family Ixodidae; genus Haemaphysalis; species Haemaphysalis longicornis. The sequence goes on along the minus strand of CM023451.1, from coordinate 138,197,519 downwards.
CGATACCCGGCCGCGGCGGCCGCTTTTCTGATGGAGGCGAAAAGCAAAAACGCCCGTGTGTACGAGACTTCGGCGCACGTTAAAGATCCGCAGTTGGTTAAAATTAATCCGGAGCCCTCCACTACGGCGCGCCTCATCGCCTGCGTTGCGTCAGCGCGTTAAACCCTACAATAATAATAAAAGAAAAAAAATTGGACGATCTTATGGAGATTTGTTCTAGGAGCGCAAACAAGCCTCATTTGGTTAATTTGCTTCACTAAGTGGGCACAAAGAAATCTTGTTTGTTCTCTCTAACATGTTTGCGTCACACTCAACATATGAATGCGTGCTTATAGAGCGTTGTTCAATACGCCCCTGCGGGTATGCACTATTCTGTAGCTATGCGTAACGCTATGCTAGGCTTCAGAGTACGCCCACAGGCTTCAGCGTGCACGCACACACCTTTTGTATTTGAAACTTGACCCACTTGACTCTTGCGCACTGAAATAAATGTGAAACAGAACAAAGTCAGCGACATTTTTCGCGGAAAGAAATAGCAGGAAGCCACACCCGCAATTTTTTTTCAAATCTGCCGCATGTTGGAAATTCCCTGAACGGTGTCAGCGCCCCAATTGGGACTGTTTCACATGCGCGCCGAGGGCTGCAGCTTTTAAATATCAGGGTTAAACAGCCTTACGGGTACTTCTTCCCATTCATCTCCTATTATACCTTCAGATGTTTAACTAGTAAAACATTCGGTATCGTAGTAGTCATATGTTTCTACGTATTTCGACCTCGCCGGGTACGCAATTGTTGAGATTCATAGGAGGAAAAACGTGCTTCTTCTTTATTTTTTATTTTTTTGTGTGCCATTTCAGTATTTACTTTGCTAGAATGGGCCCTGAAACACTTTCCTTCAACGTTCCGGGCATATATGGCCCCGAATAAAACATTTCGAGCAATGTCCTCCTGCAAAAAAAAAAAAAGAAAGAAAAGAAAGTGGTAGCGCCATCAGTCGTGACTGGGCAGAGTGGGCGAAAGCACGAGCGTGAGCGCTGGCCGCGCGCGTAGCCGCCCGGAAACGGCAGACCAGTAGTTATCCCACAGAGCGCTTTCACCCATAGGTTATTGCCTTGGGCATTTCCGGGTGGCAACCAAAGATTTTTTCTCGGGAGAGAATCGAGAAAGGCGACAGAAGTCTACGACGGAGGACCGCGGTTACTGCCAGATTTCTCCTCTTGTCACTTTCTGTAACTGGTCGCGTCGCTCGAAAAAGAAATCGCCTCAAGCGTTTACGCCTCAAAGCTCATCAGACCGGTGGCGCCATCTGCTGCGGAAAAATGAACGGAATCAGGCGCTGACGCGTCGTAGTCGCGGCTTGCGTATGATCATCCTTCTGCGACATTCCGTCGCATATTTTTAGCGCGGGAAAAACCAACACGCGCTATGCTGAGCATATTTGCAGAATTTTGAGTCTCCCGTGCTTAAAACCAGTGCCCGTAGCAGTTGTATGGCCGTAGCAGCTGATGCATCTTAGAAGTGGAGTAAACCCCTCCGGGTTGTTGAAATTTTCGGCGTTTTGTAAATCTCTCATCGCAGTTCAATCATCTTGCACTCTCGGTGTAGCGCAGTTAGAAAGCGGAGGAAAATTGATTTCATCAAACGCATCGGTACAACCGCAAGGGAGATGCGGAGCCCAGCAGCCTGCGCGATTCCTTTCTGAAGATCCGTGCCTGTCTTGCGCCAAGATGTGTGATAAGATATTCTTTAAAAAGACAAGCACAAACGAACATGATGGCGCGCAAGCGTGTTGAGCGCCACGATAATTAGTGTAAAGTATGGGCGTTGATGGAGAGCAGATTAATTATATGTAAGAACGACGCGTGCGTGCCATTACCAAAAATGTATATGAAAAGCTGACCAACAGCAGAACTTCGTAACGAGTAAAAGTGCAAAAGATGCAGCTGCTTGCGAAGAAAAGACGATGTTCGGCTGAGAATCCTTGAGCACGCAACCTCTCGATTGAAGGAGTTTGTTTACCATGGTCAAAACCGCCTTTAAGCGCAGCCTAAATTAAGAACTGTGATGATGAAGAGCAGCGTGTGTGTTTCAGTTTATTTGCGTTAAATTGTCGCGAGCTTTACTTCGTCGCTTTTGAAGGGAAAATGCAGCCAAATGCTTACAGGAACAACATCGCATGTCCATAGAGTTTCGTACTATATACACTAGACAGGAATCTGGCGCTAGCGTCTATGCGGCTCACATCACGGCCGTCTGTGTCGTCATGGGCCGCCATTATACGATGCGCTAGCCTTAGTTTCATCATTGGCTTGGATTGAAGCGTTTTAGTGGCCGTATATTCGAACACAGTGCCACAAAAACGCAAATAATGGTATGTTATTATAGGCGGGAAATAAAACAGGCTGTTTTAAAGCTAAGGAAAAATGAAGTAAATCGTATTTTTGCCGGAACGGTTCTGCCTACTATTCTGCAGGTCAAGCTGGTATTTAACAACAATGTTAATATTTTCGGATAAACTCATTAGAGACCATCATTTTATAATTTTACCATGATTTCATAATTTTGCTTGTTTGAAAAGTGTGGAAATGTTTTTGAGCGTGCCTATGAAAACGTCGCCTTCGTGGTGAACTGGTGCACCGACCGTAAGCTACAGTTTAACAAAACTTGTTGCTGAGCGAGTTGGTTCGTACTTGAAGAAAAAGGAAAACGTGGCATTAAACAGTCGTAAGTGAAGACAAAAAAGATATGGACGGCCGCAGGCGCCCGTATCTGTCGTACCTGGTCTTCGTCGAAGTACGTTTGGTTTGGTGGCGAAGTACGCAGTTGCCACGACTCACGGCTACCACAGCACAGGGAGCATTTCGACTACCTCGTAGCCCGTAGACGTGTTAATGCATAGTAGAGAAAGCAAATTAAAAAAAAAACGCTGAACAATCCAGTTGTCATGCCAAACCCAAGCCAGAAGCCGAGGTCTTCCCATAACCCCCACAAAGACATGGATTCCCAGGTGCAGTTGCCTCTCTAGTATACTTACTAAGAAACTCTATGCTCATGTCTTCAACGAGTGGGTTGCGCATCTAGATGTGGTGAGAGGGGCAGGTGGCGATGGAGAGTAGCACACAAGAAATAAGGCGACGGGGGTTCTTGCAAGCATATGTTGGTTCAATAACGTAAAGGGTTCGGGCTGCCATTGATCGCTGATTTGTCTATAGTTTCAAGTAAAGTGAGTGTGTGGTACGACTCGGAGTGGAGTAATAATTCTTCTCTTCTTTTCTTCTTTTTCTTCTTCTCTTATTCTTCTCTTTCTTCTTATTCTTCTTCTTATTATTTCTTCTCTTTCTCACTAAAGCTCTTTTCTCTCTGCGTTCCCTGCACATCGTTACAGTGGCATCGATAACGGTTACTGTCATTACAGGAACACTGATGGTACATTTACAGCTAAAGTGCAGTAACGGTAGAAACAAAGTTGATGACTTCGCGCGCGATACAAAAAAAAAAGTACAGGAAGCACTGATCTCGCTGGTGGACTTCGTGCTACGCGGCACTTCGTCAGGGGTGGGCCACGACACAGCCAAACTGTTCACTTGGTGCAAACCTCGCATGCAAAAAAGCTCGGATGCAATCCACGCTTACCCTTTCGCGTAGGGCGTTGCTCGCTCTCGTTATCATCACAGACTTCCGGTTGGCTTGTAGAAAAACACTCGAGGTCAACTTCCTAGGTTCCACCTGAAATCGCCTTGAGCCTTGGTTGCAGCACCACGGAAAGTCTGGCTATACTCGGGAACTAGTTAAGAACAGCAATAGCTCATGTACGGTATCACTCCGCCTAAGCGACGGACCCGGATTTCAACGGGCGCGCGCGTTTTGAAATGAGATTTCTATGAATGCGTGATATCGTCTGCCTTTTCTCACCTGGGTTGTTTGTCGTCGCTGAAGTAGTTTATTGGCATATTAAGTCGAAAAAATCACGGAAACTGCTCGTGCCGTGTTCAAAATATTCCCAGTAACGCACTACTTGCGCCGCGCGGAGTAACATCCGGCCGCGGTGATGAGGCACAGCGGCAACTTCCCTTGCCGTTCTAACTTGTGCCCGAGTATAGTTTGCATGGATACATCTTTGTGAAAAAAGCGCTAAAAAACACGGACGTAGAAAGAGGCAGGCTAGGTGGCCCAGTGTTGTCTATGAGTGCTTTCATCCCCTTCCCCCCCCTAATATGAGCCCTGGTTATGCGGGCCGTAGAACAACTCCGGTCACTTAAGTTCCCTGAGGCAACGTCCCCGCTGGAACGAGCGTAACTACTGTTTTCAGCAAACATACGCACCGACACGATGAACTACTTTTCAATCATATCCGTAGAAATATTTCATTTCCCTCTGCCCGCGCGTATTACTATAAGTGCGCGTAAGCGCTATGTTTTGTGTGATCCGAACACTTAAAAAATCCCGGGCCATCTCCACTAATGTGAAACATGAGGCCTGGCGAGCATGCAAGGAAAAAGTGTATTCTTGGCGCCTTGGCGCTTTTGCCAACGGAGACGAAACCGTTCAGGGGTAGAGCTATAAAGCTTTGCTGTAAAATTCTCGTGCCTTTGAAGCACAAAGCGTTCTAGCGCGAGGCGTAAACGAGTGTCCCTGTGTTTTTTTTTTAAAGTACGCGTTACGAAGCGTTCCAGCGCGAGGCTTAAACGACTGTCCCGTTGTTTTTCAGTAAGCTTTACGTTCTAGCGTGAGGCATAAACGAGTGTCCCGGTGTCTTAGTACCGTGACTACATGAGACGATGGTTACGACGATGACATGAGACGCCGACAGCCCGAGCCCCCAAGGGGCGTCGCCCCTAAATGAAGTGAATACACCAATCGCTGCTTCAAATGGCTACCTTTATACAACAAATTTTTGTTGCAACACCTTCGTTAATTAAAAACACTTGTTTAAACGGAACAGTTGGCTTAAATTCGTTTTGTTTCGTAAATACAACCAGCCAGACGACGTTTAGGAGAGCTGTTAAGGAAAATACCATGTTCGTTTGCTCTGACATCGCTTGATTGCCGTACGCCTCAAGACGCACTTTTATCTGTGTTAAATACCAGTACCTTCATAAACCGCACATTGGGAAAACGTTATGAAAGTGTTATGCTTTTAGACAAAGTACTGGAAAGTTTCGCAGGCAGCCGCCAGCCTTCGAATTCGCCGGGCGCCGGATCGGCGAGATAGAACTGCTGGCGCCACCTATGCTGTGCAGAGGCCACCTCTCAGCGCCGGCGCTCTTATTGATTTGACCCGATTCCGTTGGCTTCCAACCCGCGCCATTTTTGCCATCTTTGAACCTAATCGCACGTTCACTTTCGATATTCTTTTTATATCTCGTACAAACTTTTTAATGCCTAGCATTCTTTTCCGAGCACCCCCACAGCCAGGACCGTGTAACGGCCTGCATTTCCACAATAACGGAGATTTCGCAGAAGTTCTACCTGTAATCGTTGTAATAGCCTAAGTAAAGATTATTGGTCAAACAAAATTTAAAAAAAAAAACTAAAAAAATAAAACAACTAAAAATCACTGGAAATGGCTAACCGTGTAACGCCCTGCATTTCCACAATAATGCTGATTTCAAATCAAATCAAATCAAATAAGTTCATTCAAACATCCTGGGATGATTAGGGACAAGTAGCACTTGTAATCGTTATAATAGCGTAAATGGAGATAACTTGTCGGGAAGGATTAAGTAAAAAAATATGCTTAAAGAACTCGCACTCACGACAAGGGGCATAAGAATGCTACGCATTAGTAGACAATTCTCTGAAATTCTGCAGAGTTCTTTCCAGCAGAAATTGTAGACGACCAACATTATGGGATTCTCCTAAATGATGGAGTTCGTCAGATTCTAAAAGTTATACGATAACTCATTTTAACACAATTGCTCCATTACAACGTTTTGCAACACCGTCTCCGTTCTTGTAATTACACGCCCCCAATGAACAACATGGCGGCAACAGTCTTGATTTATAAGTTTTGCAGCTTTTTTTTTATGAACCATCTCTCACGCGAGCAATGTAGATGTTCTTTTGTTAGATAGTTTTAGTATTACTATAATTTCAGTTGTCTGGCGCATGATTTTTTTTTTGACGTTTGCCCTTAATCGGCTTATTAGAAGTGCGTTGTCATGGCTATACCTTTAAGCTCTTGCGTCAGCGTATGCGATTGCCTCATTGCTTCACCGAAAATAGCCCAGTACTCACGCAAAAAAAAGTAAGAAAAAGCGCGTAGGAGGCTATTCATTTCATGCGAAATTTGGACCAGCAGCGACCAGTTAGCGATAATTTATCGAAAAAGGAGCGAACAAAAATAGGCGCATTTTTTTCTATGGTACCTGTACTGATAACCTGTCTATCTCACATGTGGTACGCCAACTCTAGTTTTCTTTAAACATTAACGGCGGCGTTAACGTTCATCTCGGAAATGGAAGCTTTAGAATCAACCGTCACATTAGTTATGCTGCTATCAGCTTTTAGCAACTGACCGGCCCGACTTGGCTGAAATCCAAAGCGCAACAAACAAAAGCATCCACCAGCCATATGTCCCTTACTCTTAGTAGTTGCAAGCACTGGTACATCATTTGCTACCATGGCTCTATATGGCTGTGTTGACCGCAATTAACAAATCAAATCGTCCTGTCGTGATGTGCACGTCTACGACAGATACAAATGTAATATAATGTTAAAGAAAAAAATGAACCTCGATTACGCTTATCTCTAATGCGAAATTTCAGCGCAACTGTCGACATGTTGTACTGCGATGATACTGCTTTCTATTGCAATGGCATAAGCTTAAAATTAATCCGGAATCGACAAAAATCACAAAAAAAAAATCGGAAATGGTCGTCAAACAACCGCTCCTCAAACGCCCTGCTCAACCGGTGACTTCTTGCACCACCCTAGGCAGTTAGCCCTACGGCGTTCACGCGGCACATACCTTCATGGGCATCGTCACACGCCGCGTAGGCATAACGACGAAAACCGAACTAGCCTCTCTCTGAAGCGCGCTTTACTCGTAATTATAGTTACAGGCTTGGTCAAGCTGTCGGTTCCGCGATAGCACGAGCAGGAAAAATCTCTGATTGATTCTTCTGTCATAGGAATCGGTAAAAGCACGAAAGTGAAATATGCAGCGAAATCTGCAGCTGAGCATGATGTGCGGTTCGGCGGCTGTCTTGTGGGTGTGCTTGGCGAGCGACGTCCTGCTGGCGGGTCGTTTCGGCGAAGGCGTACGTCGTCATTTCTGTGACGGTTATGACGTCAGTTAAATCTTGGTGTATCCCGGCATAAAACACTTTCCTGTCAATAAAACCCGAAAACGAACAACTATAAGTATAACGTACTGATGATGATGATGATGATGATGATGATGATGATGATGATTCCTATTGGTTTCCCCTTTGAAGCGGGGTGATGACATGCCATCTTACCAAACTCGTTAGTACTAAAGGTTGCTTCCCCGCAAGAAGACCCTGTGTGCAGGGGTGCACCTTTTACAGGCCGCTTGCTTCGTTGTACTTGCGTCATTTCCGGGACGGATATGACGTAAGTGAAATCGCGAATCCCGGAATAAAACACTTTCGTGTTAAAAGTGTGCGAATAACCTTACGCTCCTTCTTCCCTTTTCTCCCCATTCCTTCCCTGTACCTTCCTCCGCTTTCATCTCCGCGCTCTGTCCGCTATCACCGTCGTTCATTTTCCGCTGCTCTCTGCGTTCCTCCTCTCTCATCCTCCTCCCGTGCTCCTAACGTTCGGTCCGCTACGACGACGACGACGCCGCGTAAGCCAGGAACAGGGGCCTAAAAAAGAACTCGAGTTAAATGAAGGTTTATTTCGACACTACCGTCTTCTGTAGGCACAACGCAAAGAGACGACGTGTGTTGAAACTATTCCCGACGTCTGTCCTGTAATGCGAGCCGTGTAAGCTTGTCTTGTGATGAAAACTGCTGTGCTAAGTACACGTTTCCACAAATTATGCCTATTCTCAACGGACCGTTAATCCTTGAGGAGAAACGCTCTTAGAACCAAAGAAAAAAATGACGTAGAGAAGCGAGGAGCGGTTTTAATTTCCTTACGAAATCAAGGGATAAGGCAAACGAAGGCCGGAGAAAAGGGGAAAAACAAATAAGACGACTTTTCGGTGCCGTTCAAGATTACGGCATGTAGAAGCTATATCTCTTTCTTTAAGTCGTCTTTGCCCTAACGACTCGGACGGCTGTGGGCATAGAGAAAGAGTTCTTATCCGATTGCGCCATCCTTTCTCCGGACATGTTGTGCCACCGTCCCCCACTGCCCAACCCTTCTCCCTCTTTTTTCTGTTCTTAAAATCTCACAGTTACGCGCCTGGCTCCATGCAAATTTCGAAACGACTGTCAGGAGAAGAATAAAAGGAAAGTTGCGTTTGCTGCTTTCTCCGGAGCGCCGCGCAGCACTCCTACGTCGCTGCCTTTCCCTTTCACTGCGGGAGCTTGACGCCACCGTAGTCCGTGTGGGCATTAATTACAGTTGCTGAACCGCGTCGGCATGAGCGCTTCGTATCAGCGTCGACGAAACAGGGTAATTATTTTTCCTGCGCCGGATTTGTCCCTCGGGAGTCGCTGCTGCTTCTCTCTTCTTTCATCTTGCTTCTCTCGCACGCATTCCTTCTTCCATTTTACGTTTTCTGGCCGAGCCCTGTCGTGAACTGCGCTGACGACGCTTCCAATGATTCGAGGCTGCAACAGCCAGCAGCACGAGCAAGCAAAACGGCTGGGGACAGGCGTCGAGTGCTCGCAACGTGTTGAACAAAAGGCTACACGAAGAGTCCTGATGAGAAACGAGGGAAAGGGGGAAAATAAAAAGGCAGCGGAGGGTACGAGAGAGTTGCGAAACAAACCTCGTTGCGTGGGCCGATGTGTGCGCGTCAAAAAGAAACGCGTAGATTTCGGCGTCCTTGTATATATTTCTTCATCCCGCTTTGCCGGCTTTGCGGTTATACTGTCGTCGCATGGAACCAAAAAATAAACACGGGTTGCAATTTTCCTTTCCCTTAATCGCGTGCAAACCGCCTGCCTTGTAGAAATAAGGCCGTGAGCTGAAAGCTGTGCATTGGAGGATATGCATACGCGCAACGAAGGATGCGTTCTAGCACAACGTTGTTTCTTTTTTTTCTGTCGGGTGGTAGGAATGGAATGAGGAAAGGGAGCACATAGAAAGACCATTTTTGCCCCGCATCCCTCTTTCTCTTGTTTTTTCCCTCTTCCTTTCATTTTCTCGCTTCATCCTTGCTTTAATTCGTTGTACTTTGTGCTGTCATTATCCACTTCGGCTTGTGAATACATAATACTCTATGATTGCTGCATTGCGCGCGTCTACGTTGCAGAGGAGCGTTGTTCGCTCGGTCACAGTAACTTACGGAAAGAAACTACGTCACGAATTTCCATTCCGTCTCCTTTTGAAAGCTAAGGCTATTTCTAAAGAGGCGTCTCGCCTGCTATTTCTTCGTGCTAACTAAGTGACGGACGAAACAGTTTTGTAGCTACATCGCGCTAAGTATATGGTAATAGCCCTAAACCTGAAACAGAAAAGTGCGGTGTTGGAACCCTGATTACACACACACACAAAATGAACCAACATTTTAAAAGTTTCTCGCACCTATTTTTACGGCTGCAAAAAAAAAAACTATTCAGCTTATTTCCTTCCGAAGATTACCCAAAAACTCTCAAGATTATGTTAGGACCATGGCTTTGTACCTCGACAGCGCCAAGCTCTACGGAGTTTGACTCTTATTTGGGTGACATTGGCTCATTTCAAAATTGTCAATTATGTGACCCAAGCTGGGACCAGAAAACAAATTTGTGTAAGTTCATTATCGCGCCAAGTCCACGGCTGTTTTTTTTTTTTTTTTTTCCTGCCACAGCTCTTGGGCCTTTCTTCCTTCCCCATCCTTCCCAAACCATCAGTCAGGAAGAAGCAGTGTAGGCGACTGTAAAACGCCGGGCAAATATCTTCTGCTTCAGTAAGAGCTCGTCTCTTCCTCTCTCTCGCTCTCTCTCTCTCTCTCTCTCTCTCTCTCTCTCTCTCTCTCTCTCTCTCTCTCTCTCTCAGGCTGAAATCAAGCATGTATATTGGCTCATGAAGGGTTATCGTTTTAATGCGATAGCATTCGTTTACTTCGTATGTCGGAAACCCGGCGTCACCCGCCGCGGTGGCTCAGTGGCTAAGGCGTTGCGCTGCTGAGCACGAGGTCGCGGGTTCGATTCCCGGCCGCGGCGGCCGCTTTTCTGCTGGAGGCGAAAAGCAAAAACGCCCGTGTGTACGAGACTTCGGCGCACGATAAAGATCCCCAGGTGGTCAAAATTAATCCGGAGCCCTCCGCTACGGCGCGCGCCTCATCGCCTGCGTTGCGTCAGCGCGTTAAACCTATACAATCAATCAATCAATCAAACCCGGCGTCTTCGTGGCAAAGAGATGGCGCACAAAATGGCCGACGCTTCAAGGAATAAAAACCACGTGAAAAGGTGGCCGACTTGACGCCAAATTTCTCAGTGAAGCTCCTGTAGCAAAGCAAAGTAATTCAGTTTAAAAGAAAACTGGGTACATTTGGGTCTGGTTGGAAATCGAACCCGAGAACATCGGAATGCGAGACGGGCCCGCATCCCCAACACGACGGCGAATCCATGGATATATATGCTTAAAGGTGGATCTAGCGAACGCGTTGTTGCCTTGGACAAAGCAAAGAGTGCCAGAAGAATCTGAATCTGAGCATGCTAATTGTAAAAGTAGCAATAAATTGAGCTACAAAGCACGCTTCCCATAACAGCGTAGATAGAGTTCCCTACAATGGCGCACTACCGAACCAGTGCCTTTCCAACCAACACAAAAAAAGACGCAAAGGGAAATAGTCCTAGTTATAACGAGCTGCCTCGTTCGGCAACTGGACACCAATGCTTTCGCGTTCACTACACGTAACGAGCGTCTGGTGTCCTCGTAATTTTTTTATTCGTCTCGGCATGAATAAACCAGACACTGGCTTATTACTGTAAACCTCCCCTGCATCACTACTGTGTTATTAGAGTAGGTCCAGACGAGAGCATCACCGGTCATAGAATTGTGCTAGAGTCACTATAAACTTACCCGCACTCAGCCAAGGCTCTAATTGGCATCGTATATACAATGTAGTAAGTAACGCAAACAGACGTAAGATAAACAACGTAACGCAACTAACGCTGTTGCCGGCTCCGTCCGCAGATGCGACGCCAAACAAACTTCGCGTTCGGACTGCGATGAAAGACATATCTAACGTGTCCAACTTATTATGGAATGTTCGCTTAATTGTGGATTATTACCAGCAGGCAAAGCGTGGTGAAGCCTGTTTTAGGTAAAGAAAAATAGAGTGAGAGCTGCGGCTTGTTCCAGCCACCACTTGCTTATTGTTATAAGGCGCGTTCGTGAAGCACCTTTTAGAAATGGGATAGTTGAAGCATAATGACATGTGAGACATAAAGTTGTTTCGCGGGCTCGTCTCTGCGACCAAATATAAGTTTTAATTTGTTTCCAGGAAGCATCCGCGTAAAAAAAGGTTTAAACTCAGGCACTAACAAAATACCTTCAGAATTGCCTTTAATTTTTGATGCATATGCTTCTCGTTTTTATTGTCTCCCCTCCTTCCTCTCCCTTACCTCCCCCCCTCCTCCTCCCTCTCGCTCTCTCTCTCTCTCTCCTCTCTCTCTCCTCTCTCTTCCTCTCCTCTCTCCTCAATCTCCTCTCTATCTCTCGGTGAGTGTGTGTATGAGATAGAGGGATAGAAAGAGACATACAGAGATATGATGATGATAATGATGATGATGATTATGATGATGATGATGATTTGAAGATGTTAGTCCGCAAACAGGAAACAACTTACTCTGGACAAGAGAGCAGCCTCAGCCTGGTGAGGCTACCAAGGTGGCAGTTCTGCTGCTGAAGGCGATATACACAACAGAGAGAGAAAGTAGAAGTGAGCGGTGTCCGATCCCTTCCCCCTTCCGATTCAGCATCGTCATTCTGGCCATTTGCATTCACTGGCTGTTGGAACCCGCATCCAAAAAAAAAAAACGTTAAGGTTATTTAACATGTCGCCAAAGTTTCACGGTTGCGGATGCGTAAGCTAAACTGAGAATGTGGTGATACAATGAACGAAAAAAAAAAACAGTGGTAATAATTTCGACATAATCGAAATACGTGGACAAAAGGAATTCTAAGGCGCCCGCGGGAGAAACTGGCGAGTCAGCGTAAGGGTATCTTTTCTCCGCTCGCGCGAACATTCCCCGGATTTCGCTTGATGCGTGAACGCCTCCTCGCTTCCGTCTCGGGGTAGAAGCTTGTACGTCCGCCGCGCACGACTTTCGTTCGCGTTCTTCAGGTTGCGTTTGTGCAAAGTACAAAAAACCGAACCCGGCAGAAGAAGAATGCGTGTCGGCGGTCCTTTTGTTGCGGGCGCGAATTAAAACCCACAACGCGCGCGCTGTATAGGAGATTCGCGAGACACAAGCAGCCGCCAGAGTGAGAAAGAACTCGTTTGTTTTTTAACCCTTTTGTACTGGAGAGGAGCTTTACTCTGAGATATTAGAAAACCGCGGCAGCAGTGGACGGGTGTGTACTGTTCACGCTAGACAGCACATGCTCCGAGACGTAACGCCAACTCTGCGCGAAAAGTAAAAGTGCGTGCACTGTGCATGCACCGATGCTCGCGTAGGTGCAGTGCAAAGAGGAAGAAAGGAAATTTCTTGTTTGTTCCCTGTCTTTCCTTTTCTTTCCCCTTTTTTTGCGTCTCTGTGGTCGGTTTTTCACGTCAGCATGCGCAAGAAACGAGGACACGAGTAGTGTGAGCGGCGTCCCGGGCTCGTAATCATCGTAAAAACGAAGCCTGCGCCTCCGCAAGGCTCTTCCTTACGCCCGCTGCTTTTCACGCGAGAGCAAGGAGATCTCGCGTGCCTCGCTAATGCGTTCCGGAGCGGACCGCGGGCACAAAAATTTTTCACGTCGACAGGCACGCGCTCCGCACGGGGTCGTGTTTCATTCGGCGCTGACGACACTGCCGCCTCCGGCGGCGGATGCCATTGTTACGCCAGACGAAGCAAGGAGACTAAGGGCCCGGGTCTCGGGCTCGGCCGCGGAATGCGTATTTATTAGCCCCGGGACGGACGGTGGACCTACTTTTTCCTCGTTTCTGGGCGGGCACACGCTCTTACCCTTCTTCCTTTGCTGGGGACATTTCGCGCTAGATGTGCTTACTTGAAGCCTTTTCATTACGATTTTTTTCCTCGTTTCTTCGTTCGTATTCGTTGCATCGTTTGTTCTGGTTCCCTCAGACATACTTCCGCAGCACGCGAGGTCGGCCTCCTCTTTGTCTTTGACCTAACGAATGTTTCGCACATCACAAATGCAGACTAACACCGTTTTCACAGCCGCTATACATGCATATATATATATATATATATATATATATATATATATATATTATATATATATATATATATATAATATATATATAATATATATATATATATATATTATTATTATTATTATTGGGTTGTTTACTTAAATCAGTTTCAGTTGTCCAAGCGGGAAGCGGGGAAGAGCAGTCGGTTCGAAAAACGATCAGGCCGCGGAACTCCTTTTCAGACACACAAACACGCACTGATGATGGCTGTTGCAGGTACGCAGCACCGACCCACGCGTCGATTGGCGATGGTTGTTAACATGTCTTTCTTTTTTTCTAATTTTCCATGACGTCTACCCACACGGAGGGGAGGGTTTGGACGATCTTTCGTTATTCAATCCTCCTCACTACTATATATATATATATATATATATATATATATATATATATATATATATATTAGTTATATAATATATATATATATATGTGTGTGTGTGTGTGTGTGTGTGTGTGTGTTTCGAGCCGTGTCTGAATCTTTGTGATTGTAATTTGTCCTACAACCTGTCGAATAAATGGCCCTACTTACGAACCCGCTTGAACTTCGCTGAAACTGTTTTCCCGAAAATTGTGTTCTCTCTAATCTTTACCTTCAATGAGGGAGCGTAAATGTGCAGGCGGAAATCATTTCCGCAGCGCTTCTGTCGTGTTCGAAAATTGTCTTTTCCATTTTTTTTATTTATACAAAGAAAATTGCTTTTCTGTTTGTACTCGGCGGGACGAACAACCGTGTTAATTCTTTCAAAACGTAAGAAATTATTCCCCGAAGCGTAAGAAATTATATAGAACGGAAATGAGTTACAATGGGGTGCGAAATGCGCGTTCTGCACATGCGCGCACTTTGGTGCGACGTACACTTTATCGACAGCCGGCCAACGGAACGGACGCGTCTTGGCAGCATAAATCGCAACTCTAACCTGTTAGCTGTCTTCGCCACATTTATTGAATTTCTGCGGAAAGGCTAGCTTGCAGGTTGAAACTAACACGAATAAAAATATGGCGAAACCATCATCATTGCGCAGCCACAACGCATGTTGCCTGTTTGTTGAATGAATGAATTCATTCATTTATTCATTACTTTAGAAACGCTTGGAGGAGCTTCGTTGTTGCGAAAGACCAAGTAATGATCGTCGCCGGGATGTAGTACGAGAAGTGCGAATAGCTTGGCGAAGATAATGTGTTTGGCTTTGACTCTTGATCGCCTTTTTACTAACAAGAGAGAGAGAAAGAGAGAGACTTTTTGAACTGCTGAATGAGTTCACGGAATGAGTTCACGGGTTAGGAAGAGACGTTGTGCGGTCGCGATGGCCATTGCCTCCTGATTGCATATATTGTTTCTTTGTACGAAACGCACAGAGTAAGAGGGCTAAAGGACGTGTCACCGGCACAAAACAGTGCATAATACACAAGAAAAATTTCTAATGGCGCACTGCAGTAGGGCTGATTTGACGCTTTCTTTGTTTTCTTCGTCCTGGAAAATGTCAAAGAAATAGCCATTGTCTGCACAAAATGGCACTACGTAATTTGCACACCGCAGCAGATTCGCTTGGTAGAATCTCTGCATTCTCCGCATTTCTTTTTGTTGATCTGTTCATTAAGATGATTATCAGCGGGTTTTACAGTCGCAACTCAACGGAAGCGGGCTGATAACGGTGATACGGCCACTCTGACGTGACACGCCCCCATCCCCCCCCCCCCTTTTCCCCCCAAAAAGATGGAAACTATGAGGAACGCGGGAAACAAAGGAAAAAATTTATTGAATGACTTTACAAGTAATCTTATGCGGGTAGCGCAGTTCTCACGCGCTGATATTTCGTGCTCTTTTAAGTTTGCGACTGGACGTGTTGCTTCACAATGTTACGAAATCCTTTCCGGCATACGAAAAGATGTTTCATGTCTCCAGGTCCGGCAGTTTGGCTAGGCGTTGTCATCATTTCTTAGGCCTTTTTACTTGAACCGTTGGGACTGTAGTTGTAAAAAAAATGCTGGCCTTTTTAGATGTTTTTAGGGTGAAATCTTTAGAATTGGTTTTTACTCCTTGAATACGTGACATTGACCAGGAAGAACCGATTCCATATGCCAACTGGCGGAGCACGTATTGAGAATAAAAATGTGGTAGATTCCTCTGCCATAGGAATCGGTAAAACACGAAAGTGAAATGTGCAGCGAAATCTGCAGCTGAGCATGATTTGCGGGTCGGTGGCTGTCTTGTGGGTTTGCTTGGTGAGCGACGTCCTGCTGGCGGGTCGCTTCGGCAAAGGTGTACTAGCGTCATTTCCGTGACGGATATGACGTGAAATCTTGGTGTATCCCGGCATAAATCACTTTCGTGTTGAAATATGAAACCCCGAAAACGAACAACCCTAAGTATAACGTACGCTGTTGCTTCCCCGCAAGGAAATTCTGTGTGCAGTGCAGGGGTGCACCCTTTACAGGCCGCTTGCTTCGCTGTACTGGCGTCACTTCCGTGACGGATATAACGTCAGTGAAATCTCCGTGAATCCCGGAATAAAACACTTTCGTGTTAAAAAATACGCAATTTACCTGGAAATCCAGATTTGCCTCATTTAGGTTGGTAGAGGGAAACGCGGAACGTACTTTTTAGACATTTGAATGGGTTTCACAATTTAGCCCTTTGGATAGTGAATTACCGAATCATTTCTGCAGTCGGCAACGTCTCTTTCTCTGTATGGATGCGTGTGCGTATGCGAGGGGAGAGGGTGCTGCGTGGATATTGCGGTTACGGGTTCCAGGGTGACCACAAATGTATGCTAAATACTGAGACCTGCGCCTTTCCCAACAGAAAACAATCTGTAATACATTACAGCAAAAAGTGAAACTAATTCGTCTGACTGTCCGCCATTGTCGTTTTCTGTCACGTAAAAACACATATCAATGGAATAATCGGATACCAGCTGGGCCAGACAAGCCCTTCGAGCCATTCGATACTGGGGTTACCGCAATAATGCAATGGCGTTAAAATCTCAATTCTGGAATGCTTCCATAGCCAGAGAAATATATCCCCCTTCCAGCGAGACAGATTGCGAAATAATTCCCAAACCAAGAGTGAAACAAACCAAACCCTCGTAAGTTGCAAACAAGCACGCTGTGCCTATTACATTTCGCGTCCACGTGCCTGGA
This sequence comes from Haemaphysalis longicornis, assembly GCA_013339765.2. NCBI lineage: Eukaryota > Metazoa > Arthropoda > Arachnida > Ixodida > Ixodidae > Haemaphysalis > Haemaphysalis longicornis. The sequence goes on along the minus strand of CM023451.1, from coordinate 138,180,886 downwards.
AGATCGATCCAAATCCTTCTACGATAGGTTCCTTGCGTGCATAAACCCAGAAATCAAATGCGCATAGCCCCCCAGGGAAGCTGATTCTAAGCACGCTTTCCCCGAAGCCTAAATAGAAAACCTCGGCGTCTGTCATTGGCAGCCGGCACAGATAACGCAATGCGCCTAATTGTGCCGCCTCGATTCACGTCGCTTGCGATGGAAATCTTGCGCAATAGTTTCTTGAGTTCGCGTTGACGTGACGCCGCCGCAGAGTGTGGAGCGCTCCAGTTGCAGGAGAGACGAGCAGATGCGACGCTCGAGGGTAACAACCTGACCACTGTCGTCTCCGCAACGTTCCGAGCCGTTCGTGCCGAAGACCGCATTGATTTCGACATGCTTTCTATTTCGCTCGCGCGCGTCCGTATTCGTGGCTCGAGAGATCTCGCAAAAAGTCCGCAGGCGTCGTTGTTGGAAAGGGCGTGTTGCGAAAGCGTGCCGTCCTCGAGGCCGTGGGGCCAACTGATTTCAATGGCAAATGAGCGCAAGTCGCGACACACCGGGCCACACAGAGTTTACGGGTCAGCAAAGCTCGCTCGTTGGTAGTGGATGCGCGCTGATGCGGAAACCACGCGACGCCGTGCTCGTCACTCGCGGAGACTCGCTGATTTCTCGTCGCTGGCGGTGGTCCCTCTCCTTGCCGGCCAACAATGGCGCAAAGGCGGCATTAATGGTAATCGAGATCTATAAGTTTCAACTTATCCTTGCTAAAACTTAGTTTGGTTCGAAATCGCTGACAAAAACACAAGCCCGCCCGGCGCGCCTTACCGCAATGAAAGCGTGAATTGCTTACAGTGTGTGATCATATCAACGATCGCGGCAATTTAAAAAAAAAAAAAAAACAAATGTCGTGAGGCGGTTGGCCCCTGGAGCTTACACATCATGATCCTTCATCTTTAAGCTGTTATTTTCAGCAAGAAAAAGTCTTTGCGTCAAAAGACTCGTCGTTTAAGCTTCACTTGTACTAATGATTTCGACATCATATTGTTCTGGCGCTCTTTGCCCCAGTTGGCCTTGCGCCATTAACATCCAACGATCATCATTTCGACAGCTCGCGCCAAACTATATTTATCTTAGTATATCAGCTAAAACAAATGCAAAATTTGAGTCACTTCTTCACTGTCTGGACTTGACTTGAGCGTGTTGAAACTCGTGTATATATAACTGCTGCAAGAGAAGAAACGACGAAGTATGGCTAACAAAATCGCAGAGGTTGCCTCCCCAACTCAACAAGAGTCCGGCCGCTACATCAATCTTTTAAACAAGCGATGGGTGAAACACTAGGTACTTGCGCAAAAGGAGAGATGAACTGCGGAGACAATACCTGCAACCGCCTACAGACATGTACGCGCCGATAGCTTCATGACGAACAGCAATCTAAAATGTATTTGACGCCCCAAGTACCCCCAGCGAAATGCACCAGTAAGCATCGCATCCACCCAACAAGTACGCAATCTTAGTGTGGACAGCTACATTACGTTAACCTTGCAATACGAAAGGCAGCATGCGCATTAGAAGCGTGAATATACTTAGTGTGGCTTAATGTGACATACAATATGCATTCGCTCGGCGTTATTCCATTTATGTATGTCTATGTATAACACAAGGAAAATATTGCCAGCTTACGTTGCGTTCGCACAGAGGTTCTATAAAACGCACATGGAAAGCCGGATGAATACACTATCACGTGCACATACACTATTCGCGTGCACATACACTATTCGCACACAAAATCACGTGCACATACACAATTCGCACAACCTACAAGTGAAAGGCTTTACGTGGCATACAATATGCATTCGCTAGGCGTTATTCCATTTATGTATGCCTATGTATAACAGAAGTAGAATACTGTCAGCTTACCTTGCGTTCGCTCAGAGGTTCTATAAAAGGCACATGTAAAGCTGGATGAATCATGTGCGCACCCACTATTCGCACACCCTACAAGTGGAAGGGCTACGGACTCTTCCTTATTTCTACAGTCTATCACATAGGCTAACAAAGACAAGCAAGGCCTTAATTTGATGCGGGCATTATTTCCGTAATCAGCGATTTATAAAGGCACGGGGTCATCCCGCAAGTCTAGCGCAGCATGTCGCGCAAAACGCCCGCTTCGCCGGAGTAGAGGGGAGCGCCCGGGCTACAGATGTGACTGCCATCATCAAATGAGCGGCCACCCGCATTGAAGGCTTCATAGCGGCAGATTGAGCGCGGCAGAGAATCCTGCTGCCGACGAGATGGGGGCACAAGCTAGGGGAGCATTTATTGGTCTCTCGGAATGAGATTTAGATTAGTAAAGACGACAGCAGTGCGCCGTACGTTACAAGGGCGCACGGTAGCTGTCATTGCCTGTCATTACGCAGTTATATAGCCGTCCGGGGAATCGGTCCCGGTCCGCTATAACTGCCTATTAAGGCAAGTGCCGAGGGCAAACAGTCTAACCAATTTCCCAAAGCAGGACTTGGTAACCCTTCCAAAACTGTTACCAACGCTAAATGATGCGTTAGAATGATCCGCTTCAACGAGCCTGGTGCCTTTCACCTCCCTGGTATGAATGCCTAGCGGTATCTCAATTACTCCTCCGCGTTTTCTTGAATGGTGAATAGACGCATTGCTGGTCCACTCAGCCACTTGGTCTACTCAGATGGGAGCAGTCTGGGTATTGGCGTTCGACGATGACTCGTTCGGAATCTGTGTCTTAAGAAGGGGCTGCTATCCCCGAACGCCTTCGGTAGTTCGGATTGTCTTGCTGGATAAGAAAAGGCTTCCAGTTATGCTTTCGTCTTACTAATACGAAGTCCTGAAGCTTCGCTACAACCATAGAGCTTCATACTAATATATAATAGAGGGAAATCTGTCGCTGCAGTCGCGGGACGCCGTGGGCGACGCCATTGCCGCTGGCGACGTTCCTCGCCTACTTGGCTTAGCTAGCCATACGGCGTTTTTTTTTTTGTTTCTCAGTCAAAATCAACAAAAAAGGGTAACATTTTTTCTTGTTCATCGTACATGAACCTTCTAAATAATTACTGACAAATTAATCCTGTTGGAGGTTCAATTTTATAACAAAACAAATTTCATGAACCATCTACGGTAATATTGTTGCTTTTTTGCAGCCAGAGCCAACTTTTCAGCCTGTTCATGAGCCATGCCAAGGACAAGTGGAACGTGCCTGCCTGCTACATGACGGAACACTCGCTGAAGCGCGGCTCCCCTAGACAGAGACGCCAGATTTCCCTCTAGTATATATCAGCATGAAACTCTATGGCTACAACTATCGTCAAAATTAAATGCTACCCGCTCGTTCGTCGCTTCCCGAAAGTTAAAAGTAAGCGCAGGTGCGACGAGCGCTCAAGAGAGAGAGGGGGGAAAAAAAGAGCGGGAATTTCAAATTCCTCTTCCGGGCGTGTCCCTGCCAGAAGCGGTTCTCCGGAGCATTATTTATAATTAGAAACAAAGCGAGGGCCCCTAATGACAGGCGGGAGTTTTTGCCAAGGCGCATAAATCTTTCAACGCCGCCGCTCGCCTCGCAAACGAGCCGAGGGCGCACCTGGGGGGTTTGTCCGCATTCAAGGATTCACTGCGGCACGTGTTGCGAGCACGCAGTCCGTTATGTCAACACACATGGTTACGCGCCCCCCGCTCTCGCCTCCCAACTCCCCCCGACCACGGTGGATCGTTAGGCGCGGCCGCATTCCCGCAGGAACTCGCAGACGCGGACATCATAGCTCCGAGTTCATCGCCGCGAGCATTCGGCTCGCTATAAACAGTGGCTCCGCGGTACAGACGTACGATTCCGCTTTCTGTCTAATTCTGTGCAGCACTGCCCAAGGCTAAGCCGAGTAAGGAATGTGTGTTTGCGTGGCGTGCTACCATGTAGCGTATCGTTCGGGCTGCCACCAGAACGCCGATGTCTACACGCTACGCGCGGAAAGTGAAAACGACAAGCTCCACAGAACCAATCTTCTTGGATATACTTTAACTAAAATTTTGTGTACGTGACTTTAAATAGCAGGAACACATTGTTTTAAACAGTTACGTCAGCATTGGGTGCGACCGCGTGCAAAGCTGCGGTGCAAGCAACTACCTCGGGAACGAAGTATGGATGCTCCCACTTTCCCGTCCCGGGCATCTTTGATGGGGGAAAATGTCAACCGCGGCGTTACACAGTCTGCGGCGCCTGATAGCGGTTGAGTGCCGGCCTAACCGTCATTTGCGACCCGGGCGCGATTTGTTACGCATTAGCTGGTCCAGGAGCCACCTTCTCTCTCGATTACCCCCCCCCCCCCTTTTTTTTTTTTTTTTACGCTGTGCGCGAGAGCAGCCTCATTCGACGACGGGAGAGCCCGTTCTCCCGCGTTCATTAGTCGAAAGCTCCGCGTCATTAGACCGCTCAGGCCTGCCTGCCTGCCTGCCTGCTGTGTCGCCTGGCCTGGTGCTACAACGACGACGACGACCCGCAGTTAACGCTTCACTCAACAGATGGCGCCGTATTATGGAAAGGGAAAAGGGGGTCACAGGACGTCGGCCATTTTAGGATTTCTAGATTCTACAGCCTGCTTCACTCCTTCATCCTCCTTTCTTCGACTCCTCTGTTGTTGGAGATTTTCGACAACAACGTTGGCGGCCCCGACTTTTGCGCGAGTTGCTCGCTGTACCCAGCACCCCTCGTTCAACGCAAGGAGGCGTTCCCGAGAGAGAGAGAGAGAGAGAGAGAGAGAGAGAGAGAGAGAGAGAGAGAGAGAGAGAGAGAGAGAGAGAGAGAGAGAGAGAGAGAGAGAGATGGGAGAAGGGACAAGCTCTTGCGGCGAGGCCCACGCTTAATCTTCCGACTAATTACGTTATTTATTGTAATTAGCGGTGTAAGGGAAGTCTGAGGAAAAAGTTTCTGACCCGAAACGTTCGGAAAGGGAGGGGAGAGAGAACGTCGGCGTGCACAAACCGTGGCGCAGTAGCCGCAGTACTAGTAGTTGTAGTAGCCAGGAAGGCTGAGCACACAGGCTGGTTGGGCCGCGGTAGCTGGACGAGCACTTTTTATGTGTGTGCTCGCGTGTCAACTCCTTCTCCATCACTGCTCCTGCACTTCCCTCAGCATCCGGCAGCGTTGCGTTTCGGAGCGGAAGGAGACAGCGTCCCGTGCCCTGCCGCATCATGTAAAGCCTGCGCGGGGGCGTCGAGGGCCACCACTCATGAGCGCTTCTGGTTTCCGAGAGAGCCTTGCTCTTCGCCGCCCGGCTCTGTGCGCTATTTTATTTCGCGCGTCCGACGAAGGGTAGCGGCGAGAAAAGGGAATCGCGGGCCGGCTCTGCACACTAATTATGTCCCTCAGAACTGGCGCGGCAGCGGCGGCGAACGCCAGATGCTCCCGCCACCCTTTTCAAAGTGGCGACCCCTTCCTCTCTCTCAGCCTGTTTCCGCATCGCAACCCCTCTCTCTCTTTCTCTCTCTCTCAGCGTCCTCCACGGGTGCCATTTGACGTTCCTCTTTCCCCGGGGGATTATGGGAAAGCGTCACCAGTCGACGTCGTCGTCGTGGTATTTTGTTATGAACCTCTCCCTTTCGGGCCCGTTTCCGAGTGCATGCTTCAGATTCGCTAGTCGGGATTGCGTTTGTAAAAGGCTGTCAGGATGCCCTTTCCGGCGCCTGATTTCTTGCCGAACGTGTCTCTCTCGCGAGTCACTTTCTTTTTGTCTTCTTCCGTATTTCGCCATTTGCCTTTTTTTTTTTTTTTTTTTTTCGAGTCGGGCGCTCGTTGCGCTTTGTGTTTGGCGCGTGCTTTTCGACGGCGCCGCGCAAAACGGTTCCTTATTTTAAAGAGCGCGCGTGGCGCCGACGTTCCCTATTCGGGAAGCAGGCTCGGGACGAACGACATATGCAGGGCGTATTTTCTGTTTTAGCGTATTTGCTTTGCCTTTTCTCTGAGCGGCTCAAAAGTGCGCGGAGTCTTCTTTGGCAGTTTAAAGAGCCGAAATAGACAGCAACATCTTATTTGATTTGGAGCGGAAGATATTAAAGCCGAGTGCTGTGTTCTTGATCTCAACGAACTGTTTATTTTTTTTCTCTCGTTTGCCTTCGCGCCATTTTCGATCTTGAGACGTTTTCCCCTTATTTCTACTCCGTTTTCGTTTTCTCTTTAAGACGATATAGAGTCTACGCTTGATTTTTCAGCAGCGCTTTGAAGCGCTTCCTTTAAGAAGCTCGTTTGATGAAGAATCAGCCCCAAGTTTGCGGCCAGCGTTTGCCGAGTCGCGTTATCGGCCATTATTCGTCATTCAACACACACGCTATGCGCAAGCCTTCGAGGGCGTTCAGATGCTGAAAAGTGAGAGAAAAGCGCAAAAAAATGTGGTTTTGGCGATGAGGGTTGTATCGCGGCTTTTTCGCGAAACATGCCCCCCCCCCCCCCTCCCTTCCCCCCCAGTCGATGCGGAGCCGCCGACGCCGTATAGACGGCGCTAGCAGACGCCCATTGTCGCCCGATCGGATCGGCGAAGCGCAGCAGCATGTCAAGAAGTTTCTCTTCCCCTCGTTTTTATTTCAAAAGAAAGCACAATGAAAAAAAAAAAAAAAACTGACCGACTGCCTGACAGGGTCTTTCGGTCGATTTGAAGATCGAGTGGACTTTTTTGTTTTCGTTTTTTCTCCGAGCCGTCCACCCGGAGGGTCCATTTCGAGGTGACCGATGTCAACCAAACGGAAAAATAAGGGAGGAGAACAGAGTTGAAAAGCACGAAGGCGCACAGTGGGAAGGAAGCATTTATTCTTCTTGCCTCAAAGGGCCGGGGAAGGGAGACGCCGCTCGTGATTCCTCTCCGTCTTCTCGCGGGTTCTCGGAGAGCGTTTCGTGCGTGACGAGACTTGCGGACGCGGTTCTCGGCAGCACCGGCCGCCTGAGAAGCGGGCGGGGGTCGGACATCGTTATTGTTGCGTTTTCCGAAAAGAAAGCCGCGCCAAAAGCGTGACGACCCCGGGGCCGCCTTGTCGACATTCGGCAGCGGGATAAACGGAGCCGTCCGTCGTCGCTGCGTCTTTCATCATCCCCGGGGCTAGCGGCAGAAGACGACGCCCCCTCTAGCGGAGGCGCGAAATCTTACGGGACCTTGCGAGCCACCACCGCCTTCTCCTGCGCATCCCTCCGCATCCTTTACTCCTCCTCCTCTTCCAAGCACCGAGGAATGGCGGGAAAAACAAAAAGCGGAGCGAGGGTGCCTGCTGTATACAGATGCGAGCGCACAATTGCCCCGTCACTCAGTTCCTTTTCATTTAGCGCCAACACGAAGGCGTTCCCATTGTTCTCGACTCCCTTTAATATGAAGCGCCCTTTTGTGCTGTTCCCCGAGGCGACCTTTCGCCCCGCTATCTCCCCAAGCTCCAGGCACTTTTCTTTTTGTCCGCTCGTCGGGGCGGATTCTCTCTTTTGTCTTTCGGCATTTCGCGGGCCCTGTGACGCAACTGCAATCAATTTGTTGGCGAGTTCGGGTGCACGCGTCCGGATTATCGCGACAAAGCGCTTCCCGTGCCTGGCCTCGGCGTCGAACGAACGTTTCTGTATATCTTTATTCTTCTGGTGCGAGAAAAAGATAACACTTCGGCGTTTACTATGTACACATTCGCTTTAACTCATTACCTCCCAACTTTCGCCACGTGCCGCTCAAAGTTCAACGACAGCCAGAGAATGTGCGACTTCGCAGTTTTGCATCCATTCATTTCGCGTGATTAATTGGGCGGGAAAATTACTCCACGTGCTCTTGCAACGGCGTTCAATGTTTCACTAGCGCGCGAAATTGCTTTCTCTCGTGCGTAGGTGTTTGTACGGAGGCCCACAGCTAATTTACCCATCTAGGCGGTTCGGACCGCTATAAAGATTATAGCCCCAGGTAAGCATTAAAGTTGCGTGCGTGTGTACGCATGCGCAAAAGTCCGTAGCCTAATAGAAAGCTATGCCCAAAGCAGAAGGCGACATGCGCCAGATTTAGGCGGACATGACCTTTCACTTAACCCCTTTTTATTGCATCTTTCGTTACAGCGTATTTAGACGCTGAACCAATACTGTAACCTGGAATGGCTTATTATGAAGAAGCGCGTTGATGTTGCCAGCTAGTAAATGCAGTTACATATCAGGTTATAAAAACACAACGGCTCTAAGTATATAAACTGTTCTGGTCGCACCACTCGCCGCAAGTTCACCTTGACGTCCGAACAGCACTCGAGCATGACAGCGTCATACGTGTGTTGAAACGATAAAGAAAGCATCAGGACATACGGCTAGTGCGAAGGCAGACTCTCCCAGAAGGGTATTCCTGGCTCAAACGCCGATAGTCAAGGCGGAGGTTCAGGCCTGCATTGTGATGCGGTGGTGCGACAACACGCGGGCCAGCCTCGTAACCTAAATTGTTACCTGTGGATGGGGGGTAGTAGTTTAGGACAGACAGATAACTTAGCGGAATGATTAGATAAGAAAATCGAGTGCAAGTAAAGGATTTCTATGACGCAAGATAGGAGCGGTTGGAAGTGTGTAGAGGAGGCCTCTATCATTTGGTGGATACAAATATGATGTTGTTGTTGATGATGATGACTATAATGGTGATGATGATGATGATGACTCAGATTTAAACTTACACCTAGCCCGTTGTACTGCTCGCAGTACTCTTTGTCGCCATTACCATTCTTCTCCTCGTCATACTTGCTAGACGCAACCTTCAATCGAAACATTTATTCTCGATACTCGAAACATTTATTTATCCGCCGTATTTTTAAGTTTTATCGCTTTCAGAATTACTTCTTGGTATAACAAAAGCGGAGACATTTTTTTTTACTTTTCTTGGAATGAAAATAGTCTTCATTTAAGGGCTACAAAAACTTCTGACAACGTTAAGTGCTTTCAGTAAAAAAAGAATATCGCATGTAGGATTGCGTGATATATGCAACTTAGGGCGGCACAGTCTTAGAAAGAGAGAGAGATAAAAGTGAGGTAAACTCAAAATAAGAGTATTCTTGTAAAACATTTTTTATCTCATAATGCGATGAATTCGTGGCTCCAGCCAAGAAACAAAAAAAGTCCGCAAATACAACACAAAGTCGCACAACCAATTTCTTATCTCGTTTCTAACGTCGTTATTGAGAAATAATTAGCACGTTCAGTTTTGGCAATATTTTGAGAATGCTGCTTGTGATCTTTACGTTTCGTAAGCCCACACCACATACTACTGTAGGGCGACATTATCAAAGTGTATTACGGAAGAATATCGTAAGCTGTACACGTAATAAGCGGCGCTTCGCGCAACTTTCTTGACCGCCGAGGCGTCCGATGATGTTATTGTTCAAACCCGTTACGACAGCGTCGGCACCAGCCCGAACCTTGCGTAACGACAAAGTTACGTCAGAAGTACTACTTCAAGTTGAGCTTCTTGCCCTTGACATTGGCTGCAATATCGTAGCCGTCCAAGCGAAGAAGCAGCATTACGTCTGGATGAGATGAAGTCCGGCGCTAATATAGCAGAACCGGATCGCTTCAGAGCACAAAAAAAGGCGGATCGGTGGAACCAAAAGTAGCCACAGTGCTGGCGTAAATCTAAACCTCTGACTCTGCGCTAGCGCATTGCAACTCACACACCATGCTGTGCAAAGACTTTACACCACTTCTATCGCAGGAATAAAGCTTCAGGCTTTGCCCGAAGTAGTGTCCTATTTTAGGGCGCACCCCTTTGGCGGCCGTCTCTGGGCTGAGCCATGTTGTCGGCGTAACCGAGTGAACGATGGCAAGACCGACGAGTGAACGAAAAAGCGAACGATGAAAGAAAGCAATGGAGGAGAGTGTCGCGAAATTGGGAGGGGAGGGCGGTTAGCCGTGGCGGCGCGAGCCAGCGCTCTCCAAAAGTGTGCGGTGGGGGAGGGGGCAGTATGCCCCCTCCCCCACCGAGGCGCTTGACGGCGCGACCCTTGGCGAAAACGTGAGGGGGGCGCGCGCGTGACTATGATGTGAGCTCGCTTTTCGCGGTCCCTTCCTGAGACGCACTTCGCGCCGCCGACGCAGAGGCTCATCATCGCTGCCGTCGAGAGAACCCACGAGTGAGGGCTGCCTCAGTGCACTGCTGCTTCGCACAAATATCGCGTTAGGGAGTATCGTAATCGCCAGCCATTTTTTTTTCTTTTCTGGCTGTTGTGAGCACTCCTGCCCTATTTCTCCCTGGGCGTACAACAAACATCTGCTGCCGCATAATATAGCAACACAATAGAATAAACGGCAAACATTGTGTTTCTTCTGTTTCTTTAGCCGAATGCGTAACCATACTGCGTAAATCATGAAGATGGCGAAACCTGGTTTCACGAATCTAGCTGCTTCCAAATTGCCGTTGTTCTTTCAGACTGCATATAATGTAAATATATGCTTATGGGCTCCGGAAATCACTTCCTCGATAGCTGGAGCGCGCAGCACGCATGTGAATGTGAGCACGTGTATGCATACATACATAGTGAGGAGATGGTTCAGACCTTAAAAGAACAATATAAATTCGCGATACATCTCTTTTCTATAGCTTTGTGATTGAACAGAAATATAAGGTGTACTTCTTGTTATTATTAGTCGCTGTTTCCACAGTACCCGACTAGTTTCTATAGATCTTTTTTTTGTTTCGTCCTGTGGTTACAACAGCGAGTATCAAAGCACCGCGAGATACGATGTTGCGATGCTTCTTGTCCTGGTATACTTTAGCGCGATATTCACCAAATGAATCGGCTTGCACCTAAAGTGGCTATTTGGGCGTGTTGCTTGTTCAGCACCGAATGATACACGAGGCGCTACGAGGAAATTTCGCACTCTCGACAAAGAGCTGAGTTTGGCGCCGGAGTTCCGGAAATGACTGGCGGGAAATCACAACCGCCGACGAAGTTACAACCGCTTGTCGATGCATAGCACTGAGGGGCAACCGTAGTGGTGAAGCTGCTCACATCCTATTGCAAATCGCGCTTTGCAACGTCCTCTGATTCGCTTGTCTCGTCAGATAAAAAAAAAACACACAAAAACACGGCTTTGTGCTCCAAGTGAACACACCTGTAGCAATCCAAACTCGGAAATGCGGCACCAGGGGACGTCATTTCACGAAACAATTTACCTCAACGCAAACACCACGTTTGCCTAATACTACATTGATGTCCCACGCACGCATACGCAAAAACTTGTTGACAGAAATGGGAACGTTCCTGACGAAATACGCAAACGTGTTCACACGGGGGCGAGCGAAAGACGATAACGCGGAGTGTTGTGGCGTGACAGGCGAACGGGAAAGCACGCAATCTGTTGTGACTGTAGCGCTAGGAGAAAAATTCCCCCTCAACCTGACCGCGGCGTTTCCAGATATATCCCGCAAAGAAATAGCTTTCTCCGTTTATGCGAATCGAGACTTGTTAATTTGTTGGTGATTTGTGCAAGCTTGCCTGCCTCTGGGAATTTCAGAAATTCGACTGCATTACTCCTTAGTTCGAGATTGCCTCTTTGGCGTAAACTGCTGCCGAGACTGCAGTCATACACTGCGCCCTTTTTTCGACACGTTGGCGCAAATGCTTCCCGAAAAAGGTCGGGGACATCTTTCCAATCGCTGCAGTAGGCTCTTCACCGCGGATCGAATCACCAGTGTGTGAATCGTGACTGACATGCGCGAATTTTTCCAGCATTTCTTCGGCAATAACCCTAGTGTTGTCTTTTATTGGAACGAGTCAAAGACGTTGTTGTTGTAGAAAACGCTCGCGAATGTATTTCCGCGGGTCGTTCGCAACTGCACTAGAATTCCGCGGGTGACAAAAAAGGAAATGCCAAGTAACGAACTAGCAACGAGTAGGCGGTACGAAACGCGAACTGCTCCGGGCTGCTTCGCATAACGGGGATCGTGTGGGGAATTGGGACATCGACGTGGTAGCGATATCGTAAGTGGCGAGATACGTTTGAAATTTGCGCATCTCCTACCTTGAAAACAGGAATAGGCCCCAAGTGTAACAGCCGTTGCATGAGCCCTACCATTATCAGGAGAAATGTTAAAAAAAAAGACCCTACTCTGCCTTGCAACGGGTCCGCGAAGCAGAAAAGCACATAGGCGACATGTACGTTTGAATTTCCCCGTAAAATCGTTTTCAGGGGCAAAACGACACCTACAGACAGATTTTGATTTCAAGCGCACTTCTTCGTATGTGTGTGGTTTATCGGTTGTAAGAATGCTAAGCTGTTAGAGATGATTCAGAGGAACAAATTGGAAGTGGTAGGAGAGTGTGGGTGGTGAAACAAACTAGCATTTCTTTCTATTGTTCCTCAATAAAAGTTGAGTCCCCATTGGATTCATGTTCAGAACCCAAACGATTCCGGTTCCTCAGGCAAACGCTTTAGCACAGGCCTAGTTTTATGGAGATAGTAGTCGTATATACAATTCCGGTGATTTCAAGTCTTGGTGACCTAAAACGGTCCCGAGCTTTTGAATTTCACCAATTCGGACACTACATGATATCGAGTGTCCACACTCCTGGAACGCCAAGGTGTATCATCGTCCCACTCAGCAACATGACTGAACGGGACGATTACACATTCTACAACTTATAACATTCGACAGGAAATTCTGATGACTGTGAATGCAGATTGTGTTTATTAAGTGCACTCCATGCTGCCAGTGCTGTTTGTGTCAATTTTAAGGCGTCCGTGTGCACACCATTTATGAACGCAGGGATTTTGATAACAAATCGGGGATTTTGGTTTGCTGTTTCCGCGGAGAATGCGTTTTGTATCATTTAGCCAAAAAGGTAGTCCGTAGTACCGGTTCCAAGGGTTTTCAAGGAAGTTGGTAATGGTTGATGGCCTACTTATTGAAGGAAGGGCCTACGCCAGGAAAATGTGCTGAAGCAATCTGGACCTCTGGAAAGGTTAGCAGCGCCAGTGCGACACGTGGGGAAATGAAGAGGGTTGTTCAAGCTAAGCCCTATTTTTATGCATGGTCGAGCTCAGTGGAGGGCCACTCAAACACCCTCTGTGCGCTGACACCTGGCGGCCTGTGTCCTGCCGAAAAAGAAATAGATAAAAGGAAGAAGCAAAGCAAACGGTTTGACAGAGAGCAAAAACACTAGGCGGAATGGCCAGTGTCGGGGGCTTAGTAAGAGCGAAGGAGTCAGTTTTGGCGTCTCTTGGCTTGCCTCTGGCGTCTTTTCGCTAAACTTAAAAAACACGTCCGGCGGTTCTGCGAAAACCGCAATAAAAAACAACGGAAAGTCGAGGGCCGTATAAGCGATCCGCCGCCCCAGTCATAATGCCGCCCGCTTTACGTGTTCCAAAAGAATTAATTCGCACACCACGGGACTGGCCGCGCGCCGGTAACGGAGAGCCGTCTCAAATCGAATTCGCCGTTTTCGAAAGGCCGAACGCGGAGAGGCCCCCTTCTCTTCCGCTTCGATTGAAGAACAGGAAGAGGAAAAAAAAATGGCGCGAAAAACAAAGTTGCAGTGAACGAAGAAAGAGCACAACAGAAGTGTTTCAAGAAGGAAAAGAGAGGTGAGGGAACAAGGAAGGGAGGAGGGTGGTAGAAGGACGTTAGGGGCCGGCAGTGGACAAAGCGGACGGCGATATGCGCGTGTGGAAGGAAGAAAAATCGCCGCCGCCGGTATCCAGTGACAAATGGACGGTGCCGATAGTGCCGCTCGCGGGGAAGGGCAGAAAGAGGTCAAGAGAGGGAAAAAGGAGCGAGGGGAATGTAGGGCTGAAGCGGGACCTCGGGCGTTATCGGGCACCTTCCCGAAATAAACTGTCGCCCCCGCGCGCAAGAAAAGCGTGGAAGGGAGAGGGCAAAGACAGATCCCCGCCCTCCTCCCGAAAGCCCCAGCTTGAAGCGAACCAGTGCGTAGCGGAGTATGGTAGGTAGGGGTGGCGGAGGCAAAGAGAAAGAAAGTGTGCGGTGCAGCAAAAAAGAGTTGCGAAGTCGGGTGGGCCCGATCGCAAGCAAAGACAAGCCAAGGGGCAGCGCAGCGCAACACCCTCTTCCAGTGCTCTCATTTCTTCTGCTTCGGTTCGGCGGCCTGCATTTGCGGAAAGAGGAGAGACAACTTTTTTTTCCCCTCTCTCAGGTCGCAGCTGGAGCGCCGACTCGCTGCTCCTCTGACCGGCGAGGAACGAAACGGCGAAGGCAAGGAAGGGATACGAGGGGAGCTTTTGGTTTGGAAACACTGGGGAGCCAGCTCGGGGAGAACAAGATGTGCCAATAAGAACGCGCGGCGAAGCCGAAATCAAAGTCGGCATCGAGTGAAACAAGTTGGGCGTTTTCTTTCCCGGCGCGCGCTCAGGACTTGCTTTCTTTGTAGCAGGCGACGTAGCCCCCTTTCCCTCCCTTCCCCTTCCCTTCTCTTTTTGGCGCCTCTTTTGTACCTCCCGGCGTGGAGAGCGAGGCAGTTCGATGGGATTTGAGCGTGGGTGAGCACGCATCGGTGAACGACGAAGGCGGCCCCTGATCGCGTTTCGTTTATCGCTCGCAGGCCGAGATTAGGACTGCCGATACGGCGAGGCTGCTGCTGCCGATGGCGGCGTGAATGTTGAATGCCGGGCCGGGACGGCGAGGTTGAGGAGGGGGAGCGCCCGCACTTTAGCCCCGGGCCACCCTTGGGGCCGCCAAACGAAGCCCCTTCAGCGCGCGTGGCCGCGCCAGTCATGGGCAAGGGCGGGCTGTGGCGGTCACATTGATTTTGCCATCAGGGCTTGGCGGACGCTGACGAGACGAGTGCTCTTTACAACCGGCCCGGATCTGCCTTCTTGCTCGGCCACGCGTTCCTCCTTCAAGGAAAAGAAAAGAAGACGCCCCGGCTTTCTTCGTGGTTGTTCGCGCGGGCTTTTAAAAGCGTCCGCGGCGCCTCGTCATGTTTTCCGCGTGTCGCTGATAGTCTGGCGCGACATTTCCGAGGCCACGAAGAGAAGTGCTAGGTTATTAGCTGCATCACTCGAGTATGAGATGTGCGTTTTTGAGACGTAGTTGAAGTGCTGCTACGGGCGCACCTCATTAGAGGCTGTGTTTTGAGCCAGTGAAATTTGGGCGTGTCGGAGGCGGCTGACATGTTTCACTGCAACACGCGTGAACATAATAGTGTCGTATTGGTGTGGCGGGGAAAAGCGTGACACGCTACCGGATTCTAGTGATCGATATTTTGGCATTAGGGAACTGCTAACCAATTATTGTGTTAGTTTTTCCCGTTCAGAGGAAGGATCAAGAAAAAGGGAATGCTGGTAGAAACATCGGGGGGGGGGGGGGGGGGGTAATTCAAAATAACTTTCCCAAAAACGAAAACCAATACAAAGTGGTTAGTCCTTCTTTCAAACGCACAAATTCAAGCAAGGGTATAAGGAACCCCAATTAGTGCAAAGACAGATTCACTAGCAACAGCTCCCAATCTTGTTTTCCGGGCGTAAGAGGGACCGAATCGCTCAAAAGTTTTCGTTTGATTTCAAGCACGGGGAAGTGCTTTACCACTACTAAGGGCACAAGTGAACTAGCTGGTAGGCGAATAAGAGCGGGATAACATCGTAGGGTAGTATCTGGTATTCACTGGTTAGCTCTCGCTAACGGTTCTGTAGAGTTTTCCTGTATTAAGCAATTAACGGCCGCCACCGAGCTAGGCAAAATTCAAAGCGTGTTTTTGTGCATGGCAGGTACGAACGAGCACGGTGGTTTAAGTTCAGGCGTTTCCTTGCCGCGATACGTTAATTAACTGCGCGGTTTGCAATCACTGTGCTTATGTCGTTCCATGGGAGCTTTTTTACGAACGGCTCTAGTTGCGGTACGAATTGCACAAGCCCCGAGCTTATGAGCACGGCACTTGGTCACGTAATGTACCGTTGATGACCAGCTTTTCGGACTGCCGGATGATTGGTTTGTACGTTATGAAACTATCAGTCCCCATAGTCGCAGTTTATGGCGCCCAACATTTCGGACGCCGTAATTACAATGCGTTTTCGAAGACCTCGTCAGATTAGCGAAGTCGGTGGTCAACTGTACAATTTGAATTTCGCGGTAATAGCCGTAACTACCTAACACGGCGCGACGTTATGTTGCGTATGTTATGCTCAGCTGTTTTGTTTGCCGTCTTTGCTGGAAAACTTGGGCCAAGAATGGCAAAAGCCCGGGGTTTGCCTTTAAAGCGTGCTTCACAGCTGGTAGAGTTATGTTGCGGGGAAGCTTGAAGGCACCAACACCAAAAGCTCGAGGTTTGCCTTTAAAGCGTGCATCACAGCAGGTAGAGGTATGTGGCGGGGAAACTATAGGCACCACCACCACACCAAGTGCTCGAGGTTTGCCTTTAAAGCGTGCTTCACAAAAAATACAGTTATGTTGCGGGGAAGCTTGAAGGTAACACCACCAAGAGCTCGAGGTTTGCCTTTAAAGCGTGCTTCACAAAAAATACAGTTATGTTGCGGGGAAGCTTGAAGGCAACACCACCAAGAGCTCGAGGTTTGCCTTTAAAGCGTGCTTCACAGCAGGTAGAATTACATTGCGAGGAAGCCTGAAAGCACCAACATCAAAAGCTCGAGGGTTGCCTTAACAGCGTGCTTCACAGCAGGTAGAGTTATGTTGCGGGGAAGCTTGAAGGCATTGGCGGGAAGCGCGAATTAACACGAGGACAGAGAAGAGAACAACAACATAGACAAGACGAAGCGCTACCATCAACTGAAATTTTATTTTGAAACGACACCACTTATATACAATAACATGGTGTTACTGAAGCACAAGGAGCATATCTTGGAGCCTAAAAGATAGCCTTAAAACTATACACTGTCACAGTCATTTTACGCCAGTTCGCCACGAGCCGATAGATATTGCAGTTCTTTTGCTGACAGTGAAACGGACGGAACGCTGATGCAGTCGTCACCTAATCTAAGAATTTCCGCGGCTTCGATAATTTCTCAGGTAATCTGCTCTCTGTGTCGGCATATTACCTTGCATTCTTCAAACACCGGCCTGCAGCCCCACCAGAGGTAATGCGAGCCCATATGGCCACTAGAAGTATTAGATACGGTGTTGCTGTGTTTGCGCAGCCTTTTATTAAGGCAGCGGCCTGTTTGACCCACGTAAAGCTTTTTGCATGGGTGGAGGGGTAGCGAATACACAACTCCTTTTTGACAAGGCACAAACTTTCCTCTGTGCTGCTTATCGCACCTCTTCCCCTGTGAAGGCTCACTGTTGACTTTTCTGCAAAGTCTCGAAAGCTTGTCGGGGGCAGAAAAAACCACTGTCACTCCTGAATCCTGCGCAATTTTCTTTAGTCTGTGCGAGAGCCCATGCATGTACGGAATGACTGTTAACTTATCTTTCTTAATTCTGGATTATCTTCCTTGGGATTCGAGTGGGCTGCACTTTCCTAGTTCCTTGAACAGCCCCAGGGAAATGGAGGACAAAAGATGCCTCCGGAATCCCGCTTCCTCGAGGCGTTGTGTTTGGCTTCGGAAGCTCTCGTGGCACTGTATGGTGGTAGGATTTCCGAAGGGCATTTGTTGTAGCAAGCCTTTATGACTGGTCTCTTTACCACCTTAGAGTGACCAGAATCAAACGGTAATAAAGGTTTGCTGCCCCTCGGCTCATACGTCCAACAGGTGTGCTCTGGGGAACATAAAAGGAGGGGGGAAAGGAGTTGTGTATGCGCTACCCCTCCACCCATGCAAAAAGCGTAACATGGGTCAAACAAACCGCTGCTTTAATGAAAGGCTGCGCGAACACAGCAACAACGTATCTAATACTGCTAGTGGCCATCTGGGCTCACATTGCCTCCGGTGGGGCTGCAGGCCGGTGTTTGAAGAATGCAAGGTAATAGGCGGACACAGAGAGCAGACTACCCGAGAAATTATCGAAGCCGCGGAAATTCTTTAGGTGACGTCTGCATCAGCGTTCCGTCCGTTTCACTGTCAGCAAAAGAACTGCAATATCTATCGGCTCGTGGCGAACTGGCGTAAAATGGCTTTGTGTTTTCTAGTGACAATGTATACTTTTAAGGCTATCTTTTAGGCTCCATGATATGTCCCTTGTGCTTCAGTAACACCATGTTATTGTATATAAGTGGTGTGGTTTCAACATAAAATTTCCGTAGTACCGCTACCGCTACCGTAATAGCCTTTCGTTTTGTCTATGTTGTTCTCTTCTCTGTCCTCGTGTTAATTCGCGCTTCCCGCCAATGCAATGTATTACCAACTCGCCCAAGCTTTCGTTCTTGCAAGCTTGAAGACACCAACACCAAAAGCTCAAGGGTTGCCTTTAAAGCGTGCTCCACAGCACGTAGATTTATGTTGCGGGGAAGCGTGAAGGCACCAACACCAAAAGCTCGAGGTTTGCCTTTAAAGCGTGCTCCACAGCACGTAACGTTATGTTGCGGGGAAGCGTGAAGGCACCAACACCAAAAGCTTGAGGTTTGCCTTTAAAGCGTGCTCCACAGCACGTGACGTTATGTTGCGCGGAAGCGTGAAGGCACCAACACCAAAAGCTCGACGTTCGCCTTTAAAGCGTGCTCCACAGCACGTAGATGTATGTTGCGGAAAAGCTTGAAGGCACCAACACCAAAAGCTTGAAGTTTGCCTTTAAAGCGTGCTTCACAGCAGGTAATTATGTTGCGGGGAAGCTTCAAGGCACTGGAAACAGGGTCACCGGAGATATTTACGGCAGCTTCCGTTCAAAAACACTGGGACCTCCGGCCCGAGCTAGAGAAAGAAAATACTCCAAACAAAATTTCATAAACGATGGCAATAAATAAAAACGTTTTCATTCTTTCTGCGCACTCATAGACTTCATTGCCTTTGGAAGGGGTGTAACACAGCCGCCCATTTTGCATGACCTTTCGCCGTCACTTATGGGCGGGATGTGCCGTAATTTTTTTTCTGCCATTTTTTTGCACTAGCGTGTTGTGTCTAATGTTTGAGTAAGCGCTGTGGGTGGCCATTTTCAGGATATTAAAAAATGTCAGCTGCATCCATTCCTTTTCTGTTGTAACTTGCAACTACAATGTTCCTGTGAGCATATATTTCTTGAGCGTTTCTTTCGGACGCATTAGCCTTTATGGCGCCCACTTCAGACGGCGCACGTGAAGCCGGAAATTGACGAAGTCAAAAGTCCGTGCAGGTACGCATGCTCTAAAGTGCAGACGATCACTTGAGAACGCAGGGGCTAATGGAAATTGGGTTTTCAAAACGAGAGGCTCAGTCCCGCTGTTCTCAACACGATTAGACAAATCATGGCTCTAAAACAACAACCACAACAAAAGAAACCGTGAGGCTCAACAAGACTGAGTCATTGATTCAGAACGTCCGGCCCGTCTGCAAAGATTAATCGCTACCTAATCCCCAATTCGCCTTGTTTGCTTTCTTCATATAACTTGCTACTGACACATTACTGTCACGAGAGCTTTGCTGTTTTGTTAAGGTCGAGTAAATGATTTCTTTCCCGTAATGTCAGTGTTGATTGTATCACACGTGAACGAGTACAGTGCAGCTCGAGTGCCACGCAGAACATAGGACTGCTCGTCTCTAAACAAACCAATAATAACTTTAATTACTAAAAAAACGTGTGATGTATGAAGTGGATAAACAGCTGTTACTTCCACAAATTCATCACCATCATCATCATCATTGTCAATCGATTAGCCTGAACCCCTCCCCACCTTGAAAACACATCCGAAGCTTCTGTGACAACGTGATCGTGAACTACAGTGCCGGCGCCGCTTTCCTACAAAACTACCTGACCGTTTCCTTACGTGCCACGATGCGAGCGTGTATCAGTCGAAACAGCATTTTTTAGAGCAACGACACCTGTCTGCCGAACTATCAGCGTCGCTCTGCTCGCGTTTCGCCGCAGAGCATGCCACGTGCTGGCTCACGGTCCCGTTTAAATGCTTGCGCATTAAAAGCGCTAATTTTATAATGTCAAGCATAACCGCAAATGTGAACGCAAGTCGACTTCAGTTCGCCCTGCAATTTTATCATGCGTAATCTTTAAAGGGGCCATGAAGACAAACTACAGCATTGGCTTATTAAAAAGACTGCTTTTTTCCCACAAAAAAGCCCCAATTTTATCGCAGCACTGCAAAAAAATAATGGGAATAATAAAGAAAACATGAAGCAGAGGTGATTCCCCAGCCACCATCCAGCGATTTCTCTATGACGTCACAGAATCTTGTTTCTGCCACCACAAAGAAACATATGGTCTCTTTTTTTTTTTGCCTACTCAAAACAGCTCTGAGCAGCTCCAAGCAACTCCGTATTTTATTTGCCCATAGAACATCTATGGCGGGAGCAGTTTTGGGCTGCCTGGAACTGCTCAGAGCTGCTCTGAGCAGGCAAAAAAAAAAAGAGACCTATAACTGGGCGATTGTGGTGGGCCCTCTGGTCCCGTATGATCCTATCACTTCAATGCCTATAAGCGGTTCACCCACTGACAACTACGTTTTAATGCTTGCCCGTAGTACGTCTCTCCCACCCACATCTCGTCTCTGTGGCGCGAAATTCGAAGCGTGGCTAAGCCGTTGTGCTGCTCATCCCAGAGATGCGGGTTTGATCCCGGCCGTGGTGGCTGCTTCTGTGATGGAGGCAAAAAGCGAAAACGCCCGTGTGCCGAGATTGCGGCGCACGTTTAGGATGCCAAGGTGGTCGAAATTAATCCCGAGTCCTCCACTAAGGGCGCGCCTCATAGCCCGGGTGCAGCTTCGGCGCGTTAAACCCCATAATCCGGCAATCAGTCAAATTTGAAAGCTTTTCAATATTCTTTGCGTTTTTTTTTTTTTTTTTTTTGCGGTTAAAAAAACGTATTTCACAGCCGGAATGGAGCTGAGGGAATTACCAAAGGCTAGTTATATTAAACAGAACAAAGTTGTATTTTGTCTTCATGACCCCTTTGGAGACATGGGACCAGCCGATCGCTGCTAGTAGCAAGAATCTTTCCCACGTTCAGGTACCCTAACCACCAACATTTTGCCATTCTCCCCGCTTCTTGCCCCTGTGTCTAGCTTTCTGCAACTCAAGCTGTCTGCTCTCTCGCGCAGGTCAACTGGACGATGAACGGCGGTTATGACGACGACCGCCGGAGGAGCGGGTGCCCGCTGACCACCGGCGCGCTCTGTTGAGGCGCGGTCCAGGCGCCGCCATGGCAGCCGCACTACGGCTGCTGTGCCTCGTGGCGGCGCTAAGCCAGCTGCCGCGGTCGCAGTGCTTCACGTGCAGCGAGCGCTGCAAGTGCATTTGGCGCAACGGCAAGATGTACGCCGAGTGCGCCCTCCAGGGGCTCTCGGCGCTCCCCACGGGCCTCGACGAGGAGCTGCAAGTGCTCAACCTCACCCACAACCTCATCCAGGCGCTGCCCGAGCGCGCCTTCCAGGGCGCCAAGCTGGTCAACGTCCAGAAGCTGTACCTGTCCCACTGCGAGCTCAGCCGTATCGACGACTCGGCGCTCTTCAAGGTCACCAACCTCATCGAGCTCGACCTGTCGGACAACAAGCTGTCCGCCGTGCCCACGGCGGCGCTGGCCAACACGCGGAACCTGAGGACCCTGCTGCTCAACCGCAACCCCATCACCGTTCTCGCCGACCTGGCCTTTTCGGATCTGAACGAGCTGGGGACCCTGGAGATGACCGAGTGCCGCATAGAATCCGTGGCTGTACGAGCCTTCGAAGGACTCGGCAAGCTGAAGGTACTCAAGCTCGACCACAACATGCTGGCCACGCTGCCCGGAAGGGCCATGGCGCCGTTCCCGTCTCTACACGAGATCGCCTTAGACGGCAACCAGTGGCGGTGTGACTGCGAGCTTCGGACATTCCGCATGTGGCTCGAGAGGAACAACGTGTCCCTCTACTCGCCCACGTGCCAGAAGCCGCTGCGGCTGAGCGGCCGTGCATGGAAGAGCCTGTCGGCTGAGGACATGGCCTGCCCGCCGGCATTCCTCAACACGAGCGGCAGCACGATGGACTCGATCGTGGTGCAGGAGCACAACAACGTCACCCTCGAGTGCCGCGTGCGCGCCGACCCCCCGGCCGAGGTGTCCTGGATATGGAAAGAGAAGCCCCTGAGCAACCAGAGCGAGCCAAGTCAGACGCTAATCCTGACCCAGGATGCCGGCGAACACGAACGCCTCTCCTGGCTCACCCTCAGCTTTGTGCAGGAGCCGCTGGCCGGCGCGTACTCCTGCGCCGCGCAGAACGCGGCCGGCCGCGTGGCGCGTAACTTCACGCTCGCCGTGAGCCGGCGCCCCACCGAAGTGCGCGCGGCCGAGGTCGAGATGACGGAGCAGGCGCGCGAGTCGACCGAGCTGCAGCAGCACTCGTACGCCGAGAACCCCGTGCTGGGCATGGTCATCGGCATCCTCGTGGGCGCCCTGGCCGTGCTCCTGGTGTTCGGCCTCACGCTGTGGCTGTGCCGGCGTCGCGGCCGCCGCCGGGGCGGGCCCTCGGGCTCGCGCAAGACCAAGCGCACCGAGGCCAACAGCAACCACAAGGTGCTGCACAACGACAAGCAGCAGCAGTCGCAGCCCGCCACGGGCGACGCGGCCGACGTCAAGCTGCTCGTGAACCCGATCCAGAAGCCGCCGCGCCTGCTGATGACCAACAGTTACCAGGGTCTGCCGTCGGAGCTGGAGCCTCTGGACCCGGGCCTCTGCGTCGAGTCGTCTTCGGGCGTGTGGGTGGTGAAAGAGCACGACTACTCGACGGACGAGTCCGTCCTCTCGTCCATCCCCTCGCGTGCGGGCACCATCGACCGGCGCTCGCTGGCGCGCAGCCCGATCCCGGTGCCCATGCCCGTGGTGCCCGTTCCCGTGGACGACCTGCACGCGCGGCTACACGGCGAGCTGACGGACACGCTGCGGCGCACCAAGGGCGACCGGCGGCCCCTGGTCGAGCGGCCCGACGCCCAGAGCCCGCTGGAGCCGTACGCGGGCCTCGAGACGCTGCGCGTGCGAGACCTGGAGCAGCAGCACCGCGGGCCCGACCTCATCGACCAGATCGGCGCCGCCCAGCCGCCGTCGCCGCGCTGGACTCCGTACGAGCACCCGTCGGCCTACTACCGCGCGTCGGCCGGCACGCCGCAGAGCTGCTACCCACCCAGCATTCCCGAAGCGCCGGCGGACGGCACCGAGGTCTAGTCAGAGAGCCCCCGTGCAGCGTCTTCGCACGCGTACGGCCCGGACGGACACGTCGCGCGCTAAACTTGGTGGCACCCGTAATGGCGCCCCGTGAGGCTAAACACCCTTGCAGATTTAATCGGGCCACTGTCGGAGAAACTCAAGTTTCAGTGACTTTGCTATTTCACGATTTTCTTCTCATTCCTTTCTCTCTAAGGAGACTGGTGCACTAGATGCTCTACGACAAAGCACGCTTCCTCGTTTTTACGAATACGAGAGACGAACTCCAACTGATCAGCAACAATTTAAGGGCTTCTTTTTCGCGGACGTTTGTCCCTGGGCTGTGGCGGCAGTTACGAATTTCAAAAATGCGAATACTGCCTTAACAGTTGCTGTGTACTAATTTAACTGGTTAAGTTTCTGAAATAAACTCCAACAAATGCAAATACCGAAGGAAGCAATTAAAACATGATAAAAGAAATGCCACCATTTCTGGATTGCATTGCGACGATGCAGTAATTTCTATCCGCAGAGCAACTAAGCAAAATGAACAATAAGAATACGTTTCTTTAGGGTTATCCAATTATTTCCCGGACCTTACCAATAGTCGGAAAGCCATCTTTGGTGTACGATATCGTCGCAAGGGTGTTTAGCCACAAAGCACTTCTACACCACCACAGATGCCAAAGTTGAGCGAGTGGAGCCATATAATGTGATGTGATGCGGCGTTCGCCACTTAACTTTTCGCGGTCGAGGGTGCAAAGTGAACATTCTCCCCTCCCGGGCCTGTTCCTTGATTGTAGTTGACATTTGTCTGTGTGTGGTTCTTCGGACGTAACTCCCTCCCCCAAAGTGCAGCAGTGCTGTTTTTTCGTTCCCACCACACGACACGCACACCACCACACGGCATCGCATCATTGTGTTTTGCAAGAGGTCCGATTTCGCCGAGATTTGCGGACACACGTCGTGGCCGTCCCTTCACCGCGGGTCTCATTTTACACGTACACAGATTGTGCCATGTTGTAGCGGATCATTAGTTTAGCCTCATTTATCTCCACAGTGGTTGACTAGTTGCAGAGTCTAAATGCCGTGGCAGTTCAATCAAGAGGAGAACGAGTCATCTTCGAGGGTAACCAAAATCTGGATGCAGTGACTTTTTTTACAGTGATCCAACATCGTTGACACCATTCCTTGGGAGGCATTGACTTTTGGCGCCCGCAAGTAGGAAGTGCTGTTTAATGAAGACGTGGGGTTGTGACATGGTTGGACTGGACTTTCTAGCGTTACCCAATGCCCAGGTAAAAAAAATTAAAGCCATTCCACTCAACGTGAAAGCTGCCGGAAGTGCAGAGCAGTGATTCCCCATAATGGGCTGTGGCGCCGTTATCCGCTCACTGCTACCACCCAATGCAATTAAAATTTCCCGCCTTCGCAGTGCTCGCGCGCCCCGTCTGAAAGGCCGCCAGCGGGAGTTCTGTTCTTTTGTGCTTGCTTTTCTTCCCGCACGTGCCGGCGTTGCACTGCCTCTTTTTTTCGCTTACTATCGCAAAAATCAACCCAGCGAGCGTTCCTAACTAAATGAACGCTAAATGAAAAGTAGGTAGTCAAGGAAAACATCTCCAGCTGTGACAAACCCAAAATAGAGGGGCCATGAAGACAAAATACAACCTTTTTCAATTAAAAGAGCCAGCCTTTGCTATTCAGTTAGCTCTACTCCAGCCAAGAAAGACGTTGTCTAGCTGGAAATAACATAAGAAATATTAAGCTTTCAATTTTCCTGCTACGGAGACAAATTATAGGCAGGAGTGACACGACATGGGCCAGCATTAAAAGCGTAGTTATCAGCGTGTTATCTGCATGTTAGGATTCAAGTGATTTGATAAAGTGGAAATAGAGGCCCCACTGCAATTGCTGTCACGTTTATTGGTGGTGGCTAAGGTTAGCAGGCTGGCAATTGCACAAACAAGAATCTGTGACGACGTAGGGAAATTTTGCTGGATAGTGGTGGTCACTGCTCTTTATGTTTTCTTTAATATCTCGATTACTTGTTTGAAGTTTGCAATAAAATTGGTACCATTATCAGGACAAAGCAGACTTTTTAATGAAACAAATGTATTTTAGTGAACCAATGCATTTTGCCTTCATGGCCCTTCTCCACTTGTCGTGTCTATGCATGTACACCTAGCCACACCTAGACTATGAGGTACGCCGTAGTGGAGGGCTCTATAATGATTTTGACCACCAGGGGATCGTCAACGTGCCCCCAAATCTTGACAAACAGGCTTGTTTATTTTGTGCCTCCATCAGAAAAATTGCCACTGAACCTGTCCCCCTGGGCTCCCCTGCACAACAGTGTGCATATGTGTGTGTGTAGCATCTGTGAGTCACTCATTACTACCAACATACTACACGTTCTCGCCAATTCCTCCGGGAGAATTTATTTTATTACAAGTGCCCTAGTAATGCTCCCAGAATTATGAAATTCGTAAACCATTTCATCCTTGTGGGGAATACGGATCCCCAATGACGGTGGAATCGCATCCTGCTTCTCACATTAGGATCCCATTCAGCAACTGAGGCAGCTCACCCTTACCCTGGCAAGGAGTGAAATGATAACCTGCTGATAACTCTCCTTGTGAGGAAATGTGGCGTCACATTCCTCACGCAACTGGAGTTGGAAATGGAATTCCTCATACAGGATGAAGATGTGCGCACCGAAGCAGATATTAAAACCTTTAAAAATACCTGCAGTTATGTTTTCAGAAAAGGGTTTGTCACACAAAGTGACAGTTGTTACGCTTATTTAAGCAGACTACACTTCACTTCAGTTCAACCATTAAAAAAGGGCGCTGCAGTACTGTGCTTTGACTTGTAATGATGAACTCTTGTGGCATTGCTGAAAGTGCTAATCACTGTCTCCGGAATGCTCTCAAGAAAGAGGACACTTGAAAAAGACGGCAAATGCGCAACCATCATATAAATTTTGAAATCCTGACTGCTTCATTTATGGCAGGACGCATGGTTACTCTAATAACAAATTACAACCCTGCTTCTCATCTTCCTCATCTACCCCTTCCAACACCAAAAAGGGGCTGACGCATTGGCTTCGAGAAGAACAGGCTCCGAATCACAGTAGCCAACCATGTCACGAGTCCACATGCGCGCGCCGAACGCAGCCTCAGTACCAATCGTTACCCGGGCAGTGTTTTCATTATATCAGTAAAACCACATGTACACCATAGGTTCCCTATTCCAAAGGATCTGTGCATCTATACAGCCAGCAGCTGCAGTTTTTTGTACAGGGCCCACTTGGAAAGGTTGGCCCGTCCACGCCGGTCAACTCCCCAAACAGACAAAGTCTCTCTCTCTCCCCGACACGCAGGAAGATGCCAGTGCAATGAGGCGGCCTCGCTGTTGTGCAGTGTTCGCAGTGCTCTTTTCGGGTGACCCCAGTGCCGCCCTCGCTCCCCCCCAACAGAAGAAACTGTTTTGCCACTGTTTCACTGTTTCCTGCAAGACAACTAGATGTGCCTTATACAAGCGTGAAGTTTTTTGCAGGCAAAGACTAGGGACGCTTGAGAAAGTAGGAGTGCTGCCGCCGCCGCCGCTGCGGAGACTGTCGTGGCGCGAGGTTACCCTTCTTGGAGAGGCACTGTAAGAAGCTCAACCGAAGTGTATAAATATGTGAACCATGTCATTACGTGTGTGCGCGTGAGTGTGTGTGTGTAAATATTCTGCATTGAACAATGGACTTAAATAAAGAAACACAGTGTTCAAGGACGCCCAAGTGGTTTTCTTGCATCGAGCGTAGCAGGTTTCTCTTGCAGGGTGAGATGCCTGTCTGGCTCCAAGAGAAAATTCGTACCTACGAGATCGCAGAAGCGCCACCAGCAATGCAAACATTGTCATCGTAGCATGGTTCCCAGGGTGCCTTTGGACAAACTTTGACATTGTCAGTCATCAGCCCATTAAAACATGCTCTCTCTCTCTCCTTCTCTGGAATAAACTCAAAAGGATAACTTTTGAGGGGAAAATTCGCCTGGGTTTTCCCCCTTTGGTCCTTTAAAAGTATGGAGGTTATCAAGAACCTGCCTGCCTGCAGAATGTGGTACACGTCCAGGTGCTCACCTGCCAATGTGGCATTTTGCCCTCAGCGACCCGTCAGTGCTTTTAGAGAAGACAGAGGGAGGTAGGATGGCTGGCCCTGGGTACACAGTGATCAACACCAAATGAGAAGGTGCAGGAGGGCATAGTAGGCTGTTCTTCTTTTGAGACATGGGAGAGCGTAATCAAGCCTGGATTCGAAATCCAAGTGTGAGCACCGAAACTTGCACTGGGGATGCATGGCGTATGCTACCTTTAAGAGGTACCATGGGCGTGCGAGTGCTGGCCAAAAATGAGGCTCCTCTACCACGATATTCAGTTAGGCACTGCAACATTAATTAAACGTGTCGACATGGTGTGCCCCACCTCTAAATCAACCTCAAAGATAGCAGATCAACCTTGTATATGAAAATGATAAGTAGAATTAAAATAAGAGAACCTTTTTCACTAAAAAAAATCCTGCGTAATAAGAAAATGTAGCACTACTGGGGGCCGAACCCAGGGAGTTTGTTCCAAACACACGATTTACTCCTAGGCTAGCGAGACAGAACAGCAAGGCTTTTTTAGGTGTTGCATAAAAGAATAGAAGAAGTGTTCCAAATGAAGCAGTAGATGGCACTGGGTCCGCGCAGTAAATTTTAGGCTTGTAACCACAACGGAACAGAATCTCACGTCACTACCTGCCTTGAACAACCTCAAAAAGACCAGCTTGGGCAAAGGTAGCAGCTTCAAAAACTGTAACATAGTGGTGCAAGCGGAAACGCAAAGGTGGGCAGAAATCGCAGCTGCAAGCTCATGCCGCAACCTAGCAACAACGAAATTTTGAAAAACTAAAGATATAAAAATATATAAAATAATTATAGAAACGGTGAACCGCGTAACACCCTGCATTTCCACAATAATGCAGGTTTTGGGAACGTTCCAAATGTAATCGTTAAAATAGCGCAAATGGACATAATTGGTCAGACGAAATTTTGAGAAACTAAAACGTAAGAAAAATATTTAAAAATTACGGAAAATGGCAAAACGTATAACGCATGGCATTTCTACAATAATGCAGATTTTGCAGAAGTTTCACCTATAATCGTTATATTAGCGTAAATGAGATAACTGGTAGAAAGAAATTTTGAAACACTAAAAAAATATGAAAAATATTTAGAAATTACGGAAAATGGTGGACCGTGTAATGCCCTGCATTTCCACAATAACGCAGGTTTCGCGAAAGTTCAACTTTTAATCATTATAATAGCGTAAACGGTGATAACTGGTCGAACAGGATTTAGAAAAAAAAAAAAAATTGTCTGAAAAAAACTCACACTCAAGACAAGCGGCATAAGAATGCTACGCATTAAGATAATTCTTTGAATTTCTGCAGGATTTTTAGCTGCCTTCTATTATGGGAATTTTTTTGTGACGTCATGTAATTGGGGTGTTAATTGACGTAGAGTGCATTATGCACTGTGCAACCAAATCCCGAGAATGCTGCACACGATCTAACATCGCAAAAGCAAAGTGAAATGAGCTGTGCTAATCAGCCGAATCTTGTATGGGTGGACATTTTACGAGCTGACAAGAGCACAAGAACACAAGCTGGGTATTATCATTGGCAAAGCCACCCTCAAACTCATCAGCCTTACGCCATTTGCCGAAGGCCCATGATTTATCATCTAGAGCGGATTGAAGGACTGCACCAAGCAACAGCCCTGAAATTGTCATTTGGTTGGAGCAGACCGCATCAGGGCAGAACAGGCAGAGGCTTTTCTAGTTTCTAGTAAGCCTGAGGTTGTGGAGGAGACAGCGCTATTTAAGAGGGGAATAAAACGTCTGCACAGCGCTTGTACACTGCTTAGGTAAATCTACATGCGATTTCACCAGTCACTACAGATAAAAGCGCAATGCAGAGATGCAATGTTTCGTTGCGGGTGAACGAATGACGATTCAGTGAGAGTACAAACTGTGTGTGATAAACAATTTAGGCGGAAGACAGGAAAGGGAATGGACACCTGTCATGAGTCGTTCTTTTTGACATTTTCACACCGCATTCTAGTACGCCTTGTTATACACGCAGTGGTAATGGCGGTGATGGTGCCGCTTAGTCTGCAGCTTATTCTGCGCTGCTTAGTACTGTCACAAGTCTGATTTGCAGCGTTTTTTTTCTTTCAAAAAGGTGAAATTTACAAATTTGTAATTGTCTAAGACTGCAGTGCCTGTTAAACTGATCTGTAGCAATTCGTAACGATGTGTCTCATTTCCCTCGGTCGTTCACTCAAGACTAAAGTGTTAAAGCCAATCTAGCTTTTTTAGTGCGTGGTCGTCGTATTTCGTGGCTAACTAGGCAACATAGCAGGTGTTTAACCCTGTAATGCCCAATGTATCATATAAGATATGCCATC
Source organism: Haemaphysalis longicornis (assembly GCA_013339765.2). Taxonomy (NCBI): domain Eukaryota; kingdom Metazoa; phylum Arthropoda; class Arachnida; order Ixodida; family Ixodidae; genus Haemaphysalis; species Haemaphysalis longicornis. Next base: position 138,151,257 of record CM023451.1, on the reverse strand, counting down.
TTTCAAATTTTTTTTTTTTAGTCTCACCTGGGCCTTTCGACCTCCTGAGCGTTTTTCAGAAAACTATAGCTCGATAATTGGTTGCACTGAGTTCCAAATACAATTTGAAAGATGGATTCCTTCATCGCAATGGCGCCCGGTTGGTCTACACCTACTTTCAATTGGTGTGCAGTACACTTTTTACCGTGTATACAATACATCATATACATACTTTAAATGTAAGTATACATATACCTACATGTAAATGGGTATATGATAGAATATGTACCTGCATTATATATGTCGGTATACACATACTTAGTTTTTATGAGTTTATGATACATTATGTAATTTTATAACCCTGGGCGAAAAAAATTTTCCGTTTTGTTTCTTCATTGCTCGAATCACAAACTATAATGTAATAAAGCAACAGGGTTAAGGACTAAGACAGCCATGCACATTCGGTTCATGCTAAGCAGACAAATGGGAGCGATCCCTCCACGTTAGCGGTACAGAACATGCAAATAGAGCCCCACCCACAGCTGTGAAATGCCGTATCTTTAATCTCACACGCAGGGACTGCTTTTCCGCGTCCCAGCACTTTACTGCAAATCTCATGCATCATTCCTAACAAGCACTTTAAATCAATTAGTGCGTAAGGGATATCAGCATGTAGCACTAGCAGAAATATCACAGGTATGTCAGGTGCGCTAGGACAAAGTGAAACAATAATGCAAGCTGAACAAATGCATGCTCCGCATGATTGCAAGGAAAAATTTGCTTTCATTATCAATCAACTCACAGCTGACTGGACTGTGGTGTTTCCAAAACACTACCACATTCACTGCCACTTATATCTGATTCTCAGGCTCCTTGCCCATAACGTTCCCTCATCTGCTGCCAGCGGGTACTTGCAAGAATACTATACCATATTTTGGCACGTATAGCCCGCCCCTGCATATAATCTGCACTCCCACTTCCAGCTCACCGGAAAAGAAAAAAAATCATCGCGTATAGCCCACACATTTGATACAGGAAAAGCTGCACCAAAGCTACTGCTCAAGCAACACATCACATACTATGTAGACAGAAAAAGCGCATATTTAGCAAGTAGAAAACACTGAATGCAAGGTGAAAGTCACAATTCACTAATCAAATTAAGTTTAAACTAGATTGCGCTCGTCCTTGTTTTTTCTTCCTTGTCCTTGTATGTTTTGTGCAATCGCTGCCACGGAAGGCCTAGTCAGTGTTACTGCGTAGAAGCTTCACGGGACAATGCGCACTGCCGTGAAGCTGCTCTAAAGGAAAATCCCCGTGTATTATCCGCACCCATACTTTTCCACTGAAATTTTCGCATTTTTGGTGCGGGTTATACACGCGAAAATGCTGAAACAGAGATGCTGAAACCCAGAAATGCTGAAACAGAGATTTGGACTTCCCAAGCCCTCGTGTTCCAGGATTATAACGTTGTAGTTCAGTGACTGAGACCAGAAATGGCCACGGCAAGCACTGCTCCAGCAGCGCATCACGGAGAGAAAAGTACCTGCAGACCTGAAGGTCCAGACGCTTGCCCTAGCCACCCGATGCCATGTGCAATCTTAAAGCTGCAAAAGGCAGCGGCGAAATGATCTTTGACCTGTCATCATCATCAGCAGCAGCCTATCTACGCCCACTGCAGGGCAAGGGCCTCACCCATGAATCTCCAATTACCCCGGTCCTGCGCTAACTGCGACCATTTAATCCCCGCAAACTTCTTGATCTCTTCTGCCCATCTAACTTTCTGCCGCCCCCTGTCACGCTTGCCTTCTCTAGGGATCCACTCTGTTACCCTTAATGACCAACTGTATTGACCTGTATTCATCCTTAAAGCACACCATTGATTGCCTGTGGGGTCTAAAGTGCCAAACCAACATCTGCGCTATGAAGGGTGGCACAGTGGAGGGCTCTGGATTAATTTTCATCCCTTGGGTGTCTTTAACGTGTGCCGAAATCTCAACACACAGGCATTTTCACTTTTCGCCTCCATCCAGAAAGCAGCTACCGCGGCCAGGATCGAACCTTAGGCTCGGCAGCACAACACCCTAGCCACTAAGCCACCGCGGCGGGTTCCAAGCACACCATTTCCCAGGAGAACTTTATACAACATGCTGGGCTGTGCAATGCTGCCTCGGACCCGGGCTGGAGTGCTTAGGAGAAGGATGTGGAGATGGAAATGGGGCTATGTGGTGGTTGTGCCGTGTGCGTGTGATGTGGTGAGGACAAGGTGGAATAGGCAGAACATGTTTTGGTGTGCAAGCGAGCCCCTTAACCCACAGCCGCTCAGTGGTTTGACCACTGAGCAAGTGAAGAGGAGCGCTGACTGGCTGGGCTAACCACAACGCACTGGGACTAGTTGACACTGCCCAGTATCGATCGGAGGGGGTGTGAAGACATGCTAGGTATATTTAGAAAAGGCAACAATGGACAGAACTCTGAAACTAGGACACCTGGGTGATTATATGCAACCATGGGGGTGCCCCCACCCCCTCCTCTTACAAATGGCAAGCCATAGATAGAACTACCATCATCATCAGCATCCATTATAGCAGTTTCAAGGGTATGTGGTGCTGTTACTCTGGAAGCTGCTTTACAGGTAAAAAGCAAAAATATCAAAAAGACTGTGCCCATCTTCACAATCTGCAGACTTCTTTCCCAATATACAGAACATTACAACTTTTCCTTCACAAAAATTTCACTTAAAGGAACATTGAAGACAAAACAGAAGTTGGTCTAAATAGATAGATTGGCATCCCCAGAAAACGAATATACCAGCATCTGGGGCAGTGCCTGTTAAATAATCTAGAAAATACACCTAGCTGAAATGACGTAAACAGCGACTGAGTGGATGTGCCAAGAGTCACGTGACAAACAACAGAATGAGAAGCGCGCACACAAGCTCTCAAAGAATCTCACAAAATCTTTCTTTTCACTTTCACTTTCATAAGTCATAAACAATTGTAAATGTCGACATTTACGAGCTGCCAAGCCGTGGCACCGGTGCCAGTTGCGATGGTTACTGCAGGTTCAGCGAAGTCACATGCCTGTTACCTCTAACTCTTTTACCTCTTTACCTCTTTTTATAGTCTTCGGATGAAAGTGCAAATGCATGCCTGCATAGTAATAGTACGCAAAAGCACACGTACTGCCATTCAGGTGCTCGGCCACCGGAGTACGTAGGCTCCGTTTTCACACTAGGCATTTGGCGTGGTAACAAGTGGAACTAACAGATGATGCCACGTAGTCAAGCTGAGTGCACTGAAGCAACGAAAACCCAACTATCCATAATGAGACTGCTAACCAAACCGTGCCCCTTACGTCATTTTTGCTGCGGTTGCACTATCGGGGGTGAGACAGCTGAATCGGATTTGGGAGCAGTTTTTGGAGCAGCGAAATCTCGATTTCGGAGCAGAAGAACCTTGATTTTGGAGCAAAAGAAGGACATTTATCATGTTACCTTAGGAGCCTAAAAAGTCAAATTTTTGCAAACTCACGTGCACTTTTTAATCGGTTTTGAACGCACATAACACCGAAACAGCCTTTCAATAAAGTTTTTTCTACCAGAGTATCCCAAGGTACGAACTGAACTACATTTTTACAAAGCATTTTTAAATTTTCAGACTCTATGCATAGATAGCGTGGAGCGCCGGTGACAATATCGAATTGAAAAACTAAGCAATTGTGCGGCATTTTTATTATCATGTGAATGTTGAAATTGTTATTTTTTTAATCCCAGACTGGGCTTTATGCACAAGTGCAGAACCAAGGCAAAAGTTGTTCAAAGCAAGGTGACAGTTGGCGCAACGTTGGTATGTTTAGCAACCTCCCTCTTGTCATTAAATTTCAAGTCAGATAGATGAACCATTGTTACTAGCGTGCAATAATAGCCTGTTCCGCTATCGGACACTGCTTGAACATTTTGCGGCGATGTAGCCTGCGCCGCCACTTCTGCAGTGTCGGTCGTCCTATTCCCAGCGCTCGCAAGCTCGCTGTCAAAGGCAGCAATAACTCAGCGTTTTATAACACCGCAATGAGTCCGAAATTTCACTTCCAAGCACGCAACGCGCCTCACACTCAAGGCTGAAACCCGGCGAATTAGCGGGCACCACGTTGTTTTTGAACTCAGTCTTTCGAGTCGCGCAACTTCCCGCAACAGATCAAACGACTAAATGTAACCCAGCCACTCCCATCACCAAAACCACGGTAGAAATCGGCGAAGAGCACTCTGCCTGAACCTCAAGCAACTGCTTCACCCGCCGGCCATGTTTTCCCATCTTCACCACACAAAGATGGCGGCGCCCAGTGATGTCGTTCCAGAGATATGGCACTCCGAAAATTGCCGTTTTTTCATCAACTTGCACAAGTAGTTGGTCGCCTCAGTTTTTTCTACAGGACTTTGCATTGGATTTCGCTGGGAAAACTTTAAAAACTCACATAATATAACAAGTGCAACCTGACATTGTGACTTTTTTTTATTGAATGATCAATCAATTAAACCTTTACAAACAGCATCACCTCGGGGGTGCTGGAAAATTATGCCATCAGTAAGCATTTTTCCCCACTGAAACTGACGGGAGCGTTAAAATCCTTGGCTGTCACCGTACTGGAGCAGTTTGGCGCAATTTTTGCAATTTTCAAGCTTTTGGAGCAGCCTGGTGCAGGAAAACAAATTTGTATCAAAACTGCACAATATGCGCAGCTGTCTCACCCCTGCACTGTCTACTAAACGTTTTGTAGGTAAATTAAAAGGCCATGTGGCCCATTCACATTGCTCAACCACCCTCGCACGCCCCGTGCAACACCAAGACTGTTGCAGGCAAAGCGGCTGCCTACGGACATGTAGGGTGGGCAAGTTCTTGTTGTATGCACTGTGAGCGCAACCAGCGGCTCCTGCGGCCGTGATGGTTTGCTTGGTAAGTTTTAGTTTTCTTGCTGGACCCCACTGCTCTCTCACTCACTTCCAGCCTCCGTTTGCGTCACATGAAACATCATGAAATGGCACAAGGGATGAAATGCATCTCTCAATTGGTAACTTCTCGGCAATTGAAGCATCTTTCATCGCCCAATAAACACTGAGAGGGCTACGGGGCAGTTGAACTTTGGTCTGAGCCCAACTTGCTAGTTGCCTACAGTGTCCCTTTAAGCAAAATGGTCTACAGGAGGTTGTTTATTGATGAGGGAACCTTTGTGCATTACCTCATAAGGACAACTAATACCAAAACCAGAAATTCTTTGTTGTAACAGAAACTCGATGGAACAGACTTCGTTGTCCGCTTCGTTGAGATTGCCAGCATCTAAGCCGTACTTTAGTACCGTTTAGATGCTGGCAAAATCAGGAAACTCTGTTAGCCCACACTTTTTAAAGCTTTCAACTATTATGTCCAGTTCCTATAAAGGAGTGCTCATACTCCAGTGTAATGCATGCACCCAATGAGTTCGCCTTGTTAGGGAAAGCAAGTGCCCTCTACAGTCTAACATTCTGTAATCACGGGTGCATTCCTTTCAAAATTATACAGTACACACCTTTTCTGTGCCTGGTGTCGATTCTTTGTTTCCTTGTCCTTTGTCTCAATACGTGCATGCCTAACGTTTCTTTCAGGCACGCATCACTTTCATTGTGAGCTTTCAACAGAAAGTACTCATTATTTGATTCAGTACTCAAATTACTGGCTGCTCCTCAGAACTATTCCATCTGAACCAAAATTTCATTATTGGCGCACTCATACTGCGGAGCATTTTCATCTTAGCGACAAGCTACAATGGGCTGAATGCATATATTCTTTTCAAATGACTGAAATGGAAAGCGATGGGCCCCTTTCGCTTTGAAGATGACTGCCCTAAACAAAACAATAGATTTGTAGGGCATTTTCAAGAAAACAAGCTTGGCACAAAGTTTCAAGGAAACAGGCTTGGTTCATTTTCCTGGCGAATCAAAACAGCATTTATATTAAAAACGAAAGGAAATGTTTATAAAAATACAATTTAAGTACTACTTAGTCCTCTCTCAAAGGCAGTTTCAGCAATGCAGAGCCTGCTAGGATGTTTGGACAGTGTTCTTATGGAAAATGTCGACCGTCGTTTCGTGGCAAGGCCTTAGGTCTTGGTCGAAGAAGCCCAAGCTGAATTTGTTGGCAGTTGGTCGGAAGTAGTCCAAGCCTCGGCCAATCTTGATGATCCAGCCGGTGTCCAACCTGTCCAAAAAAGACAGGACATGCCTTGTTTAAACCCCGATGTCTCCATGCATAGTGACAATGTTCGTATAGCCTCCTGTGGGCCAAAGAGTGGCAAGTTTTCGCACGTTTTCGTAGGCAGTGCTGAACTGCGTGAAGGATCGTGAAGAGTTGCAAGAAGACGGGGCATCAAACTCGCCTGATGCCACCGAGGACGACTTCCTCTGGGGGCACAAGATGCAGTCAGTAGTGACAGTGTGGCATCCGATAGGTAGTGTGCGATGACAGTTCAGATTCGGTCTCTGAGTGATCTTGAATTCTGAATTTGCTAAAAAATAAATGGGTACAGTGCAATTCCTGTACATAATGTACAGTCATGGACAAATGAAATGCGAACACGAAAACATGAACCAGAATATGCAAAATTGAAAAATACTGTTTGTGTATGCGAAATAATGGCATGCTATTCGTATATTTGGAAAGCCAGATTTCCAAACTTTGCTTTTGTAACTAAGCCACGAATCATTTTGACTTGCACGGATTGATTTCATTGATTGTAGGGTTTAACGCGCCGACGCAACGCAGGCGATGAGGCGCGCCGTAGTGGAGGGCTCCGGATTAATTTTGACCACCTGGGGATCTTTAACGTGCGCCGAAATCTCGTACACACGGGCGTTTTTGCTTTTCGCCTCCATTAGAAAAGCGGCCGCCGCGGCTGGGAATCAAACCCGTGACCTTGTGCTCAGCAGCGCAACGCCTTATTAACTGAGCCACCGCGGCGGGTTGACTTGCACAAAAAGAAATTGCGCTATTTGTGTGTTCTGGTTGATATTTTCATTTTTGTCTTTCATTCGTCCGTGACTGTACAGTGAAAGCTCATTAATTTGAACTTCAATAATTCAAATCTAAAGATAATTCGAACTGTACAATTCGGTGCGGCCAGGCTCCAAGAAGCCCGTGTAAAAAAAACCCGTTAATTCAAACTCGACTAGGTTCCACCATGGATAATTTGAACTACGCGCCACCGCACCGACACTTGACGCCTGGCAAATGGCCAGAGAACCACTACTGCTGCCTACACCAGAGGCTGCGTTGCCTACAGTACGAAAAGGGAAGGTAAAATAGATTAAAATTAATCTGAAATCCCCATGGCGTGAGTTCTAAATGACGTGTTGTCGCGATGATGTTGGGACAATCACTTTCTTGTGGCATGTAGTACCACCTTTTGTAAATATTATTAGCTTTGTACAATCTACCTGTTGGGGGTACACAGCATGTACGACGGAAAGCTTTATAGCAGGGGTTCTCAAGCATGCTGGTCCCAGGGAACCCTGCTAAGTTCCGTTAAGTGCCAAGGAACCCCCCCCCCCCCCCCACCAGTTTTCATTCCGTTCATGCTACATTAACGTACAATAAATTCAAAAGCAAGCAAGGGTACCGTTTTTTTTTTCGTCGACTTTACGCGAATGCGTACGCTAGTGGCACCTATCTCCAAACAGGAGAAATGCGCATGGGGGTAATATAAGGCCGAGATTCAAGTGCAATAGTTTAACCACGGGGCCCATTTTCGGAGTCTGGCTGGCTAAAAGCTGCTGGCAAGATTTATTGAGCAGCTCGCGCGTTTCTGTTATGCGCCGAGATGGGCTTACTGACACTCGGGCGCAAGTGATGGAGGTTCCTTAGATCGATCGCACCTCAAGTTCACCATATAAGACTTTGCGACTGCGGAACCAGAGAAAATTTATCAGTGGCTCGCGGAACCCTGAGGAGGGACCTGGGACCCAAGGTTCCGCGGAACCCACTTTGAGAAACCATGCTTTATAGCATTAAGATGACGGCGTTACAGCTCGAGCTCCTACGATCGCGTGTCTGGACCTGTCCGCCATCTTCGGGAGTTGCCTTCGAAATGCAAGCTCTGCCTCGCACCTTCAATCAGGCGCTTCACCTAATAAATACACTCCGCCTAACAAATAGGCTCCGCCGCCTGTCATCAGTCTATGGTTTATGCCTCCGTCCACCAAGACGTAACACTGGTGGACGTTCCGGGGTTTCCTAATGAGTGGATCCCTGTCGGGCACCGACCCAGAGAGACCTCGTCTCATTGACATTCCCACATATTGGGCCAGTCGGCACAAGATTGGTCTGTCCCCAGAGCAACCGAGCTTTCCTGGCACCGTACCCACACATCCGAGTTGTCAACCTCCAGTGATGGCTTCATCCCAGGTAACGTTTCATCAGCCCCGCACCCTGTGGGAATTGCGGAGGTCCGCCATCTTCCCTATCTCTCTCGGCTCGCCGCGGAGGCGAGAGGGGGAAGGTTCCTCTCTCTCCCTGCGACCGCGCATTTCCCCGTCGCGGGAGGATGACAGCGGGGGGTACTGCCGAACCCCTCACGTGACGGGTTTGTCCAGAAGCTCCGGGCGGGCTGGTCCGGGGGCGACGACAAAGGGAGAGCCTCTTTGGAGACTAGCCATCATCGGGAGCGGCCGTAAGTACAACTTGCTCCTTTTTGGCCTTCCTTTGCCCGCCCCCGCGCCTCTTTCTCCCGTCCTGGCCAAGGTGGTCTTGGCGGTGTAGAGCGATGTGCCCGATGTCCCCTTATTGCAGTGCAATAAACGTCAGAGTGGGCGAATTCTGTGTCCTGTGTTCCTTGCTGCTAGCTGCCACTACGCCAAGTTGGCAGTCCGTGGCGGTGTTCAGCGGAGCTAGCCTTGCAGCCGAATCTTGAGGATCGAGCTCGGCCGCCGTAAGAACCCTGGTCCCCCCAACCCTAAACACTTTTCACGAGGATGTGTTTGAAAATGTTGAAGACTGGCTCTCGCACTTTGAGTGTGTGGCTGATGTTAACCACTCGGATGACTGCCACAAGCAACGCAATGTCTACTTCGCGTTAGAGGACATTGCTTGTACATTGTACAAGAATCACGAGACAAGCTTGACAACATGAAACGACTTCAGTCAGCAGTTGCAGGAGACCTTTTTGAACACCGACTGACAAGCCCAAGCGCTCTGATAGCTGGAGTCGCGGGCACAAAAGCCCAATGAGAGGGTTGCCATGTTTGCAGAGGACATGGCTGAACCAAAGAAACTTCGCTACCTCATGCATGGAGTCAAACAGCCGTTGTTTGCAGGTCTCGTGAGAAATTCACCACACACCATGAGAGGTTTCATTAAGGAGGCAACGGCTATCGAGCGGGCTCTACACGAGCGCAATCACCAATACGACCGCATGGCCATTATAGCTCCTGAAAATGCTGCCCTTGTTACAAGCGACGAGAACTCAATGTAAGACCTCAATCAGTCAGTTCTGTGAAGATTCAAATAGGCAGGGAATTGCATCACAGCAGTCAGTGCCTCTTCTGGCCAGGATTGTGCATGAAGAGCTCCACAAGGTGCTTTCGCTACCCAATCTGCCCACTCAACAGCGGTCGTTGCTCTTCGTCACCAACCAGCAATCCAGCCGATGCTGCCACCCTTTCAGCCACCCCCGCCTGTGCATTTGTGGTCAGTGCAGGAACCCACATTGCATCACCTGGTATGCAAGATGTACTTGTGACGCACTGCCGACTGGAGGCCACTGTGTTACCATTGTTGTGGACCTGGCCATCTATACAGACGGTGCCCTTACCGCAATATCGGTCTCGCAGGCTTCCCTCCCTCCTTCTCACCCTCGGTTCGGACAGAGGCCCACTGAAATTGCTCACTATCTTGCCACACGGCCTACTACGACACCCAATCATTAACCGCGATCACCATCTCTGGCACCCCACCTCTTGCTGACATGTCGTGCACCTTGAGACAACCGCGAAGGTCAGTCTCCCAGCCCGCGGCGAGAAAACTAGGCAAAGCTACCTCAGGAGGCAAAGTTGCTGATAGCATAAGTCCCAAAGACCTTCAACCGCCGCCAATAGAAACCGACGAAGCAGCAACGACCCATTAGGAACAAAGCATGGAAGGAATACTGCCGCAGCGCTAACACAGAACAACGATGACTCTGAATGTTGGTGATGTCGTTAGTACAGGGCTTGGTGTTGCTATGGGCAGGCATGAGGTGACTGTTTTGCTGAACACTGGCGCGGATTGCTCCATCATCAGCCAACAACTTTCCAACCACTTGCAGAAGGTGAAGACTCCATGGGACAGACCGCAGTTTCATTCAGTCGGCAAGTGCACAGCTAGGATTCGTTTAGGAGGCTCTGACTTTGTTCGCACTTTTGTCATTCTTCCACAGTGCTGTAAGGACAAAATACTGGGAATGGACTTCCTGCGTGAATATCACACTATTATAAACATTGGCGAGCACATGGATAGCCTATCGACAAACCTGCCTCCAGAAGTTGCCAAACAGCAATGTGTGCCTCTGCGTATCGCCAAAGATGACATCAGTATCCCACCGCGGTCCTCTGCATTTGTTGCGATAGCGTGCGACGGACCTTGTACCACCGACGGTGTGGCCAAGCTGCACGCTCCACCTTTAGTTGACCACGGCTATGCCATCGCTAGAGGCCTCAAGCACCTGTCCAGTGGCCACTGTCGTCATCTGCTTACCAACTTCAGCAATGAGCGCCGGAACATAGCAAAAGGTACCCCGGTAGCCTTCTTTGAAGGAATCAGTGACACAGAAAGCTGCTTTCTACTACAAATTGGAACTACAGCGATGAACTATCGAGAGATGTCAACCCCAGCCAGCTTTCTGAAATGCGCCTAAGGCTCCTAGATGTTTTGCAAGCATACAAAGGCTGCTTTTCATCCACGTCAGGAGTTTGCTAGACGCCACTAACAAAACACTGAATAACTGTCGAAAAAGCAACCAGGTCCCTCCGTCAAAACCCCTACCGTGTGGCCCCCAAGGAACGTGATGCCATACGGCAGCAAGTACAGCAGATGTTGGAAGACAACATCATCACACTGTCAAACAGCCCCTGTGCGCCTCCTGTCGTTTTGGTCAAAAACGATGGGAATATCGGTTCTGTGTTGATTACTGCAAACTCAACCAGGTGACCAAAAAGGACATTTATCCGTTGCATCCGAGTGACGACTTTCTTGATAAGACTCCGACATGCCCGCTATTTTTCGTCAATGCACCTCAATAGTGGCTTTTGGCAGTTATAGGTCGATGAGTGGGACCGCGAGAAGGCCGCTTTTGTGACGCCCGATCGACTTTATGAATTTGAAGTACTGCCCTTTGGGTTGTGCTCTGCCCCGGCCCCTTTAAAAGACTGATGGACAACGTGCTGTCAGGCTTAAAGCAGCAAACCTGCTTGGTGTATTTGGACGACACGATCGTATTTTCCACCACATTCAAAGAACACCTTGAATGCCTCATATCAGTTTTTTAGGAGATACCTTCTGCCACGCTTACACTGAAACCAGAGAAGTGTCATTTTGGGTATGAGAAACTGCTGTTCCTTGGCCACGTGGTCAGCTGCGCCGGAGTTCGTCCCGATCCCAGCAAGGTTGAAGCGGTTGCCGAATTCCCCGGACCATCCAACAAGAAAGCCATCAAGACACTTTTCTAAGGCCATGCTCTTACTATAGCAGCAATTTATTGAAAATTTTGCCCGCATAGCAGCCCCTCTTACTCAGCTTACACAAGCTGATGTCCCATTCCTCTGGACTGAAGAGCAACGGAGGGCGTTTGACGAGCTGCGCAAACGGCTGCAAACACCCCCTATCTTGGCCCATTTCAACAAAAATGCCGCCACCACACACACGTTGGAGAAGTTCTGCTGCAATGGCAAGAAGGCGACGAAAGGGTGATTGCATACATCAGCAGAACGTTGTCATCTTAGGTCGAGCCGGAATTAGGTCGACCCCCCTTACCTTGCAGCCAAAAAATGAAAAAAATAGTTAGGTACACAACATCGTTTTATTGAAGCTATAAGCATTTGTTTTGTCTAAGGTTCCCCATTAGAGCCGTTTTGTGTCTTGTCAGACAACCGCTTCCGTATGGCTGTCTCCCACACAAAATTCGTCCTTGGTGCAGTCTGGGGGACATGCTAATAGAGCACTTATACACTCAAGACCATGTCATCCCGAAGCAAGCGCCAAGCATGGGACACGCATGTGTCAAACGTCACAAGAGGCGGTCTGTGCAAGCGGCCAGGCGTCTTGGGGTTGCCGCCACCCATCCATTTAATAGAGACACCGCACGATGCTTACAAAGAAAAGTTGCCACCTTGTCCTTCAGTTCCAGTTGCACAGCAAGGCGGCCATAAAGCGAGGTCTTCCGAGCATCGCATACCAAGAGCTGCCCCTTCAGCTTACGCCAGTAGAGTGAACTCTTTTCGGTGAAACTGAACTGGCAGTAGTCAAGCATGTTGCCGTTAGTTTGGGCATACTATATGATGTTTCTTTTAAATGCTGTGATTAACTGGCACCAAGTGCCTGAACGTATCTGGAGCGAGAAGAAATGATCACGCTCACTGACAGCGAGGGAAGCAACAAAAAAAAAGATGGCGGCGCATCGGATTGATGTCGGTGGCAATAGTGCCTTTGCGGTTTCAATCGGCTCTATGGCCTGCCTACTTGCAAGATGACAAATAATATTATGCCAATGACTGGTATATAGGTTGAGGGGTGACTTTTCGGCAAATACTTTGGTAAAAAATCTCGACCTATATTCCAACACACAGTACTCGGCCACCGAAAAGAAGTGCACAAGCCGACTGCAGGACACCTTGGCTACACTGATACACTGGCCAGGATCCAGCAAGCATTACTGGCCCGAGCTTTCTGGGGCCGTGCGACATTATGTATGCACATCTTGGGTGCCAACGACGCAAAGCCCCACCACTCCGGCCAGTGGGCCTGTTGCACCCCGTCTAAACTCCCGAAAAGCTGTTCAAATCAAGTCGGCATAGACCTTTCAGGACCATTCCCGATGTCATCCGCGGGAAACAAGTGGATTATAGTCGCCACCAACGCAGAAACAAAAGTTCTCCAGCGGAAAACCGCGACCGACGTTGCTCAGTTTTTCATCAAACATTGTGCTTCACCACGGTGCCCCACCATTGTTATTACTGACTGAGGGAAAGCGTTTACTGCCAACATCGTCAACAAAGTCATGCAACTCAGTGGTACCTTCCATCAGAAGTCGACTGCCTGTCACCCGCAGATGAATGGGCTGATTGTGCACCTGAATAGGACAATAGCGGACACACGAAGTATGTACACCGACGTTGAGCACAAGACTTGGGACACCTCATTACCATACATAACTTTCACTTACAACACAGTCCAACAAGACACTGCCCACATGACACCATCCTTTCTTCTCTATGGCTGACAAGTTGCAACCTCATTTTATGCAATGCTGCCTTATGACTCCAGCAGTGACAACATGCCCGTCCACAACTTTATTGAACGAGCAGATAAAGCACGGCAACTGGCCCATTTGCGAACAAGGCTGCAGCAGCGGTGTGACACAACCCATTACAAACTTCACCGTAGGCCCACCCTTTTCAAGCCTGCTGGCAGGGTCTAGATCTGGACACTAGTTCGACCCCAAGGGCTACGTGAAAAACTTCTCAAGCAGTATTTTGGACCTTACCGAGTGTTGCGACAAGTCACCAACAGAACTTACGAGGTTGTCTCCGGTGAACTCGCCTCCGCATCCTATTTCACGCGTTGACAAACGAAGTGACCTGTTTTAAACCCTACCACCAACACGTGTTCTTATCGCTGCCCTTGTGTGCATTGGGCCGATGTTCTTTCAGGGGAGGGGGCAAATGTCACAATGATTACCGGGACAATTGCCTTCTTGTAACATGTAACATATACCATCTTTTGTAAATGTTCTTAAACCTTGTACAATCTCCCTGTTCGGGGAATGCGCCATGTGCGATGAACATAAGACGACAGTGTTAAAGCCAGAGCTCCTGCGCTCGCATGCCTGGATTTGGCCACCATCATCGGGAGCCACCTTCTAAACGCCTGCTCTGCCTGGTGTCTTCAATCAGGCGCTTCACCTAGTAAATAGGTTCCGCCCGCATGTCATCAATCTACGGTTTACGCTTGCATACATCAGGACGTAACAGTATTCTTTGTGGACTACATCAGTGTGTACAGCAGTGCAGTGGTGTGTGGTGTGCTGACAGATGCGGAATCATTTTTTTCTCAGGTCAGAAGTGCAGAACCTGTTGCTGCCAGTAACAAGGAGGAGAAGATGGAGGAGGAAGCACCCATGCAGTGATCTGCTCAGAAGTCGTGGCCAGATTGGAATGCTGCCCATCTCTTAGTTTTGAAGAAGATGAAGAGGACATTTTACGCTACATTCGCTCGTTATAGCAAACAATGCTGGCTGTCGCATTTGACAGCAAAAAACATTCTGCCGTCATACACTTTTTCAAGCATTAAATTGTTGATATGCCTTGCAGCTTCTGAATCGCAGTGTACTGTTGTTATTCTTCACTTTCATTAATTAAAACTGGCATGGTGGTATAAATTAACGAGCTTTCACTGTATATGTTGATTACAGAGGTAAGTCCTGTGAAAACTGATTTACCATCTTAAGAATTTTGACACACAACATATTTATATTCTCTTTCCTGTACCTAATATGTTCTCTCAAAATTTTACACTGCACAATGATCGCATTCCCAACTTTGCATCAACTTTTTTGGAGAAAAAGTGCTATCATTATGATGCGAGTAAATACAGTATTTGATATGAAGCAACTAAATGTCACTATTATGTTGCCAAGGCATGCAAGCAGATCAAGGGACAGAACAAGTAGGTCTCCTACCTTATCTCACGATCGTGGAGAGTCTCAGAATACTCAACGATGAGGGCGATGTTGTGGTCTGCCAGGCTTGCCTTGACTTGGGATAGCCTTTCGAGCTGCCCATGCTGGTCCCGCTGTCAAGAGAATTGATGAAGGCTTCAGTCACAGGACAGTGTGGCACTACCCCATAAATGTGGCAGGGAAAAGGCAAAGGTTACAGCGCACATGCTGCAGCTACTGCAATTCTCTTGACTGTATTCCCTGGCACGTAAAATAAGGTTTACAAAATGTAAGGTCCATCATACTACACTGACCATATGCAAGAATTTCTACGGTACAACTGGTATTTGATAGACATGGCAGGTTCTCTTCTTACTGCTACACCACAGGGCAGTAATAATTCAGTTTGTCACTGCTATGTTTGTGAAAGGTCCTAGAGCACTGAGCCCTTGCATCTAGAGAAAAACGTTAACGCGACGAGGCGCAAGTGGAAATGCATGACAGGAGAGCCAGTACACCCCAAAGGCAGTGGGGGTGGTAAAAACGCAGTATTTAGCCATGTGAGATACCACTTGCCGAGTAATCATTTGTGGAAATAAAATCATTGATTATGTCGTACAAATACAGTCACGACTTTTATCACAGCCAAGCACACATATAACATGAAGTAAACAGGTGTTCACATTTCTATTGCATGAATATCAATAAGTGTACAACCATCAAAACTATAAAAGATCTGCAATACGCACTTTTTCGGCAGTAAAAAATCGACTGATCCTGCATAACAGCCATTTGAGTTCACCCTTTCTCACAGCCCTAATCTAAACAGCTGATGGCAGGACAAGAAGCTCTCCTTTTGTATTTGCTGTCAAATGGTAACTCAATTTTCTCCTGCTCGATGACAAATTTTAAAGCAGGCCCATTTGTAATGTCATGGAAGTGGCAACCTGGCACCAAAGGAGTGTTCACCGCAAGTTCACAAGTCTTATTGATCACAGCAGCCACATACTTTAACTATGCAAGAACTATCTGATGATCCTAGTTATAGCAACGGGGCACTTCTACCAAATCATGGCAGGAAAAGACTGTAGAGCATGGCACTCATTCAGTGCATTGCAATAAGTGGAATGTGCGGCAAAATCAATGGTTTTTTCTGCATCCAAGAAATATCTTCCCCACCAAACCCCTCGCTAAGCTGAAACTTTAGTTCATGAAGCCCACTTCCAAATGGACCCTTTTCCATCAGACAGTTTTTAAAATGAGACAGGCGACTTGTGTTGACAATGGTGCTAAATTTTAATAGCTTACAAGCGGGCAGCGATTACCAGTACAATTATATGGCTACAGAGAAGAATATTAACGGAGTGCAACCACCGCTTCACACTCGCTCACTGGGTGTATGAAATTTCTGTGCACTGCCTCCCAGAAATCAAAAACGAGCACACTCTCCCACTGTTTAGCACCACTGCCTTCATTTCTGTCCCCCCAAAAATCCTGCCATGTCCACCCTGCAAAAACCAACCAATTTAATTGTTAAGATATCCGCTGTGAAAGACAGTTCACAGTAATAGTACGCAGCGGTGTGCCACTTCCGTTCCCAGATGCCAGAGCTTCTTGAGGTGTTGCACAATGCCCGAAGTGCCTGCATGGACACTTCAGTAGACGAAGGAGCTTAGCTTCGTTTTAGGTTTTTAAAGCAAAAGCTTTCTTGGTGGGACCGATGGCATCCGGCCAAAAAACTGATACATTTCCCCATAGACCGGTTGGTCCACCAAAAAGCTCTGATAAGATGGCTGGACACACGGCGCGTGCGCGAAAAAGGGCTTCCATTGTGAATCATGAAAAAGGAATGGTATGAGATAAAATACACGCATCGATCACAAAGGAGTACAATAGTATGCCTTTTATCTCATGAAGCACGTATCAGTATACACATAGATGGTTCAAGTTGCGTTTACTTATGGCCCAAAAAATTGTCACATGGTTTCGTTCTTCATTTGCGATTTGGGTCTTTCAAGGTTTGACGATTGATTGGACGCACTTTTACCTTTCGTGCTTTGCAACTATCCTTGGGAAGGCATGGCAAATTTTTGGGACCATTTCAGCATACTTTCTGCAGCGAAGCTGTTAGCCTCTTGTTGGTCGGAAAATTATGTGTCATAAACCAAAAACACAGGCAGGACCCAGCAGTTCTCGCCCAAGATGCTAAGCGCATGCGTCGGGCTAAACAGGCGTGTAGCATAGCACTCAGTATTCGTGTAAAGAAAAAAAACCACAAAACAAGCATCGAAACCGCATGAGGAATGATAAGGCGCCAGTGAACAATGTATTCTGGTAAAGATTAGGTTTGCAGCTGCTCTCGAAAGGGGAGGGAGGTTGACGTCATTCGAGAGCTAGCACATGCATCAGGATAAGCAGGACCCAGTAGTTCTCGCCCAAGACGCCGAGCGCATGCGTCAGGACCCAGCATTTGCTGAAAGAAAAGCCGAGTGCAAGTGACGAGCCCGCCGAGACAACAAGGAACATTTCATACTTTCCCCCACTAGCATGTGTAGTGGTTTACCACCGCTGCTCTGGACATCCACTTTCGCAGGGTGGGATGGCGCCCAGTTTATTACGAGAGAAATTGCAACCTGATGTGCTTAATCACTTCCTCTATTTCCCTCACACAGATTAGCGACGTCCCCTGTGAAGACAGACCCAAAAGTCCGAATGTACAGGGTAAGTATAAACAGGTAATTAAGGTAAGCATGTGAATCCTACTGCTGTAAATAATACCATGTATATGATAGGTTTTATTAAGCCACTCGTTACACTGCTGTCTAAATGAAGTGCACTTACTGGAAGTGGCATCAACAGACAGTCTTTCCCAGGCGGCGAACACCGCCGACGTATTGATTTTGAACAAAAAAGCCTTAACCTGTCTAGTTTGACTGGCAAGAGGAGGAAGAAGGTGTAGTGATGGAAAGAATAGAAAGGAGGAAGGGAAGAATAGAAGATTGGGCAGATACTGTCTTGGCATCGCTTAAGCAGTTCGGCATCTCAACAAGCCTTCAGAGTTCTGAAGACGGCAAGTTCAACCAGCGCTTAGCCTCTGTGAGCATGGAAATCAGCAAGTATTGCTGCGAGGCAGGCCGAGCTATGTACACGTCCACCATTTGCACATAAAAAGCAAACGCTGATGGAGCGTATGAGGCACAGCACACATGCAATGAGCGAGCGTCCACAGACTAGATGGACGATGCAAGATAGAGAACAGAAGCCTGCTTTCACTGGATTGCATCCTGACATGGATTGGATTTGGAAGTGACTGCTCCCAATGTTGCCTCATAATAATGAAAATCCACCAAACTTGTAATTTCACGCAATACACTGAAACTTGATCATTACAATGTATCCTTACATTTGTTAACACCTAAAATCCACGAGAAATACTTTAAATTCTTGTGAGAAGACAGGGCCATTGATTCTCTCCAGAAAAATCAAGGATTTTCAAGGACAATTTAAAAATTCCAGGACTTTCCCGGCCTTGAAATTGACACTTCTGAATTCAAGGGTTTTCAAGGTTTTCAAAGACCTGTGCGAACCCTGTTTCCACAAAAGTCCGCCCATCTCGTACTGTTTACTTGATATATCCGCAGTGTTCCATCGGCAGTGCGGCCACTTTTTTGTAGTTTTTGGCACATGACCCGAAAGTTCACCCATCCCATATTTTTAACTTGATATCTTTGTAGGTTGGGCGGACGTTCTTTCAGAACTTTACGGCATTTTTAAAAAAGCGATGTGTAAGAGTGGTATGTTTGTGTACTCAGTGAGCTAAACAATCGATCTAGGGCAACTTGCATTTTGACTTCAGTGTTCCTCTAAAGAGACACTGAAAGAAACTAGCAAGTCGGTTGCTAACAAAGTCTGGCTTTCGCACAGCCATTTTACCATTGATTCAGTGCCAAAAGATGCCTTAACTATTTTTTTCTCTTGAGCTAGTGGACACATTTAGCATTGCTATGCATGTAATTGTAGCTTATAGATTGCTCTTACAACACATTACCAGCAGTTTGTGAAAGATTACTTTACAGTTTATTAGTCAAATAATCATAAAAAAATGCACAAAAAAGTAATACACGCAACATATCTAAGCGATTTTGTAATGAGCCTAAACTTATTTTAGGCAATTCTAAGGCTATACAAATTGTTCCTACATTTCCTGGCTATGATTCAATATATATATCAACGCTGTACACCAAGTTTTGTATTTTGTGGGCCGTCAAACTAGCGGAACTGACGCCTGTGCCACTCCTCGAAGCCACTCGAGTGTAAGTCGGTCATGCATTCCAAGCACACTTTTTGTGTTCTGACAAAAAATCCTTTCACTTTGGGGTAAAAACTAGAAAAAAAAAAAAACCAGCGCTCTTGAGAAGTGTCGCCGCACCGCTCCGTAGCAGTAATCTGACACGAGCGCCAGGCTATCATGAAGGTAATAACGCGATATGACGCGGCGCATTTGTCAAAATATCCCTACCGTACGTTGTCCAGATCCTACACATCAATGTAAAGCCGCAGTCGTCAGATAGGAAGCCCGTTTTGTTTATAAATACAGCGGGACACCGTTTTCACACAACTCGCATCTACCGCGGGTTCAAATTTCACTCTTGGCGCAGTCTCTGCAGGCGAAATATCAACAAAACATAATAAAATCGAAAAATGAGTTGTCAATAAATATGCCAGATGGCGTTAGTTGGCCGACAGGTGCCATTTTTTGCTTTCGCAGGACGTTTGAAATCATCGGAACTCCGTGTCCGATGGACACCATTTTCACACAACTCGCCACTATCGTGGGTTCAAATTTCACTCTTGGCGTGGTCTCTGCACGCGAAATATCAACAAAACATAATAAAATCGAAAAATGAGTTGTCAATAAATACGCCAGATGGCGTTAGTTGTCCGACAGGCGCCGTTTTTAGCTTTCGCAGGACGTTTGAAATCATCGGACACCGGCGTCCGATGGCCTATGGCGCCGTAGTGAAAGAGTTAATTGCTGAGAAAATGCTAATAAAACAACGCATTTCCTTTCCTCCTTTCTCTCACAGCGACTTCATGATGCAAACAGCGGCTACTGCAGCCAGTGCTTGCGCCACGATAAACCGGAAGCAAGCGACACAGCGGTGATGTATAGCAGTATAGAAGCAACCGAATACGACACTACCACAAACCAAGCACTTTTATTAGCTTCGATCAGATCAGTCGTGCTTTCCCAAACTCCCAAGTTCTTTGCTGCTACGGACCACTAGCAAAATGTTTCTCTATTGGGACCCGTGATCAGTATTGTATGCTGTAATGAAGAAAAGCATATTGTCCTTTTAGGCCGCATGAATGTTGACGTCGAACAAACCGCTCGTGCGTAGCTCCCACACCCCTCCTCACATAGCGGAACCGCCTCAAGTGTGGATGAGTAGTGCCACCCAGTGGCAGCTAGGCAAGACGTTGCATATGTCAGACATTGCGCACACTCAAAAATAGGTACTGACCGTAGAAAAAATAACCGTTCCTTTATTTTAGCACAGCAAAAGCCCGCAAGAGGGTTATAATAAATGTGGCTATGCCCAAAGTACTGTACAAGAGTCACACAATTATCTGGCCGAGTATTGCTCCTGGTAGTGCACTGAAACTAAAACCAACTTGTTAGCATTTGGGGCCGCCGCGTAATCTATTGGCTGTGCTCTCATAATATTGTTTCTAGCCTTCTTTTTGTTCTTCAACATTCCAACATGAAATTACGAAAACTTTTAGTTACGTTGTCATATACTTTTCATGGTGTTAAAATATTTGCCATGCAATTTAAACCACTTCAGATGCAAATTGCGCGGTACAGCCAGGGGCGGCGACACCTGTCTTTACGCTTTCACTATTTTCTACTTTATTTTAGAAAAAGCGACGCCAGAGTCCTTCAATGCTTTACGGGTCACGAAACTGCTCCGTAACTCAATGGGAGAGCTTCATATGCTGCGTTTGGCCGCCGCGCGGTGGCGCCACAATCTCACTGAGGTCACTCCTCGGGCAGCCTTGCGCTGGCTCGAACGGCGGAGACACGGCGAGTTGTGTTTGTTTTGTTCGGGAAAAAATGTAACCTGCATCTCGTGCTGCTGTGATGCAACTTAAGTAGTGCAATGCCGAGCGACGATGCCGAACACGTGCTGCGTCCCGGGATGTCGTTCCTTGTACAACGTTACAACAGAAAATGTTTCCTTGTTCTGTTTATCGAGCGACGGGGCGCTGCGTGAGAAATAGAAGCGCGCCGTTCCAAGGCAAGAAATGGGAGACTTCAGCTTCGATTATGCGCGTGACAGTGTGTGGGAATGCACTGTGTGCGAGAATGAAAAAATCAATGTTCCCTTTTGAGAGCATCCTGGACCTAGAATTGTACAAGGCTAACTTAAAGCCGGATTTTTGTCAGATCAGTCAGCTAGTAGCGGGGCTTCATTACCTGTTTGCAAACTTGTATTACCTTGCGCTCAGGCTCGCATGTAAAAAAAGCTTTGGGACGTCCTTGTGCTTTTACTTTTCATATTTCCGCGAATTATCCCTTAGTGTTCGTTTTGTAACCGCGCGTGGCCGCTTCCGGTTTTCTTATCTGGCGTTTCAACCGGAGCGCCCGTTTGCTCTGTTCGTCGTACGTCCCGTGTTAGCGACAAGGGTGTCACCTTGTCGCTAACTTGATTTTTTGTTTCTTCGACAATGTTCTCGATCCTTTTCTATGGATCTGAAATTAATAACGTTCAGAGAGTAATGCATGCATAGCAAACGCCGCGCAACTCACTTTATCAATGTTCAACGTCACACCGCGGACTTCTTCTTCGACGTTTGTGTTTCATTCTAGTCTTTTGTAGAGCATAAAAAGCTTTGCGTCGTTCTTGGCTACGTGGCAATATTCTGTTTCTTCCGTGTGCTGTGCATCGCAGTGCAAAAAATAAATTTTTGTACGCTGGACCACACTCTTTTGTCTCCCTTCGCAATATTGAAATTTTTTTGTTGTGTGGGATAAAATCAGCTTTATTGCTCTTTTTTTTACTTCCTTTTTTTGCAAGGATTGCAAAGCGTGGAAGCGGAAAGGCACACGGTGCAACATATATCTCTGCGTGTTTTGATCCTTCGCGTTTCTGCAGCGTTTTTAGATGTTCTCAAGTATGTACCCACTCATCGAAACAACAATACTATTGGGCTATCTCTTTTAGCGTTCTGTGCATTCCAGAGCAATCAACAGATTCATTAAGCGTAGTCTGAACGACGCGTACTTGGTTTCTTACAGTTTCTTTTTATTGTATTATCGATAGGACCGCAGCAGTCCGGGACTACAGAGCTACTGTATGTGTGGTATTTACAACTTTTGCTTCAAGAAAAGAAGCAATAGAGATTTAAAAATCCGTAAACACGACGGCGCAGCGCTTGTGCCAGAGGGCGCATAAGCCGTTGCCGTTCGCGGCCGAAGTCTACAATTATTTACTTGGAAAAATAAAACCCCATTGAAGGCAGGTGATATACACAATGACTGGGCTATTCATCGCTAACTACTACGAAAAAAAGCCCACTTAATCAGCGCGCAGACACCAAAAGCAGCGAGCGTTTGCACGCCAAGAGCTGGCCAATATACCGCATGCGCGGCGCCTGGATGCCCTTCATGCGGCTGTGGCGCCTGTAGTGGCGCCCGCGGTCCCGATATGAAACGAGCGCCAAAGTTTCGTGGACCAGTAAAGCATTGAAGGACTCTGGCGACGCTTAAGACTGGTATATTCGTGTTCTCGGTGAGCGAATCTATTGATCTTTAAAAGTCTAGGTGTCTATGACGCAGCAGAGACAAGTTCATGTTTCCCCAGTTATCTCCCTCATTTTTAAGCTGAATGCCGGAGTATGTTAAAAGAGGGGTAAGTTTTCAAATTCAACAAAAACTCGGTGTTTTCGATACCTGGCTGCTTTTGAACAGGCCAAGTCATTTTCTCAATTATTCAGCTCCTTCTTAAAGTTACTTTATTACTTTAAACACTCTTATCTGCATTAAAAACATAATTAAATCTGAAACGTCAGAGGACTTCTTAGCCTAAAATGGGCCCAATCAAGCAGCGTGGAAATAAATTTCGCGTACCTGGTCGAGTCCTGTGGTTAGCTTGATCCGCCTAAAGGACGGGCACCTCTTCTTCAAAAGCTCACAAAGGCGAACGAAGTTCTGAACCTGCCTACAAAAAAGTGACAGGTTAGTTTCTTTTCGCTCACAAAACCGTTCACATACATGCACACTTGCCTGATGAACGGAGCGGACGTAGGCGTCATCAACTTCAACGGATGTTACCATGTCATCCAGTAAGTGGCCGAAAGTTTGCTCATAGCTGTGGCCGACTGAGCCGCTTTCGATGTGTATTTGCTCGTGGTATGTTCCAGCTGCACGAACGCATTGTGAATAAATTGCGCCCGCAAAATTTCAAGCTACACTGACCTGCTTTTTCCTTTCGAACTTGCTCTTTGATTTTTTCGGCCCTGTCCATGTATGTCTTTGCACGATCTCGAAGGATGCCACGTTTGGCAGTGTCCGATGTTTCTGCATTGAAAAAAGGCGCGCAGTTCCCGATCACAACTTTGCAGTCCTGAGCGAACAGAAATGCCACGAACTACCTTTAATGGCATCCATAAGGAGCTGTATTCCTTCTTGATAGCATACAAGCGCTGATGTATAACGTGACGCATTGTCATGTTCGACAGCTCTTGTCAAAACGCCCACAGCTGCCTTTTCGATTCCACCGAGCCTGGTCGCCGCCATGGTGGTTGCTGATAGTGCTGATAGCCAGAAACAAAACAAAAAAATTATTATAATGCGTAATCTCTAATTGACGACAACCGTGTGTACTTAAATAGACTAAGAGAACTTCAGCAATATTTATTTTTGTTTTCTGCATAAAAATAGACAACAGTTTTACTCAAATACGTTTGGTGATTTCAAATTCAATCCAATCCAGGATTCAGTCTAATCCAAAAGGAACGTGCTTAGAGGAAAATGAATGGGTCGGGTCTGGTGGGTCTGTAAAATTCAGATTGCCCTGGCATGAAATCCAAATCGCAACTATGTTCCTTTTGTGAGCCTGACGAGTAGATTGTAGATTCCAGAAATAAAGCCCAGGTGGTCGGTGAACTTAAAAAAACAAGCGTTCCATCAAATATCACTTCGCGCAGTGGCAGTTTCGCTTTCAGGAATATTCCAAGTCCATTATGGCATTCCTTATATTGCTTTTATTAGTCCTGTACATTTTATTTGATGTTAACTACTTCATACGAAACATTGCCCTACTAATAACCGGTTGCCTGCGATGGAAGAACTTGAGGCGACCTATCTTGGAGCCTGACGTTACGGCAGGTGAGTTGTTCTCGACTGTCAATGGATCAACTGTTATCAGTATATTATCTTTATGACTTGCCTATCCGGAGCAGTTCCAAAACTGATGGGCAAATAAAGTACGGAGCAGCGCTGAACAGTTGTGAGCTGTCCAAAATTACAGATAAGGAGGCCTCATTTTGCTACGCGACTAAGTGCAAATGTCATTATCATAGCCAGAAATTTGATGAAAAAAAAAAAAAAATCCGAAGCACAAATGGCAGACTATGCACACGACGAAGCAGGCTACATTAATTCAGAGATGAGGCTTAAAAAGCTTGTGCGGGGAAGAGTGAAGAGAAGAGAACAGCTGTTCACGAATCATCTGTAATAAGTGCGTACAACGTTCAAGTGTTCTTATCAGAGTAGGTGTCTCCCAAGATCCCGTTGGCGCCACGCATACTTCGGCGTTCCGCTGTGGGTGAGGGGGCGTCCGGATCAGTTCTTGGCAGCACTTTATGGTTGGTGGGGAGAGGAGGAAGCACACCGGTGTTCATTTATGCCAGGATGACTAGAAGGGTAATCGGTCAGACATTAAACTATTTTATACAGAGCAGTTTTTTAGAGAGAAGTCTGTGATCATTTCTAATATTTGGGGGCTACTCCTAATGTACTCGACATGTTCTAGCGCCGACGTTGGAACCCTGGGGCTTGCAGAACCCTGGGGCTCACCCAGCTGTGCATGGCTGGGTGAGAAAATTTAATATGCCCGAATAAGGTGGAACAAATTGGGTGTCTCGTCGCTTCCACCCAACTAGTTCCACCTTATCTGTTCGGCCTCTGTAACCTCAAGGTAGAGTCATCGCCTCCTGTATTTTTACAACGCCAAACGCATCAGCCCATATTGGCCAACCAAGCCCTTCTATTCCAGCCACTCCCCCAATCGGTAGCCTTCCCAGCACTTTAGTCACATGACCGGTTCATCTTGGCACGACGCATGGTGGAAAGCGGCAACGTTGCCGAAATGTGCTCCGTCGCAGCTCTGAGTTTTCTAACAGTGGCACGAGTGCCATTACTTTCGCAATCTCAAACATCAGTTGCCTTGGCAACCAGACACAAGCTGCTCTTGAATTCAGTTATGGCTGGGTGATCCTGGTTCAGCTCGGGGCCCCACCTTACGACATGTGGGCACTGCAGGCGTACCACTCACTCCCATTTGGAAGCGCGCAAGGCGTTTGACATTGTAGAATACAGGACGCGATGGTAAAGTTGTTTCTGATGCCAACGGCCTTGGTTCGAGCACCAGCAGTTCTAAAAATGTTGTTCGGGTTGTGTAAAAAATCTTTAACAGTTCCATCTACAGTCATTAAATAAACTATGCTTAATGTGACTGTGTGAAAATAATCAAGTAATTTATGTTGACGTTCTCTTTGCCAAGAACATTTGTGACAGTTGTAGTTGTTTAATGTGTGAAAACACGTATCGTTGCCCTGTACATTTTTCCGCACCACGACTTGTGATGTCACCGATTGTAAATGACGAAATACAAGTTGTGGAACCTGCTTATGTGTTTTCTTTTTCTGCAAACATAAAATAGTACCAATGCAGCAACATGTAAATGTAAAATAAATGAATGTATCTGGCAAGTCTTCCCAATATCCGAACTTCAGCTTAGTAAGCACCAACGAAACTGCAACAAAGCACCTGAGGCTTTGTACACTTCGATTTCTATCAAGGTAGCTGAAAGTTGCAAGCTAGAGGTCCTGCCTTCTCTCACTCTTAACGGGCTTATATCAATCAATCAAGTTATTCTGCTTTGTTGCATAATGGAATGTACTCAAAACACTACTTGGACCCATAGCCAGCAGCTTGCAAGAAACAGTTGTCTGTAGGGTGAATAAGGGGGCATCAAAAAAGCCAAAGGATTTCTCAAACTTGTGATCTTTCATTTGAAACGAGGGGTTATTGAGCCTTTCATGCTTGTTTAAAAGCAGCAACATTTTGGTGCAGGCAGGTGCATGCTTAGCGACCTGGACTACATGCTGCACATGAACAATGCCAAATACCTTCAAGCCTTCGAGATTGGACGAGCTGCGTTCGGGCTGAAGAACAAATTGTGGGCGAAAGCGAGGAAGCAAAATGCCCACTTTCTCATCAGCGCACAAGTGGTCCGCTACCGAAGACCTGTTTCCCTGTTTCAAGCCTTCGAGATTCATACTAAGGCAAGGCCACCAGCATTCGAGTTCCCTTTTTGGTTTCCTTCAATACAGGGGATACTTCTTTAGTGCACTGTACAAAACCACTGACATAAACAATGCGTGCTGCTGCTGGTAGCTTTTCTGATGCTGCATTTTTGTTAAACCTGGATGCAACGAACCTCTATGTGACGAATTCCTGGATTTAACGAAGTTTTTCAATTCCCCATTGCCAGTCCCATTGAAACCTATGTGTTTGAGACCTGAAGGCGTTGCAACGGATAACCTTGATGTAACGAATTCGTTACGCTGATGGTTCATTGTTTTTGGCACTTTCTCCGAAAAGTCGGCTGGAGAAATGCACTAATTCAGCGAACTTCACCCACACCACAAACTGGGTTATACTGAGCGTTTCCAGTGTCAGTGCGGTGCTGGTTAGGTGCTAGGCCTGCCTGACAGTGTGTAGTCGCGAGTCTCCACTGCCATCTGTGGTGTATGTTAGTCACTGATGTGTTGTGCTGCGAGAAAGCCAAAATCTTTGTGTTTACAATTTTAAATATTGTCTCCGCCGGCGACAAAGAAGAACATCGCCGTCTGGTACAGTATCCCAGCTAGCACCCTCTCAATAATTTTGAGCGTTGCTAAGAGCATCAAGTTCACGAAAAGGCGCCCTTTCAGCATAAGTTTGGTCCTTGAAATGGGCTAAGGCACCGAAGAGTGTCAAAAAGCAAAAGAGATACTTAAGTTACGTTTGTGAATACGGGGAAAAGTGACCTTGATTCGGTGGAGTGCCGTGTAGTGACTAAGTTTGTGGGAAAGCTGATTGATTGTTGGGTTTAACATGCCAACGCAACGCAGGTGATGAGGCGCGCCGTAGTGGAGGGCTCCGGATTAATTTTGACCGGATTAATCTTTAACGTGCGCAGAAATCTCACTCACACGGGCGTTTTTGCTTTCCGTTTCCGCCAGAAAACGGGCCGCCGCAGCCGGGAATCAAACCTGCATCGTCGTGCACAGCAGCACAATGCCTTAGCCACTGAGCCACCGTGACGGGCAAGTTTGTGGGAAAGCGGCAGGCGCAAATCACATAGTTTTTTTTACCGTGAAATGAATCCTTTAAGGGTGACTTCATCATCACTGAAGTCTGGCATTTTGTTTTCAGTTCTTTTTCATTCATGCGAGCCTTTTAACTCGAAACCTGCATGTAACGAAAACTTGCATGTAACTAAAAATTGCGAATTTTTATCGACTTTGCTATATCCAGGTTTAACTGTACTTAGCACACGTTTTGATTTTTCTACTTGTCAAGTGTCGCAGGACTGCGTGAGATTTTCTGCTTCAAATATCGCTTACTTCAAGCGGGAGTATTCACATTTTCTGCGTATTGCAAAATATACTTGAAAATTCGGTTTGCTTCGTAGTGTTCTTAGCTGGGCCATTTCGTGGAGGAGGTTTAATTTGTTGCGACATTCTTGCTAGCCCAAAACGACTTGAGTGAGCAGTAGCATTAAAGAAAAATTTGGGCACGGGACTATAAAAACAAATATTCATTCTCTCAGCTTGATTCTTCCCTTTGTGTACGTACTCTTCTTAAACATCCTATTGAAAGATGGGTCTGTGGAGGATAAACTGAGCACCAGCCACGAACAAAGGCTGGGTTCAAAAAGTTAGCGTCGTCCAAATTTATTAAGACCAAATGAGGTCTGATAGAGGTCCAAGATTATGCTCTGGAGGTTTCAATGGTCAGTCGTAGTTTTGTCCTTTATTAAAGATGCGCGTTTCTGATAGCTTGGGCAAAATTTTATGGCACCCAGGGGTTTTAATGGACGTAAAGTAATCTTAGTGCTTTTAAAATAGTACGTCCAACTTGTTTAATGCCTGCAAAAGGAGCTCTTTTGAGCCCATTGCATTGAAAAATACGGGCAGTGACAACTTCATCTACTGAGCTACAAGGAATGAAGGGTAACTTGCGATATGCCATTCCTTTTCATATTGCAATGTTACCCGCCACGGTGGCTCAGTGGCTAAGGCATTGTGCTGCTGAGCATGAGAATGTGAGTTAGATTCCCGGCCGCGGCGGCCGCTTTTCTGATGGAGGCGACAAGCGAAAACGCCCGTTTATTCGAGATTTCGGCCCACATTAAAGATCCCCAGGTGGTCAAAATTGATCCAGAGCCTTTCACTACAGCGTGTCTCCTCATCGCCTGTGTAGTATCGCCACGTTAAACCCCACAATCAATCATATTGCAGTGTTCCCATTTCATTGAGCTTACATGTATTTGGCAAAGAAGAAGAGGAGTATCTCAGTGGTAACTCGCTTTTTTTTATCAGCTCCTGAGTGCCTCCATTAGATGTACAATCTATGCTTTGCTCCTGGCATTTAAATATGTCCAGTTCAATATACAAAAAGTTAGCTAGTGTATGCTAGGGGTCCTCACAACAGAGAGGGAATGAGGTGTTGACATGTGACGTATTGTCAGAGTGATTCGTCCTTTCAATTAAAATCATCTGTATGCCAGTTTTATGGGCAACGTTCCTCTGTCTAGCTTACTTGCAGCTGCTGGGCTGTTCTGACGGAAAGTGCAGGCCACATGCTTCACATTGTTAATGGTGTTGCTTTACAGAAACGTAACTCTCTGTTGCAGCTCATATTATGTGCTGTTATACTCCTCTTCTGTCCTCTTCTTTTATCTCTGTTGTGTTTATCAGGGAGCCTTTTTTCAGTTACAACAACTCGTTTCGTTAGCACCATTTGCACTTAGCTGTGTACCCTTCATTGTGCGCACTTAGCTTGGTAAAGAACCAACTGGCTTTATTGGACTCGTTACATTCACCAGCCACTGATGTAGAAGCAAGCATACATCCTTGATTATTTTTCGCTCATCTCCTTTAATTAGCTCAGTGGGATATTTCCCAAGCCTTGCCACCCTAGTCAGTCCTGTGTCTTGCTTTTGTTGCGTGATGAAAAGGAAAATGTACAATGTTGAAGCCACGTCTGTTTTCACGTGATTTCTTTTTGTGAAGTACATTTAGCTGTCATTATGCGTGTCATCGTGATTTCTACTTTAATAAACCACCACATCAGGGTGGAATGGATTACCCATCCCAAACATTATGGTTGTGAGATAGAAAAGCTATATACAATCGGACATTGCATGGCGTTGAAGCTGCATCCTCTAGGTGAGAACTGTAGAAAAGGGGCCTTTGGCACATTTGCAAGCAGGGAGAACCGTGGCCCATTCATTTTTGTAGATGAATGAGAAAAGAACAAACACAGCACTCAGAAGAAGGGCACATTTCTCACTCGGGTCTTGTTCTTTCTTTCTTTATTTCTTTTTACCATAGCTTGTGTACTGGCAAGACAAGGAAATCTACATTCAACAGGAGTTGATCACGCTCAAGGACAACTTCATTCGCGCAACGTGCATGGTAAAAATGACCCTGGTCAACGGAAGGCTGGCTGACCTGCTCGCGTCGTTGGCTGTCGACGCATCTGCCCAGCCGCTTACTCTGCCTCCCGAGGTCCAGCACTTTATCGACTACAACAGGGCAAACAGTGACAGGCTCGCCGCCGAAAGAGATAGGTTGCTTACCGCGACACGCTCGCAGTGAACTCCACGAAAAAAAAGGCAGCCAACTTTTGACCCACAGTGTTGCAAATGCGTGCCTAGCAGCCGTATCGGCACATACCTCAATTATGCACTGAACTCGGGTTCCATTTCCGGCATGTCATGAACACTTAAAAATTGGGTAAGACCAATGGCAACCTTTGTTTGTGACAAATTGCATGAAGTGCACCTAATGCAATCATTTAATCAGGGTGTAAATAATTAGAAGGGGCTGCGAGCTCATCATCTAGTATGACTATGTCTGTTGCCTGAACAACATCAAAGCAGACGTCGGAAAACTCGTGGGCTGATTGATTACCCTAAAGGGTGAGTCTGGCTTCACCTGTAAGTCTGGAATTTTGTTCCACAGCATTTTGTAGTATACAACATACTCATGGAGCTTGTGTGTGCTGTATGGAGAAACTCTATTTAGTTGCACATCTTACTATTACCGTGCAGCTAAGCTGGATCCTGCTGGTTGGAACCAGCTATTGTGACACACATAGTGTGCCACCAGCTCTGGGTCACTGCTATGGACAAGTGTCTCACCTGCATGGTGGCATGCTAATGCATCAACATTCAAAAGTTTAGGGCAAATAGAGTGTGACACTGGTGTAGGTTTTATTATTTGTCTAATAAGGTAGGTCAGAAAAAAAAACAGCAATTTTGCAAGCAGCGTTGCGGAGGTACTGTTGAACATCTTAATGTTGTAAATTCCCCTCAGGCAACTATGCTGCTATGTGTTTTGATGTAGAGGAAAGGAGCTGCTTAGTGAAGCTAGTGCGCCGACATCTTTCTCAGTTAGTATGAAAGGCTTCCTGAAGCACATTGTGATTCATCGCGTGCTATGGCCTTAGTTGAGGGTTTAGCATCGTCATTCAACTCATATTTTTACTCGAGTTCATGTCAATTCCTTCTAGAGGCCACCACGAGAGCATTTTAGGAGCCTGGTACTGCCATAGAAGATACTTTCTAGCCGGCATGCACAGGAGTTAAGTTGTTCTAATAGTTAAAAAAAAAAGAGACAGACTATCCTGAAATGGCTTATTCAAAGCAAATGGCAGGATTACTTGTTTGTGGATTGATCGTACAGTGCCTGGTTTCTTCCGCGAAATTGTCTGTTAACCGCATAAGCCTACCAGGAAAGAGTGCCATTTGACACTTGCTCTCTTGAATTACCACTGGATGCTATTTCAAAAAAAGGACAAAGGGAGGAAAGTAACTGGGACATAGGGGTATAAAGTGTGGATGTGCTAGTGGCTTCTAGAACACACGGTGCTTTGTTAAAAAAGGCCTGCTGTAATACATAAACATTCTTTCTGTTTTTTTTTTTTTTCTCTGCCAATCATGCAAGTTCTGTTATCTATGAGCTGAGCCTACCATTCAGTACCAGGTACAGAACTTTGTGACGTGCAGAGCAAACATTTTTTGCATCGTCAGTTCTCACAATGTATTTAGTGTTATTATGGCTCATAATGGTAATAATAATGATAATGTTACGGGGACGCCTAAGCACTTCTTAGATGTAGTAACTGCGAAAGCATGAGTGTCCAGTGACTGAACATGTTTTCTCATCACTGTCATTATCCTTTTCTTTTTCCATCTTGTTCGTCTTCTCCTAATTACTATGATGTGGAACATTTGCATTGCCAAGCAAAGAGGAAACGGGAACGTACTTTGCTGATTTCCTAATTGCTACTTCTGCAATTAGCAGGCTCCGTCACACGTGTAGGTCACGGCACATGCTTCAAATGTACGTTTCTGAGTCGAAGGCCAGAACACATTCACGTGGTCCACCTCTTGTCAGCTAGGGTCACAGAGGTGTACTGTCGGGGAAGCATGTTAGTCCCGCATTCTGAAGATCCCAAGATTAAATCTCACTCAGACCCAAATTTACCGAACTTTCTTTTCAACTCAATTGCCCTGCTTTTTAACATTGAAGCTGCTTAACAAATCGTAATTTTTCGTGTCCGCAGTTAAAAATACCAAGAAATCGCCCAGTGAGCACACGTAAGCACGCGCACATGAGTGCGGGCATTGCGGCGGCCGCCGGCAGTTAACAAAACCAAGAAAATGCCCAGTGCTCATGTGTGCGTACCTAGTGACGACCGCCCAGCGTTTTCTGCGCACGTTCGTCAAGCCATGCATACCCACTTAAGGAGATTGGTCAAAATTGGCCAAAATTGGGCCAAAAAAAAAAAAAAACTCCAACGTTAGCCGTAATCATGGCAACACTTGCTCAAAACAAGAAAGACACGTAATAGCATACGCCCCTCCAAGGTGATGCCCAATGATTAACACTTCCAAAAAAATGAAAGAAGCTCACACTTATAGCAACAGTGATGGAGTAAAGGTCATTGCGACAACGAAGAAGAAGCAAATCGGGTACAATCGTGGAATTAAACCTTCGTGATGGTCGGAAAGGTTGTGTACAGTTTTGCTACCTTCAAGTCTTACGCGTCAGTGTGAGCCTCCTTAATTTTTTATTTATCCATTGAGCCGTTAACCATTTTGTGTGCCGTCAGTTTGCCAGGAACACCGGATTTTCGACCTATCAAGTTAACTAATGATTTTGTATTAATTGGGCCACCATACACGGCTCGCACATGACATCACGATCACCCTTTCTGGTGCACTGCTCTCAGCTTTCGCTGTGCTATTAGAAATAAGAGCAGCTGATAGGTTCATAACCTTCCACCATGCACACAGTGCACCAATATGGTGGCTACAATTATGTCAGTTGAAGCTATCTATTATGAATTTGGTGTTATTATGCCTCTTCTCTGTCATTTTTGGTTTCGCAGTTGGGCCAGCGTATATTTTCCACTACACTGAATTCATGCATACTGGCCGCTGCATTGGCCAGTGACTTCACACAAGGTCAGGCGGTGGCTATCATTTTGCACGATATGTGTCATAGATACAAGAATTGCAGCTGAAACCTGTACTAATTGGTAAAAGAAAGTTTGCAAGTAGAAGCATTTTGAAGTGTCAAGGGCCCTGAGCTTGTGGCTTGTTAAATGACCTGTAATGCATACTGGACTGCTTTATTCCAGTCTTGACGAAATTCTTGGTAACTCTTTCCTTGTTCCTGTCTCAAAGAACACGACCATAAAAGCAGACTATGAGCAATGGGTCGGTTGTGTATAAACAACCTAAAGGTAATGTTTTGTGCTGGCACCTGCCATGGTAGGCTCAGTGGCTAAGGCATGCTTCTGAGCCCAAGGATGCGAGTTCGATCTTGGCAATGGTGGCTGCTTTTCTGATGGAAATGAAAGGCGAAAATGTCCGTGTGTTCGAGATTTCGGCACATGCATAAGGATCCCCAGGTGGTGTAAATTAATTCAGAGCCGTCCACTACGGCGCGCCTCATCACCCACGGCTAGCTTCGGCTCGTCAGACCCCACAATCAATCAGTTTTGTGGCTGGCAAGCGTGTGGTTTTCACTGATACTTACAAATGGGAAGGAAAAGGAGAAAGCGTGAGAATCTTTTTTCCTAGTTAGTCTCTGTACAAGACCGGCTAGTATTGCTGTTAAAGCCTAAGTGCGCTTGAGTTCACAACTGGTGGGCCAATTGTAACTCTCATTGGTAATGGACAAGTCTATCCAGCTACCACCAATGAGGGCACTATGTGTGACGTGAAGCTCAGGGCCAGAATTCACATTCTGCTTAGCTGTGCAGCGGTTTTAAAAAGGCTTAACTTAGTTATAGTAAAGGGTCCACCTCATTCTGTAGGTATTTACCCAAACGACCAGGCTGTACTCTCAATTTTTGCAGCATGAGCAGCGCATGCAATGAGCTTCTAGGACCTGGAATCTAGATGGCCCAGCCTGTATTGGAGGCTGTTCACACTGTCTTTTGCATTTGCTTGGAGTTCCCTAAAAAGCCCTGAAAATCCAAGGGCTGGTGGCTGCCACCAAAGCAAACACCAGCTCACCTTGTGCTGTGAATTTTTCAATCTTTTAACTGGTGCGAAATTATTTCTGGCGATATGATCATTCTTGTCTGTCTCCAATGTCAACAGTGATGAGGCATTCCTCAGGGAGTTGTCCTTATCCCTAATACTGTTTGAAATCTTTTCAGCTATGCTCAGTTTTCACCATGCAGCTTGAACTGGTGTTGTGTTGGTAGTATTGCTTTTTTCTTCCTTTTTTTTCCCCTTCAGCTGGTAATATACGGTGGTTGGTTCCAGCGAGAAGGGGTTTCAGCTAGAAGAGCTGCTCCTTTATCTAGCCACTCTTCGTCAACTTAAGTCCTCATTTTGAACTGTTGTCCCAGTTGAAAATGTGGTCCTCAGTTTTGGGGTGACAGTCCCAGATTTTAACTGTACAGGTATAACATCCGCCATCCATACACTTTGCATTAAGGTGACTTTGTATATAACTTTGATAGCTGCTTGTTGTGGAGGACTTCAGTCCTCCTACCACATTTTTTTGTGCCTGTCCATCTTTTATTGCCACTCCTCTAAGAAATAAGTGTCATTTAATTTGTACTGAGTTCTAGCTTCCTTTGATGATGCCCTGCGAGATTTTTCGTCTGTTTTTGGGAGATCTGAATTGTAGCCATATTCAGCTGCACTTGCCTTATACAATGGGGGTCCATTCTTTTGCTGGACATATCTCAGCATTGGCCATGGGTCGGCACAGTGCCGCATTCTTTTTAAAGGCGATTAGTCTTTCTTGGGCTACTTTAACCCGAAAATTTTTTGTCGGTCTGTATGTATGTATGTCTGCCTTCCTATCCTTTGTTTCAGCTTTCCAGCAAAAAAAAAAATACTTGAACAAAAGGTATATGGGCAATAGCTTTTCAAAACCACTAAATCTAACGACACACTTCATACTTATCAACATTGTTCAGCAAAAAGGAAACATTCGATATATTTGAGGCAAAACATCAATACACAGGTGGTAATTGCAGTGTCCTTTAGTTAGAAAGAGAAGGCTGCTTGATTTTCGTGATAGCAATAAAAAGACGCGTTGAAAACAATATTTTATCCAAACAATCCAAAAAAGGGCTAGCCTGGAGCCCCGACCTCGGGGTGGTGTTTCAAATACAACATTAATGAAAAGTTACAATGAATGGCCCACAATCAGCGGAACGTGGGAAAATTGAATTGACTTGAGCAGACGTCACCATGTTTTATTGTGGGAGGAGCAAGACGGGAGGGGAAGAGCATGACAGCTGGGTGGAGAAGAGAAAAGAGGCATTTATTTGATAGGGGTTGCAGAAGGCTGTCATCTTGTGATGATATTTGCAGCAAAGTGAGCGGATAAACGGCCAATTTTTTTGTTTGTTTGTTTGTTTGCAGTCATCACTCCAGCAGCGTAGTGATCTTTTGGTTGAAAGGATCAGTAGTTATTCACCCACCATTCAGCCTATGATTCATAAGGCTATCGGCTTTATTGGTAGACACTCGCTAAAGATTTGCATCTTTTTTTCCTTGGCCATTTCCACGGGTTGCTTTTAACTGGCCAGTGCAACAAATGATTGTGCCGCTGTTAGGACATGTAGAGTGTTTGCTCAAGTTGAAGAGTTTTCATTCGTGCGTGTTGGCATTTTGTACCTATGCAGGACCAGGGTGTCTGTTATTAGAGATTGTGTGAATGTTGTCCTTGTTACTCCCGTGCCGAGAAACCTCCGTTACTGTAGCACACCAACAAGAACAGCACGATTAATAATATAAAAGCGTTCTGTGATAATCTTGTTGTATTTTTAAGTTGTATTTTTAGGATATTGGTACTGTTCGTATGTGGCAGTGAGTATACGCACAATAAGCGATGGGAGTTTTACGTGTCTAATAAAGCAAATTTACTTTCACAACCTGCTTGTCATTGTGTTTCGATTTTATCACGGTACTAATCTGATGATAAACGAAATTATGTGTTGCATCAACTGCATAGCGTTCATTTCTATGCTGATATTGCCTGTGACTGCTGTTAAGGTCAAAGGTTGTCAGAGGCAAGCTGCCAAATTGCCCAGAGCCTGCCTGCTGGAGGGAGATTATGGACCTGTCAGGGCAGAAGCAGCTGGCGAGCCGTGCTTTGCTTGTCATCCCCCTGGCAATGGCACGAGTGTTGCATTGATAGGCGATAGGTTTCGAAGATGGATGACTCTCTCCACTCTCGTTCTGTGCTCCTGTGTTGCTGGATTTATTACAGAGTGATGCGGGTCGACGCGTAAATTTTCCCAACATGCCCCGCTTGTTGCTCACGCAATAAAATTATGAGATCACGAGAAAGCAATCATTTATCCCCCTAATAATAAACATCAAAATTCTAACAATAGTATTCCTCTCGGTAACAAGGTGAATTAGAAAGCAATAATAATTAGCCTTGGCAGATGGGACAATATAATAGTAAAATGACTCGTATGGAGCCTCACTCGATTGGGACCTCTCCAGTTATTTTTAAATGCTTAGGCATTCTCTGCGTGGAGTCAACAAGGAAACAGGTGTAATGCCTAATGTGTCACGCTTTCACCGTTTAACAAAATGCTGTTAACAAAAGGCACCAGGGCCTTCATACTTTGAAACCAGACTCCGTATATTGCCCCTAAAAATGTCTTGCCAAAAATGCATTTCTGCATTGCAATGAAGCCCACTTTAAAGGTGTATAAAGTGCAGCACCTCATAAGCATACACAGGGTACTGTGGAGGTATTAATAAAAGGTCCTTAAGCGATCAAACTTCGATATTAGACTTCTTATATGCCCCCAAACGGCTACTGACGCGAAATTTCGAAGCTGGGATAACTGGGTAAAAAGCTTCGTTTGCATACGGGGAGATATCTCCCAGGAATTTTCAGACCGTAGGCGTTCAGTCTAACATGCTTTAAATCAATTTTAATCTTGCATTGCACGCACCTCAGAACGAGTACCCTGTCGCATCGGCATGACGCGAAGTGCGCCTCGTTCCCCAAACTAACGACGTCACGGCTTCCGTGACATAGCCTACCCGCGCTGTTGCTGTTTGCGTGTGCAACTGTGCAAGTTTCGCCTTGTGGTAACGGTCACAGTTCGGGACTCACGTCATGCTGGCCCGGGCGTGTGGACCACAAACTGGTCAGGGATGCTGTGCGCGCCGCGTAAGTCCATACCGACCATAGTGCGACGAGAACAGTGATGTCAGTGATGTCATGAGTGCCCTCCTGTCATGGCGGCCGCCTCGGTCTTCGTTTGGTCTAAACCGAAACTACGGTCCCTAGAAATATTTCTAGGGACCATACCGAAACTGACATGAATAAAAGATGCTGTATGTAAATACTGTATTTTCGCGCGTATAACCCACTCCTGCATACAATCCACGCCCCCACTTTCAGCCTGCCGGAAAAGAAAAAAAAGTCCTCGCGTATTGCCCGCACACTTGATACAGGAAAGGTTGCACCAAAGCTTCTGCTCAAGCAACACATCATATACTAAATAGATAGAAAAAGCTTATATTTAGCGAGTAGAATACACTGAATGCAAGGCGAAAGTCACAATTCAGTTGTTAGAGTGCACGCGTCCTTGTTTTTTTTTTTTTCTTGTCCTTGTAGGTTTTGCGCAATCGCTGCCTTGGAAGGCTTAGTCAGTACTACTGCGTGGGAGCTTCACGGCACAACGCGCATTGCCACGAAGCTGCACTAAAGGAAAAATCCCGCGTATTATCCGCACCCCCACTTTGCCACTGAAATTTTCGCATTTTGAGTGCGAGTTATATGCGCGAAAATACGGTAATTATTTACGAGGCGCTCGACCTTATGAATGTGCCATTTCATGATTACTGGGCTGGTAGGCACCCATACCAGCAGAAAAAAAAAACACGGAAATTTCGTGTCAGTAGTTCTTAAGATATCTTCTCCAGTATTGCATTTGTGTGTATAGTGAAGTTCACTCTAAAAGCACGTCGTGTATGACTCTCCATAGGCCGGAATACAGAGGTGTTTATGGAGGTATACAAGAAAAGGTCGTGGGGTCTCGTACCTTGCTAGCAGGCACTTATATTGCCACAGAAAAATAACTTGCCGGTAATGCATTTGCGTATAGTAGTGAAGCTGGGTTTAAAGGTGCTCGGTGTGAATAGGTGGGTTTTTAAAGGTGTTTAATATACGGCCTTATGCGCCTCCGAAATTGTACTGAAGCCAAATTTAAAGGGTTAGGTATATAGTGATTCATAGGGATACACAGTGTCTTATCCAGACATTTGGTTAAAAAGTTATAGAACCTTCCTATTTCGGTACCAGACTGTCGAAAAACGTCGTCCCAGCAATGCATGTGTGTGTAGAAGTGAAGCCCACTTTACAATCTTTACAATACTTTTTATTGTCACTTGTAAAGTGACAATAAAAAATAAAATAAAATACTACATACACTTAGAAAAAAAAAGAGGAGCTCTGTGTATACCAGAGTGACTTGTTCATTTTACCATTCCACTTGAGAGTTTCTGCCATTTTTTGTTCGGTTTGTAGCCATGACTTGTGTAATCGCGCGAAGCAGGGGGTGCTGGGCCCGCTTTTTTTCGGGGTGGGAGCGGGGGTGCTTTAGTCCCCCTGCTTCCTCCCCCTTCTGGAGCCCCTGAGGACAGGGAGAAGAAAGAGGTCGGGTGAAGGCAGCTTGCACCATGCCGCAGTGTTTCGTCAACGTAAATTGAAATCATATCCGCTATGGTCTTGTTTAGCAGCTCTGTGAGCCCGTTTGTCTGGGGGCATGGGCGTCGGCAGGATATTTTCTTGAGATGGGAAAGCCCATTGTATTTATTTATTGAAGGGTAAGAGGTGGAAGATGCGGGGCAATTGTGCAGGGGTGGCTTGGAGGGGGGGGGGGCAAGTGCTCCTTTTGCACCCCCCTGTCGACGCCCATGTCTGGGTGTGATGCGCCGTGGTTTTGCGATAACCAGTTATAACTTAATTCCCTTATGTCTCTGTTGGCTGCTGTGAGAGCTGCGCGTCTGTCGGTTACGACAGCTGCCGGGGCACCATGGCGAAGCACGATGTTCTGGACAAAAAAAAAATGCGATCTCAGCCGATTCCTCTGGGTAAGGCTTCAGTTTCGCAATACCGGGTAAGATAGTCAGTGGCGACTGCAGTCCACCTGTTTCCGGATGTTGACGTAGGAAATGGCCGTAGTAGATCCATGCAATCTGTTGAAACGGCATGCTCGCTGGGTCGACCGGATGAAGGAAACCAGCCGGCCTAGTAGGCGGCGTCTTTCTTCTCTGACAGTCACGGCACGTTTTCACGTAATACTTGGCAGTCGCAGCGAGCTTCGGCCAGTAATATTTCTGGCGTACCCGTGCAAGCGCGCGAGTGAAACCAAGGTGCCCAGACGAAGGCGCGTCGTGACATTCACGCAGAGCGTCGTCGCGTAGCGTTGTTGTAG
The DNA here is from genome assembly GCA_013339765.2 of Haemaphysalis longicornis. Lineage (NCBI taxonomy): Eukaryota > Metazoa > Arthropoda > Arachnida > Ixodida > Ixodidae > Haemaphysalis > Haemaphysalis longicornis. Next base: position 138,111,836 of record CM023451.1, on the reverse strand, counting down.
GCACTATAAGGAGGTTCGTAGCTCCGGTAGGGTCGACCCCCTTTTGTAGAGAACCTCGATCATACATTGAGGAAAATAGATGAGATGGAGGGCTTAAATGGCCGTTGGGGATTTATGTCGTGGCCTCCGAGATGCTTAACGAGTGACTGGAGCTCAGGGTCATTCCTCTGTTCCTTGGCGAGAGCTGATGCTTCTAAGTCTCCTATGAACGCTGTATCTTCCGAGTCAATCGGGGCCCTCTGCGAAGGGGCTCGTGACAGGCTGTCAGCGTCGGTGTGGCGTCTTCCAGACTTGTAGACGATTGTCACGTCATCTCTTGAAGTCTTCGACTCCACTTGCGCTAGACGTCCTGAGGGATCTTTGAAGTTTGTGAGCCAGCACAAACAGTGGTGGTCATTGACGACTCGAAATGGTCTGCCATATAGGTACGGGCGGAACCTCGAAACCGCCCATATCATTCCTTTTCTGTCGTCGAATAATCCACCACGGCTCGTAACAGCGTACGACTAGCATAAGCAATGAAGCGTTCAGCACCATCTTGCCACTGCACGAGGACTGCTCCAGGGCAAACGTTACATGCATCTGTGTGCAGTTTTGTGTCCGCAACTTCGTCGAAGTTCCTAGAATAGGAGTACTTTTTAGACGCGCCTTTATCTCACTGAAAGCGCTACACCGCTTATCGCCCCAAACGAATGGGCAACGTCTTCCTTTGTTAGACGTGTTAGGAAGTTCAGCTATCTTGGAGAAGTTAGCCACGAAGCGCAGGCCCAAAGGCCCAGGAATCGTCGTACAGCGCGTTTGTCAGTGGGAGTAGTGAAAGTGCGTACAGCTTCCAATCTTTTCAGGGTTGGTGCTGACACCCACAGAGCTCACCAGATGTCCGTGAAATTTGAGCTGCCCAAACGCGAAGTGACATTTTTCTGGTTTTAGAGAAAGATCCGCTGTCGAATGGCCTCAATACGACGGCGCGCAGGCGCCGAGATGCTCGTCAAACGTTTTGATAAAAGATTACAACGTTGTCCGGGTAAACCAGACATGAGTGCACTTTAGGTCCTGAAAGACGCTGTCCATCGTTCTTTGAAAGTCGCAGGGGCTGAGAGAGGCCAAGTTGGAGAACATTAAATTCATACAAGCCATCGGGGGTAATAAGGCAGTCTTCTCATGGTCGCGTTCATTTACTGTCGATCCTCCAATACCCGCTGCGCAAGTCGATCGGACGAAAGTATTTGGCATGGCGCAAACGATTTAATGGGTCGTCGCTACATCTTCTATTGATTTTGTTTAAGTCTTCTATACTTCACGCAGAGTGCCTTCCTTTTTTGCAACTAATGCAATAGTAATGCCCGCGGCCTCGTTGACGGCTATATTACGTCGTCCGGAGGCATTTCTTTGACTCAACGGCGAATTGCCTTCCCGCTCCTTCGAAAAAACCCTGTAGCGGGAGTTGTGTTCACTTCTTGGGTGGTGTTTAACGACACTTGTATGCCTGACTTCGACGAGCGGAGGAAAACTTCATCGAACCAATAAATGATGCTCTGGAGTCGGCGGTTTTCTTCTTCGGTTAGGTTTGGGTTGATCTCAACTTTCATAGCCGAAGGAGAAGCCGTCTGAGGGGTCCGCGTTTGTTGAGGTGTGTTCATCTAATGTTTGCAATTTCCAGCAGTGCGAATTGTCCGGCGCAGTCCCCGACTTCGCCAGGCCAGCTATGGCAGTTTCTCTCGCTAGACGTTGCATTGCTGAAGTTGCGGAGCTCAACAAGCCCTCGGGCTACACAGACTTATCGGTAAGTAAAAGGGACACATTACCTTCGGCGATCCCATAGGTGGCGTCACATCCACACTCTACTCTCACAAACATGCTGCTAGCTCGTGGCGGCACTGTTTCGTTCTCGACGCAACACTTAGTTGCAGTGTTGCCTGGCTGCTCCTCGTTTTCAGCAGTTCCCTCGGTCGAGAACGTGATGCGCACTCCCGAAGTTCAATAACGGCGCCGCATTCGTGAATGAAGTCCAGCCATAGGATGAGCTGCTTCGAACACTCGCGGAGGACAATGAAGCAGCCAGGCAAAGTTGCGCCGCGTATCTGAATTCTGGCCGCGCACACGCCGACTGTCGTTACCAGGTGGCCACCGGCCTTTCGAATCTGCCGACCATGCCATGGAGTCATAACCTTCTTCAGTCAATTGGTTCTAAGTGGCTACTCATCACGGTATCTACAAGGGCGGTTAAGTGGTAGCTATATGGACAGTAATTGAAATTTCAGCCGAAACCATTCCGCAGTGCTGATGGCGCATCGGTGAAGTCAGTTGAGTAAAGTCATCACGGTGAGGCTTCGAAGTCGAGTCGGGATTTAGATCGGTTCGTCGAGTACATGGAGGATGTTGTACCTGATTGGTGGCGGCCCTAGCGCCGGAGGACGCCGTCCTTAGTTTCCCCGGAGGGACTGGAGGTCCGTTCGCTGCACGTTTCAGAGGAGAACGGCCGTCTAGGTGACGTAAAAGCGTCGGGGAGAGGGAGGACCTGGGCTCACGTCGGTTTCGCGGCGACGAAGGAGGCAAATTGGAAGCCAGAAGTCGTGAGGACGTTCTCTGTAACGCGGTCGCGGAGCATCGGGAGAAAACGCCCGTAGGCTCGTTCTGCGATAAGGGCAATAGCGCAAAACGAGTCCGACTTCGCCGCAGTGATAACGCAGGGGCCGATTGTCCGTCGTGCGCCATATTGCCGCTTTTCTGGTATATTGAGCTGGTTCAGGTCGCGCGGCGCCGTTCAAATAGCGCTGAAATCGCTGCGTTGATGGAGGTTGAAATTGCGGAGCCACGGGAGCAGTTGTGCGTGGCACGTCGGTGCACCCCATGACATCGAGCGGCGCTGCTTTGCAGCACGGAGCAGGGGTGCTCTGTGAAAACGCAGGAATGCATCACCTGCCGGATTTGATCACAGACTACGTCGGCGATACCGACAACTGCTGGCAGTTTCTGGAGTTCTAGTTCCCCTGCACCATGCTGGTTATGAGCTCCCGCGGATCAGCTTCACCGCCAAAACCCTGTGGCATTGCATACTGGCATTGCATTGCAGTACCATGTGGGCCGTACTGGAGAAACCATTGCTGGAGTTCACTTTCCATTGCGGTCGCTTTCCGTTTGAAATCAGCCATCCGTGCCCCGGAGGATCACGTAGTCAGGATCAATTGAAGGTTATCGCGCTGGAGCACCGACCAAGCAAGACGAAAGCGCCGTTCCGTGCACTTTTTTTCATTGTGAAGACGAGATTCGCTACCCTCCCTCATCCTTGGCTGTTGCATAGAATTCGCTCACCCCCTTCTGCAAGGCCGACTGCCACATTCTTTTCTTCATTTCTTTTTGGAATGACTATCCGCATTTCGTTTCTCGGCGATTTGATCACCTCGACATTTGCGGATTTCGGAAGCAAAGTTACAATTTTTTATACTAGAATGTTCCGGCATGCCGACATAGTTGCCCTGAGAAGGCTGCGTATCAGTGGGAGTATATTGATGACGGAGGAACGAATAAAGAAAAAGAAACGAGGGTGGCTGTTATCCGCTTCTGATGGTAGTGCGCGCACTGCATGGAACAGCCAAGGGAGAAGCAAACGTAGCATAATCTCGTTGTGGCTTATGCTAAAAAGTGTCACGTACGCACTGTCCGTCTCGGTCGGTCGGCGCTCCCGCGATAACCTTCAAATTGATGCCGACTGTACAATTGAGCCCCGCAAACAGTTGCTCTTCTACGCCGCGCATAAAATGGAGTACTTTCTTTGCTTCGGACATGTTTGGATCAGCTCGCCTAAATAGTCGACCCATGTCCTCAACAAACATGCCAACTGGCTCATTCGGCTTTGTGCTCTCACCTGGAGAGCAAGCTCCTCCTCGTCTTTCCTTTCGCGGCCGCTGTACATGGTGAGCAGCTGCCGCCAAAATTCCCACCAGGCAGCGATGGAAGATTCATGGTTTTCGAACAACGTCCTGGCGGCATTTTCCAGAGAGAAATGCACGATCCTGAGCTTCCGCTAGTGGTCCCACTCATTGAATGCCGCCACGCGGTCGTAGCTGTCCAGCTAGTCTTGGTTTCTTCAAACCTATCGCCGTGGAACGATCTCGGGGTGCGTAGACGGTAGAGCATTCAGAACGAATGGCGGGGTATTCCCGGATTGCAGGATGGCCTGGCTCGCCCTTCAGGTCATCACGGACGGAGTTGGTGTTGCGAGGTGGCCGACCTCAGGTTGAAGGCCCCACATGCGGCGGCTGGTCCTGCGGACGGGCGTTGTGTCCACTGGGCCCGAACGAGCGGCGAAGGAGTCTTCCGGATCGAAGTGCATGCATGGCCGTTACTCAGAGCCTCTACCAAATGTCACAATAAAGAAGCGGTTCCTTGTTGAATGAGCTTCTTTAGTAGGCGTAGCTGAGCGTGGAAAAGCAAGAAAGAAGACACCCACACAGCTAAGCAAGCCGAGCAGCTCGCATTTTAAACAGGGAGATCCGCTTGGCGCAGTACCAACCAGAAAAGTATAGGCGTTACTAGCGTGGCAACATGCATACAGCATGCTAAGTATGGGCATACATTTCTCGAAGGGCCAGCGCTCGAAGTAATTAGTAACTGATTAAGGGGTCTACTGTGGCACAATGCCTCAGCATACACCAAACTGGAAGTGTTGGCCAATCCTGCACTGCGGGTATATGCTACCGTGTGGGTATAGATGTGTAGCAGCTCGACCGCGGCAGCTGAGGGAACTCACGCCGCCGGAGCAGGGAACCGCGTGACTGCAGATCGTTATAAGCTGCGAGCCACGAGGCAGTAGTCACGCGGCCGGCAGTTGAAATCCAGACACCGAGCCCGTCAGAATCGCGCTCGCACTCTGCCACGCCGGATCACCACCGACGCTACGTCTCACCCGTCTCCACCGCAGTTCGCCTTCTGCTAACAGCTCGGGCATCCACAATAAATGAAGGCGTCTTCTCACGTCCCCTTTAGTCGGTATTCACTGAAAAGTTTAGCTGTCAATTTCTTCGCTTGGCAACACTGGGAACGGCCACGGATATGGCCGAAGCGCCACGGACATGGCGCGGCTTGTGTTCTTCTGCGCCCGCACGCCGGAGTAGCAAAAAAAAACCCGGCGTGCGTCGTCCTCTCTCCGTTTCAACCCGATTCTCAACGGTGGTGTCAACAGAGATGTTATTAATCGCCCTCACATTGCAGTCGAGGCATTACTTTGCGTTCGGTGGGATAGAGTTTGGAACGTCTGACACAGATCATCTGCTTAGCACGGACAAGTACCGCCATCCCGCGGAGCCCGACGTAACCAGTGACGGCGCACTCACGTGGTTCAGCAGAACGGCGAGTTGGGCTAGTTGGTGAAATTACATCTCGAAACCTTCAAAAAGCGCAACACTGACGAAACGCGACACAAACGAAAGGAGTACAGGAAGAGCGCTTCCTTTCTCGTCCTGTGTTCCTTTAGTTTGTGTCGCGCTTTGTCAGTGTCGTGCTTTTAGAAGGTTTCGAGATGCTCACATGGCTGCCTGCATGGGTGCCTCGGCCTACCCCTTCCGGCTTCGCCGGGAAATTCACAATGTCTGTTTTGTGAAAACGGGTTTTGTGAAGCCTCCCGTAGTTTCCACTTTATAACTCACTTTAGCTAACTTTGATGCGCAGCAGAGGGTTCGGATGCCGCGGGCACAGGATGTCCCTACGTTAGGCTTCGCATCCCGTCCTTCCGTGAACGTCGTCAGCCATCACCCGCCGCTCGATGTACAATAAGTGTGACGGTGCTTCGCATATGGTAAGGCTCAACTTGAAGGTTACATAACGCTAAGCCTAAACACCGGACGTAAAGTGTAAACTCACATTCTTGGGTTGATGCGTCGTGAACCGCTACCTATTGAAAAGAAGTACTCATTGTCCGCCAAGCTGTGTGTGCAGACCAACAGCCGTTGACCAAAAATTCGAACGACAGTTGCTGCTGTTGTTCTAGCAAACCGGCGCGTATAGGTTGTATTCACTGCATCAACCTTAGCTAAAGTGAGTTATAAAGTGGGAAATACGAGAGGCGTCACAAAAACCGTCTTCACAAAACAGACATCGTGAATTTCCCGGCGAAGCCGGAAGGGGTAGGGGACGGCGTTTTCGCACTAAAATCTGGCTGGAAGGACGCTTTGTTGCGCTAAAATGAATAAAGACTCAATGTACCAACAAACTGCCCGAAATAAATGGTTTGGGTGGAAGAGAATGAAATTTCGAGGACTCCTAAGCACTTCTTACGATTTGCAAATGCGAAAGCATTTGTGTTTAATTTAACACCGGTGAGCGCTCCTTCGAGTTTTCGTGCTTTTATTTAAGAGGGACTCACCTGTAACATTCCTATGGGACTTTCTTCTTTATAACCGGCGGGCGTAAAAACTATCTAGAACGCAAAAAGTTTTACAAACACATAGAAATGTGCACTGCTTATTTTTGATATATGCACTTCTAATAAAAAAAAGACTCGCATTGAACATTGCTAGCGCCATCTAATGAAAGCTACATGAACTAAAATTTGCATTTCTTGTTTATTATTTTTTTATTTCAGTAAAGATGTGCTATATTTCTAAAAGAAGCAAACTATGCCGTTGTAAAACTTATGGATATTGTAAAACGCGATGCTATTTGGCGCGCGATGCTTTTTAAGCCCATTAAGTGTCATAGGAATGAGACCAGGTGAGTCCCGCTTAATGTTTTCGGTTTTCACTGCGAGGTATACGTCAGCGGTGTACGGGCGTGTACGGCCATCTGCATCTAATACCGAGTTTGTGGCCGCCGGAAATAGATTCTTTAGACTCCAGTGGTACGGTATACGTACTGCAGCGCAGAACAGCATGCTCATAGCGGCCGTGCAGAGCGCGTTATCGAATGCTTCGCACTCAGTGGGAGGTTTTAGGAGCCGCTTTGCTGCTACGGATGATGCCCTTCAGAGCGTTGGCCGAAACATCTCTGCGGGTATGAGTTACGCACTGCAGCCGACGGACGGTTTAGGAGCCGTTTCGCTGCTGCAGACGCCGGATCTTCCATTGATGCTTTCGCATTAAAAAGGGAGGCCATTCTTCTGGCGGCGACATCCTGGACAACATCCCGGAGATCCGACACAGCATATACGTGGACGGACATCAGCACCCTCTCGTCGACAAGGTCAGTGAGCGCCATGTAGAACCACCCCCAAGAGGAACGGATGCGGCAACTGTTTATGCCAAGTCATACGGCCTCAGCTGCGCCCCCAAAAGACTGATATACTCCTAAGGTTAAATTCTGTATTGTGTCCGTTTAAAAAAAATATTCAATTTGAGTCCGCTTAAGGTACAGGTGGCCCAAAAAATAAACGGAGCACGGCTTCGTAAAGTTGGAATAATTTCTATTTTCTGCGGTTGCCAGCATAGAAGACGTGCGGCCCGATTTTATTTCATAATGCTTTTCTTGAAAAGTCACCTAAAGGATGCTAGCTGTACACATGGCGGAGAAATTTCCTAAAAATCTCCGACCCGTGCTCCGTTTACTTTTTAGGCACCTGTACATGATGTAGTTCCGGTTGCAATGCCCTTGACCATCACAACCACTGCAAAGACTGGCTTGCGCCACATGTCTGCCCTTAGCCAAACAGGACTAGCTAGAAGTGGGCGCTTGGAGCGGACATGAAATGAACAAAACTCATAATGCTGCTACTTGTCGCACCGCCAAAAATAAATAGAAAATAACTGCCTGCGCATTCTCCCACCATCAGCCTACACCGGGGCCGTAACCAGAAATGTTTTCGGGGAGGGGGTGGAGGAGTTGTGGGTTATAGGAAGGGACAAGTTTTGAGAAGAGGGACACCCTGGCCTACACCTAGAGGGCCACATAATCGCTTCCGTACCATGAAGATCCTGGGAATGATATTTCAGGCGGACCACTCCAACACCACCCTTATCAACAAGCTCAAAAACACAGCCGACCTGGTGACCCGTTTGTTATGACTGGTCACGAAAAATACCAGGGGCATGGGGAAATCTGCCACGCTTCGCTTGTCCAGGTTTTTGCCGCCTAGGAATGCCTAAGTCAACCCTTACGCTCTTCTTAGTGCTACACAACCTAAGGAAATCAACGAAACAGTCAGAAAGACATGCAGTACTACCTCGTTAACTCGATGTCGTAAAATCCGCTGAAAATTTCTAGATAAGCGGAGTGCCGAGTTAAGCGAAAGGCTGAAAATTCGTGGTCAGGTCCCTGAAATAAGAGCTAGTGCCGGTAACAAAAGCTATACTGCACGGGGGAGCTTTCGTAATTGAGGCAAAGTAATTCGCAGGAAAAGCAAATTTTTATTAATGCGGAAGAAGGACTGCGTGGTGCTCGCCTGTTTTGCGTTCGCATCTGGTTACAGAAAAGCGTTTTCGAGCTGTCCAATGCATCGCATCGATTCTTTGTAGATTCTACCTTGTTGCGAAGCATATGCGTGATGTTTCTTGTTTCTGCCGTTGTATACGCACTTCTGGGGGCTCCTCGTCGTCTGCATGATCGGCTGCGTAGTCCACAGCTATCTCAACGATGTAGGCGCCGGACAGCATTCCGAATGCGAGGACATCAGTCCCGTGCAGCGCGTACTCCGCGTAAATTTTCCGTTCACGACCGCGTTCGGCACGTAGTGGGAGCTAAGCATTCGAACTGAGACCTTATCAGCTGCCTGCAGCGAACTTTGCCTTATTTCCTTATGTCAACATTTTGAGATATCCGTAGTCCCCCGAAGAAACATTTCAAGATAAAGAGAGGCAAATACATGGCGCCTATGGGAGGTGAATGCACGGCGAAAGAAAGTTTCGACTTAATGAATATTTCGAGATATCCGAATTCGAGTTAACGAGGGATTACTGCATACGCAAGCCGTGGGCATCCCGGCAGGCACCTCCACCGAACGGCGTCCTCGCCCAGCTAACAAAGACCAAGCTTACACTGATGAAGTCCCAGGGTTTTCATATTGTGACGAACGACGAAAAATGTATCTCCAGTAATGCATTTGTGTATCGAAGCGAAGCCGACTTTAAGAAGATCGGTGTGATCTTCGTCTTTGTAAGCTGGCTTTACCACATTGTGTGTCGCGCAGTGAAGCCTACTCGCAAAGAAAAATGCGATGCGGACGGGGCTAGATAATAGCGACGTGAGTGTAATCGTCGACGGCGTGCGGATTCAAATACGGCGTCCGACTAGCGATAACTGCCGATGCATACCGTCGGTCAGAGAATGCTGCAAAGCGCCTTCGGCTCAAAGGTAGGTTCCTACTTGGAAGAGTTCAAGGGCGCGTATGCAATGTTGAGTGTTTCCGAAAAGACGACGCCTGAAGCGCGGCCCACATGATGCGAATTTCGCCGACGAACTTCGCCTAGCGGCAGAAGCCACCGGGACGCGGCTCGGGCCCTTCGCATGTCTATACGCCACATATTTTAGTTCATTCTACCATGGCCGAAAGAATACATCCTTGTACGTATCTAGCAGAGATAGATCGCCTACCAACTGCCCATTTGTCACAGTCGCGCCGCCAAGTGGCGTTCGCCGTTTTAGATGCAAGGCATCTCTTACACTCGGTCTGTCCTTCCATCCGGCGTGCATGCGTCCGCAACCCTCCTCCTTTCCCCTCGCCTGACAGCTGCGTTAGCGCGTTCTCCTCGCCATGCCAGCTGTGCGTCAGCGCGCCGTTGGCGCCCGTATGCTACACTCTCTCTCGTTCTCCTCGCCATGCCAGATGTGCGTTAGCGCGCATGCGCGTCTCTCTCTCATCACTCTCTCTCGCGGAGCGGGTATATAACCGCGGTATCTGCGGCGCGCTCCTCAGTCGCTCCGTCAGTCGCTCTCGCTGCTACTGCTCCGACTGCTGCTCCGATGAGTTGAAATGGACACTAACATGCCTGCTACCGCGTTGGCTGACGCAACCGTAACCAGCTCCAGCCATCACACTCAAGGCACAGCGGTAACCACCTAAATCGCCCAAATAAAGAAGCGTGTGATTGAGCATCATTTAAGGTTCGCTACACTTCAACAACATTTGGGTAAACCGACTGAACGGAAACGCGAAATTGAACCCCGTGAGATGCCTTGCATCACCCCAGGGTTCCCCTCACGGGAAGATGGAGAGAATTTTTTTCTCCTGCACAATTTAGCGCCATGCGGACCGCGCTTCAAAGACGTCATGTTGGGCACAATGTCAATAATTGTATTTCCTTACAAAAATTGTATACCATCACTTATAACTTCATTTTTTCCTAGAAGTATTACAACTTTTGTCTTGTCGGGCTTGAGGTTCCGTTAAAAAGTCTGCATTGATTACTTGTAATGTGAATTGTGTTTCAAATACTCCGGAATCACGTTAAATGATTCATTGAATTTTAAGAACACGAATTATCACGTCTACGATAATAGGGCTGATCACCGTGCATCCTAAGCCTTTTTCTACGAACCGATCAGCTTTCACAGCAGAAGCCCCACCAGCATTTCTGCACCTTCATTTGAAAAAAAAAAAAATATTTAAAACCATCATTCGTATACCACGTTCTCGCCGTCGTATCCGCCACTACTAGCATTATATTGCTTTTGGTTTCAGTAAGTCAAGGGTTTCAAATGGCCCTTCCATGTTTACGGACCCCTTTTCTACGTCCGCAATATTTACAGCGCCCCTTCAACTCTTTTATAAATTATACGGCTTTCCGCACAACACTTACGACCCTGACTGCTCCCGTTCCCTTACCTAAGCACCTATATAAACGCCTGCTATGGGCCCCGATCCATCGCCAGCTTGACTGGGTCACGATAACTGCACGACGGAGTCGACTCCGGTAATTTAGACGCCGCTTGGGAGCAGCGACATTTGTCGAACTCCCGCGCCCGAAGCTTTCGGCGAGTGTAGGCGAGCCGTAACTCACGCGGAATGGGTTTGCGCGAAAGAGGCGTACGTGTGCTGGCGATGACATACCAACCAAACAAACAAACAAATACATTCTTACGCCTGGTGTCTGAGCATGAAGTGTCATCATGGCTTGATTCTAACACGAAAGCAGCGCGGAAGTACATTAATTTACTTTTAATTCGCCCAAGTCTTGTCATTGAATAACAAGATAAACTGGCCTAGTGGAAAAACTACTTTCTTCTTCTACACCACGTTCTGTACATACTATACAGACAAGTAACTCAAAAAGTAATCTTACGTCTACCGTTATTTCTTTCCGAGGCAAGTTACAGTAAATCACGGAGGGACATAAACAAGGGGGAAAAGTGCATGTACGGAGAAGAAAGTAATTTTGAGGCTTGAAACGAGAGGAGAGTTTTATGCGACTCGTTTCAGTCTTCCTGATATATATATATATATATATATATATATATATATATATATATATATATATATATATATATATATATATATATATATATATATTATATATATATATACATGTATTTATATATTAATATAGGTCATTGAAACAGATAATTCAATCCGAACCCACAACATCCAGAATACCGGTCTGACGATGACCACTACTTACCAGCGGGGTTATTTTCCCTCCACTTTCTGGGTATTTATGTTTACGGTATATTTGTTTCCTGCGCGTAGCCAGCTCCACTCGGACTTGACTTGTTGGCCTGACTCGAGTGTCTACGAAATGTCGAGAGTGGTCGACCAGCGTTGAACCCTCTTAAGCTCCCTACGGCACCAAGACTGCCAGAACAGAGGCCCTCGCTATGCATGTAGAATCACTCAAATAAAACAGAAACAAAATACCTAAATATAAATTACAGAAAGTGGGGGAAAGAAATCGCCCCGCCGGTAGCGTAGTGGTTATCGCACCAGACCGGTATTCTGGAGGTCGTGGGTTCGGATCCCACCTGGCGGGCATTTTTTTCTCACTTTCTTTCTTTCTTTCCAATTCTTTATCTGTTTCAATGACCTACCACATCCTCTTTTTTTTTTTTGCAAAGTTTGCTCTGCAGCATAAAATCCGTAAACAGGAAGTTTTCACTAAGAAATATAGCGTCTGTAGTTGGGTTCGTCCCACACTATGTAGTAGTCAACGTTGGAGGCCACGGCAAGCACAGAAGATGGTGAATGTCTGCGGTCGCCGACGTGGTAAAAAACCGTCGATGGGGCCAGGTGTGGGTGACAGCTGGTTCGAATCCTTCGTAGGCACGGCGGGTGAGCCCACCTTGATCCTGACGGCCGCGTGTGTCTTCTTTGTCGGTGGCGGGCAACTTTGACATTGCGTCAAAAATAATCCGAGGTTTTGTTGACTGCCTCCTTATTTCTGTATTTTCAACGAGCGCCCTCATTTCCTATTCTGCGTCGGCGCGTTAAACCCTACAATCAATCAATATAGTTGTGTTCGATTATGTCAACGAATAGTGATCTGCGGCTGCCAAATATCTCGATCGAAACGCGCAAAAGAGTGGATGAAAAGGCAAATGTTTGATCGCCGTGAGGCTATACATGATTAGGCGCTTTTCGGCCGTTCGAAAACTGAACAGCGTGAACCAGAATCGCAGTTAGTCAGGAGAAGGCTTTTTAGTATTCCGTTGTACGTCCCTAACTCCTCGTTTCTTTTTTTTTTTTTTGCTTTCTAAGAAATGACACGCACGAGAACGTTGAACGGTATTCGCAAAATTCCCTTCTATCCGTTGTTTTGCTTACTTTCTTGAGAGGCATACTGTCGTGGCATGCCTCGCGCCAGACAAGCCGGCGCCGCCGGCCAGAAACTTTTCATGTAGCAGCTAACGCTTGCGCTAATATAACCGGAGCTTTGCAGATATGGTTAAGCAGATTCCAGGCGCAAGTCGAGGTAGCGCAAGAATGCGCATGTCAATTTGGAGTAAGGCACCGTTATGCTCATGCATACACCAACGCCGGTTAAGTGAAGGCGAGCGTTGCACCGCTTTTTCGCAACCCACGCGAAATCTGGTTCAGGGAACGTAACGTTTTCTGTCATCATTCCCCGTAAAAAGAACACATAAGAAAAGGCCCGGCTGAATACACTTTGAACAACGTTCTTAGCGACGCTAACCACCGTATTTGCACCATTCTAACGCGCCCCCGATTGCAACGCGCTGGTAAGTTTACTTACGAAATTTCAAAAAATAATTTGAATTTGATTCTACCGCGCAGATGCAAAACACATTGCACCGTGTACCTGGCAGAAGGCATTTTAGTTGACGCACGCACCTGTGACAGCAGGAGTCCTTGTGCTTCATAAACTTGCTTCCAGCTCCTGTTGGCATAATAGCAAAATCGGGTGGCACTAAAAATCGATTTCGGTTTTCAGCCCGATTGTAACGCGCACGCAAAATTTAAATGGACCCTGCAACACTTTCTTCTACTTTTTTTTTTAATCTTAAAAATGCTTGCAGAACGTAGTCACCCAACACACCCAGCACTTAGATTAGGGGGTCGCAAGTACCTCACCCAGTAAAAGATTAGGGGGTCGCAAAGTACCTCAGCCAAAAATTACTGCTCTATGCCCATCAAATAACTTGACCTGAAAAGATTTTTCGCACTACAATTCCCGTCTCGGGAGCTCATTCGACGGCTCGAATACGTCATAAGGCATGTGTAGCGGCTGCGCAGCCGAGTTCCGGGCTTTCCTTCTGAGTTGCGCAATGAACGTTTTTCGTTTTTGATAGCAACTTAACAATAAAAAAGCCACAGAAACAAAAGCGAAATGAAAGGCGTATGTCTGGCGTGACGACGGCAAATCACGCAAGTGCCGCTCCGTGCTGGCGATAACTACAGTTTCGCAGTGGTTCCAGACGCGAAGGAAAGAGTGAAAGCGCTTATCGAAAGTGTTGCAGGGTCCCTTTAAGGCCGCATATAGAAAAAAAAAAGTGCGCGTTAGAATCATGCAAATACGGTATTCTTCCCTCCACCTACTCTCTCTCTCTCTTTCTTTTTTGTCTCTCGGTGTAGTATGCATACGTAGACAGGTTCAACCAGGCTCACGATCCGTTAACCGGGGCCCGTCACAGTGTAAGTGCAAGGTTACACTGCAAGCGCGTATTTCGTCAGTTCACCCCCTGTTCCACACACACGGTACAGCGGCGGGCCTTTCGACGCGTCGCATCAACTTGTGTGTGTCCAAGGTGAAACGCGTCCGCAGCTGAGTTGCGCTTCGGCGTGACGCGCGCCGCCCGCACGAAACCTGACGCGCGACACGCGCGTTTCCCCACAAGGCGCATCCGTGAAGTGCGCCTGCATGTGTTATTATTCGCGCACGCGACCGACCTTTGCATGCGTGATCGTTCGGTTCGACAGCGGCGCGGGTTATACGGCAGGCGCGCCGCCGCCACTAGTAGCCTTATTGCCGCTTCCGTTTCTGTAGCGCGTCGCTGATTGCGTCACTTGCCTTCGCCCCCCTCTGCCGGACGCGCGGTTGGAGCGAGAGGAAAGGGGATCATGGCCCTGAGGCCGCGTACGCCGCCGGTTCGAGCTCTCGCGACGCGCTCTCCTCTGATCTCTTCACGCGCTCTGTCCGACCGCACAGGAGTCGTAACAGTAGCGGCGGCCGAGCTCCACTGGACGTTCCCGTTATCAGAGATTAGTGGAATATTCATTCGTCACTTTACTTTTGCCTACCATGGTCTACGGCGCTGATAACCGCTGGCCGCGCTGACCGCAATGACCCTGCTCCGCACTGCGCCCCGTTGTTCCTTGAGGTAGGTCCTTTGGTCTTGTTGCTGTTGCCGGCTTTGCTGTTGCCGGCTGGAGTAGTTAACTGGCGCACCCTGTTTTACTCAAGAGTTTGTGGGGAAGCTGGCGATTTTTCTGTAATTTTACCAATTCGGCTTTTTGTTTTCTGTTTTGAAAGCAGAATGCGCTCTGCGGGCCCCCGTGTCATTGTCGGCTTCTCCAGTCCGTCCGTGAGTTCGCACGTCATTAGAGTTATATAGTGTTATCACAGGTGGGAATTTCCTGATGTATCGCCATCTCCTCGTGAACAATGATGGACGCCTGAGTGAGCATAAGATTTAAATTTACGGCGCGCAGGTGAAATGGGAGGAGGGGTGTATCTACAGACAGCGTCCTAGAACTCCGCTTAATTGCATTCGGCGACAAAACACGCAATGACTGGCCACGAACTGTTATTTTAACTAAAACGAAGGTAATCCTTCATACGTTTTAAAGTGTTTTAGCTTTACCTGAATCGCACTGGATAATATAGATGTTTACGAGTGAGTTCATCAACAGAATATACTATAGGTAAGGTTTGTGCATGTTGCGGCGCTACCATTGAACGGTGAAGACAACTGATTGTGTAGATGACGTGACGGCCGCAACGTCGCAGCTATATACATGACCCAGTTTGCGTGATGAAATGTATTCGCGCACGGCTTAACAGATGTTGTCGGTTGCTGTCAATGGAGGCTGGGGCAGCAGCGGTGTTTGTTCGTTTGTCAGGTGCCCTGATGATTGCTTGCAGCTGTTTCTGAGCGCCAATACGTTACGGGAGTAAGTCAGCATCGCTTTTGGAAGCTTAAAACGGACTTTCTTATATAATATGTGCCACGCAAGCGCAAGGGCTATATACAAGAGTATTCTATATGTGCGAAGCGTCATTGAACCGATGATTCAACACAGAACGTCTCCTGTTCTGTTGATGTTATGTCTAGCTCCGCTTCGCGGATTCCTGTATGAAACGTGGGCTTCGAAAGGAGGCTGCACAATTTGCTTTCTTTTTTTTTTGCTGAGTCTACACGTCCACGGAGGGTATAACTTTTCTTTGTGAAGAACTCGACTGTTTTGCTGCCATAACGGACAAACCGATGGGCCGAACGATATTTACTGGAAAGTTGTGTCACTGCAGGAATTCTGTTAGTATTAACTGTTACTACGCACATTGTGTCCCTTTGTACTAACATTGATGCGAGAGTAGTCTTCTCCCAGTGGGCATCGATCTAGACAGTTTTTTATGGCAATAACCGAAGCTACTAACATTTATTTTCTTTATATCCCGAGTGAAACCATTAAGTAATCTAGTATTATAACTTGAGCTCACTGTCACTTCAGATTACTTCAGTGATTGCTCTTGTTTGACACATTTTTCGACATCCTCCTCCGACAAAGCTGCATTAGGTCCACGGTAAATAACTTTTACTGGGGCTAACTTGTAATGGAATACGTTTTTCCGTTCCAGTAACAATTTCCTAAACTGCATTTCCCGCAGACTGTTCTAACCCGGAATCATTACATGCCTCATGAGTCGAAAAATGAGCTGGTAAACCAGGGCCGCCGACGCCACAAAACAGCACCAACAGAAGTCCACGGCGTCAGAACAGCACATGACAAAGAAGCATAGCGGTAAAGCAGCACGTCAGCAAACAGCACGTCGTAAGAGCAGATAGGGCCCTCAAACTGATCTGTGGGCAGCGGCGGCTTTGTCGCTGGCTTCTTCATTCGCTACCGCTCAATCCCCCAGTCTAAAATGACAACAGAAATACCGCAGAAACCTAACAAGAATTCCTGTTGCACAACAAAAAACTTTGTTGTGACAACAGAAGCCTTGTTGTTACGACAAAGCCATCTGTTGTTGTGACACACATTTATGTCGTAACAACAAAGTCAATTTCCTCGACGACAAACATTCCTGTAGTCACAACAGAACTGCCTGTCGCCACGACAGCCATCATGCTGTTGTGACATAGCCAGCTGCCAGAATCACGACACAAGAATACGACGCAAAAGTACGACAAACTACAGGATTCTTTCTCGCCGTCATCTCAAAACTACAGGTTAGAAAATAGGAAGCACCATCAGCGTCATGAATGGTGTGCTCTTACATTAAATTTACAACTACAAAAAATTTTCCGAACGGAATGAGAAAATTTCACTCATATACCTACTCTTTTAGCCATGTTTTCACTTGTTTGGCTATACAGCCGCAACCACCCTTTAATAACAGTTGTTTGAAAAGTCGGGTCCGATGAATGCGCATTCATTTATTTATATCCTGTCTGACAGCTTCCTCAGAAACGCAGCTTTTTGCCAACTGTATCTTAAAGAAACTGTGTGACATCCGCATCCCAAATTTCTCTGAAAGCCGCTCTATTGCAATGAAATTTTGGCAAAGTCCCCCAATACACCTTGCTGGGTGCACACGACGGCCGTTCGACGAAAGTTCCATTGTGACAGGAGACACGAAAAGAAGCCTCGTACTCGCGATTGGCTCAATAAAGTTTTTTTTTTTATCGTTCGTGTTGCTTTAACGCTTCGAAGGGAAACAAACAGCGCTTTTTAATTCTTGGTCTCAACCCCATGCATACCCGGAATCTAAGCACTGCATGTATTGTATTGCAGTAAGATTTCCTTTGAGCACACGCGTTCCTAATCGAGGGGAGGAGGATAAAGATCTTTACTGTGTAGCAAATTTGTGTGGCGTCTTCAGGAGGTGGAGTCCTCAGTCCAGGACCCCATAAGCCTTGCCAGCCGCTACAGCCCGCTCCGCCAGTCGTAGCTGGTCGGACAGGCAGGAGCTGGACAGGGCGCGCCTCCAGAGCTCGGGAGAGTTGTATGGATTCAAGTGGATAATTTGAGTTACTCTCTTCCAAACACTGGGCGGATGCGGGCGATAGGTTTTGCGGAAGAATGGCTCATTGTGTTATCCTTTGTACATTTGATAAAACTGCAAGATAAGGTATTTTAGGACAACACGCTGTCTCATAACTTCAATAAATGTCTAATTAACACACTAACACCTACTCAGTCAAGCCAATAAAAAAAATTGGACAACAACGACGAACAAAAACTTCCGCGCAAAAATACAACGGGACGGCCGAACATCAAGCAGAAAGCGTAGAAATCGCCACAACGCTTAGTTGTTCTGATGCAGTATAGCTTCCCTCCCGTTACGTAATTTAAAAGACAAGAATTTAATGCGTTTGGCATTCTGAAAAAAGTGTGACAAGAGAGGGAGAGGAATAAACGTCTCTACGGAGCAGTTCGCCTTTGGGAAAAGTCTTATTCGATGGCCCCTTGAGACCAAAAGAGATGAGAGCAGAAGAGAGGTCAGAAGCTGTTCTGCTTCTCAGTGGAAAAATATCAAGACTACTTCTTTCTCCTCAAGCTTTCTGTTCCCTATGTCGACACATTGTACCACTCCCGCCATTTGGTCGCAACAAGATTTGTTTTGCGGGAGCATCATCCCGCAATACTGTGCCGACTTCATCCTCCAAGAGGAGCCGTTCTTTTTCATGATCCGTTAGGTGTTGCTGGTGAAATATATGCAGCTCAGGTTTTCATTTCTTGGGTGCTCTTTCTTATTCTCAATACGTGCTCTTTCAGCACTGGGTCATATACTTAAAGCATCTCGACTAGTTCAAAGTTTTTTTGTTTTTTTTTTCGTACGTCACCACTTCACCGTCCTGATACCCGCAGAATTTCAGAATCTGGCGTGAAACAAATAGAGTAATATCAAGAGCCGGTGTAATACATCCCTCCTTCCTACTGTTGTTTTCAGAGGTAGAAAGCCTCAAGTATGAATTGTTTTTTTTTTAGTCTAAACTATCCTTCTTTTCAAAGTTTTCCAGTCTTTAAGGCAGCGAAGGCGCTCATAAGATCTCTCATGGCCTAGAATATACGCCTGAAATACTCTGAAAATTACACGTGTCGTTTCTGTAGCATGACAGTTTAAGAAACAGGCGGATGCAGAAACAGTACAACTACTCGCTGACAGGAGGAGAGTGCGTGTGCACCATGCATGACCGCAAAATCTTCTGGCCTTTATGCATTACTTTGAAGCACCAATCATATCAAAGCTGTCGCAGCCCTACATTGGATCTGATCCACTCTTTCGACTCTTACCCAAAAGAGCTTCTTTGTTTTGAAAAGAAGCACTCCCTGTTTTATTGATTTCCATTCTAGAACTCTCCGCGAGTGGTATCTATCAGGAAGAGACAACTTGCGACATTCCGCGATTTTTTCTCGAATATCATTGATGCGACGCGTAGTACCATCACTCGAGTCACCTTGACCTATCGTCCAATCTACGTAGATTTCTCCACGTTTCGCTGCTCGTTTCCAGACTGGCCGCTATTTTAGAGCGAAAACTTTACTACTTCAAGTGCAAATCCAGAGAAAGGTCTCGTTCAGTCAATGCCCCGTGGCGTCCAGCTGACCTTCAAGCCCAGCCAAGGTCAAACCCCGCAGCACCTCGTGCAGTTCCGCAGTGGAAGCGCCAAATCGCACGCTTTTTTTCCAAGGGGGTTTGCGGATAGGGTGATAAAGGACAAAATTAAGGGCGCGTACCACCTAAACATGATACAAGGAGGCGCTGGCTGCATCCAAGTTCACTTCGCGTTTGCGCCTAAACCGGCGACACTGCCAATCACCGTTTCTGTTTTAAGTGCAGAGCACTTTAGGAGCTCGCCTTGTCGTCGTAACTCGCTCGCTGGACTCAAGTAGAACCACACGGCGTTCCCTCGACGCGGCGTAACCCAGAAGCTTCGAAAGTCAAGCGGTTTATATAATCATAAGCGTTCGAAGCTCATGAACCACTGGCGCTTGTCATACATCTCCCCGTTGTTTAGCGCAAAGAAAACTGTTGGTACATTCGAAGCAAACCATACGTAATTAACCGGCAGCGTCCCCGTTCATTTAGTTAGGAACGCTCGTTGGGTGGTTTTTACGACAGTAAGCGAAAAAAGTAGCAGTGCAACGCCGGCACGTGCGCGAGGAAAAGCAAGCACAAAAATAACAGAACTCCCGCTAGCGCAGGTTCAGGCAGGGGGCGCGCGAGCACTGCGAAGGCGGAAAACTTGATTTGCATTGGGTGGCAGCAGTGAGCGGATAACGGCGCTGCAGCCCATTATGGCGAATCGCTGCTCTGCACTTCTGACAGCTTTCACATTGAGTGGAACGGCTTTAATTTGTTTAGTAGTCTTTTTCGATGAAGCGTGGATATCATGCTCCATTTCGTACCTAGCGAAGCAGAACTGCAGCCTTTGGATTGGCTTTTTTTTTTTCTCACGTGCTTTCCGCTGCTGAGTTCCACTTAGTGGTTTTGATACATCGTGCGCACGCTGCGTTCTCACTGAGCAACCCTGCAAAATGATCAACCTGCAGGATGTTTTCCTTCCGGTGTTGTAGTGCGGGATTATCGTGCGCCAAAGGCACAGGAAACGTCATGCGGTTTCCCCACGGTTCGGAAACTCCGTCACCAAAGCTCGGCACACACACGTGGTTGTGCAGGGAAGTTGCCCTGGCTTCACGGGAGATCGCCTCGATTACACAGGGCTCGGCCGGATCCAATCACCCATGGGACAAAGAGAGAGGGGGTAACCTTTGATGGTTAGCTTTCGCGAGTAGTAAGGAAAGGCTGTAGTCAAAAGCTAACAAGCAACATTTGAGTATTAGAAAAAGGCTATACATAGCAGAATATCCTACAAACTAATACTACATAAAAGAGGCTCAAGCTTGAGAAAGATTACGAAAATTCCGGGCCATCTCCACTAACGTGAAACCTGGGGAGGGGCGAAGCATGCAGTGTATAAGTGTATTCTTGGTGCCTTGGCGTTTTTGCCAACGGAGATGAAACCGTTGGGGGTAGAGGTATACAGCTTGGCTGTAAGAATCTCTTGTCTTTGAAGCATGAAGCACTCTAGCGCGAGGCGTAAACGAGTGTCCCGGTGTTTTTTTTAGTACGTGTTACGTTCTAGCGCGAGGTGTAGACGAGTGTCCCGGTGGTTTAGTACCGTGACTACATGAGACGACGATTACGACGACGACGATGACAGGAGACGCCAACAGCCCCGGCCCCTAAGGGGCTTCGCCCCTAAAATGCAGAGAGATACGAAGATAATCTGGCGACAATAGCAACAAGCCGCCGCTCTATGCATCTTCGGTAACCAGCGTTTTTTTTTTTTTTTTCGTTGTAGCTAAACAGTTTGAAGCTCAGGGCACGCGGAACACACGAATTACAACATGCTACACATATAGTTCGCCTTGACCATGGCCTAGTATGCGTCAGGGTCTCGACAAACACTTCTCGCAACGGACACACTATAGTTTATTACCGCATGAAGCACTCATATTCGCAGCACTCAACTTTCACGCGCTAATACTCTGCACCTTCCTACTCACGCTTACACTGACAATGAGAGTAGTGGCAGCTATGTTTGTTTTCTTTTCTGTTTGTGCCTCGCCATAAATATAACATTGAATCTGGAAGTGGTTTACCGCGCTAACGACTGCGTAAGTTATGGAGGAGCCGGGTGCACGATTTGCATCTACGTGTTTCGAATCGGGATGCTTCTTTCAAGAGTAATATTGTATACGAAATGACGGCCGCGCACATGTGTGCTCCTGACGTACGGTGGACAAAGGGTGTCAACCGCTAAGAAACAACGCTCGCCTTCACCCAAACAACAGCTGCTCCTTCGTCTACAGACATCACTTCGAACGTCTGATGTTTTTGAAGAACTCACGACGGAGCTTCGAGAAAGTATTGTTTCAATTGTGTATCCAATATGGAGGTCGGAAGTGACATGGGAGTACAAGATAAAGAACGCAGTCAAAAGAAAACCTGTATGTATCTAATCAATTTCTTCCGTAGCAGATGAGTTTAGAGTGTTACTGGTATGCCACTTCTGCGACCTAATTTTTTATAACCTGGTCCGGACGCACTGGCATTGGGGAGGTGCGAGGTAAGTGCATTAAAGGTATAGTAAAGAGTAAACGTAGGTAGCAGGAGTATCTTTTTTTAAAAGACGCTAGTCTTTCTTGAGCTATTTAAACGCAGAAATCTAGGTCTGTCCGTTTCTGTCTGTTTGCGACTCGATTCAACCGCCTGGTCAAATTGAAATAAAATGTGCGCAGTATTCTTATATACTCACAGCCAAATCTAAACGTCGAAGTCTGGTGTTAGTGTTCATACTTGTCAACATTGTTGAACTAGGACAAGACATTACGCAAACATAAGGCAGAAAATCAATACATAAGTGATATTTGCAGTGTTCGTTTATTCAAAATTTCACGGATGCTTGGTTTTTGCGATAGCAAATGAAATACTACATCAACGGCAGAAGATCGTCGCCTGCTGTTTCCAGCGCTACCTCCTGGCGGAATTTAAGAAATCAAAGGGCAATAGCAACGAAAAGTTCCAATAGATTGGATCCACGTTCCGCTCGGAACGCTCGTGCATTAGGGCATCGTGGTTCTATAAATGTTGCAGTAGGGTGCCTCAATTCACGCGTGTCTCCGCCGTACGGCAGCGCTGGCATCGAGACACCCGACTTGGAGCAGTATAACGCGGTAAATTTAAATTGACTTGAGAAAACCTCTAGCGTGTTATCTTGGGGGGAGTGAGACAGGAAAGGAACAGCATGAGAGGTGAGCGGGAAAGAGAAGGGAGGCCTTTACTAGACAGGGGCGCCAGTCGACTATCGTCTTTCGGCGACATTTCCTAACGAAAGGAGCAGATACGCGGCAATTTTTTTGAAGTGCGACCTGTTAGTGAGACGCTTGCGATCAATCATCTGTCAACGTCTGCCTAAACGAACAAAAGAAAGCGTTATCATTTTGTTCACCTATAGTAAACCAATGACTTCGTCGATGTAGAACTGTTCAGAAGCCTTGAAAGGCGATTAGAGGCACGAAAACACGAAATCTCCAGAAATCACTCGCCTTGGAGGCATCATAAACGCTTTTCGTAAAAGCCAGCGAATGGTTTTCTAAATTATCGAAAAGCGAGAATTTTGAACCTAATCAAGTGCGAATATTGGAAGAAAATAAAACTGACCGTAAACGCAAAATCTAATTCCGAATACCTTTTTTTTACGCAGTAATCGCAGTTTTTGAAATGCTCAATGCCGCTTACCTGCAGAGGTACTAAATGCGAACAAAAACAGCAACAAAAACCCTCTCTTGAGGACCTCCTATCGCAAAGGCTTCCACATTTGCCTAGAGGCGACGTTCACATGGTTCCGTTTCGGGCCCTGAGCTAGGGGCTACAGCATGTGTAGCAGTCGATGCAAATTATAAAATCTGTAGTCCGCCCAAATATTCTGTTCTCGCCGAACATTCGAAGATATTGAACATACTGAACATCAAATACTCGAAACAAATGCGAATAGCAAAACTCGAAGTAACTCTCAGCGGTGCTCAATGGGACACAAATGCTTTCGTGATCGCAGCTAGTCAGAGTGCTTAGGTCTCGATCAGATATTTATAAGACCTAGATGCGGGGTTTTTAATTCAACTAACAAGAAGCGCTCAGGTTTACTCGATTTTTTTCTTTTAAAACCTATATGCATTGGGTTTAATTTCTTTAGTGAGAATCAGTGCGTATTCTAATGCGTGTTCTAACCAATGCGCATTCAAATCGAAAGAACACTGCCACCTTCGGTTATCTAGTGACATTCTGCCTCAGGCGTGCTCAAGGTTTCTTTACACTAAACAACAACGACGTGTATAAACCCTGCCACCAGCGCTATAGTTGGAAAGAAAGAAAAGTATAGCTTAATGAAGGTAAAGACAGGGATCATGAGAAAGAAAAGGGGAAGGGAAGAAACAGGGCATAGTTGGGTGGATGACGATGGTGGTGTGCGATACACACGGACAGAACGCATACAAGCCCAGCACACTGCGCGCTAGAAACCACAAATCATGCTCAGCAGAGGGCTGTATTGTAGTAGACGCTTCGGAAACTCGGAGGTGACTTCGTAAGTGTGTAGTATATGGCGTTGCACTGGAACATCACTGACTTGCCCTCTTCATCTGCTAGGAACCGTTTTCTAATCCCAAACTTACGGAATAACTGCAAGGAAGAGATCAACAACATCTGATATCTGCCGAACAATCTTAACGGCCTGTATTTGCCCGCTGGAAAGAAATGAATGTTTTGGGTAATTTGGCTGCATCAGCATTATGTGACCCTACTCAGCCTTTCCTGGTAGTTCAGTTACGTGTCCACGCATGCAGACTCGCTTTTAGGAGGTGCTCTTGAAGGGATCGAAGGCCACTGAACATTAAAAGCAGTACTTGATAAGTGGGAACTTGTTTGCCTCTAATATGCTTCTTGTTCATGCACACTATTAATCACAGAAGTGCTCTTTTCATCGGTGCGGGCCCCGTCACTGAAATCGACTTTAAAAAAACGGGCGAAAAAAAAATACGCCCTGAGAATCGACGTGAAAAAATAAAACGCAGCTACAAAATCCTACTAGAGTTCGCAAAGATTTCCTTCGCAAATAAAATTTTTTAACAGACGGTTGTGCACAGAAAGGAGAGAAATTCCGAGCAAGAATACCAAAAGTCTGAATATGTGCGGACGTTATAAAAAACTTTGCTTTCGTATAGCCTGACGCCCCCCCGTCTCCGTCATTTTTTAATCTCCATGATAACAAAAATCCAAAACAGGAACGCGTGGCGCAAGCTTCCGGCGACTATAATTGTTGCCACATCCGGCGTCTGAGTGCAGGCGACCTGAACGTCCCGTCGCTTTTTTCCGGGAGTACGCTGAAGAAGTAGTCAGCGAATGTTTTCCGGGAACGGGGGTGGTTTTTTAGTCCCCATACAGTCGCCATATTTCGATGAAGCTGGAAGGAAGCGCCCTTCTTATAATGTACCTCGAACTCAGACGTCGTTATAATCGTTATAAAGCGCACGACATGCGACATTGTCGGCCCTTATGTTTTCTTAATGCGCGTGCTTGCATCTCCGTGAAAACAGAAAGATAACTTTAAAATAGGCGTTTAAAACTCTAAAACAAGTTTGCTGATTTGGGGTAAATCACGTGCTTTTATGTATTTTCAAAATGTGTTCAATCCGTGGATACATCCAATTAATGTTTACTCATAAGAGGTACCCATACATTTGCCCAAAAAGCAATTTTAGGATTTTGTCCTAACAAACACAAATACGTGCGAGCGGGAGTTTCGAAATTACACCTCTGATGAAGTGCAAATGGCTAAGATGCGATATCAACGCACAGCCTAACTACCGGGTGCAAAGACTTGAAATTTCTAAAACGCATTCCTATGACGGCACAGGAGCTCAACAATTCTTACTTTCTTAATTGCGCCACCAATTAATTAAGAGGCGCGGTAAGTGCTAAAATATCTCTGTCAGTAATGGATATATCTCCCACGCCCGTTCAGATATCCACCTAGGGTTTTGCTCACAAGTTTACCGCTTACCAGCGCCTACAAAGTAATTTCATGGTTCGCCCTTAACAACCCCTAATATTGTGAATCTGAATTTGGGGCCAAATTGCGGGTCTCATGGATTCCTCAATATGTGGTAGAACCGCAGGAATATTAACACGTCTGGTCACCGCCGGTTACTACAATTAGCCTTGCATGTGAATTGGTCCTGCTATACTGTTACTTTCAGAAAAAAAACGCGCAAATAAGCTCCAACCATCCCATTTCGCCATTCCCGAATTCTGGTATCACAAGTAGTACTGCGGAAAAGGGCATATCAGTTTTCAACCTCTTGGCATTCTCTGCGTTACTAAACAGCTGCTGCTACCACGGGTACCATATTTGTACTCTCGGCACTGAAACCTAGCATTATAGGCCGACTTGTTCTTGCACCTAAATGTCCTCTGCAAAGTTTGTTAGGGAAGGCTTGAGTGTAAACCGAAGTTAATTGGCGCAATATTCGTACCTTTCCACTATGCGTGTACGAGTTGCCTGATAAGTGGCAACAGTGCACCAACAAAGGACCATTTCAGTCAAGCGCTTTACCAGATAAAGATGTCTGCTTGGTATGCGCTTGTGTGACTGCTGTGAGCTGACAAGAAAGCAGAAAAGGAGCGAAAGAATGGAGAGTAACTTGCCAAAGTATGTCATCGACACGCCTGTGAGGTTTTGTAATAATTGTTCAGGACTAGCCATCTTTTTCCTACCGCCATTGGCTGCTAAGTCGTACACCATGTCGAAGCATATGTTATGATAGATCTCGCAATGACCACTATGCACGTGTTTCGTGTAAAGGGAGCCTCGTCCTGCACGTTGACTAACGTCACCTCTTACACAGTTGAGAACAAATTTAAAGGGACCCTGCAACACTTTCGATAAACGCTTTCACTCTTTCCTTCGCGTCTGGAAGTACTGCGAAAGCTACAGTTATCGCCAGCACCGAGCGGCACTGCGTGATTTGCTCGTCGCACCTGATACGCCTTCCGTGTCTGCTTTGCTTTTGTGGCTTTCTTTCTTTTCAAAGTGGCTATCGAATGATGCGTTCATTAGCTGCAAAAGAAGGAAAGCCGGCCAATAGCTGCTACACCACTGTAATGACGTCCTTCGAGTGGTCGAAGAACGCCAAGACCGGGAAAGGGAAAAAATATTTTTAGCAAGTTCCAGCGTCATCTGATGGGCATAGAGTCATGATTTTGGGCTGGGGTACTTTGTGACCCCTTATTCTAAGCACTAAGTGTCTTTGTTGACTACTTTCTGAAAGCAATTAGGACAGAAAAAGAGTTAAAAAATGTTGCAGGGTCCTTGTAAACAAAGTCTCGTCCTGCACGTCGAATGACGTCACCACTGGCACAGCTCAGGACAAATTTAGAGTGGACAGCGACGTGAAGTGTGCCAAGCGGTGGTATATCTTGCTGTTTTGCTCATCCAGATCACAAACCTAGCCATGCTGTTACCCCATAATGTGTTGCTTAGTTATCCTCACGGTTCAGCGCTGCTTAATACATGTTACTTTAGCCGAAAGAGAGAAAAAAATTGAAACCTGTTGCACTCAATGTAAAAGCATTCGGAAGTGCAGAGCAGTGATTCGCCATAATGGGCTGTAGCGCCGTTATCCCGTCACTGCTGCCACCCAATGCAAATCAAATTTCCCGCCTTCGCAGTGCTCGCGCGCCCCCTGCCTGAAACGGTGCCAGCGGGAGTTCTGTTCTTTTTGTGCTTGCTTTTCCTCCCGCATGTGCTGGCGTTGCACTGCCACTTTTTTTCGCTTACTATTGTAAAAACCAACCCAACGAGCGTTCCTAGCGAAATGAACGCGGGCGCTGCCGGTTAATTACGTAGATTTGCCTCAAATGTACCTGCAGTTTTCTTATCGCTTAACAGCGGGGAGATGTATGACAAGCGCCAGTGGTTCACGAGTTTCGGACGTTTATGACTATATAAATCGCTTGGCTTTCGAAGCCTTTTAGTTTGGGCCGCGACGACAGCGGACACGACGAAACGCCGGCTCTACTTGGGTCCAGCGAGCGAGCTACGACGACAAGGCGCGGCCCTGAAGTGCTCTGCACTTAAAGCTTTAATCACAGAAAGGGAAGCCTAGCAGCGAGCGAGCTTGGCGGGCTATATGCGCAGTCAGCACGTGCACGCTCCCATAGCAGATTCTGCCAATTTACTACATTAAAGTTCCCCCTTAGAGCTTGTGCACATAAGCAAGCACGCCCGATGCCTTGCTTGTCAAGCAATTTTTTTTTCTTAGTGGAATATATAGTTGCTTGTTGTTAGGCCTAACACCTCCTTCGGCAAAGTCATGTGTACCTTGCAGTGGAACAAGACACTGTCGTTTCGCTTTTTAACCCCCTTACCGTAGCCGTGTTTGTGTTCTGGGCTCCTGTCATTCGTGACAAAAAATGCGTTCCAGTGGGAAGGATCCACAACATATCGATTACGTGACTACGCCAATATCTTTGCTGCCGCTGTATACAACGGCACCCGCGTGGGTCTTCATTGGCAGCTCGTGATTGGCGATTTTACTCACGAAGCTGTTACCATCATTACAAAAATGGCCTTAAGGCTGTGATTTTTGTAAGGCAGTGCCTATTCTGTGGACCAGTGGACTTATATAAGCTGCTGCTGCTGCTGCTGATAATCATGAACATAGGATAATGTGCGGCATTATTCTGTGCCCCGGACCACAGGGTAATGTTAATGGTTTATTCTGTGGACCGTAACACGGTGTAGTTGATCCTTATTCGCCGAAATCGACCTAAAAGGCACCAATCTACACTTATTTACATAAATAATGCGTAGAATTGACTTAAGAGAACAGGTTATATGCAAAAAATTCACTTGGGAATTCAAACTTTTTTATTACTGCTGGGACTCGAACCCAGGACGTTACACCAAAACCCAACACGTTACCACTGCGCCACGGGCGAATGGAGCCCTTTTAGCAGTAGCTGAAAACAGAACCCAACCCTGTGGTCTGGACGACAGAATAAAGCTGAAAATTATCATGTGGTCTGGTCCAGCGAATACGCAGTGCCTTTTTGTAATAACGGGTATGGTATACACAAATAAATTGACTTAAGTGTGGGTAGGAACATATATAACCACAGTTTAGCACTTTTCAAAGTTCGAAGTTAAATAGTTCAAAGAAATTTATTGAAGTTAAAGAATGCTAGAAAAATCTACAAAACTAGCATGCACACAGCTAGAATTTTAACGAAACACGTTTGGTTTATTTCGATGTCTCAGCCTGCTGTCTTCGAGGCACGAAAGAGACGTGAGGATGAAATAATGTACGCACCGCTGACGAAAATAGATCGATTTCGCAACGGGCCGTACAGAAGCTCTTTCATCAAAGTTGTTTATATTGAAGGAGCCGAATTAATTCTGCCACGCCGGCTAATTATGGGGTTGTGTCATGCCCCTGACACGGAACGAATTGCAGTGGGAATTCAGTGAACCATCATTTCACCTTTCAGTGACCTAGCGTACAGCAAAGTTTTAAGATGGGAACACCACGCACTTCACAGGTCGACAGCTGCTTTTTTAATTCAACAAACCAATCACATTTTTCAATGGTAGCAATTATAGCCGGGGCTAGCGATTGACAAAAGCAAACAAAATTTTGGCGCAAGTATACACGGACGAAAATCACCGAGACACGCTGGGCGACCTGCGCGTCTTGTGCGCTCTTCGTCCGTGACTAACTGCGCAAGATTTTCCCACTTGTCAGCATGCATTAACTAGTTCAGAAGCGTGCCCTAATGAATGACAGAAAAGTTTATTCACGATCGACCCAGGGCTCGCTTCAATTGCTTCCGTGACGAGGTCATAAATCTTTCATGTTTCTAAGTAAAGCTCTAATCATTGCTCTGCATGGCTTGTCAGCCACCCGAATCAGGGCACTCAAAAACCAACAGCCGTAACTAACGACCTGACATAACGTTTCCGAAAAATATGTCTGTCTGTCCCTCTCTTTCGCCCACGCACACACTGTATCTGTGTGTCTCCGTCCTCATGAATCAGAAGTGAAGACTCAATGTCGAGCATACATTTAACCACCAAAATCCTAGAATATTTACAACGATATTACCCGTGGACTTACAAATTTTTCGTTTGAAACATGCCTTGTGTCCTACCCTTTTTTTTTTCCACGACAGGTTCAGCTAACAGATGCGTTCACGCAAGACCCGGCGGCATCGATTTCGTGCGCCAACGGTATAGGCACCATTAGTTTCGGGTGAGCCCGGACGTGATGCTCTTTAAGCTACGCAGAAGCCTCATTCTGACGGCCCTTAGCGCGAGCACGGTCACGTTGCTGTTTACCTGCCTTTCTGTCAAGAACCACATCTTCCGTTATGACGTGCCCGAAAGTACTTCCCCGCCACAAGAGCCACCGCTGGAGACATCGGACGTGAGGGTCAGGAGTATTCTGTCGGCCTACACCGACGTCTTCACGCTACCACCGTTCAAGCTGGACTCGCAGTCCCTCTACCGAATCTACGAGAACGCCATAGTCGGGGACAAGCGATCATCCACCAAGTCGACCGTATGCATGTCCACTATAGCCTCGCTCGACCATCTACACTGGCTGCGCGAGCTCTCCGAGCACTGGAGCGGACCGGTCTCGGTGGCAGTGTTCTTCAGAGAAGACTTTGACCTCCAGCTGGTGGTGACGTATGTTCACGTGCTTAGGGTGTGCTTCGCCGCCGTCAGGGACAACTTTAGCTTCCACTTCGTGTCGCCCCTGGACAGGAATGACAGTGGCGCGAGGGTCACTGAGGTGTGGGAGGACGACGACAAGCCGCTGTTCTGTGACAGCCACCAGGGCCTGTTGCGGGCGTTCGTGGAGATCGAGAGGAGGCGCGGATTGCCCCGCGTACTTTTCCCCCAGAACCACTTGCGGAACGTCGCCCGCGATGGCTGCAACCTCAGCCCGTACTTCTTTGCGACGGACGTGGACGTGATTCCGCAGTACGGGCTCTACGAGCGCCTGGACAGGTTCCTGACGCTGCAGCCGCCATGTGCCAGGTGTCTCTACGTTGTGCCAGCCTTCGAAGGCACGGAGTTTGTTGCGCACCCGAGGACTAAGAAAGAGTTGCTTAGCAGGTGAGGAAAAGGAAGCGATCGTGAGCAAGCCGCGTAAAAATGAGCAGTGACGATTCTGGTGGTTCGTATGATCTTACTATACAATTTATAGAATGAACTCAACTTGTGTCCTAGTGTTGTACTGAGCTAAAGTCACGCGCCTATATAGGAGCGCAGTACAATAGAGTCGTTGTAAAATTTAGTTATATATTTTTTTGTGCACAGCCGCGAATGCCTAGGTGGTCACTGTGCTCGCGTGGCGCTGTCTATATTTTGATTCAGAGCTGCCCTTTAAACTTGCATCGCGTATTGGGTCGAGGCGACTATCAGACCATTTGAGGGATCAATCAAACTGAGAGTAAATATCCTGGTTCCTGATGTTGTCGCGCGCTAGTCAATTCTATTGGTTTTACTGTAGCGTGCGATCGATGCAGCGGCAGAAAGTCTTTGGCGGAAATTTTGCGAGCGTTTACGAGCTTGCGAACGTGTAAAGTTTACTTTGTTTTAATGCAGTTTTCAATCAATCAATCAATCAATCAATCAATCAATCAATCAATCAATCAATCAATCAATCAATCAATCAATCAATCAATCAATCAATCAATCAATCAATCAATCAATCAATCAATCAATCAATCATAATCAAATAAAACACAGTAAATATTTTAAGACCGAATTGGGGAACTGCCATACAGTGCGTTGCCTTCGTAGTTGAATCGTCTTCGTCCCGCTTTATTTTCAAGCTACTCTTTCCTACTGCGTTGCTGTTCTTTAGCTGAACTTGTGACGACAGTATACGCATTAAATATTTTTTTACGCATGAGACGAGCGAAGTGGCTGGTCGTAGAGGAATGGGTCATGCAGCCGTAACTAGGGTTGTAGTGTCGCTCACGCGGGATGCGGCCGCAACAGGGAAGTGATTGTTGCTGATGCTTTATTAAAAGAGAAAGGAGAAAATGACCCAGCCGATAACTGCCTCTCGGAATGAGGTCCCCTCAATTAAAACTGAGACTATACCCTAGGAGGAGGATAGGCAGAAAAGAGGACAGAAATGGAGAAGAATAAAGATGATGGCAGCACGGAGAGCACTGACAGCATCATAGCCGGTCCGAGAGTCCGTGTCCTTTAAAGGGGTCATGAAGACAAAATACAAGTTTGGTTTACTAGAAAGATTGATTTGTTTCGATAACAATGATACTAATTTTATGGCAAACTTTGGACGAATGGTGTAGATATTAAGGAAACCATGTGAAGCAGTGGAGACTCACTTGCCACTTTCCAGCAGCTTTTCTATTACGTCACAGAATCTTGTTCGTGCTATTGGTGGCCGCCAAACTAACACATCGCTAAGACGCATGCCCGACGATTGTATTGGGGCCTCTATGCTCGGGCACAACTTAAGAACGATAGCGTAAGTTGCCGCTGTGCCTCATCACCGCAGCCAGATGTTACTCCGCGCGGCGCAAGTTGCTGCGTTACTGGGAATATTTCGAACAAGGCACAAGCCGCTTCCGTGATTTTTTGCACCTAAAATGCTTGTAAACTACTGCAGCGACGACAAACTACGTGAGAAAAGGATATCACGCATTCATAGCAATCTCCTTTCAAAACGCGCGCGCCCGTTGACATCCGGGTCCGCCGCTTCGGGTGGAGTGATACCCTACACGAGCTATTCCTGTTCTTAACTGTTCCCGAGGGTAGTTCTCTTTTCTCGCATCACTTTAATGCTAGCGTGCAGTGAATACACTGAAAAATGTGCTTTTAGTGCTGGCCCATACGACGTCACTCCTGCGCATAACACATCACTGTAGCGCGAAATTTGAAAGTTTTTAATACTTCTTGCGTTTTTGTTGTTGTTGTTGTTGAAGAACGTCCCTTGTAGATGGGATGGAGCTAAGTGAGGTACTGAAGCCTAGTTCTTTCAAATCAAACAAAGTTGTATTTTGTCTTCATATCCCCTTTAAAGAGTTCAGCAGCGATCGGGCGCCGTTCGAGCAGACAGCGCTAGACAGCGTCCTTTTCTAGATGTTCTGTTTTTATTGTATTTGGTACCGCTCGCGACAGCGCTAGGCAGAATTTTTTTCGCGTTTTTTTTTGTTTAGCTTTTGTTATATTTTCTCTCTCCTATGTTCGACGCCGTTTTTTACCCCGACAGTGTGTTTTTTGTGTGCGCGAGTTGGCGTGAAGCTGAGGCGTTGCAGTTGGGAGTTTCTCTCCTCCACAAGCTCGCCAAGGACGTTGTGTATGCCCAGCTTGAGCAGTTTATCCGTAGAGGTTTGGGGAGGCCAAGAGCTGTTTTGTATGCTTTACTGAGGGCTTCAATTTTAGCGGTTTCTTGTGGTCGAAGATTGAGGTACGGTGTGGCATAGGTGATTTTGCTGATCAGGAGAGCTTGGACCAGACGACAAATTTCCCATTCTGTGAGGACGCGATGTCGGCTGCAGATTCTGCGGATAAGATGGATTAGGCGAGTAATGGATGTCTGGAGTTGCGGAAGGAGCCTGTACCCGTGCCGTCCCGATGAAGGGGAGCCGAGGACGCGGAGGGTGGTCACCGAGGGGATAAGTTCGCCTTGAATCGACACTTCAGGATCAGGTGTGGGAGGAGGAGGGCGGCCACGTGATCGGGCCCGAAGGATGAGAAGGGCTCATTTGACAGGTTCACAGGTCAGGCCCTTGGGACGTAGGTAGTTGACGGTGGTGTCTACAGCTTTTTGGAGGGCGTCTTGCTGTTTTGGAACCAGAGGTAGTTCTTTCGTTTTGGCATGAAGGTTGGGTATTTTGTTCAGATGAGTAGGTAGTTCAAGTAATGCGATATTGAAAAGTAGGGGGGATATTACAGATCCTTGTGGTGTGCCTTTAGGGGGTGTTCTGATGATGGCCGAGGTTAGACTTCCGAGCTTTAGTAGCCGTGGCTCTCAGAGAAACCGCAACGTAGTTGAAGGTGCGAGACCCGCAGTGGGTGGCGTTGAGGTTGTCAGTGCTTGGAGAGTAACGTTGTCAAATGCGCCAGAATATTTCTATTTATCCTTTATTTTTAGGCTGCCTTTATATCGCCTATATTTGACGCCTTTTATAACCAGAATTTTTTATTCATTTTTGTAACAACCAATCCGAAGAGAATATTTAGTTGAAAGTACGTTGTAGTTTTTGTTTACGTATTGCTGTCTTGCTTTAAATCTGCCCAGAAATGCTCCTGCGCCAAGGAATGTTGACATGTGTGGACCGCGCTACAGCGGTAGTAGGTTGAAAATATTTTGATTAAACTTTGTCTTTCAAATTCGCTGTTATAGTAGGCACAGAGGTGTGTGCTTGTGACCCGGGGAAACCCGCGGCCGCTCAAAAGTCACCAAAGACTGAAACCAAAACCCCAGGTTACTAGCCAAAAAATGCTATTCATTGATAATAAACCATACGTTTTATTGCTTGATCGATGGTTCTGTTTAGGGGCCGTTATCAAGTCGTTATGGAAAGGAGCTCAACGTTTTTTAAACAGCAAAAGGGCTCATTGACGGAAGGTCATTGACGTAGTTATTGTGTGACAATTTCCCGTTTGATTCTGGGAAGGGGGAGGGGGGGTCTGCGCAGGGTTATTTTAAACGAAGCAACGAACTCAGTAGCTGCTAAAGCCTCGGCAAGAATAACATCCTTTATATTTCATCTCAAATGTCTTTTTCTTTGCTGTGGCAATCAGGTCCTTTTTCTATAGCCTTGTCTTCTCCTCTGACCCACTGTCCCCATTTATCCCAGAACAGGCAGGAAGAAAGACTTCCGAGTGTACCACGAGGTAGCGTTTGCAAAGAACCAGCGAGCCACCAATTTCCGTAAATGGCAGAAAGTTGCGAGCAAGGGAGAACTGTTCCCCGCCTACGAAGCTGTCTTCGAGTTCGGCTACGAGTGCTTCTACGTCGGTCCTCACGACGTGCCCAAGTACCGCGAGATCTTCATCGGCTACGGGTTCACCAGAAATGTCCAGGTAGGAACCCGGGGTCGTGACGGTTATTCATCTGCTACTAACATACTGCGACTATTCAAAGCGAGAATGCACGCTTCGATGGACGTCGATTACAGTTTCGGTCATTGTGCAAAGCTAAAAAAATGAGAGCAAACCAACAACAAAAGAACAAGACTGGTCGCGAATCTCCTTGATTCGCCGCAAATGTCTTCGCAAAATGGTAGTCTTCTGTCACCTTAGGCACGCAACTGCCTCTCCTATGTCTCCTTCTCACCCCTCTCGTTCTTCCCCTCTACTCTCGCTCCTCTCGCAAAGAGCGCAATACAGTTTTTCTCTTTCAATTGATTCAATTTTATCGCGTTCGCACTTCTCTGGCGCCACCTGTTTGGACAGCGCGCGTATTTTTGTTAATCTTTTGTTCTGCTTGGAACAACGCGAGTGGAAATCCTTTTTTTTAGGGCTTGCTTTTATCCTTTCCTCCATTTAACACCATTTTGACAAGTATTTTTCCCTTTACAAACGTAAAAACACTCGAATGCGTACCCTTATATAAAAGAACGCTGGTACTCTTGATTATGTACTTACGTTCTGCCTCAAATATGCCGAAATTTCCTCTGCGCTAAATAATGTGGAAATGTTGGAGCCATGGCAGCCGTTTTAGTAGTTCGGAACAGTCCTGCCTATGTATACTTCGTGTTCAAGCATTGTTTCACTTTGGACAAGTGGCTGAGTCGGGTGACAGGCACACAGGCAGACAGACTTACTACGATTTTTGAGTTTTACCCGCCGCGGTGGCTCAGTGGCTGAGGTGCTGTGCTGCTGGGCGTGAGGACGCGGTCTCCCGGCCGCGGCGGCCACTTTTCTGATGGAGGTGAAAAGCAGAATGTCTGTGTTCGAGACTTCGGCGCACTTTAAAAATCCCCAGGTGCACATGGTCAAAATTAATCCGGAGCCCTCTAAAACCCTCCAAAACCCTACAATCAATCAATCAATCAATCAATCAATCAATCAATCAATCAATCAATCAATCAATCAATCAATCAATCAATCAATCAATCAATCAATCAATCAATCAATCAATCAATCAATCAATTCTTTAGTTTTGGCAGTCCTAGAAAGACTACTTTAAACCCACCGAACCACTCCCTTGTAACGCGAACCTTCCCCGTTCCGCGTTTGCAGCTTTTATAGTCCTTAAACGTTTGTGTTTAAGGCTTAGCGTAATCCACTTGTTCCATCGTAATTCTGAACTCACGGAGAACAGTTCGCTCTTGAACAGGCTAGAATGATCCCACACGTCAGCTAACTGTCACTATTTAGTTCGCCAGATATAAGAAACTATCAAATATAATAGCCTAATACCTTGTCATGGCTTTGGCTGAGCAGTCTTTATTTTGCCTGCAGGAGTTGCCTCTTGTTGCACGTTGGTTTCTTGTCGATTACGTTACGCTACCCTTTTCCCACACTAATTGATATAGTCAGGCCATTATAATGTCGTGCTTCGTAGTTATGTTGTGCCAGTTGGATAATTTAGCGGTCGCACTTCACGCGGACCGCATAACTCAACAATTTAATTGGGCCTCATAAAATGCATCAGGACGCATTACTGGCGCTTGGCTTCATTACTTGATACCCTCCCATTCAATATTTTGTCTACACGTTGTTATAAATGGAAAAATCGAAGCAATGCCTATGCAAAGCTCTTTCATGTTTGCTGCTGCCTGGGTTCGTATTTGTTACTTATTTATTTTTTATACTGTTAGCCCTAGCATGACCGTTACAGGGTGGGTCTGCTCAAAACAACAAGAAAAAAAAAAGGTCGCCATCCCCCCTTCGAAAGTGGACGTCCAGCGAAGCTATTTAAACCACTGCAAATGTTGATGGGGGAGGGTATGAAATGTTTCTCGTCGTCTCGGCGGGCTTGTCGCTGGCGCTCGGCTTCTCTGGTGGCAAATGCTGGGTTCTCCTAGCCTCAGGCATGCGCTCGGCGTCTTGGGCGAGAACTGCTGGGTCAGCCTGGGTTTTTTGTTTACAATACGAAAATTTCCGACCAACTAGAGGCTAACAGCTTCGCTGTAAAATGACGCGAACAGTCCTCTACAAAGGACATTGCCGTATGCAAGTAAACAAAAACAAATTTACATATTTATTCATATAATAAAAACAGATACAATTTGAAGATATTATTCCCAGATACAATTTGGACGCATTGGCCAAGGAAGATCGACAAATTCAGACGAGCAGCAAACAGCAATGTGTGCGTACTTGTCTCAATCAACAACTTACTTGTGTCGGCTTGTGATGTGAATGTCACCTGTAACGAAGCTAACTATTTTATTCAAAAGTAAATTTGTTTTGTAAGAAACGTAGAAGGTTTAAAAGCGTTACGAACACGTCTACATTATTATCCTGCCGTACTGCGAGTTTTATAGTTGGCACTGCTATCGTTATCAAATGATATTTACTTCGCCGTGTAGACCCGCACGGCCAAACCGATCACGTTAATAGCTAATGCCATTCGCTTTGAATGACATTAGATCTACCGCGTGACAAAGGCGTAACGCAATGATGTGCGCCTTGGTATTGTATTGTTCGCAATCGCTCCTACACCTTTACTTGCCGAGAATGAGGGTTCTTTCCTTTGATTTACGCCGTATGCGGCCCTTCCACTCCCTCCATTCATTATTTCTCTGCGTGTCACAGCAGACAAGTGTTACTACTTTCGATACAGCTGCGCCTATAGGTCTGAGGGAAAGGTTCAATACGAAGTTTAGTTAAGCTTTGCCATGTTCTAGCCAGGATATAGGCTAAGTGTTAAGGGGTGAGGCCAAGTTTAGCCGGTTTTTACCGGATTTTACTGACATCGGATCCCAGGGGGGAAGAAGCTAGGTCCCCAGTTTCTCCAGCCTTGCACCACTAATGCAAGCTGCGCCATTTTTTTTGCGTTTTAGCAGCCCAAGGAAGACTATCACCTTCAAAATGGTACGGAAAAGGATGCGCATACGCATATGCCCTTGGGCTCACGCTCGAGCAAGCGCGAACGCCGGCTTCACTGTTATAATACCCTATCTGCGATGGTGCGCCGTTAACAGGCATCGAATTTTTTTTCTTTGTATTCTTTTTTCTAAGGCCACTAGACCAAGCTCAAGTTTCAACACCTCCGCTGTAAGAACCGATGCGATAACCTCGCGAGCCTAGGATATATCGATATTGGGGAAACGCTTTTAAGCTAGGTGGCATTTAACTTGGGGTTTGTCTGTCTGTCTGTCTCCCGATTCAGCTATCAGTCCAGAAGTTAGAAAAGTTTTGGAACTAGAAGTATATATATAGGCAAGAAAGATCTGTCTGAACCCCTAAATCTGGTAAAATAGCTTCGTACTTGTAAACATTATTTCTGAGCAAAAAAAAAAAAAACCTAGGCATATTCGAGATAAAACAGCTATGCACAACTGGTACTCACAGTGTTCTTTTAACTAAAACTAAATGTATGATTGGTACTTGCAGCAGTTAAAAATACGTTGTCAAAACAATATTTTTATTTATTTATTTATTTATTTATTTATTTATTTATTTATTTATTTATTTATTTATTTATTTATTTATTTATTTATTTATTTATTACAAGTACCTACATCGCCCATTGGGCATTGTTGTAGGGGGGTTACAGTAGTACTTCCATGTTTGCGTGTAGTTTTATATGTTTTATTGTTTACCCAACCATTCTTACAGTTGTAAAATGGATATGCATTACTTTTAAGCGCAAATAGGTCGTTCGGTCGTTCGGCAAGCTTATAAGCCATGACTAATTTGCGTTTGCTTTTGACTGCGTCAGCCAATCGCACCGCAGGGCATATGACATCATAGGTTCTTTTGCGGGAAATGAGCTTGTGGGCCGCATGCCCATTCCATTTTTTCCTACTTATACGGCTTATTTCAGCGAAGTGTGCGTTAAAAGGGGTGTCAGTACGATTTCAACGAGAAAATCTTTCTAATGAACCAAACTCGTGTTTTGTCTGCATGACCCCTTTGAGAGGCATGCCGTCAAACTCTGCCTCTCGGCGGCCCCGTAAAACGTACGCAAATATATCAGTGCCTGAAACGGTCCCCCTTCTTCACAGACTCTCGAGGCTCACCTGGCGGGCTTCCGGTTCCTGGTGCTGAGCGACGCGTTCACCATCCACCGGGGCATGCGCAACACCACCACCAATGGCCGCGCACGAAATGCGGAGAAGACCCACAACTACCGCGTCTTTCTCGCCTTCCGGAAGACGCTACAGCAGCGCTACGGTGCGGGACAAGAATACACGTAATCGCTCCGACCCGGCAGGTGGGATTTTAGGGTCGCTATTACGGTGTGCAACGAGAACAATAACTTATAGTGATGTCTTGCTTCACGAACGCACCAACCACGGAATATCCGACCAAAGCAGACCATTGCGAGCCAATTTGTTTTTTAATTATTTGACACGAAAGCGCCGAAGTTGCAAGGATTTTTACTCGTGAATACAACTTGGTTCAGTCGCTGAGCAAGGTAACCCGCAGAAATATATCGGCTGGTCTGTCTCCTAATTAGTTAAAGCTGTTGTGGTTTACATACAAACAGCAACGACGCTTTAGGGAGTGTCTGAAGACAGCCTGAAAGTGATTAATTCTCAAATATAACCACTTGCTGCCGACAAACTCCAGCCCTGTGGAATCTTCGCGCAGCCAGGCTTCATGCCCTGACCGATGACATGCCCGCTGTGCTGCTGAAAGATTTCAGCGCGGACGTCTCATGACCCGGTGCGACCTGATTGCTGATCCAGCGTTTGAGTTGGTGTGTTACATAGACAGTAAGATGCCTACGACGCGGGAGGGAAACGGACAGCCTCATGCTTGTTCACTAGAATAAAACTCTAAAGCAGGCGATACTTTGTTGCAATAGGTACGAGCCCGGAAGTTCCGGTTCAATGCAGAACGTTAAATAAACGGGCCGCTATGACGCGCCCCACCCCTAACCTGCCTTGAAAGGTATCAAACTACTCTGATCCAGCGAAGAAGGGCGCAGTCCAAGGAGTAGACGAAACAATTGAGCGTACTTTTTAGCTAATTACCTTAATAAAACTTGAAAGGACTAGAGGTGGGGGGATGCTTTGATGATGTAGAGAAATCAGCCTGGCAGCGAGCTTGGTTTTCTACTCCATATGAACATGAGAGGGGCGAAAATGAGCGAAAGAAGCGAAAGCACGGAAACTCATAGAAACACTGACAAACGCAGATAAACACGCAGAAACTGACAGACGCAGGAGCACGGCCTTAAAAAAATTCAATATTTTTCTTCCCATACTGCCAAGTTGGGCTTGCTGGATGGACAGAGTTAAGGGCAAGCTTGGGTCTAGACCTAGTCACTACGGCGTATTCGTGCACTGCTGCAAAACATAATGCACAACGAGCTCAGGCAACCTAACGTGTTTGTTGACCATCCTATTCTGAAGAGTTGTAGATATATATGAAAAGTGCGCTGCGAAAAGCAGGTTCAAGCGCTGGTCGCTTCGGCTTTTACATTTTGTTCAAAAAACCAACGGAAACCAGATAACTACCAATATCGAAATAATTTGCCGAAGGTTATTAATGATCGCACTTTCACAACGTCTCACCTTTAACATTTTTCTCTTCATGGTGGCTAGCTGTCAGAATAGTAGGCCAGCCCTGCTTCCAGAAGAAATATACCCATTTGTGGAATCACGGAAGGCGTGATTATTCTTGATATGGCTGTGTCAGTATTTATTTTAGACAACCAGATAATAGAAATTTGGTGCTTACACACATGCCTAGCCAGTAATTTGCTGTTCTTTTTCATCTAGGGGTTCGGCCTTTATCCTTTGATCACTGGCCTTTCTGGCTGCGCTACGGCGTGTATTTCTAATAGCGTGAGGCTCACTTACATGCTACTGCAGAGACTGCTAGCGAACCCTTAAAAGATTTTGACGTTCTATTTAATCTTTTTTTTAATACGAAGCACTGTTTGGCAGTTTCCCCTACTTTTAGGTATCAGGCTGTCAATCTGGCTCCCGACTCCGAATCATTTATAACCCACTTGCCTGTAAAGCGTGCATCCCCGCAAACGGGGTATTATGGCGGGGAAGCAAACGTTAGCATTGATGCGAAGCAGACACCCACTGCTCCCAGTACTAGCACCTCTCCCACCAATCGCGATACTCGCGCTGCAGAGCTTCTTTCCTGCAAGGATACAGTGGTTCCTATCTGTGGATGCATGTGAAATAAAGCAACTCATACTTACAAGCCAAAAAATGCTTATCATGTAAACACAATCTCTTCACTAAAGTTACAGCGGAGTTATGAATGACACCATGACTCCGTTCCTTATGAGGGACATGTATTTGTCGTTGACCAGAGTGAGGCTCGGAATCATGATCCTTCTTTTAAGAAGGTCCATGACCTGTCATCCGCACCTCACGTACAGATGACGCGAAGGTTTGCGTGCGTGTGGTAACATCCATCATCTGTAATCGTATTCTGTGCTCTTACCAATTGTATTGGAAGAGAAGTTAACCCTGATTTCTGTCCCTTCGCCCGCAGGTACTGCTTGAATCCGCCTGCTAGACAATACGTGGAGGAATCCATGATGCAAGTTTCTTCAACGACGACCGTGACATGCGGAAACAGGACGTGTGAAGCTAGTGTGTGTCGTCGTTCGTTAAAGGAAGACACGGGACAGACTTTTGTGCGCTTAATGTTAGTCCCACCGACGTCTGCGTGCTGCTGAACGCGAGGAAAAAAAAGACCATTTGAGCGATGTGGTCTGCCTTTCCAGCGTTCGCCGGCATCCAGTAACATTATTACCGTTTGTATAAATTCTGTTTCCTAATCACACTCCTCCCCTTTTTTTTATTTTTCACCTCTTCGCTCAGGCCTCTAAGTCAAGGGTAAGGTTTTGCCTGATGAAAACGCT
This sequence comes from Haemaphysalis longicornis, assembly GCA_013339765.2. Taxonomy (NCBI): domain Eukaryota; kingdom Metazoa; phylum Arthropoda; class Arachnida; order Ixodida; family Ixodidae; genus Haemaphysalis; species Haemaphysalis longicornis. The sequence goes on along the minus strand of CM023451.1, from coordinate 138,070,663 downwards.
TGGACGAACCATCCAATTACAAATAGCGCGACAAAGACGTAATTAAATATTTTGTTTTTACCGCTGCTCTCTCAATAATTTTGTGTGCAAAGCTGGCGGCCTTCGTCCGGAGAGACCAGGCTGCTGCACCTCACATGAACTTGTCGCTGAGAGAGAGAAACTTTTATTGAGCGAAAATAGGTCAAAGGAGCGTGGTGGCCGCCGGCGCGAGCCTGGCGGTGACAGTAGCAGCTCTGTCCACGAAAGTTCTCCATGACTGGCAGGCCCGGATCATTTTGTCCGCAGGCTTTCACATCTCTCCCAAAGTGGAGCGCGTTATCACGCGCTAGAACCAGCGGCAACCGGCTTCGCGAACTCAGCGTCGGTGCTCCCCACTTCAGGCGCGAACGCACGTCTACTGGCGAGGAGAACAGCATGCTCGAGATGATGCCATGAACGCTGGGAAGGGTGTTCTCGTAGGTCGAGCCGGCTGAAGCCCGACGCTCCTTACGTGGCGCACGTGCTCACAGTGCGCTCGGTATTTTTCCTATTTATATTTTATTCAGGTAAGCGCTAGACGGCGGAACTAAAAGCTTGAACAGCTCTGCTGTTAAAATAAAATAGGGTAGGAGGGAGGGAGGTGACCCACCAAGACGACCCACCTTGGCATGGTTTTTACCGATAGCGCTTTACCGTTTTGATTCATTTTTCACGCCGTTTAGGTACACGATAATAAGGAAGAAAGCGGGACTTTTTAGAGTTTGTTCAGCTAAAAAGTGTTGAGTTCGCCTTTTGTGGCATCATTGTTTAGTGTCTAGAATAGCTAACAGTTGCTCTGAGGTAGCCTTGCGCAGCAGTATGTCGTCTGTTCTCGTAAGGAATACAGATCTCATTCCTCACCGCTAAGGCTTTGTTCTAGAGCGGTATTATGATTCACTTCATGTCCGTTTCAGAGCGTCCGCTTCAAGCGAGCCCTAATTGGCTGAACGGACGATCCGAATGTGGCGCAGCACATGGAGGCGGGGGCGTCGATTTCTGTGCCTCTCATTGGTCAGCGTCCTCGCAAGCGCAACTACGCCATGACTGAAATGGGCGCGAAATTGAAATTTTTGACCGAGACGCAACTCAGAATTTCGCCTCTGGCGAAACTGCGCAGCCCCGCCTTGGCTTATCCTTTATCGAAGGTGTGAATCAACTCCAATGCATGTCAGAAACTTTAAAAATCATTATCTGACCCCCGAAAAGTTTCTAGAAGCATGAGTGTCTCTTTTGAACACTGTTGTTCGCTCTTACTTGGTCTTGTAAGAGGATCAGCAGACCAGTATACGACGGAAGACGGCATGGCGCTAGCGATCACACCATTCATCAGTGTTCTTGCTTGAAAACGGTAAGGTTTGGCTCGATAAACGGTCTAGATTTACGGATTTTACGTTTTAGGCGCGAAACCTCTTAGGTACTCGGACTGTTGGCTTCCCGTTTCGTCGTCGTAACCGTCTTCTCATGTACTCACTGTACTAAAACACCGGGACACTCGTTTACGCCTCACGCTATAACACTTCGGGCTTCAAAGACATGAGACTTCTACAGCAAGGCTGTATACCTCTACCCCCCCCCCCCCCCCCCCCCCCAATGGTTTCATCTAAGTTGGCAATAACGCCAAAGCGCCAAGAATACACTTATACACTGCATGCTTCGCCCCTCCACATATTTCACTTTAGTGGAGATGGCCCGGAATTTTTTTTAGACCATTCACGTCAACAATAGCAGCAACAGCTGGGTGCGTGCAAAATCAAACTACCCGGCGGACCACACGGGTAAAGGACCTACCTGGTCAAGGACTTGTTTACAGCGTATGGTCAATGCCGCCAAAGGCGCGCTAAACGCAGTTAAAAATTGCATAATTACTTCATCGCATTAGGATTTAGAATGTGTAAGCAATGCTTTGCGTTCTACCGAACGATTTACGCGCATTTTTTATGAGAATGGTTCGCTGAAAGTTTGTTTTTCTGCATCCCATTGACCCCACGGTCCACAGCGAAATGGATTGGGAACACGATTGGCATAATATCATTATATATGTTAAAATCCAACTATTAAAGTCCGATTAGCATAAAAAGTAAAGAAAACAATAACAACAAGAAGAACAGCGGCACCTAAAGGCGTGAGATCTCTGGCGACGAGGGGCACCTGTCGTTTTCTTATCGTCCAGATTTCAAAAATAAGGTAGTGGCATCGAGTTCGATCAAAAAGTGAAATAAAAATTCCTTAAACTGCACTACGCAATAAAGACGCAAATTTAGTTTTAATAAAAACACTCGATGTACAATTCTCGATGACTTTCGCTCCGATAAAACGTCGTTCGGTGAGATGACATTCAAAAAAATGGTGTTCGATGAAACGACTTTGACGGAACGTCGTTCGATGGAACAGTGCTCTATGAAACGCCCGGTTCCAAGAAAATACTCGTCCTACTTCCTACCACGCAACGTATCTGCATGACGGTTCGAAGGGATAAAAATGTCCGCTACTTGTAGCCCGTGCTCGGCAGCACCATTCCAGAAAAAAGAAACGACAGGAGAAGTCTGCTCAACAAGACGCCATTGTTACTCCGGTTGCCGGGAACAAACTGCAGAGAGGGTGTGTGTGTGTGTGTGTGTGTGTGTGTGTGTGTGTGTGTGTGTGTGTGTGTGTGTGTGTGTGTGTGTGGAGAGAGAGAGAGAGAGAGAGAGAGAGAGAGAGAGAGAGAGAGAGAGAGAGGGGAACAATCCGTGTGTTGCCGCAGCAGTCTTCGCCGGCTGACCAGGAGGGCCTCGTCCTCCATCGACGTCCGGTCCCCCACAGCTCAGGAGAGACCATGTGGAGAGGGGGTAGGGCTGCGTTACGCACGCATTCCAGGAGGATATGTTGGAGAGCGCCTACTTGTCGACAAAATTTGCATGGAGCACTGTACTGCTTGGGTAAAAATTAAAAATAAATGCATTTGGGCTTGGTGTGCGAATTGGCATGTTTGTAATTGTCGGAATGCGATAGAAAATTTTTGTCTAATGGCCTGGCAGAACTTTGCAATGGCGCGATGGGTTAAAATGGGGTGCTTGGTTGATTGTAGGGTTTAACGTGTTGAAACTGCACCTGGGTTACGAGGCGCGCCGTAGTGGAGGGTCTCTGGAATAATTTTGACCACCTGGGGATCTTTAACGTGCGCTGAAATCTCGCCACACAGGCGTTTTCGCTTTTCGCCTCCATCAGAAAATCGGTCACCGCGGCCGGGATCGAAGCCGCGTCCTTTGACTCAGCAGCACAATGCCTGAAAAGTGGTGAGAGCTGAGGTGATCTCGGCGGCTTGGTAGGTCAGTTCGCGAGCTCGTTGATAGGCGAAGTTGTTGCGCGTGACAGAGGAATGAGCCGGGGTCGACACGATGACAACTCGGTGAGTTGGATGATAGGGTGGAGGTTCCCGGAATGCCGTTGGTGCCACCCTCTTCGACAAGAAACTTCGGCAGGCTGCTTGGGAATATGTGACTATGATATTGCTGAAGCGTTTAGTGAGAGCTGAGGACAAAGACGAGTTCTTCGGCGTCCCGAGAGGGGGGCGTTGGTGGGACACGCATGTAATCAACTTTTTTTGGAATGCAACCATGGTTCTTTTGTTGGTGTAGGGAACGCCACAGCTATTGCCGCATGTCCGTACATTGGCTCGGCTGCGGGTGGTAATTCGCTCGGGATGAAGGTCCAGGTTCGTATTCTTCCGGAACGGTATCACAGAGAAACGTTTCCGCCATTTATCTGAGAGAGGGGCGAAGTGGGTCGGCTCGGCCCAGAGTCACTTGGTGCATCCAAGAGGAATGCCGTTGACTTTTCTCAGGTACTTGTTTTTATCCCTGAAACAGTATAAATAGCTTTAAAATACCCATACTTTGGAGCACTGTTTTTCGTATTACGCATTTGTTTTAAAGCCCAAAAATACGGTTTTAATTCATTAAATGCGCAAATCCCAAAAAGGGGTCATTGTACCACATGTATTATCGCACATCTACCAGCAAATAGCACTGTTTTGAAAACGGGAACGTGCCATCTAACTGCCGCTCAGTATAGAAAGCTTTTCTGTGTACCTTCTTGCGTGAGGTCGGTTAAAATCGTTCCTGGCAGCCTTCTTTTTCCAATTATTCCAGTTTCTCAGTTACACACATCCGTTTCTTCGCTTTTTAGGACTGACAGCACTGCGTTCGAGGGGGCACAATTATAAACGACGTTCTTGCCTCGCAAGAATTTCCTGCAACACCCTTGGAAGCTGGTCCGCTTCCCGCAACATCTATTGTCGCCACTCTTTCCCTCGCTTCATTGTCCACTCAACATAAAAAACAACAAATGCCGGCATCGTGGGAGTGGAGTGAAGGCACCGTTATCTTTACGGCTGCGTTGTCTTGTTGACCGGCCGTGCCACGCGCCCATCTTGTTCCCGTCTCCGCTTTTTACGTTCACTTGTTCTCGGGGGAAGAAACGGCAGGCTCACCGTATAGGCAATCGTCGCTTCTTGCTTTCTTCATAACGTCCGCCTCCTGTGAATTATCGGCAACTCATTCAGACACAGCAAAAGGTTCGCTGGCCAGCAGGACCTTTTGTGTCAATGTTACGCGTGCCGTACTGGAGCTCTACGCCGAAACAGCTGGTTCGACGGAAAGCCGCTCGAAGCATTCTGGTTTTTGTGCGGTGCTCCCGTAATTATCTATGCTTTCGGGGTAATTGAGCGCCAGACTTCAAACGTAACTTGAATGAGACTGTAATTCCCAATGCAGACCAAATCTGTGGCATCGTCCCGCTGTGTGTCTGGCTCGAGTAGTGTGAGCCGGGGCCTAAAACCCACTCGGTACCTCAAAGTGGACAATCAGATCCTCAGTTGGAAACTGCCTACATGACCGTTCAAGATTCAAGAAGTGTTTTTTTCTCCCTCCCTCCTTGCTATTCCCATTTCCCCCTTCTTGCCAACCGGCCTTCCCTTCTTAATAAAGGACTTTACTCTACTACTTCAGTAGAGAAATCTCACGCCCCTGTAAAATTGCCAGCACCCACTAACAAAACTGCACTTGAAGCGAAGCGGTGTGCTAGTGGTACCTTATTCCCTTGACGATGCTGTAGATAAGACCATTTCGGTGCACGTGGTGCTACTGAAATAAACTTTTATCAGCACTGCACTTTGATGCGCCATTGAACGGCTTATGCAGTCGCTCTCGCGAGGGCCGAGGGAGAATTGGACGCATCTGAAGACCGTCCGGCTGAGGTAAGTCGGTTTACACTAGAGGTGTGCGCAGCGACAGATAGAGAATAGTCTTTAGTGATACTGGTGAGGTTCAGCCTGGCCAAGGCGCCTAGGTTGCTACAGATGTATGAAAAAAAAATGAAATCGATGAAGTGATGATGATGACTATGATGACGATGATGCACTCATTAATAGAGTCCTGTTAGAGAGTCTGATCCAGTCCTGTGCTTCGCAGGAAATACAATAGAGCTTTGCAGCGAGTGTACAGCACACCATGTGTATGAAAAGGCTAAAAAGGAGGAAGGAAGCAAAATGTAGCGGTTTGACGTGCCTCGATCTTGCAATAGAAATAGTTTGAAAATTAACCTGTTTGGAGTGAACAAGAGATAACTTGTAGCAAAGCTGCACGCAAAGCAGCTAACTAGGACGCTTTTTATATGCGAATCGTATCATGAGAAACCACGACAAGTTTCATGGGGTCGGTATTTTTGGTGTGCTTTTTTTTTCCTTTTTTGAAGCCGTGTTTAGATTACGGAGGGCTGTAAATCGTTGGAAAACACTTCTGCCATAACAGTGCGTATGAAGATGATATCTATGGAGGCAGAGTTTACACATGTCAACATTCTTTAGACCAAAGGAAACCTCTGGCACATTTATGACAAAATACAAGTGCATAATACCCAGGCTGTCGAAATTAATCCGAAGCCCTCTATTTCGGCGCACGTCATATTCCAGGTGTAGTGAAATAAACCCTAAATCAATCAATCAATCAATCAATCAATCAATCAATCAATCAATCAATCAATCAATCAATCAATCAATCATCAACCAATCAAAAATCAATCACTCAAACAATCGAAATCAATCACAATAGTGAACACAGTGCATAACCGATGCGAGCAGTGTCTCTTCAATTAAAATGCCCCTTGATTAGCCAAATGTAAGAATGTGTAAAAGTGGGTATTGTCGCAAGAATGTGTAAGGCGTTCGGCTTACACATTCTTGCCCTTAAAGTCGGCTTCGCAACTGTGCACGCATGAATTGCTCAAGATATTTTACCAGACCTCTTATAATCAGCCCGACACCATTGTAGTGAGGTCGTGCGGCTTTCTTATTAAATACCTCCGTAAGATCCGATGCATACTTAAAAATACAGAGCAACTGTAAAATTAGCTTCACTGCTGCACACAAGTGCTTTACAGGGAAGGGCTTTTAAGGGGCAATATAGGAAAAGTGATACTGAAGTATGAAGGCATAGGGGGAGTTTTATGTAATACCTCTATTTAGAGAACTCAAGGTATCTTCACGGGCACTTTAACCACTTAACCGAGCCCTTTAAAGTCAGCATCACATCTATACACAAATGCGTCATTGGGAAGAGATTTCTTTTCAGGGGCATTATGAGCGGTACTAATACCTGTGCAACACGAACGTTTAATTGGACATTTCAGTCAAATGGCCTCCGAAATTTCAAAGGCATTCGAACTGGAAGGATTTCCGCCGATCTAAAGGACCGTTTCTCAACGGCAGTTGAAAGTTTTCGCGTTCGCCCGCCATGGTTTGGTGTCGCCCCTGCCGCCTTGTTTCGTTCTTGACAAATAAAAAATAAAAAAAGCAATTATTAGTGATAAAATTGATAACAATCTACGAGCGCGCACAGAGCATGCACTAACAGCCAGCTTTTTTTTTTTTTTTTTTTGCACCGGCGGTGTTTAAAGTAGCAAGTTAACTTGTAACCGTAGGGCGAGTGATAGAAAACAAACACAAGTGAAAAATTACGAAGATCGTGCACTTTGAACACCAAGTTTACTCGTAAATAATTGTTTTTGTAATTAGGGAATGCAGAAACTGCACCCGAGAGAATGACCGTTAGCGTTTCAAAGGCCTTCGACAACCTCAAACGTCGTTGTTGGTTCTCCTTTGAGTCAAATGGCATTATTTCAACCAAAGGCCTTTGAAAAACGACGTGTAGCAGCTCAAAGGGGTCACAGGGTTTAACGCGCCGACGCAACGCAGGCGATGAGGCGCGCCGTAGTAAAGGGCTCCGGATTAATTTTGACCACCTGAGGATCTTTAACGTGAGCCGACATCTCGTACACAAGGGCGTTTTTGATTTTCGCCTCCATCAGAAAAAGGTGTCGTTTGAGAGAGATGGCATTCGACTCAAAGGCCTTCGAAACACTCGTGTAGCACGGATATTACACGTAAACATTAAAGGAGCGATGAAGACAAAAGACAAGTTTGTGTTATTCGAAAGATTTCGTGTTTTATAGTGCCCCCAGCGCTTGTACGAATGCAAACGATGCTGTATTCACTAAGAAATTAATTAATTAAAGTTAAATTTGTGATTTTCCCGCTAAATCGTGCGTTTTCGTGGTCTGAAATGACATCACAGGGCCTTGTTTACCGTTAGTGAATCTAGATGGCGCCACCACACCGCGGCAAGCCGTTTTCTGCCTTTGTGAATGTATTTGTACCTGGCTTGTTTTGTTCATGGAGACAATCGTTTCGTGAAACGTGGTGCTCGCTCGACAAATACGGTCATGTAAGACATCGTCGTTTGTGTCAATCGGCCAGTGTCGTCTTAAACAACCCCAAAGCCCTGCAGTCCTGTGCAGCTAAACCAAGCATAGTGCGCGCAGTACCAACAGCAGTACGCATCGGTACTTCTATGTTGACGTGTGCTTTCGTAACTTCCACTGTTTGTCCCACCATTCTTAGGGCTTTAAAGAGAATGTGCCCTAAATTTAAGCGCAAATAGTTCTTTCGGCAAGCTTATAAGCTCTGCCTAATTTGTGTTTGCTTTTGCCGCCCTCCGCCAATCGCAGAGCTGTCTTGTATGACATCATAGGTTCTCTTGCGGAAAATGAGCTAGTGGGTCGCATAGCCATTTCCCTTTTTTTAATTATGTAGCTTATTTGAGCGAAGTTTACGTTAAAATGGTGTCATATGATTCTAACGAGGCAATCTTTTGAATGAACCAAACTTGTGTTTTCTCTTCATGGCTCCTTTAAGGGCACAGAGCCTTATATTAATAGCATTTTCGTATGTGGCGAAAGTGTGATACATCAAGCATTACACACGGACAGACGAGCTTACTCGTAGAGTCCACACAAAAAAAGGCTTAGACATGCATGGCAATGCTAGTTTTTTGTTTTTTAATTAAACAAAGCTGCTAGTTGCGAATCACCTTGGGGGCTCGGGCTGTCGAAGTCTCGCGTCGTCGTCTTTTGTCGTCACGAGAAATCAAGGTGTCAGAAAGATGGTCGAAAAACAAGTGTATAATGAATAAAACCATTTAAAAATAAACTAAAAGATCTAAACTAATTTAAAATACGGTAATAATCAGGATGTAAATGCATTAATAACAGAACTCTGTTAAATTCCGTCTCGAAATTGTTTCCAAACACCAGGTTTTCGCCTGTAACGCATACTACTTAGCATGCTGCGGCGTGTGACACGAAGAGAACTTACGGCCAGTCTGTCTCATTTAATTGCTTAAATCCGGTTCAACGCAAGAGAGGGCGCCACTGCCTCAGCAAGCGCGCGATTGCTCTTCCCACCGGCGCTCCTCCAGGGCCCATTCAGCGCCCAATCAGGCCGTGTGGCAAGAAGAGACTTACAATCTTTGAATACACTTATACGCTGCATGCTTCGCCCCTCCCCAGGTTTCACGTTACTGGAGATGGCCCGGAATTTTTTTTGTCTTTGTGGCCCCTCCCAAGCTTGGTGTTTAATGCACCGATGGAGTGCCTGTGGTACGAGGGTGCGAAATAAATTTAGATCGTCCTAGATTACGCACCGCGATTATTCAGATGATGCCGAACAAAACAAAATTCAGAAGCCATCCCCTGCTACAGAAGAGGATTGCCCGCGAAGATGTTGGGAATATTATCATGGAGTAGATATTCACTACATACGGATTAACAACGTTAAAATGTAAGCAAGGGTCTTTGCAACTAATCCTCAGAGCCAGCTTGCAAACGTCCTTGAAAGTTACCCGGAGCGGCAAATGACGGGCGTCGCAATCAGACTGTTAGGTACCGAGCTGCTATATCCTCCGTCCTTATTTCGTTTCGGTTTTACGAGCTACATCTGCCGTACACGTGTTCATGGCTCCGTGTTTCAGATGTTCACGCAGCCTTCTCTCGGCAGGCAGTGAAGAGGCGTCCTTATCGACCTTGAGTGGCTGTGTCGCGTTCATTATCTTCGCTTCCACCTCCTTTCTGCTCACGGAGTTCACGAAAAGCCTTGGCTATATCACTAGATAAGGGTACAGAGTATCGGCACTCTTTACTCCTATTGCTCCGTGCTGCCGCCATGATCATTGGTCAGTTCGCATCACGTGACATATTTTTACACTGCGACTGAACATGGGCGCCGCCATTTTGTTGTTTATGCGTTTTATTCGGTCAACTCTGGTAGGCTTAGCTTGTCCTCCCTGTTCTTCGGCTGCGCGCGACTGACGTCGTTCCGAACGCGAATCAAAGATAGCGCGTGTAGCAGCATTTCAGCAGCAGGATATGCATCTTTGGACACACTTTGCTGCATCTTCGGCAGTGTTGTTAACAAACGACCCGGTAGAAGTTAGTGGCGAGGCCGCAAAAGCGGCAATCTCGCAACTCTGATAAACACCAAAATGGCCGCTGTTACTGACTTGCGTGCCTCGGTGGCGGTGCTCTAATACTTTATCTAGAGACACTAACCCCGGCCTTTGAGAAGCAAACAGCTTTGCTGTAAAACAGGCAAGGTGCCACGGCCAGAAATCGGAACCGAGGGTTCAGCAGCGCAGCGCCTTGTCTAAAGGAGTCACCGCGGAGGGCACAGGGCTGAAAGTTCGAGATGGAGGAATGGCGGAACGATGTACTTCACGATCGCGCACCTGCCGCGGCTTCATTATTCTAGGCGAAGGAATATGCAAAATGTCAGTCACACAAACGTGCCCTGTGTGCCGCAAATGTATGAACAAGGGGGAGCCGGGCGCCACATGTGCTGATTCGATCTTCGTTCAGCGGAGCATCGCCTCATTGAACGAGTCGCGTCCGTGTCATTTGGTTAGCCCGTGTCGTGAGGTTGCAGGTAATATTTCACGCGTTCGGAGGCGCCTTGCCGCTAATATAAGTGATGACAGCCGTCAAGAAGAGTAGGGAATGATTTTATAGTGCTTCGCTGCCACTCTATAACGCCTGAGGTAATCGTGGAGACGCGCACACGCGCGTGAAACACCGTTTCATTGCGTAACGTTCGAAATCTAATAGAACTAAAGACGGATAGCCGCTCTTGTTAAAAAAGGCTAAAAGAGACAAAAAAAGGGGGTAGACGTGTGGGGCAAAGAAGAGGTACACGTCTAGGGCTAAGTGATCTTTCGAAGGAAATGGTAAGAAGAACATATGGGATCACAGTAAAGAGATCTGTTCACAGATACGCGAACAGAAATCCACTTTTCCCCACGGCGTGCCTCACATAGTTCTATTTAGGACAGGGACCGTGTCCCCCTCCCTAAAATGGGCAATGGCCGCTCATTTTACTCAACCATCTCCTTATGTTCCACTGTCTCTTGAGCAGTGTAGATTCACGACCAGATGATAATTCCGCTCCTTTTGTTAGAGACCCGATTTTTGACGATTGGGTTAGATTGGATGCCCTTTTTTACTGCGTAAACGTTGTTTGACGGCTTGGACCAGAAATTGGTATGCTTTTTACTCCGTCCTTAACCATTGAAAACGGCAGCCAGTGGCACGGCGACGGAGCGAGCGCCGGCGAGCGTAACACATGGGCTGAGAGCGGCGTAGCGCAGTGCAGGAGAAGTGCGGATACGCCGACGACGCCGAGGGACAAGGCGATGAAAAGAATGCGTCGCATAAAATGCCCTTTAATAAAGGATTATATGATCTAGGGAAGGGGTTTTCATCCGCAGATGCGCCGCGGACCCCTATGGGCCTGCGGAAGCGATGATGGGTGCTGTGGTCATGTAAGTAAATAACACATCCAGGGCTTGACAGAGGTCAACTTAGAAAAGTGCCACATCCCTCTGTTTCACACAGTTCATCAATGTGTGGCACAGTCGCGCATAAACGGAGTTTATGCCTGAGGACACATTCAACCTGTTCTTTTTTTTTTTGCCTGGAAAAAGTATGCTGACATGCACACGTTGTAGCTAACTGTAACATAAGCTTTACGGTATATATGGAGAAAAGAGAACTTTTCTGCAGTTCCACCAAAAAGCCTGAAGGTTCACAGCGGAAAGCAAAGTGATTTCATCACTGTGTTTGCCTGGGAGCTTCACCAACTCTTTTTCAGCTTCAAACGTTCATGCGCTAAGGAATTTTCGCCAGCTTCAAAAGGCGCCGCAAATGCGTCTTGGTCAGATTCTAGTGCACGCGGCTATCGATAATTGGAAGCCGCCTAATTAAAATTTTCGGTTAATCAGAAGTGATGTGCTGGTCCCGGCAATTTTACATGCAATATAATGGAAGAAGGCGCTCGATAATTTGAAATTAAAACCAATTACATCGGTTAATTGGAAGTTATTTCGAATAAGAAGCATTGAGACGACCGTCATGTCACGATCGAATTCAAAATTTTAAAGCGCAAAAACAGCGCCCTGTTCTGTACTGACGTCGGCGCCATCGCAATCGAGGCAGCGCGCAGTTGAGAAAGCGGCAGGCCAGTTGAGCCTGTGTCAGCGTATGCATCTCTCTTTTGAGGTTCTCCCCTTATTTCGGTATAAGAAGAGATTTATACGCCCCCCCCCCCCCCCCTCCCCCAACACACCGTAATACTCCCCAGAAGGATTTGGACCCCCCCCCCCCCTCCAAAAAAAAAAAAAATGATTTCACAACCAAAGATTTATACCCCCTTCCCCAAGAGGCCCCCAACACCCCTAGGAGGATTTTGAAAACCCCCCAAAAATCGAAATTCTGGATGAACCCCTGGCTATAGTCTCTCAACTATCGTGGCTTCCCGAGTGGTTTGCTCGACTTGGGGGCGAAAGCCGTGATTCTGACCGGAATCGAGAAGGGAGACGGGTTGCGGAATAATAACAATGATGTTATTGTGCTGTTTGTTTAATTGAAATTTTGGTTAATTCAAAGTTTTTTTGCGATCGCCGCGGACTTCGTAATAACGGGAGTCGCCAGTATTCCCAGATGTGGCAACTTAGTGAGCTCAGATCGGCCATGGCTGTGGCTCTGTGACTGGCAGAGGCGGAGACACTACAAGATCACTGAGCAGCGTAGAGGGAGAATAGTCGAAAGCCGGGCTATACTCGGGTACAACTTAAGAAGGGCAACGGAAGTTGTCGCTGTGCCTCATCACAGCAGCCGGATGTTACTACGCGCTTTGCAAGTAGTGCGTTACCGGGAATATTTTAACATGGTACGAGCCGTTTTCGTAATTTTTTTGGACTTAGTATGCTTATAAACTACTGCGGCGACGACAAACTACGTCAGAAAAGCCAGACGATATCACGCATTCATAGCAATCTCCTTTCAAAACGCGCGCGCCCGTTGACACCCAGGTCGGTGGCTTAGGCGGAGTGATACCGTACATGAGCTATTGCCGTTCTTAACTTGTTCCCTAGTACAGTTGAAATGGTTCATGACTGGATCTGCGCACAAAAAACGGGACCAGGGAAGAGAACACACACAACGCCTTGTGTGTATTCTCTTCCCAGGTCACGTTTTTGTGTGCAGTTCCAGTCAGAAGAATAGTCGTTCCTGTTCACATGGCTCAACCAACCTTAAACCTTTTTTCGGAAGCCCTTCACTGGTTGTGGGAGAGAGGGAAAAAACAGACAAAACTATCTTGCGGAAGTTGCGCAGAACTGCTATTGTGTCACGGCTATGCTGGACTCGAAAGGCCGGCCGAGTGAACAACAACAACAACAAAAAAAAGGCTGGTGAGCTGTGCGGGGACCCCAGAAATGGCTTTGCAGAACTCCTAAGGTCCGCGGATTCTCATAAGAACCATTGTACAGGGGCGTGGGGCCTCCAATGGCAATTGCGTAGAGGCAGGTGTATGTGCGCAGATGAGCGCCTGGAAAAAACCTGTCAATTCCCGTTCGGGAGTTTCTGCTAATTTTTTTACCCAGAGATTTTTTAATGCATGAAGTTCAAATGGTGGATAGCGGCTTCTCGTCTGTATCGGGGTGATGACAAATGACATTTCGCAAACGCCCTCTATGGATAAGGCGGACTTGCCTGCCATCTGCCGGCAAGTACACTAGCGAACGAGGCATCGTGGGAATTAACCCTTCATTGAATCACTACACTGTTACTCTTTTATTATTTTATTTTGACTTTTTGATAAGGCGCGCTTTTTATTTCCCCCAGAATTATCACATTATTCAAAAAGTATTAAAGAATTTTCATCCAGCCGTTGAGTTGCTATTTCTTTACCGGTCCTTGTCGATGTCCAACAGGTGAACAGATCACGAAGGGCAGAGAGAGATAGAATGGGGAGGAAATGTCAGCTAACTCGTGGCGTCCAGCTCCGAGGGCCGGATGAGAAGAAAAAGGAAAACATGCGGGATGATGCTAACAAAATTCCAATCACACACACAAAGCCTGCCACTAACAGCTCTGCACAGCACTAAATAAGACAAGGGCACAGCTTATCGTCACGCCCTACATCACAGGCTTACAACTGCAAGGCAAGGAAGAGAGAGAGAGAGAGAGAGAGAGAGAAATCTTTAATGAGTCTGGCGATGTCAGCCTAGCTATGCCGCCTGGCTTGCTACCCCAGATGAATGCGGTGACAATGATGATTATAATGGTGAAGATGAGCACACACGATTTTAACTATCTACAAAGTCCGATCAAGGCTTGTGAATTTTAGATAGGTCAATAAAGCTTTTGTAGCACGACAGGCACGTCGTTTGGAAGAATTCCAGGGACCTAATACGTCCCTCAGTCCTAGTCCTACGGAGAGCGGACGGCCCAGAGACACTGCGACAGACACTCTTTTTGCCTACTAAATCGCGCACAGTCAAATATTAGGTGTTTCAGATCTTCACGCACATCACACTCTTGGCGCAGTGGCGAGGTGGACTGGTTGATTTTGCAACAGTAGTATCGCGTTTATGCGGCGTTCAACCGCATACGGTGGAGTACTTCATCATGCTTGGATGCGACATCATCGTGTCTATGGGATTCGACGGAACAAGCCTCTCTCCACTACCTACACTGCAGGCTCTGTGAACCCGTCTCCCTTACGCGTATAGGCATTTCGTAGTGAGCACAGCGAAGTGATCCATTGCTGCATATAGGGGCACGTATAAACTTGTGTCCACGTGCTTCTGGTGCTCTCTTTAATCCAGCTAGACCGTCCGTAATCGCAGTGTAGTGTAGTGGTTCCGGTGCAGTGGTTCCACTTCAAAATAGCGAGCTTAAAGCCGAGTTCTAATCCCGTAATCGCTGTTTTTTTTTGTTTTTGGTTGGCTTGTCATACTGGAAGAATAATACTTTGTAACAGACGTGTAATCTATAGGGTGTCCCAGCTATCATGCACCAAGATTTAAAAAAAAGAGCAATGGCGTTACTCGAAGAAAACCTAGTGCATAATGTTTGCAGGACTGTGGACAAGCGGACAGTAATTTAATGATAATTAATTAATCGTAATTAATTATCTAACTCGAGATGCACTCTGCTAATCATTAAAGTGTCAATGTTCCATCCATATTAGGTTTGCTTTTGCTGTCATTATTTCAGTTCGGATGGCTTTGTGTGTTTTAGGTAGGTTTCCGCTTTGATATAGCACCCATAGCTTGCTCAGATGACGGCTTGCTGTGCTCACTAGGAAACGCCTACACGTTGTTGTTTTTCTGCGCTTTTTCGTTCATAGTTCTTTGAGCAACGTATGGCCGGCAGTCGTAGGAGAGAGAGGTGGCCTAGGGAATTCGGCTGGCGTCATAAACGAAGTTCGTGATGTTGTCCAGGTCTATTGAGTCACTGTATCGATCCATTGAATCAGTGCTGCGAAGAGGTGGCGTTCTTTTGGCGCGTGCTCGCTGACAAATGTATAGCACGGACGACGTTACCCAAGCAGCTGCGCATGAAGCATGAATAAAAGGCTCCTCCGGTGGCTGATGGGAGTCGCAGCGGACCATTATAAAGTATGATCACGCAGACCGCAATCTGAAGGATACAAATAATGCTACATGTCGTGTCTTGTGAAGGTTGGACCGGATATGACGACTGGCTCGCAATACCTCGTGACTGACGAACACCTGATGGGGCTTCACAATGGGAAACGGGGCTGTTACGCGGCACACGCTGCTTGAGAAATTGGTGAAGTGGGTTAAGGCACCAAACGTTCGTTTCGAAAGCTCGGTAACACGCCCCCGCGAAAATTGGATATTTATTATTGCGGCATCGGCTCTGTTTGTTTAAGCGAATGCCATCATCACCATTTATTTACCTTTAATGGCCCCTCTCGGGGTATTACATAAGGAAAGGGGGAGCAATCAACGTACGAATGGCGAAGGAAAATGCAATTCATGGTAACAGTTTTTGAATTACCAAAACATACAGGTAGCAGCAAGCAACATAAAGGATTACAGAACATTTGAAACGAAAAAGTTAGCAGTCAATACGATTTCCCAAATAAACGGGCGGCAGCGAACAAACAACGAAGAAAGAAAAACAGTGAATAGGAGTCAAGGGTTGCTAGTAATAACAAGAGTTCTGTCTCATAAGAGTTCTGCTTCACTGACAGTTAGTCTGGTGGCTCATTCAAGCAAACAGAAAGTCTTGTTGGCTCAACTATTCAGGGCTGGATAACTTAAATAACACCTGTGACAACACAAGACGCGCTCATCAATAACCGTCCGCCTTTTCTCGGCACACGTTTTATTCACGGAGCGTGTGTACAGCGAAACAGGCATAGCGCTCTCTCTTGCGCCACGTTTAAAGGGACCATGAAGACAGAATACAACGTTGTTCAGTTGAAAAGAACCAGCCTTTGGCAACTCACTCAGCTCCGTTGCAGCCACGAAAGACATCTTCTGAGCGGAAAAAAAAAAACGCAAGAAATATTGAAAACTTTCAAATTTCGCGCCACGGCCCATGGTGACTTTCTTTATATGGTTCAGCCGGGAAGGATGGATGTGGCATGCGTCGCCTTTTTGTGGTCATCATGTGGACCATAACCTATTAGTGCTAACTGAGAAGCCACGTTCCTGTGGGACGCCCCTCCTACTTCTGCGACTCCATTGTCATTACCCCAACACTGATGCGTAATCATAAGTCGGGTGGTGGTGGGGGCGGTAAAATGTAATTGTTATGTGGTCAGACACCACGTAGGGCATTGGCACATTTTGGTGCCAGGAAGAATCAGGCAAAAAGAGACGGGAAGAGACAGGGGGAGGAGGACAGCAGAGCTAGGAGAATGCGGCTCGTGCTGACATGCTCGGGAATAAAAGTTTTTTTTTTCCTCCTTGGGGTCACAGAAAGTTATCTAGGCCACATGCTTCAAGGAAATAACAATTACATTCGCCTTATCGTGGAGACAGCGGACGTGGCCTGAGAAGAACAACATTGCGTTAGTGTTGCCTCAATCGGTCTCAATGACGGGGAGCGTGCCTTTCTGAATGCTTACGCAAACCTTGGGGATACATTTTTTTATGCAATAGTATATGCCCTAGGGCATAAAGCATGCATTAAAAGTAGATGTTAATTTCCGTTTCGTAGAGGAACACAAGCAGGGAGCGGTAATGGGGTCCTCACATCCAGCGATGGAGGGCAGGTGGTCTGCCACGGTGGATGCCTGTGCCTCGAAGGTGTCGCATTATCGCCTCTTCAAGTGAAGGGTACGTCCACAGCAGGAGTTCTGTATCAGCCATCTTCGGCAGAAGCTGTGCAGAAGGAGCAGTTCTCAGTGAACGGGGCCTGATAGGGTGGTGGCCACGCCCAGGGTCACAGCGGGAGAGAAGGCTACACCAACACGAAGTCTTCGCAGCAAGACCCCCTTCCAGCGAACGAGTCTACTGGGGAGGTCCGTTACACATGGTGGGATGAGAGCACGTGTGCCGCGATGGAGATTTCCTTTCTGTTGGAGGAATTGTTCTCGGGGATCGATTGTCAGCAATAGCAATGGTAGTGGAACGAATGGTTGGTGGCAGGCACTATCCGCCGCAATGTGAGCGGGGAGCGTATTGCGCCGGACCCATGAAAGCCCGAGAAGGCAGGGGCACGTGTCGAGTATCTGTGAATGTCTCTCGAGAGAGCCGAGTTGTTATTTTTTTTATTGCGTAGTTTTTCCACAGGGCATAAATAGCAAGGAAACAATGGACAAAACATGACAGAAGTACGACACATAAGGAAAGAAAGAAAAACAGTGATGCGGGCACTACAGGAAACTATTTACTCGACCTAATTCTCGTATGGCCACCATGGAGACTGTATAAAGTTGTAAAGTCGTACCTCCATGGGCTTGAAGAAGAGCCGGAGTTAACGCTTTTATGCCGTCCCGGATGGCTCTTAGCTCGGCAAGTTTAGATGGCAGGGCGCGGCGTTTTTCATATATAGACGCAAGTTTGACATGCCTCTGGGTAGGCGGGACACTGAAGTACTGTAGGTAGTGAGCACGCCGTCCTTGGCGCCAGTGTCCACAAACGCCTGCACCACTTAAGGTTAGGACTATGCCGTCATTACTTGTTCGACCGCGAAAAGCGTGTCTGTATTTCCGTTGGATCGATTATGAGGTCGCGTTAGTGGCCTGTTGTCGGTCACCTGGTGGTATAGAAAAGGTGGCCTGGCAACGACGCAGGCTGGGGATGTGGGTAGTGAACGACCCATGTAGTTCGCTAAAGCCGCTGCCTCAGCAAGAAAAGGGATTTTTCAATGCGGGCGGAGCGACACTAATGGGCAAGCTCATCCAAGGTGTTAACTTGAGCTTCAGCCTGACGAGCATGGATCGGTGTTATCCTAGGGAGGGTATTTAATGGTGCGCATTGCGGTTCTGTTAATTGCCTCAAGTCGGGCCCACTCCGCCTGGTTTAGGTGTTGGAATTGAGCCTGGTAAACAAGTCGAGGCTGGAGTACTGACCGCACCAATAGACGGGCCATTTTGGAACAGGAGCCACCAGGCTTCTGTGATATGCGCCAGGTGAGGTAAAGCATCTGTCCCGCTTTTTGTCGAGCGGAACGTGGCCCCATGGACGCTGACACAGACGCGGAAATTTCTCATCCCAGCACGCGCAGTGAGGTGGCAGTGCGTACAGGTCGGCCGCAGAGTTGTAATGCGACTGGAGACACCTCCAGTCAGCGACGGCTCCAAGCACTGGCCACAGGCAGAATAGCTGTCTTTTCGACGGAAAGTGTTAGTCGCATATTCACACCATTTCTGCGTGTCAGACATGGCTTGTTGGAGGCACGTGGTTTGCCGAGTCAGGTCTGAGGTGTACAGTCCACACTGTAATGTCGTCCCGCGTACATCAGAAAGTGCATGTCAGGCATAGAGCCGAGATGCCAGGCAAGCGGTAACATACTAATATTAAAAAGGAAGGGCGAGATTACCGATCCCTGAGGCACTCCGCGGACAGGCGTAAAGTGACCGTAACTTGTCGCACCAATGCGAACCGAAAAGGATCTTTTTGTGAGGAAGTTCCTGAGGAAAGAGCAAACCTTGTCCGGGAGAAGAAGGCCTTGGAGAATTTCCAAGATGGCTCCGTGGCTAAAGTTGTCGTATGCCTTTGGAATGTCTATGGCAAGCACTGTTCGCACTGTGTGTGATCGGCCAACAAGTAGCACCATTGACGATAAGTGGTCAAGCCCATCATATGCACCCAGACGGGGTCTAAATTAAATCTGCGCCGGATGGTACCACTGGAAGGTGTCCACCCACCATTGCAGTCGGGTGGCCAATAGCGCTCCAACAGTTTACACAGGGTGTACGTTAAAGCTATTGGACGCCAATTAGGTGGCTGATCGGGTGGCTTGCCAGGCCTCGGTATCGGGACGACATCAGCGAGGAGCCAAGATTCTGTCCTCGCTGATATATGATAGACACTATCAAGAGTGTCTTTCCGTTGTCTTTTTTCTGTTTCGTGCACATAAGATGTGATGTATGAATCCTGAACGCTCGCAAAACAAACTTTCGTGGGAGGTCAGCGCTTGCGTTGTCTGCTCTTTTCAGTCCTTCGTCCTTAGCGCTATTTTATGTCACCCTGAATAAGCAACTTTACCAGGCTACCCACAATGTTCCCAGGGTGGAGAATTGACGCCGCCCACAGCTTGCACTGCTTGGCTTTTACATTCTCCAGTCAGAAAAACTGGGTGGAAGAAAGAATGATGTTTGCATTGTTCAAGCCTCTTGTCGGTGCTTTGCAAACCGAAGGCATTCTCACATGACACACCGTAGCGTTGGTAACCCGGTCCATCTAGTGTTTCAGATAGATAGATAGATAGATAGATAGATAGATAGATAGATAGATAGATAGATAGATAGATAGAGAGAGAGAGACGAGAGAGATGACGAGAGCTGAGGTACAGAGAGAGAGAGGATGAGAGAGGAGAGAGAGAGAGAAGAGCGACGGAGAGACTTTCGAGAGATGAGCGGAGAGAGAGAGAGAGAGAGAGAGAGAGAGAGAGAGAGAGATTACCAGAGAAGACTTCTAAAGGAGGGGAATGGCCGGCAGCTGGAGCTGTGCGGCGACCTTCGTAACTGGGCTACTCTGCTGGTTCGAGCAGCTCAACGCTGCCTCCCAGAGTTCCAAGGAATTGAGAATTGATTTGAGGGAGGGGATCATATGAACAGGCCCACATGTGATGTTGCACCGTGGCCTTGTCTCCGCATTGTGGGCAAAATGGAGAGGGATATACTGAGGGATGTATGTGGTGGCTCCGGTGTGCGTGAGGGTGCATGTTTCAGGGACGCGGGCGGATTTTGATGCTAGCGTGAATTTTCAGTGGGATAGGGGACTTGGAAGTTGTGATGACAGATTCTTTGAGTTGTAGGCCAATAAGGTGAGCTTCTATGAGTTCCTGTGCCGTGTTGTAGGCACCGGTGGCCTCAAGTCTGGCAGTGGAAGTGCTGGGTGGGAGCTGTAAGGTAACCTTGTAGATTTTCAAAATTCCCGAATCCATTAATTCCAATCAAATAATAATTATCGGACTCAATAAAAATCGCTCCAGCACTACGGTCTTCATAAAACAACACTCTCTCACGTCACCCCTACCATCGGGTTAATTAAAGGCGTTGTTATCCGAAATAACGGCATTAAAGAAGCTGATCGACTCCGTTTAATGCAAGCATTTATCATCAGCCGTATAACTTACCCCTCCCGTACCTCCTACCAAATTACGCGGATCTATCGAAAATAAATTTCCTCACACGGAAAATCTCGTGCTTGAAGCGTGTCGCCCGGAAATGTGGCGTTCTAGCTGATCCAGTTCGTAGCCTGCACACATGTTCTTCAAACAGCGCGTGTAACTTTGCCTTCCTGTCCATTTATCGCTAATTAAAATGTCATCAAAGCCACTCGCAGTGTCGTCTGTATGACGGGAGCCGTCAGAATTGGTTCCAGTGGTTCCAGTCCTCCGGATGGGCTTGGTCAATTTGAAGTGCGCGGCATGGCGCGCGTTTTATGTTTTCGCCAAAAGAGGGCCATACCAGTCCCACTAAAGCCATCAGTTGTGAGCATTAGGCTCGATAAACTGTTTCTCGTAGTTAAATACGACTGAGCTGCAGGTGCTAGCCTCTGTACTTACCTATATTACAATTTCTAGCCTTGCTGATTTTTGCAAGGTCATCTAAATAAGCATTATCTGAAACACCCCATGTTCGGGTTGTTTCAGTAGTCTAGGCGTAATAAAGAGTCGAGAAGCTTATTCGCTCATTTCTCCAGTTGTACAGAAAACACGCATGGCCGCGGGTGTTTATGCGCTGCGCAACGTCGCATGTTTGACTGCAAGAGAAAGCGTGTTTCCACAAATTTCGAGAACTGATCTCGTGTGTCTACAAGACCGGCTATTGGGAACCAGAAATTCACCCGTAGGTTGACTCCGCGCGGCGAGGGCAGCTTGTCTTTGTAGCTGCATTAGCACACGTGTGTCGTGGGCGCAGGCATGGAAGCGGGACATGTAGCATCTGGAAAGAAAATCAGCAAACGGTCCCAGGTCAGAACTGGTTCTACAGATCGTGAGTGTAAGCGTTCCCGTATTGGAGCCGAGAAAACTGTCAGAAAGGGAAAAGCCAAGCATGAGCCTGACGGCGAGTTTTCTCACTCGAGATCTGGCTTGAAGCGAAAAGGATTCTGCGACAAAAATGAACGCGCTAAGAAAAACAAGAAAGTGGCACAGGATGTAAATGCCGATGAGATTGACAGCGACGGTAGTATAGCAAAAAAACGTTGGAGGGGCAAAGAAGGTCGCGAAAGAGAGCATCATGGGGAGACGGACGACGACGCTGAGGATTCAAGGTTGATCGAAGAGCTAAGAAGCGGTGTTACGTCCATTTTGAATGGCATGGAACCAGAGGAACCTTCTCTCAGCACACCCAGAATCAACAAGAAGTGGTCTTCGCGGGAGAGCGCCGACGGAAACGCCGAAACTGAACAGCGTAAAAAGAAGAGAAAGAAGAAGAAAAAAAGGAAACCGCTCGAGCGGGAAGGAAGCCCTTCAAAGGAAAGCACCGCAAGTGCATTTTCCAAAGGTGCAGTTAAGGAGGCAGCTCCACCTCTCTCGAAGACTCAACGCAGGAAATTGAGGCAAAAACTGAGAAAGCAATCTCAGAAAGAGAGTAAAGAAGCTTTGACGAGAGAGGAAGAAGCGTGCCAGTCGTTTAGCGATTTTACACTTCAGGAAAGAACTGACAATCAGCCGCCAGGGAGTCTAAGACCTGAACTTTCACTAGCAGAAGGCGAGGAGGGGCCACAGGGCCCAGAAGACACAGAGTTTGGGAAGCTCTCTATAGCAGACCCTCCAGCTAAGAAGGCCAAGAATGAAAAAAGGCGTGCTCTGTCACTGCCTTCGTCAGTTGATGTGCGGGAAAGAGCACTG
The DNA here is from genome assembly GCA_013339765.2 of Haemaphysalis longicornis. NCBI lineage: Eukaryota > Metazoa > Arthropoda > Arachnida > Ixodida > Ixodidae > Haemaphysalis > Haemaphysalis longicornis. The sequence goes on along the minus strand of CM023451.1, from coordinate 138,048,430 downwards.
GCCAGGGTTCGAGCAGCACAGTTTCGAATGCTTAACGAGGAGCTCTATACAACGGCCAGCGATGATGCTGTGCAGTCGTTCGAGAGCGACCCTCAGGCTTTCCAAGTTTACCACGAAGGGTTTGAACAGCAGGTGGCGAAGTGGCCAGTAAACCCAGTCGACGTCATCATAGAGGCTTTACGTCGCATGTAAGTTGCATTGTGTTTGTTCGTTTTGCTGTGGCAGTACATTCTGCTGTGTGACGTTGGTAATCATTTTGTCAGCAGGCTTAGAAACATGGAATCTTGCTTTTGCCGCCAGCACCTGGTAAGATATAGCGTGATCTGTACGGGAATGGCGTGAAGGTGGTGTTACAACTGCTTGCACTGGACACCTCCTGACCTCACTTGGCTTCTAAGTTAATCTATCACATGTGGATGTTTCAGTAGCTGTGAATTTAGCTAAGTCTGAAGAAAGAGCATGACTGTTTTTCAAATTCGTACTGGTAGGTCTCAAGAGGCCCTGGGTACGGGGTGTCAGCATTGGTGCTTGTGCACCGAGAGGATGCATGCTGTTGCTGCACAAGGCTTTTTCTCTCTGCAATGAGGCAACATGTCGGGCTTGTTGATGGCTCTTGATGACTAACTGTGCAGTGCACATTTCTGGTAGGGGCAAAGAAATGTAGCGGACAAGTTCATTGCTGAGCTCGCAAGTAATTTTTCATTTAAAGATGGCCCTTATATATAATTTACCACCCGCAATGAAAAGGATGGCAGAAGATATTATAACATTACAACAATGTATGTTAGTGCTTATCAACCACAGAACCCAAATTTATAAAAGTAAAACAAAGAAAACTTGAGGGATCGTTGAAGCCGCAGAAATCTCAAAACAAAAGACAACGCTTAATAAGGCAGCCACTGATAGCCCTGTCATGTAAAGTGTAGGTGTTTTGAAAGCCAGGGCAGTGCATGGTAAACATGCAATATTGTTCGCACGCATGTATTTTGCACATTGTCCCAATGCTGTCATATTTATTTCGTTATGCTTTTTGTCGAAGGGTTGTAGGCCATATAGACCTGTTTCCAAAGCAAAAATTACGAGTCGACATCTAAACACTCCTTATGATGTAGGAAATGCGCAAGCATTAGTGCCAAATTGCTAATTTTGTCCTCTCATCATCATCGTCGTTTTCCCTTCATCGTTTTCTTTTTTCTTCTTTCTCCATTGCCGTGACTGCGGACCCTTAACCAAGTGCCCTTGTTAGGCCGATAGCTACGCTTAATGTTACGTAGCCGTAACGGTGAGCCTTACGAAACGCCAAGCAACACCAATCTCATTGTGTGTCAGGCTGACAGTTCTGGTCTTCAAAGTTGGAGCTCAAAGCGCAACATTAGGCCAGCACGTAATCCCTGCGTTGTCATTGGCTGGCTTGCCATTTTTTGGGACAGCACGGCACGATAGAAATTGGGTGGACGCCCCGCGATGCCACTAGGAACATCGAACAGCACATACCTGCACTCGCATTGCCAAGCAAAGAGGACATATAGCGGGAATGTATTTTCCTACTCTAATTGCTACTACTGCAATTACCATGCTCATATTACTCATGCAGTATATCTTAGGCCAAGTAGTGACCCCGGATTCCAACCATGAGGCAGAGGTAATTAGAAGGATAATGATGGGGTGGAGTGCATTTGGCAGGCATTCTCAGATAACGAATGGCAGCCTACCATTGTCCCTGAAGAAGAAAGTGTATGACAGCTGCATCTTACCGGCACTCACCTACGTGGCAGAAACCTGGAGGCTCACTAAAAGGGTTCAACTTAAATTGAGGAACGACTCAGCGGGCAATGGAACGGAAGGTGATAGGTGTAACATTAAGGGACAAGAAGAGGGCGGAGTTGGTCAGGGAACAAACGCGTGTTAAGGGCATATTAGTAGAAATTAAGAAGAAGAAATGGGTGTGGGCAGGGCATGTAATGCGAAGGCAAGATAACCGTTGGTCATTGAGGGTAACAGAGTGGATCCCTAGAGAAGGCAGGCAGAAAGTCAGATGGGCAGATGAGCTCAAGGAGTTTGCGGGGATAAATTGGTCGCAGTTAGCACAGGACCGGGATAATTGGAGATCCATGGGAGAGGCCTTTGCCCTGCAGTGGGCGTAGATAGGCTGGTGGTGATGATGATGATGATTACTCATGTAGGCCACAGTAGATGTCTTGAATACGCATTACTAAGCTGAAGGTCACAATGCATTCATTAGGTCTATCTTCAGTCAGCTGGAACCATGAAGCCGTGGTGGTGTCAGGGATGTGTGTTCAACTCGCACTCCTGAGGCTCTGGATTTGATTCCCATCCAGGACCCGAAGTGCACACAAGTTTCTTTTCAATTAATTTGCTTTTTTTTTTCTTTTGGGCTGCTGGCTATTTTCTGTGTCCCTTGGTTTATCTACCGAGTGAGTCACTAATGCTTTCACATTAGTATTAGTCTGAAGTTAGTGCTGTGGTTTGTGTAGTGTTTTTCTGTGTCCTCGTCAAGTATGGGCAGTGTGCATTGAGTCGTTTCTCCAAGCAGCTGAAGAATACAAATTTGAAGTTTTTGGGTAGCTGCACGGAAAGGTCCTCATGACTTTTATTTTCAAAAAGAAGCCACTGCATCGAAGTCATGAATACTGGTGTAATACTTTGCATTCATAGCGTAGCACCTTGTTTTCAAAAAAAAATAAAAAAGGAGAGAGAAACTGCTCTAGTTTGCTGATTCATGCCTTGTAAAATGCTCCCAATATTTTCATTGACAGCCAGGAACTACACTAAGATCATTACTCTCACCTTGCTTAGGATGATCTTGACTGGCTTTATTAGTGCGACAAGCATAAAGGTATGTTAATTGCAGGTAACACTCACCTGTACAGTGGTATGCCAACTTATAGAGGTAGGTTTCCTCACAGAAACGTTTGTTCCAACTCCGAAAGCAAAAGCAACCACTCCACATTTAAGCTTCTAAACTCAGTGGCGATCTATGTTCAGTGCTCTGTGTTGCATCGGGCATAGTGTGGAAGACTTGTCGAACCTTGCCAGTGTCCAGTAGCTGTGTGTTTCATTGCTCGTTTCTTTCTCCAGGCCGAAGTCAACTGTCATTGCCGATCTCGGCTGTGGGGAGGCGAAGATAGCTCAACAGCTGGCGAAGAACAAGGTTCATTCCTTCGACCTCATTGCTATGAACGAGCACGTGACTGTCTGCGACATCAGCAAGGTGAGCTGGCTGTTTTCACGGGAAGCACGAAATATCACAGTTAGGTTGGCCAAGTTGGCTTGTTGAGACAGCTTCATTGGCTCCTTTCCTTTAGAATTTCTAAATGTGTGTGATGAGGAACACACACATACTAACCACCATTCAGCCAGCAGTACTGCTATAATTATATTGGGAGTGGCCTTGTGTTTGTATCAACTGACTTGTTGGGTGCTTGCTACATTTGGCACTGAATTTTCGCTACTCAGTCTTTGTCAGTTGCTTTAAGAGCAGGGGACTTCTTTACATTTAAGCAGCAACTATGGCTAAGGAAGTTCTTCTTTGGGGGTGTGTGGTGTTGGGGTGTGAACTGAAGCTAGCAGCCATCTCCTCTGTTTAACATGCAACAGGAAATACAAGTTCAGTTCTGGTGTGCTTTTGCATGCATGTGAAGTTTTCTGAAATTCTAATATTTTGTCGTGATAAAATGAAAATAAAAAGTTTTTCAGAAATTAAGTTGCCCCTTATTCGTTATGAAACATCTCTTGTCGGTTCCCATTGAAAAAAAAAAAATCATGTGCTAGACAGCATTGTTGACTGACTTCCACAAAGTAATTTCCTGTAGTTGTGATTGTGATGACAGTACGATGATTCACAACGAACTCAATCTTAGCTTCCACCTTCTTAGTTAATTGCAGAAATGACATTTTCATGCCTTTTTTTTGTAATTATCAAAGCTGGTCGAGTTGGTACTGGCTGATTGCAAAAAACACTGTGCAATACAAAGGAACGGGAAAAAAGGAGTTGCCAAGTGCTGACTCGCAATTTAATTGAAAAATGATTCCATGTAGATTGGATCAAGCACTAAAAAATTTAAGTGTCAGATGAGTGCCTTTGGTTTATGCACATAATGGAGAACTGACAAACGGTTGAGTATGTACCATGCTGTGTGCAGCTTTAATATTCCTTATCTGACAGGCTAAGTGAAGCCTAGTGCATTTTTTTTTACCATGGAAGGCCTCTACCACTTCATGTGGCAAAGAACTCTACATGGCAATATCAAACACTTGTATCTTCAAAAAATGTAGCTACCCACATGCCTGCGTATGCATGGCAGGGTTCAAGTGTACATCGGCTTTCAAAGTGACCTAGTGTTCTTGCAAGTGCCCATTGAGGCACCAACGTGCACGGTTTATGAACCAGCAACCACCAGAAAATAAAACTGACTGTGCAATCTCGGTTACACACTTAACAAATGTATTGGCGTGCTTTGGCTTGCACTTTTTGTTCTTAAAAAGTTTTTCCCCTTTGCTCAATGACCAGATGCAGGCGGGCAAGTTTTTTTGCTGCTGAACAAACAACATCAACAATGCTCCGCTTAGCTCTGTTTCTTAGCCCATGAAACAATGAATGGGTGTAAGTGACAACAACCAATTTTCCTCTTTTCTTTTTTAGGGGTGAAGCCCCTTAGGGCCTGCAGCTGTTAGCGTCTCCTGTCGTCGAAATCGTCGTCTCATGTAGTCACGGTACTAAAACACTGGGAAACTTGTTTATGCCTCGCGCTAGAACGTAATGTGTACTAAAAAACACCAGGACACTCGTTTACGCCTCGTGCTGGAGCGCTTCGTAACGCGTACTAAAAAACACTGGGACACTCGTTTACGGCTCGCACAAGAGAGGTTCGTGCTTCAAAGACAAGAGACATTTGCAGCAAAGCTGTGTACCTCTACCCCCCCCCAACGGTTTTCACTTCTGTTTGCATGCTAGGCCCCTCACCAGGTTTCACGTTAGTGAAGATGGCGCGGGATTTTTTTTTCTTGGAGTCTCTTTTGCCAGTATGTGTGCTTCACGCTTTTTGCCATCCCCTCCGCTACAAGGGCCACTTCCCGGATGGGGTATCAGGCGTCAAATAGCCGCTGTGCCTAGGCCACAAGTTAGCTCCAGTGGTTTGTGAACATGACTTCGAAAGCGAATTTTGCAGAGGGGTTTTAAAGGTTTTAATCGTTCTTTCCTTTATGAGCCTAGAAGGGCCAGGTTCATGCCTAAGAAAGGGCTTACATGATCTGGGATTGGAGGTTTAGCAAGTATTCCCAGGTGGGAAGATATGCATAGGATGCGTACATGGGCGTCGGCAGGATTTTGTCTTGTGGGGGGCAAACCCATTGTATTGAGGGGGAAGAGGCTGCGCAGGGGCGGGGACAATTGTGCCGGGTTGGCTTGGGGGGGGGGGCAAGTGCCTCTTTTGCACCCCCCTGCCGATGCCCATGGATGTGTATGCGTGTAGATTTTGTGTATGGAAGGTGAGGGCTGTGTGGCAGCATGCAAGGCAAAGTATTTGGCCTTGTAATCTTGAGGCACTCTGTATGTGGCCCCATGCAGCTGTGTAGGTGTCACACATAAAGGACGTGCGACCTGTCGTGAGGAGTGTTGGTGCACCTGGGTTTCTCTGGATTGGCTCTGGGCTGCCTGCACTAGTCTATAATGTATGGGTGGAGGCCAGAGGGCTGTGCGTTTCAGAATTGGTGTACTAGTGGTGTGCATCAGATTGCCTGTGTTTTAGGCGCTGAAGAGTTATATTATGCATATAAGACTAAAATTGAATCCTATATGAATTTCAGGTGTTTGTTGCACCGAAGCTACACCTGGCCGACGAGGCATGCCGTAGTGAAGGCCTCCGGATTAATTTTGACCATCTGGGGATCTTTAACCCGCGTTTATGTTCCAACAAATGGGCGTTCTCACTTTTCGCCTCCTTCTGAAAAGGAGCCGCTGTGGCCGGATCAAGCTCACATCCTTGGGCTCAGTGGCCTAGCCACTGAGGCACCGCGGGGGGGCGAAAAAAAGAAAATGAGAAAGAAAGAAAGTGTGCTAGTATGTTTGAAGCAATGCTGGATCATAAGGTGGGCTTTGGTTGGGTTTAGTCAAACTGTGTGAGTTTCTTCTACGTCTACCGATTGTTAATTGGCTTACATCATGAATGGAGCTTTAGGATTGAGAATTACACCACTGCTGTAGGGTGTCCAAGCAGAGTTGGCTTTACACGTGCTTGTTCTCTTTTCAGCTCCCGCTATCCAGTCAGACTGTTGATGTTGCTGTGTTCTGTCTGTCGTTGATGGGGACCAACCTGAATGCCTTTGTTCTGGAAGCGAACCGCATACTGAAAAAAGGGTAAGTGCCGACAGCCGTCGCCACGGGTGTGCTTTTTATTTGTTCTGGAACACTATGTTGCAAGTTTTCTTTCACTGCTGCTGAGGGGCTCCAGAAGTGTTTTGGCGTGGGAAGTGTTTCTCACTGCCCATGCCTTTCTCTAGCACTTCTTGTTTGGTTGACCTGTCTTTCCATTCGCCCCATCCTCTCTCATGGGGATTATGATTAAGAGTTCAGTAATCACAAGAGACAACCTCAAGCTAAAGGGCAATGGAAGTAATACAAAGAAAAACAGCAAAGCATGTTACTTTTTTACTTGCAAAGAGAAATGGGATCTGATCAAGGTGAATGGAGTATTAGGGTACAGTAAAACCTATTATAATGAAGGTGAAGGGGGGGGGGGGTCATAATTCGTTATAACCATTACTTCGTTATGGCCAATGTCCATTTCTACCGGCAGTTTGCATGCAAGAGAGCATGTGCTCACCACCGAAACTCACAGCAGTCTACGAAAACAAGAAAAACAAGTGAAAAAAAAAAGAGAAAGAATCATCACTACTTTATTCACACCAAACAACTCATCCATGATCATTCGACAGCGCACGAGCTGGCGGTTCACTACGCAGGAAAAAAAGTCCTTGATAGATTTTGCAAGTCTTCTTCAGGCAAATGATGGCTCTTTCAGCTGCAGCCGCAGTCCTCGCCGTTATTGTGAGCGCCCATGTTCCTCCAGGCAGTCTGCCGAGAGTCCGGGAGACACGCACCCCCGTGTGGGTTGCCAGGCTTTTGCAGCCATTTTAGCGTGCTGGAGTTGGCGGTCCCTAGATAGTAGCGCGAGTTCTGAATTATCGCATTCGTGATGCGGCATAAACTGCCGCGCGCTATGAGACATGGACCTGATAAGTACCAAATTGGTCCGTAAAATACTTGTGAAAAAAAAAAAGGTTCGTTATACCCACTGCGAGGAAATTTTAGCTTCGTTACAATGAGGTCTTAAATACAAGGGTGGCTATGTGAATTTCAAGGGAAATTATGATTGCTTCATTATATCCATTAGTTCTCTTTATCCTGTTACGTTATAACAAGGCTTTACTGTATTTACTAGGATATTCAGAATGGAATGCATGATGCAGTTCATGGGAGGGTGGATTGTTTCGTCCGCCTTCCATATGCACTCTAAGCTAACTGCGTGTGATCATCCTAAACAAGCGACAAAAAGAAATTTTTGATCTTGTGCATTGTCTGGCTGCGCCCTCTTTGCGAGCACCACTGTGCATTTTGTTTTGTACACCCTTGATGGCGCTGCTCTCTTAAAGTGGTCATTTTTCCCAAGACGGCTGCTGTCTTTCCCGTATGCGAAGCATTTCTTGCTTGATTTCAAAATGCATAGGGTAAATACCATTACCATTCTCGCCGTTAAAACGAAAAATACCACAAAATGCGACTTTTGTGTAAGGTTTGAGTGCGAACAAAGAAGCGCTTTGCTCAATAAACTCTTTGAAGATGCTTTTTTGTTGTTGCGACACCCTGTGTTCTAGGCCTTGCCTGTTTGGTGAACAATTCAGTAGGTCTCGAATGTCCGTGGTTCCCTTGTTGCCTGCCCGTTGCTGTTTGGCTGGTTGATAGCACTTCACACTCCATTCCCGACCTAATTTTGGCAACTTGCTGAGACTATCCAAACGGTTCTTATGTGCAGCATGCCCTTAACGCAAGGATAATATTTTATCTCTATGCATGGAAACTGGCAAAGGCAGGTTCAGGGGGTCCAAGCCCCAACCACTCGCCACTGCGAACAAGGGCGAGAAAGGGTGTGAAATACACTCCAAATACATCTCATAATGCGAGGTGTCTGAACCACCTGAATCATTTCTTCCCTTCTCTCTACACTGTTGCCTGGTTGCATAAGTCTAAATCAGCTGCTTGAAAGTTCCACAGTAAGAGAAGCTATACATGCTTATGAGCTGAGTGTATCACGTTGGTTGCAGCCTCGCTAACTCGAGAAAAAGCATTTTTGGGGGCGAAGCCCCTTAGGGGCTGGGGCTGTTGGCGTCTCCTGTCGTCGTCGTAATTGTCGTCTCATGTAGTCACTGTACTAAAGAACCGGGAAGCTCGTTTACACCTCGTGCTAGAAAGCTTGGTGCTTCAAAGACAAGAGACTTCTACAGCAAAGCTGTATACCTCTACCCCCTAAAGGGTTGCATCTCCGTTGGCTAAAACGCTTCGCCCCTCCCCAGGTTTCATGTTAGTGGAGATGACCCGGGATTTCTTAGTGCGCAGCACTTTGGCACTTGCTGCTGTTGTTTGACGGTGGCGTTGCCCTCGTTACAGAGCGAGTGTAGGGAGAACCGAGGACAGAAAGAAAACAGAGTGTGGTAAAAGTGTGAGGGGGAGGCAGGGAGACATGCTGGGTGGCGGCGATGCGCTGCGAGATTACGCCATAGCAGCGCTGCCGTCGTGCGCTCGATGATGGCGGGTTCACTTCCTGAGGCGCAGTTCGCGTCGCCTATGCAGAGGTTTACCATCGCTGACATTTGCGCGGGAGGTTCAAATACGATTTACAACAACATGCTCGGTGGCAGCGACACACGCTGCAAGATAACGGCAGCGTAGCGTGCGCCGCCATGCGTTCGATCATCACGCGATGACTTCCTGAGATGCAGCAGCTATGCGCCGTGACTGAGAAGACTGCAGTTCACTCTGTGCCAAATTTCGCATTAGGGAGTATAGTAATCGTCAGCCATTTTTTTTTTTGTGTCATTCTTCTAGTGCAGATTCCTAAAGAAAGGTCAGTAGGGAACATTTTTCAGTAGTTATGATTTCCAGGGTGTTCTGGTGGCGCATTTAGCCACTGGGCTGCAGATGCCCCAGAAAAAGGCAGAAAGCCAAACCAAGGAACTCTCTGTGTGACCAAACTGAGGAGGGCCAGAAATACGGGAACTCCGCGTTTGTTCATTGAGAAAGGCTCCGGAGGGCCAGTTACATTATTGATAGAGAGCAGCTATCCTCTTCTGTCCTTATTTCTGTGGAAGTGTATGTAGACACTATGGTGGTCAGCAATGTTGTTCATTTTAATGCTATTTAAAGGAGCACTGACACAAAATGCAAGTTTATGATTTACACGTGTTTTATTGCTTTTACGATGCTTATTTATTCGATTTTGCTAAATCGGGGTCTGCACATCAAAGAACCGCTCTGCAGCCTAGAATACCTTCATTCACGCATCCGCCGTACAGGGTTCAACGTATACGCTGCCGCCATTTTGGAACGCGCGCTCGCCCGCCGAAGCAAGTAATTTGTCAAAAATTCCGCGCTAAAATTATACCGCAACGGCTGAATCATATTGTCTGTTTTCGTTGCTAGGTCTTCACGAGTTGAGCACGTTTGTGCGGCGGCCGGGACCGTTCAAAGGTTGTCTTGTACAGCGGTGATCCGTAACCGAACCTAGATGGCGCCACCATACCGTGGCATCGTTTGTTTTTTGTCATATTTAAACCTGGCTTGTTTTTGTTCTGGGGCGTTCCTGCCTCGCTCGACGGTCAGTAAGACAGTTGCTCGCGTCAATCGGCCAGTGAATAGTCTCAGCCCCGCAGTGCTGTGCAGCTCAACCAAGCATGCTATGCGCAGTTGACGAACAGCATACGCATCAGTACTTCTAATTTTACATGTGCTTTGGAACTTCCACTGTTTGTCCATCATTCTTATTGCTTTGTAAAGTGCCCTAAATTTGAGTGCTCGTTCCGCTAGTGCCTAATTTGCCTGTTGCCGCCTCCGCAATCGCAGAGCTGGCTCGAATTGACATCACAGGTCGTTGCGGGAAATGCGATCTGAACTATGTCGGGTTGCAGGCCGCTAATTATGTCAGCAGGGTATTTGAGCGAAGTTTACGTTAAGCGCAAGTGGTGCAATAATATTCAAGCCGAAGATTGGTGTTTTTCTCTTCATGCTCTTTAATGCTATTTAATGGCTGCGGTAAGCACAACGTGGTGTGTCATAGGCAATGCAAGGGAGCCTAGGGCGTGCAACTGATTCCAAGGTTCAGGGAAATTACTTGCAACTTGATAGCAATGTGAAGGTTCTAGATAAAGCCTGGGCCATGGATACTTCTCACGAGTCGAGGCAGAAACTTTCCAGTTCCGACGTGTGGCATTAACTTTGCCGGGCGGCTGGAGCCCAGATCTTTGGGCAGTCCCGCACTGTTGCACAACCTCTAATGCCTGCATGTACACCTGTGCAAGCTGCACGCACAGGCTCTGAGCCTCCTTTTTTACTATCACAAGGCTGTACTCTGAATGGTACAGTAGGTGGAAAAAAAAAAAGAACGCGATTGATGACAAAGGGATGACCGTGTTGCCACTGGGCCAGCTCAGCAATGTGCTTCACTCCCAGGCAAGCCTCGGCATGGTAGTGCTTACCAGTAGTTGTGGTAGGGGCGGTTTTTTGTGCCCTGTGTGCTGCATAGTTAAAAGTAAGGATGGATGCTGTGCCTCCTACAACGGTTGTGGGTGATCCTGTGCAACAACACAATGTAGGATTGCCCAGGCTATACAAGGAGCACATGCGGCTGAAATGGACGAACAAAGGCAATGATCAGGGGTGGAACAGGGTACATGGGTTTGGGAGCAGTCCTGGGAGCAGGCAAAAGGGCCTTTTGTAGTAGGCCGTGAGCAGCCAGAAATGCTTTTTGGAGCAGGTTTGGAGCAGCCAGAAAGGCCATTTTGAACACATGTAATGCCATTTCACAGCATTATGGTGCATCCCTAACCTCCCTACAGGTCGCTGTGCCAGGCCCCTGCTAATTACGATTTATCTATCTATTATATTAGGCAATCTACCGTGCACTATAGCCTACTCCAATCCAGGAACGCAGTTTTTGAACTAGTACTACTGGCTTGGAACGGCTACTGCTGGCTCAGCTCGTTGACGAAAGGCGTCTGCTGCCAGCGTCTGCTGTATCGGTCAACTATTCAATACCCTTGCAGTTGCCGAAACTCGGTAATTACTATCTGCAACCTGCGTTCGTGTAAAATTTTATGCGTTTTATTCTGAAATCTCTTTGTTACATTTCCAACAGTGTCGTCGGGCTCTTTTGGAAGCTTGGAAATGGTTGGAAGGCGGAAACCAAAACTGTCACACCAGAATTGGCATATTGGCATATGAGCTTCGAATATAAGGCGGGGTATGACTTTGAGACCCCACATTTTGGAAAAAACCTCGCCTTATATTCAAATAAATACGGTATATCTGGAGGTTTCCTACATGCGGAGTTATCTCCCTTCGTCCCCAGTGAGCGCACCGTGCTATCACCGTTGAAAGGTCAAACCTCATGCGCAGGGTCGAAGGGGATCAGATAACAGGCCTTGCTTCATGTCCGGTAAACAGTGTTTAAGCCAACTCACGACAGAATTCCGAAAAACAAGGTGTTTGCTCGCATTTTTTCTATTGAACAGCGGTTTCAGTGAGTGCGGAGCTCAACATGGCTTTGTGTATGCCCATTTCAGGTTTGCGAGAGTTGATGAACTTACGCCGTCGACTACCTACTAGAGCGTGTTAGAAGGCATGACTAATGTTGGACCATCCTCCACTAAGCAAAGCTAACCCCAAAGTTCACAGGCGAAATGTGAGTAATTACCTCACAACAAAAACAAACCGAATTAACCAGCGAGGGCAAAGCGTCCAAGACCCTGTTTGTTCAATACAATCAGCTATTTGGAAAGTTGCGGGCAGCAAAGCTAGGATCATCAAAAATGGGCGACTAAATTGATGACTAAATGATGCAACCTTTCATGCAAAAGCATCGCAAATCAGGTAGCTATTTGCGATGATATACAAATACATTTTGCTTTTGGTCATTTTCCACTGATTGTGGTGCAGCGGCCGGCACCGGCAAACAAAACCGTGCAAATGCGACGCAAAGGAATGCAACGGGAATGCGAAGAGGATGCATAGTGCCTGCGGCCTTACGGCTAAGCCAAAGCGAACTTCCATAGCCACTAATAGCCTCGATGAAACCGTAAAAACAATGTTTCACCCACCACGTTTTCGGCCGTGGGGCATCAGGGCGGTCGTATCTGGCGGCTCAATTCAGGCGCTGGGGCGCAGGACAGCGCTGATAAATGGGTTTGGTGCAACAGGGGCGGTTCGGCGCAGGGCAGCGCAGGTAAACACTTTCGGCGCTCAATGGTGCAAATGGCGCAGCTGTTCCACCCCTGGCAATGCCATTTGGTGATTTACTATGTCTGCCAATTTTTCAATGAAACACTGAGCCTGAGACTGGCGTACCTGGTGACCCTCAGTCTTTAAACCACACCACATCTTCGTTGTCTTGGAAATTATCAGGCCACAGCTGTTTCCCAGGTGGTTCAAGCTGGTTGGGGAAGTTTGATGATCTTGTGGTGATAGCAAAATGGTGCCTAGCAAGGCCAGAATGTCAGCAGCACTCGGTCCCACATTCTCTATACCCACTGGCCCTAGTTGTTACTTACGTTGACACCTTCAAGTGCTGCCTGAATGGGCTGCTCCCCTTTCCATCCTTTCTTTCCTTTTCTTTCGTCTCACATTTTGTTTCTTCTTTGTTTCTCAAGAAATCACACGTTCTAAGTAGTGTGCAAATAATTTTGCAGAGGAATGGCCGCTGCAACTTTGTCTTTTCATTTGATAAACAGAACTTGTGTCGCAAACGTTTTATTTTGTTTGATTTTCTCAGGGGACTGCTGAAGATTGCTGAAGTGAAAAGCAGGTTTGGACAACACACGGTTTTGCAAAGACAATGAAGAAGTTTGGTTTTGACCTTGTCAACAAGGTAAGCAAGTTTTTTGATATCGTGATCTGATGTAGAAAGTGTTGCTGCATTTTTTTCGTGTCTACTTACAATTTTTGCACAGAGTTGGAACATACCGTGTGGCACGGAGCATTTGCCTTGGGTACCTCGTGCACCTAGGGAAAAACCCTTTAGAAAGATCGATGCTTGAATGGCTAGAGCAGTGAAAATGCCACTTCCCAGGAGTCAAAGCATGTGTACACCAGGGCACAAATCTGCAGGGCTGGTGCCCACTTTTAATGTTAATGCAATTGATTTCCCCATTGCGCAGAAAAGTTGGCATCTGTAGCAAGGAAAGGGCTCCTTTAAGTGGCTGATGTCGTAGAGAGAGTAGAAGCAGAGAAAGTCAGTCGAAAAGTAAAATTAAATAAATTTGCCTTTGACTGGGAATCAAATCCAGGCCTCTGAAATGTGAACCAAGCACGCATCTTCAATTCCAGGGCTGTAGCTTACTAAATATGGACCTAGTGCACATATTCTGGTCTTTGACTTAGAAAAGGTCGACAACTGGTACACACCACCGCGGTGGCTTAGTGGCTAAGGTCTTGCGCTGCCGAGCACTGAGGTCGCGGGTTCGAATTCCTGGCCCGGACGGCGCTTTTCTGATGGAGCTGAAAAGCAAAAACGCCCGTGTGTACGAAGACTTTCCGACGCACATTAAAGATCCCCAGATGGTACAAATCAATCCGGAGCCCTCCACTACGGAGCGTGCCTCATCGCCGCATGCGTGCCGTTAAACCCTGCAATCAATCAAATCACAACTGGTACACGCAGCTTGACGTGGAACGGGTTTGAGTTTGACTTTTCGTGGCACATCGGTAGGCTAAACATTAAGGTAATTATGCACCAAGTCTGTATACAAGCATAACAAAACACCCATTTCAGTGAATTGGCTAGTGACGATGCTTGCTGCCATCAGAAGGGTACGGATGTTTCTCGAGTTCTCGTACCAAGCATACCCACCCAAAGGGGTTTGCCATTACGATGGCAACTGCTGTCAGAGGCTCAGGGCCTATTCACCTATTTCCATTTAGCTTCGACGTCAACATAGCCAATTTGAACTCTCACATACTCAACCCGCCCATTAGCTATGTAGCAGAAAGCCCACAAAGATGTACAGTTAAACCTGAATGTAACGAAGTTGAGAAAAGTTCCCAATTATTCGTTACATGAAAGTTTTCGTCACATGCAGGTTTTGAGTTAAGGCTCGCCTGAATGCAGCAGAAACGAAACCAAAAAGCTAGGGATCAGTGACCTTGGTGAACTCACCCTTCAAGGATTTATTTCGCAGCGAAAACCTGCCTGATTCGCGCCTGCTGTTTTCCCATGAGCTTAGACCCTACATGGAACTCCAAATAAGCAATGTCACTCACCCCCATATTTCTAAATGTAACTTAACATCACTTCTGCCTTTAGCACTTTTTGGTGCCTTAATGCCCTTCAAGGACCAAACTTATCTTGAAAGAACGCCTTTTCGTGAACTTGATGCGCTTTTCTGCACTCAAATCGGTGAGTGGGCGCTCGCTGGGATACTGTACCGGGCGGCGACGTTCTTCTTTCTCGCTGCTGGAGATGGCGTTTAAAATTGTAAGCTTGTCTTGAAAAGGACAAAAAATTTGTTTTCTGGCAGTAGAACTCATCATTGACGAACCAAAACCAAAGATAGCCGGGGAGACGCACGGCTACATGCCGACAGACAGGTCTAGCACCTAACCGGCACCAGCACTCGCATGTGGAAACGCATGGTAGTGTGTGGTGCAGGTGAAATTCGCTAAATTAGTGCGTCTCTGCGGGCGTTTTTCTGACAAATACAAAAAATCATGACTCCTCAGCGGGGCGAATTCGTTACAGAGAGGTTGCAAACACATGGGCTTCAATGGGGCTGGTAATGGGAAATTGAAAATCCGTTAAATCCAGGAATTCGTTACACGGAGGATTGTTACATCCAGGTTTAACTGTATTGGCCAACGGCCAGCCCTAATACACAGCGCAAAGGTCCGCGCACTGTTGGGCAATGCCTGGCAATGCAAATTGGCTGCGACGCGTTGCGCGTTCTGCAGTTTGCTGTTGAGAGTCACCAGCAAGCCAAACCACTCTGCACAGCAGTATGTATCGTACCACTATGGAGTCTAAACTAAACCTTTTACATCGTTGGCAGCCACAGCCTCGGCAGTAGTGAGATACGTTCGTTCACGCAAGTACACCACAATGGACGTAAGGAAGCAGAAGGACGCAGCAAGGGAAACCACAACTTGTCGCACAAACACACGCACTGTTCAAGAGGCTCTTAGTGAATAATTTGACGAATTGCATTCCACTACAAGAGGTCGATACTGAACCTAGAGTAGGCCTTATTGTACTTTACAGATCACAAAGCTTCGCTTGCCTAAATCGACCCACAGCCTGCTCAACTTTAATTTTTATTGGGGAATGCCTTTTCCTAGCATCTGCTCGTGTGGCCAAAATATTGTCCTCTAAAAGAGCATAAGCATCTACTCATTGGCGTAGAGTGCTTTCTTTGAGAATGGAGCTTGGTGCAAACACCCAGCACATGATAGATCGTGCTAGCAAATCCTCGTCGCTCTGTGCCTTTGTCCAGGTTCAGACCACTAACACTATTTCTTATAAAGGCAGCAAGCGGCTATGAGTTGCTTTTGTTGATGTTGTAGGGTATTGTTGTGTATTAGCTTAGGCTGTCAGTTGGTGGGCGATATGAAGTTTTCAGAGGTTTGCTGCTGTGATGCTACTTGTAAGAATAGCAGTGGTCTTGCACAGATTATGCAGTTCACCGGGCATAACTCCTTGTAGGGTATATTTGGGGCTGTGCTTTGGGATAACCCTTTGGCTACTCACCAGTGGTAATAAACTGCCCCCCCCCCCCTTCCCCCTCTGCTATTTCATGGGTAAATGTGTTGGAAAAAGAGAACACAAAATCTGTTCACTTTTGAGTGTGCAGTTATATTTTCGGCACTCTGTGCATGTTGGGTTGTTGAATGGGCACTAACAGTAAAGGTTGCATGTGAAGCTCAAGATTCTTCATGCCCATGCTTGCACTTGTTGACAAAGTTGAGCGGGCTTCTTCTTTCGGCCACATTTTAGAGCGAAGGTGTCCGCATCACTTTTACCGGAACCTTCGTGTCCATCGACGTGATCAGCGGAAAAAAGTTACACAGAGATAGAGAGAATCAACTTTTGTTGAGCCTAGTAAAGGTATTGGCTAGTGCACGCAGGCACCGGAGGGGTTGGAACCCTCTTCACGGGTCCCATATGCGTCTTAGCAGCTCCTGGCCCTTGGCTGCCAGCGTGAGCTGGATCGTCAGGTCGGGGCTATGCAACAAGGTCTCCCATCGCTCTCAGGGGCCAGGTGTGGGAATAGGGGTGGGGGGCGGCCGGATCACAAGAGACTCGCACTCGGCCAGGGCATGTGCCAGAGTGCCTCTCTGTCTTTGCAGAACGGGCAAGTACTCTCGTACCTGTCAGGGTACATCTTGTTTAGTAGTGTGGGATGTGCTAGCGACCCCGCCTGTATCCTTCGGAAAACGGTCTGCTGTTTTCGGCTAAACTGCGGGTGAGGCCCGGGGAACCTGTACCTGCGCCCTCTGTACATTTCAGTTATTTCTCTCTACCTCGTGACGGGGCGCAGCAGCGCCGGCTCGTCTCGGGCCGGGCGGAGAACTCTCGGGTGTAGTGGTCGGCGAGTTCGTTTCCTTCCACCTTCGAGTGAACCGGCATCCACACGAGCTCCAAGGCTCGCCTCGGGGGCCTTCGCTTGGACAGTATCGCATGTGCCAAGGGGGGCACCCTCCCTTTTCGGAAGCTGGCGAATGCCTTCTTAGAGTCCAGGACTATAGTGCCGGCCCTCGGATGTGTTAGCGCGAGGGCCACGGCAACTTCCTCCGCTTCGACTGATTGGGTCGTGCGGACCGATGCGCAGGTCACCAGGGTGTCTATGGTGGTGACCGCTGCTGTAGCCTTGGTTCCGTACTTGGGAAGCGCCGCGTCCGCGTAGAGGATGTCGGGGTCCTCTTCTTGCTGGCGAGCCAGTGCCCTGGCTCTTGCAGACCGCCTCCCTTTGTTTTTCCTGAGCTGCATGTTCCTGGCAAGGGGCTTGGTCTTTACGACGTCCTTCCACTCTGGAGGTAACGTCTTGGTGTCTAGTTGCGGTTCGATGCTCCATCCCATTTCGTGCAGATAGGCCTGTCCGTGTTCGGTCTGACTCAGTCTGATCCTTTGGTTAGAGAGGTGGGCCTCCACCATCCCGTCCACCGTATTGTGCCTGCCCATGCCCAGAAGTTTCTGCGTGGATGAGTGGACGGGCACTCCCGCAGCGAGCTTGGTCGGCTTTCTGACCATGTGTCCAGGGCCTCACGGTCCACCTTCGTCAGCTGGAGGTACGGGGCGGAGTAAGTGTTGGGACACGATGAACGCCTGCACCAACTTCAGGGCGTCGTCTTCCTTGATTCCTCGGTTCCTGTTGGTGACTCTTCTGATCATGCTCGAGATCTGCTCGGAGATGGTCTTGATCGTGTGCGTGGCCGCGGTGGCCTTGCCGTTGTCGTGCAGCAACAGGCCCAGGATGTGGACCTGCTGCGTGGACTCGATCTTTGTGGCGTCGATCGTGACGACCAAGTTCGGCAGCGGTTCCATCTTGGGCCTACCTGGTTGCACCATCAACAGCTCCGACTTCTGTGGGGCACAGCTCAGCCTGCAGGTTTTGGCGTACTCTGGACGGTCAGTCGCCGGCCCTCTGCAAAGCTTCCTCCACCCAGGCGTTGGAACCCGCTCTGGACGTCCACACCGTTATGTCGTCGGCGTAGAACGCGTGGTCCGCGCCTTCGATGTCTTGGAGTAACTTGGGCAGGGGCAGGAGGGCCAGGTTGAAGAGCAGCGGCGACAAGACTGACCCTTGCGGAGTGCCCCTGTCTCAGAGCTCATTCGGGTCCGACCGTTCCTCTCCTATCCTTATGGTCGCCATGCGCTTGGCAGAAAGTTCTCGACGTAGCCGTACATCCTGCGGCCGCAGCCTGTTTTGCAGAGGTTCTTCGAGCACGCTTCTGTGGGACACGTTGTCGAAGGCCCCCTTGAGGTCCAACGCCAAGTATCCCGCGGGGCGAGTGTCTCGTGGCCTTCTTGAACACCAGTTCGTTTAGCTGGAGGAGGATGTCTTGGGTGCACAGGTGCTGGCGGAACCCGTACATAGTAGCCGGCATGTGGTTCGTCTCGTCCAGGAACCCTTGGAGTCTCCGGATAACCATGCGTTCTACGACCTTGCCCACGCAGGACGTGAGCGAGATCGGGCGCATGTTCTCAATTGTCAGTGGTTTGCCCGGCTTGGGAATGAACCTCACTTCTGCTTCCTTCCTACTCTGCGGGTAGTTCCGAGCTTTCTTAGGCCAGGTAGATGTGGTCCAGGAGCTCGGCCATTGCCGCGTCGCTCATGTTCAGGAGTCGGTAGGTAATGTCGTCCGTACCGGAAGCGCTCTTCTTGTTACTCTCATCGATGGCCGTCAGTAGTTCTGTGGTGGTAAAGGGCTCGTCCAGCTCCGGATTTTCGGGTCCCCCATATTCCTCCGGCAGCGTTCCCGAACAGCCCGCGCTCCGTATTGAGATACTTCGCCTTCAGGTCTTCGATGAGTCTCTTGCCATCCCCGCTGTAGGCGTTGAGGACCTTGGTGAGGACCTGGGATGGTTGAGAGCATTGCGGTTTGTGAGCCGTCCCCTACCGATGGTAAACAGTTTCTCGCGTCCTTCTCACTTGGGCTGTATTTATAACAAAACTGCGGCTCTCTCACGGTAGGGATATGAAGTCACATGTTATCACATGAATGGCACTCGTGTCAGTGCTACGGAGCGATGCGTCAAGAGCGCTCTGTTTTTTACCTCTCAGAACACAAAAAAGGCTTGGATGCATGGACTTACACTCGAGTGGCTTCGAGGAGTCCAGTTCCGCTTTTACAAAACTTGGTGTACAGGGAAATAGGAAATGTAGGAACAATGGTAGGCTCATTAAAAAAAATGGGATGACCGTTGAGAGCATGTGTTTGAGAGCAATCTATAAGCTACAATGCATAAATGCTAAATGTGAGCTCAGGATTTCTTAATGGGGTTGTTGTGATTCTGGGATCAAATGGTAGTCAGCTTTGCTGGATCATCATTTGATAAGGGATGAATATGCACCATTTTTTTTATCATGGAATACGATGTATACCTCGCTCCTAGCCAAAGTAGGTTGTAGTAACCTACATGGCCATTCTGCTAATTCCACTAATCGTAATCCCATTCGCCATTCCGCTTCGGAGGGATTTGAAGTTGGAGCTACAATATCGGCTTTAACATTAAATCTTTCCTGGCTGTGGTAAGAATGACAGGTTCGCCTTGGTGTTAGAGAGATCTTGTACCTAAAAGGTTAGCCTGTAGCCCTCTATGGCATGTAATAATGATGTGTAAATGTGCCATTGTTGTGCAGGAGTTAGTCTTACACGTAATGGGGTACCACATTTGTCGAATCTAAAAACTGATTGAAAGACTTGAAAAGGTTACCATCATTTGCCCCCATTGTTATGTGAAAAATGAGCGGGAGCCTTCAATATACGAAGTGCTATTTATTGTAACTGCTAAAAGATGGCAGCACGTATTCCAGGCCAGAAAGGTCTTTACTCCTGGGTGGCAGAAATGAACCTTTTCTTCATAAGTTAAATGCTTAGTGCCAAGTGAGATGGAATATTTATTTTTTCCCTGAAATGAAAGGAATGTTTTCTCTTTGTGGCAAATGGTGCAAGACTCTTCTTTCTAATGATGTGGAGAGACAGCTAATTGGGAAGAGGCTTTTTAAACACCGCAAATGGAACATCTGAACTTAAGGGCTGAATTTAACAGGAAGCATTTCAAAACCAAATTTAGCAGCAAGCTTCTGTCAATGCCCCATGCTGGTGCTGAAAATTATTCTAAAACATTTTAAAGTCTTGACATTTTATACCTTCTTGAGACATACTTCTGCTAAGTGGGCTCACAAAACCAGTATATAAAAAAACAGCAAAATAATCAAAGATATTGGAATGCTTTCTTTTGCATGCCTCACGTGAAGAGGGTGCCACATGCGTCACCACAAATGATCCCACTTGCCTTTGCTCTAGCATTAAATGTCACCATTAGCCAAAATGTAAACACATCTGTTGACATTGGAAGGATCAGTGGCTAAGCTACCTACTAGGTGGCTCCACTAGTCCATTGGCACATGGGTCTTTGGGACCAAAAAATTACCCAAAAAAGCATTTTTTTAGGTATCACTTTTCTTTGGTTTGCACAGTTTTTCCTCCAAAAATTCCATATGTGGAACAGTACCAGGTGCTTATAAAAGCCATAGAGGCCTGATTTCAATAAAGAAATAATAATTTTCCCATAATTCCCCACTTTTTCGCCACGAGTGGTATCGCAGTGATACGAAATTCTCGAGAGGTACATCCCAGCATGTAGTGCAGCTAGGAAGATCATTTCTTTTGCACTGTGAAGCTGAATGTTTAAACCATGCGATATGGGAAGCAGATTTTGCATTTTGTGTTTCAGTAATTGTTTAATTAGCGTTATTTTTAATTGGTTAGCAGGAGTAGTTCAAACCTAGAAGTTAGAATTGATGTAATAGTGTATGCGATTGCAAAAACAAAAAAAAAAAACTGCTTCCCACATTTCATTCTCCACAACTTCTGGTACCTATTCATGTCTTGCTGGTAGTCTTTTGTTGAATAGTTTTTTTTCCTATTGTCTCAAGAACAATCAAGGAATTTTTTTAGTTACCTCAGATACTATTTACCTCACATCAAAACTAATTAGGTTAATTAGGTTAGAAACCAGCTAAAAAAACTGAACAAGCCCATGAAGTTTTGTCAAAATTGGTTGAAAGCAAAAAAAAAAAGTTTCCAAGACCAGTGTGCCTTAAGTTTTACAGATATGTTGAGATGGGTGCAGATTACTGGGATAAGCTTAAAAATGAAGCTTAAGTAACAATGAAGGTATTGCCATGTTTATTAGCTGCAAAAAATGGCTTGTTGTGCCCATTTTACGAGCTCTGTGCTGAGTTACGGAGCACATTTCTTCCTGGTATCTTTGTAGGTTTGCTTGAGTGGCGTGCTGTTGCTGACTCAGTTTATTAAAGGGTAGAAAACTTATAGCAGCCCAAAGGGGGTTGTTTTCATACGTGTGTGCCGATTTTGCTAAAGCCGTACATCAACAGCTGTCACCTACGGGTAGGATTACTGTGGGGTAATCATCTGTAAGTTTTTTTATCATCTGCAGTTCAGTGGGCTTTTCAAAACGCATTAGATCTATACAGTAACCGACCGATTTTTCGGACCTGGAGGGGAATGAAAACTAGACTGAAGAAAAGAGCAGTCCAAAAAATCCGTAAGACTGCTATGGGACAATTGCGGTTCCTCAGGAAAGTCCGAAATATCCAGCAAGTCTCAATTTTTGGAGTCCGAAAAGACGGTCGGCTACTGTACTTAAGGGTTTCAGTAATGCCGCTGAGACAATAACATGTCTCTGGTCTGATTTATTTGCGGAATTTGTGGATGAATGTATCATTTGTGTGTGAAGCTGGCTTCAGGCACCAGTTAGTGACTGCCACACTCTTAATGCATAGAATACTCTACAGGGGTCACCGTAGTACTAACCCTATAGGGCAGATAGTGGGGTCACTGCACGTGTGGTAAGAAAGCTTTATGCATTGAAAACCAACTGTCATAGCATTCAGGTCTGCTATGCCTGGCTGCTGTGGTACCGTTTGGTGGCATTCCGATGAATAGGTCAGAATACATCAAGACTTCACGGAAGTAGAAAACCTTTTTGTGTTCTGGGTCAATGCACTAAAGAAAATTCGGTGTGTAATCCGCACGTTTCGCTTCTTCCCCTACATCACCGGTTTTGATTTTGCAGGACGAGTCGAACAAGATGTTTGTTCTGTTTGACTTCAAGTAGGTCAGGTAACCCTATAGGGCAGATATTGGGGTCACTGCACATGTATGGCTAGAAAGCTGTATGCATTGAAAACCAACTGTCATAGAGCATTTAGGTCCGCTGTGCCTGGCTGCTCTGGTGCCATTTTGGGCATTCCAGATGAATAGGTCCGAAGACAGAATGACTTCACAGAAGTAGAAAACATTTTTGTATTATGAGGTCAGTGCACCTAAAGAAAATTCGGTGTGTAATCCGCACATTTGATTTTGATTTTGCAGGATGAGTCGAACAAGATGTTTGTTCTGTTTGACTTCAAGAAGGTCAGGAGTACGACGCAGCACCCCAACCTTCCAACGCTCAAGCTTCTGCCCTGTCTGTACAAGAACGGTGACCGCCAGCCTTTGAGCCAAACATACTGTTGCCATCCGCGAACAAGACTAGATTAAAGATGATGCTTTGCTGGCGTACTGAACTACCTGTCAATATCTTTAGGCCATAGCACTAGTAATTTCAAGGGACACTGTATAGGTAGGACTTGTCGGGAGCTCATTTCAAATTTATTCCATGATGAGTCAACAACTACTGTTTAAAGAAAAAAAAAAACGACTCGCATGGCATCTGGAAAAAGTATGCTGGTGCAAAGGTTTGAAAATACGTCAGAGAGCATAACCACCAAAACTGTTGGTGCGTGTTTACCCACGTGCATAACAAGCACATTCTACGCACTTATTTTGAAAGCTGCGAAAGGGCACTGCGATCGTTAGGGAGAGGACTCGTCGAATGCCACTTGTGATGCGAGAACTTCCTTGTTAGCTACAAAAAAAGAAGTGCCAATTTCTTTAGTGGCCAACGATGTTTTCTGTTTGATATGTTATGTCGTGACCTCATTAAAAGGTACCCGGCTGTGTTTGTTGGAACACGTGTTTGCATTAAAGGTTAGGGAAATTATGGGAAAAAGACGTAAACAATGAAAGTCACTAGTACGTCCTGTATCCAGGGGCCCTCTGCGTTGTTATGTGCAGGGCTAATATTAGGTGTATGGCTTGCTTTTTGTCCACGACTCAAAGTGCACTTTGTGAACACAGTAATGAACTTGCATACAATATCACCTGTAAATAGAAAATCTTTGTGGGCGTTTAAAAAAAAGACAATTTTGTAGCGACCGAAAGCATTTGGTAACCTATATTTCGCACTTATAAGGGAGTACTGGTCTTGAGGACATTCGTTATTTTTTAACCTATGCACTTGAGATTTACACATGAAGTGTTATTTAACATCCTGAGCACAAATATGCAGTCAGTTTTCGTCTGTGTGGCGTAAGGTCAGAGTTGTATAACATGTTATGCCTTTCCATTTCGGTTCATTTTTAATGATCTACCTATGATATACTGGAATGCTGTTTATCCCTGTGTGCTCTAAAAGGACCAGGGAGTGCAACTTTACTACAGAAGTAATTTTAACATTGTTTCTGCAAACACTGTAAACCTATCAAATGTCAGGTCATGAATTAAATGTTTTCATAAAACAGACTGCATCAAATCTTGTGTGCTTGACAATATTGGGGTTTTATTGCACAGTTTACATGCATCATTTGCACAAAAATTTAGCAATCTGACCAGTAAAGAACAAAACAGTTCATTTGTAAAGTTTTTCTGATAACAGAAACAAGCAAAAATGGTCAAGTTTGACAGGCTACGTGTTAAGCAAATAAAAAAATGTGTGTAATTCATTGTAGGTACTTAGGTCCTGCACTGAAAATAAAAAGTTTTGAGTAAGCAATTTTTTGAACACTTTTGCAAGTAAACTGTAAGGTCAGAGTTATGAACATGTTATGCCTTTCCATTTTGGTCAATTTTTTAGTGATCTACCTATGTTATATTAGAATAATCCCTGTGTGAAAGGACCAGGGAGTGCAACTATGTAATTTTAACATTGTTTCTGGAAACACTTTTAAATATCAAATGTCAGGTCATGAATTCAATCTTTAAAACGGGGCTATGAAAACAAATCTTGTGCTTTCAAAAAGAAATACTTCTGTGACCTGCACTTTTCAGTGGCTCTGTGGCTAAGCTTTTGTGCAGCAAAAATGGTACAAATCTGAGTACATCCCAAGATGTGGATTTGATCCCGGCCATGGTGTCTGCTTTTCTGTGGAGTCAAACAAGGCGAAAAACACCCGTGTGTCAAGATTTCAGCAAACACAGCTTTGAAGATCCACAGGTGGTACAGCAAAATTTTGAGACATTCTTCACGACCTGCAGACTCATAGCCCGACATTTTTGGTCAAGCCCACCTTAAAGGGGCCATGCAGACAAAATACAAGTTTGTTTTCTTCAAAAGATTTAGTGTTTTGTAGAACCCTAAGCACTTGTTCGGCAGCAAACGATGCTTTATTCACCGAGAAAGTAAATATTTTAAGTGAAATTTTTAATTCTCCCGCTAAATCGTGTGTTTTCGTGACGTCGACAATGATGTATTAAGAGCAGGGCCTTAAAACTAAAGATAGCCTGCTGACCAGGGCTGCTACCATCTCACAGGCGCCCGTTTGATTATCTTGTTTATCGCCCACTTTCATAGGTGGTGCTGCAATACTGCTGAAGTGCCAGTGATCACACTTTGCTTCTGGCCGGACTTCTACACCTGCCGTATTTTTATTAGGGTTCACACTAATCGTTTCTTAAATCTTTATGACTCAACAAACATGGTCATGTAAGCCATTGTGCCACTTGTGTGTTAGTTGGTCAGTGTTGTTTTAGACAAGTCCACCGCGTCCAACGGCTGTGTTAGCGGTGGCAGCCGGCCAAAGTGCCACACTAACTGCTTCGGTGTTTACGTGTTCGTTTGTAACTTTAATTGTTCGCCCCACAATTCTTACTGCTATAAAAATAATTGTGCCCTACATTTAAGTGCAAATAGCTCGTTCGGTAAGCTCATAAGCCGTGCCTAATTTGTGTTTGCTTTTTCCGGGCTCAGCCAATTGCACAGCAGGGCTTATGACATCATAGGTTCTGTTGCGGGAAATGAGCTAGTGGGTCGCAGGGCCATTCCTTTTTTTTCCTAATTTTGTAGCTTATTTGAGCGAAGTTTGCGTTACAAGTGGTGTCTGTATGATTCTAACGAGGCAATCTTTCGAATGAACCAAGCTTGTCTTTTGCCTGCATGGCCCCTTTAAACCGCACAATCAATTAATAAAAAAGTAGTGCTGTGTTATCGATAACAATGATACCATTTTTATCGTAAACTTTCAACAAATAATCAATATATTAAGGAAAACATATGAACCAGTGGTGAGTCCCTAGCCACTTTCGGTGATTTCTCTATGACTTCACGCCGGCGGGGACACTGTGGTCTGCTTTCATATACATAACATTTTGTTCATTTCTTTTTACATGAAGACGCGGGTTCGATTCCAGGCTGCGGCGGCCAGCTTTTCTGATGGAGGCGAAAAGCGAAAACGCCCGTGTGTTCGAGATTTCGGCGCACATTAAAGATCCCCAGGTGGTCAAAATTAATCCAGAGCCCTCCACTACAGCGCGCCTCATCGCCTGCATTGCGTCGGCGCGTTGAACTTTACAATCAATCAATCAATTATGTCTTATACAGTATTGTCTGGTGACGGTAGACTTAGATTGGCTCTGACTGTCAGATGTGTTAAGTGATGTGAAATTATAATGCGTTGAGGGCGACCTCTGGGGACTCGTATCTCTAACCAACTCATGTCTTGGATTTTCAGTCCTCTAATTTCCTAATACTGTCTACAATGTGGCAGAACAGATGATGTGAGCCGTGGTTTAGAATGATGACTGATATATTTGCATTATGTACATGGCGTCCCTGACAGAGCTCGCGCAAGGTGTGCCAGCCCACTTTGTCGTCGTCGTCGTTCTTGGGTCAAGGCGCCATGCGGCATTGTCCACCTGAGCTTGTAATGATATTAATGTGTCCTAAAACCAGTAATTAAAGGGTACCTATGTTAATGTAACTTGTCTTTTATGGGGGCCGCTGGGAAACCCAAGCTCACGCAAAAAAGAAAGCAATGGATCTAACTTTTTTTCAGTTTCTGAAAATGTGTGGTGCTGTTTGGAACAAGGACCCTGCTTATGCAAAGCCTGCAGAAAAAAAAATGCCAAGCTTGCTGAAGCTTGGCTAATTAGAGCCCATCAGCATGTTCATAGTAACAGCGCTAACAACACGAGACAAAAAGAAGAGGGCACAAACAGCAGCTGTGTTTGTGCCCTCTTCTCTTTGTCTGTGTTATTAGCGCTGTTACCTATGAATATGTACCAACTCGCCCAATCTTCCGTTTTAACCATCAAGCATCATAGAGATATTTTCAGGCACTATTGCTAGTACAAGAACTCTGCCAGTATCTATTACCCACTGTATAGATCGACGCCCTCGTGACATCTTCCTATGGACTGATGCAGTCCTCATCTGAAAGGATCTGATGTGTATACAGTTATTTCGCCAGCCATGTTTTCACCGGCATCCGGATGGCCCTGCATGCCACCTCCACGAACACCTTGCTTCTAGTGGCCAGGACCTGTCGGAGGCTCAGGGGCTAGGGTCCCAGTGACTGCATGATGACTACTCCCATTTCCCCTTCCTGCCACGTGTCTCAAGGCTACAATAATGCAAAAATGAAGACATTTAAAAAACAAACTTGACAACAACCTTTATGTGCTATCGAAACAGAAATCTGCGTGTGCATTGTTGGAGAGGAATTTGGGATAGAAGTTTTTATTGGATTATTTCAACAGCTGCTGGAAAATAATTGGAAGTTCAGCAAGCGAATGACTGTAACGAGGGTTCAGTTATGTTTCTCTGTACCGACTAAGTGGGCATCACCAATGCGATGCATATTGTATTTAAATGCCACAGGGCAGCCTGTTGCTGCAGGCCTAAATTCTATTACAGGCTGCGAGAACGTTGAGTGGAAAATTGTTTGTCATGGATGTAAAATGGAAGGCATTAATGGGCCTTAAAGGGAAGCTAAAGTGATTTCATCAAAGTTTAATTTGTGATGGCATTGTGCAGTTAAGCTAGCATCATTTATTGTGTGACTATTTGCACAGGATTAGAGCCTTTGTTCATTTCTGAAGTTCAGTAGAAGGGAATGAGAAAAGGGCAAGTTGTTTATTTCAAACGCCATTGGGTTCTAAATTAAGTACTCTGACATTATCTGTATGCTATGTAGGCTGCAATATGAGAAATTTCATCGTTCGAAAGGAATGTTATGAATTTACTGCATTGCATACCACTGCACAGGTGTAAGCAAGCTTCATGCATAGCAACCATATCTCATTGCATCACTCCATGAAATGCCCAATAAATACGTCTAAGTATTCAGCTCTGCTGAGCCCAAGAACGCGGGTTCGATTCCCGGGCGGGCGGCCTCTTTTCTGATGGAGGGGAAAAGCGAAAATGCCCGTGTGTTCTAGATTTTGGCGCACGTTAAAGATCCTCAGATGGTCAAAATTAATCCGGAGACCTCCACTACGGCGCGCCTCATCGCCTGTGTAGCGTCGGCGCGTAAAAACCCGCAAGCAATCAATTAAGTATTCAGCTCTACTTTGGGAATCGTACCTCCACTTAAAAAGCCTTGCATTGTAATATTGAATAATTGAGAAGTTCTTACATTTGTAGGCTTATTGTAGGCTTATAGGCTTAATAACTGAAAAGTTCTTACAATTGTAGGCTTATTTCACAGGATGAGCTGAGCAAGACGCTTGTGCTATTTGACCCAATACAATATGGAGCACAATATGACAAGTGAGCCTGCCAGCACCTAACTGCTATTGAGGGCATGGAAGAAAGGTTTTAGCTCTTTAGCTCTTTGTAAACACACTCAGATAAAGCAGAAGCTTTGCTAATGAATTAAGTGGCCTAATCTTATCCTGCACCTTTTAAACCGTACCACCAGATAATTTCAACAAAATAATGCATTCGGCCACGACACAATTATCGTCGTAATCGTTTTATTTTTGAATTCAACAACTCTCGCTTAAAAAAAAGAACAACTGTTTATGTGTAGGAACATGCGGTAAAGAGGCTGCAAAACATGTCAAATAAGCAGAAACTGTGATATGTTTATTCCAAGCATCATGCTGGGATACATGCACACACAACCTTTATTTGTTGTTGTTTATGAAGCTTCAAAAGTGCGATCTTGAAGTAGGAAGGATGACATGAAACATGACCTCAAGCAGTTTTCTTTCGTCTACTAAAAATGTCAATTTCTAATGATTAACAATGTTTTTTGGCTGATATTTTGCAGCTATACACCGCTAATGAGAACGCACCTTTATTTTATTGTGTCATAAATTGTGACGTAAATGTGAAACGGTAGCGTGAAAGGCACAAATAAATCGTCAGCAGCAGTGAATCACCAGCACGTGCGTGTTTTGGAGTCATGTTTTGGAGTCTGCAAAAATATGGTGGGCAGAAGTTGCGTTCTGCTGCTGAAACAGTTAAGGGGCGGACACTGGTCTTGAGGATATTTTTATTTTTTGACCTATGTGGTTGAAATTTACGCATTAATTGTATTTTAGCATCCTGAGCACAGATATGCAGTCACTTTTCGTCTACGTGGTGTAAAATCAGAGTTGTGCAACATGTATGCCGTTCTGTTTCAGGCAAAGTTTTCATAATATACATATGAAATATTAAGATACTCTTTATCCCTTTGTGCTCTAAAAGTGCCAGGGAGTGCAACAATACCACAGAAGTAATTTTAGCATTATTTTGCAAACACTAAACTTATTGAATATCAAGTCCTGAATTATCAATGTTTTCGTTAAACGGACGGCATGGAACCTTGTGCCAGCAAAAAAGACTTCTATATTTTTGTGGTTTTATTGCACTGTTCAGTTCATAAGCTTTTGAATGCAGCAAGAATGATGCAGTTCTGACCAGTACATCCCAAGATATTTTACCCGACAGTTGACCTCGTGGAAAAAAAATGTTTCTGAGAAATCAAGGCATGAAGTTCGGAAACAGGCAAAAATGGTCATTTAGGCGACTTCAAAGGGCGGACAGCTTTGTAAATACTCATGGTACTGCTATAAAATTTTGCTGGTACATTCTTTGGGAACTGTAGACTGCAAATAAAATTGATACAGGAAATTGACTTTTTGGTGAATTTTCGGAATTTTTGGTCCTCAAGACCAGTGTTCCCCCCTAAGTACAGTCTATAGACATTGCAAAGAACGGGCTCAGAACCTTGCCTGTTATAGCAACGTTTATTAACAACAAAAAGCCTGACAGTTTTTTGGTGGCCACCAACATCCTCCTAAGCAACATTTATAGCAAGGTTTTAACAAAAACAAAGTGTTTGAACTCCGCATCTAGTTAAAAATAGAGAAGTTGAATATTAAAACCCATGTTCTTGGCAATGTTGCTGTTGCTTAAACTTCTATTAAATTTCTTATTCTTTGTTTTCCCTCCTATGTCAGGGGGATGTTACTCTGTTGTTGCACAGTTGTAGATACAGTTGAACCTTGTTATAACGAACACTGATATAGCGAATTATCGGATATAGCGAACTAAATACGAACTTTGGTTGATCACGTTTTATTTCAATGGCACTTATTATTTTATAACGAAACTGAAACCGTGAGCCGTGCGCGATATCGGACATAAGCGAAGAAATATTTGACCAGGAGGCTGAGGAGCTACTTGGAAAAACCCTCCGGCATCCGAAACTGCAGAAATATAAAGGCCCTTTTGTTCGTGGACACTGTAAAAACTACATCCTGCTCAGTGCTGTGAGTAGCCACCAGGTGAAGATCACATCCTTCATCAAATAAATAAAGACGCAGGCCTATTTTGTCAAGTTAACCTTGTTTTGTTGTAATTTCACGTACTCATGTTCCGGCTCATTCAGCTTGAAATTCAACAAGGAGAAAGGTAAGGGTTAACTTGTTTATAGTGGGTTGGAAGCCTAAAAATGCATTTTTGTATCAAGTATTTTTGCATAAGCCAGATTGTCGATTTGTTACAGCCGATTTTTTATCTACTGTTATAACGAATATCGGATATAACGAACTAATTTGCTGCCCCGATACTACTTTAACGATGTTTGACTGTATGTGCAAAAAATTCACGTGGGAATCCTTATGTGAGATTTCTGCATCTCGGCAGGCACATTGTTTAATTGCTAGTCCGGCGTGTTTTTCATGTGAGGAACTGGAACAACGTAGTCTGTTCTGGCTAATACCTTGTGTAATAAGCGGACTTGTGCATGGTAGTGAAAAAAGGAACTGATTACAATTCACTGATAAAAAGTAACCGATTACAATTACATCCTCAACCAAAAAAGTAACCAAAAATTACATTAGAGTAATCGATTACTTCCCTCGTTACTTTTCATACAACTGTTTATTACGGTAGCACTTATATACACATCGCGTGGCATTAGTAGCAAGGATGCTGGAAAATCGATTCGGAAAAAATGGTAGCTGTAAGTGCGCGCCTCAAATTTTCGTAAAAGTCAAGTTCTGCATGCTACCATATCAAATTTAAAAGCGGAGATTTCTGTGAAAAGTAAGAACAACATTTCTGAAAATGTCTACGACGAACGTCAACACAGGCAGACAAGGCGCAGCGAGAGCCTAAAGACAGATGGCGCCGCCTGTTCAGGAACCGCGTTTGACCTTTCGTTTCTTCATGTCTTATTATAACTGCGCATGTTTATTTTTTAGCACACATATGACAGAAAGATTGAATTCATTTTTATTGAAAACATTATCGCGGCATTTCCAAAAAGCGCTTTCTAGCGGAATAAAGAACCAATAGCTCGTTTGCTGATGATCATGAGCTGGATTACTGCTCAAGTATTGTTTGAGCAAACCGGGAAATTTCTCGTTCCGAAACATTGGGTGTTGCTGGCCGAACGATAGCCAATCAAGGCTCAGATTTGGTTCTTAGGGGATTTACATTTTCTCCGGAATTGTGAAACCACTGATGAAATTTTGATAACAGCATGTTGGGTCTCTGCAGAAGCGCGGCTGAATATTTTTCTGGCCACAAGGAACAATTTCGTTGGCCATATGGAGCCCACAGGCCTAATTATCTAGATTTTGTGCCCTTGGTGAACTGAACAGTGGTAATGGGCACAGCTGCAGTTACGAATGAGTAGGCGTGAAATTACGTCTAGGCTTTTGAATGTACAGTTTGTATTGCACCATTTATCAGCTGTGCAGCAGGTTTGGTTAAACTTGTGAAGGCCATCAACTTGAAAATTTTGTTGAGTGCATAGACAGTATTTGTGATTTTAAGCATGTTACTATGTTAACATGGGTGCCTCCAAGGAGTTTAACACCGCAAAGAATGTTTTTAAGGAATTCAGGAATCTCTTAGCTTTTTAAGTGCACTAATATTTGGGCAGGGCGAATTTTTACGGGGAAAAACCATGAATTAACTGATCTTTAAACAGGCATGATACCCTCTTGGCCTTTTCAAACAGTATGTGGAGATATCTTAGCTGCACTCGCCCCGTAATTAGCTGTCATTTAAGCTGATATAATTGTTACTCATCAGTTTTTTATGTCCCAAAGCAAGAAATTAAATTCATTCGAAAAGCATGTGATCTTTCATTCCTTCAAAAAGAAAGAATGCATTGCTGGTTGTTGGTGTGAAACAGCGCTTGAATAGTTTGGGTCCATTTAAGCCTCGTTATTAGACATTGCTTTTGATGACAGTTTTCCCTCGAATGCTAAGTTACTCCCACTAAACCGTTTGACAGGCCTCTTACAGGGTCATCTGAACGGTTTCCCTTTCCACGCTGTTATTGCAACCGACGCCTGTGTCCGCAAGGAGAAGGCAGGCGGGGTAATTTTTAATGCGTAGCATTCTTTGCCCAGGTACCCCCACAGCCAGGAGCGTGTAACGCCCTGCATTTCCACAAAAAATGCAGATTTCGCGAAAGTTCCAAATGTAATCGTTAAAATAACGTAAATGGTCGAACGAAATTTTGAAAAACTAAAAAAAAGAAAAATATAAAATTATTGCGGGAAATGGCGGACCGTGTAACGCCCTGCATTCTCGCAATAATGCAGATTTCGCAAAAGTTACAAATGTAATCGTTAGAATAACGTAAATGGAGATAATTGGCTGAACGAAATTTTGAAAACTTAAAAATAATAATATAAAAATTTACGGAAAATGTTAAAATGTATACCGCATGGCATTTCCACAATATTTTTCGCGAAAGGTTTAGCTGTAATCGTTATAATAGCGTAACTGGAGATAATTATTCGTCGGATCAGGATTGAGAAAAAACCGAAAATTTGGCTGGAAAAAATCACACTCAAGACAGGGGGCATAAGAATGCTACGCATTAGTACATAATTCTCTGAATTTCTGCAGAATCTTTGTGTGTGATTTTTTGAAGTGTGGCCATCTGAAATAATACAAAGTGAAATGATAGATATTGCGAGTTCAGTCACAGTCAAGCTATACATGCACGAAATCTGTGCTGACAAACTTGTGAGAGCCGAGTAACATAAGCAATAAAATGTATAACCACATATTTACAAGTTGTGAATAGAGCGAAATGGTGCGAATGAAATATAGAAGTGCAGTCATCATTTGAAGCAAACACCAGAAACTTTATCCAACACCATAGTATGTTAACAGCACAACCTTGCATGGTACACTTCTCGAGCCTGTCAAGCATGAATGACGGCTCAAAGCACTACACACGTGAATGCCTCTACTTCGTGAACTAATTAAACAGCTCCACTAACCATATCAGGTTGTATAGTGTCCATAAATGCATACTCAAGACCTCCTGAAAGTGCAGGATACTGGTGAGAAATTCCATGGGCTATTCAGATTAATGTTTAATAGTACATATTCCTATACACAATTGGCATTGCGCTATCTACGAAAGGCACATAATGAACACAATGCGTTATGATGGCTTCAGAAATTTCTGAATCGGTATTTTGGGCGTAGCTGAAAGGATCCCAAATGAATGTCTACTTATTAAATGTCTATCATGGATCCAGAGATTTATATTTTTTTACAACCAGCTGTCGTCTCTATTAAAGTGCATAATGTAGGCAGAAAAGGCTTGTTTGTTCTTTTATGATCTATCTTCTAATTGTGGGTGCTAGCATTCATCTTTATCTGTACATAGTGTTTCATCATGCTGTAGTTCAGTTGTTACGGTGAATGGCTTGCTCTGCTTTAAAAATAGCTTTTCGTAGGTGAGAATACATTACAGCATCTGAGGAGCTCAACAGCTCTACACACTTTGGGGCGCTGTATATATATATTCAGTATATATACTGTGCCAGATCTTAAGTGCACTAGATGAAAGATCAGGACTTGCGCCCATTTGACTTAAAACGTAAATGTTTTAAATGTGTGTTCAATGAAATAATAGTGACATAAAATCCTGTAGTTCGTTTCCCACTTCAACAGAAGCAGATAGCACTTATGACCTTTATAACTTCAATACCTAAAACGTGGCAACATAAATTTCAGTCCTCAGAAACATGGATTGTAAATTAATAAAATCGGATCAGCTCATGCGGCTGGAGATATCAGCACGAGCTATGATAATTCGTATGGAGGGTTTCAAATATACAACGCATACACCTTTGAAGTCAGTGTTAAAAGCTTTCAGATAATGATCTCTGCAAACATTGTGAGGATCTTTTGGACACATCTGCAACTGCTACAAGGCAACAGTAATTTGCACCAATAATGGCACTCATTTAAACCGGTTGCAAGTTTCGCGTGTTCTGAATCATGCAGTGGTTTTGACGACCGACAACTCAGCATTGGTGATGTACCAACACTGAGTAGGCACAGAGGTGCAAAGTTTATAAGCAGTGAAAATTGTACGCATGTGTATTTTATGCAACTGTTGAATCAGTAATGCCGTTCTAAAGGTGAGTGTTTACACACACATTGAAATTCAAGCAAAGCTTGCCAGCACTATCTGGCACCAGTTTCTAAGGCTTACCGTAGATCCTTGCTTCGGAAACATGTTTTAAATTACAAAAGATTTGCTTAAGGTCAATATAAAAGGTCAGTTTCACTGACATTAAGGAATAACGTAGCTTCTATTTAACCAGTACAACATGCAGTAGCATTTTGGAGTAACGAAAACACAGGCAAAAAAACTGGCAGGTGCAATGACAGAAGGCGATTTGAATTCGTGGTGCAGAGAACTGTTTGTGAGAAAATGTCACTCTTTTTGGTGTAACGTGTTCTCAACGGAGGTTCAACCACGCGGGATTCATTTAAAAGGTACAGTTAACTTCATTGACTAAACTTTACTTTTTTGGCTGCCTTGTGTGGTTTGATGAGCACCATCTTTCATTTGAATACGTACCAGAAAGCCTCATAGTTTAGTTTACTTCTAAACATGCAAAAGTAGCAACCTGGCTTCTTTTGAGGTGAATTCACCTAATACCAGAATGACTTTGGAAGGGTAACAATGTTTCATGTCTCAGTCTGTTAAAATTTCATGTTAACTAAATTCATGCCTAGCATCGACTGCTCCCTTATAACTGACACCAACAAATTGATGAGAGGGTGGTGCAGAACAAAATTTCCCAGTGAAAAAGAAAAAGCAATAATACAGATCGCTATAATTGTTCGATGATGAGCAGCACTTCATGGTTCCAGTAACTTAACAGTTTGTCGATAATGACAGACAGTAAAGTTTCTCAAACCCTCAACCTGTGTAAATGATTAGGCATCACTTAGAGAAAGAGATTTGTTTGTCTTTACTGGACCTATTGCGCCTTTTGAAGATATCCTTTTGTTCGATGACGAGTAGTGTTTTGTTTGTTTATAAATAAATTGTTATAGCTGGCATTTATCTTGCCCATTTACATCACAAAGTGAGCCAATCGGAGGGCATTGAGAAAGCAACCTCTGTGTGGTGCTGACATCTAGGGGAAGCTATAAGAGGTACGCACAGAAAGCAAATGGCTGGTTTGATCACCTCAGGAATGCCACCACTGCCAATAATAATCCCCAATTTTCCCACTCACACTTGCATACACTGGCATTACGAAGGACGCTAGCTTCACATCCATCCGTATAAATATATTGACAGCGCTTGTACAAAAGGACAAAATGCTTCACTGAAATTGAAGCTGTAAACAAAGCTTGCCACCTCGTATAGTTAAGAAAGCTGTTTTATAATAAATTGTCAGCAGAGGTTTATGGATACACCGATTTTGCATTTACCTGTTTGTACCTTACTGCTTTTTCTGCATAAAAATGTTTGAACAAGCTGCACCAATAGCGCTTCACCTTTCATGTCTTGCGACGTCATATTTTGCGATGTCATGTTTTGCAATTCATGTTTTGCGTAATGCAGAAAAGTGCCTGGGTTGGCGATATTGATTCTCACGATTTTATTGTTTTTGGCATTGTTGAATGGCTGCTACTGCTGCAAGTAGCTTATTTCTATTCAGGGTAGCTTTAAAGGAGTACTGACACGAAACTTCAAAGCTGAGATAACTGTGTAAAAGGCTTCCATTGTATATAGAGATATCTCCCATCAAGTTTCAACAGTAAGTGCTCCGTATAGATATTTTAAATCCATCTTAATTTTTGCGCGCACGAGAAAGCTCAGAACAAGTACCCTTTCGCAATCAGCAT
Organism: Haemaphysalis longicornis; assembly: GCA_013339765.2. Taxonomy (NCBI): domain Eukaryota; kingdom Metazoa; phylum Arthropoda; class Arachnida; order Ixodida; family Ixodidae; genus Haemaphysalis; species Haemaphysalis longicornis. The sequence goes on along the minus strand of CM023451.1, from coordinate 138,012,677 downwards.
CAGCATGACGCCATGTGCTCCTCCTAGAGATGCAAGTTTTAAGGAAATTTTGAGGGGCGTGAAAAAAACAGGTTTTTCTTCATGTCTTTTTTTCCCCAGAAAAATGGGAAAAATTGAAAGAAGACTAGCCCGCACAAGTCTATAAAAATCGGCACACTTCTTAAGGCGAAAGGCTTAGATGCCTCATCAAACGCAAAAACCGACCGTAGTTGCTAGCGACTGTACGCATGAAACCAAGTAACGGCCGCTGTAAAAAGAACATCAGTAAATAAAATATACATAGAAACCTTTTTGGGTGTGAATTGGATTTGAATGTTGGTCGCCGAGAGCCGCAGCCAAGTGTGGTAACTACAGCACTAATCCTGTGTCTTGCCAGGATGGAACAAGAATTACCCGGATGCGTGCCTCATGACAGGTGAACGTGATGGCACCGCAAACACGATGCATCTGTGAAGAAGTCTCCGATAATCACTCACTTTCTCCTTCAAATCACTAATGAAGCTGAAGTGCCGATAAATTTTTCCGTTAACACTGAAAAGAATATAATTACATGCTGTGTTACAAAAGTCCCAGAAGAGCGCCGGCTCTCAAAATCCGCGCACGATTTCACGTCAAGGCATTAATTTCAGAAAGCGTTTTCCTCACTGCAGATTGGTCGCAGAGCAACGAATTTCCCTGAGAAGCTCTGTTTGTTTGTTTTCAATGTTTTCCTTGTTAAAAATAAAAAAAACCTGTTTTTTTCATGATGCTTTTTTTTTTCGACCGCCCACATCTCTAGCCTCATCCTGGCCTCAAACTTCTGACGTGAGGGACTCGTGACATGACCAACGCGCTGGCTGCGGTTGGCACGTGCTGCTCCGGCGTGTGTATCATGTCACGGGTTTCAGGACTGACGTCATGCCACCCGGACGCGTGAGATTGTGGAGACCGCGGCCGGTGTGCGCGTGCGCGTCCACACCGGCAGTGGCGCGATGGGAACGGTGACGCCACGAGAACCTCCTGTAATGGCGCCCGCCTCTGTTCATTTTGTCGAAACCGAAACTGACACGAAGAAACAAGGCTGTAATGTCTAACGTGCCATTCTTTGATTAGTTTCTCGTAGGCACCCATAACAGCGAAAAAAAACGTAACATGAAAATTTCGTGTCAGTACTCCTCTAACCAATCCATATAGGTCAGCTCTGGTTCACACTTTCGTGTGCTGTTACTTGTTCCAGGCAAGCTGATGTGAATTCGTCCTAACTCATATTTGTCGCTAAATTGTGTAGCTCAACTTATGCAACCTTCCATTTGAGTGTGTGCCCCAGGACGCAGCCTCATTTCTCTTCTCACTTTAGGGAGAAGGTAAAGCACTTTCGCACCCTTTGCGGCCGTTTGATGAACTACTGAGGTGAAGACTGCTTCAAGAGAGGCCCAGAGGAAAGCCCTGATTCAACTGTAAGCTGCTGACTATTTCCTGTACAAGCCAATAGGCTCTTGCAAAAGGTAAATGAAAATGGTGGCGTGGGAGCTCAAGGCCACCAGGCTTCTCTTACTATGCCATGCATTCCAGTTACAGGCTTGCTGCCTTATTCCGCAAGCACTGTTTACATGGTAATAATAGGTTTAGCTGCCTCCCTTTCGCTGCCTAGTTTTTCTTGTGTGAAGCCCTTAGTGTAGTGTAATTAATCGCAGTAGTGCAGGTTAGAACAGGAGTAGTAGCACTGAGACGGACTTCCGGCAAATGAAGGGAAAGCATTTCGTGACTGCGAGGGAAATAATCGAGCAGGGCACGAGGATGTTGACAGAAAAAAAGATTGTGTTGTGGTTAAAACAAGATGTGTCTGGGTATGCCTGCTATTGTGTTTTTATGCGTTACTTGCACTGCCTATTTATTGAAAGGAAGAGCATTTATGTCAGGCATTTTGTGAGTTTAAATGTAAGCGCATCAGTAATCTATTTTCTGGAGCTTGCACTTAGTTTGATAACTACGCATAGTGGCTCCCCAATAAGTAGTAATGCCTAAATCTATGTTCTTTTGAACAATTCGGCTGGTGATTTAACACTAAATCGACGTCCCTTTAAACTGATCAGTTGCTTATTTCGTGTTCAAAGGTCATTTTAAATCATAGTAATTTACGGTAATTACCTTACTTAGTGAAATGCCAGAAATACACCTGCTCTTAAGCTTTCTTAAGTTTAAAATGACAAATGATTTATAACTGACACCGAGTTTGTTTTTGTTCAGACAGAATTCCTATATGATGCAAACTCTCGCAATGTCGTAAATGTTGCCCTACGGAATTTGATCTTTGTCGTTGCAGCTAACGTCACCAATTTGTGCTAGGAGGAGGATTACAGAGAAAAGGCACATTTGAGCACATTTTTCTCGTGGAAAGATTGCATCTAAATTGGTTGAAAAACTAGAAAAACATGCCTACCCGCTCTACGCTCCAATCTGACGAAGTGACCGAACAATGTTAACGACTGCATTGCATTTGCCTTCAAAGACATGAATTTGGTGCACTTTTCTTCCACCTAATCTTTTCTGGCATGTTACTATTGAATTGAGCTGAGCTATTAACAAGTGCCGTGCAGGCATAGAGGTAACCACGAAGTTTAACTGTGTGGCACAGTGATTGTTGCTATGTGCAAAATTTGTTTGGGATGCCATTCCACCGCTTTCTTCTGTTTTTTATGTATTTAAAAGGAGCGTTACTAGGGTAATTTTTTTTGCTACATGGTCTTTCCAGTGGCTTCCCACTGTGGTTTTCCAGGGGCTTTCTACGCTGGCTTCCGAGTGTGGTTATGTTGATTTTTACAATGTCTTTGAACTATGGCGTTTTGATTGTTTCTAGCACTGGTCAAGTGACTGAACTTTTTTAGAACAGCCAGTGCAGAAGTGATGCTCGCCACGCCGTTTTGAAGGTTATGGAAAATGTGGAATATGGAATATGGAATATGGCTTTACTTTAAATGTTGTGCTTTGGATGCACAGTCTCAAAATGCCTTTTTTGTGTCGTCCATATTTTTATCTTAACGATGTAAGCACTTAAATGGCCTAGAAAGCAGTCGTTCATGCATTACATGTGGTAAAAAATTTCTGCCAATAAGTATCATCACTGTTTTAAAGCCGCATAAACTTATGGTGCATGCGTAGCTGCAGATGTGTCGTTTTCAAAATGAGATTCACCACACGTTGAAATGCAGTATCGTAATAGCAAATGCGTTGTAGCCTTGCCACAACAGTGGATTCTACAAATTTGCATCCAGTGAGGCACCCTAATGGGCGAAATTAAAGTTGTTTCGTTTTTTGTGCTCATAAAGAGACCTTGTGACGTCTGGCATCTTTCAGATCAGGGGCGGTATTCTCGTGTTTGTCTGTTTTGAAAATGTCTGTTTTGCGTCCGTTTTGTTGTGACGTACTTCCAGCTGTAGGCGGGCTTTGGGTTGACTTTTGAGCAACTGTTTTTGTAAACACATTTTAAACGACCTCGCTCAAACATGTTTCAAAACTTATCCTTTTACTGTGTTTATTGTTCTGCCAGCGAACCAACAACAAGGCGACGAAAAGTCGACCTGCTCCAAATCGTCTGCTCCCAGATGCCGCGGCTCGTAGCTCCGCCGTGCTTGCATGGTGTCACATCCGGGTGTTCGCTTTTAGCCAATCAGGGCTTGCTCAAAACGGACACTTTTGAAATGGACACAAAACGGACAAAATACGAGAGTACCTCCCCAGCACTTCTTCTTGGGTAAATGCAAATATGTATAGCCAGGCCTTGAGAAATGCTGAGGTACTCATGTTCAAAGACTGCCTTGCAACCATTCATGCAGGCTTCAAACTTAGTCTCACATAAAATGAAGAAGTGACGTTTACACTTCGCATCACTGTATTAATAGTGGCCTGTTTTAAAAAGACCCGCATAAACGGTGTGATATCAACGCAGCAGATGACCACAATGCTGCCTTTGGACATTCGTTTCACCAGTCATCAACGCTTCTGTGTTGGAATAGATTAAAGGCAATCTTGCCCGACTCCCTGCCTTTCTTTCTCTTTCAACGTTGCTTTCGTTCACACTTCACTGTTACCACTTGTCACCATGGCCCGGAACTTTTGGTGCCATGAAGGCGGGAAATAGTCCATCTGTAACATTATGGCGTGGCACATAGCAGCGTGAATGGTATGTGCTGTGGCGCTTGGGTTTTGTACTGTTCAAGCATCCATGAGGATGACCATGTTTCGGCGCTTCCTGATGCCGTAGGCTTTCCTCCTCAGCGAGGCCGTGGCAAAGGGCAGCCACGCAACAGTTCGGAACGAGGTGTTATCGCAGCCGCTTCCGGTGTCTCGGACCGGTGCCGCTGCGCTCTCCGCATGTCATTCTTCGCGCGTCAGGGAAAGCTTGCGGCGGAGTTGTTGCACGCTTCCAGTGGCGCCGTCGGCAGCGTTGACAGCCGCAGCCGCCGTGGCTGCAGCGGACACGCTGCCTGTTTGGGAGGCAGTGGCTCCCGAGCCGGTGAGAAGTTTGTCCTGTAGCGTGGCTACCTTGGCCATCATGTGCGACAGCAACTGCCGCTCCTGCGTGTAAGGACATGGAAGTACCGAGGAGTTAGTGTAATTCTTATTTGAAGGGTATCAGTTCATTCACTGCAAGGATAAGGAAATGTGTACAGTAAAAGCTCGTTAATTCAAACACCAAGGAAGCACCACTTAGTTCGAATGAATGAAAGTCCGAACTAAGGAAAGTGAACTTTATTAATGAAAGCAGTTCACTGCAATTGCGAAGCCGTAGGGCATGTCAGCACTTTGACCGCCTGTGATTGCGGCCTGCCTTTTTTCCCTAAAGGCGACAGTCTGCTGACTTTTTGTTCTAACAAACTAATGTCGCGAAAAGCCTCATCTTAGCCTTCTGGAAAACTGAAGAAGAGACTGGCGGCATTTCGTCCGACCATGACTTCTCAGCAGACGGGTGTAGTATGCTTCATCCTCGTCCTGTTTGTCGTCATTAGAATGCGTTCTGCGCTTTTGACTTGAAAAATAACGCGCTCATCTGTGAGCTCACCACACACACCAGTGTTCTCACGTCCTCATCGACCTAGTTCGGAAAGAGTGCATCTTCCAGTGCATCTTCCGAAATGTCCGTCATGTGAAATTAGAAGATCGGTTTTACTCTACTTTGCTTTCTCCGCTCTACTCAGCCATGCATTTAGGCACAAAGTGCATTTCTACGGCTGTGTAGCAGGCGCCGAGGCGTGGGCATGTTTACGCGTAGTTCGAATTATCCGTGGCGGAACCTACCCGGGTTAATTAATGGGCATCTTTGTACATAGACTTCTATGAAGACTTGGCCAGACCAAGCCGTACAGTTTGAATTATTCATAAATTCGAATTATTGAAGTTCGAGCTTTCACTGTATGTGCAGTAACAATATGACGGTTACTAGTGGGAAGACCCTTTGCGATGTTACTTGACCAACAGCTTGGCGTGCACTTATTGACAGTGTGAGTTTGGGATATGCTGTGGCACCATGTGTAAAGATAGGAAGCCCTGTTCAACAGTTCAACCAAACAAAATGAACGTGGAGAAAAGATGGAATGTTAGCAAGTTCATTCATGATCTTAGTCTTCAACGGCCAACCTAAAATTACACCTCAAAACAGTAGAGAATTAGCGAAACACAGAACCAATTTCACTGCAAGGTGCTACATCAGTGTTTTACCGTGTGCTTTGGTTACTGTGTTGTGCCTGTATTTTTAGACTGATAATAGAGGTCAGATATGAATTATCAGTTTAAGTTCTCTCTACTTGACGTGTTATTTCTTGCTCTCTTAATCGGTTTTGTACCTAAAGCTTCCGTTATAGTCTTGTATTGTTCGCAGTTTTGAGCTGAGCATTGAAGAATTTAAGGATGAACGCGGGGTGGCCTATCTCGTGCTGAACAAGGTTTTTCTTATCAACTGGGCGATTTCGCTTGCTTCCCTTTGTTGTTGCAAGGCCATGAATGGTATCGGTCTTTGCCACCTGCACTTCGTTTCTTTTACACCGGCTTACTAGCCGAGCGATTGGCTGACAGCTGACCTGACTCACTCGCGTTACGAAGCCGACGTCTGTCCGATTGCGCCATTCGGCACGGTTTTTTTTTTCAACAAAAATATTTGCGCAATAAACATTCAGTATACAGAGAAAGGACACATGGCTGTACAATGTCGAAGCAGTTTGGGTTTGGAGAAGAGGTGCATGGACGTTCAAAATTAAACAGAAAATTACACTCCTCCGTCTAACGACGACGATGGTTGAACGTTAGAGAAAGCAATGGAATGCCCGTATCACTTGCAAGCGGACCCACGCCACACCACTTTACCATACACATAAGGTAGGAATCGCGTTACCATCTTACTAATAATCATTATAAATAAATAGAGTCTGCTCGCTTCTGCATTGGTTCGTTTGGGGGTGTACTTGATTTTGGAAAGCTTCATGTTCCACCATCGTTGTCGTTTCGAAAGGCGGGTAGTTGATCTTTTAATTGTTGCATTTATTTTTATTTCAACTAAGTCCACATTTACCTATGCTTGTATTCGCTACTGCAACTAGCAGAACAAGTCCACATTTACTCCAAGGTCCCGAGCATTGTAAACTCATACATCAGCTTCTCGGCATTTCTTATTTTGCGCCTTTATTTACCGTCCATTAAAACACATTTATGGTTTTAAAATGACACTTTCATGCGAAAGTAATAAAACCAACGTGAGTTGCGCTGTTACGGACGCTAAAAAATTGTTCCAGGTGTAACACATGCAGATTCCTCTAGAATTGTAATGTGGCTTTTTTTCATCTACCAGCATTGGGATTTTCATTTCACAGAAAACTATTTGGGGTAGTGAAAAGAACGTTACGCGAAGAAGACTTGCGCTGAAGTTTTTTAACAAGGTAAGGTACGTGCAAGCTTATGCAGTGCTTTTCAGCAAAAGACAGTGTCAGCCAACCAACACGCCACACCAAAAAATGCAATAAGCGTAATGTTTATAAGCATAGCCTGTTAAAGCACCTTGTCTAGAACTAGGTTATTAAAAGCAAAAGATTCGTGCAAAACTTTGTCTACAACAGTTCTGGCTTTGGGCACACTACCTTTGTTTTGGCATTTTTCACAGCGGTGGGAGTATCCGGTATGGCAAGCGTGAGAATAAATTTCACGCCAAACACCAAATGCTGCATGGAGAGAGCGTGTTATTAATGTCGCAAATTCTTGTTGCCCCTGCAGACACTCATGAGTCACGAGAAAAATTTATGCAAAAAGAATGCGAACTGAGAACTGCCCAGCGCTACATTGCATGTTGCATCTCAAGAATCTCTTCAAGCTCAATGAAATTGAATATAACTGTAGGACGTGTGTAAGACCGGTAAAGAAGAAAGGACAGAACTGATTGTAAACAGAGTAGAGACTTCACATTTCAATGAAAATGGGACTAAGCAGGATTATTCTACAGCATAGCATTGTTTATTAGAACCGTAAATTTTAGTAGTAAAATTAAGAATAGCCTTCCTCTAAAGGTATTGAAGGCACAGGATAAGGTTGAATCTTCAGCAGGTTTTCATGTGCAGTGCGTTTCAGTCATAACTCCTAGAAAGACTTGTGAATGAGCCTTGTTACCCTAACACAGTGTGCTAGCTGGGTACCTCTTTGCAGTACTTCTGCTAAAATATTGTAACATCTGCATAGTTTTGGGCATAGCATCCACTTATTTCTGCCATGAATAAATTTGCTGACAACATTGCCATAGCTTAGGCTTCATAATGGCCCAGGCTTCTGGGCCAACTGTCCTATAGAAACAAGTAAATGCGTAATTTAAACTAAATCGCAACACTTTGCAGTCATTCATTCCCTTCTTTGACCAGTTTATGGCAGGACATTTATCGCATGAAATGGGGTCTGGGCGCCTACCTCGAATGCGACGACGAAGATGAACCGTCGGTAGTCGCTCTTGAGGTTCCTTCCAAAAGTAGAGGTGAATGCTATGAGGAATGCGTTGCTAACAACGCCGCACACGTTGATGAAGCCAAACAGGTGAAACCACATCCCTGCGAAAGCAAAAAAAAAAAAGAATTAGGCTAGGAACATTTGATTATTGCATAGGTAACATTGCGTTCAAGTTGACCGTTTCATCTCTGTGTAGGCTACATGACATGGGACTCCAATTGCAGGATGTTTCTGGTCCTTGGTGCAAGACCAGTCACATTGGTTACTATGCTCTTTTGGTGTGCATGGGAAGCACAGGAAACTATGTGTGTGGGTGTGTTCGTGTGTGTGTGGGTGCATGTGAGTGCGTCCATGTGCGTGTGAGTGCATACATGCGTGTGCGTGTACGTGTGTGTGTGTGACTCCATCCTTTTTGGCTTCACGCCTAGGGTAGCAAGCTTAGTGCAACAACTTTGTTAACATTGCCTTTTTTCAGACAAACATACTCTCCCTCTCAAATGATTGCAACGCAAGCGATGCATAAGAACGGAAGGTGAACACAGGTTTGTCGACAAGTCAGCGATCACGTTATGCCATACGATAGAACCGCTGCTCATTCACTGGTTGAAGGTCAAAACTGTTGCAAACTGTGTAAAATAAAATATGGGCAAATTGCTATTGGGTAATTGTGTAGGCTTGGTACATTAAACACATGCAAAACAGATAAATCATGATAGCACGTGTGGCTTAAATAGTGGGTAATGCCGTCATATCACCTGCTATAACAATCCAGTTCAATCCAATCCAATTTAATCCGAGGAACCGTGGCATCCACAGCCACGCGAGACGTGCTGTGATTGCCTAGGAACAATGGTGTCTACAGCAACACCATGCTGATTTAATCGGAGCGATTTTAAATTACACGCCATTTCCCCAGCCTGCAGTGAATGAGAGAGCGAGAGAGAGAGGGGGAAAGAAAGAAAGAGAGAAAAAGAAAAAAGAAAGAAAGAAAGAAGAAGAAGAAAGAAGAAAGAATGACTGACTGACTGACTGAATGAATGAATGAATGAATGAATGAATGAATGAATGAATGAATGAATGAATGAATGAATGAATGAATTGCCGGGGCAGCAAATCAATCACCGCTGTCGTCACTAGCATTTATAACCAGAAACTAAAGGTGCCTATGTACTGGAAACCTTGAATAATTCTCGGACAGTGTTTGCTGTTCTATTCAATATAGAGCGCAGTTTTACCGCTAGAATTATTCAAATATTTAAAATACTATACAAATTTTAAAGCACTGAAAGTTGGTTCCACCTCATCACATGGTACCTTTTACTTCACCGAATTTTGTCGCGCGACGAAATCGACTCACTGAGGAAAGCCGTGCAGTGAAGCATGAAAGGTCGTAAGTCGTGCGGCAGAGCCAACTTTCGTTGCTTTAAAATTCGCTTACAGGTCAAAAGGGGAGACTAGGCACACGCAGCGCTGACTCCCAACTAAAGTTTTATTGAAAAGTAAGGCGGTTGTTAAACACGTTTTTCAGAAAGAACATATACAAAAAATAGATGTAACAGTACCAGCGATTATGAAGTGAGATACCTAGTCACCTTGTCTATTAATTCAAATGAAGGACTGCTGATGCCATCTTTTCCCTTTTTTATGGATGACTAGTGCTTCGAATATCTCTCGCGTGCGTTGCTCTCGGTATTGCCTGCGTGTGTCTAGTCTCCCATTTTTTCCCTGTGTTTAGCGGTTTTCTCTTTAAGCATTATGTACCAACTGGCCCGCGTTATCCCTGTTTTACAGTTAAAATTCTCAAAATTTGAAGATTCGATTTTGAGGATTCGCCACGATAGTGCCGACAGACTAGCTTAATAACGTTTCACGTTGATCACAAAAAAAAATAACTTGCAACTTCAGCAACTTAGAAAACGTAATGTGTCACCTTGGGACACACTGTTAGCGACAATTTTGTGCTTGAAAGTTCCAATAATCAGTTTGATTTCATTTTAGACTAGTAAGTATTTGTCGCCGACTCATCTCAGAATTCATCCCTTTGTTTGAAAGAGAAGCCATTCATCGTCTGCTTTCTATTCAGCGCGACCACACCAGGTCGGCACTGATACGACTGGTTTATCACATAGTTACGCTACATGCTAAATATGCTAAAAAAGTTGTGTGGTTTAAATCTTTCTTCTCTCTTTGTCATCTTATACAGACGAGCTCATGCTTATTTATAAGCACCCATACTCAGCGTCATGTTGCTGGCTGCCAATTTATTTTAGAAGACCCCGCTGTACGAATTAACTTTGTATGTTCACGAGCAAAGCAATAATCACTATGTACATCTCTCTACTGAAGTTGTGGCGCCTGTTGAAGAAAATGGTCTTGTCGGCGAAATTTTAAAAGTTAATCTTTTTTGGGCTACTGAAACGTGAAAATTTTGGTCTGCCTGTGTGCTGTCTGTCTGTCTGTCTCCCCATTCAGCCGCCTGGATAAAAGGTAAAATAATTCTTGAATGAGACTTTTATATATGCAAAGTATTTCAATGCTGCTAAATCTGGTAGCAATGTTCATACTTAACATATGTTGAGCAAAACGAAACATTAGGCATACTAAACACCCTTAGGTAAGTGATATTTGCAGTGTTCTTTGATTAAAAATACATGAATGCCTGATCTTTGCGAGAGCTCATAAAAGAATAGGCATTAAAAAAATGTTTGACCCAAAAATACAAAACGCGCTTGCGCGCGACACTAGCCCTCGTGGCGTCATTCCAAGAAGTTCAACAGGTACGATGCATGTTCCAGAAGATGGCGCGAGCATTGGAGCGCGGTAAAATTGTATTGACCTGAGCAAGCCCCCACTGTGTTTATCGTGGGAGGAGCAAGACGGGAGATAAAGAGTGGAGAGAAAGAAAATAGAGGCATTTACTTGGAAGAGGTGGCGGGCGACTATCGTCTTTCGGCGAAATTTGCCGCGGAGTGAGCAGATACGCGGCAAATTAATGCGCAGCACTGAAGCGTCCGCTACTGCGGTTTGGCGGATTTGTCGGCCTCGTCACCAAGCGAACGAAGGAAACACCGAAGACAGAACGGAAAGGGAGGAGGAAATTGTGGCGAAATTATGCGAAATTATGCGCCACAGAAGACCAGCACGCGCTGTGTGATGCACGTGAAAAGGTCCACCGACGTCCTCCTCGTTGCTCCTTTCTCTTTAAATAAAGCAACTCTCTCTCTCTTCCCCGTTGCGTGACTCATTCGAACCATGTGACATTTGCCCGGGAGGTTCAAACACGATTTGCAACAACATGCTCGGTAGCGGCGACGTGCTGCGAGATAACGGCAGAGTAGCGCACGCCGCCGTGCGTTCGCTGATCACGCGATCACTTCCTGAGACGCAGCAGATATGCGCCGTGACCAAGAGGACTGCAGTTCGCGCTGCGGAAAAAATTTGCATTAAGGAGTATAGCAGTCGCCAGTCATTTTTGTGATAGCATATATACCGAGGTTGGAGTTGGTGAAGTCGTGCTTCAATAATGGCTTTAAATGTCATGATAAATGCAGTAATGAAACCATGATCTCAATATTTTCTGAAAGCACGCACGCGACAATTGTCTTTATAGCCTGTAAGAGACTTCTGGACCTAAGATCCCTTGCCACGTCTTATTTGGCTTTTTGATCTGTTAGATACTTCCGGGTCTGGGATTTGTTTGCAGTTTAGATGTCGCTACTGGTCTCTCCACACTTGATCGTTTCTTTTAAGATTGAAGGGGCCCGGGCCTTGCTGCTACGTATCTGTTTTTTGCCTTGGGGAGGGTGGGAGGTGTTGACAGCGTTCTGCTCCAGCTCGTCATCATTTTCGAGCAGCCTCCGTCTTCGGCAAAGAGGCCACATTTCCGCTCACCATGATATCGGATAACGCGCAACCTGCGCAGCGGCCAATTTGCAAAACTGCCGTTTATTACAAACAATTTAAGTCACCTCGCCTTACTCACATTGTCTCTCCCCTATCCCGGTCTCCACATTCGCCAGTGCCATTGGACCACGTCACTGCGTCACTGCAGCTCAGATATATGCTTCGTCTGACTCATGACATCAATGAGCTGCAGAACCAACGGAGTGTCCTTGAGCTTCTCAGTCTTCCCCTAAACTGTCAAGCCAAAACGCAGCAGTCAAAGCGAGGGGGTTTTGTAAGGTGATTTGGCTCTTCTTTCTTATTGTCAGCGGTCACTTTAGGAGAGATTAGAGTGACTGCATATGCTCCCTACGAGGCCGTAGGGAGCTGTATAGAGGAATGCTAGGAGAAAGCAAAGCGGTGTGTTCCGGACTCTCGTTCTTTCAATGGTGTGCTGGGCAAGCGCGACGGCGTAATTGTTGTAGACAGGTCCGCGTTAATCGAACGATGTGTATAATAAAGACTTCGTGGGTTAGGCCTGTTACGTGTTTTTATTACCATACACAAAAAGCAGAAATTGACGACAACAATGAGGAAGCCTTTGGGAGAAAATGCGCATGGTCTCGTATTAGGGATTGCAAGTAGTAAACATCGTAAACTATAGGCATGACGTGCTTCGGTATTTCGAGCAAGGGTCCTACCGTGACCTGTTATGATAACCACGTGCTGCTAACGTCGCACCGCCGTGCGTGTATACTCGCGCTCTGGTCGACGTGCATGAGCATAAAATGCGTGCAATCACAATGGCGCGCAGAGACGGCTGTCGGCATAAAAATGCGCCAAATCAATACTTTTTTCCTGGCGCCATAGCTTTGTCTCAGTGGCGCTCCGGAGATCGTTACGGTACGTGATCTAGACGATACACGCAAGCAACTTCCACGCCGTTTCCATGGTGACTTATGAAGTCGCATCGCGTGCATCTCGCAAAGAAAGGCTCGACAGTTTTTGTTTCCCGAGCCGTTTCTTGCTGGCACTGGCGGGCGGAGCAGACGCTGGAAGACTGCCGGTATCATGTCGGGCCACTACGCTGGGCGGGAGATGTAGTGCGTTGTTGGGAGCAAAAATGAATGTATCTGCACGTTGCGGCCCATGTAGCTCTTTATTAGTTAATTATCGTAGAGCTTGCTTGAGGTCACTTTGGCTAATTGCGCTGTAAGCCCTTATTTTGAGGGAGCCAACAAAAAAGCCGGATTAAGCCGAGATCGGAAAGCCATTATGTCCAGCCTAGGAGCGGAAATCGATAACTTCCTTTGTTCGGAGCACTTTAAATTCGGGAGCCTTTAACGCTATGGCAGCTCATGATAGGTTTGTTCTGGTATAACAATTGAAATACCCTAACGCGAACAGGTCGCTACACTTCCGCCTACCACTCCCGTCTTCACTGAAGCCAAAGAACAGGCTGCCCTCAAGCAATTTTTTACTCATGAAAGCTTAGCTCTGATTGATAGGGACGCCCGGCGCCCGCTCCAGTCACATAGTCTTCTCAGCACACTCGTCTCGCGGCGTCGATTCGAGACCTACGGGAGTATTTATAACATGCTAATTACGGAAGTAGCGAAGCATGTTTAAGCTAGGAACGTCTATGTAGAGTAACCAGGGTGATTGACCAATCCTTTTAGTCATAGTAACAGAGAGAATAAGGAAACGATGCAATGTACGGACAATCGCAGTGCCGGACACGTTTCTGTACGTATGTTATGTCTCTATTGCGACAAACCCTGAAGCTTCTACCTCAGCGGCAGCTGTGAGCCATGGCATCCCGCGGGAGTACGCCTCAGAAGATGTGCCAGGGTACAAGTACCAAGCTCCGTACGCCAAGCAGAGGCAGGTGCTCGCTGAAGCTAAAGCAACCCCCAGCTAACATGACACCAACACTATAGTTACGACACGAAGATTACACGCCAGACGACTGTATCCATCTCGTGGCATAGTCTGAACACAAGAGGGTATAAACCACAGGACATAGAAGCTCGGACAACTTGAAATAAAATATAATGCTTTCGCCATCCCACATGGAGGCAGTGTTAAGTGTATTCCTTAACTTTTTCTTTAAACTCATTTTTTGATAAGCAACAAAAACAGCGTCGCTGTAAAATAGAAATTAAGGATTCACATGACGTGGGTACATATTGTCACGAAGCCAAAGACGACGCAGTTCTCTTCAAGGAAAGTAAGTTTTTTGGAGCGAACTTGTGCTCCCCTAACAACTCAAAGAACACACAGGCGGCGAAGCAGCAGTAAACAAAGTGACGTGCGAGCGTCGGCAAGTCCAATACCGCGGCATCTGCTCTGCAGGCTTTTTATCTTTCGGCGCGCGTGGTTCTCGAACATTGGATTCACATCCAGAACATTGTAGATCAAGGAAGATTATTCTACGCTAGTGACGTTAGGGCGAAACAGTCTCCTTATCTGAGTGAGATAGCCCGTGCGGCATAAAAATAAAGAATGGAACACGCGCTTCGCTTGGGACACAGATAACAGAGCCTGGCGCGGCCGAACAGTAGAAACAAACAATATACAAACAAACCCGTACATGGTTCGCGGCATAATGAAGGTATCCCAAGTGAGTAAGCGAATCAACGCATACTTTCGTCGCTTCAGTATTGGTGCAGAACGTTGATTGTTGTGATAGCACTTCGGGAAACAGATATACTAGCTGTAGCCGCAGAATTAAAGATAATACGGGGGACATTGAGGGCAACAAAGTGAGTGAAACGTATTACAAAACTCTCTCTGTTGAGTAGCCAATTAGTTTTTTGCGCTTTTATTTGGAGCGGTAGTGTGTAGTTCATTCCACTCATTATGCATATAGTGCACTTTGAGACACATGGCTTATTTCCAAGCCCGATGGAACAAAAAACAGAGTAGGTGACCTCAAAGGGCGCCTACAGCGACAGTAACACAGGCCGCTGACTGAAGCAACGCGCAAGTTCGTGGTACAGACGTTTAGATAAATCAACATTGTTGGCTACCAATACTACCGGTAATGTTAGTAACGAGGAGCAAAAAAAGTACGAGAACACCTATTTGTAAATACAAACACATGAGACGCCTTGCTTAAGCCTGGCATTGACGAACGGCTCGTGCGTGTGTGCAGGCCAGAATTACTGGTATTGGTGGCATCGCCGATGAAGTACATATATATTTTTCTTTTGTCTAGCACTGTCAGTTTCTATAAAGTTATATTTTTCAAGCTAAGGTTTGCGCAGATTAGAAGCATTAATGAAACCGCACTCGCTTCGAGGCGTTAAGATTATTTGTGCTTGGCTTCGCCTTCGCTTACCGATGTCGTCATCTCTGAAGGGCATGGGTCTTCGGTTCAACCATAGCAGCCGGTTGGCGTCGATCCTGAGGTCGAACATGTTGTACAGCAGTGCCAAGAGTGGCGCCAGCGGGAATGAAGCAGCGAACAACTGTTGGAAGAAAAATCGGCGTGCGTGCACGGTTGCCTTCAAAGCAGCAATATAACGTATTTTTAACATGTAAAAAGTGTCTGTCGATATTTCAAGTATAAGCGTGCCCAGCAAATATTTCACGCGGTTTCCAACATTGAACGAATATCAGGGCTCTACGCAGAGCACACAACTTACAAACCTCGCTTTCAAGGGTTTCATTTCAGCGATTTACGTAGTTTATCTGTGTGCGGCTTGTATGCCATGGGGACAATCACTGCCCCCAGCGGAGGCTGGGTAACGGTAATAAGTGCAAGGCGATAACAAAAGAAAAGCAGAGCCATCATTCCCCGTCAATTCAGACGGTGCTCATAATGATGGCTATGATGATGAACGGGGACGTATTTAGGAGACATGATCATAGTAGGACGGTGTAGGAGCAGGATGAAATAGTGTAGTGGGGGCCTCGTCCCGTACGGGACGGATGGATGCTCGGACGAAATTTTCGCTAGAGCCAGGCATACAACAAAGTTGGTGACAGAAAATGACAGTTAGGCCTCGCGATCCACGAAATACCGTGCAAAAGCGGATTTTTTTTCAACCAAATTTTTTGTTGAAATCACGCTTTTGGTTTTGAGCGACTTCAAATTCCTCGCTCATGCCACAACATAAACCGCGGGCGGCAGCGTCTGTAGCAACGCGCGGTGCGCAGTAATTATGTCCGAAGGTTTGCTTATAAATGACTTTCTGTCGGTGTTGTATAGCAGTGAGGCATCCGCATCGCAACGGAGAAAACCCAGTGTGGACGCCGGCCCTGGCAGATTTTTTTTCTTTTTAGTGGCCGAGAAGAGGCTTCATGCGCACAGAGGCGAAATCCTCGTTGGAGCGCCGCACAGTCCTCCTTGTGAAGGTGCTAGCCAGAACGTAGGATGTGAAGATAGAGTACAGGTGACCCGTCTTTACAGGTTACAGTCATAGAGTTTCGTACTAATATATACAAGAGGGAAATCTAGCGCAACTGTCTAGGTTAGCCGCGCTTCAGCGAGCGTTTTGTTATGTACAGGGGCAGGCATGTTCCCCTAGTCCTTGGCATGACTCATGAACAGGCTCTAAATGTCCTTTGGTCGCCAAAAAGCATCAATAATAATGTAGGATATTAATCAAATTTGTTTTGTTATTATAAAAGTAAAGCTACAAAAGGATTTATTTGGCAGTGATTATTTAGAAGCTTCATGCAAGACAAAAAAAAATGATGTTGCCCCTTTTGTTGATTTTGGCTCAAAGACAAAAAAGAAGCCTTGTAGCTAACCAAGCCAAGTAGGCGAGGAACGTGGCTACGCGTGCAATGGCGGCGCCCACGACGGCCCGCGACTGCAGCGCCAGATTTTCCTCTGGTATATATTAGTATTAAACTCTATGGTTACAGTAGTGTATGAAGTACACAAGTAACATAAACGGCGTTTTTCCGTCTTAAGAAAGATGCGGCTGACGCTTCTTCGGCGTGGTTCACAGGACCAATTCATAGAACCTTGAGCAAAGAGCACTGTAGTAGTTCATGGCTGAGAGTTTGAGAGGTGACACATTCATACGTTTAGGTTACCCGCCACGATTACAAAAAAAAAAATGCTGATCTTGCGTATTCATGGTCCAAATTGATGAAGACTGTTGAATAGAGTGTTGCAGTTTTTGACGAGCGATTAATTAACACGCTGACCTCTGCTTACGCACGGGGCCTTCTTGCGTAACCAGATAAGCCGCTATACTTTTTATCCTCTCGAAACTACGATTGCGCTTGCAAAAAGTGCACTTTCGCAGGGAGCTAAATTGGCTCTCCGTCATTTCTGAGAATGCCCTTTTACAAAACTGGCTTTGTCACACTCGCCTTTGCAAAAATACGCTTACAAGTACGCAATTCATGGTCAGCATTCGCGAATTCTAAATTTGGCGTTCGCAGTTTTGTAGCGCGCATGATAGAAGTGGCTATTCACGTTTTCGTTTTGCGTCATTGATCGACATTGATTGCTGCGCCGCATAGAGCGCGTGCCTATATGCGAGTGCGCGCGTGGTCGGTTTCTCTCCCAGGCAATGTCTGCGATGAACTTCACTCTCCCGGCTGAAAACAAAATCAGCATGCGCAATTTAACTTGCTGTTGCCTCCAGCGACACGCAAGCCATGGCTTGGCGCGAAAGACCGTCTGCCGAAGCCGCGTTTGTCAAAGCTGCACGCATGCGGTCGATCGTCATTTCCACATTACAAGCTCGGCGCGGCTACGTCACCAAAGGAGGGATGACTTTGCAAATGATTTTGCGTTGTTTGTGTTTCGGACATAAAAGGAGTTAAACGTAGCCATAAAAAAAGTGAGGTAGTTAATGACATCCGGAGAGGAGAAAAAGATTAAGGGCAAGGAACATGCTCGAGGCCTTCTTATCTCGATGGCCACTGGTCGATGAGAGCGTTGTCACCATGACGATCCATGGCAGCGCATTGATTGGTTCGCCGCCAGAGCGCCTGTACGACGGCTCGCGTGTGCACAACGTTGTGTGGCCAAAACAGCGGGTGATGCCAACGCATGGGAACGCGCCGCCTGAATCGAACCAAATCGGCCTCACGAGGCGGAGATGTTGGCCGCGTACCGGCCAAGGTCTTGTCATGTCCCTGTGGCCTATGGCGCACATCTGATGCTAGGTTCGAGGTTTGCGTTGTAAGTGGCCAGATACAATTCTGCGAAAGTGGCTTCCGAAAATAAACTGGCTCTTGACATTTCATTCGTCGCCAAGTTGCAAGGACCACATTCAGAGTAACCTTTTACGGCTCCGCTCCCCAGTGGTTTTCATGCATGGATGCATCGGAAAGTCGCATGTCGGCCGGTGAAAGGAATTGGAACGTCGCAAGGTCCCGCTTGTACAGTTGTTTAAAGTAATTTCTTTTTTCAAATCTCTAGCTTCCATGCGCAATCATCGTCGTTCGGTAAAAGTAGCACGAGGCCGTGTGTTTGTGGAAAAAAAAAAAAACGATGTGAAAGGCCAGGAGGTGACGCACGTGCTTAGGAGAAGCAGACTTTTTGAACAACCAAATTGGCAAAAAAAAAAAGAGCTGTTTTCTTAACAGTATAAACAGCAATTCCCGTGAATATTTCCGGAATATTTTGCTCATTATCTCAAAGGGAACTGAGTTTCAGTTGTTTAGTAATATCCTGATTGCTCACTTGCTATTCCTGAAATGTAGAGCCTTTGCCAAATGTTCGTAGAACCTGCCATATATTTGTGCGCCGCAAATAATTCAAATTCGAAACCTGACCTTTCGGAGCAACCGAAATATTTTTTGCAAAGAATATATTTCTTTGCAACTCGCATAAAATCTTTTGTTTGCATTCGAGATAATCTCTTACTTAAAGTTATTTGTGGCTTAGAAACTTTTGTCTTGATGTGGGAACTTTCGACAAGGACTAAGAAACAAAAACAACGCAAAAATAGAACACGAACGAGAGAACACGCACAGGCGCAATGCTGATTCGCAAACATTTTATTCCATTTAACGCAGTGCTTTTTATGGTACGCATCTAACTGTTTCCTTGTTACTCGTGTGAATTAAACAACAATCTAATCATACAACATAAACATTGCTGCCTTCGTTATATTTTTGTTTATCTTGACCCCTCTCCCCTACTCTCAAGGCCTCTGAGGGTAGAACAAATGAATTGAAATGAAAATGCTCGCTTATCAGCCCACTCGCTCATACCATTTAGAGCTACCCTTGGATAGAAGACTAGTTCTGAAAAAAAAAAATAGAGCGTGACTTAGACAACGACAGTAACGAAGGAGACTTCTTTACTGTCGTTGTCTAAGTCGCGCTCTATTTTTTTTTTCAATCATAATGCACCAACTTGCTCAACAGATTTATTTAAGACTAGTTCTGCCGTGCGTCTAAGTTTCTACAGAGGTTCAAGCTCCGCGCATGCCCCCTACTAACGCGATCGAGTTTCAGTGCCCTATTTGGTTCTTTAAGTGGGAATTAGCGTGCGCCAGAAGGTTTGCCCAGATATCGCAGTTTTTATGACTCACTCTAAAAAAGTTTATAGCCATTGTAATGGCCAGAAGAGGGATTTTTAGATTAATGGGGGCATTGAACTATTACATTGCTAAGATTCTTGTGAGATCTTTCCAACACGACTGCGTCTGCGGGGCGTTCCCAAAGGTACAAATATCGATCATTAGCCAGTAGTGCTGACGTGCCTTTTAGAGCCAATCACAATAGAGATCACGGGTATAGGTATGAGCTTATCAACAACGCGGCAAGCCAAACGAAGATTCTGGTGCGCGGATTGTATCACCGCCCAGTACCTGTCAAGCTTTTTAAAAAAGTTTATTTCATGACGAAGGTTTTGCCCGCCCGTCATTTTCAATGTTGACTCGGTGCCGTTGATTGGCGACATCCGAAAATAAATTTCGCCTTATTGGCTGCCGAGTTTCGTGGCTTCAGAATCTGTGTATAGAACGTGATTGAAACACGTGACATGCGAGGGGTTTTGGTTGCCAATCAGGTGGCAAGAAGCTGCACGACATTCGATGGCGTAGTGGCGAAAATGCGAAATTCTGTTTTGCTGTCCCTCTACAAAGGTCCTCCATGTCAATCAAACACGCGTTTATTACGAGAATGACGGCAAGTATTAAGGTCATACCGGTGAAATGATTCTTTTATGTAAGCTAGCTTTCGCAAACACTGAATGAATGCACTTTTATACCTTTACATATGCAATGCTTTAAGCTTCTGATTTGTACTTTATAAGGAAATCCCGTGGTTCAGCTTCACCACAGTGCACTAGAGTGACCAATTCATTCCGCCTACATACCAAATTTGGCGAATGTGAACAAGATGCGTATGGTGTCACTGATAAATGTTGTATGCGCTGCATTCGCTATGCAGAACGCCATGCTTGCCTTGCGTGATGCCACAGTGCATACTGAAATTTTAAGTCAGGTCGTACACTCGACCTCGTCATTAGCCAAAATTTTATTGCTGCCTGCATCGATAGGTCAATCGAGAGCATTGTGGGGGAGCTGAACCACAGGTTTGTTCTAGAGCATAGCACCTGTTACATAGCTTCGTTAGATATAGCGCTGTAATTCAATATTTAATGCCATCTAAGACGAGATTATTGCCAGTGCTGTGTATGCAATGCGTCACTAAATGTATGTACGGGGAGTAACAATCAGCGCTCACCATTAGGTATCCGTACTGGATGATTTTCTCGGCGAACTCGTCCCTGCGAAACTCAGGGTCGTCCTGCTTGTACAGCTCTCGCAGCAAAAAGTGCTGGTCGGAGACCTTCTCGTCGGCAACCCTGTACATGACCCCCCACTTGCGGAGAACTTTCTTCATCAACCTGGAACGAAGAGGGGCCCGATCAGTCGTCAGCGTCCGTGCTATCTAACGTTGTAGCTATGATACACCATTTAAACTTGCAGGGAATTCTTGTTTACGCCTGTAGACACTCTGCATTAACGGGTGGGGGACGGGTGAAGTGGATTCAAGCCGTAACCACAAATGCGTGACACAACCGGTCTCGCACTGCTAGCGCCGACACTACCGTGTTTACTAGAATAGTCACCCGTGCAATTTTGTGGCTGGTGGCTGGAGGCTGGCAAAGATATAAAAAAATGTATAAGCGGCTCTTCCTGCGTTCACGCGCGACGAGTTGCAGTTACATTAGGGTCGACGCAACGCATATTTAAGAAATTAATAAAGGGATGGATGAACTTTTCGTGCATGACAGTCTGTGCCGTTCGAAGTGCATCAGATGCCAATCAGCGTTTTGGTGTTGCTATTTATATAGGTTTATGTTAGAATAGTCTCTATTACAGGAGACTGGCATTCCAAGTATAGCAAATGGAGCTTTCATGAATTCTTGTCCAATCTCTCATTGTATATTTCATAGGTGTGTTTAAGTCAGAAGATTCTTGGTCAAAGTTTAGGCAATATCTACAAGCGATGGTGAAGTTCACCTTTGGTCTCCAAAGCCCAAAACTAAATAAAAAACACATTTATAACATATCAGCGGAGGCCCGCGGCCGAGTGGTTACGATTCCTGCTTCAGGAGCAGAGGGTCCCGGGTTCAAAATCTCGAACTTGCGAAATGTCAAAAGAAATCTGTTTTACAAATCTCTGCTTGACAGCGAGGCACTGTGACACCAGTGAAGGACACACAACGATAAACAGACGGTTACGCACGCATAATGACAAACACATGCCGAGGCACAGTACCCCCTATAATAAACCATTGGCCCCTGTGACTGTAAAATCACTACAAACCTGCTGCTGAGCCGCCAGCTTTTTAGCGCGCACGGTGTAACAGGTGAGAATGTCGCTGCTTGTCCATCTCTCTAGCCACTTAATACTGAGTCTAATAAAGAGACCCAACGGTCACTAAGCAAGTTGATACGGAAGGGTTGGGTTTTATGTTAAATGTGAAATACAAAGCCACAATGCGCCTGAGATTAAAAGCGAAGAAAACGAAACGCCGAGAGTTGAACCCGCTGCAACAAGACTACGCGCGCGTTTTGCACTTCCATAATCATTGTACAAAAGGAATGGTACTCCCGCATACCATTCGAGGTAATCTGCAGGATGCGCAAGGTGACTGATGAGAGGAACGCAGACAAAAAATTGTGCTCTTTATTCCAAAAATCAACTTAACTCTACCGCACCTCACTTGCTTCTACATTCGTGTTTTGGAGTGTTCGTTTTATTAATTAAAATCACATTTAATTTGGTTACCAAATTCAATACAGAGTGGAAAAAGTTCTACATGGTTTTCATAAACCTTGGCTATAGGCTGCGCACGGTGACCATCTCTCACAAGTCTAATATTGCTGAGCGTCTGCTAAGTGTGTCTGTCATCTTCGCCCGACAAGTAATGCTCAACCCAGTTCGTATACTCAGCGCTGGAAGCCACATGTTGCAGCTTACATAATCGAAAAACAAAAACATGGTCATGTGGGTCCTCTCGATTTGAACATTCACAAGTGGCAATTCACTGGGTGCAATAGCCATTGCGTTACTGGTCGCTTTCGGCGATAAAGATACCTCGTGGCCGTAGGACGCGCTAACATCGCGTGGCCGCCCGGAAGTTTCTTTCCTGATGGTCAGTAGGGATTTATGGCCATTCAAGAGCAGGATCTCCTTTTACATTGAAAAAGAATGACCTGGTGACATCACAGGAGATCATTGCAGCGTCATGTCGACGTCGTCGGTGCAAACGGTGACGAAGGTAATACCTCTTGTTATTTTGAATGCCAAATTTGAAGGTTTTTAGAGGTAATGATGTGCCGCGCTGTGTGCTTCTTTTTCTGGCGCCGCCGTCTGCTGCGTTGTTTTACAAGATACAGGTTAATGAATTCACCAGCTTTCTGTAACTGAAGCTAATAATAAAGGTTTAGGCTCCACGAATATTCAGATGAGGATATAAATATTTGTTTAAGGTTGTGTCCTCAAGGATTCCGCGTACTGCATGTCCTATACGATGCTGCTGAATGCACCCACGACGAGAGAGCGGCATGTGTTGGCGCCCCTACTACGCGGAGCTCGTATTTCTTTTCCTGTTCGTCATCGTCACCCGAGCATGTACGACGCCAGGAGGTGCCAACCAGCAAGTAACTAGCTTCTGTTTGAAGATACATGCGACATCGAGAGTTTCAAAATCTAGAGGCTTGTTATGTGCGCAAATTTGAGCTCGAAATTTGAGCTCGCATGATCTCAAATGTCTGTTAGAAATGCCGAGCTACACAAGCATTTATTAGTGGCTCAAACTTATGGGATGCACAGCTATTGCTCTGTACTGTAAGCCGAAAAACATTGATCATGCCATTTCGGAAAAACGGCAGTTAACATTGGCTGGGCTCTCAGCCCTGCGCTTTCAAGCACCACACGGACCTCTATAGCGGGCACATGCTCTATGTCCCATTTTTCATGTTCGCATGAGAACAGTAAACGTTTTAATCACAGTATTTTTTTGCGAGCTGAGTACAATTTGCTCGAATTAAAGCCATGGTTATGCATTGTTAACATGAAAATTCTATGCAAATTAGGGTTTAGAAAGTTACGCACAACTTCCTTAAAAAACCCTTAGATTTGGGTCTCCTGAAACTCGATGAGGTATTCTACAATGTGAGATCATCTTCAAATAAACCAGAAATAGTTCGTGATACTAGTTTCTTATATGGATATCATGACCCATTTATATTTTTTGTGGCAATCTATATTCTAGTGGAATGACTTTGTAATGGCTGCGAGGCTACAGCTGAAAAAAAATGAAGGAAGCCCATACTAACGCCAAAAACTTGAAGATAGCGAAGCTTTATGCAACCTTCACGACCATCACGAAGGTTTAAGTCCGCGATTGCAGCCTATCTACTTATTCTCCGCTGCTGCGCAACGACCTTTGCTCCATTATTGTTGCTACTAGTGTAAGCTTCTTTCATTTTTCTGGAAGTGATAATCATTGGACGTCACATTTCTTGTTCGGCAAGTGTTGCCACGATTACGGCGAACGCTGAAGTTTTTTTTTTGCCAATCTTGGTCAATTTCCTAACTGGGTATGCTTGGCTTGACAAATGTGCGTAGGAGACGCTGGGCGGTCGTTGCGAGACACGCACATACGAGCGCTAGGCATTTTCTTGGTTTTGTTAACTGCCGAGCGGTCGCCGCGACGCCCCGCGCGGCGAGCGCTAGGCAATTCCTTGGTATTTTTAACTGCGGAGACAAAAAATTACGATCTGATAAACAGCTTCGCTGTTAAAAATGCAAAATAAGCGATCACCGATATGGGAAACTCCTTACGAAGTCGAATTGGACGCACGTCCGATCTTCGAATTTTACTCTTTTACCATACTGCCCGCCACCTTCTGAAATTTCGGTGACTTCCGTATAGGTGGCACATTGACTACCGAGGTACAGAACTACAAGCAGGCGAAGACCATTAGCTCCGTTGAAGGATGAAGTAAAAAAAATCCCGGGCCAGGTCGCCTAACATGAAAACTGGGGAGGGGTGAAGCATGCAGTATATAAGTGAATTCTTGGCGCCTTGGCGTTTTTTCCACGGAGATGAAACCGTTTGGGGGTTAAACGTATACAGCTTTGCTGTAAGTCTCGTGTCCTTGAAGCACGAAGTGTTCTAGTGTGAGGCGCTGGAAACGAGTGCCCCTGTGTGTTCTTTTAGTACGCGTTTTTGTCGACTGAGAGGAAAAGTTCTAGCTCGAGGCGTTAGAAAAGGAGTGTCCACGTGTTTCAGTACCGTGACTACATAATACAAGATACGACGAGGACGACGGCAGGAGACGCCGACAGCCCGAGCCCCTAAAAGAATTGCGAGGCAAGGAACGGACTACGGTAACGCAAGACACTAGCGGCTGGAGGAACATGGGAGACGCCTTCCTGATGCAGTGAAACACGAACATGATGATGATGATGATGACGTTTGCCATGGAGACGTTGGTCAAACGTAATTGTGGGAATAAAGTAGAAACGAATGCAAATAAAACGGGATGGAAGGATGAAATACGCGCGTGACGCGCGAAATTTCTGCGTCTTCTTGTGCCTATGCCTCATACTATTCACGCTATTTACTTTGTAAAATGAGGACTACTAGCTCCAGTACAATTTACCGTTTATAAGGCCTTATTTTTACCACGTCGTATCCACATAGGAACGCTAATGCACGCCAGGTCAAAGATGTGGCTGGAATTTCGATTGCAACTGTGAAATTAATTTCAGGCGATATTTGCTCAGAAGTTTGTTTCCAAAAATACGCAACTTTGTATTTTGTGGACTTCTTATCTGAGTCGGCCGTTTATGTTGATGCCGTTGCCCTGCTTCAAACTGACGTCAAACGTCGTTTATTGCGACCACGAAGGAAGTCTATTAGCGTTCTGCAGGATTAAATCGGGTAACATGACCCTTTTTTAAAACTGCAATGGTTGTATTTTCCAGTGTTTAGGTACTCTTCTTAAGATATATACCAAAATTCGCGCATGAGGCTCTGTTGTTTGGGTAAAAGCCGGCATAGGATAGACTTCTTTGTGGCACGGCGGACACAGACATTTGCTGCTGAGCAACGCCTGAGAGCATGTGTCGAGGCATTCTATCTATAATTCAATTATATCGATTAAGACAATCGAGTACTTGACAACTTTGAGAACAGTAAAAACAACTCTAATCGTTGCTTTTTACTTTTTTTTACGATTTGCCAGCGCTGCTCGCATCAACTGTCGGTGGAAAACAATGTGCAGCGTGAACAGAAAGACAAAGAAAAGCAGAGAGAAAAAAGGAACAAAAAATGTTGTGGAAATCACAGTGATGGTTGTCTACGGTATGCGAGTGCAATGTGTATGAGAATCACGACGAAACTTTTTTGATCTGGAATAAACTTTATTCATCCATACTGTCGATGTTGTCTTCGCTCACTGGGAAATGGTCTGTGTCACTTTCTTGCAGTTACAACTCTACCGTAAATTTGAGTAAACATATATCATGCCGTCGATCTTGTAGTCTCCGTGGTCGATGTACAAATGTTATACAACGAAAGGAATTTTGTCATCGGTACTGAAGCGGGCCTCCTCGAAGCCTGTTTTGAGAGATTGCGTCACAGTCTTGGTGCGAATGGTAGGAGGGTGCACAGCCGCTCCGTGTGTGCACAGTGCGGGTTTAACTCCTTCTTTTGTTACAAAGCCTGATTGGCTCAAAGGCGTATCGGGATGAAGGTAGGTAAAAATGCTACGCGTTAATAGTAACCAACAAAAAAATGACAAGATGGCACACTAAGTTCACTGTTCCGGGTCATATCCAAGGCACACTTTGTGCACTCTGTGAATTAATGTGATCCTACGTAAGAAACCTAAACCAAGTAGGGGACTTATTGTCAAGCCTTGTGGAAAAAGTGGACAGTGAGCGTCGCTATTCTCACTTGTTCCTTCTGTGTCTTTTTACATCTGAAATTGCGGGCCCTGCAGAAATACTATGGCGGCTGATAGATACTGGTGTCTGACTCTGTGAATAAGCGTGCGCACCCTTTTTACGCTGTCATTTTTTGTGCCTGTCTTCTCTGTGTTGCACCTCACAACTGTAAATTTCCACGCAAAGACACAAAGTAGTAGTGCTCTTAGCACGTATCAAGAGGCTGGCCAAGAAACAACGACAACAACAACTAAAGAGATAATCACAAGATTGGTCGAGTAATACGAATGATATGTTAGCTCAATCGCGCACGGAGTATTCGCCATAAGTAATCATTCATTTGCCTGCCGTCAAATAAAGTAAGTCAGTATGTTGTGGCTAGTTCCATTAGCACCATCTTGTCATGTGACACTGTATTGTATCAGCATGGAGGGAGCACTGGCGTTCATTACTACGCAATAGCCCAACTCGAACCGAATGTAGTATGCAGTAGCAGTAACTTACATTTCTAACGCACCCTGATTAATCGCAATTGTGATATTTACGGAATGTAAAAAGAATCAACGTGAATAGCCTAACACCATAATCATCGTGCTTTTGAAGAAGTGACCTAAGCGTCACTTGAACTTATCTCCAGCTTATTTTTCCCGTTGCAGCCAGACTCACAGGACGATTACAGTGACACATTTCTCGGCTGACAACTATGTGCCTCTCCGGAAAGGCCTTTGTCACGGGCAACAAGGCCAATACCTAGAAAGTTCTTCTACTTTGAGGAGCAGTTAGTTCAACCAAGATGTGTCAGCTGAAGTGTTTTGTGCTGTTAAAAAAACTCAAATTATGCTATTAAGGCAAGTGCTTTTATAAACGACATTAAAATGCAGTTGAATGCTAAGTATTATACGAACTTAGCGAATTACTGCACCTTAAGAGGAATTATTTCAATTCCGCTTCAAAAAGCGACGCCAGAAAACTAATACCAAAAAACTGTGAGGCTTCATCTTTGTGTAGGCGTTCCTGAAATTTTACAGAGACAGGCTTGCAGGCTGGGTCGCTTATTTGAACTTAAAGATCACGGCCTTCAGAGCTTTGTTGGCCTTTCGCATTTTCATGTTTTCTTCCGGTTCAAAAAGAAATAATAGAAGCTGGCATTTCGTTCCCCCATTTCTCCGTCATTTTTTCTGACACGAGATAGGACGTCACTATTTCAGCGCGAGGAGGCCATGAGGTGCTGGCACCTAACGGAAGGCGTAGAAAACACAGCGTAATTCGCCAGCAGGGTAAACGAACAAAAACCCCAATTTAGGGTTGGTGAAAGCCCAGAAAAGACCACTTGAAGTCCATTTATGGTACAGCTTGCGGTTTAAAGTGACGCTTTTCTCGGTGACTGTAACACGGGGACTTTTGACTGTAAGAAGAAACGGTAGATCGCTGCGCACACCTTCACAGATCCTTTGACTGCACTTTGAAGCCGCGGAAAACCACACACGAAAGGAACTGTAACTGACACGTTGGTTTTTTTAGGTGGCAGAGAGAGCATGTTCAACAATGTTTTTATCCTGCGTATTTTTCAATAACATGTATTGCATAAAAGTTACCGGATGAGCTCATTTAACATTTTCAGGTGCATATCTGGCTGTCGTGCTCAAAAGCATAGATTTTTGCACACGCCGCGCCAATACACTTTCAGTTTTCATGATTCGAGACGCCGCATATCAAACAAAACGTACATGCTTTGCGGCGATATTATTTTCACTTTCTGAGCTCTTCGTTAATTAATAAGACCTGTTGCACATATTGGTATATTAGTATTCTAGGGTACGAAATTTACCAACATAGCTAATGTATGAAAACAAATTTTGCTAGGACAACTATTGTCACATTAAAGGGGTCATGGAGACAAAACAGAAGTCTGTTCGTGTTAAAAAGACTGCTTTGTCCCGTAACAATCATACCAATTTTATCGCAAACTTTAAAGAATAATCGAGATATTAAAAGGAAGCTGTGAAGCACTATCGACTCCCAAGCCATTTTCCGGCGATCTCTCTAACACGTCACATAATCTTGCTTGTGGTATTGGCGGCCACCGACTTAAGCTACCATGAAGAAACATGACTGGGTGGTTGTAGTGTGGCCTGTCGTGCTGTTTGATCAGATCACTTGAAAGATAACGAGCAATTAACACACTAATAACTTCATTACGTGACTCCTGCCCACATTACTTCGTTTTAGCGAGAAATTTGAAAGTTCTTAAATATTTCTTTAGTTTCTTGAGTTAAAAATGTCGCTCGGGACTGGAATGGAGCTGACTGTGTTACAAAAGGCTAGTTCTTTTAAAATGAAGAAAGTTCTTATTTGACTTTGTGGCCCCTTTAAAAAACGATGGTACTAGAAACCGGAATTATTGGAGCTTGTAAGGTGGTTTTAGGAACACTCGCACTTATGCTTCACGCGTCACGTGTGCTTCTTACGTGCTCATCAGCAAGTTAATGCATGTGCCCGGATCGAAGAAACAAAATTATTCTTACGTAGGTTCCTCCGCATGTGTGTCATGAAACATGAGATTCGTAATTTTCTTGTGCTTGTCACTGCCCTTAACGCTTAGTGAAATTTCCAGTCCAAGAAAGAAAAGAGCCAAGGTTTTGGCTTTTGAATAGTGCGGCAGTGACGCATGCCAAAATTAGAGGGTGCTAAAGCTTCGGTACATTTAATTAACATTTAAGTACAATAATTAGTACTGCCCTATGTCGATTAGGACTAATGAAGATCGTGCCCGTAGTGACGAATGAAATGTAACATTTTTCAAGTATTTACCACAGTTTTGCTCATAGGTTTGTCATACGCGTAAGCGGAAGCCGGGTCTATTTCCCCAAATTGACACGCCCACGATTTTCACCAGGGGGGTACATTTTTGGGGGATTTCTTTTGTCTCTTCTTCCTTCCATTCTACACATAATTATACCTACAAACAATACATGCAAATAAAACGTACGTACACTACATACATACATGCACAAACACAAGTACATACATACATCACACTCACTACATACATACATACATACATACATGCATACATCATGCATACAATACATACATACATACATACAATATACACAACATACATACATACATACATACATCAGAATGCCGCCAAGTGGCGAAAGAGGAGAAATTCGCTCAAAAAGCGCAGGAGGTTGGAGTTCATCTATTTCAGTTAGCGTAAACTTGTTCAGACCTCGGTAAGATGTTGGTATCAATGAGCCGCACATTTTGATTTCAACGAACATTCTGGTGTGTCCGCTGCAGCCACCGGCCCGGACAACTAACCATGTGTGCCCGTGAATGTTGTTCCGGGGCTGTGCAGCAGTGGTGCGTACAGTTTGAGTGATGTGCGAGGCAGCACTCTGGAGAGTCTTACGGCCAGATGACGTCGTAGCAGAACTTCGGAAATGGCTTGACGATCATAAGTATGAGCAATTGCAGGGAAAGCAGCGACATGCACGTGTCGCGGCCCGGGTGACCGCACCGGTCTTTAAACTGGTCGCCGAGTCCGAACAGCCCCGACCGGCCCTGGGTTTGGAAAAGGGCAGAAACGATGCCGCTTGCATTTAACACTTGGCTCGCACTGAGTGGAGATACCCCCTACCGCGGGTATCTTTGAACGCAGGGCGCACAACAAGAGTTGAAACTTACGCTGGTTGGTGCATAACTTTGAAAGAAAGCGACAGCGCATCAGACGGGATGGGAATAGAAGTAGACAAACGCTTGCACAAGTGTTTGTCTACTTTTCTTTTGGTCATGTCTGGTGCGCTGTCACTTTCTTTCAAAGCACAAATAATGAATACATTTCGCAGCAAAAACGTAAACCAACATCACATGACCTCCGCCACTCCAAGATGTTTCTGCATAGGTGCTCGAACTTTGTGTGGGCTCATAGTACAGCCACAGACACCAGTAAAGTTTTTCAGAATATTCTCAATTGTGATCAAGTATAAGGTCTGTTTACTCGCGATGTTAATCGCCTCGTAATGCCGGAATACGGCTCACCACCGAGTGCTCAAATTCGGTCAAATTTAATGTGCACTGGCGCCCCTCTAAATCAGCGTATTGAGAGGGTGTTGGCTAGCTATTTGTCTTCTATTTTACTGCATAGCTGCATACGCTATTACGACATTTCTACGGCCATCAAACTGTGAGTGCTTAGGTATGCTTAGCATACACTGCGCTAGAATTGTTTGGGTATCAGACGCTCTATGACGCTTTCAAATAGGGATTGTCTCTTCAATGTCCAGGCGGCTACGTGGGTTGTGAAGTTGTTATCTCGTACAAATGTGCGTTGTGCATACGATGGTTGCCGCGTCCAGGTGGCTTACCTCCTTGAAGAAGGCAGTGTAGAAAAGTGATGCGTATGTGTTGGTGAATTGGAAGGCGAAAAGCTTGATAACTAGTGCTTCATTGTACATACTTCTTGTTCTGTGATTTTCTGTAATACAGAAAGAAATCAGCGTCTCCTGCACCGGATAGAATAGATTTGGATGTTGTTACTCCAACAGTCCAGGAAATTTAATCTATAGTTGTGGTAACATAATGTTGGAAGGTCTCAAGTGTTTTATGCAGATTATTTTTCTGTAGATAACAATGCACAGAAAGGATAACAAGGTTAGCATTTTATGTATAACGTTATTTTATGTAACCGCTGTTCTCTTTGCCTGCTGTTCTCGGTACAGCGATATTGTTTTGAGACATGGGTTTGCTGGGTTGTCTTTATTTTATGGGGATGTACAAACTTGCGGGATTTACCCAGTTTTATGGTTAATGTGTCTTATCAACGGGCGAAACTTACCCCACTCCGTCAGCCTAATTGCAGCATATGAATATATCTGACGCGGAAAAAATGAAGAGAAAAGTATGGTCAGACAAAAGTGCGCTGTTACTGCAAAGAGAAATATGCGTGTTTACACCAAACATGAGATTTCTTCTACAACGCCCCAAGCTCTGAAGTTCAATGTTACCATGAAACTTTAGCACCGTACTCTCTTTAATGTTTTACAGAGGTTTAAGGAAATACACGCTTTTATTCTGCTTATTTTTCTAGAACTTGAACTCCGAACGGTAATTTCAACAACGCACAAACAGAAATATTATCCGAACGTAACGTTCCTCACTGAGTGCCATTTTATTTCGGTGAAATAAGTGAAGCTGAGTTCGAAAACTGTGCCGGTTAGCAGCAAATTATCTTCCTTACAGTCATCAAAACTACCCGCGCTTTTAAGGAATGCCATTCGTTTACCTTGAATTCTGCTTGAGCAAGCACAGTGAAAATTAAAAAGCAGCAATAAATTGTTCATTAAAGAGCATCATAGATATGGAAACTGTCATTTATATCCGAAACCCTCGGACCGACCCAGCGATGTTTACTAAACAAGGTGACTTCAGAAGTATTAAATATTTAGGTCTAATGAACGTTTCACGTCATATGTGCTTTCATGATGAAGCATTAAAGGAGGCATCTGCTGCTTAAATCTGCACCGCTACCATTACGTAAACAATGTGCGTAGGTGAAAAGGCATCGCACCTTTCCGAGGACCATGATGGATATCGTGTTGAGCGTTGGCGCCACTATAGAGCCGTGCATGACTTCGCAGGTCGTCTCGGCCTTGCAGTAGGCATTGTACATGTACACTTGATAAAGAGTCACGGCGAGCACGCTGATTAGTACTACGATAGACTGAAAGAGAAAAGAGAAGAATGGGAAGATAATTTCACAACGAGCAGCAGTTAGGTTAGGTTGATCAGTGAACGAGTTACTGGAATAGGACTATGTTGTGATCCTGCCACTAGCAGTGCTTGTGTGGTGCAACTTTCAATGTCAAACTATCCTAAGGGCGTGCGCCGAGGTATAAATAATGGATGACGTGGCTTTAAAAAAACAAAAGAGAAAATAACGCACGGACAATTAGTACGCGGCACACAAAGCTGGAAAAAGATTGCACGAAGAACGGCATGGAGATATAGTGGGAAAGGCTGGAAACAAGCCGAAGACGACGGGGGAAGTAACATATCCACGAACAAGATCATGGAAAGTAAATGTCGCCAGTTTGAATCACCACGCGTTTTCATTTTTAGTTCTCACAATCCCGTCTACCTCACATAGACGTGAGATGTGCGGGCACATGTCGAGAGGGCGTGCTGGGGACTAAGGATAAATTATCATTATATTTACTATGTGCTTTGATAGCAGCAGCGCGTACAGGCTCTATAAAAGAGGCTGGGATGGGGGCAAATAAAGGACGCCATTTGGAGTGTTGGATAAAATACCACCAGTGGAAGATAATTATAGTTGTTGAAAACTTGCTTCCATGTGGCAGTAAATATTGCATAGCAGTGGGTATCGTCTCCGCATACATTAGAAAGAATGGCGGTCAGTGCCCTTCTACCATTTACTGATGTCGGTTTTCGCTCTACTTGATAAGTGTGTATTACATTGTAAAAATGTACTTTCGGTTGCCTCATACTTCAGTTACTAAACAATAGCTCGTTAGAAATTTTTTAAGGCTTGATTCTTCGAAAAAGAAATTTTTAAGGCTTGAATTCTTCGAAAAAGGAAGTGGCTTGTTCCTGCGATGTGTTAAAAGCATGACGACGCAGATCTTTAAAAGGGAATATATCGGTCAGGTGCCTTTCGGTTTTGCAACCTTTACTAGATATTTTCGCCACGTGGAAACATCACAACTCAAAGAATAAGGCGCAACTGCCACTGTTTCCGAAAATAGAAAGGTCGGAGCAATTACCTTTGGCCAAAAGAATGACAAGATGTGCGTCCGAATTACAAGTGATGCGGGTGTCTAGGCGGTGACTCGAACATCACTTCTTAAAGTGTTTAGTATCAAAATTTTCCACACGTTTTTTTGCGAATGGTACATTGTCCACTATCATGCTTGCACACCTCGTCTACGGCTTCTCGGTTTACTAGCTATACGCGCATTCTGCACTCCGAAGCGTTGCTGTGGCTTTGTGGTATAAAAATCCGCGAAGGATTGCGTCATGCGGCCAAACTAGAAACGTCAGAGAAAGACGTGCATTATGTCGCCAGAGAAAACACACTGCACTGCCAGACCTACGGAGATCAGGGTCGGTGAACGTACCATCATGACGAAGAATCCCAACTGAACAGCAGTACTTGGCAATGCGGTGCGACATTGGGTAGTGCCAGCTTAATTCACCGGTGATGGGGTCCCTGACGGCCACAGTGCCAGTAGAACTGCGGCATCTCGGGCTCCTCGGCCGAGAAGTGGTCCACGTTCCACCGATGAGCTAGTGATGCCTGCCGCCGCTTCCAAATCTCCAGGAACACGGTGCCTGCTCCCGTTGCGAGTGCGCGGGGTTTTCAAAACGACAAAAAGAAATAAAAATACATAACACAAAAAACACAAGGTGACAAATAAGTGACAAATAATTATAAGTCAAGTGACAAATAATTATAAAAGCGCATGCAGTGGTTCGGCTAACCTAATCCCAATAAAGTTCTTTCAATCCACTGATTGTGTGTGAAATGTAAGCTTTTCCCACCAGAAGGCTCACAAAGCACTTCAGAAGTCATCAATCTGATTTTACCTCTACGTCATTGCAACATTTTTGCATAGCAGTATGAAGTCTGTGAAGACCAGGATGCGTCACCGTGTGCTGATCAGGCGTTATTTACAGCAGCCAAGACAGCTAAATTGCAGATTGCAACACTTGGCAAGGAGCTCAA
This sequence comes from Haemaphysalis longicornis, assembly GCA_013339765.2. Classification (NCBI taxonomy): domain Eukaryota; kingdom Metazoa; phylum Arthropoda; class Arachnida; order Ixodida; family Ixodidae; genus Haemaphysalis; species Haemaphysalis longicornis. The sequence goes on along the minus strand of CM023451.1, from coordinate 137,978,689 downwards.
AATGATTTGCTTTGGCCTCCATACATGTAGGGGCGATTAGGAAGCAATGTAGGATAGAAATTTTAATTATCGACATGGCTGTAACAGTCGCTTCTTTGCGTTAGAGGTACGACGACTGGCGGAAACTGCGCCACTGTGCCACGTTCGCAGCGTTTTACCCCTCGTCGCTCGAAATACAAAGAAAAAAAGGGGTTCAAATCGCAACCGTACGGTTCCAAAGGTCAAAAAACTACCATAACATTACAATTGTGCTGAATAAGCATCTTTCGTTATTTCCCAGTTAAAAAGCAAGGCAATAAAAAAAAGAAGACCTTATATCCGGTAGTTCACACGTTCTGAACATTAAAAGTGTCCTCGATGCTAAGCTTGACCATTTAGTGCCTATAATTATGAAGGAAGCGGCCGAAAAAAATTGTGGCACACGGTTTGGGATGCTTCCGCTTGCACATACATATCTGAAGTTAAAATGTGAAGCATGAAAGCACTCCGAAGCTATTTTTAGCGATGCCATGAACTCACGATATCCGCAACTTGGGATCCGCAGTCCGTCAACACGAGCGTTGCCTAGATAAACATTTCCGAACCAAGCCAAATTTATTTCTTGAAAATCAAGTGACGTTTCTTTATCAACATGCACAAGGTCAGAGTACGCCTTTGGGAACTCCCTACGAGCTTGTTCTAATCATCCTATTACCAATGAACGTATTGCCATTTTTTTGTGAAAAAGCCTACTTGGAACATGAATCAAAAGCATAGCATTATGAAAATTCAGACGGCACGATGAGATAGAAATTCGTTCGCTTCCCCCTGTCTCACTAACAAACACACCTAGGCCTATCTTGCTGTTGAAAGCAATGACCAATTTTGCGACAGAACCGCACTCGAATAGTGCGATTTTTGAACGTCAGAAAAATGGCTAAAGCACGAGGAATGGTGACTCAAATGCGAATGTAACACATTCGCGCCAAAAACCACAAAATCAGCAAGCAAAAATGAGCAGTGGCGTCATCTGGTATGACTATGACAGCACAGAAAATCCTCACTACCTCAACTGCTAAAGATAATTTTCCAGAGCACGCAATAACGTAAAAGATCCCCAGGTCGCCAAAATTAATCCGTCGTCCTCCACCGCGGCGCGTCTTATAGGCCATGTGCAGCTTCGCCGCGTGGAATCCCAACTTTAGAAGTCTTTCTTTTTTGAACGAGTGCTTGCTGACGCACGAGTCAACTGACATTATAATCTTAACAGCTTGTATTATGAGGACCGTGCAGCGGTTAATATATCACAGTGCTTGAAAGCTCCTTATCCCCACAATCTCTTGCCAGATGAAATGCCAGGTGACCCCGCAACATCGCGACATGCTGTATTCACGTTCATTCAGCCTGATACAAAGAAAAACGCAACATACACAAACACAAAAGAATGAGAAAGCGGTGTTCCTTTGTTACTCCTTCTTTTGCCGTTGCTTATCTTGAAGTGTTTTTTATATCTTGAATGTAAATCAACTAGCCCAACTTCCCATCCTTCATTCAACATGCCTCTTAACACCTGCGGGTAGATTAAAGATGTGGATCCTGTCAATTAGCAGAGAGATCTTGCATGTCAATTTTTCTCATACCATAAATACTAAACAAATTCTTGTGCTCCTTGGTGCTATTCTTATCTACATTTCATCCAGAAGGCATGTCCAAGAAGCACAAACACGAATTTGTGGGACGTGGAAGTATACCTGGACGACATGTCTGGTTCTAAATATCTTCAAAATTTCCCCAAACAGTCTCAAAATCGCTGGGCTAAAGCGCTAAGGAATTTGTATTCGGAGGCAAATAACACGGCAAAAAAGAAAAAAAAACTAAAGAAAGGAAGTCGGCAGCACGCCTGACAACTTATTCCCGTTTCCCTCCATTGTTAAAACAATCTCCTTTGTTTCTTTGTTTTCTGTTTAAGCTTTATGGTGGATGGGGCGTCTTAATTGTTACCAAAACATTCTCGGTGCCATCATTGACCGGCTTGCGGCAACATGGCGCCGAGCAATACCACAATTTTTAAAGGCCGGTGACAGTTTCGAGACACCACGGGGGGAATTTTTACTGGAACGTTAGTTTTCATCAAATGAGTGGTTGCTTTCTTCGGCGCTCACTAATACGGTTAATGGAATGTGCACAAACCAAGTGGCGTTCAACATACATATTTCTCTACCAGATATAGAGGAAATCCCCAAGGTGGAGTAAGTTTCTGCGAAGGAAAGTTTGACATCCACCTAATGCAGCCGTACAGCTACAACTTCGCAGTTGAAAAAAATTCGTCCTGGTCCATACAGATTCAGAAACCGCCAGTTGAACCGGGTCCAGTCGCTTCGAACCCGGGACCAGTCGCTCTACCAACTGTAACCAGGATGGTAGCGTTTGTAGCGCGAGAGCGAATTGATCAACAACTCAAAGTGAAGGACAGGTGTTAATCGACCAGATTTAGGGGAAATCCCTAAGTGGAGTAAGTTTCTGCGAAGGAAGTTTGACATCCACCTCAATCCAGCCCTACGGCTACAGTAGATGCATTGCGGCTACACCGCGATGCAGCCGTACGGTCACCTCTGGCTTCACAAACTTTCCTTCGCAGACAAATTTCTGAATAATTTGAAATGCATCTTCTTATATGTGAGTTTGTGGCCTCATAATCCATGGCATCGTCCTTACGGAGCGGTTTTATATAGTTCACGATAACAGGCTAACCTTCATTCACATAGCTGTTTCTTAAGTTGGAGCAAGCAATGCGCTGTGTGCTGTTCCAGTAAATATGCATTACCGTTTTGTTGTATTAAAGCTTACGTTTTTGTTTTAGCGGTTAGTGGCAACAGCAGTTTGTAAAAAACGCGCTATTGCCCGGAAAGGTGAAGGTATTTTACAATGGGCCATCTCAGCAGGTCGTTCAGCCAGCGAAGAGCTATCAGAACAACGAAGTTACGCTTTCCAACTGAGAATTGCGCAAGTGAATAGAGTGCGAGCTAACGGAAGCTGACCACGTTATCATAAAACTGTGGTTGATTACGTCATTCGGCGAAGCTCGAAGTCGACCTCGAAGACAACAGTTAGCGTAAGTGGTGCTAGTATTGTCCATTAGAAATGGCCATTAGCTAACATCAACCTCGATGAAACGTTGTTTGAGCATGTTGGGTTCTTTCCCAGAAAGAATCATTTGCCTTTACACGTGTACGCCTTTTACGTGAAGTGTTAGTGCACAGTTGACCCAGGCCACGGATGAACAACGGTTTATAGCTGGCGGCGTAAGAAGGCGTAGCAATTTTTAGAGTGCTGCGTAGCGAATAGCTAAAAATTGTCGCGTCTTTGCTTCACTGCTAATGACGTTTAGAGGGGCGGGCGGATCAGCGCGGCGTTGCAGAAATTTTGTCTTGCGCAGCCGAGGTCCCGCTCTACCTGAGCAAGATGCAGTGTATATACCGATTATATGCAAGTGGTAGCAAAATATCGCAAGTGGGCTCTAAACTGAAGAATAAGGATGCTCAGACAATTCGGCGTTTGAATAGATAAGTCATTTGTGCGGTTGCGTGCACCTAATGACAGTGTGTCGCAGCCGTCATCCGTGTTTCCCACAACAAAGCCAGCTATTGATTGTGTAGCACCAGTTATCATGGTCTACAACATCTGTTTACAAGCTAGTGCAAGTATACAGCACAGCAAGCTCAAATGGACCAACGTAAATTAACACTATTTTCCCCTTGACCACTCTTGGTTCGGCCAATGTTTTGCATCGACCGATGGATGAATGTGTTCTTGAGGACGTTTCCTTCCTGCATGTTCCTTTCAGTAGTTCAGCCGCGTGAGCAAGATATTCTTGCCAGTGCAAAGACACATATTGACTGTAGGCTGCTCTCCTTACTTAGAAGGCAATGCAAAACAAAAAAGCGCGGTATTCACACAACCGCGTCTGGTACGGTAGCCTGGCTTGTTGGAACTTTTTGTTTCATTTTATCTTACGAATGGCTATGCTCACGGCGCTATTTTGGAAAGTGTTCTCCTTCCGAGACCTATACTCGCGACGCTTTTGAGCAGCGTCATTCAAAATGCAGCCGGTGCTCTCATACTGGGACTGGCCGGTCGATGCACGGACCCTTAGTTCTAATGGCATGAGAACGCAAGATTGAGACCAGAATACAAAGGAATACAAAGGTAAAGCGTCCGCTCACCCCAGAGGCAGACCGTGAAGGCAAAGAATGGGGTGAGGAAGGTGTCGCCTGCAGCTTTAATGACATCCACAGTGTAGATGAGGGCATTCACGTCACTGGAACGGAAAGCACGCGCGCGCCAGCGCATCGATCGCAGGCACCTCCTAATGCTGGCAGCGCCCACACTCCGTCCGGCTACGTGGCACTTCCACATGGATGATCGCTCGCCACCTTTACATGAGCTCGAAATAGCCGAATGCATATTTAGGAGAACGGGGCGCACTTCTATCGAGTAGAAAACACTTTGGCTGTGCACGATGCTCTTGACCACTCTTGGTTCGTGTAATGTTTTTGCATCGAACGATTGGTATGAATGTGTTCTTTAGGACGTTTCTTTCCAGAATGGTTCAATTCAGTCCTTCAGCCACGTGAGAAGATATTGTGCCAGTGCAAAGACTGTTTTCAGAAAAAAGGTGAATATAATGCGGAAGCAGTGTGAGTAATCTGTCTGTCTGTAATCTCCTTAGAAGCTCTTCTTCTTTAGTGAGGCTTTTGTCCGGTGGTGGAAATGTTTGGGCTGGGCTCACCACATCTAAGTAGGGGTACAAGGGGCCGGGATAAGAGAGATAGCAGTTGAAAGACTTTTAATGCGGAAGCAAATAGATTAGGGAGGACAGAGGCATTAGCTTTTGAGCGGGTTTAGGTTTGTACACTCAGATCCTAGCAGAAAAACGGTTACTTTTTTAAGTTGTAATCCCTGGACCTCTATGCTTCTTTGAACCGCGTGAGGTACAGAAAAATGCATTGGCACAGAAAATTGGTTGCACAGAAAATCTGCACGAAAATAAAATAAAATTGTCGTGGGCACTTACGAGTAGTTGGCAGCCCCGGTTTCGTTCCTGAGCAAAAGGTCCTTGTCACTGGTCACTCTAAAGAAGAGGGGAAGTAAAGAAGACAAGGCCTGCAAATAAATGATGATTGGTGCCTAGCGACACGCAACAACATGCGACACTGCTCACCGGAGTTTTTTACTTTCAGTTTAGTGTTTCACGCAGTGTCGCGTTACTGTATCAGTCAAGTTACCTACGCTGAGCATGCAAACGGCTAAATGGTGCCCTTGCTAGGCCTCCTTGAGACACGTAGGATGTTTCTACTTGTATTTGGGGCAATTGGAAATCAAGAAAAAATATTTTGGTAGTTGGCTGAGGTGGGGAGTAACTGGAGCAGAAGGCGGAAAGGTTTGGCAGAAAAAAAAAGCTTCCATGTAATCCAAAACAGGCGTCAGAATGTCAAACAAAACAGGGCACGGCTGCCGTAATGCGCGAGAGATCACAAAGTGAAGGTTAACATCTCAGAAAGTTCAGTAGCGTAGAATGTGGTTTGAGGGGTTGGATCCGCACTGGGGATCAAAGAGGAGAGGAACGTACCCTGCGATGTACATAACAAACGAAAAAAAAATGTGGCAAGTTTAGGTTATTGCTAATCGACCCACTTTCACCGTTCCGGCCAAGCTATAGCAGTTGTTTTAATATTTGAATATGGAACTAACGCTCATGCCGTGAAATATTTGGACTCTGCGCACTCCGAAGAACCAAATCTAGTGAATATTGATCAGGAGTCATTCAACCATACCCCATTCAGGAATCGAGTATTTGCGCTCTTTTGTGTTAACTGCATGTGTTAACCTGAATGTGTTAACTGTACGCTAACTTTCTTGTTTTCTGGTGGTGGCTTAGGTTGGCGGCCGCCAATCGCGCAAACAAGATTCTGTGACGTCATGGAGAAATCGCAGAAATGTGGCCTGTGAGTCGCCACTGCTTCATTGTTTTCGTTAATATCCCGAATAATTGTTTGAAGCTAGCGAAAAAATTGGTATCGTTGTTGTCGGGACAAAACAATCTTTTTTTGTTAAACGAAACTTGCATTTTGTATTCATGGCCTCTTTAAATAAATGTTTGGTCCCAACTCGAGACATGTGGCACTTTTTGGCCTCACAAACAACACTACACATGAGTACTTCGCCCGGAGGAGCGCGTTTGAAAAAAGTGGTGTTTTGTGAATTTAAGTCGAATTTTTTGTATTCATTAACACGTGCAAGGCAAAGCTAAAACGTTTGTTTTCTTGCATGTTCTTTTTTTTACAGCAACGTTTTTCTAAAGAGAACGCACATATAATGCCATAAAAGCGTGCGTTGACACGCACCTAAAGCTTAAACGGAACCAATCTTTAGGCGGCAGTATATTTATGCACAATTGTTTTCCAAGAAAGCACCGAATTTGGGAAGATAAACAAGAAATGTGAAATAAAATCTTGCCGACAATTTGCGTGTTAAGAAAATCACATCGAGGGCCAGCTTGCCTGGAAACGTTACAAATAACGTCAAGGGAAATGACTCTCCGGAAATCACGTGATTTTGCTAACGTGATCATGTTTTCGAACACAGGGAAATGGTAATTGAAATGTCGAATGTAAAAAAAAAAATCGCAGAAGTCCTAAAATTGTCTAGCAAAACTGCAGCGCAGCCTACGTGACGCGATATGCAATGCACAACACTTGAACTACGCAAGTCAATCTTCTTGGGCGGGGAAAATACATTTATTTATTATCCTTAAGCGGCAGTAGCACGCGCAGACTTTTCGTCCCACTTGGCGTTTTGGAAAGGTCAGATGTTTGCAAAAGTATCCGTCAGGCGGTGCGAGTTGCCCGATGTGACTCCGATGAATGCAGCGTATCAGCAACAACTGGCACTTGCTCCTCTTGGTTTTTATGCGTGATCTCACTTTCTCGAGTACCCCACCTCTCCCTGACTCAAGTGATGTAATGAAACGCACCGGGTGTGATATAATTCTAAAAAGGCAGCACCTTGTACTCGCACCAAAATGCGAAATAAGCGTTGTTAAGGCATTAAATATTTATAGTATAGGGCATATGCATATATTTGGTACCTTTAAAATGAATTCAAAATAATTTAAGAAGAAAACAAAAACAAGCGCGTGAAACAATGCACTAGCAAGCATCTGCGTATTGTAGTGAAGCCGATTTTATAAGTGCGCGGAGTATGTCACCTTATGGGGATATATGATGCCTTCATACTTTGACATGACTGCGTACTTTACTGCCGGGAGTAAAATTTTTTCCCAGCAATAAATATTTGTAAAGTAGTAAAGCTGACCTAAAGGCTTGGTGTATAGCAGAGTGGCTTATTAAATGTTTATGCATTAGTAGACAATTGTTATGATTTCTGTGCAATTTTCTTTTGCTCTCGCATATGCTGCGTATGATGGGTATATCGAGAGTTCGGAATAGCTGGGACCAAGAGGTACACTGATGCGATTTACAGCACAACGAATATGTCCTTATAAATGCTTTCGTAACCGACTTGGCACTGCCAGTCACGTACCTCGCAAACTAGCGCAGATAAAGAAATCAACCCAAGGCCACAGATAGGAAATTGCAAAGTCACATTTATAAAAATTTGACCGGGAGCATCGACGGGTCTGTTGCAAGTCTTTGACGGGAGCCGTCGTTACCATGACGTAAGTACACTGCAATGTAGTAGAGTAGCAGTGCATGCGGAACACTATCTTACGTCCTAACGGGAGCTGAAATGCTCCAAGCAAATAACACTAACAGCTTCAGTAGCCTTTCTATTTGCGCTGAGTGGGTATTCCACAATTTTATTTTTGCAATACGATGTGACGTGCACCGAGTGCATATTGTGCCGTCGCGAATGCTCTTTTAGGTGCGTTTGAAAGCCTACAGCGTTGATTTTCTGTGTCGGCAAGCTATGTTATTTGTGACTCACTCAATGTAAACACTTGAGATCATTTCAAGGCACCACCCAAAAACGGTCATGTTCTCTTTCTGTGGAATGTTTTAGGCTACGAACAGAAGCAGGAAAGCTCACGATATTCGACCTCTATTCCAAATGAACCCGAGATTTATGTTCTGAGGAAGACTTTAGCTAAGATAAGATGATGGGGCCTGCTGAGTCAATGACGTCAGAGATATCTACCGCAAATGCTGATAAGTCTGAAGCTCAGTAAAGGATCGACAGGAATGGCGGGTGAAGACCGGTCTAACATCTGAGGGCCTATTTTCGCACCGGAACACATTTCCGTTCATGTGTAATTTGTGTCGCCGGTGATAAAATCAAACTTATTTGTCAAATAAATGCCTCAGGAATCTGGATCACAAATCTTGAAGCCTCACTCATTGAATTTCAGTGATTTATTCATTTAGATGAAGTTGCGTAGGAACCTGAACCAGCTAAACCTGAGACACCTAATCCCGAATATCCACGTGTTTTTTAAAGCATGAGAATTTCTATATTGCGAGCCGTTGGTAAACGGATTTCTCACTGTGTGTGCGATTAGCACGCGGCCACGCATGCCTTGCAAACATGATTTGAATATCAAGCTTCTAAGCCTCATCCTTTGGATATTCATCTTGACTAGAGTAGTTAATAATAGTCACCATTCGCAAGATCAAAATACCACTTCGGCCTCAAGCTTATATGCCTCATACCTTGAGTAGGTTAAATATTAATAGACACCATTTCCAATATCAGTAGAGTCAAAGCAAAATTATGTGTTTGTATGTATGTCTATAAGGGATGACCACCGTCAACGCTCAAAAAAAAAACAATAAGTGCCTTTCCACTCTGTGAAAACGGATGACCTACAAAGCTGCACGCCCTCCACGGAGTGCACGAAACACAGCACGTCTGTTTGCAATTTAGGACTTAGCATACTTCCTAGCCAAATACCTGAATGAAATTTGGAGAGACCCGATCTTTTTTCTAGCTGATAAACGTAGTGTTGTCTCTTTCCCTCCTGCGTCGTAGGCATCTTACTGTCTGTGTAACACTCGAACCCGATCCACTCTACCACTGGGGACACCAGACCGATCGCATTGCGCTGCTTGACGGCCACGTTTAAACCTCGCGCCAACAAAACGAGCATGGCATTAGTAAGGGCATAAAACCTTTAGCTGCGCGTGCCCCCCTCCGTCCACTACCAACATGTGCAAGCATGAACCGGCAGCCCGTCATGAGCGAGTACTTAGAAGTGAACGACACTGTCGAACATGTCGCTCTTAAATCCCTTTAAGATGAACAAGTGATTTGGCCCACGTTGGCGTTCCAAGCGGGCCAATTGCTGTTCATCCGGGAGGGATTCGCAGTTACTCGACCAGCTAGAACTTGAGGCGGCAATGGCGGCGGCAGCGACTTTGTTGTTTTTGCTCCCATTCACGCTTCTGTTCGGTGATTGATTGATTGTAGAGTTTAACGTGCTGACGCAACGCAGGTGATGAGGCACGCTGTAGTGGAGGGCTCCGAATTAATTTTGACCGCCTGGAGATCTTTAACGTGCGCCGAAATCTCGTACATACGGGCGTTTTTTCTTTTCGCCTCCATCCCAAAAGCGACCACCGCGGCCAGGAATCAAACCCGCGTACTCGCGCTCAGCAGCACAACGCCTTAGCCACGCTTCTGTTTGGGTTGAAGCTTCTTCAGTTTCCGCTCTTCTTCCTCGAAGCGAACGACATGCGTCCGTCCCATAGCGAAGGCCAGTACCTTTATTCTAGCGGACACACACGTGGATATCCCTTCCGCCGCCTATTCGTGCGCATGTTATTGTCTGTGCAACACACCAACGCAGACCAAACCGCTCGATTGCGGAGGGCAGCTCACAGGGTGCATTAAGCTATGAGACCTCCACGTTTATACCTCGAACCACCGCAGCGGGGAGGTCATCGGTAGAGGCATTAGGTCCTGCTGTGTGCGCATGCCCCCTCCCTCCAAGCCGAACCCGTGCACGCCTAAAACGGCAACCGGGGATGGGCG